>OZ037722.1:8473801-9844937 GCA_964035505.1 Watsonalla cultraria | reverse complement strand
TATATCGTATTCCGTTCAGACTTAACAGGTGAACGATATAGTTCTCTATACAAAAAAGCGCCTCGTAAATACCGAGTCAGTTAAGCTCCCAACAAAAGTTTGCCCATAAATTTCATTCCTTTCTCTCTGTAAATTAAAACACGGAACAAGACCAGCGTCAGGTCAAACTGACTGTTAATTAAATAGGAAATATGAAAAATGGCAGAAGCAGTTCCCGTTTAAAGTGTACTGGTAATACGCAGTCATTACGGACTTGTCGCCTTTCTGTCGCTAATTTAATTATTCCAGTGGAAGAGTTCTCTTTTTGAGAAGAACTTGGCATGTGAATAGTTTTTAAAGTCGTGTTTATTTTTTTTGTTTCTTGTTTTATTGTTGTAGAAAAAATGTTGTTTTAAATGTGAATGGTGATATTTATATAGATTTAATAATGCTTGTGTGAGAATACAATTAAAATAAGGGAGTGTTAAGAAAATGTATACATATAACATTCAAAGTCCTAACTGACTGACTGATTTTACTAACTGCTGATCCTAGAGATATGATATTTTGAGAGTGTGTTCTTGGCTTTCCAAAAGTCGTTAAATGGGGGTTGGATACTTGTATGGGAAATCGAACTCAGATTATACATGAATGAAAAAAAACACTTTCTCTCTCAATATCAACTATCTGTCAGTTAGATTTAAATTCTTCCTACCGTTCTAGGGATAAGCCGATATAAATGGAATCCGATATAAATTGATAGTAAAGTGAACAATTATTATTTTCTTCCTATTTTTGTGTTTTATTTTGTCTACACCAACATACACTTAAATGTTATTTATAAGTACCTATAGATTTTAAAAAATAAATATTTTTTTATGAATATATGTCTCTCACATGCGTTGAAATGTGAATACGATTTGAAGAGTATTCTAAGAAATGTCCGTTAATATCCCCAGATCGTACTGCGAGAGGGTATTCCGAGATTGTCGACTGCAAACGTGCTACGTGCAATCGGCGGCGTATCCCGGAGTTTATCCCAGGAATTTGCATTGCAGGTTTGATTACATTTTATATTAATGGGGTCTGTTCTGAAAGTAATGGGATTTGGGTGCATATACGCCTTATTACTTCCCTAGTTAAACGAATAAAGAATTCGCACACTATCTTCAAATTACAACAAAGCAATTTACCTATATAAGGTTTACTTTATATAGATAACTAGCTGTGCCCCGCGGTTTCACCCGCATAGATTTAGTTTCATGCTTATTGTAATAATAAACTAATATTTTTAATAAAGCCTAAGTTACTCCTTGAAACACCAGCTACCTGCCAGTGAAAGTCCCGTTAAAATCGGTCTAGCCGTTCCAGAGATTACCCGGAACAAACAGACAGACAGACAGACGGACAGACAGACAGAGAAAAAAAATTAAACTTGGTTTTTCAGTGTCTGTAGCGTGTATACTTTCATACGCATTAAGTGAAAAGCTGTTATTTTGGAATTACAAACAGACACTTCAATTTTATTTATCTGTATAGATATAGATTAAAAATTTAAACTTGACCCAAATCCTTCGGGATTGTGCCGAGAATGCTGACAGCACCACGCTAAAGAATGCTAATTTCTTAGCGAGAAAATTAAAAGTATTAAAATTGTGAATTAACGTTAATCCATTCCCTCAGGTACCACCTCAACACCAGACTGCCGTACATAAAGCTATATATAGAGAATGAAGAGTTCAACATAGACGGACAGCGGTGTGAGAATATCATGACATGTCCCATGAGACCTATCACTTCGGGTAAGTTTGTATTTTATTTTATTTTGTATTCTAGTAACTCCTGGCAACATATTTATTTTTGGTATTGTTTTTACTATTTTTATTTATTACTAGCCGTGCCCGCGGTTTTACTCGCGTAGAATTAATTTCATGGATGACACGCGGAACACAATTTCTTTTTTAAATAAAAGTTACTCCTTATATAATTAGCTTCAATTGTTGTTTTTCATGTCAGTACCGTATATACTTTCATATGCATCTAGTGATAAGCTGTTATTTTGGAATTAAAAACAGAGTTCAATTTTATTTATCTGTAAAGATTTTCTACACATTCTGATACAATGTTCAGTATTCTATGTGGGTGAGACCGCGGAGCACAGCTAGTAGTGAATGATTTAATATTAATTTTATTCATTACTAGCTGTGCCACGCGGTTTCACCGCGTAGATTTAGTTTCATCCTTATTGTCGCAGAATATTCTTAATAAATAAAAGTAGCCTAAGTTACTCCTTGATATATCAGCTACCTGTCAGTGAAAGTCCCGTTAAAATCGGTCCCGCCGTTTCAGAGATTACCCGGAACAAACAGACAGACAGACAGACAGATAGAGAAAAATTTTAAAACTTGGTTTTTTAGTGTCAGTAGCGTGTATACTTTCGTATGCATTTAGTGAAAAGCTGTTATTTAGGAATTACAAACAGACACTTCAATTTTATTTATCTGTATGTATAGATGTATAGATAACTCTTTGCTATGTAATGAAACGACAACTGAGTTTCTTGCCGGCTCTTCTCAAAAAACTTGTTTCCAAACCGGTGGTCTTCGACGTTCATAAGTGCCTTTGCCCACACCTACAAGGAATACGGTGAACATCTACAATTCTTACCACGATTATGTCTCACGACATAAGCAATTTTTACCTAATTCCACAAAGTAAGGCACGGCCAAAATTTATTGACGTCGTAAATAACGAGCATCCAATAACAGCGTTAAATCTGGACGGTGGCTGGCAACTTCCATCCCATATTAAATTCTTAGCGACTGTCACAAGTTAGGCAACCCTCGTTAAACTCTGACGCAGTGACGTTTTTGTGTTTTAGCAGCCATGTACTGTGAATGTACTATTATGAATGTACAGAGGAGCTCGTGGCACAGTTGCTATTGCGCATATCATTCGATCAGCGAAGTTAAGCAACCATACGCCTAGCCAGTAGTTGGATGGGTGACCGTCCGAGTTCCCTCCGTGCCTCGGAGAGCACGTTAAGCCGTCGGTCCCGGTTGCCAATTTAACATCTTTGGCAATCGTTACAGGTCAGTCGGAGGCCTAAAAATAATCTGACAACTGGTTTAACCCAGATCATAGATTTTCCTCCTAAATGGGGTTGCGAAGGTCAGATGGCAGTCGCTTCGTATAAAAATCAGGTGATCAGCCACATCGGGTTGAATCAAGTGCCGACCCCATCAATGTATGGGATAAGGCCAGAGAGATGATGATGTACTGTGAATGTACTACCCTAACAGATGTTAGACCTTACTTCTTTGAGCTGTGATGGCATAGAAACCTATCTGATTTAGGTTTGCCATACAATATATATTATATATTACTCAAAATTTAAATTTTTTCTTTAAAAGATTAATTACTGAGTTTCTTGCCAGGTTCTTCTCAGTAAAAGCAACCTTCCGAACTTGGTGGTAGCATGTATAAACCTTTGTAATCGTGTCGTTCTGACGATTTGAAAGTACTTTGTTAAAAGTCTAATCAAATAAAGATATTTTTGAATTTGAATTTGAATTTGGTAGCGTTTCTTAAAGACAGTATGAAAAGTAGTTACTGATATATTTCTTTAAGAAAAGTCAAATATAGTTCTCATTTCTCTCGCTTGTGGTTTCATCAAATCAACTTATTATGTATGTATATATTATTTATACTTATTATATAAAGCTGAAGTATTTGTTTATTTATATGGTTGAACGTGCTGAACTCAAAAACTACTGGATTTAATTGAAAAAATATTAAAGAAGGCTTTAAAACATTACTCTGGGACCAATAGGAGCGAAGCTTGAAGAACATGTTACAAAAACGGGAAAAATTATAACCATATAATTCGCGAGTAAAACCACGAGTCACAGCTAGATTTATAAACCCAGTGATTTGAGATAAATCTAGAAAAATCAATCATTGGTTTAGAAACAAATCCACTGAAATTAATAGAGAGAATAATAAAACAATCTAAATGAATGTTTTTTTAATAAAGCCAAGAAACTAACAAAATATAATTTTGTCACATAAATTATAACCAGGCACCACTCTCGAGCAAAGTGATTAATATTCCTTATTTGTATTCTGATCATTAATGTGAGGTATCATTAATCAACCGCCAGATTCGGAAGCTGTTGCTTTTACTGAGAATAATCTGGGTTAGAATAGCAATTTGCTTATTCCGAATACGCGTAAAAGCCTACAATTCTTAGCTAAAGATTTGTTAATCTTAATACTATCTACATAATACTATTGTTTATCAGTAAGCAGTGAAATAAAAAATATGTATAAAGAGGAAAGATTTGTATGTAAGTATGTTTGTGACGAATTGGTTCAAAAAGAACTTAGCTGATTTTAAAAATTCTTTCACTATTTGAATACTACATTATTACTGATTAATATAGGCTATATATTATCCCTGTACTTCCACGGGAACGGGTACTACCCAGCAGGCGCGTGCATTGGATTTTCTGAGGGGTAGAGAAAAACAATAAGTAGGCAGGTAGGCAGGTTAAGTACATACCTATGTGATGCGGCGTAGGTACAAACGTTTTGGTAAAGACGCACACACGAACAATAACACACACGACACGAGTGTATTCAGTGATCACAAATTGCAACTTCTGCTTACCTGCTTATATGCAATGCACGCCGCTGCTACCCAGGCAAAATCACTTGACATTCGCTAGTATTATTATAAAGCAGATCGCATCAGAGATATTAACTTAATATGTAACACATAATATATTGCTTTTTGAATACCCTCTATCTGAAAGCAAACTCTACAAACTTTTGGCAAAAACGATTAAGCGGTTTGACCGTGAAAGTGACAGGCGAAGGCTAGATGTTAGATGTTCATTTGTATATTGAATAATTCCTTATTTTTCAAATGGAATAACCTTGTCCCCAGGTTCCGAGAACTGTCCGTATGATTACATCAGGATTTACGACGGCAAGGACGAGTCTGCTTCAGTGATCGGCACTTTTTGTGGAATGGGCAAGTTCCCGTACTCAATCATCGGAACGTCGCAAGACCTATTTGTGGAATTTGTCAGCTCTCCTGCAGGTGAGTTTATAGATTAGTTATTCCATACAAAATGAACATAACGCATCTTAATTATAAAATGACTCTCATGAAATATGAATTCAGGCGACACGCAACACACGGATCAAGATTAGGGGCCAACTATGATCGTTTAAGCGCCTATTAAGAACTTCTTAGCTTTGACGTTCTATTTTAGGATACCAAACTAAAACGTCAAAACTCAGAAGCTCTTAAATACGCATTACTTAAACCGATGATGGTAAGCCCCCACAAGAGAAATTATAATATAGAACAAAATTCATTAGCTAGATCATTTTCACAGGTCCTCTTCTAAACACTGGCTTCCACTTCAACGTGGGCAACTGGCCAGGTCACGTGGAAGCTCCTGGCTCCAGGGTAGGCACCTGCGATTGGCAGCTGACGGCGGAATCCTTGAAGCGATCAGGAGATACCGAGGGTATATTCCTCTCAGTCGCCCATTGGTACCCACCACATACTTCGTGCACTTATCTGATGCAAGGCTTTCCTGGACAAGTTGTGAGGCTGTATTTTCCAAGGTAAAGTTTGTTATTATCACTCAGGGGACCCAATAGAATTTAAAAAATTTACAAAAAAATTGACGAAAATGTTCGTTCCATCAGTTTCCGCATCAACCGCATAGAGTCCCCCATCGTCCCATGGACGGGTGACTGTGGGGAGTCTTTGACCCTCTACGATGCCCCAAGACCCGACGACGCTCGCATCATCAAGACCTTCTGCGATACCTTCAGCAGACCTATGGAGAAGCATGACTTCGTGTCTACTGGCAATGCTATGTTTGTCAGGTTCGAGAGCAAGACTGGTAGCTATAGTGGGTAAGTAATTAGAAGAATGATTACTTCAGTTCAGGTCCTGGGGCCTTACCATGAGCTCTTATTGCCATGATAGTTTCACTCATTTATGAGACGATGACGACGATGACGTGTATACATCTGTCACTGTCGCACAACTGAATTATCATTGCAATAAGAGCTCATGGTTGGGCCCCTGGTAACGCACTAATGAATGTCGAAAAATAACCACTAGTTCGGAAACTAGCCTTCTGAGAAGAACTGGCCGGAAACTCATCCGTCCAGCGTCATGTACATTTTATTAAAGTATAATATTTAGTTATTGGCACAAATAGGTATACCAATTTGGATGCAAGAAGGATCATGATCTTCTCTCTTCATTTCCCCCTTCTTCCCAACGGCACTAATGAACCGCACTAGTAGTGTTGTGGTTAAGTGTAAAACTGATATTCTTATCATAACACTGCCGTATTTATTTTCATGCTAACATAACTAAATCCCTATATGAATTCGGTTTGAAATAAAACGCCTTCATGATACATTAAAACACAGTAAAAACTATACATAGCAGGAGCTTACGGTGTACCTACCTAATATGAGGCAATGCTAGCCATCAGCAAAAACTCTTATTATAAGACAGAACTATACAAACACTCCGCTAGTATAATGTTTTGTATCTTCTTTCACTCATACTCATTCGCAAGTTAATGAGCGCACATAACAATAAGCTCTTTATAAATACGCCCTTTGTTATTCAGACAATGTAGGATTTTGTTATAGAAAATGCGTTTGAAAGGCTTCTTTTAGTAAGCATTTATTTATTCACTTCATTATTTGCGAGAAAGCAGTTCTTAAGGCGTATCTAATTTGTTAAGATATTTTAGTAGTTTCTGTTTCTGTAGGTACAATTTTCTAGCTATGCTTAATAGAATATTGTATATACTGACAACTATAGACTGACATAGTGATCAACATCAACGCACAGCCCAAACCGCAGGAAAGATCGCGCTGAAATTTGGTATGCAGGTAGATGTTACGACGTAGGCATCCGCTAAAAAGATTTTGATTAATTCTACCCCCAAGGGGATAAAATAGGGGATGAAAGTTTGTATGAAACTAAATTTACGCGGGTGAAACCGCGGGGTACAGCTAGTATTGTATAAGTTTTTTTTACTTCGGACTAAATTGATCATTAATCCCTACGAAAGTAGTACCCTTTGACCACAGACTTAGACTAGACGCAACGATATTGTTGGACACTGAAACAGAGCAAAACCTACACTTGGAAAACATAACAAGAGATAAAGAAACATATTTTTCTGTTCTATGGTTTGAACCTTACTATCATACCTTTCAGCACTAGCAGATGGTTGAAATCCAGCCTCCGTGACAAGAAATTGTCTCTTTCCAGATCCTCTCTATACTACTGGGCTCATTACGACTTCTTCAACAACACGCGATTCGGTGAGCCGGTCATCGGAACAGCCTGCGATGAAGTGATCGCCTCTTGGAAACAAAGAGCTGGACGACTGCGGTCTCCACTCAACACATTGGTCTACAAACAAGCACCGCCTGGAGAGGACGTCCATTGCTTGTACAGATTTGTGACCGACAAGAGGATATACGCACGAGTTATCCTGACTATTCTCAGTGTCAATTTTAAGGTAAGTGTTTTAGGAACTCGTCATTTACCTGGCTTGAAATTACAAGAATGTGGTTAGTTCATGGACACAATTAACATCACTGCCATGTTATCCTATTAAAAAATAAATAAATTTACTATCATTAAAGAAAAATAAAAAGAGAACTCAACTCTAGATTAGGCAAAATAATTAATTGCAACATTAGATAAACAACCGACTTCTCTCGACAGGAACACCCTTACACTCCAGTATCCTGTCAAAACTGCTACGAAGATCGAGCTGATAAGTTAATTATCTGGGAACCCTTACCGGGAAGCAAGTCTGCTAACAGTTCTTTAGGAGTGAGCACCACTCCTTTACCTCTACACCTTGCTGTTCAAAGATCCGTCGGATCTTGTCTTTGTGCAAAACATGCAAATACAGTTACAAGAGCAAGACCTTACAGAGTAGTCTCATCAGGAGAAACCTTGAATTTACAGCTGATAGTGGACAGCGCACATGCAGCAGCATCATACTTCAAAAACCCATCACCACTCTTCGAAGCACGGTATGAATTTGTACACGGTCCCCTGTGTGGGCCAGCAGTCTTGGCCGCGGCATCTGATGGGGAAATTGTCTATCCACATTTAGAGGCACTTGGGTACACGGAACCACCAAAGAGAATACAATGCATCTGGGATCTAGAAATCGAAGAAAAGAGAGACATTTGGCTGCATTTCGATAGTATTAAATTTGCGTCTCGTCACTGTGAAGACGGAAACATACAAATATATTTACCGGGTAGAGTTGAACCTTACCTTTCAATTTGCGGAGGTAACGTATCAGAAACTGAAAAGCTACCAATATTATCAGCTGGTGAGCTTGGATTTGAGGCATTAGATGATCCTTTGCTGATAGAGAAGGAAAGAACGAGATCGATCCGAATTGTCTTTATTGGAAGTGCGTCGCCAGCTAGAGCTGCATTCAAGATAGCTTGGACAGGATTATACCATTTACCCAAAAATTCTGATGGAACATTAATGTCATCTCGTCTCACTGATGGTGGTACCCAAACCTCAGACTCCGGTCAAGGATGCGATTTCATATGCCCTGGAGATGAAACATTATGTATTCCAGCTAGATTGATTTGCAACGGTGTAGTCAATTGCCCGAACGTTACTACAAATGAAAGGAAATTCTGGACGACAGAAGAAAAGAGGGCTAAGCAGGCATATTCTGAAGACAGTCTACGAAGATTGGGATATTTGGATCTATTGGGAGAGTTACCGTTAGGACAGCTGCATGACGAGGCACCGGAGCTGTGTGCAAGGGCGAGAAGTGCTGGTGGAGGTGCTTGGATGGCACCAGCGTTAGGAGCTGGTCTGGCAGTGGCATTGGCTGCGTGCGCGCTAGGAGCAGCGTGGCGACTGTGCTGCCGCAAACGATCTCCCGATGAGGAATCTCTGGATTACTGACATGCGGCCCGCGGTGCTCCTCACGCACCGCCCTCACTCCACTCTCGGTCTACTTCCAGGGACCTCTCCATGGACTGGAGCCTCCATTGACAGCCGCTTTACTGAGCGCCGGAATCCAAGTTTGTTGATTATTGAACTTTACTATCAAAAGATGATTATCAACTCTGTTGCGATGTATGTAATAAAATTTGACACTAAGTGACCCTGTACTACGACGCTCGTTCTCAAGATCTGTGCGGATAATTGCTTCTAATAAACTGTCATGACAACTCGTGAGATTGTCACCTATTGCTATCATAGTACAGGGTATTTCAGGTATGGTTAGGAGAGTTATAAATATCCAGGCGCTCAATTGTCTTGTAATAAATGTATATACCCTAGCGATCCTAAATGTAATGCTTCAAACGAACGTAGGTTAGGACAAGGTGATAGTAGCCAAACCGTTAAGTCATTATCAATAAAATTAGGTAAACTTAGATGTATCGAGTTTTTTATGACACCTAGTTCAGACGGCCTTGCATGTATGCCAGGAGAAAATTTGGTCGATCGCTCTTCCCGCTCGAATGTTCGATGGAGACCGGGATGGAAGTATATTTGGATACATGTTAGGTCTACCTGAACTCTCTTTAATTTTCGAATATTCAATTTTTCCATATTGAGTATTCTTACAATAAAATTCCGCTTTGAAGCATTTCGACTGACTGCAAACATCTTACACCTAAGTCGATATAATCTCATTATTATGTAAATACATTTCAACCTAGACCCTAAGATTGTTGATAGAAAACCTATAGACGTATCATGGAGTTTTTGGTATCCCATAATCTTATAGGAATGGAATAATCATCCCCATGGTTTACAGTTGTACTAACATTGTCAAGATTGAACAAGAAGACGTCACAATTAGTCTATTTGACAGCTGTCAAAATGCTGTCATCTATACGATAAATACAATTGATGGGTCTTTATGTAATTTCGAATTAACAGCTTTACACTAAATGCAAATGGAGTTATATAAAGAACTTACAAAAAATTATACAATAAAAATAAAATCTCTGCCTTTTTGTTTCGGCTAATCTCTGAAACAGCTGGACCGATTTCAACGGGACTTCGCTGGATAGCTGCCGTTACAAGGAGTCAGGCTACCTTTATTTTTTTAAACAGGGCTCCGTGAATTAAGTCACTCATAAAATTAAGTCTGCGCAGTTTTCAATCTAATCATCGGCTTTGACGTTTCGTTGTGTGATAGTAACATTTGACGTCACAACTAAGGCGTCACTGCTATAACTATGACTAGCGGACGTCACACGGTTACACCTGTTCACACCAGCCATTAATATAGGCTATATAACCCATATCAATCAGTACAGACAGAGTACTATGGAGAACAATCTAAAATCGAAGGGGAAAGATGATTGGCCATCTCGTGCGACATGACAGCTTCTTTAATAACATAGTAGAAGGAAAGGTAGAAGGGAGGAGAGGAAGACCAAGGCAATACATGGGAAAAGTTAAAGAAAAGGTGTCTGTCATGTCGTATAAGGAGGTCAAAGAGATGGCACTGGACAGAGACATAGAAAGAGTTGCATCGGTTACACCGACAAGATTCTCATTACCCTTAAATTCATGATGATGATCAATCAGTGATAATGTAGCATTAAAATGGTAAAAGAATTTTTTAAATCGGTCCAATACTTTTTTTAACCAATTCGTTACAAATCTTTCCTCTGTAACCGTTTCCCAGTTGTAGACGTCATCTTCGTTGTATTACGTACCTACCATGTCCGATCCCATTAATTATGAAATGGTGTTGAAATTGCTTAGATTAAGGTGAATATAAAGCATGACTAGGTAATAAATTAGTCAGGAGGATGAAATATTTTTGATTATTTAAAGTCGAGTTTATATTTTGCACGGTTAGTTAATTAGACTGTTCACAAAAATGGTGTTATTTTAGAGCTTTTAGTAGAAAATTTATAATCATATCTGATCAATTCTTTACGAAATATCTGGTTTTAGTAATTTGAAAAGATAAATACACCAAATTGATAAGATGAAGAAAGTTTTATTTAAACCATACTGCTATGTAGTAACTTATAATATTTTCATATTATTTTATATTCGTATATCGCCAAACAATTTACAAACTGCGTTTCTTAGACCAATCCTACATTGTTATAATGACATAAATACATTTTTGCATGATTAGTTAAGTCTTCGTTTTGTTACCGTGTAGATTGCTACAATGTAAGCAATGGGAAATGTTAAAAAATAAAGATATATTTTCTATTACAAGTGTTTTCTTTATTATTTAGAAGCTCGCTTCACTTTTAGATACGATTTTTAATACCATTATCAAATTGTAACTTTTGTCTATAATAATTATGGTCTTTTTTTGGCCATAAAAAAGAAGAGCTCGTGGCACAGTTGCTAATGCGCAAATTATTAAATCAGCGAAGTTAAGCAACCATACGCCTAGCCAGTAGTTGGATGGGTGACCGCCCGAGTTCCCTCCGTGCCTCGGAGAGCACGTTAAGCGATCGGCCACATCGGGTTGAATCAAGTATTTGGGGTTCGCACCCCAAATACATGGGATTAATCCCATGTAGGACAGGGGATGAAACTCATTGGAGTTCAACTCCTACTTACTGATAGTAGTAACGTAGCTTATGAGAATGATGCGTCTAATCAGAAAAAAAATTGTTTGGAAATGGTAAACTATAGTTGTTAGAATTTCACATCTCAGTGAAAAATATATTCCAATCAAGCGCTGAAATATGCAATGCCGGTAAACTGCATATTTCTGTAGGAACTAGTTTATGTCAAAAGACGAGCTTTACAGTAAAAGATAATATTATCGTGGTGAAAAAGACACGTGTGTTTAATGTCTGAGACAACGTTAGACCTATCACCAGTTGACAGTGGATTTCTACAGGCGCAATTTTAATCGGCCGCGTTCTTCTGTAAGGTTTCTCAACGTCACACTCTTACAACGTCCTGTGCCATTTTCATAGATACGAAATTGAACTTTATTGTCTACGTATTATGTATTATTATATAGTTCACCACTGAGCCACCTTACAGAATAACGTGGTAGGCGATGATACTCACGGTACAGCCCCTAACAAGTATGAAGTGAATGCCAGCCATTAGCGCTTGCCATCACTCGTTGAAGGCTACGCTTAGGTACTTTTCCAAGCAGCAGGTAAGTATATCTACACAGATAAATAAAATTGGAGTGTCTGTTTGTAATTCCAAAATAACAGCTTTTCACTAAATGCATATGAAAGTATACACGCTACTGACACAAAAAAACCAAGCTTTAAACATTTTTTCTGTCTGTCTGTCTGTCTGTCTGTTTGTTCCGGGTAATCTCTGAAACGGCTGGACCGATTTTAACGGGACTTTCACGTTGATGTTTCAAGGAGTAACTTATGCTACTTTTATTTAACAAAAATATTAGGGTTCCGCGACAATAAGGATGAAACTAAATCTACGCGAGTGAAACCGCAGGGCACAGCTAGTATTTAATAATAATGCAAAATATTTTATCAGAGTTTTATTTCTTCTGGAATCGAATATTTAAAACTATTGTTAAATATCGTAAACACTAGCAACATTCGTCGTAAGTATATAGGGTGTCGGAGAAAAAGGAACAGTTGTCTTCTAGAAGTTGTAGGGTTTGGTGAATATATCACTATATTGAAATCGTAAAATATTTAGCTCCAACGTTAACGTAGTTATAGGCTATGGCCAAAGAGCTCACGGCCTTAAGCGATTGAATGAACGCGCGGCCGCGTTTACCTAAATTACGTACGCGGTCATTCAACTTTTTATATTAAGGGGAAGGTTAATGGTTTCTAAAAATGGTTTTATGGGATTATTTCAGGATTTATTAGTGGGAGAAAAAAAATAGAAACGTAGTTAGATTTGACGTGAATAACTCTACGTTACAGCTGATTTTTATGCGAAAATAAGGTCTTGATATGGTCAACTTTGAATGTCAATTACTCGAAAACGAAAGAAGATATTTTTGTCATAATAATTTTAATTGCTTCCTAAAATTATACCCTATCAGTTATTTTAACAGCTGTCCTGGTTTCCCCGACACCCTGTATATGTACGTATTCATATCACGAAACTTATCGTATAATAAATCTGCCTTTGTCATATGGCACTTATAATATAATACGATCCATTTTTCACGCAGGTATGGTGAGCAGTTATGCTCACCATACCCATATGTTAATATGGGCTAGCGTTTTTATCGAAAGCTTTATTTTTGCAAATATTGGACCAACCATACGATCGCTTTTATTTTTTCTGTATTTATTAGCAAAAATACTGGCTGTTTTAAAAGACAAATATCGTGTGGAAGTATTTCTGTTCTACGAAATACTAATATTATGAAGAGGAAAGATTTGTATGTAAGTATCTTTGTAACGTATTGGTCCAAAAAGTACTAGACCGATTAAAAAAATTATTTCACCATTTGAATGCTACATTATCACTGATTAATATAGGCTATATTTTTTCTCCGTACTCCCACGGGAAAGGGGACTATGCACGGGAAACCGCGTGACGTCCGCTAGTTTAATATATAGCATTAATATCGAAATGTTCAGGATATAAACCTTAAATATAAAATAAAACCTTAAAAATAGCCTGAAAAGTAAAAGATAAACCGAGTATCACGCCCATTTTAAATACCTTGTCTGTTCTGTTGTCATGTGTCTGATTATAGATAGCCCCGAAAGAGCTGTGCCCCGCGGTTTCACCTGCGTAGATTTAGTTTCATGCTGTTTTTTTTACATAAAATTAGCCTAAAACACTCCTTGAAACGTCAGTTATCTGCTAGTCAAAGTCCTGTTAAAATACATCCAGCCGCTTACGCGTTATGTCGTGATCAAGGGAAATGGGGATTGGTGAATATATTCATTCAGTGTTCCCAATTATACGGCACGTTCTTTTCTTTGAATCCTTAATTCATTCATTTGTCTGTACAAACGATCACAATCGGCACGATCTGGGTTCGATGACATTCTATGAATATATATAAATGAATAAGGCAGGGATGTGGAAATCATTAGAATAAAAACAATTTTTAACTAACTTTTTCTTAGTTTTGAGTAATTTAAAATACATGACCCATCCCAATGCAAAAAAGGAAATTTTATTTACAGCAAAAAAACAGTATATTTATCACAAAAAAATTAAAGCAGGCAATTTTTTTAGGCAAAAAAAATCTGTTTTATACATTTCGATTCAACAAAGGCAAAGTTGAGAAGACAAATAAAAACTGTTTAATTTACTCAATAGACTGTTCGGAACAGAAACGGGAAAGCATGGCTGAATAAAAATAAACCTAGAGCTACAGACTCTATGCAAACAAAAAAACACAAAGTCTACAATAAACCTGCTATACGAACTGAATTGGAAAGAGTTTGCTCTCCTCTAGAATCGAAGCCGGCTCCGATGTACGAGGCATACAAATTGGCTTCCCGCCAGTTTTGTAATTTGGAATTTAAAACAGTCGAAACAATTTGGGATACGAACGAAAACTTGTACTTACCGTCCCACGTTCTTTTGCAGAATTACAAATTGTAATTTGCAAGGAACACATAAAAACAAATTCGACAAGTTTCCGCGCAAAAAATATAAAAATACGGGAATAGGTGTCCTAACATCGAGTTATATAGAGAGAGCGTTTAATTATATAGATTCAAAAAAAAAACCTGGATGCTTGAGCTTCGTTCGTTTTTTTAACTTTTCAAAAAAACAATATGCAGTTAGATCGATTTATCGCCCCCGAAACCCCAAAGCATACCAATTTTCATGAAAGGGGTTTTAGCAGTCGCCTGCAACGCAAGCGACGTAAGTTCGATTCTCAACGGGCTGCACCGATGAGTTTTTGTATTTTGTATTTTATAAAGTACTTTTACCCGCAGCTTAGCTCGAATTGATTTTTTTTTTAAATAATAAGTAAGTATCCTATGTTTCTTCTAATTCCTCTAAAAATATGTGTACAATGGTGATCGGTTTAGTAGTTTTCCCGTGAAACCGTAACAAACTTACATTCACATTTATAATATTAATAGGATTCAAGTCACAATACATACCATTAAAAGTTTATTCATGTGTCATGTGACTATGTGAATAAGAGTTCTATACTATTACCGAGATCAATAGTACGAGTACATACAACCTATTTATTCTACCACAATAAACATTAAAACGTATTCATGTAAGTGGCGAATGATGGATGTATACAAACGGTTAGTAAAATGCTATTCCCCAATTAATTATTAGAAAGTTCTTAATGTAAATACAATCGAGACACGGAAGAATAAAGTTGTTTTTTGTTCAAATAATGCGCGTGTGTTTTTCCGAAGTATGTGTTTTGAATTGGACGTTACAGCTTTTTGGTGTCATCAAAAATTGCAAAAAGACAAAAGATGCAATTAGATATCAAATATTTGGAGGTGTTATTGTACTACTAAGCACTGTAATGATAGCTCTGTTCCCAGGCTACGACAATTTCAGCCTTAAAGCAATGGCATTAGCTTCTATATTAGAATTCGCCTTATTGATGATCTGTAACAACTGCGCAATGAATCATAGAAGAATGTTCTTCAATAAAATTTGGCAGATTGATCAAAAGTTATCAACGACATCAGAGAATTACAAAACGAATTTGTTTATTAATATTCAGACAAGTATATTTGTTGCCATAAAGTTGATTTTGTTGATATATTACGAACAAAACGGGAATAATAAGTGGAACATTTTTATAACCATCATATTACTACAGATCAATTCCTTAGTGTCAGACCTTGAAGCAATTTGGAGGTTATATTTGGTACTTTTAGTGAAATGTAGATTGGAGTGTATCCACGATGGCTTAATGCGACTATACCCATTCGCATGGTATGAGAGACCTGGCGAGTATGTATTGTTACCAACAGTTTATACATTGAATATGAGCACATTAAATAGATTTAAATTACCAGTATTTAAACAGGCAACACCTACAACATGTGACTATTTGGATTCGTTTAAAATTTTAGCAGACTCGGCTGATCTTGTGTCTAAGAATATTCAGTTTCCGGTAAGTTTGCTATCATGGGTAACGTGAAGTCAAATTTTAATAAATTTATTTGTGTTGCCATAATCATAGACTTTCGCCTACCGATCACGTGGTCCCGGGTTCGATTCCCGGGTCGGGTCAAAAATTGATATTGGGTTTTTCTGTCAAGAAATTCACGATAAAATGCCCGGAGTTTGGAAGTTGGCGGTGTTTACACCCCCGTGCCTCGGAAAGCACGTTAAGCCATTGGTCCTACGCCTGATCTCTCTCCGGTCGTGTCGGATTGCCTTTCATCGGACTATGAGAGTGAGGGAATAAAGAGTGCGCCTGTGTTTGCGCACATACTTGTGCACTATATCTCCTGCGCAGATGGCTAATCCCCGTTGAGATTAGCCGCCGTAACTGAAATTCGGTAGGAAATCATTATTATTAGACTTTCACATATTATTGGTGACGTCACGAGATATGAGCGTTGACCTTATATGCGCTGTAGTAACTTTTTGAGTCGGTCTCTATCTGTCTGTATAGGGCGATATAAATAAAATACATGCGCAGTTACTCCATTATTTTCCGACCTGCATTTATTATTATCTCTGATTCTTCTAAATCTAATTAAAGTTATTTGATTTCAGTTCGTGATGAAATTAGGTACATTGACGTCAAAAGTATTTTTATTTATTTACATGTGTTCCGTTTGGAATGTAAGTACGAGTAAATACTTACCTAATACATATACATTATTATAAACGTGAAAAGTTGAACCTAAGTGCCAACTTTGACTGATGACGCCAACATAGTATGTGTGTGCGCTGTGCCCCAATCTATGGCTCAACTCATATCGTCCCTGCGTGCCCCACCACCTGCACGCGGGAAGATCTAATGGCTGCCACCAATAATGCTGTTGAAGTAGCCAAGTTCTGGGCTACAACAATCTAAAGTGTCTATCATCGACACGATAAGAAGAAGTGCCAACGTGACAGATGGTGTATCCATCGCCATCTCAGACACTACAGACTACTTTGAATTCTTTCTCAGATATAGGCAGCTTTCCTCTCGATGTTCTCGTGTAAAGCTCGTAGTGTGAAATCAGTGCACTTAAGTATGTTTTTACTTTTAGATAAACACATTGGTATAGGCCGCTGGTATTCTAACTTGCATCAAAAATGTCTCAAACCCCACAGCCACCACTGAATTTGTAATGTGTATGAAGTGTCAGTGAACCAAAATAATTTATCAATTGTGTCCTTTTTAGGAGGCTGTAAATACGCTTAACGCATGTACAATGTTTGACATAGTCGTCTCTATCATCGCGACAATCCTGCCCTGTGTCGTATCAGAGATGACTGAACGTACAATCAAGAAAATAAAAACATTATTAATTTCTCTAACATTCAGTGAAAGTAAGTTGATATTTTAAAATAAATAAGCTATTATGTAATATACAGGTGTCGGGGAAACCGGGACAGCTCCTAAAAGATGTGATAGGGTATAATTTTAGGAAGCAATTAAAATTATTTTCTTCCGTTTTCGAGTAATTGATGTTCAAAGTTGACCATATCAATACCTTATTTTCGCATTACGGAATGTAGGTAAACGAGGCCGCGCGTTCATTCAATCGCTTAAGGCCGCAAGCTCTTCGGCCATAGCTTATAACTATGTTATCGTTGGAGCTAGATATTTTACGATTTCAATATAGTGATATATTCATAAAACCCTACAACTTCTAGAAGACAACTGTTCCTTTTTCTCCGACACCCTGTATAATCTATATCAATATCTGTATATAAAAATAAAATTGAAGTGTCTGTTTATAATTTAATTAAAAACAACCCTGTCTGTCTGTTTGTTCCGGCTAATCACTGGAACAGCTGGACTGATTTTCACAGGCAGATAGCTGATGTTACATCCTTGATGATAAATCCGTATATGAAATTACCTAAGTCTACGCGGGTGGAACTAATAATTTTATAAAGTATTGGTATTTACAGATATATCAGATGAAGAAAAGCAAGTGCTTCACCGATTCATTAAGCTCATATCATTGCGATCTATTCGCTACACGCTGTATGGAACTGTGGCAGTGGACGCTGACCTTATGAAGGGATTTCTCAACATCTGCGCTACTTACGTCATTTTCATTATGCAGTCAGCACACTACAGATTTTAGAATACTATTATATTCATATTCCCTTTGTCACAGAAATCTAAATCACTCTGTGTCATATTTGGTCAGATTTTGGTCGAATTTTCATGTCATATACTGCCTTGTTTTTTAGATTAGTACCATTTTTATATATTTTTATAGTAATATATATATATATATATATATATATATATATATACCATTATGTAGTTTAAGTCTTATGTTAAATAATTTACGAACATTACAATATAAACCAAAGAGGTCGGAAACTGGCATTAAAAAAATGTCGGACGGTAAAAACCGTTTTGACAAACATCATTGCGTCATTACAAAAGTAAATTACAATACCATTAAGGAGCCCCTTTATGAAATGAACTACAATAAGTACTCTTTATTTTATTTTGATTAACATACAAATGTCAAACTAAATGGTTATTTAATCCCTAGAACTGTTAATGTACAAACGCAAGTCGTTCGTTGTCATATAATATTTAAACCATGTACATTCTATCAAATTTAAATGTTCTAACATGTACATTGCAGCTTTTCGGAATCATAAAAAATGTCAGAACGACAAAATGTGCAATCATTTATCTAATATTTGCCGTAATTATAATAATAATTAGTGTAGTTATTATAGTGTTGTGCCCAGGTTATGATAATGTGTATTCTCAAATAATAGCATTGTCGTTAGTATTAGAATATGCCTTGCTAATAATATGCAATATATCTGAAAAGAAAACAAGAGAAATCATATTCGAACGAATTAAAGAAGCTGATCTGAAGTTATTTCCAACGAAAGAGAATCGTAAGACGAATTTAACGACAGTTATTTTGTCGATCGCAATTATTTTTTTCAAGTGCATTTTATTTATTTATTACATGCAAAACGACGTTAATACGTGGAATAATTATATAATCACCATATCACTCCAGATATGTTCTATAGTATCGGACCTGGAGTCAGTTTGGCGGGTATACTTGGTACTTTTGGTGAAAAGTAGAATTGACTGTATACAGGATACGTTAAAGCGCCTATTCCCATTGGCATGGTATGAGAGACCGGGCGAGTATGTCTTGTTGCCTACTATATACAGATATAATCTGAGTACGTTAAATGAATTTAAATTACCAGTTTATAAACAAACAAAGCCTAATACTACGGATTGTTTGGATTCCTTTAAAGTTTTGGCAGACTTAACCGATGTTGTGTCAAAGAATTTTCAGTTTTCGGTAAGTTCACTAATAGTATTTCCACAGTATCTTCATTCATATTTTAAAGAGGAAAGATTTGATTGTTATTTGTTTGTTTGCATTGAAAAGACTCTGAAACTACTTGACCGATCTTAAAAGTCTTTCAGCAATGGATAGCTACATCATCAGCGAGTAACATAGGCTATATTTTATCCCCGTACTCCCACACGAACGGGAACTACGCGGGTGAAACCGCGTGACCTCCGCTAGTAAATTGAGAGGTGTCAAGGGACACCCGGATGGAACGAAGTTCTATATATATATAAATACAGAGAGACAGACAGAGAAACATGCGCACGCCGCACAGCTTACAATAGCTTACTATAGCAAAAAGTGTCGTTACAACTTTTCCTAAGATTTTTTTCCGTCTAGCCCCCTTTTACAACGCGCGGTAAGGAACTTGGTTCCAATATAAGAATGTTTGCTCCTTTCAACATGAGGGTTGATAAATTCTTAAAGATACTAAAATTAATCTTTTATTTACTGTCAAAATGATGATGAATGTCGTTTTGAAGTTTTGGCGTATACACGAACAGAATTACGTGACATGCCATATGACCCTCGTAGATGTGCGAGACTGTTATTTTGTAAGATTTGTTGCTAGTTTCCTTACTGATTTTAAAGCTTATATTTTATACAGTGGTATTACTGTAAATTACAAGCAACGTTTTTAACAACGTTTTTAAGTAAATTTGTTGCAATCAACTCGGCATGAACTCACGTCTTCCTAGAAGTCGCAAGTCACAGAAATTTAACACACGCTTTTCATAGAGGAAGGTTCAGATGGATTTTGACTCCAACGCCGTCTCAGGGACTATAAGTACGTGTTTGAATTGATTCTCAAATATGTGCAGATCTATTTGCGGTGTTTTCCTCCGCCGTAAAATTCGTGATGTGACATTCACGTACCAACCTGCTTCACATAATAAAAACTGTAAATATATCATAGCGACTTAGTCGTTGACTGTATTTTCCTATTTAATTAGTCAAAGAATAACGGTTAGCTCAGTCTCGTCGTCGCATCCTATTGATTTGAAATCCTATCAAACTACGATTTCAGATCACGTGAATACCACATTGGGAGAGGGTTGACAGAACTTAAATCGTTCAACGATACTTCGACTGTTATATGTGAATCAGGACTTTGATGTTTTCTTTTGAAAAACTTGAGGATACAAAAGTGTTAATAATAGAACGATTAGATTTTAATAATTATATTCTAAGTGTACCTTTGGTTTCAGTTGGTGTTGAAGTTAACTTTGATAACATCCAGGCTGTTTCTAATTATGTACACGTGCACTATTTGGGATGTAAGTGTCAGAGTTTTTTACTTCCATCGTCTCTTAAATACGTCAATGCGATACGACTCTCAAAATTTGAATTATTATAACTAACAACGAGACCTTGAGACGATGTTTTCTTTTGGAACTTATTTCTGTGCGAACAATACGACAAACAATAAATCTACATAACATATATTAAATCTAATTGAATTGAATTTATTGTTCAATGATATATGGGGAGTCTATCGCCGCCTCAGGCAGTATACATACGTCTTTAAATTACATCTTTAACCGTAAAGCACGTGGTGTGAAATTACTGCACATAAGTTGTTTTTTTGAAAAACTCATTGGTTCGAACTTGCGTCGCTTGCGTAGCAGGCGACTGGACAAACCCCACGGCCACCATGGCCCTTAATTATTATTTCATTGCGCTCTTCTGTAAGGAGTCCCTAGTAAGGCAACTTCACGTTACGAAAGGGAGATCACATCCTCTGCCAAATATCAAGGTGTCGAGCAAGTTGAGGAGGCGAGATATAGGTTGATAGCAATGAATGACACTGTGATTCTTACAGGATATGATATACGCCATAAATCCGGTCACAATTTTGGATATATGCATTATATTCACATTCGCACTCCTGCCCTGTATTGTGTCAGAGATGATAGGGCATACAGTCAACAAGATCAAGATATTCCTCATTACTCAGACATTCAGCGCGAGTAAGTTATACCTGAATTTAAAAAAATGGAAACAGTGCCCTCCTATTCGCTTTCTTCGTTGTACACTTATAATCGTTATACACCGCGTGCGCACGTCAAGAGGTGCTTTGATGTGCAGAGATGCACCGTATGTTGATAGGCACAGAATAGATACGCGATCGCTATAGTGCATCGCGGTGCACAACGATTGTGCAACGATTGTCAGTGTACAACGAAAATAGTGAATAATGTTGCTGGTAACCGAAGGAAATGTGTGGATAAAACGAATGAAATATATTAGGATCAACATGTGGCAGACAGTGCCCCAAGTACATTTGAAAACCTATTTGACAAGTTTGAACGTTGTCGCTTGACCTTGTGTTTTGCCCTTTTCTTATATCGAGACGAAAAATTCCCACACTCACCCTTTGTAGCGCTTTTTTAAGTTCCTATACAAAATGGGGAAAATACGTAGGAGATATCGTACACTTAAAAATAAGACTACTCCTGAATTAACCTTAGTGAAATAACTATCAAAAGCTGTAAATTTGATATAACCTTCGTATAAACGTCTTTATGATATAACAGAAAAAGTTGTCTAATTCACAATATAACTAATTACAGATGTTTCAGATGAAGAGAAGCATGTGCTCCACAGGTTCATAAGAGTCATATCACTGCGACCTATTCGCTACACATTGTATGGAACAGTGACGGTGGACGCTAACCTTACGAAGGGATTACTTAACACCTGCGTTACTTATGTCATATTGATTCTGCAGTCAACACATTATAGATTTTAAATTGTAATATTGTTTAATTGTCCAGTGACGTGTCACAGGGGAGGCCTATACCCAGCAGTGGGTGCAAGTGGGCTGAATATGATGAAGATGATTGTTTAACTCTAATTCTGGAGCCTTGTGATCCGTATATTCATCAACCTTTCAAAATGCCATGGTAGCCTTGGGGTTTCAGCTGTCGCCTGCTACGCAAGCGACGCAAGATCGAATCCCAGTAGGGGCCCCGTACCAATGAGTTTTCTAAAATCTTAAGTATAGTTATTTCACCCCATGTGCTTTACGGTGAAGGAAAACATCGTTAGGAGGCTTGCGTATAACTGAGATGTAATTGAAAGACGTAACGGTTTCTCAGCGTCCAGCTCGACGACAAGCGTTGGTTTCAATCAAAGGGAATTGATACATAATACATAGAGGATAAGGTTCAATTTCGTATCTTTAAAACCGATACTCGACGACTTGTGCGACGCTGTGAAACCTTAGTGAATAACTCGGTACTCTGAGTGCCTAGTGCGAGTTTTCTTAAAATTGCCGTCACAAGTGATCGCGTCGACGTAAACGCAGATTTGTATGGGCTCACAATAGTGTCATCTTTAGGCCGACAGAGGCGCTGTTCCGATCCTATACAAATCTGCGTTTACGTCGACGCGGTGACTTGTGACGGCGGCAGTGAATAACTCGCACGCCCTCTGGTCTAAAAACGTCTAAATCTGTGAATTTTATTTTCTGGTAAATATTTATTCAATACACTACTCGTATATATACATTATTATAATAAACTTAACTTAAACTAAATTAATAATGTTGACTCGTTAAAAAATCCTGCCCGCAATAGCCAAATAATAATAGGAAAAAAGTAAAATTATAATATGAAAATTCAGACACCTTTGATGTGATATACAATGTTAATGGCCACACAGGATGAAATTGCATCGTATATTTTTTAATTTAAATTTTGTTATAACGAATATCGCAGAACCTTAATTTGTTTTTATACATGTGGGTTTTATCAACGTAACGGTAGGAAGATCGTAGCATAATGCTCACGCCTGTATTCCCCATAGCGGTAGGCAGAAGTGTTAGAATAACAGCACCCACTTTTCACCGAAGATGATTAAGTGCCAACGTGACAGATGGTGTAGTGAGTCTATCGCCGTCTCAGGCACTATGCGTAAGTCTCTTAATCATATCTCAGACATACAGGTTTTATTCACAATGGTTTCCTTCACCGTAAAGCACGTGGTGTGAAATCACTGCACATAAGTTTTTAGAAAAACTCATTGGTACAGGTCCCGCTGGGTTCAAAACTTGCGTCGCTTGCGTAGCAGACGACCGCCTAAGCCCACGGCTACAAAGGCTTCATGCTAAGTATTATTTGTAAGAATAAAAGCATAGAACATAAAGAAATGACAAAATTTCAAAGGTAGTTTTTCATGGGAGCGTAAGGGCCATAAGCCATTCATCAGAGCGTAAGGGAAAAAATATACCTTACATTTACCTCTGATTATCTAAATATATATAACTCAAAGGTGACTGACTGACTGACATGGTGATCTATCAACGCACAGCCCAAACCACTGGACGGTTCGGGCTGACATTTGGCATGCAGGTAGATTTTATGACGTAGGCATCCGCTAAGATTATTAGATAAATTTAGCCCCCCAAGGGGATAAAATAGGGGATGAAAGTTTGTATGAAACTAAATCTACGCGGGTGAAACCGCTAGTGTAGCTAGTTTTGTCATATAACATCATTCTGAAAACTAAAATGCCTAAAAATGTATAAAGCAAATGTATTAAAAATTAAATAACAATGTTATGGGGCTCTTAATATAAGTTACTCCCTTAAACATCAGCTACCTGCCAGTGAAAGTCGCGTTAAAATCGGTCCAGTCGTTTCAGAGATTACCCGGAACAAACAGACAGACAGACAGACAGAGAAAAAATTTAAAACTTGGTTTTTTAGTGTTAGTAGCGTTGTACGAGTTTCATATGCATTAAGTGAAACGCTGTTATTTTGGAATTACAAACAGACACTTTAATTTTATTTATCTGTATAGATGTATAGATATATAACTACCACGCTGGTGCTTTGTGACAAAAAAGTTTGCCTGAAAAGTCTAGACCCTATATAAATATAGGGTCAGGAGTTAAGGAATCAAATTTAAAACATAGTAGCACCCACAACTCGTTTTGAAAGTTACAATGTTCCCACAAATACAATTCGAACGATAACTTTTACCGTGAAAGTTCGGTTGCAGTTATTGGAATCCGTTTATTTATAACACTCTAAATCATTTTCAACGCCAACTTTAGTAATATCGGGGTCAAATATAAAAATGACTTCGTTAGTGGTTACAAAGAAAGAATTTATATTTTTCTCACCTTTTCGTACATCTAAATGTTAGGAGAGCATTTTAATAAAGGGGCATATGATCAGGCAAGAACAAGGGTGCTATTACACCCAAATCGGTCGCACCGAAGAATAGGTGCCAACGTGGCAGTTGAGTTTGAGAGATAGCTAATATTAAGGAGTAAAATTTATGTGAAAAAAATCTATTTAAGTAACATATTTTTTTTGTTAACTCTACGTGGGTAAGACCGCGTGACACGGCTAGTTTAAATATTAATAATATGACGTATACGAGTATTGCACGCCAAAGGTCTTTACATGGGGATTTCTATCGCTTAGTGTGTTATAAAATGTGTCCTTGAACACGATCAAACTGTACCTTACACCCCAATAATCGTAAATGATTTTTTTAGATCTGTCGTAAAATAAAAAGCTAATATTGAGACTGGCTGATGATGGTCTTGAGAAAAATTGCTTTGCCATTTGCGTAATGACGAGATTTTTTATGTTTTGTTACAATATAAGAAACTTAAGGTAATAAACTCTTTTTGTTTGTAAATTCCTCTCTAATTAGGCTAATAATAATTAAGTAAGCTCACCCTTCCCTGTGTGGGGAGAGCAAAGGGAAAATATTCCAGCCAGGTGGGTGTCATGCCCGAGGAACCGCGGCTCCAACCGATCCAGGTGGAATCTTGTATAGCGCCATCTATGTAGCGAGGGAAAAAACGCAGCTTTTCAGCAAATAAATAAAATTGAAATAACTGCTAGTAATTTCAAATTGACAGCTTTTCACTAATATGGCATACGGATACATCGATTTCAAGCGATTTTCACTGGCGGATTGTTGATGTTACAAGTAGTAACTTAGGGTTACAAGAGAGTGCTGTGCGATATAGCCACCCATAAAGTTAAGTCTACGCAGGTGAAATCACAGGGCACAGTATTATATACGCGTGAGTAAATAACAGCACCCGTGTCAAAAAATAATTATAGAACTGTCAAATTACTAACAAAATCCTTTCAAAGTTGGAAACTAATGCGTCTACATTAAGACTTAATAGGTGAAAATCACGTCTGATGACATTCTGACGAGGGTATAGCATGCGTTTAATGGGTGCCACGGAATTATGGTCATTACTTGGATATTGATACTTTCACTTGGCTTTTGGGAATCGGGGATCATTTTTCGAGACCCCTCGTTGAAATGTAGAATTGCCTGTCATTTGTGGAATGGATTTTAGATCGTGATAGTGGTTAATGGGCTCTCTTTTATTGTTCTAATCGCGAGAAACCTATATAAATATAAAATTGAATATTTTTTTTTGGTTTTGTAAGGCAACCAAAACCGTAAGAGTCTGTGGAAAACTGTGGTATATGGCCATAGATTACGTAATTTGTTTGCAGTCCTTATCTTTATGACAATTAATAAGCAACAGAGAGAGAGCAACAGTGGCGGTGCTCAATAGTTAAAGTATATCTGTGACGTCATAATGTAATTAAATTAACCGCATATTTAGTACCTTACAATATAATTATAATTATTCTTATGTAAGAAGAATACATTTTCTTTCTTTCTTTACATCTGTAGCTGCCTTCTGGACGCTGACGCAAAGCCCTCTCGGTTGAAAGGTGCGTTCGTTTTCCGACGCACCCTCTCAGAGAGTATACCAGGTATAGCTCGGGAAGACGAAGAGGCCCAACGACCAAACGTTAGAGGGGGCAACGCTAGCTTGCAAATGCAATCGCACGTCCCCCTGTAAAAGCGAGTCCGGCATAACCCCTCCGCTGCCCCCGCGGCGGTTGGCGTATCAATGACGGATTTCCCACGGAAAAAAACACATAAAAATGTTAGTAGTAGCCTATGAATTATTGCAATACTAATTATTCGAGCATTACCTACCTTATAAATAATGAAACTCTGTTAACAACGAACGATATACTGGCGTCTTAACCGTAGTATAAATAGGTCTATGCTCTAGATAAAGGTGTAAGCCCCGGTCGGGCTATCGGGGACATCGGGCTAATCATACTATGTCTAATAGATTTAGATTCCTGGCTCTAATAAAAATGTTCACAAAATAATCCCTCAAAAAACATCTTAAAAAACGTTTCAAGACGAATATAATATACATTTTTCTCAGAAAAATATATTTTACCTACACTAAGTACCAACATTGAAATATATTTCCAACCCCCATTCATAATGTTTGCTCTTTGATAAATACTTTCCTGTAGGTATTAATCCCTCAAAGGAAATTTTTATTTATTCGCAACGTTTACTTGAATATAAAATGTGTTATTTATTTCTCTTTAACATCTCCTATTTGGTTTTTCTGTTTTGAGCGCTGGCCTTAAATGCACACGTGCACCTATCCCCACTATTTTGAGCACTCAGAACTCTTGACGACACCTTCAGCCCGCTTCGCCCGAATAAGAAATTTCACAGAGAATTCAACCCTTTATACTACCTTTATAGGGTGGAATATCGGATAAACCATTTCATAGGGTACCTATAGCTTCACCAAGAACACACCATCAACATTTCATGTCTCTAGGTTCAGCTGTTTATGTTGTGTTTTGATAAATCATGCAGTCAGGACTTCGACTTTAATAATAGACTACCGGTTTTACTCGCGTGGAGTTAATTTCACAGGTGACCTGCGGTATTCTAATGTTTTTTACGTCAAGTAAATTATATATAAATAAGTTACTCCATGTAACATTAGCTATATGTTAGTGAAAGTCCCGCTAAAATCGGTCCAGTCGTTTCTGTGATTAGACGGAACCAACAGACAGATAGACGGATACACAGATAGACGGAAAAAAATCCAAATTGTTTTTTTATGTACCTACCGAATATACGAGTACTTTTATAAATTTGGTAAAAAGCTGTTGTTGTGGATTTACAAACCGACACTCAATTTTCTCATCTCTATACCTAGTGTAAAGATTATAGATGTTCCTTTGTCCATCCAAAAGTCCATTCTAAATATTGTAAACAGATTTTACATCTCTGGACTGCCAATGATTTGTGTATTGAGAATATGTCCGACGATTGAACACCGGCTTAGCCGTATTCAGTTACCGTATAGCAGTTGAGTGGCGGATGTTTCGGGTAGTGCGATATTCATGGCTGTTTATAGGATCTTCACAAACGGACGTTCGTTGGATTACCGATATTGTAGCGAACTACTAACGTTGTTATTCATATCTACGGTGGAAAAAGGGAATTTATCTTTACGTCTGTGGAAAGAGCGAGTGATCATGCTCATCCCCAGCAAAGGGAAGATCTTCCAGCCGGGCGGGTGTCGTGCCTGGGGAACACCGGCTTCAACTGTTCTAGTTGGAAACTTGTATATATATTGCAATATGTTCAAAAACTATTATTGCGCGATTTAGGTTCTCGAATATTTGTACTCAAACTTCACATTTGTTAGCGAGTAGCGCCATCTATGTAGTGATCAGATAAACGCCACTACAACCTAATTGTTACCGGGAGACGTGGTGAACGAGTTGAGGAAGTTCAAATCCCATTAGTCTGTATGAGGGTGGTCAGTTCCTATTCGTTCTAAGTGCCTTACCAGGTCCTAAACTGAATAACATCATTATCATTATCACGTCAATGAGTTCTTCCAAAAACTCATTGATGTGATAAGCGGGCTCTTTAGTGAAGGACAACCTTGCGAGGAAACCTGCATAGAAAAGTTAAAAGACTTTCAGTCAGACAACAAATTCAAAAGGAATGTTTTCCTTAATTTATTATTTTTACTTTTCGGTACCTGAAATCAGAGATATAATAATACATGTGTCTCATTTAGAGTTGGAATCGTCAAATCAAACAGTAATACCAATAGGAGCTCATTGTAAATCCCTGTTTTTCAGATACTGTAATGCACGCTATTAATTTAGGGATTATTTGGAAATGTATGTAATACCAAATATTAATTATTACCAATAGCGCTAAATATCCACGTGTAGTTTAATCTGCGTAATGGGAGGGTGGGGCGCGACTGCGAGCGTTTAGCTGCGACTGTGAACAAGCTTTTGTTTTTTTTTTTCGAGATAACGAGTAATAATTTTCAACCCTTTGTGCTCTTGGTAGCATAATGTACATCATACTCTAGAACGCCACTCTGATCACTTACAAGTCGGTCAGCCCTCTTTTAGTCTCATACTGCAGGCGAAGGATGCCATACCAACATTTTTGAACCCTAACTGTAGAGCGGGTGGCCTGGAGTTGGTACGAGACTGTACTAACAACTCATTGTGTGCTAATAAGAGTTAAAAGATCATAGATTTTTCTCTGATAGAATATTAATATCGTATTAAATCATAATAATCATACAACGAAAAAGCGGAAAATTATTCACCCTTTTAGGTACACCTATCTTATAAGATAAGATAGATTGGCACCTAAATCACTGTCAGCTAATGAAGTAAATCTATAAAAGAATCACAGTGACATCGAAGCTTACTCTAATCGCTGTCAGTAGGATCCCACCGCTTACACGAAATCCGCGCCTCCCCAATTAGTAAAGCTTAGCGCTCCCGAATGGTACACGCTGGAAATAACTACAACACCATGTGAATAAGCAAACACCCTGTGAACGGATTAGTCTCGCACCCATTTATTTTAATTACGGGTAAAGCGACGTTTGTCTATGCTCGGATTACGTACGCTTTCTGCAGATTTTCTTTTCGTACCCAAACTTATGAATAGTACATGCACACACATACACTCCCGTCTGTATTCACAGAAGGTATAGGCAGAGGTCCTGTAAAAACAACGCTTTTCAGCGAAGATGATTAAGTGCCAACGTGACAGATGGTGAGTCTCTCGCCGTCTCAGGCACTATACACAATTCTTTGAATTACTTCTCAGTTATATCCAGGTATTTTCACGATGTTTTCCTTCACCGTAAATCACGTTGTGAAATCATTGCAAATAAGTCTTTAGGATCCGAACTTGCTTTTGAGTTTGAGTGACCTATATTCAGCTTTATTATCAGATAGATAAGACATAAAGCCTAAAGTCGTTATCCATATACCTATATTCTAAACGAACACCTGGCAATAAGGAAACTGTATTGAAGGGAAGCGTTTACAAGGTACACGTTTATTCCTGCGTTTACGATCCGAGTTGGATGTTTAGCGCACTTTTTACGACCGCAGGGAATTACGATTCCTTTGCGTGGTCTAAGTTATAAGAGTTTATATTATATCACATACTAGCGGATTCACTTGCGTAGTTCTCGTTCCTGTCGGAGTATGGAGATAAAATATAGCTTATATCAATCAATGATAATGTAGCATTCTATTGGTGAAAGATTTTTTTTAATCAGTCCAGTGCTTTTTATTTCCCGAGAGATGACATCGTGTGGGACGAAACAGGATCTTTTTGGAATGTGGGTCAAAGTCGCGGTCCGAATACGAAATTAATCCAGGTGACCTACCATAAGCAGAGCGTATTAAGAACTTATTAAGTTCTTAGAAGAAAGAAAGAAAGAAAAAAATTTTTTCATACATTGAAAAATGCGACACAGCATTAATTATAATTGTTATATAAAGTACTAAATATGTGGGTTATTTAGTTACATTATGACGTCACAGACATACATTAACTGATGAGCAGACAATGTTGCTCTCTCTGTTCCTTATTAATTGTATATCTGTGGGGCGAGCCCCAGTTGTTTCTAGTCTCCCTAGTCTTAATCATAGCGGCCCTCTAGATCCCCAACAAGATGGACAGAATACCTCCAAGAATGAATGGGTCACTTCTACGTAATAGTGGCCATTAACATAAACCGCTGGAGGCACCTTAGGCTAATTATGACATTCCAAAAAAAATGCAGTTCATGTGATCTCGATTTTAAGTCATGTATTCCCCGAACATCCATCATCTCCCTGGCCTTATCCCATACATTGTTGGGGTCGGCACTTGATTCAACCCGATGTGGCTGATCACTTGATTTTTATACGAAACGACTGCCATCTGACCTTCGCAACCCCATTTTAGGAGGAAAATCTGTGATCTGGGTTAAACCACCAGTTGTCAGATTATTTTTAGGCCTCCGACTGACCTGTAACGATTGCCAAAGATGTTAAATTGGCAACCGGGACCGACAGCTTAACGTGCTCTCCGATGCACGGAGGGAACTCGGGCGGTCACCCATCCAACTACTGGCTAGGCGTACGGTTGCTTAACTTCGCTGATCGAATGATATGCGCAATAGCAACTGTGCCACGAGCTACTCTATTCCCCGAACATAAACAGAAAAAATTAAAAACGAATACATCATATACACTAACAAAATATTTATCTGTCTAATACCTTCATACGAGAAATTCTCAAATATTATATGATATCAAATATAATCTGAATTTCGACTCCAACGATTTTCATGAAATTTTGTATGGAGGTTTCGGGGGCGATAAATCGACCTAACTAGGTTTCATTGTTAGAAAGCATCAATAGGAGCTATTCTCGGTCAAACAGGTACGTAACTCTTAAATAAAACTCGATGATCTGTTCTCTTATAACTTGCACCCAACAAGAACTCCTGCGGGTCATTATAACGGCGCTGGATCGGCAATATTCATTTTAAAGCCGTACTAAATTTCTGCTGATTGTTTTTTATTATACTTTTTCTCACACTCAAAAGCTGAACGAAGGAAATTGGTACGTAACCTTTTACGATCAAGGTCTTCACAATTCTCGTGAAGGCATTATTTGGTTAAAATGGCAAATTATTTGGTAGTAGGAATATAATCGAAAAAAAATGTATGTAATTTTTTTAGGCCCCTATCTAAAAAGCCGTTTCAAAATGATCCTGTTATTTGTAACAACATTGGTTCTATTTGATATATAGATACATAAATATGCTTATGTAGTCTGTTTGAACGCATCGTTATTCTAAACTACGTTGCGGATCTTGATATGGTTTTTACTAACATGTAGTCGTTGAATTTCCATAGGCTTATAACTAAAAAAAACTAGTAAAAAAGTACCTGTCCAGGTTTCCTCACGATGTTTTACGTAAAGCACGTGGTGTGAAATCACCACTGATCCATGCAGTTCACTTATGCCTAAGAACACGAGTGGAAACAAGGCAAAGACCTTGTATCTGCCAGCATTTTAAATTGTCATGAGGCCTGATCATTACTTTGAACAGACTTAGCACAGAGTATTTAAAATTCAGCTTTAACAACTCCCAATTATCTCAGTTCCCTGTTCGCAGCCTCTCATTTTGCCTTAATTGTCTGTCGCTTAGCTAGTTCAAGTGTCTTTTACTTTTTATTGATTCTAATTAAAGTAGGAAGGTATATTACTGCAGTTGGTTTTATAAAGCCGTTTTTTATTGTTCTTTAAAGTTCGTGGAATAAAACTCCGTAGGGACCTATGTATACTTATTACTAGCGGACGTCAAGCGGTTTCACCCGCGTAGTACTCGTTCCCGTGGGAGTACGGGGATAAAATATAGCCTATGTTACTCGCTGATGATGTAGCTATCCATGGCTGAAAGAATTTTCACGATCGGTCAAGTAGTTTTGGAGCCTATTCAATGAGAACAAACAAACAAAAAAACAAACAAATCTTTCCTCTTTATCTGTCTAGAGACATCTGTCTTCGGCTCTGTAGACGCACCTCGCTTAGAGAATCAGCATTGCTAGTCAGCATGGCAATGCTGCCAGCCTTCTTGGCACTATGCCGAGGGTGACCAATTAGAATTTATAAAACAATCATTTGAAATTAGAACTGGGGGCCTACCATCATCATCGGCTTAAGCAGAGCGTATTATGAAAATCTTAGCTTAAGTTTTATTTTAGTATCACACTAGCTGTGCCCCGCGGTTTCACCCGCGTAGATTTAGTTTCATGCGTCATGTCGCGGAAGTCTAATATTATTAATAAATAAAAGTAGCCTAAGTTACTCCTTGAAACAACAGCTACCTGCCAGTGAAAATCCCGTTAAAATCGGTCCAGCCGTTTCAGAGATTACCCGGAACAAACAGACAGGCAGAGAAAACAATTTAATCTAGTTTTTTCAGTGTCAGTAGCGTGTACACTTTCATATGCATTTAGTGAAAAGCTTTTATTTTGGAATTACCAACAGACACATCAATTTTATTTATCTGTATAGATGTTTAGATAATTAAACTTTAAAGCTGAGAAGTTTCTTAGTGTTGCCAGCAATAAGTATAAGGAGTAAGAAAATCTGTTTTCGAGCCAAACAAAGATATTAGTAAAGTTAAAATAAGGTTGTATATTGCAATGTGTGGAATATAATAATTAAATAATCTCCAATTTGTAGTGAGCCTACTCCAAAATCGGCAAATTAATATCACAACATTGCCGATATTAATGTTTGCCGTCGAAGCTATTAATTAATTAATAGTGTGTTTACACCGCGAATCGCAATCATGGACCATAAGTCCCCATGTTGTAATTAAAATGCGCTTGTTGTTATAATTATCTATACATACAGATAAATAAAATGTGACTGTCTGTTTGTAATTCCAAATTAGTCAAAGCCAAAGTCAAAGTCAAAAATATCTTTATTCGATTAGGCTTTTTACAAAGCACTTTCAAAACGTTAGAATGACACAATTTACAGGATTATACATGCTACCGCCAGGTTCGGAAGGTTGCTTTTACTGAGAAGAACTTGGCAAGAAACTCAGTAATTACTATTTTCAAAAATATTATACAACTAGCTGTGGGATATGTATGGGATAAGGCCAGGGAGATGATAGGTACCTACTTAAATCGCGGCCCCTGTTGTACCGTAGGAACAAGGAAAAATTCGACGCATGGGGTAGGATCACGAGTAGCTCAGTTGGAAGAGCAACTGCACGGACTGCAGAGTCCATGGGCTCGAGTCCCGGCTCGTGTTCGTATTTTTCTTTACCATTTTAAAGACATTAGAAATAAACATGCATATCATGAATAAAAAATCTAATATTTACACCCTATGCTATTTATAATAACTCAAAATACTATATTGATATTTATTTGGAGAGAAGCTCGTGGCACAGTTGCTATTGCGCATATGATTCGATCAGCTGTTAAGCAACCATACGCCTAGTCAGTAGTTGGATGGGTGACGTTGGCACGTTAAGCCGTCGGTCCCGGTTGCCAATGTATCATCTTTGGCAATCGTTACAGGTCAGTCAGAGGCCTAAGAAAGTCTGACAACTGGTTTAACCCAGATTGCCGAATTTCCTCGAAAAAGGGGTTACGAAGGTCAGATAGCAATCGCTTCGTATAAAAATCAGGTGATCAGCCACATCGAGTTGAATCAATTGCCGTCCCCAAATACATGGGATAAGGCCAGGGAGATGATGATTATATTGATATTTATTTTTAAAACTTAACATAATTCTTGTAAAAAATACCAAGCCTCTAAGCTAACATCTGCATAATAACTTAGATTTGAACGATGTCTAGACTGGATTTACTTTGCATAAATCTGGCACTTCACTAATCCAGCCTAAATGTATTACTTTCTAGACACGAGAGGAATTTAGTTATTAATCTAACTCCTAAAAGTCTTACTTCAGAGAATTTAAGTAACTTTAAGATTTAGTAACTTTATAAAAACTGTGAACTCTTGTATGTAACCTTTATCGTTATACGCACATACATAGCCGTGGTGGCCTTGGGGTTTAAGCAGTCGCCTGCTACGCAAGCGACGCAACTTCGAATCCCATTGAAGCTTGTACCAATGAATTTTCCTAAAAACTTACGTGCAGTGATTTCACACCACGTACTTTACGGTGAAGGAAAACATCGTGAGGTAACCTGCATATGGCTGAGAAGTAATTCAAAGACGTATGTATAGTGGCTGAGACGGCGATGGACTCACCCTCTGTCACGTTGGCACTTAATCATATTTGGTGAAATGTGGGTGTTGTAGCATATTTATTTTTATAAAGTTAAATGAATTATTGCTTAGGCTTTTATCCTATACTAGCTGTGCCCCGCGGTTTCACCCGCGTAGATGTAGTTTCATCCTTATTGTCGCGGAACCCTAATATTTTTGCAAATAAAAGTAGCCTAAGTTACTCCTTGAAACATAAGCTACCTACCAGTGAAACTCCCGTTAAAGTCCATCCCGCCGTTTCAGAGATTACCCGGAACAAACAGACAGACAGACAGACAGACAGAGAAAAAAAAATCTTGGTTTTTCAGTGTCAGTAGCGTAAATACTTTCATATGCATTTAGTGAAAAGCTGTTATTTTGGAATTACAAACAGACACTTCAAATTTATTTATCTGTATAGATGTATAGATGTAGAGATGTATAGATTATTTATATTGGGTTGTAATTCTTTGAATAGTCTTTACATAAAGTGTTACAAACTCGTTACATTACCGAACCAACACATTATAATATGTTCGCAAAAAACAAGAAACACCGTGTTCCCGTCCGGTAAATACCGGTTTTTACCAGATTAAACCGGAACAAGCCGGATATGCAAACAAGGGTATACGAGAATTTACAAGCGCTATATGTAAAGTAGAGTTGCTCAGTTTTGTGAAGTTATGCTCAAAAATCTACAACGTACGTACTTGCTATGTTTATACATAAACACATACTTAAAGGCCACGATACGAAGTCTAACGAACACGTCACAGGTTTATGTATGTTGTTTGTAGTCTTAATAATCTATACATACAGATAAATACAATTTAAGTGTCTGTTTGTATTTCCAAAATAACAGCCTTTCACTAAATGCATATGAAAGTATACACGCTACTGACACTAAAAAACCAAGTTTTAAAATTTTTCACTGTCTGCCTGTCTGTTTGTTCCGGGTAATCTCTGAAACGGCTGGACCGATTTTAACGGGACTTTCATGGGCAGGTGATATATCAAGGAGTCACTTAGGCTACCTTTATTTATTAAAAAAAATCTACGCGGGTGAAATCGCGGGGCACAGCAGAGATTTTTTTTTAAACTTGGTCTCTTAGTGTCTGTAGTGTGTATACTTTCATATGCATTTAGGGAAAAGCTGTAATTACAAGCAGACACTTAAATTTGATTTATCTGTATATATATAGATGTATAGATTATTGTTATTTGGACATCCCTACGTTTTCACATTGGTGTTCGTATGAATATCAGAGTCAGCAAACGGCTGACACCCATTAGCAGACGTCGGCTGTGTCGCTTTGATATCTCTTCCAATTAGCGCTGCGTGCGAGTTACGTTGTCTCTCTACGATCCTTGCATCCTTATCCCACAATGTTTGTCGTGTCTTAAATTATTTCCTATTCTGCTACCTCTTAGACTAAAATCATGTATTTAGTTAGGTACAACGTGCCATCTGTGATCGTTTAAGTGGACCGTATTAAGAACTTCTTAGCTTAGAAAATTGAACTAAGAAGTTCTTAACACGTGCTAATACGGGTGCTACTATCATATAAGAAAGAAATATTTTATTTATTAATATACCATATATGGATAATATAACGTATATGGTCCCTAATCAAGTGCCGACCTCAACAATGTATGGGATAAGGTCAGGGAGATGATGATGATGATGGTCCCTAGTATATACAAATCTATGAAAATGAAAATACTTTAGGTCTTGGGAAGGCACTTATTATCATCGAGAAAGTATCATTGATTCGGATACTAGCATTCAAGATAGTCTCAACTCTCAAGTAACTGACAGTGACATATTTTTCACACTTTATTTTAGATTTACTTTTTTTATTTCTCATGCTTTGGAAGTTTTCTGCCCATTCGAGTACAAGTTTCCAACTAAACAGATGCGAACCAAAAATAAAGCAGCTCTCCGCGGCTCCCTTGGCATGACACTGGCTTGTCTAGAAGATCTACCATTCCGCCTTAAATCTCATCATCCTTCTAAACGACCCTTTTAGGAAGAATTCAGTTCCCCTCAGCTAAAAAAACAGGTAGGTATTTAAAACTAAATTCAAAATTTAAAATATCGTTATTTGATTAGACTTCTTACAAAGTACTTTCAAATCGTCAGAAGGATACCAAAAATACATTATATAGGATTATAAATGTTACCACCGGGTTCGGAAGGTTGCTTTTGAGAAGAACCCCTCAAGAAACTCAACAATTACTCTTTATTACTAGAAAAACTTGTGTCAAACTTACTCTATATCAACTCTTCCACGCCTGAAATTGTATTAATTCCACACAATGTAATAAGTGGGATTTATTCAGTTCTGTACGATTACCGTAGGAAGTAAAACGATATATAAAAACCATACATTTCATCCAATTGTTCGCAATAAAATACCATGGAAACATGAGAAAGCTTTTATAGTGCACGTTCATGGTGCCTAGGGTTGTCAATTGATTGTATTTATCGTCTTATGATATTCTCACGCCTTACTACAAGTGTTTTCCCAGACATCCACAGCCCATAGATTTTAAAAAATAATTTTTCATGATCATTGACTCCCACGACCTTGTCCACGATTCTTGTTGTAAGAATTAATTTATATACCAAAACAAAAGCCGTGGAGCAAGTGGTAATAAAATCATGGATGTCTGGGAGTAAGCCTAACCAGAGGGGTTGAGTAGTTGCTTGCTACGCAAGTTCAAAACCTGTGCAATCTATACTCTATATAGATAAATAAAATTTAAGTGTCTGTTTGTAATTCCAAAATAACAGCTTTTCACTAAATGCCTGATATGATAAACCAAGTTTTAAAATTTTTTCTCTGTCCGTCTGTCTGTCTGTCTGTCTGTTTGTTCAGGGTAATCTCTGAAACGAGTGGATGGATTTAACGGGACTTTCACTGTCAGACAGCTGATGTTTCAAAGAGTAACTTAGGCTTTTATTTAGAAAATATATATGAAATGTATGTAGAAAGCATGAAACTAAATCTACGCGGGTGAAACCGCGGGGCGATCGAAACAGCTAGTGAGTCATAAAAATAATTGCAGCGAATTCTCACCACGAGTACGTCAGAATGCAATGGACTCGCCATCTATCAATTGGCTGCTACCTTCTACGGTAAAAGTGGGTATTGTAACCACTACCTACAAACACTAACCTATTGGTACCCTTCTGGGATAGCGCTATCATTTTTACCCGCGTGGACAAAATTTCATGAATATTACGACACCAAATTTTTTTTTTAATAAGAATACCCTACGTTACTCCTTGTAACATCAGCTATATCTGCCAGTGAAAGTCCTGATACAATTCTTCTCAGTAAAAGCAACCTTCCGAACCTGGCGGTAGCATGTATAATCCTGTAAATGGTGTCATTCTGACGATTTGAAAGTGCTTTGTATAAAGTCTAATCGAATAAAGATATTTTTGACTTTTGACTTTGACTATTGAATCAGTAACGCCGCTTCAGAGATTAGCCGAAACAAAGAAACAGACAGATTGTTTTTTTTATGAATTAATGCAAAGCTGTTGATTTGAAATTATAAAAAGACACTTAACTTTGGAATATCTGTACAGATTAAATAAATATTTTTGTTCACGTATTTGCCAGCCCTATCCACCGTTGCTCAGTAAAGAGTACATTAACATAATATTGATGTTTGCCTCCGAGTGTAAGTCAAGCTATCGAGGCCTACTATATATCTCACAGATTCATATCGCCGTACACAGGGCAGTAAACTATTGTATGTTACGGCCTATGGATTTGCGAAGGGGTTCCGTTAACTTATAACTCGGTAAAGTATTGAAATATTTATTATAAGTACTTCTAATATTTATATTGGGTCTGTCTGTCTGTTTGTTCCGGGTAATCTCTGAAACGGCTGGACGGATTTTAACGGGACTTTCACTGGTAGGTAGCTGATGTTTCAAGGAGTAACTTAGGCTACTATTATTTATGAAAAATATTAGGGTTCCACGACAATAAGGAAGAAACTAAATCTACGCGGGTGAAACCCCGGGGCAGCTAGTAAATAATTAAAATTAGCTGAATATGAAACGTCAAAACTCAGAAGCTTGAAGTTTGATGATTTTACTACGAAATATAATACATATTTTTTTCAAAAACATCCCAAAGGATCAAGACCAAATACTAAAATGTACTTGAAATTCATAAATACTAGTGTACATACATAGATTCAGTCACCATCTGTCACTTTGGCACTTAATATATTGTATATTCCTGCAGTGCCAACCAACCCTAGTTCGAATAAACTTATGTGCAGTGATTTCACACCACGTTCTTTACGGTGAAGGAAAACATCGTGAGGAAACCTGCATATGTCTGAGAAGTAGTTCAAAAAGGTATGTATATGCCTGAGACGGCGATGGATTCACCCTCTGTCACGTTGACACTTAATCATCTTCGGTGAAAAATGTGAAAAATGCCTACGCCTTCGGGGAGTGCAGACGTGCGCAAATGTATGTATGTAATTAATTAATTACATGAATGTTGAACATACCAATCGATATCTATATCTATACAGATAAATAAAATTGAAGTGTCTGTTTGTAATTCCAAAATAACAGCTTTTCATTAAATACATATGAAAGTATATACGATACTGACACTAAAAAACCAAGTTTTAAATTTTTTCTCTGTCTGTCTGTCTGTCTGTTTGTTCCGGGTAATCTCTGAAACGGCTGGACGGATTTTAACGGGACTTTCACTGGTAGGTAGCTGATGTTTCAAGGAGTAACTTAGGCTACTTTTATTTATTAAAAATATTAGGGTACCGCGACAATAAGGAAGAAACTAAATCTACGCGGGTGAAACCGCGGGGCACAGCTAGTGTATTAATAATATCAGTCGCCTGTTGCGCAACCGACGCCAGTTCAAATCCCAGGGCATGTAGGTAGAGTGCCTGAGACGGTGACAGACTCACCATTTGTCACGTTGGCACTAAATCGGTATCATGAAAAGTGGGTGTTGTTATTACAACACCGCTGTCTACCTCTTCAGGTAATACAGACGTGAGCAAATGTATGTTTGTAATTAATTAATTACATTAATGTTGAACATACCAATCGATATAAAACATAAAGTTCGAATGAAATTGGAAAAGTCTACAAAAAAGTTTCACACATTTTAATATTACTCGTAGGTACTCATTTTAATAAAGTCATAACAACTTTGACAATAGGCAATTAATGCTTGAAGGAAACTTTGTTAAAGTCCGTTTATACTTAACGATATTGCGCGTCACTTTTATCCGCAAATTCCAGTCCAATTAGGGGTTTTTGTCACAAAATTATTTAAAGAATATTATTTATTTGAAACTTTATTAGAACGGCTATAAGCCTAATAGCTAATATTATATATAACACTAATAGGTAAATAATGGATTATGAAAGTCTATCCGTCAGTGTTTATTTAAATAAATGTAAAGGGATTTCCTTGACTCTAAGAACTAGCATAAGATGATTTAATGAAACATTGCGCGAGCGAAGTTGTGGGTAAAAGTTAGTAAGTAGTATATGAACGTTAGTGTGAAATTCTTCATATACATGATGATCACAAAAGTTCAACACATCGTGAACTGTAACTGTTATATACTTGTCGGGGAGCGACATGGAGAGAGAGGCGTCAATCAAACCCGCTAGATGGTTGCACACTAATTTATTGTTGCAATGCAATATTACGCGCGGGGCGGTGCGGGGGGGGCGGGACGCAGCCTGTTTGAATACATATATAACAGTAACGAATCCCAAACTGATAAAATATACGAAAAATCCAGAGAGGAAAAAGATATTCATATTTTATTTATTTCACATATTTATATCGATACAAGATTTTTCCATTATAACCGTTTGTCGAGAGAAAATACCTGCGCTGTCTGTTACCTTCAAAAATGATACTTTAGCCGCGAGCGTAAACAGAAATGAATACCTATGTTTTTATTGATGGCTTAAAATTTTTTTTTTCGTATTTTCTTTGACACCTGGAATCCCCCAGGGAACATTATCCTCACACTTCGACAATAGAAACGATCCAAAATATGTGGGATGACATATGTCACGTGACTGATTTATGTCTTCTCCATACAATTTGTATCGTTTTTATTAGCGCAAGCGCGAGAAAATTATACTTTGTATATCTTATAGGCCTCCTGTGCAGATAGAACTACACCTGTAGTTCTGTGGTAGGGTGTGGTCTTTTGCATAGTGGAGGTACAGGCCTCAGGCCTAGACAAAGTATCGTTTTCTAACGCTGGCGCTAATAGAAACGATACATGGAATATACAATATGTATGGAAAATTCATAAATCAGACACGTGACATATGTCTTATTAGTGAAGCGTGAGGATAATGTTACTTTGTCTACAGGCTTAGGGCTATTACAGCTACGAATATCGAATTCCATTATGCGTTACCGTTAGGTATGAATAGACCTCAGAGAAATTGAAAGAAAGACAAATTTTCCAAGTTCCCAACAAGAATTGTCGAGTTCCCTGACTTCTGATTTATAATTATAAGGCTCTGTTCCAATTTCAATGTTCATTCCCTAATTTATTAAATGAATTTCGTTACGTATTTGACTTTGGTATATTTATTTGTGTTGGACTTTATAGAAACTTGAATTCACCATCTGTCGTTGTCATTAATCATCGTCGAAAAATGTATGTTGTACCTACGATTCTGCATACCCATTTCGGAGACCCTTCTGAGAAGCATAACACATAATCTATTTAGAATAGATTAGTTTTTAGTCCACTTTCTTAAAATACCATCGTTTTAAGTGTTGACAGATGGTAACCAGACTTAGTAACAAGACAGACGAAGCTATTTTTATTACATAGTAGCTGAGTTATTTTATCCGCGGAGAGTTAATTTAATTTAAAATGTAGCCTAATTTACTTCTTGTAAAATTTGCTGTCTGCGAGTGAAAGTCTTGTCTATATATAGATTATCTTACATTAGCCAGAACAAACAGACAAACATACAGACAACCAGACAGAAATACAAACATAAATTTTAAAAATTGATTTCTTTTTCGGTACCACATCAATTTATCAAAAATCTGTTAATTTGAAATTACAAACAGCCACTTCAATTTTAATTATCTGTATAAATATGGATACAGATTATAATATTAATAATACTTATACAACTTAAAAGTAGAACAACAATCACACAAAGCCTAATATAAAGTAATAAGCATTTTTCCGAGAAAACTCTCCAACTCGGACTTTCTGAAGTACAATTATATGAAAAGTTTCACTCCACGTCTGAAGGAATCCTGTCAAAATAAATGTGCCACGGGTGTGACCTTACGACTGGATAAAACAATAAGAAGTGCTTCACTTTAGTCCCGGAGGCCAGAAAGTTTTTAATACATTATATCTATACAGATAAATAAAATTGAAGTGTCTGTTTGTAATTCCAAAATACCAGCTTTTCACTAAATGCACATGAAAATATATACGATACCTACACAAAAAAACAATTTTTAAAATTTTTCTCTTTCTGTCTGTCTGTCTGTCTGTTTGTTCCGGGTAATCTCCGAAACGGCTGGACCGATTTTAACGGGACTTTCACTGGCAGGTAGCTGATGTTTCAAGGAGTAACTTAGGTTACTTTTATTTATAAAAAATGTTAGGGTTCCGCGAAATGAAGCATGAAACTAAATCTACGCGGGTGAAACCGCGGGGCACAGCTAGTACCGTATAATAACGGTAACAGTGTGTCCGGTCTGGGGCCCAACCATGAGCTCTTATTGCAATGATAATTCAGTTGTGCAACAGTGACAGATGTATACACGTCGCGTACATCTGTCTCATAAATAAGTGAAACTATCATGGCAATAAGAGCTCATGGTAGGGCCCCTGTGTCGGATCTTTTAAGGACTCGGACAACATCAACGCGATGAATTTGATTTTCCACACAGCGATAAAAATAAAAATAAATTCTACATTTTTTTTTCTAACTATCTAAAAAAAACAACTTTAAATTTCACAACGGGTTTTGTTCCATGGGCTTAAGGAAGCTCTCTATATATGTGGTTAAATTTACATGGGTGGCCTTGCTTCATCGAGATATAGCAGTAATTTTAATAAGTATAACAAAAATATATACCTCAAGAGTGTTTTATCGATAAAATTTATCGCGTTGCACATCCTTATAAGACCGTCACACACAATAAGCATCCTTCCCTCTCACCGGTCTTCACTTATGAGTTCTAAACCTAAGTGCAGTGATGTGACTACGTGATTTACGATGAAGGGAAATATAGTGAGGAAATCCGCATATGTCTCAGATATTCAAAGGTATGCAAACGTCTATACAAGTGTGGCAAAATAGAGTGGGTATTGCAAAAATAGGGTTAATTGTTAGGTAAGCAATTGGATGTGAATATTTATGCGGCCTCCGAATTAATGTGAAAAGAGGTTCTTTTATCAACTCTCTGAATGCATTCATCTATTATTTTTAACCTCAAAAGAACATTGTTTGAATACACATCCATTATTTACTCGATCATTGGATCAAGTAACCAATTTGAGAGACGAACATTTTATTTTAATGGAATAAATTTACGTGTAAATTATTATCGCAGTTTTATTATTCTACAATTTCGTATTTACCAGTTTTAACCCGCGACTTTACGCTATTTTATTCTTATTGTAATCTTATATATAAAAATGAATCCTCATTTCCCTTGGTCACGGCATGACGCGTAATGCTGGCTGGATGAATTTTAACGGGACTTTCACTGGCAGATAGCTAAAGTTACACGGAGTGTTTTAGGCTAATTTTATTTAAAAAACTTAAGGGCTTCGGGACACCTATGAAATTAACTCGCGGTAAGTATGATAAGAATAAAATATCGTAACTACAAAGTTTCCAACCCAGCTTCGCTTACGTGGTCTTAAGATTTTATATTCTTGCCTTTGCCCTTGCCTCAGTCTTATTCTGACTTCAACATTTTCCAGACGTTTAAGTCGCGAACATTTTCTCCATTCATAAATCTACAACCCTCTCTGCTATTTATAACGTCCATACAAATAGCAGCAAATGTTAACCGAGGGCTATTGTGGAAATAGTAAATTCTGAGCGCTTTTTTTCATTAGATTAGTAAGATTACATAGCAAGGTAGTTGTTTTTCCACACTAATATTATAAAGAGGAAATATTTGATTGTTTTTGGTTGTTTGCATTGAATAGGTTCCGAAACTAATCTTGAAAATTCTTTCAGCAATGGCTACATGATTAGCGAGTAACATAGGCTATATTTTATCCCCGTACTCCCACGGGAACGGGCACTATGCCGTGAAACTGCGTGACGTCCGCTAAAGTTATTTCATAAAATGTTTATTCTCTTTTACTCTTTTTAATCTTTACTAGTAAAAAAGTCTTGAAAAAGAATAGAAGAAGAATAGAATAAAGAGGTCTTTTCGCAATACACCGACCAGATATAAATACAGAAAAATGCCCACGCCTGTATTCCCCGAAGGAGGGGGCAGAGGTGTTTTAATGACAACACCCACTTTTCACCGAAGATGATAAAGTGCCAACGTGACAGACAGTGAGTCTATCGCCGTCTCAGTCACCATACACACGTCTTTCGAATTACTTCTCAGACATATGCAGGTTTCCTCACGATGTTTTCCTTCACCGTAAAGCACGTGTGTGAAATCACATAAGTTTTTAGACAAAAGTCATTGGTCCGCTGGGATTCGAACGACGGCTCTTAACAAATATATACATAGTATACTATATTATAATTATACAGTAGGCAGCGAATAGAACAATTCCAATACAAATACTTAATTTCTATTGGGAATTGTAACGCGCATAGTAACGAACGCGAATTACCAACTCGCGTGTAATTTTGTCAATACTCGACAACACTACCTAGTGCAGCGATACATGAACGTTTCTAACGGGACTGTATCGATAATTTACTTAATACTCTAGCTTTGTAGTGCTGTGGGTATTGAATGTGACCAGTATAATTATCGTAGGGGAACCATGATAGCTTCGAAATCAGATATTGGTGGGCTTATTCCAATTCGTTTAATGTATATTGTATCTTACAACATTGGCTAATAAGCGCATATCATGTCTTGATTAGGTATGATAATTACTTATTCGGCTTAAATCATAGTAACTTAGGCACTTATGAACGTCGAAGAATTGACCACCGGTTCGGAAATCAGGCTTCTGAGACGAACCGACAAGAAACTCAGCTGGCGTCGTGTATATTACATTACATCTATATCTAGGAATACAGATAAATAAAATTTAAGTATCTGTTTGTAATTCCAAAATTACCGCTCATATATCCTTAATGCATAAGAAAGTATACGCGGTACTGTCATAGAAAAACAAATTTTTCTTTTTTTCTTTGTTTGTCTATGTGTCTGCTTGTTCCGAATAATCTCCGAAACGGCTGGACCGATTTTGATGGGACTTTCACTGGTAGATATCTTATGTTACCAGGAGTAATTTCGTTTTTTAATTAAAAAAAACATAAGCTTTCCGCGAGACACCCGTGAAATTAACTCTACTCATGAACGCGGGGCACAGCTAGTAGTAAATAATTATTGATTACAATAAAATAACTTGGTCATTTTGGTTCTATAAAATTTTATACCAAAGCTAAGAAGTTCTTAATACGCGCTGCTTGAACCGATGATGGTAGGCCCCAGGTCAAGATATCATATTTCCATCTGCTCTAAAGATTACATTCTTGTTCTAGTCATGAAATAAAAATAGTAATTACTTGCAAAAATAATAGCCACCCTACAATTCGTAAATACAGTTTGGGCAGCGCACATACTCGTATTGATTTAAAATTGAAATTTTGGATCTAACTGTGATTAGAATCGAAACGTGTGCTGCTCACCACGCCTCGAATGTATAATCGATTCATCGGCGAATGATTTAATCGAGAATCGACAAATTGAATTTTCTGACTCTGATATTGGAAATATCGGATTTGAATACAATTTTATACTTTTGTTAACTTTGTTGATTTATTTGAAATTGGAATAGAAAAATCGGCCAACTGTGAGTCGGAGTTTCGCACGAAGGGTTGCGGAACCCTTCGTGCGAAACTCCGACTAAAAGTGCGGACTTTTATTCATATAAAAGGCAAAAAAATCATATCTGTTATATGGGACCACCTCAAACATTCCTTGTGACTTAAATAAATAATTTAATTTTAAAATGAATCAATAACTAAATGTTCTGTGAATATTTCAAGTGTCTACATTGCCCTTTTCAATATCGCGCAAAAAAATTAAAATTGTTTATTACATGGAAGCCCCCTTGAATACCTACTTATTTTATTTATTTTTTTAACTTTTTGTTATAGCGGCAACAGAAATCATCTGTGAGAATTACATCTGTCTAACTATAACATGACAGACGGACAGACGGACAGTGAAATCTGAGCCCCGTTTATTACCCTTCGAGTACGGAGCCCTAAACATTTACATAGAATATTTACGTTTGTAATCGAACTACCAGTAATTGAAATAAGTAATATTCAATATTTTCCTTGCAGTTTCATACGCTCTACATAATCTGGAACTCTTAATTGATCTAACCAGCGTTTTTGGGTGTACTTTGATTACAAAAAGTCAGGATATCTATCTATACAGTCTATACAGATAAATAAAATAGAAGTGTCTGTTTGTAATTCAAAAATAATAGCTTTTCACTAAATGCATATGAAAGTATACACGCTACTGACACTGAAAAGCCAAATTTAAAAAAAAATATCTGCCTGTCTGTCTGTCCGTCTGTCTGTTTGTTCCGGGTAATCTCTGAAACGGCTGGACCGATATTAACGGGACTTTCACTGACAGCTGATGTTTCAAGGAGTAACTTAGGTTACTTTTATTTGGAAAATATATTAGGGTTCCGTTAAAAAAACATGAAACTAAATCTACGCGGGTGAAGCCGCGGAGCACAGCTAGTATATATATAAAACTTGGGGTAAATGCAGTCTAAACTAAGCTCGGACTAAAACTAAGTCCATCTTTTTTGAAATCCTTAGTGAAAAGCTGGTAATTTGGGTTACAAAAAGACTCTTAAATTTTATTGACCTGTATTATATAATGCGATTTTTGACAATCTAGTCTAACTGTCAAAAATCGAATTTATAGAGAATTATTTGGCTCAAAAACTTTCTTTGGCTTATCCGTAGTTATAACCTCAGTGGAGACCGTCATTTAACGTAAATTATAACTTTAAATACCTTGAACTGGGTACAATAATTATAACGAACGGGTCCCTCGTGCTAATTAGATAGGGGACCAAAGTTTGTGTTCTAATTAAGTATATTGCATTGAATAGTTTGACAATTTACAACTTAAGCTGTTTAGTTTAGTATTAAGACTACTCTGTGCCCTGCGGTTTCACCCGTGTAGATTTAGTTTTATTCCCGCGGAACCCTAAATGTTTTTTTTAAATAAAAGTAGCCTAAGTTACTCCTTGCCAGTGAAAGTCCCGTTAAAATCGGTCCAGCCGTTACAAAGATTACCCGGAACAAACAGACAGACGGACAGAGAAAAATGTAAAAAGTTGGTTTATTAGTGTCAGTAGCGTGTATACTTTCCTATGCATTTAGTGAAAAGCTGTTATTTTGGAATTACAAACAGACACTTCATTTTTCTTTATCTGTATAGATATATTTTGTTGATAATAATATTACATTGTATATTCCTGACAATTTGAGCTTTAGGAGCCGTGGTGGCCTTGTGGTTTGAGCATTCACCTGCTACGCAAGAAACGCAAGTTTGAATAATTTTTTTGCAGTGATTTCACACCAAGTGCTTTACGCAGAAGGAAAACATGAGGCAACTTGCATATGTCAGAGAAGTAAATCAAAAACGAATGTATAGTGCCTGAAATGGCGATAGACTCACCATCTGTCACGTTGGTACTTAATTATCTTCGGTGAAAAGTGGGTGTTGTTATTAGAACACCGCTTCCTACCCCTTCGGGAGTACAGGTGTGAGCATATGTATAATAAAAAAAAATCCTGACTGATTAACTGTCTGACATATTATATCAACGCCGAGCCTGTCGCTAGCCTTTGGACATGAAATTTGAGGAGTATTCTTGGTGACGTGTAGATTACACTAAGAAAGTGTTTTGTGTCATTTCATCCTTAAGAAGATGAAATGGAGGTAGAAACATTGTATGTGGAATTTACAGGAACGCAAGTGTAGCTAGTAATATTATACAATCTATCGTTAACACATCTTATACACTAAGAAAGGATTCTCTGCAACTTCACCCCTAAAGTGATGAAATGGGGGTTGAAAGTTACATAATACAATTTATCGTTGTAACATGAAATAAAGAAGGATATTAAGAAAGTATTTTTTTTTCATCCATAGAAAAATGCGACGCAGCATTAATTATAATTATATTATAAGGTATAAGGGGCCTTGCACATCAACTTTTCAAAGAGGTTGCACGTCGTCTGGTAGAAGCCTCTCGTGACAAGAGAGCTGGGGTTTTCTCGCTCAGAGAATCAGCATTGCTATTCAACGTGGCAATGCCAGCCTTCTTGGCACGATCCCGAGAGACACAGACTTGGGACAAGTTTTCTACATTTCATTAGTTTTATGTAGTAAGTAAGTCATTGTATACCTATATAATTAAGTTATTTTAATAAATATTACCTTATTTTATTTTTAAAAAAATACTATAATCCGAAAAAAAAGGGTACTAAATATGTGGGTAATTTAATTACATTATGACGTCACAGACATACATTGACTGTTGAGCAGACAATATTATATTGCTCTCTCTGTTCCTTATTAATTGTAAATCTGTAAGTCTCACCCCAGTTGTTACCGCACAAAGGTAAAGTCTGCAAACAATTTACGTCATCTATGGCCACATACCACAGTTTTCCACAGACATGAACACAAACCTTACCTGGATGTCATTAATACTTGTGATATATAATTTGTGTGCCTCTAATGATAGCATTCCTATCGTGAATAATAAATATACACGCTCAGTAATTACGCTAAAGTGCATAATTATTACGTACACGCTTCCGCCCGTTACTTCCCCTGCGTAGTAGTGAAAGGTACATCGGTGGTAAATTATTTTCGACCTATATAAGTGCAAGGCATGTACCAAGGCCTAACTATGATTGTAGCACGTATTAAGAACTTCTTAGCTCTGACGGTACCAAAATGAAACGAAAAGTTCATAAGCTCTCAATACGCTCTGCTTAAACCGATGATGGTAGGCCTCCGGTCACTAATACAAATTCCGGGCTGATACTGAAAAATAATAATTATCATATGCCCAGATATAGAACCCAGGACGCTACATTCAACAATAGCGTTAGCGACTACTAGACCAACGACGCAGTGTATTACAAAGCAGAATAAACCATCCAACAAAATATTGCACCTTTTCAGCGTAAAATATAGCGTTGTTGTGTACGAGTACTCGCTGCATGATATCGATTTCAACGCCAATACTGTTGACACTGTATCTGACACAGTGTCAATATTTGTCAATCTTGCAGTGATATTTATGGATATTTGCCACCGTGTCTGACTGTTGGAAAGGTTTCATTTGTGTTGAAATTGTTGTATATGCACTTTCTGTCTGTTACGTATATTACTGACGATGATGACACCGTTCGTCTAGTGATTAGTATACCTGACTTCTAACACTAGGTGTCTCGGGTTCCAATAGCCAGGTTCTAAGAATTTGGCTATGGTATCCCCTGCCTGTCGTAAGAGGCGACTAAAAGGGGCCCGGGTTTCCCCCTCGTCAAAAGGTGGCTCGGGTTCGCTTCCTGTGTCGTGTCTGGGTGTTAGGTCTGTATACTATGGGTATCTATACTAATACTAGCTGTGCCCCGCGGTTTCTCCCGCGTAGATTTTAATTTCATGGTTGTCCGCGAATCCCTAATGTTTTAAAAATAAGTAGCCTAATTTACTCCTTGTAACATTAGCTATCCGTCAGTGAAAGTCCTGTTAAATTCCGTCCAGCCGTTTAGGAGATTACCCGGAACAAACAGACAGACAGACAGAAAGAGAAAAAAAAAAAAAAAAAATTATATGTCAGTACCGTATATACTTTCATATGCATTTAGTGAAAAACTGTTATTTTGGAGTTACAAACAGACACTTCCATTTTATTCATCTTTACTGTATACATATAGATGTATAGATGTAAAGCTGAAGAGTTTGTTTGTTTGCATGAACGCGCTAATCTCATGCTCTATAAAAATTACGTAATACGTATGTTAAAAATAATACGTAATAGAATATAAAAAAAAAGTTTTTTTTTATTATGTACAAAACGATCTAGTTGTAATTTAATTATTTAAATCTTTCCAGCCAGACCCAATGTCCAAAAATCGAATAGTACTTAACGCCTTCCTCATTCTTATACAATATGTTGTTCATATTTAATTTTAAACCTAATGGGGAAATTTGTCCAAAAATGCCCATTTCAAGCTGCTTTCGATCGCAGTGGGGATTTTTGGACATTTTTTTCCACTATTCCCCATTGGTGGGGATTTTCAATAGGGATTATTGGAATAACCCAACATAAACCACTAAAGCGTACTTAAGAAACCATTTTATAACATCATTATGATGATGGCGAGCACCGAAGTGGTCCACTTTAGATCATTAACTAAATAATGCCTTAATGTTACTGTAATGTGTTTCCGTATCATTTTCCTTTTTGTACTTTTTTTGAATAGAGTAAATGTTCCGTGAATATTTAAGGTAAAAGTGACGGGGGGTAATAATAGTGAAGAAATATTTTGACTTATGATCATCTCCCTGCTCTTGCCCCATATCATTTGTGATGAGCGCATTGTTTTTCATCCATTTATCTTCACCAGCCATCATCTCTGTATTCAATCCCTTTCTAGCCAAAACGTTACACAATACGTCCATTGGGCGCTTTCCTACTGCCACGATATCGTCCGCCGATACGTGACTACAACGACACAGTGTGAAAGCGTTCAGTAGTAATTGTATCAAACTACTAGTCCCACGAAATCGTCCGCCGATATGTGACTACAACAACACAGTGTGAAAGCGTTCAGTAGTAGTTGCATCAAACTACTAGTCCGACGATACCGTGTCCTTACCGTTATCGTCCAATGTGAAAGCGCCCATTGGTATAATATCCTAATATTAATTATCGTGAAAGTCGAGGGAACTGCTGAATGTTTATTTTTCAAAATCAATGGGTTGTGAAAGTCTGGGAATAAACCTATATGAAGATGTATTGAAAAATTCATGAAAATACATACAACTAACCGTATGAGAGGTTTTCGGACTTATGCATGTATAAGATTAAATTAATTAAATGCACCGTCGTCTGAGATATATTTATCACACAAGGGAAATGCATTGCACGACTTGTAGCGTACTCCTTGATGGAACAAATCACATACACGGTACGAGGTAGTAATGTCGCCGGCGCCGTCGGTAATTGCACAGAATAGTTAGATGGCAGCTATTGTGCTGGCATATGTCGAGTAATTACGTTAGCACTATAGAATGGGAATGACTAAGTAATTACAGCAATTTTGATTGCTATGACTTTGTAGGATTATTCTAGTATAGTGCATTGCTAACAGAATTAATAACATATGAGACGTACATTGACAATTTAGTAATGGCTTTGAGGAATATTTGTATTTATTTAAACATTACAGTCGAATTGAGCATCTGCTGCTGTTTTGAAGTCAGTTAAAAAGAGGTTTTGTTCATAAATATGGATAGAGAGCCTAAGACATTGTGTAGAAAAGTAAGAAAAGTTGGAGAGAACAGAAATACCTACTATCGCCAGAAGTGCGAGAATGAGCAATGTATTCCTAGCATATTCACGCACGCATGATATAACCAGAATTTTTCGCTGGTCTGGTGGTCGCAAGCGCTACTGCTGAGCACGAGGTCCTGGGTTCGATTCCCGGGTCGGGCAAAGTGATAATTTCCCTGTAACAGCACGGATTAGCGCTCAGTTAATGACAATAAGCTATGACATGAGAATTAAACATACCTGGTGAAATGTGGTGATACTACAAGTACACCTCTGCTTCTCTTCAGGGAATACAGGGGCCTTACCATGAGATCTTATTGCCATGATAGTTTCACTCATTTATGAGATAGATGTATGTGACGTGTATACATCTGTCACTGTCGCACAACTGAATTATCATTGCAATAAGAGCTCATGGTTGGGCCCCAGATGTATGTATTTAGAACTAGATATAACCTGCAGCTTTGCCTGCGTAGCAGTACTACGGCAAGATGCCACTCATATTTCATAACACATGTCGTCGAATAATATGACACAGATTTGGTACCGCAAATCAACAATAGTGCAAGTGGTAATCGTATGCGGGTTCACCGCAATACCGCAACGCACGTACGTGGTGTCGGGTAGTTAATATAATAATATAATTGTAAGGTAGATTTAAATGGTATTTTAATAAATCAGTCAGTTGCCAACCTCCGCCTTTCATTGACGTAACACTGGCGACGATTGGGTCTTACTTACGTTGTGTATTTTAAAACTACAAGTGTGTGAAAACAAAAATATTTTGAAGTTATCATGCCTATTGGAAAATTAGAACCGTTCGATCTCAACTCGAAACAATGGCCGGCATACGTACGCCGTGTGAAACAATATATATTGCTCAACGAAATTAAAGCGAGTCTACACGTGTCGTTGTTAATAACGGTAGTAGGCGAAGTAACCTACACGTTGATGTGTGATTTGTGTTCACCTGAACTTCCCGAAAACAAAAGTTTCGACGAATTGGTAACTTTAGTGAGCAATCATTTGGAACCACAACGGTCGGAAATTGCAGAAAGACATATCTTTCGGTTACACCGACAAAAACCCGGTGTCACTTTAATGGAATACCTACAACAGCTCAAACATTTAGCAACAACTTGTAATTTCGGATCGACCCTCGAAGAGAATCTTCGCGATCAGTTTGTGTCGGGACTCGCGAGTGAGGCGATGCGGTCACGTATTTTCGCGGAGAAAGAAATCAAGTACAAGGAGGCGGTGGATTTGGCATTGGCCCTGGAAGCTGCTGAAAAACACGCGGAAGTGAGCGCCGTGACATCGTCGGCGGCGGCAGCAGCAGGCGGCGCAGCGGAGGGCCTGCATCAGGCGAGCGGCAGGCGTGCGCGCGGCGGCGGCCAGCGGGCCGGGGAGCGCGCCCCGGGGCCGGCGCCCGGCGCCCTGCGCGACTCCAGGTGCTGGCGGTGCGGGAAGGCGCATCGACCGCATAGGTGTCATTTTGCTAATTATAATTGTGATGAGTGTGGCCAACGGGGTCACTTAAAAGTGATGTGTGCGGAACTCAAACGCGGAAGCCGTGCGGTTGGCAGACAAAATTATGTAAGTGATAGCGACTGCAGTGAGGAAGATATATTCAATATCGAGTTGTCTACGAAAGGTAACAAACCATTTTTTTTTAAATGTGGAAATTGACAATCATCAGGTCAAGTGCGAAGTCGACACGGGCAGTCGAATTTCGGCGATTAGCGAACAGTTTTATTGGTCCACTTTCCCACATAAAATAATTACATGTGATAATTTGTTGTTACGAGGATATTCTGGTACCCAAATTGATACACTGGGGTTTATTTTTGTCAATGTTAAGTTATATGATACAATGGCCAATAAGTTGAAGTTATATGTAATTAGAAACGGTAGTTGCCCCCTTCTGGGTCGAGAGTGGATACGCGCATTAAACATAAAACAAATAAACTTAAATGAAATAATTGAAGATTCGTCTGTAAGTCGACTAACTACTGAGTTCCCAGAAGTGTTTACTGATAAGCTTGGCGAATGCAAAAAACTACTCCAATTGCAACTCAAAGATAAGGAACCGGTTTATGTGCGCGCGCGGCCTGTACCATTGGCTCTCCGCGCTCGGGTGGAAAGGGAACTTGATCGGCTAGAGAGGGAGGGCACCATCTACCGTGTGGACCATTCCGATTACGGCACCCCTATTGTCCCCGTTATTAAAACTAACGGTGATATACGCATATGCGGCGATTATAAGGTTACGATTAATAAGAAATTAAAACGCGATATGTACCCACTTCCCCGTATAGAAGAATTATTTGCTACATTGAGTGGTGGACAAGAATTTTCGAAAATTGATCTGACTCATGCTTATTTACAAACAAAATTAACAGAAGACTCCCAGCCATGCACAGCTATCACCACGCACGTAGGGACATTTGTATACCGCCGTACACCGTTTGGCTTAACGTGTATCCCTGAGAAATTCCAAAAACTAATGGAAGAAACGTTACGGGGCATACCTAATACAGTAGTGTTCTTGGATGACATTTGTGTCACTGGGGTTGATAGGACTCAACATTTGAGTAATTTACGACAGGTACTACACAGGTTACGAGACATGGGACTAACCGTTAAACTCAACAAATGTAGTTTCCTTCAAAAAAGTGTTAAGTACCTGGGGTTCATCATAGATAAAAACGGTCTGCACCCAGATAAAAAAAAAGTGGATGCCATCGCCAACGTTCCCAGACCATCCGACGTAACACAGTTAAAGAGTTTTTTAGGTTTACTTAACTACTACGGTAAATTTATACCGAATATTAGTTTAATGCTACATCCCTTACATAGTCTTTTAAAGAAAGGCGCAAGTTTTAATTGGAGTAGCGATTGTGAAAAAGCTTTTCAGGAGGCTAAACAGGCCTTATTACATAAACGTGTGTTAGCACACTACGAAGAGGGTCGCCCTCTGGTGCTGTCAGTAGACAGCAGCGCGTACGGCGTTGGGGCGGTGCTCGCGCACCGGTACTCGGACGGCAGCGAGCGCCCGGTCAGCTGTGTGTCACGAACATTAAACGAATCAGAAAAAAATTATAGTCAATTCGATAAGGAGGCACTAGCAATTTTTTATGGTGTGACTAGACACCACCAATATCTATTTGGCAGGCAATTTGAATTGCGTACCGACCATCAAGCCTTGAGCTATATTTTCGGGGAAAAAGTAGGATTGCCTCAGACCGCAGCCAGTCGATTGCAGCGCTGGGCCACGCGACTATGCGCATATGACTTCACTGTGAAATTTATTAAATCAGAACAAAACGGCCCAGCTGACGCGCTATCGCGCTTGCCATTGCCGCTTGAGCGTCACTCCAGCGCCGTCCCGTGTAGTTATATACATTTAGTCCGAGAATTGTTACCGGTTGACTTCCGAGATGTCAGCAAATCCACTAGTAAAGATTGTTTACTCAGTAAAATAGTCGGATTTGTAAAGTTTGGTTGGCCGTCGGAACCTGTTAATGAGGAGGAGAGACCATATTTTGTTCGCAGGAATGACTTAATTGTCGATTTCGGGTGCCTTATTTACAAATACAGAGTGGTCATACCACTTACCTTACGGAAGAGAGTATTAGAAGATATTCATTTGGGTCACTTGGGCGTAAATAAAATGAAAAACCTAGCACGTAATTATGTATACTGGCCCAATTTGGATAACGATATAGAAGAGATGTGTAGATCGTGTGAACCATGTCGGTCGGTGCGTGATGCTCCACCACGCGCAGAATTACACCCCTGGGAATTCCCGTTTAAACCTTGGCAGCGCATTCACGCAGACTTTGCAGAGTGTGCCGGTAAACACTATTTAATTGTTGTTGATGCACACTCAAAGTGGATAGAAGCGGCCCCAATGACTCGTACAGACGCTCAGACGACTATTTCAGCATTTATGTCAATTTTTGGAAGGTTTGGCTTGCCCTCTCATTTGGTTACAGACAACGGCCCACCATTCTCTTCACTAGATTTTAAAAATTATTGTATCAGTAATTGTATTAGGCATAGCACTACTGCACCATATAGGCCACAGGGAAATGGTGCAGCAGAAAATGCAGTGAAATCGGTAAAAAAAGCTATTAAGAGAGCGATCCACTCAGGGGAAAATGTCTCACAAGCTTTAAGTGAGTTTTTATTTTGTTATCGTAACTGTAACCATGCAACTACTGGGACATCACCGGCGGAATTGCTCCTAGGTAGGCGATTACGCAACCGTTTAGACGCATTGCGCCCTAATGTGGCAGATGTAGTTCGTTCAGCACAAAGCTACCAGGTAGCTAACGCCGGTGGTAATACCAGAAATATGGAAATAGGAGATCCAGTACTCACACGTGATTATTCGGTTAGAGGGGGAAAATGGCTGGAAGGCACAATAACAAAGAAAACAGGACCATTATCTTATAAAGTAGATGTTGGTAATGGTATGATGTGGCGAAGACACCACGATCAAATTATTCCTACAAAAAATAAATCGAAGTTCTCATTAGCACGTGCAAGTACTGGCTCTCCACACGGAGATAACACTGTGGAGAATTCTCCAGAAGTAGAGGAAGTGTTTGAAGACGCGTCCGGAGGGACGGAAGTGGACATTGGAGAGAGAGAGCCTCAGCAACAGGGCATAGCTAAAACTTTGGGGCCACCCTCGTCCTCGCCACTCCCACCTGACGCGTCTGCCCGCGCTTTGCGAGCATTCAATCGGGCCGTCAATAAGAAAATATAAAAAACCTATTATGTGTGCATAGGATTTAGGGGGGAAAGGTGTCGGGTAGTTAATATAATAATATAATTGTAAGGTAGATTTAAATGGTATTTTAATAAATCAGTCAGTTGCCAACCTCCGCCTTTCATTGACGTAACACGTGGTATGTAAATAATATTGTTTATCCAATATCAAAACATTTATTGTTATTATTTATTTACCGGTGGTAAATTCCTCGACATTCATAAGTGCCTTACCAGGGCCTAAACTGAATAAATCATTTTCATTTTCATTACAAAACCCGGCCAAACTGCGTCTAAAACTATGTCCATCCCTTTTTAAACCCGTAATATAAATAGAGATGGAACTACTTTTAAACCTTGGAACACCTTAGTCTATGTTTTGTTATATGTCTGTATTTTTTTATTTACTTTGAGTAAATAACTCCACTTTTAAGTTATTTAAATAAGCTCACTGGTGCAGGCCCTGGGATTTGACTTTGCGTTGCTTGCGTAGCAGGCGGCTCAAACCCCACGGCCTCCACGGCCCTCTCATTAAATAGTGAGTCTAAAGAATCGAATGCAACACTAAGAAATCATAAGTACAGACAACATAACAGATAATGACAACGCTAATAAAATACATTGACCGAACTTAAAAATTCAATCGGAGAGTTGGCACGTAGCCAAGTCCCTCATTAGACGAACATTAATTGAATCTAGCAGACAAGCTCATTGGGGGCGAGACTCTAGACCCCTCTTCTCAGGTACAAGTTTAATCGCTAATACGGTTGCTTCGACGAATTGAGAATGTGTTTACTTTACTTTATACTGGAACTTCGTGTTTATTGTTAAAGAATTAAGCTGTTCGCTAGTAGTTGGTAGACTCCAGCTACTAAGCTGGATTCGATTCTTAGGTCGAGATTCGAGTTACTAAGGTACTCGGCCTGGCACCCATAAAAAAAAACAATTCACTGTGTGTCCGTCCGTCCTGTATGCAGACAGCCATACTCTGTCTATTTGTACCGCGTAATCTCCGAAACGGCTGGACTGATTTCAACGGGACTTTCACTGGCAGATTGCTGGTGCTACAAGCAGTAACTAAGGTTTTATATTAATATTTTAAAAAAAGCATTATAGTACTGCTAGCCACCCATGATACCACGGAGCACAGATAGTGATAAAATAAAATAAATTGTCGACCCAAAAACGGCAATCGAGCAAACTTTTTTCACTATTTTTTCGTGTAACGATGCAATTTTCGAAGCAGATAGTTTGAACCACCTCGAGGGAACACAATTGATTTTACCACCGACAGCCACGTATTTTCCTGTTTTTCGTTCAAAAACTCAGCTAAAAGTCGTGAAAAACACACTCCAATCAAAAGTTTTGGACAACGCCAACCCTTATCATTTTGATTGTTAATTGGGCACTTGGGGTCAACACTTCGTACGCGGTTTATACGATTGCGTCGCGTTGTTCGTTTAGAAGAAACGGTACTCTATATTTACGTGTATTACGTTTTCGGTCTCTATTTTTATGAATGGAAGTTTAAATACGAAGTTTTTTAAAGGTTTTAGTAGTAAAGCAACAAGTACGCTGAAAAAGGATGAATAAAAAGTTATGCTTCGGATTTACGAGACTTCACATTGATGGAAAAGATTTATTTAAAGAATCTTAAACTAGTGCGAGTTGGTCTTGCTTACCGAAAAATCCTTAGAATATTCCAACCTCAAAAGTAAGTAATTTATTTCACATAATTTTACTTACATATGCTGACGCCTGTATTCCCCGAAGGGGTAGGCTAAGGTGTTGTAAAACCAAAATACTTTTCACCGAAGATGTCAACGTGACGGATGGTGAGTTTATCGCCGTCTCAGACACTATAATAACATCTTTTCATCAATTAATTCTCAGACATAAATGCAGGTTTCCTTACGATGTTTTCCTTTACCATAAAGCACGAGGTGTGAAATAACAGCTCATAAGTTTTCAAGAAAAACTCATAGGTACAGGCCCCACTTTTATAGATATTATAAATGTATGTAAAGATAGATAGATTACTTGAGTATTTATTTATTGAGTTTTAAAACTTGTGCCATAATATATTATTATATGTAAAGGCATGACAATATATCATTAGTCTAAACACAACTCGCCAATAGCACGCCACTGTGCAACTTAAATTGTAAATTCAAGCTACACCTTAACAACTTTAAAATCCTTTACAACCCACTTGGAAATGTGAATTAATAATGCAAATGTGTGATATAATAAAATTTTATTTACAATCTCAGTCGCCATAACAGAGATCCCGGGAAATAATAGAAATAATCATGACTGCACAGTCCAACTCTCTTTCTATGCAAATAAGCAATCCCCAACGGCGAACTCTGTCTAATTCTCAGAAAACAACGCTCTTGGCTCAAAGATTACGAAAAAATAACGTAGAAGAGTCTGTGTATTGAATACAGGCACAACAGGTACATATAAAAAAATGTCTGGACTACTATTTTTAAGTCTTAAGGCAATCATCAAATAGAAACTTTGTGAAATAGCATATTACAGTGTAACTGAGTATATTGATGACAGCCAAACATGGCAATGAATTGCTCACTCTTCCATTAAAATGTACTAAAACAACCTTATGTGTAAAGAAGGGACAATTTGTTTCGCCGTTTCTTCTCCTGACAGGCTTACATTTGGAAACGGTAGTAAATTAACCTAAGTTAGCGTAAGAGAAATGACGTTCAATAAGTGTTCCAAGTGTCCCTTATGTTGAATAAAACTTTTTGGTTTTGATTTGATAAGTAATATAAAAACTTTAGAGCAACTGAGGACAGAGATTAGATTTCTGACAAATTGAACGCCTCCATTTCAGCCAGTGACATATCTACCTCTTTTTAAAATAGTATTGTATCATTACCTACATATTCAAATAACATTTAAATTTTTATGAGCCCAAATTATTAAGCTTTTATTAGGCATATTTCCTGTTTTCTCACTGTACCTTCTGTGTTTTTATTCTATGGTGATGATGGCAGGGTATGTCGTAGAACGGCTCCGGTTGCCAGTCCCAAGAGCTGAACAAGATTATACTTCCTATAATAAAACACTAACGTTTGCACGTGATGAGCTTACGGAGTGGTTAATAAATTTACTTGGTACACGGTAAATGTAGGGCACACTAGTGCAGAGTTCTTGCCATATGATTTTAATATGAGTCAAATTATAATATTTTTTTTATTTTATTTTGACACGCGGTACGCGTAGATGCAATTTCATGGGTGACCCGCAAAAACGTAATGTTTTTTTTAAAATAAATGTTTTTTAAGTTACTCCTTGTAACATTATCTATCTTCATATGAAAGTCCGGTTAAAATCGGTCCAGTCATTTTGAAGATTAGCCGGAACAAAGAGACAGTTTTTTTTTTAAATGAAAATTGTATTCATTACCTAACGCATATGCTTTCATATACATTTAATGAAAAGCTGTTAATTTGGAATTACAAACAGACACTTAGATATTATGCCTAGCCTAGCCTACGATAATCTAGCCTACGCGGGCAAAACCGCGATGTGCCCGCGCTAGTCTATACAGATAAATAAAATTAAAGTGTCTGTTTGTAATTCCAAAATAACAGCTTTTCACTAAGTGTATATGAAAGTATAAACTCTACAGACACTAAAAAACCAAGTTTAAATTTTTTTCTCTGTCTGTCCATCTGTCTGTCTGTCTGTTTGTTCCGGGTAATCTCTGAAAGGGCTGGATCAATTTTAACGGGACTTTCACTGGCAGGTAGCTGATGTTTCAAAGAGTAACTTAGGCTACTTTTATTTATTAAAAATATCAGGGTACCGCGACATGGTGCATGAAACTAAATCTACGCGGGTGAAACCGTGGGGCACAGCTAGTTCATAAATAAATTCACAATATACACAACAACTTTCAAAGTTCCGAACCAGATCTTGAAACCTTCGTGGTGTTGTAACTAACTTCAAGATCGAAACGTAATGTAATGGAGGTAACTTTGGAACTATCTATCATTGGCGACCTGTACATGTCCCAGACGTAACCTAAAAACCCTTGGCACTAGCCCAAAGTAAGGTATGACCTAGATACGACATTATACCTGACATCACTAGTGCACGCGTCCAATCTAGAGGTTTATTTTCCGTGATTTTTAACTGACTTCAAAAAAGGAGGAAGTGATCAACTCGGCCGTATGTTTTTTTTATTTCAATCTAACCTCTATACCTTCTTTCAATATTATAAACTAGCTGTGCATTGCGGCTTCAAACACTTTGATTTAATTTCATAAGTATTTGGTGAAAGGCATATTATTTATAATAACATAGCTTGTGTTACCCTTTGTACCATCAGCTATCAGCCAGTGAAAATCCCGTTAAAATAGCCGTTTCAGAGATTAGCTGAAACAAACAGACAGTTTTTTTGTGTGTAAGTTCTGTATATACTGTCACTGTACTGTGTATAAATACATTTACCGAAAAGCTGTATTCGTTGGAAATTTGGAATTGCAAACAGACACTCCAATTTTATTTATCTGTATAAATGTATTAATATATTCACTGAAATGTTTTTTTTTTTAATTTTTCCTCTACAGTCCTCCCTTTCCTTCTACAATATCTAAATGAATTCGGATGATGTTTTACCTAATATTTATCGATTAAACCTTACGAATAGATGGTCTATCTGTAGATATTATCGTTTAAGTGACCGAATACTGCCCTTTTAGTACTCGAAGAGGTATTGGGCTCAATACTTATTTGAACTTACTAACTAACGCATATTAGCGAAGTTCTTATTAGTGAAGTCTTTTGGGTACTCCATAAGAAATGTCGTAATGTATTATCGTGGCACAAAATGTATTCACACTTTTTCGGAAGTCGGTTGTGGTTGAATTCCAAAACGGACACACCTCACAAAGAACACTACAACTATCCAAATGTAATGTATCTAGGATCAACGGAGTAAGCTGCGCGTTGATACATAAAGTCAGTTAATCAATAAGAATTTTAAATTGTATACCTATGTGTAAATGAAAAGTCTCTATGCCTGTCTGTCTGTTGGTATGACTGACTGTAATCCTGTCCACTGGTATAGAGTTTGAAGCCCAAGGGCAAAGGATAATGTAGCAGCGTTTTTCGGCTCGCTACATAGATGGCGCTACTCGCTAACAATGTAAAGTTCGAGTACAAATACACGAGAACCTAAATCGCGCAATAAGAGTTTTCGCAGCAGTATATATAAGTTTCCAACTAAAACAGTTGGAGCCAAACCCAGACATGACACCTGGCTGGAAGATCTTCCCTTTACTGGGGATGAGCATGATCACTCGCTTGTCCCATAGTACTTAAAAGTATTATTTCAGGGCCTTAAAAAGTAGTTGGACCCGCGGTACCCTAGGTGTGACACCCGCCTGGCAGGAAGTTCTTCCATACATAACAAAAAAAGAATTAATAGGTTACAAAAAAATTAAAATAAACTTGTTCCTTGAAGTTAATACATTATAACGAATGTATCTGCAACGCAACAATAAGTACACGAGCGTGACCCGTCGCTAACAGCATAATAATACATTTTCTTTGACTTGTTCCGAACAACGCAGCTATTTGCTAGAATGCGCTCCAAAGAACTATTTCTTATTTGAGACAAAGAATAGACTGTTCTGCTACTCGAAAAAGTAAAAATGCAAGCAGCGTTTCGAGGAAACTACGAACTCTTTATGTTCAAAAGAAAACGTTAAGACACTTCTCACTGAATAAAAATGAATATTTAGGGTAGCGTACAAACCACTCCAGCATACAAATACGCATGCCTGTATTTTTATAGTATGTATACCCACATTTCACCAAGTTTAAGTCCCATCTAATAGGGGGCGAGTATACTGCGATGTGGTGACCAGAGTGCCTAGTGCAAGTTTTTTTTAAATCGCCGTCACAAGTCATCACGTCGACGTAAACGCAGATTTGTATGGCCTCACAATAGTGTCATCTTTAGGCCGACAGAGGCGCTATTCTGATCCTATACAATCTGCGTTTACGTCAACGCGGTGAAAAACTTGCACTAGGCACTCAGGATTGTATAAATGAGAGACGTCAGTTCGAATTAAGTGCTGAAAATGATTTATTCAGTTTAGGCCATAGTAAGGCACTCATGACTGTCGAAGATTTTACCACCGGTTCGGAAACTAACCTTCTGAGAAGAACCGGCAAGAAACTGTTTTCTTACAACTAAGGTGGATAATTTAATGTATGTCATTTAATGCAATTTCTTTCTAAGGGTCGCAGGAAGTGAATAAAACCATTTATAATTTTTATAATGTTCCGTTTAAAAGCGGGGTACAAATCAATGGTATCAAACATTTATGTAACACAATACAACTTTCAATAGCGCGATCTATTCCACAACTAACGCCATCTACTAACAATTAGTGGAACTAAAACATACTCATAATTGGTACTATTTGTACTCAATTAAAATCGAGAGCCAATAGTACTAAAGACGTTGTAAAGACTTTGTTCAGCAAGTGCCCTGTTTCTATCCACTTTTGTTTTTGATAAATAAATGTTACAGCCAGAAATGTTTTCTTAAAGCACTTCGCGTAATTTCGCAGAGTACAAAATGACTGCAAAGCGTTATATTATTCATGTGCCTAGGTGAAAATTCACATAGCAATAGCACAAGGCAATGTTATTACCTTTAGATAGGACTAGTAATCTGCCTGCGACTTTTCATGACTAGGCTATACTTACAGTTAATTTGCTTCCTAGGGTATTCGAACATATTCCCACTTAATACAAAACATAGACTAAGGTAGTCCGTGGTTTAAAAGTAGTTCCATCTCTTTCTGTGATACGGATTTAAAAAGCGATGGACATTTTAGTTCGAGTTAGGCCTTTGCAAGTTAGTATTCACAAATGTATAAACTTAGCTATCACCGCCCTCTAGCCATACACCGTTTTCAAGTGATCAAATTTGTACTTACACTGTTACTTCACAGTTGAATAAACCCTTAGGTAATTTATTTATAAACATTTTCTTACAGCAATAATATCATCATCCTCCTGCCCTTATCCCATGTTATTTGGGGTCGGCGCAATGTGTTCTTCTCTTCCATTTCTCTCTATCAGCCGTCATATCTGTATTCACTCCCATTCTAGTCATATCATTTTTCACACAATCCATCCATCGTTTCTTAGGTCTTCCTTTCCCCTTGTAACCATCCACATTCATAAACAAAACTTTTTTGGCAACATTATCCTCATCCCTCCGCATAACATGTCCATACCACGACAAATGTTTATTCTTCAACTTCTCAGTCACTGGTGCTACTTTCAGACTTCCCCTTATAAACTCATTCCTCACCTTGTCCAATCTCGTTACGCCACACATACATCTCAACATCCACATCTCAGTTGCATGCAGCTTCCTTTCATCCGTCACAGCAATAATAATAGTGCAAAAAACGAATGACATTCTAAAATATTTCTTAATTTGAATTATTTTTTATTATTATGTAGATGGCCAGTAGTGAGTAAATCTGGACCTTCTTGCTTCTCACAATAAATTAGACATATTTATTCCCCTTGGTCACGTCATCACGCGTGAACGGCTGAACCGATTTCGATAATTCTTCTTTTGTTGTGTTAACGTTTTTTACTGTCAGGAGAACGTTCTTAAGATAGAAAAATCAAGAAAATTGCGGGGACTATTAGAAAATATAAGAAAACCTATGTCGTTATAAATACATGTAAGACAGGACAACGTCTGTCGGGTCAGCGAGTAATATATAACTAAAGAAAATTATATTCTATTTTTAGATCAAAAAAATATGAAAGTACTTTTTATAAGGACAAGAGTAAAGTAGAACATTTCCATCGACACAAGGGTGGAGTGGCATAAACAAAGAACGGGCTTACATTTACAATTCAAGGAGGTTGAAACTCCCTAATTGATTGTTTCAGGCACCCCTAAGCCAGCTTTCACGAGAAAAAATATATGGACAAAAGAAAACGGACAGGGCGACCTGGGGGAGTCACATTTGTGAATATTCAATTTCTTATGAAAAGATGGCTGTTTTGGTAATTTGTTCTTTCATATTTTTTTGAATATACTTTAGGTATTAAGGTCTAGACTTTTTAGGACAACATTTTTGGCACAGAGGTCGGTAGGAAAATAATCCCTATACAATTTTTAAAGTTTTCGTTGTTATCTATGTACATATCTATATCTATACATCTACACAGATAAATAAAATTGAAGTGTCTGTTTGTAATTTCAAAATTACAGCATTTCATTAAATGCATATGAAAGTATACACACTACTGACAATAAAAAACCAAGTTTTAAAATGTTTCTGTCTGTTTGTTCTGGGTAATCTCTGAAACGGCTGGACCGATTTTTGTTAAGATTTATGAAACCAACCTTCTTTAGTTGTAAAATATTATTCTTAATATTTGTACGTTCAGTCAAACTTAGAATTTGACAATTCTATTAAAGATGTCATCCTTGCAAAAATGTACGTTAGTAAAATAAAAAGTGATTTTATATAAATCTTTAATATTTCTTACCACATTACTTAACAATTTTAACGGGACTTTCCCTGGCAGGTAGGTAATGTTTCAAGGAGTAACTTAGGCTACTTTAATTTATTAAAAATATTAGGGTTCTGCGAAAATAAGAATGAAACTAAATCTACGCTAGTACTTTCTATTAATGTATCTTTCTTTAATTTAAGAGCTACGCTCTTGTCAGTGGAGCAATCGCCACTCTTGCCTCTATTGTGCACAATCCTTGACTTCTTAATACGACACTACCCTCGCTTTTTCCTTAAGTAGATCCATGTAGCTTCTCGGTCTCTTCAAATGATTTGGCTAATATAAAGGGGTTATCCAAATTGCAATATATATTTGCATCCATGGATCAATATTACGTATAATAAAAATAAATCTTTCTCCCTTTTCAAACACCATCGCGGATCACTGGAAAAGTTTTTCAATCAACCACTCCTCTGCCTTTCGAACACTGGAAGGATATTAAACTAATTTGAAAAGCGATGGCCAAAAAGCCTATTGCCTTGCCTTGATGTAATGAACCTATATCAGTCTATACAGATAAATAAAATTTAAGTGTCTGTTTGTAATTCCAAAATTACAACTTTTCACTAAATGCATATGAAAGTACGAGTATACACGCTAAAGACACAAAAAAACAAGTTTTAAAATTTTCCTCTGTCTGTATGTCTGTCTGTTGTTCCGGGTAATCTCTGAAACGGCTAGACGGATTTTAGCGGGACTTTCACTGGTAGGTAGCTGATGTTTGAAGGAGTAACTTAAGCTACTTTTATTTATTAAAAATATTAGGGTTACGCGACATGGAGCATGAAACTAAATCTACGCGGGTGAAACCGGCACAGCTAGTCTATACAGATAAATAAAATTGAAGAACAGCTTTTCACTAAATGCATATGAAAGTGTACACGATACTGACTTAACTATTAACTCATAGATGCGCGCGTCTGTAAATGTGAACGATTCGTTCCTTGATTTCGACCTCGTTGTAGGCAAATACTCGCATTTATACTATGACGATACGTACCTTGCATAGTTCGATACAATTTACTTAACGTCGTAAACTCTGTGTGTGAAAACTGTCGTAGGAAACTTCGCAAAAAGACTCGTTGCAAAAGGGACCATTTTATTAAAGCCCCTATACAATAAATCATTCCCGCTATGCAAGGGGATCAAAAAGGAAAGGAGTAAATCATGGAACACATTTACAAAAGAAACCAATTTGAGGCTGTATCATACCGCCTGGGGCAATACCACAATATATACAATACTGACTAGACGAAAAAATAAACTTACATACAGCTTGCATATAGTAGTTGAGTATGGGTTTACGTACCTGTTATTTGATAAAGTATTTTTATATTTACTGACAACAAGATTATTGAAATGAACAAGGATTATTCATAGTAAATAATTTAATTATAATAAAAATTAAAACGTATTCATATATCAATAACATAACAGATAAATAAAATGAAAATAGTAATTACAAATCAAGACCTTAAACTGAATGCTAAAAATATATATACAAAAAATTTTTTTCTCTGCCTGTCTGTTTGTTTGTTCGTTCTAGCTAAACTCTGAAACAGCTGGACCTCATCGCATTTTTTAACAGCTGTTCTGGTAAGGTGGGGTTGTTCTGGTCACCATGCCATCCCGATAAAGCGAATCTATTAGGCATGTGGCTGGCAACTTGTAAAAGATTCTGCGGAAACTACATGTAGCAGCGTTTCTCCACTCGCTCCATAGATGGCGCTACTCGCTAACAAATGCGAAATTTGAGTACAAAAACACGAGAACCTAAATCGCGTAATAATAAAATAAGAGTTCTCAAGCGTATTGCAATATATATACAAGTCTACAACTAGAACAGTTGCAGGTACGACACCCGCCTGGCTAGATCTTCCCTTTAATGGGGATGAGCGTGATCACTCGCTCTCCCCACACGTTAATCATCTGGTAAGCTATCTATGTTGAGATTTTTGTTTTAGAGATAGATAGACGTAATTTCAGACTTGTGGTTAAATTCTTCATCAGACAGTGACTATAAAACTTCTAGCCATAAAACAGTGCTACAAGGTACAATAAATGTTCGTGCCTTTATTGCACTGCGAATTAAAAAAAAACGGTTACGTTCAAAGACTCGTGCAGCGAGTGTTCCGTACTTGAACGCAATTTATTTGAGTGTCTGAAGCCAAACAAACAAAATAATAAAATGTTAGTAACATGAACAATGAAAGTTATTCATTCAGGTTGATTTGTTGACTGTTACTATTGATTTTTAAAAATACTTATTAAAATGTTATAACCATAAGCCATGGTTTTTACTTTAGTGTCCACATAATTATAAAACAAATCACTTCGGAGCTAAGAGTAGGAGTGAAATATTCCGGATAAAGCGTAGAAAATTATTTGATTACACTTTTAACAAAGTACTTTCTAAACGTTACAATTATAAAGGACTAGCTGACCCGACAGACGTTACCCTGTCTTAATTATGAGAATGCAGCACGTATTCTGTCAATTCTATGTCAAACGTCATAATGTTACATCAAAAAGTTTTTATTGTCCAAAGTAGCGGTTAGATTTAAGAAGAAAGAAATAATTTTATATGGTGGTTAATTATTTTTACATTTTTAAATTTTCTACGCGATTTTCTTAGTTTTTTCTTTCATAAGAACCATTTCCTGGCAATAACGAACACAACAAAAAAATATGAAATCGGTCCAGCCGTTCACCCGTGATGTCGTGACCAAGGGACATGGGGATTAATTTATAACATCGCACGGCAACCAATAATTAGCATCAAAGGAAAATATTTAAAAAAAATTGGAACAAATATCACTTAGTAACATTTTTTTATGTAAATCATACGTTGGTGGCACAGCTACTATATAAAGGTGTGACAGACAAATACCGAAGCGAGACTTTAAACATTCCGTTTTTACTTTTGTATACGGAGCCCTAATACAAAGAAATTTGTTGGAAGTCTTCTACACGTTAATTGCGCCTCACCTTTAAGACTCTAATTGCGATATAAATGGATCTTGGAGCTACGAGACGATTAACATTATTGTAATATTTATATTTCATGGTAAGCTTAACGTTGGATAATGATTCAGAATGTTTTTTTTTACAAAAAACGTAAAACTGCCTACAATAAGAGAAAATTGAAATATCTATACATATAAATAAAATTAAAGTGTCTGTTTGTAAATCCAAAATAACAGCTTTTCACTAAATGCATATGAAAGTATACACGCTACTGACACTAAAAAACCAAGTTTATAATTTTTCTCTGTCTGTCTGTCCGTCTGTCTGTCTGTCTGTTTGTTCCGGGTAATCTCTGAAACGGCTGAACGGATTTAATGGGACTTTCACTGGTAGGTAGCTGATGTTTCAAGGAGTAACTTAGGCTACTTTTATTTATCAAAAATATTAGGGTTTTGCGACAATAAGGATGAAACTAAATCTACGCGGGTGAAACCACGGGGCACAGCTAGTTAAAAATAAAATTTAATTTTCCAAATCATGATGAAAAAAACATTAGAGCAAATCTTACAAAATCATTGATAGTTTCACGAATTATGTAAGGTAATAAAACCACTGTAGACCAGTGATTATAACAGTGACGTCTGACTAACTTCTTAACTTTGACGTTTATTTGAAACGAAATGAAAAGTCAAAACAAAGAAGTTCTTAATCATCTCTCTGGCCTTATATTGTCGGCACTTGATTCAACCCGATGTGGCTGATCACCTGATTTTTATACGAAGCGACTGCCATCTGACGTAAACGTAAGGTATATTACAATACTCAAGATTACTCACACTACACAGTAAGTACCATAACAGAGTCCACGCAGACGGCAACAGAACACATAAACAAAACTACTTGAGGCATAGCTATAGTGTCGGTAGTTGGTCGTAATTTGCATGGTTAGACCTCAATGCACGCCGGGTTCAAAAGACGAAACTGAGCCTGCTTACCGCGGTGCAAAGAACGAGAAGTCGCGATTTAATAGACAATATTGATTAAACATTAAAGATATCTATACATCTATACAGATAAATACAATTGAAGTGTCCGTTTGTAATTCCAAAATAACAGCTTTTCACTAAATGCATATGAAAGTATTCACGCTACTGACACTAAAAAACAAAGTTTTAAATTTTTTCTCTGTCTGTCTGTCTGTCTGTTTGTTCCGGATATCTCTGAAACGGCTGGACGGATTTTAACAGGACTTTCACTGGTAGGTAGCTGATGTTTCAAGGAGTAACTTAGGCTACTTTTATTTATTAAAAATATTAGGGTTCCACGACAATAAGGATGAAACTAAATCTATGCGGGTGAAACCGCGGGGCACAGCTAGTTTTACAAATAAAAACTTTACAATTAGCGTTTAGGTGTGTCACAAAAAATTTATAGTCAATTTAAGATTTTTTCTGACGAATTTAAAAGAAGAGGCGTATATTTATACTTTCCTAGCGTAGTTCCCGTTCCGTGCGAGTACGGGGATAAAATATAGCCTATGTTACTCACTGATGATGTAGCTATCCATTACCGACAGAATTTTCAAGGTCAGGCAAATATTTTCGGAGCCTATTCAATACAAACAAACAAAAAAACAATCAAATATTTCCTCTTCACACTATTATTATATATTACTATATTACCATATAATATATTATATTATTATATAATATATTATGTAGATTATGAATTTAAGAACTTTATTGACGCATTTGTGTGCGTTGAGGAAAGGGATTGCTTGCACGTGTTTGTAAATTTTACTCTATGTGTGTTAGTCTTGGTCTTTGTGGTATTGCAAAACTAAATTTTTTTTTTGATCATTACCACGTTTGACCTTTAACAATAAACTTTCAAGTTATCAGAATCACTAGATTATATTATATACACTAAACATAACTTGAATTTATTCTGAGACATAGACAGGTTTCGTCAATATTTTCCCGTAAAGCTTGTGGAATCACAGATTTCTTTCAACCCATCCAACCTACGACAATATCCGAAAACTCACGCTATCTCGGCCAAAGGTGACTCCGAAGGCGCAGAACAATAGCAAACCAACTCATCGGGGCAGACGTGTAGCGCCCGTAGCTTTTGCTACGAAGCTACACGCGTAGCAATGCCCGTGTTAAGATATTTCTAACTGTGAATTTATGGCACATAAAAACATACGCGTGAACCATAGGAACCAATTTTTAGAGTCGGTTATAAAGGAAATGTCAATGCTAAGAACTCATTAATACACGCTGCATAAACGAATATAGTTTGGTGGCAAGTTTTGATAGATTCAAACAAAAATAAGAATCGTGGTTTCTTGTAATTTGGACCACAAACAACATATTCCTGAGTAATGCTTGAAACACAATGCAGAGGTCCCTTTGTGGGGACAGGAGGGATCTCCCACGTTTTTTACAACACTCCTATTCCGCTAGGCATTGTGGTTTCACTGTGGGGCTTCAGGCTTTGTCATGGTGGTAAAAATGTGTCTGGTGTGATTGTGCGCCGCGAAGAAATTGAATGAAGCAGACTTTTTATATTTTATTATTAATATCTGGGTTTATTATTTGTGTGTGTGAATAAAGGTTGTTTTGCATTGGTACCATATTACGGTGGTTGATATATTCATTGAATCTATACATCTATACAGATAAATAAAATTGAAGTATCTGTTTGTAATTCCAAAATAAGAGCTTTTCACTAAATGCATATGAAAGTATACACGCTACTGACACAGAAAAATCAAATTTTAAAGTTTTTCTCTGTCTGTCTGTCTGTCTGTTTGTTCCGGGTAATCACTGAAATGGCTGGACCGATTTTAACGGGACTTTCACTGCCAGGTAGCTGATGTTTCAAGGAGTAACTTAGGCTACTTTTATTTATTAAAAATATTAGGGTTCGGCGACAATAAGGATGAAACTAAATCTACGCGGGTGAAATAGAACATAAATCTATAGAGATTAACAGCTTGCGTGTTTGTTCCGGCTAATGTCTGAAACGGCTGGACCGCTTTTAACGAGACTTTCACAGGCAGAAAGATAATTTTACAAGGAGTATCTTAGGCTACTTTTATTTTAAAAAATCATTAGGGTTCCGCGGGATCATTAGGGTTCCGCGGGTCACCCATGAAATTTACTCTACGCGGGTAAAACCGCGAGGCATAGCTAGTATAATAATATAATTAAAATATTCGCCATTACATAAATATTTTCCCTTCATACCCGCAATCATTTCCAAACAAGCCCAAAAATAGAAGTCTTAAAATAGTCTAGTACTCTACAATGACGCATTATAAAGCAGGACAAATATTGTACCTCCGTCGTCTGCGTCCCTACAGAGCTTCCTTTATAATTTGCGGGACTCGGACATTGATGTTAGATGGATGGTACTGTCATTTATGTATGTTAGGAGTATGACAAAAAATGTGTTCTTTTTTGCAATAGTCTACACAGATAATCTATCTATACGTACAGATAAATCAAATTGAAGTGTCTGTTTGTAATTCCAAAATTACAGCTTTTCTCTAAATGCATATGAAAGTATACACGCTACTGACACAAAAAAACCAAGTTTTAAAATTTTCCTCTGTCTGTCTGTCTGTTTGTTCCGGGTAATTTCTGAAACGGCTGGACGGATTTTAACGGGACTTTCACTGGTAGGTAGCTGACGTTTCAAGGAGTAACTTAGGCTACTTTTATTTATTTAAAATATTAGGTTTCTGCGACAATACGGTGGAAACTAAATCTACGCGGGTGAAACCGCGGGGCACAGCTAGTTTACTTATAAATCATTCAACAATGGACAAGATAGTAAAAAGGTGAATCATAAATTTTACATGATCTGTTATATTTTGTTTGAATGAATGATTTGCTAAGTCATAAATCCACAAGGATTATCTTATGAACTGAAGAAATGCGTGTGAAGTTTTACTACTTTCATGTATTGACACATACATTTATATGATTCGACCGGCTTTCTTAAACACATACCTGCATAATACATCCAATATACTGAGACATCATTGCAGAAGAACCTCATTCTACTCTAGACATCGTTCACTTCGTCTACATACTTTCATCAATATCCTCATACATGGCTGCTGTTTCCAATTTCGGTTAATTTATACTTTCTACAAGTCGATAAATTATGTGTACCTACTATTTTTAAAAGAATACACATCATATAATTGTTTAAAATCACCTGTCTTTATAAAGATGTAAAGGATATGTCCCCATAAATTCTTCCAACATCTTTGTTCACTCCAGCTTGTAGAGAATGCCTCTTTTATATTTCAGACGTTACGTCAAGAAGCGAATATTCGTGGAGTAATGTGAATCCCTTGAAATGAGTCCAGGACATTGTTGGAACACACAGACGGAAATAACAGCTTTGTGGACGCTTCTTATTAGAGAATACAGTTGCATTGTACGTTGCTCTTTGCACTTTAATTGTGACTCGGACAAACGGATTTTAAAATGTTTCCTTCTTCGGTATTTATTTCTTACTTACACTTTAATTTGTAAAGTCAGCTGGAATGATTTTAACTGGACTATCACTGGCAGATAACTGATGTTTTAGGAATAACTAAGACATCTTTAAACTAGAAAATAGACGTATAAATTAAAATACAATAAAATTATGACGCATGTATAGTGCCTCAGACGGCGATCACCATCAGTCACGTACATAATAATATTCGGTGAAAAGTTGGTGTTGTTCATACAGCACCTCTGCCTATCCTTCGGCGAATACAGGCGTATTATGTATGTATGTAGTGACTACACAGGTGACCTGTATGACACCAGCCTGGTCCTAAGAGATTTATCTGTAACTTAATTAGCTGATCGACCCGGAAGCGAGTACGTCACGTGCGTAATATAATAAAAGTCGCCGTGTCCGTTGGGAAATATTGTAAGAGATCGCTAATGAGATGTCCCTTTTGAGTCGTTGCCTGTCTTCTTACTGTCCTCGACGTTGAGACTTGTATAATCACGTTATTAAAAGTACATTGTTAAAATACGATGGTAGAACATTAAGTGGTATGTAAAATCAATCTGTGTTAGATTGTGTTACTGGTTTTAAGGAATAATGAAGAAAGCCTATGATAAAATTTCGGATTATTTAAATGACAAGGATATATGGATCTGTAGCAGCGTTTCTCCACTCGCTCCTAGATGGCGATACTCGCTAGCAAATGCGAAGTTTGGATACAAATACACGAGAACCTAAATCGCGCCATAAGAGTTTTCAAGCGCATTGCAGTATATATACAAGTTTCCAACTAGAACAGTTGGAGCCGCGGTTCCCCAGGCATGACACCCGCCTGGCTGGAAGATCTTCCCTTTGCTGGGGATGAGCATGATCACTCGCTCTCCCCACAGATTTAAATTACTGAACACGTCGCTTCTGGCATATACATGGTATGCAAACACTAGTAAAACTATTTATTAAAAAAAAAATATGCTCACGCCATCCCAGAAGGGTTCCCGAAGGGGTAAGCAGAGGTGTTGTAACAACAACACCCACATTTCACCTAATATGATTAAGTGCCAACGTGACAGAGGGTGAGTCCATCACCGTCCCAGGCACTATACATACGTCTTTAGGAGTAACTTCTCAAACATATGCAGGTTTCCTCGCGATGTTTTCCTTCACCGTAAACCACGTGGTGTGAAATCATAGTACGTAAGGTTTATAGCAGGCGACTGCTCGAACACCGAGGCCACCACGGTTCTTTGTATTATATTTTATTATACATAAATTGGTTTATTTCTTCATTATGTTTTATGCATGCTAATACAATTTGTAACTTTTGTGAATATTTATAACTAGCATTAAAATTAGATTTTTGGATAATGTAACTTGCATCCAATTTGGGGTACCTATTTTGCACCAATACAAGGAGTAACTTACTAAGTATACGCGGCGATATACTCACCATCTGTCACTTTGGGCACCTAGTTAAATGAAAATTAATATGAATTTTCTTGTGATTAATAATTATTTAATACTAGCTTTGCCCCGCGTAGATTTAGTTTCATCCTTATTGTCGCGGGTCCCTAATATTTATAATAAATAACAGTAGCCTACTAGTTACTCGTTGAAACATTAGCTACCTGCCAGTGAAAGTCCCGTTAAAATCAGAGATTACCCGGAACAAACAGACAGGCAGCCAGACAGAGAAAAATTTTAAAACTTGGTTTTTTTAGTGTCAGTATCGTGTATACTTTCATATGCATTTAGTGAAAAGCTGTTAATTTGGAATTACAAACAGACACTTCAATTTTATTTATCTGTATGTATAGATGTAACGATGCCAGCTGAGTTTCATGCCGGTTTTTCTTCTCAGAAGGCGAGATTCCAAACCGGTGGTCAATTCTTCGACATTCATAGCGCCTTATCAGCGCCTAAACTGAATAAATCACGTTCATTTTCATTGAGTTCTGTTCAACTTTGATCTCAGTATAACAAGTTCATAAAACATTCGTAATTAATTTCATACGTTAATTGTAATTGAAAGCAACAAGCGTTTATCGCGGACAAGCGATACCATGATGACACATTGCTTCAGTAGGTCTAAAACGGCCACTTTGGGAGAATCATAATGTGATCCGAATATGATTCAGGAATTATTCATATTTCGCAATTCACCTGTTTGACACTTTCTATGAAAATTCCTAAAATGGTTCACAAAATATGAATTGCTTTTGCGACAAATGGCAGAACCATAAAAAGTTACATAGGGACTAACATCTACAATTATTGTAATCATTCGTGAATCATAAATATGAATTGCACTTAAGTGACCATTTTGTCATGTCGGTGATGAATCATATTCGGATCACATTATGATTCTCCCAAAGTGGCCTTTTTAGACGTACAGTTCACAGAATTGTTGAATGGCGTGGTGTGTGGGAATCAATTTGTCAAACAATGTTCAGATTATTATCGAGGTTCAAAAGTAATTAATTTTATTGATCTACTAGCTTTGCGCCGTGGTGTCACTCGCATAGATGTATTTTCATGTTATGTCTAATATGTTTTCTAAATAAAAGTCTATGCAACTCTTCGAAATTAACTGAAATGGTTGAGGAGGACGATGGCTGGCATTCTCGTCATACTTGTGAACAGGTGCTGCTTGTGGGAGCTGGTCATCTCAAGCTACGCATTTAGATATAAGTACAACTACTAGACTTTTCTTTATGTTAATTTTTATTGACATTTGTGCATTGGAGCTGTGTCCATGGGCTTACATTTCTCAAGTGATTTACTTTGTTTTTAAAAATTGTATAATATTTTTTTTTAAAGAGTAATTACTGAGTTTCTTGCCAGGTTCTTCTCAGTAAAAGCAACCTTCCGAACCTGGCGGTAGCATGTATAATCCATGTCGTTCTGACGATTTGAAAGTACTTTGTAAAAAGTCTAATCGAATAAAGATATTTTTGACTTTGACTTTGACTTTGAAATATTAGCTATCTGCCAGTGAAAATCCCGCTTATATCGATCCTGCCGTTTCAGAGATAAGCCGGAACAGACAGACAGACAGAGAGAGTATTTTTTGTGATACCTGTTATACTTTTATACTCATTTTGTGAAAAACTGTCAATTTGGACACTTCAATTTTATTTATCCGTGCACATATTTATTAATTTATTTATTCATGGATATATAGATATAGGAGTGTGTACAGTACATTCCGTAAATCGATTTTTCCTCGTGGCGTTTAATACCAGTCGCATATTTACCTTTTTTTTTAAGATAGCTTCTTTTTCTGAAGGCCTAGTGCGAGTTTTTCACTGCCGCCGTCACAAATCACCACGTCGACGTAAACGCGGGTTTTTATAGGATCGGAACAGCACCTCTGTCGGCCTAAACATGACACTATTGTGAGCCCATACAAATCTGCGTTTACGTCGACGCGATCACTTGTGACGGCGATTTTAAGAAACTCACACTAGGCACTCTGAGGTGATTTCTAACCATTCACATAATTTCCCAGTATATTTATCTATACAGATAAATAAAATTGAAGTGTCTGTTTGTAACTCCAAAATAACAGTTTTTCACTAAATGCATATAAAAGTATACACGCTACTGACACCGAAAAACGCAGTTTTAAAATTTTTCTCTGTCTGTCTGTCTGTCTGTTTGTTCCGGGTAATCTCTGAAACGGCTGGACCGATTTTAACGGGACTTTCACTGACAGGTAGCTGGTGTTTCAAGGAGTAACTTAGGCTACTTTTATTTATTAAAAATATTAGGGTTCCGCGACAATAAGGAAGAAACTAAATCTACGCGGGTGAAACCGCGGGGCACAGCTAGTTATATATATAGATAGTTATATATATAGATTGAACCAAACAAACTTTCCCTCAACTACGTCACCCGATACACCCCCCAAGTAAAGCCCTCGATAACAATGCAAAATATCATTTTCCCTCTAAGGTGGTGCGGTCGCATGAAAAGGGTGGCTGGCAATATTTTTGACAAGTCTCATGTTACCGTGTTTGTTATTTTGATATGGAATACGGACCCTTTTCCTTGGATTTAGTGCTGGGACGTATATCTATCGATAATTTTAATTGTGATACAATACCGAAAACCATTACAAAATGTTACAATGTTTATTGCATTTTTTTTTACTGGAAAATTTTGCACATAAAAAATTACTTAAAGCAAAAAACTAAGCAGCTGTTCTGTCTTGGTGGTCATCTGTCAAGACGTGTGGATGTACTTTAAAGTAATTTTATGGTAAAGATACCTGTGATATCAAGTCTGAGTGACATACAAAGAGTTAGAGACTTGCAAATGCAATCTGAATTCGTAAAATGGTGATGGGATTCGGCAGCCCGCAAAGTGCCGCGTATTCTCTAAGGTTTCTCAGCGTCGCACTCGTCGTCGAGTGTCGGGTTTACGATAAGATACGAAATTGAACCTTAGTCTCTATGTATTATGTATCAATATTTTATGATTGAAACAAACGCTCATCGACGAATTCGTCGCTGAGAAACCTTAGTGAATAACGCGACTGTGCAGTTGCTCTGCTGAAAAAGCTAAAATAATTATCTGTTCATTTATTTTAACGTGTTGAGAAGTCACTCAATTAGTCTATAATAAAGTATGCCATGCTTTTCTTATCAATTCTTAAATTGTTTAGGAAAAATACAACTTGAGATTCGAACGAAAATTTATAATCATGGGATTGGTATGAAGTGTTTATTAAAACAACTTTATCGATATGTCGATAAGCTATCGGTACCAACACAGCTTATCATAAGCCATATTGTATGGTATCGTTGACGTAAATCTTGAACGTTATATGAATATGACGTTGATAGAAGTGATAGTGGTATAGCTCCATATACATAATATATTGCTTTATGCCTATACTAGCTTCTCCCAGCGACTTTGTCCGCGTGGAATTTGCAGTAGATATTAGCGTGGTTTTATATATACACTAGCTGTGCTCCGCGGTTTCACCCGCGTAGATTTAGTTTCATCCTTATTGTCGCCGAACCCTAATATTTTTAATAAATAAAAGTAATTAAGTTACTCCTTGAAACATCAGCTACCTACCAGTGAAAGTTCCGTTAAAATCAGTCCAGCCGTTTCAGAGATTACCCGGAACAAACAGACAGACAGACAGACAGAGAAACTTGAACCTTGGTTTTTTTGTGTCAGTAGCGTGTATACTTTCATATGCATTTAGTGAAAATCTGTAATTTTGGAATTACAAACAGACACTTCAATTTTATTTTTCTGTATAGATGTATAGATATAAAATTTAAAGTGCAGAATGGTCTGACTTATGTACCTATCAACCTATCAACGCACAGTCTAATTAACTTGTCCTAGAGAAAATAGGACAGTGTTTATCCTCCTCATTATCCTCCTGAGTGTGAACCCTCATGGAGGGGTTTCCCGAAATTTAAGTACGATATTTTTTAATTCTTTGATTCGAATACCACGCGAGTGAAGCCGTTAGATAGAATAGATAGAAATCCGGCTACCGACTTTGTACCGAGGTATAAGATACGTCAGTAAGTTAAATCTTTAACTTTTAAACATAAAACGTTTCTAAACAATGCACTAGATTTTCATTTGTTCCTCGTGTTAACCAACAAAAAAAAAATTTTTGGATAATAACCATTTTTAATTCCTTAAAAATGCTAATTTTAGAACAGAGTATAGGCTCAGAAACTGTCATGGCATTTTAATATAAGATATGAGGCCCCAGTTTCCTGTTAAAGTATATTATCTACATTAATAAACAAACAACAATGTTTTAACAGTACAATATTCGTCAAACAGATGTACGTTTGAGTAAAACATTCAAAGATTCTTGGAATAATATTTTTACATTGGACGTATGTTACACCGTGGTTACAATGTTATTACTAATTGTTGCTTTAAAATAAAATACAATTATAGATGATGATGATGACAGATAACAACCGATATTGCTATTGTACCTTTTATATTATACTCGCTGTGCCCCGCGGTTTCACCCACGTAGATTTAGATTCAAGTTTTTCTTTTAAATAAAATTTGACTAAAACAGTCCTTGAAACATCCGCTATCTGCCAATAAAGTCCCGTTAAAATCCATCCAGCCGTTTGCGCGTGATGACCAAGGGAAATGGGGATTCATTTTTATATATAAAGATTTTTTATGATTAAACCAAATTATAACTAATTGTCAGACCTTAACGTTAAGGATCCAGTAGGTAGCCTCTAAAACAGCTTAGTAATTCTTCTACTTTATGCTTGAAATTAAAATTATTTTTTCTTTCTATTCCTAATAAAATTCCTTTAGTATCCACACAAATTATAAAGTTTGGATGCTTTTATGTGGCTGATAAATCTTCGAAAGAATCTGAATTTAAAAAATAATTTAACCACAGAAGTCACTGCTAAGGCTAGTCCATTCATTATCAGAATAAGAGTACTAATTTTACCAAATATAACAATAATCGATTACAAAGAAAATATAGTGTCATAAATAGTAACATCTCATTACAAAAATTATATTAGTTATCAAACTTCATAAGCTTATTGACATAATTATCAAGTTACACTTTGGTGTAAACGCAGTCATTGCTCTCATCAAAAAAAGTACCTGGTTGACCGAGCTGTGCTCGGTTTCTTTTTCTCACAAAAAACTAAACTTTATCCCACAAAAGAAAAAAACTTGACGTTTTCTCAAAAAAGCTAGTAGAAAAAGGAATCAAAAGAAAAAAATCGAACCGGTGAACGTCAGTCTCGAACCGGGGTACTCTAGTTTCGTTATCACCTCGCAAGCTGACAGCCTCACCTCTGAGCTATCATAACTTTACAATTTTATGAGTTTTTCAGTGTATGAAAACATGGTCAAAACGACGTTTTCTGAAAGTGAAACGTTGCAGCCGTTTCCGAGATCCAGATTCTATATATATATATACAAGAATTACTCGTATAAAGGTATAAGATACGTCGCATAAAAAATGCTGTCTTTAATTGTCAATCTTTATAACACGTTACACTTTGGTGTAAACGCAGCCTACACTATCCGCGGAGCTTTTCAATGCAAACCAGTATTGTTGGAGGCTAGAATGGAATTGTTGGAGCCTTCTACGAGCTACGATTCATATTTTCCAATTGTATCATTCACGCTTCCTATTCCATGGTTATATGCGATGACGGATTCGTTTTATTGTATTTACAGTGCAATATTAAAGATAGCGTAGAAGCGTAGTCGCGTAGTGTAAAAGCCGGGTACAGCCTGGTATCGTAAAAAGAGACCTGATAGTCGCTGGGGGGGGGGGGGGGTGAACACTTAGCGACCAGGAGGAACACCGTGGAGTTTAGTCGGTGCGAGTCGGCGGTTGTTATATCCATAACGGATTATTCACGTAAAAAAAGAAAAATACGTATAAGTACTTAAAAGTAATATAAGGCTTCTCAGCATCGCACTCGATGTATCTGCTTCACTGGCAGATAGCTAATATTAAACCCGTAAGAGAACACTTTTAAAAATAAGTTTTTCACTGTCACTACCGCATATACTTTCATATGCATTTAGTCAAAAGCTGTTATTTTGAAATTACAAACAGACAGTTCAATTTTATTTATCTGTACTTAGGATACGTCCTTACGATAATATACAGAGTAAATTCGTCCAGCCAGACAATGCTCAGAAGTTCGACAGATGTCTTGAACGGTCTATTCCTGGGTACTAACTTTGTGCCCAGACTTCAACAGCCCCTCTGTTTTAGACTAGGCAAGGAGCTCGCATAGACATTTGGAATTATATTTACTTCACAATTATATATATTGCGGTAAAAAAATGATTTTAGTGTTTTCTGTTAAGAATTATATTTGATTAATATTAAGCACTTACTAGATGGAGTCAAAAAATTCTGGAAATCTGCCCGTTGACATATTTTTGTGATGATTTATATTTGCAATGATTACAATGGTTAAATATTTTTAAATAAATACGGAAACAGATTTAATTTCTTCAGTGTAAATGCGCCCTCCGAAATCCAGCGGTAGCATTTATAATCCCTGCTTTTGTTATAGGTCCCAGCTCCCAGACTAACATCTCAAAACACGAAAGTGCCACGGTCCTGTTATGCACATGCCTTCTGTGACACCCCTCCCCCCTTGCACCCTCCCTTCACCCCCTACACCCCTTCGTAAACTGTAGAACACGTCTCGCCGAATAAGTTTCGATTGGATATCGGTTTAAGTTACATGGCATTACATTGCGATATTTGGTTTTGACGGTAAAATTTTAGTGTGATGGAAATGGGAATAATTCAACTTACCGTCTGTCCATAAGTAAAATAAGACTTCGATATTAAGACAAAGTATTAATTCGGTCGTGAAGTAAGTAGTTCAATATTTTTATACAATGTCGAGACTTACAAGGCACACATTTTTAGTAAAATTTAAAATTATTTAAAAATTTTTTGATTATTTATCCTTTGTTTTATTAAAAGGTAAGGCGTTATAGTTTATAGAATTATATTTACGACAAAAAATGAACATCGTCCTATGTACCACATACCATCCAATAAGCATCGAACCTTTTGTAACCTCCAACAACTACACACAAATAAATAGTAAAAGTAACGACGAAAAAATTAAAGGCTTTTATATTTCTTTTGTTTTTAATTAATATGTAGACGTACCACCTGCAGACGCTCTGTGCCAAAAATTCCATTGCTCTAATCGATTAGGCCGCAGCTCTAAAAACGCATTCAAAGTCAAAAACTATCTGGAAAATTCAATTTTAAATCGCAGTGCACCTAGGCACAGCTGTTACAACCCTGGTCACTCGGTTCGATGAAAAAATTCAATCAACACGAATACGTTTCATATTTTCAAGCGCACTCGACGCCTGAAATATTTTACGGTCTTTTACATTTTTGTGAATAACTGGCGTCAATAACTGGCTGTACGTATATACCTTTATACAATGACGTATGCAAGGCCATTATTTTAAAACTGTAATGTCTTAATTATGGGCGTGCATTGCATATTCAGAGGGGTCTGTAGTGGCGTGCATTACATATAAGCTGATAAGCAGTGCTTATAATTTGAGATGACTGTATACACTCGTGTCGTGTGTGTGTGTGTGTTTATATACCGAAACGTATGTACCTACGCCGCGCCGCATAGGTATATACTTAACCTGCCTACCTACCTACTTATTGTTTATGCCTACCCCCTATGAAAATTCAATTCATGCCCCTGGGGGTAAGCATAAACAATAAGTAGGTAGGAAGGATAAGTACATACCAATGTGGCTTGCAGCAGGTATTTATGTTTCGGTATAGACACAAACAAACATAAACACACACACACGAGACGAATGTATTTAGTCATCACAAATTGTAAGCACTGCTTATCTGCTTATATGCAATGCACGCCCCTGGTCTTAATAGTTTGAATAGTCACCTACCACGCAAGCTTCGCAAGTTCAAATCTCAAAAGTCTGCACCAATGAGTTTTTTTGCGGTGATGGCACACTGACATTATGGTGATCATGGATTCACCATCTGTCACTTTGACACCCCAATTATCTTCGGTTAAAAGTAGTTACTGTATTATTTTTCTTTTTTCAGCCCCATCCATCAATATTAACATTGTCTTTAAACTGAAATAAACCTGCTCGTTGTTTTTTAGTAAGTTTACTTAAAAAATATGTAACCTCCATGTGTGGGTTAATTCAGTTAGGATTTTTCTAACTTTATTTATCTTTATCATAAAATATCAAAATCGATAGACGGACGGCAAAGTTTCAAACGAAAAATATCGTGAGTACAAAACTTATAACAAGTATAGTTTCCTTTGTTAGAGTCAAAGAACAAATAACGATGTAGGTATATTATATTACTAGCTGTGTCCCGCGGTTTACCCGCGTAGATTTAATTTCACAGGTGACCCTAATGTTATTGAAATAAAAGTAGCCAGTTACTGCTTGTAAAATTTGCTATCTCTGCCAGTGAAAGCCGCGTTAAAATCGCTCCAGGCGTTTCGGAGATTAGCCGCAGCAAACAGACAGATAGACAGACAGAGAAAAAACTAAAAATTGTTTTTTTAACATTGGTACCGAATATGTATTTATTAGAAAGCTGTTATTTTGGAATTACAAATAGACGCTTCAATTTTATTTATTTGTATGTATGTATAGAAGATAGCGGACGTCACGCGGTTTCACCCGCGCCCGTTCCAGTGGGAGTACGGGGATAAAATATAGCCTATGTTACTCGCTGATGATGTAGCTATCCATTGTTGAAAGAATTTTCAAGATTCGATCTAGTAGTGTCAAAGCCTGTTCAACAAACAAACAAATTATTCCTTTAAGAGAAGAGCTTCGCTGAGAAGGAAAACATCGTGAGGAAACATGCATATAACTTAGATGAAATCTGAATCCTTCGTCAAGGATTTTTTATGAAAGGACTGAGTATTTATAATTTAACCATTACCGTTTAAACCAACCATTCCTGTAACCAATTTATTTATAATTAGCGTGGCAACACGTGTTTTATTACCCTTTTTTGCTCGTTGCAAATTAAAGGGCGTTGTAATTACTGTAGCGAGTGCGTTTGATTGCCAGTTTGATTCATTTTTTAATTCGAAAAAGGAAATATGTTATGATTTTTTTGTTAATGCGAGGGAGGAGGTAATGTATAGTATATTGTTATGAGCCTACTAAGCAGTATTGAAATTAGACCCTTATTTTCAAATAATTTATACCTACTGATAAATAAAACTGACGCTTCGGCCCCATTGTATTGCAGTCAATTATAAATTAGTAGACAACTAAATTTCTCAACTAGTTGAGCATAGGGTACATCAGAAGGATCAGGAAGAATCACTGCTCAACTGAATAGTTGAACAATTACCAGTTGAGCAGTGTGCTCAACCCATTGCTCAACTTGCTGCAGTTGCGCAATTTGAGTCGAGCAGTGGGGAAGTAGCGAAAATTTAAATGTCTGTTTAAAATTCCAAAATAACAGCTTTTCACTAAATACGTAATATGAAAGTATACGGTAGTATAGAAACACCATTTTATAAAAAAAAAACTGTCTGCCTGTCTGTTTTTTCCGATTTTTACGGGACTTTCCTGATATTATAATATAACATTCGCTACTTCTATTTAAAAAAAATTGGGTTCAGTGGGCCAGCCATGAAATTACTTGATTACACGAGCGAAACCGGGCACAGCTAGTAATACCTTAGCTCTACGCTTTATATCTCCCATCATTGTATTCGGTTATTCCACCCATATGTACCTATGCCACCAAACAGGGGGCCTACTCGCTTTCTCCGAAAAACGAACCTTCGGCCGAAAGTTCGGAAGGTTCCTACCACGGTTCTTATTAGTTCTAAATTACGACCGAACGTGGTCTACTAGAAAATTCTTTGTCGTCTATATGTTCAATACATACTTTAATTAAATTATTGAACGAACGAAAACTTGTGTTTGATAAAAACAAAGCAATACCAAAACTACGTTTTATTTTCGTCCGTTTGCGAAGTTTCGGTGTCGGACAAAGAGAGTAGACCCCCTGACACGTTACACAATCGCTTTCATTCTAAACGATTGCGCTCACTTCACGCGCGACTACAGTCATATCAAATTTATTTTCAATTTTTTCCCCTCGATTGTACATAAACGATAAACGTCACAGGTATGTGCAATTTCGAACTCTATGTCAAAGTTGGTGAGAGTTGATTATGTAATGGCGATGGGTGATGATACCAAATTGAATGTCATTTCGATTCGCGCTCAATGTTAGATCGAGATTGAATGTTTTTAAATTGTTGGTATTCGACCCCTGTTATTCTTGGAGTAGCAAAGCTTTTTTTTTAGAGTTTAAGATCTATTTTCTGCATTTCCCGATTTATTGTGTTTTTCACGGACGAAGTCACAGACAGACGGTTTTTAAGCATTTATTTCCTTACTAGCTGTGCCCTGCGGTTTCACCCGCGTGGATTTAGTTTCATCTTTCTTGTCGTGGAACCACTATATTTAAAAAAGTTACTCCTTGAAACGTCAGCTACCTGCCAGTGAAACTCCCGCTAAAATCGGTCCAGCCGTTTCGGAGATTACCCGGAACAAACAGACAGACAGACGGACAGACAGAAAATTTTAAAACTTGGTTTTTTTGTGTCAGTAGCATGTATACTATCATATGCATTTAGTGAAAAGCTGTTATTTTGGAATTACAAACAGACACTTCAATTTTATTTATCTACTACTATACTATATAGACACGCGTTTTTCCTTTTGCTCTGCGACGTCAAAAGAATTCCGTTTTAATTAAAAAAAACAACACCACTGAAATAATATATTTGATTTTATTCTTTCCTGTTCACTTGAAAGAAATAAAACAAAGAAAATTATAATTCAATGTTTAAACACTTTGAAAGAAAACTCTAACGAGTTTATTTAATAAAACAACAGGCTTCGATTACACCGTAACGAATTGTATTCTTCCACGCAGTGTTTATTTAGCACTTTATACAAAAAGAACAGGGCCCAAACCATGAGCTCTTATTGCAATGTTAATTCAGTTGTGCGACAGTGACAGATGTATGCACGCATGCATACATCTGTCTCATAAATGATGAAACTATCATGGCAATAAGAGCTTATGGTAAGGCCCCTGCTGTAGTCAAACGACGCAAGATCAATCTTAACGCACACTTACAATACGTAAGCTCAAACTGTCAAACCAATACATATTTTTTTGCTGAAAACTTAAGTGCTGACTTTCATATTTGTATAATAATGTTAATTAGTTTAATTGATATAACCGTTATAGTCATCGATTGATAAATACATTTAAAATAATCAGTCAATCAATTAGAAGAATCTCAAAGACCTACAATTTTATTGTGTAGTGCCTGAGATGGCTACACTCTCACCACCTATCACGTTCACACCTTAAACACCTTCGACAGCGTTTTCGGTTAAAAGTGGGGAACCCCAGGGACACTTTTGGCATATAAATTAAGAACTCATATTTGTATATAAAGTGTGAGGCATCTAACCTGTTTGCCACCTTAGTTGCATAAAGTAAGCAAACCAGCTTATAATTTCAATAACTCAGCAATTAAACAGACACACACGAACAAACTTCCAAATTTATTATATTCGATTGAAGTGGAAATGACGACGGTGTGATAGCCCGCCAACTTTATTAAGCGTAAGGAATTAAATTCTTAAAATAAAATATAAATAAAGTATTTGACAGCAAAATTTATCTAAGCTATATAAAATTTATTTAACAAACTAACTAACTAGTTTTCGTTTGCGGCTTCGCTCGTGTGTTATTAGTTTTTTAGTTAATGACAGCCTACTTCATAGCTTCAACATTTTTTACTTTTATCCGTTACATACATAAGTATATGTATTTAATTTAAAAATTATAAAGAAACAAATAACCAAATTTTTTTAAGAGAAATCGTTGAATTTAAATCACAGTGTAAAGTTTAAAGATAAGAACTAGTTGTCCCACAGTTTACCTGTAAAATTACAGACCGCGCAAGTTTGCTGTTCAAATACAAACCACATTGGTATACAAATAAAGTATTTTGTTGTATTTGCGTGAGCAGTCCGCTTGTCTTGAGAATATGAGGCGGAAATAATTCAAGAACCTTCCCGGAATATCTTATTGAGATGAAATGTGGAAAATGTTCGCGACAAACACTTAAATCTCCGAAGTATTTTCCAAAGACATTCTTTATTTACTGCGGCGGAATATTACAGTGTTGAGTGCAGATTTTGATGAAATATAAGTCTTTTATTATTATGTTATACTAGCTGTGCCCCGCGGTTTCACCCGCGCGGATTTAGTTTCTTGCTTAATTTCGCGGCACCCTAATATTTTTATAAATAAATTATGCATGCAAAGTCTCAGCCCATTCGGTTTAAAATTGACAAAGTTTCATACAAACTTTCATCCCCTATTTTATCCCCTTGGGGGTATAATTAATCAAAATCCTTTCTTAGCGGATGCCTACCAGTGGTTTGGGCTGTGCATTGATAGATCACTATGTCATTCAGTCAGTCACCTTTGAGTTATATATATTTAGACTAGCGGACGTCACGCGTACATGCTCACGCCTGTTTTACCCGAAGGGGTAGGCAGAGGAGTAAAAACAACACCCACTTTCACCGAAGATGGTTAAGTGCCAACGTGACAAATGGTGGGTCTATAAGTGTTACCTTCAACAACATCGTACCGTCAATTGTAACACCTGATATTGATTCTCAGTCCAAATGAATTGTATTATTTTGAGAAATAAACATCAAAAATCTAAAATAATAAAAAAAAAATACATTTTTTGGCTCATAAAAATGGGCACACACTTTTTTTTTTTGTGAGGTGTCTCTTGCAGGTTAAACTCCGGGAGTCATTTCTGCTTAACCGGACAATGGCGAGACTAATTAAAGCCTCCAGCCAGGCGCAAAGCTTTAAGCAACACAGCTAAGGGCGCCCCATAGTGGGGCTCGGACCTCGGCTTAGGGCGTTGCTGGATCGCGAGCTAGGGAGCTGGGCTGGACTGGGTATATTATTTATGGTTTGGGGAGGGTTAGAATTTACATGCTCGGCGCGGGCCGGCGCTATTCAAGGGCAATATTCAAGGGTCGGGGGGAAACATTACGACTTATTCGCGTCGAGCCTCGCCGGCGAGGACGGAACAGCGGGCGTGTTGGTGTAGTGTGCTTTGATTTTAATCTAGCCTCCTGAAGGACCGTGATGTCATCATCAGGGTCTGCCAGAACATGTTTGGGTCGCCTTCTCTTGACGCCAAGCAGAGGTTTGTATCGGACGGCCGATTGCACAAGGGGATTCGGATGTTTGAGAGCAGAGTCGAAATAACGCTTGGACAGTTTTTTCATAAACTGTTTAATCGTGGGAATTTTCAGATCGACATGATCGGCACACACCCGTACACATCATTTATATACATTTCACCTGGGCCGCAGTCTTCTGGCTTCGGCTTGGGCTTCTGCAATAAAAAAAAACAATTTTCCCAATTTGAAATCTTTATAGTTTTTTCTTCTCCATGGGGGTCAACTATGATTGATTACTCGCCGTTTTAAGAAAATGAAAATGATTCATTCAGTTTAGGTCCTAGGGCCTTACCATGAGCTCTTATTGCCATGATAGTTTCACTCATTTATGAGACAGGTGTATGTGCCGTGCATACATCTGTCACTGTCGCACAACTGAATTAACATTGCAATAAGAGCTCATGGTTGGGCCCCTGGTAAGGCACTTATGAATTTTAAAGAATTAACCACCACAAGACTTGAATTTCGAAAAAACCCTTCTATTTCCCACAAAGTCAAAGTCAAAAATATCTTTATTCGATTAAACTTTTTACAAAGTACTTTCAAATCGTCAGAACGGCATGGATTATACATGCTACTGCCAGATTCGGAAGGTTGCTTTTACTGAGAAGAACCTGGCAAGAAACTTAGTAATTACTTTTTTTTAAATATTATACAATTTATAAAAACAAAGTAAATCACTTGAGAAATGTAAGCCCATGGATGTGTCCATGTGTTCCAATGCACAAATGTCAATAAAAATTAACATAAAGAAAAGTCTAGTAGTTGTACTTATATCTAAATGCGTAGCTTGAGATGACCAGCACAAGCAGCACCTGTTCACAAGTATGACGAGAATGCCAGCCATCGCCCTCCTCAACCATTATAGAGGGAAGTGAGCAACCCGTCATCCTGACGCCGCCGCAAGCACACTCCATACTGCATGTCTCTAAGAACGTAGGCGTTGATAAGAAAATTATGCCAATGAAAATGACTTCCATTCAGTTTGAACCCTGGTAAGGCACACTAATCAAGATCCAAAAATTACCACCGGTTCGAAAACTAGCCTTCTGAAAAGGACAGGCAAGAAACTCTACAAAAATATGTACGTATTCGTACAAATACACCAAATTGGATGCATGTAGGTTCATCCAAGCAATCTATTAATATTAATTTATATAATACTAGTTGTGCCCCGCGGCTTCACCCACGCAGACTTTAGTGTGTTATATGACTGTTTTTTTTCAGGTTTCAAGAGAAGGGTATAAAGTCCTATGTCCTTCTCCTGGTTCTAAGCTACCTACCCACCAAATTTCAGCCAAATCGGCTCAGGTATTCTTGAGTTATAAATAGTGTAACTAACACGACTTTCTTTTATATACCTATATAGATATAGATAATTCTACTATACGTCACTGAACTGCTCCTAAACGGCTGAAACGATTTAATTGCTTTTTTGTTATGCGTTTGTGTGGCGCCCTGGATGGTTTAGATACACCATTCCACCCGGCAGATGGCGCGCTCAATGTCTGCCGGGTCCGCTAGTATATTTATACATATTCACAGTTAATCTATACAGATAAATTAAATTGAAGTGTCTGTTTGTAAATACAAAATAACAGCTTTTCACTATATGCATATGAAAGTAGACACGCTACTCACACTAAAAAACCAAGTTTCACTGGCAGGTAGCTGATGTTTCAAGGAGTAACTTAGGCTACTTTTATTTATTAATAATTTTAGGGTTCAGCGACAATAATGATGAAACTAAATCTACGCGGGTGAAACCGCGGGGCACAGCTAGTAATATATAAATCAGTCAGACAGACATTCAATATTAGTTTATAATTATGTAAAGCTAGCGACCCGCCCTCGTTTCGAAATATTTAAACGTGGAGATTATTTACCTCAGAGGTGCATTCACATGGAGCCGCCATTGTTGTGCCACATAACACCAACACGATGAATAAACACCAGTAATACAGGTTCATCTGGAATTATCAGGGAATAGATGCACATAAATACATGTATATTATACATATTTGAATCGCCGTAGTCGGAGGGAAAATACAGCTTATAGTGATTCATCTATATCTCTACAGATTAATAAAATTGAAGTGTCTGTTTGTAATTACAAATTAACACTACATGCATGTGAAAGTATATTCGGCACTAACAAAAAATTCTCCGTGTGTATATCTGTCCGTTTGTTCCGGCTAATCTCCGAAATGGCTGGACCAATTTTTTCATAATTTTTCATCATATTTTTTTTTATCATTGTTGCAGTCTCTAACATTAGGTATTCTACTTTAAGTTACTGCAAAGAAGAAGCCAGGGCGATGATAAATGAGATATCCAGAACAATCAATTACTTACTAAAATATTAATTAATAAATATTATAAAATATACCTTGTATTTTTTATTTAAAACAAATTAAATATGCTTAATTCAGTTTTTCTCGTTGACGACGGTCACAGTTTTATTTGTAACTTATTTGTTAATATTATAAGTCCACCCTGTAGGCTTTGATTGATCGACTTAACTGTATTCATACTGTGAATGCACCCGGTATTTATTAGACCCGCAATTAAATTTGGTACTAGCATCCAATAGGAATAACCTACTAAGTTTTCCTTCCCTATGTCATAGTAATAGGTAAAACCAGTGTTTTGACAAAACTTTCTGCAAGTAATGTCGTGATGGTGTTTTAAATACATGAAAGTTCAACAATGTAAATGATACTGGTTTGCCAGTATAAATAACAATTTAGTGAGTGTGCTATTGAATAAAAACTTAAGTATACAGGGTGTCGGAGAAAAAGGAACAGTTGTCTTGTAGATGTTGTAGGGTTTTATGAATATATCACTAAATTGAAATCGTAAAATATCTAGCTCCAACGATAACGTAGTTATAGGCAACAGACGGCTCGCGTCCTTAAGCGATTGAATGAACGCGCGGCCTCGTTTACCTACATTCCGTACGCGGTCATTAAACTTTTTAAATTAAGAGGAAGGTTACTGGTCTCAAAAAATGGTTTTATGGGATTATTTCAGGATTTATTAGTGGGAGAAAAAAAATAAAAACGTAGTTAGATTTCACGTGAATAACTCTACGTTACAGCTGATTTTTACGCGAAAATAAGGTATTGGTATAGTCAACTTTGATCATCTATTACTCGAAAACGGAAGAAAATATTTTCGTCATAATAAATTTAATTGCTTCCTAAAATTATACCCTATCACATATTTTAAGAGCTGTCCCGGTTTTCCCGACACCCTGTATAGACACGCGTTTTTCCTTTTGCTCCGCGACGTCAAAAGAATTCCGTTTTAATTAAAAAAAACAACACCACTGAAATAATATATTTGTTTTTATTCTTTCCTGTTCACTTGAAAGAAATAAAACAAAGAAAATTATAATTCAATGTTTAAACACTTTGAAAGAAAACTCTAACGAGTTTATTTAATAAAACAACAGGCTTCGATTACACCGTAACGAATTGTATTCTTCCACGCAGTGTTTATTTAGCACTTTATACAAAAAGAACAGGGCCCAAACCATGAGCTCTTATTGCAATGTTAATTCAGTTGTGCGACAGTGACAGATGTATGCACGTCACATACATCTGTCTCATAAATGAGTGAAACTATCATGGCAATAAGAGCTTATGGTAAGGCCCCTGCTGTAGTCAAACGACGCAAGATCAATCTTAACGCACACTTACAATACGTAAGCTCAAACTGTCAAACCAATACATATTTTTTTGCTGAAAACTTAAGTGCTGACTTTCATATTTGTATAATAATGTTAATTAGTTTAATTGATATAACCGTTATAGTCATCGATTGATAAATACATTTAAAATAATCAGTCAATCGATTAGAAGAATCTCTAAGACCTACAATTTTATTGTGTAGTGCCTGAGATGGCTACACTCTCACCACCTATCACGTTGACACCTTAAACACCTTTGACAGCGTTTTCGGTTAAAAGTGGGGAACCCCAGGGACACTTTTGGCATATAAATTAAGAACTCATATTTGTATATAAAGTGTGAGGCATCTAACCTGTTTGCCACCTTAGTTGCATAAAGTAAGCAAACCAGCTTATAATTTCAATAACTCAGCAATTAAACAGACACACACGAACAAACTTCCAAATTTATTATATTCGATTGAAGTGGAAATGACGACGGTGTGATAGCCCGCCAACTTTATTAAGCGTAAGGAATTAAATTCTTAAAATAAAATATAAATAAAGTATTTGACAGCAAAATTTATCTAAGCTATATAAAATTTATTTAACAGACTAACTAACTAGTTTTCTTTTGCGGCTTCGCTCGTGTGTTATTAGTTTTTTAGTTAATGACAGCCTACTTCATAGCTTCAACATTTTTTACTTTGATTCGTTACATACATAAGTATATGTATTTAATTTAAAAATTATAAAGAAACAAATAACCAATTTTTTTTAAGAGAAATCGTTGAATTTAAATCACAGTGTAAAGTTTAAAGATAAGAACTAGTTGTCCCACAGTTTACCTGTAAAATTACAGACCGCGCAAGTTTGCTGTTCAAATACAAACCACATTGGTATACAAATAAAGTATTTTGTTGTATTTGCGTGAGCAGTCCGCTTGTCTTGAGAATACGAGGCGGAAATAATTCAAGAACCTTCCCGGAATATCTTATTGAGATGAAATGTGGAAAATGTTCGCGACAAACACTTAAATCTCCGAAGTTTTTCCAAAGACATTCTTTATTTACTGCGGCGGAATATTACAGTGTTGAGTGCAGATTTTGAAGAAATATAAGTCTTTTATTATTATGTTATACTAGCTGTGCCCCGCGGTTTCACCCGCGCGGATTTAGTTTCTTGCTTAATTTCGCGGCACCCTAATATTTTTATAAATAAATTATGCATGCAAAGTCTCAGCCCATTCGGTTTAAAATTGACAAAGTTTCATACAAACTTTCATCCCCTATTTTATCCCCTTGGGGGTATAATTAATCAAAATCCTTTCTTAGCGGATGCCTACCAGTGGTTTGGGCTGTGCATTGATAGATCACTATGTCATTCAGTCAGTCACCTTTGAGTTATATATATTTAGACTAGCGGACGTCACGCGTACATGCTCACGCCTGTTTTACCCGAAGGGGTAGGCAGAGGAGTAAAAACAACACCCACTTTCACCGAAGATGGTTAAGTGCCAACGTGGCGGATGGTGGGTCTATAAGTGTTACCTTCAACAACACCGTAAAACCTGATATCTAGACATGTAAGTGAAAATTGTATTTCTCAGTCCAAATGAATTGTATTATTATATTGGCATCAAAAATCTAAAATAATAAAAAAATATACATTTTATTGGCTCATAAAAATGGGTAAACAGCTAAATATCGTGTGTTATCATGTGAGAACATCATAAGAGTAATCAAAACTCGGCACACACCCGTACACCTCATTTATATACATTTCATCTGGGCCGCAGTCTTCTGGCTTCAGCTTGGGCTTCTGCAATAAAAACAATCAATTTTCTCAATTTGAAATCTTTATAGTTTTTTCTTCTCCAGGGAGGGTCAACTATGATTGACTGTTTCACGCCTTTTTAAGAAAATAAAAATGATTCATTCAGTTTAGGCCCTGGGGCCTTACCATGAGCTCTTATTGCCATAATAGTTTCACTCATTTATGAGACAGGTGTATGTGCCGTGCATACATCTGTCACTGTCGCACAACTGAATTAACATTGCAATAAGAGCTCATGGTTGGGCCCCTGGTAAGGCACTTATGAATGTTGAAGAATTGACCACCACAAGACTTGAATTTCGAAAAAACCCTTCTATTTCCCACAATGGACACACTACAAATTGCAGGTCTCTAAAAGCGTAGGCGTTGATAAGAAATGTATGTCAATGAAAATGATTTCCATAGAGTTTGAACCCTGGTAAGGCACACTAATCAAGATCCAAAAATTACCACCGGTTCGAAAACTAGCCTTCTGAAAAGGACCGGCAAGAAACTCTACAAAAATATGTACGTATTCGTACAAATACACCAAATTGGATGCATGTAGGTACATCATCCAAGCAATCTATTGATATTAATTTATATAATACTAGCTGTGCCCTGCGGTTTCACCCGCGTAGATTTTATTTCATGGTAGACCGCGGAACTCTAAAGTTTTAAAAAATCTAAGTAGCCTAAGTTACTCCTTGTAACATTAGCTATCCGTCAGTGAAAGTCCCGTAAAATCCGTCCAGCCATTTCGGAGATTACCCGGAACAAACAGACAGACAGAGAAAATTTTTAAAAATTGGTTTTTCTATGTCAGTATCGTGTATACTTTCATATGCATTTAGTGAAAAAGTGTTATTTTGCAGTTACAAACAGACACTTCAATTTTATTTATCTGTATAGATAATTTTACTATACGTCACTGAACTGCTCCTAAACGGCTGAACCGATTTAAATGATTTTTTTGTTTGCGTTTGGGTGGCGGCCTGGATGATTCCCTGAATGGTTTAGATTCACAAATCAGCCCTGCAGATGGCGCTGCAGTCGGTATGCAGGACAACGTCTGTCGGATCCGCTGGTATATATATAAATATTCACAGTTTGTAATATATACGTGAGACATTAAATATTAGTTTGGAAGTATTTAAACGTGAAGATTATTTACCTCAGAGGTGCATTCACATGGAGCCGCCATTGTTGTGCCACATAACACCAACACGATGAATAAACAGCAGTAATACAGGTTCATCTGGAATTATCAGGGAATAGATGCACATAAATACATGTATATTATACATATTTGAATCGCCGTAGTCGGAGGGAATTATAGTGATTCAGTATTATCTATACATCTATATCTATACAGATAAATAAAATTGAAGTGTCTGTTTGTAATTTCAAATTAACAGCTTTTTACTAAATACATATGAAAGTATTTTCGACACTCACAAAAAAATATCTGTCTGTCTATCTGTCCGTTTGTCCCGGCTAATCTCCGAAATGGCTGGACCAATTTTTTCATAATTTTTCATCATATATTTTTTTTATCTTTGTTGCAGTGCAGGAAAAAGTAACCGATAAATATACACGGGTCTCTAACATTAGGTATTCTACTTTAAGTTACTGTAAAGAAGAAAGCCAGGGCCATGATGATGAGATATCCAGAACAATCAATTACTTACTAAAATATTAATTAATAAATATTATAAAACATACCTTGTATTTTTTATTAAAAAAAAAAAAAATATGCTTAATTCAGTTTTTCTCGTTGACGACGGTCACAGTTTTATTTGTAACTTATTTGTTAATATTATAAGTCCACCCTGTAGGCTTTGATTGATCGACTTAACTGTATTCATACTGTGAATGCACCCGGTATTTATTAGACCCGCAATTAAATTTGGTACTAGCATCCAATAGGAATAACCTACTAAGTTTTCCTTCCCTATGTCATAGTAATAGGTAAAACCAGTGTTTTGATAAAACTTTCTGCAAGTAATGTCGTGATGGTGTTTTAAATACATGAAAGTTCAACAATGTAAATGATACTGGTTTGCCAGTATAAATAACAATTTAGTGAGTGTGCTATTGAATAAAAACTTAAGTATCCTGTATACTTAAGTTTTTATTCAATGTCGGAGAAAAAGGAACAGTAGTCTTGTAGAAGTTGTAGGGTTTTATGAATATATCACTATATTGAAATCGTAAAATATCTAGCTCCAACGATAACGTAGTTATAGGCAACGGACGGCTCGCGTCCTTAAGCGATTGAATGAACGCGCGGCCTCGTTTACCTACATTCCGTACGCGGTCATTAAACTTTTTAAATTAAGGGGAAGGTTACTGATCTCAAAAAATGGTTTTATGGGATTATTTCAGGATTTATTAGTGGGAGAAAAAAAATAAAAACGTAGTTAGATTTCACGTGAATAACTCTACGTTACAGCTGATTTTTACGCGAAAATAAGGTATTGGTATAGTCAACTTTGATCATCTATTACTCGAAAACGGAAGAAAATATTTTCGTCATAATAATTTTAATTGCTTCCTAAAATTATACCCTATCACATATTTTAAGAGCTGTCCCGGTTTTCCCGACACCCTGTATACAAGGAACAGCACTTAAAACTAATTACAAGTAGAAAACTTGACCCAAATCGGTGTCTCTCCGGATCGTGCCAAGAAAGCTGGCAGCATTACCACGTTGAATAGCAATGCTGAGTGAGTGAGTTAATACCAATGCATCTTTTTAAATTTCAGATTTGTTTAATATCACTGTAGATACAATGAAAATAGCCTTTTTATTCTATAATTCCTATTATTTTAAATCTTGAAATTTCCCTATTTCTTCGATTCCGAAGCTAAAATATAAAATATCAAAAAAATTGTAAAATAAGTTGGTTATTTTTTCAAATGTCACTTTTGTTATCATCAACCACTACATAATATCATTAATTGCTTACGCAATTCGGTGTTCTATGTCAGTAACTTGGATTGTCCTATTCTTGATACTTTCCTTCATAACATATTATTAGTCAGTTGTTTATAGATCTTGTCAATATGGTAATGCCCGCATCACTCAACGCTTACGCACGGGGAAAGCGTTAAACAATAATTACTAATAATGTTACATGTAAATATTCACGTAATTATGAACTTTCTAGACGGAATAATGTGGTATTTTTAAGACGTATGCATAGTGCCTAAGACGGCGATAGACTCACCATCTGTCACGTTGCCACTTAATCTTCTTCGGTGAAAAGTGGGTGTTGTTATTACAATACCTCTGCCTGTCCCTTCGGGGAATACAGGCGTGAGCATATGTACGTATTTGTATGGGAGTTACTCGTGCTAGGAAATAGTCTTAAAAATAGGCTGTTGTGTTTGTAAAAAGAAACACAAAGTCCATACAATCCCCGTGAAATCTGTACTAAAAGAACAATAAAGCTCAGTCCCCGAGCTTTTCTGAGAACAATGGCTGAAATAAACCTCGGCACTCCATTCAAAAATTAAAAACTTGAAAACATTCAATTGTCCTTCCCGCCGTGCGAGCCAGAAGCGGAAAATGTATCTTTGTGCACGTCATGAAAACCTAGTCGGTTATAACATAAACACCATGACAGCAGGAATACGTCTGTCATACAAATACATAGGTTCTTTTGTCTGTGTATCTATTCCAGATTCGTATATATGTAATTACTTTCTGCATGCATATGCTCTCGCCTGGGGCCCAACCATGAGCTGTTATTGCAATGATAATTCAGTTGTGCGACATTGACAGATGTATACACGTCACATACATCTGTCTCATAAATGAGTGAAACTATCATGGCAATAAGAGCTCGTGGTAAGGCCCCTGGATTCCCCGAGGGGGTAGGCAGAGGTGTTGTAATAACAACTACCACTTTTCACCTAAGATGATTAAGTGCCAACGTGACTGATGGTGAGTCTATCGCCGTATCAGGCACTATACATACGTCTTTGAATTACTTCTCAGACATGTGCAGGTTTCCTCACGATGTTTTCCTTCACCATAAAGCATGTAGTGTGAAATCACTGTATATAAGTATTTAGATAAACTCATTGAGGCCCTGCTTGGATTCAAACTTACGTCGCTTACGTAACAGGCTCAAACCCCACGGTCATAACGGCTCTTCTAAACGCGTATTCATAAGTCAACCTTTTGTCAAATCTGAAAGACCTATAGATTAAAAGCTTAATACAAACGACCACTATTAACCAACCGCTAACAATTAGTTCACATGAAAGCGGCTCTGCAATGCGAAACTCTATTTATATCCGCATTAACGGTCAATATATTAATAACGGTTTAATTTGTATTGATCGGCTCGTGAAATTTCACGGCATATATTAAAGGATGCATTGCATGTTAATTTCATAAACACTCATCTCTCGGGCTTATCCAATACATTGTGAATCTATACACATAAATACAATTGAAGTGTCTTTTTAATTCGAAATTAACAGCTTTTCACTAAATGCGTATGAAAGTATTATAGTACTTACTTGGCGGTGACATTCATAATCCTGAATATTTATTTCATTTTGACGTTTTGAAAGTACTTTGTACAAAGTCAAAAAAAAATCAATTTGATATTTTTCTATATCTACCTGTCTGCCCGTCTGTCTGTTTGTTCCGGGTAATCTCTGAAACGGCTGCACCGAATTTAACGTGATTGCCATATTCATTTAAGATAGTTGATGTTGAATACGGGGAAGAAATTAGGCAACCTTTATTTGGTAAATATTAAATAAAAATATTGTTCTACACTAATAAAGCCACCCGCAATTAAGTGTACAGAAATTGTGGGCTCCAGTTACTCACAATGTGTGTGTGATCCCAATTTTAAATCCAAGATGGCGTTGGGGTCCGCGGTACCGGCCCCAAAAGCCTAGTTACCAGTTTAGGCCCTGGTAAGGTTCTTATTAACGTCGAAGATCTGACCATGGTATTGTATGCCTACTGCTCAGGGGTCAGATCAGGCATGGCACAGTTTGGAAAGGTACGAAGATAAACAAGTTTATTTTAGAATTCAAATAAGTAACTGAAGTCTGTGCGTGAAAGAAGTTGATCTAAAGTCAAAAAGAAGTAAATCCACTGTTAAAGCCAAACAGAAAATAGGTATTTCGATCACGTAAGTGTTACCACAAAAGAAAATTAAGGGGGCCGTGCTAAATTTTTCGGCGTCCTAGGGGCTTTAGTACATAAACTGTATATATCGGCGAAATTCAAATGGCATTCGCGTCACGATCGCCCATTACTTGCCGACAGTGACTTCCAATTTCTAAACCCCTATCCGCCAAAGCCGTAATAACTAACCACCAGCTTACCAAAAATAAATCGCTTCCCGCATTTTTTAAGTTGAGAATCGAAAAATACATTTGTGAGTTGTGTCGTTTTGTGTTCAACGCTCGGACATCGTAACGTGAAAATTTTAAATTTCGTGTTTAAGTGAAATTTTATTGGGAATCCCTATTTTATTGGGCGATGTCCAAATCGTCCGTGTCAAATATTTACTTTTATGCTTTAGGCTATATACCTCGGGATGGATAAAGGAAATAGGCTGTTTTTTAACAATTTAAAAGACGTCAGTTTCCATAATATTTTTCTGAGTACCAAAAGAGCTCTCAAAACGCCTGGTTGACGGAGGATCAGGGGCCTTACCATGAGCTCTTATTGCTATGATAGTTTCACAAATTTATGAGACAGATGTATGTGACGTGCATACACCTGTCAATCTCGCACAACTGAATTAACATTGCAATAAGAGCTCATGGTTGGGCCCCAGTTCAGCGACCCAGCGAGGTATCGCAGTCTACTTGCTGGACACCATTGCCGCAGAAAAAAAATTTAATTCTGTGTTATAGTTATTTCTTTTAATTTTACTAGATTTAAAATAATGCATTATAATTACTTAAACTAGATGAAATTAAATTGTAAGTACGAAAATAAAAGATTAGGTAAATATCGAAAAACGTCTAGTCCTACACCAATAGTAAGTCCAACTTATATGTACTCTTCATGTAACTAGAACCAAGGAGACCTAATAATAATAAACAGATAAACAACTAACCACTAACTATAACTAAAAACCTTAAAAAAAAACTGATACCTAATATATTATTAAAAGGAGTCCCTGTAGGCAAGGTTCCGAAGATACTGGCAGCATTCCTCTCATTAAATAAAAGTTAGATAGAAAAAATAAAAAAAATAAAAACTAGATCCTATCATATCATTATATCATCTAGATATATATAATATCAAGCAATCTACACAACTACTACGCCATGCTCGCAAAACAACAGACAAATTTTCTTATCTTTCTTATTGCCATGAATATAAAATTAATGATACAAAAAATATCCCGTCATAGGCCGATAAAACGATGTACGTAATAAAATACTTTTTTACAATAACCGTGCAGGTTACGCGCACATTTTTTTTAATTTCCCCACTGGATTTGGGCAGAACGGTCGGCCATATTGAATTTTTTCGGGGGGAAGATGAGAGGACAATGGCTGGACCGGGCTGCGTCATAATCATATTTTTCACGACACAAAAGACTTCTTACATTAATGCCAGCGGTAATAAATAAAAGTCTCATGCAAGGGTGTCCGGGTCCCTTGAACGGCATGCGGAATTTAAATATACGAGAGCTTTTGGGCTCTTTTGAAATGACAAATTAATTACTGGCGCCTACGTAGCCTAGTTTGCAGTCTGGCGCTCTCTTGGGAATATTTACAAATTGCTTCTATTAAAATATTGAATAGCTTAAGTTGAAGTTAGGAGTTTATTTATATCTATACATCTATAGGAACATACAGATAAATAAAATTGAAGTGTCTGTTTGTAACTCCAAAATAACAGCTTTTCACTAAATGCATAATATGAAAGTGTGCACGATACTGACACCGAAAAACCAAGTTTAAAAATGTTTCTCTGTCTGTCTGTCTGTTTAATCTCTGAAACGGCTGGACCGGGACTTTCACTGACAGATAGCTGATGTTTCAAGGAGTAACTTAGGCTACTTTTATGTATTAAAAATATTATGGTTCCGCGACATGAAGCATAAAACTAAATCTATGCGGGTGAGACCGCAGAGCACAGCTAGTTTATGAATAAAGATCCGTGGTGGCTGTGGGGTTCGAGCGGTCGCCTGCGAAGCGAAGCAAGCTCGAATCTCAGAGGCCTATAACAATAACTTTTACTAAAAAAAACTTAAATGCCGTGGTATCACACCCTGAGCGCTACGGTGAAGAAAAACATCGTGGGAAAATCTGCATATGTATAAAGAGTGATTGAAATACGCATGTTTAGTGCCTCAAACGGTGATGGCCTCACCATCTTTATCACCGTATTTAGTTAGATCCGGTGTGAGTCAAGGAAGTAATCTTGGACCTCTGCAGTTCATCATTTTGATAAATGATTTACCAAACGTCGTTGTACATTCACAGTGCTTATTATTCGCCGATGACATGAAACTGTTTCTACCAATAAAAAACACCACAGATTGTGATCGGTTACAGAGTGATATTGACCGGGTAGTAGCATGGAGTAAGGAGAATAAGCTAGAGTTCAATACCAGCAAGTGCGTAACCATAACATTCACGAGAACGCGTACTCCAATACACCATGACTACAATGTTGATGCAATTGATATGCAGAGAGTCACAACTGTGAAAGATCTTGGAGTGACCCTTACTGAAGACCTGGTCTTTCGTGAACATATCACAAAAATTTGTAAAAAGTCGTATAAGAATCTAGGGTTCATACTACGTAGGGTGTACGGTTTTTCAGATATGAAAGCAATAATTGCCTTGTACAATGCTCTGGTGAGAAGTCATCTCGAATGTAACTCGGCAATCTGGGCTCCACATCACAGCAAATATAGTTTGATGCTGGAACGCATCCAGAATAAGTTCATTAGGTACCTATATTACAGGCAATATGGAGTATACCCCTACTATCCTTTGAAATATCCCACTCTTTTCGTCCTAGGATTGGTGGGATACAATGAGCTGCGGGTGCGAAGATATTTATCACTAGCATTGTATATTTTTAAATTGATGCGCGGAAAACTTTTCAATGCGGGATTGTTAGGGCTGGTGGGGCTCTGTGTACCTGATGGGTATGTGCGGCGTCGTCGTCGTCCGCCTCTGTTGGTGGTACCCCGTGGGCACACCAACCTACTCAACGAAGCGCCGCTCACACGCACACTACGCACCATTAACCAAATGGCCGACATTACAGACTATGTTATATGTTATATGTTACCAGTAGACAATTATTATTAGCTACCCTATCGCATTGGGTTAAGCATGTAAATAAATAAATAAATCTGTCACGTCGGCATTTAATCATCTTTGGTATCTTACCCTTACGTGCTTCATTTTTTTAAATAGTGTAAACGAGTCGAACTATAACGAACTCAAATAAAAATACATAAAAAACCTCATGTTTTTTTTTTGTCTCTCAGACTTTTGTCGTCATCTGTCTTCAGAGGAAATTCTAAAGATCCTCGACGGGGTTTGAATCCAAAATCACAAACTCGATATGACGACGTCTCAATCATGGCTATAATGTCTGTAATTCAAACCTATTATTATGTAACAGTTTAAAGACAATCTATTCAGATAAATAGCATTGAAGTGTCTGTTTGTAACTCCAAATTTTACAACAGCTTTTCAATGACTATCATCATCTCCCTGGCCTTGTCCCATGTATTTGGGGTAGGCACTTGATTCAACCCGATGTGCTGATCACCTGATTTTTATACGAAGCGACTGCCATCTGACCTTCGCAACCCCTTTAACGAGGAAAATCGGCAATCTGGTTTAAACCAGTTGTCAGATTATTTTTAGGCGACCGACTGACCTGTTACGATTGCCAAAGATGTTAAATTGGCAACCGGGTCCGACGGCTTAACGTGCTCTCCGAGGCACGGAGGGAACTCGGGCGGTCACCCATTCAACTACTGGCTAGGCGTATGGTTGCTTAACTTCGCTGATCGAATGATATGCGCAATAGCAACTGTGCCACGAGCTCCTCGAACAGATGACGTTACAAGGAATACATTAGGTAACTTTTTTTTTTTTTTTTTTATTTGGTTTCGCGAAATAAAGCCACCCATGACATTAAGTCTAAGCGGGTGAAACCGCGAGGCACAGCTAGTTTTCTTATCTACTTTGAACACTCCAAAACTGTTGTAGAATAGCAAGAAAAAGCTAAATAATATCCAATGCACGAAATGTCACAAAAATTCTAGTTCAATTCCAAATAGCAATATACCAATACGAATGTCCAATCTGGGTTTACATTCGACCCAGTAAAATTGTTGCAGCGCTGGCACTAAATTTGAATAAAATAAGTTATCTATTTTTTCCGTTCGGTCGCCATCTGGCCACGTTTGGCACGACCTCGAATTATGCAAGGGTTGCACCAAATCACAAAAGGATTAAGCAGTTTGGCCTTTTTAACCGACCTCAAAAAAAGTAGGAGGTTATCAATTCGATCCTATATTTTTTATAGCTTTAAAATTTTGTTCTCTTCAGAGTAGAATAGTATAATGGTATTTCAATATCACAATACATTATTTGCTATTTAAATATTAAAGTTTTCGATCCTTACTTTCAGATTGTATTTCTTAATAAAAAAAATTAAAAATCGAGATTCGTCAGGGATGTATACTTCTACAAACTACAGTTTAGTTACGGCTTTTATTTGTTCTTTTAATGGCTACAACTTTACGTCCAAAACAATTTTGTGTGTCAAATATCAAAACTATATTTTACTTAAAAACGAAATTATCAATTCTTCAAAAATAAAAATCTTTTTCCCACATCCTAACATCGGATAACATTCGTAACGATTGTTCTTCAATGAAACAACAGACAACTATTTAACATATTTATTTTACTTCTTTTCGTCCTTCAGCAGTTGGTAGACAAAGGAGAAGTCCTTCTGTCCGTATCCACGCGACTGCACGATGCGGTAAAGCTGCGTCGCGACCGCTCCCAGAGGGATGGGTGACCGGATACCAAGGGCCATTCCGCTGGCAAGTTCCAAGTCCTGGAAAAATGTTAAGTTAATTTAATAGTGATACAAGAAAAAAAAACCCAGAATGTTGCCCTTTCTTTTTGAAGTAATACCCTTGGAATATAATAATAATAATAATAATAATAAACGTTTTTATTTAAATTACAAGTTTAGGATGACAGTGGTTGGGACATCTTCTTTTAAGTTACAATAACCTGTATTAGAAGAGTCCCCTCTTTTCCGTGGTCTTAAATTATGTAACACTTGTAAATATTAACATAGTATACAATGACTTAATGAAGTACTCAAGAGTAAGTAATAATAATGATAGTGTGTGTGTGTGTGTAGGTACGTGTGTGTGTGTGTGTGTGTGTGTGTGTGTGTATGTGTGTGTGTGTGTGTGTGTATGTATGTGTGTGTGCGTTTATATGCGCTTCTGTTTGTATACACGTAATTGTGTGTTTGTCTAAGTATTATTTATGAGACTGTGAGAGCAAGCGTGTAGTTGATGTGTGGATGATTTTGACAGTAGTTCAAAAGAGGTTAAATGATCATCGTGTTGTAGTTAGTAGATCTTCTGTTTGTTGATAGGTAAGTGATTTCAGCCACGAAGTTAACGTTTTTTTGCATCTAAAATTAGTCATATAATAAATATTCAATTTATATGATATGATATTCTACTCTATTATTGGGATACTAGCGGACATCACGCGGTTTTACCCGCGCAGTTCCCGTTCCCGTTGGAGTACGGGGATAAAATATGTTACTCGCTGATGATGTAGCTATACATTGCTGAAAGAATTTTCAAGATCGGTCACGTTTCGGAGCCTATTCAATGCAAACAAACAAACAAAAAAACAATCAAATCTTTCATCTTTACAATATTAGTGTAGATTAAGTAGTCACGTGAATTCCGTACATTAGTTGTATTCAGAGATGTGCTCCAACATTGAACAAGAGTACTCAGAAAGCTGTTGAAATTCTGCATGAGAACTCTCTAGTAACCAAGCTAGAAAGAGGAGAATTCTTCATTTGTGTGCGATCTTTTGTGATTTAGAGGTGAGCAGTTCTGATTTTCAATAGATGATCCTGATCAGAGAGATATAGCATATACCTGACTCTGCCGTATTTACTCACCTTGACCATAAGTTCATTTTTGAATCCTCCATCGTAATTCCTGCTTGAGGGAGCAGTAGCGACTAGGCCGGGCACGGGGCAGTATACCTCAGTAGACCACGAGCGAGCTGATGAGTTGTTCAGCACATCCAACAGGACTTGGGGGTCAAGACCCATTCTGAAACGATTTAATAATTATATAACTAAAAGATAGGCGTAGTAAACGGGTATGATAATAAAATCAGACCTACAATGACAATGTATAAAGTAGATCCTACCGGTATTAAACAAATTAATAAACAGCATGAATCAGATGAGAAGATCGGAGAATATGTATGTATAATAGATATCTATACAGATAAATAAAATTGAAGCGTCTGTTTGTAAATCCAAAATAACAGCTTTTCACTAAATGCATATGAAGGTATACACACTACTGACACTAAAAAACAAAGTTCTAAATTTTTTCTGTCTCTCTGTTTGTTCCGGGTAATCTCCGAAACGGCTGGACCGATTTTATCGGGACTTTCACTGGCAGGCAGCTGATGTTTCAAGGAGTAAAATAGGCATAATATACTTTTATTTATTATAAATATTAGGGTTCCGCGACAGTAAGGATGAAACTAAATCTTCGCGGGTGAAACCGCAGGGCACAGCTAGTAATATACTATAACACAAAAAAATATAAGGGTCGACAGAGGGCTTCCTCCATTTCTTCGTGAATAAAAACAAAACTCACTTGATCCCCATATTCATGCACTCAGCAGTAGCCATGCCAGTGATGCCCATAAGCATGTTGTTGGCTAGCTTAGCGACTTGGCCGGCGCCAATCTCCCCGCAATAGAACTGCTTGGCACCCATCGCCTTCAGCAGCGGGATCGACCTATCAAAGTCCTCCTTACGACCACCAGCCATGAATGCTAGGGTGGCATTCTGGGCCCCCATTACTCCTGTAACAAGAGAAGGAAATGGGTTATTCTTTGTTCTCAATTTTTAGACGTTACTTGTTGGACTAGGTCGAATTTAAACACCCAATAGCCAGGGTCTAAGAATTTGGCTATGGTATCTCCTGCCTGTCGTAAGAGACGACTAAAAGGGGGCCGGACGGCCTGCTGGCGGTGGTCGGGGTGGGAGCTTTGACCACCGAGCCGCGGGCCCGGGAAGGTGGTAGCGCGATGTGGCTCGTGCTGCCTTGCACAGCGAGGTCTCCAGGAGCGGCGATATAGCTGCCCTGGGGATATGCCCCGGCAAAGTGTAGGGGGATACCGGTGCGATCTATCAGAGAACCCGGAGTCCCCCCAGAGCACTGAGGATGGCCACCGGGGGGGGTTTAGTGATAAATTCCACATACCCCGATCTGCCTCTCCCAGGGCGGTCGGGGACCTTTTGAAGGTTTCCCCATCGTCAATAAAAAAAAAAAGTCGGATTTCATACGCGTCAAGGCAGACATAATATGTAAAGAGCACTTGTGTCTGATATTTACAAAAATATACGTGTGAATGATATCCATTGTTTAAGTAGTATCCAAGGAACAAGCTAAGCTTTACACTAGTTTTATCAAATACACTTGATTCATCTAGAATCACATTTCCAGTTGAAATTGAGAATATGTTTTTATTGTGTCATGTCTGTCTTTGAATGTACTTCCTTCAATATTATTACTATTTAGTTAATAAAACGATACTTACATGACATGCGAAATGCTACAACAAACAATTAAATTCATTCAGTAGGTACATGTATGGAGTTCTCTCAATGAAGTTTGTATTAAAAGAGCAATTGTTGAGTTCCTTGCCGGATTCTTCTCAACAAAAGCAACCTTCCGAACGTGGTAACATTTACAATCATGTATAATGTATTTTTTGTGTCCTTCTGACGATTTTAAAGTAGGTACTGTTAGCCTAATATTTACTAAGAATGTATTTTATGAATACTATATATATTATTGGTCGTAGGAGCATGTACTTCCGGATAATATTCCTATATTGAAACTATTTAAAATATTACCAATAACTTCCGGTGGTTGGTATTACCGCTAGAACATGCTCTTCCTGCCAATATTTATTTAATAATTTAGTTAGTTATAACATCCGGCGTTAATGTGCCATGGTGGAAATCAGATATATAAGTAAGGGCATCCGTGCCGCGACAATCAGTCTGAACGGTGGTCTCTAAATTGTTGTGTGATTGTGAATATTTATGTTAAGTTACTGTATGTGAAAGCTGTAATAAATTCAGTCGTCGTGAGTCTGCAGTTTGAATTACAACGACCCTCACAGAGATTTAAGCATTGGCTTATATCTCAGAAGTGGGATTCACCAAGAAAATACCACGCCATCAAAAAACGTAAGTAGAAGTGCACATATCTGACTGCATTTTACAGTATTCGTAAAACAATTTATTTTTAAAATGAAGTCCATAAACTGAAATTGTCTGAAGTACTGATTTTTAAATATTATAATATAAAGACCGTTCTAATTTGAAATGATAATAAAAAAAAATATATATATTTAAGTAGTATATAGTAACTACAAAATATGAAACCGTTAAAATTCAAATTATGACTGTTAATTTACTAAAGTGAATTTTTTAACTGAAGTATTGAATTGTTTTTGGTTTTAAACTTTACTTATTTCTTTAAAATTGAACTGTCTGCTATTGTATTTTTTTTTTTTTTTTTTTCTTCCTTACTTTCCCTCTGGTGGATGGTACTGATACCATACGTCTTGATATTTACTGAATTTTTACTCGAATATTTTTACGTAAATCATAAATCTATAGCTGCTCACATTATCTAAGTAGTGTTCGGCAATCCCATATTCCATATCTTGCCAGGTTCTTCTCAGTAAAAGCAACCTTCCGAACCTGGCGGTAGCATGTATAATCCTGTGTAATTGTGTCATTCTGACGATTTGAAAGTACTTTGTATAAAGTCTAATCGAATATATTTGAGTTTGAGTTTATGTTTTCTATTTAATCTATGAATCTAGAATAAAAATGTAACCCATTTTTTTACATAATTACAATGAACGAGTGATGAAATAGTGACATACTTCTTTTTCAAGTTTCAGTGAATTAATGGACATGGATAAAGGGGATCGCAATAATGCTTGCCCTGAAAGTCCTATATTAACACCTGGAATGAGACGCAAAAGTTCAAGTCGCACTCGTGCTGGTGAGCTTGAGCAACAGCCGGGAGCGAATTACCTAACTGAAAATGCTTCTCGAGCCGGTGAGCTTGAGCAACGGCCGAGTACAAGTCGTGCGTTTTCTGTTGGATTTCGTGCCGATGAGCTTGAGCGACGGCCGAGGTCTACCAGTAAGCGTAAGCATGATGATATGAGCGGTGAGCTTGAGCGACGCTCTAACGATAGAGAATATGCGATAAGGACGTCTCGTCGTAGATCAAGGACACCACCACGGATGCTGCCACGCAGACAAAATGACGCCAGCTCAAGGAGTCGTAGTCGGCACTCTCCAGCAGCGGGAGCCGAACAAGGATCAAGCAGGTACGATAATATAGATAATAATATGTTCGTACAATTCGTTGAAGCACTTAAAGGCTTCTCAGGGTCCAATAGTCATAAGTTTGCTAATGTTAATAATGTGATTCCGGAATTCGATCCCATGTGTAAGAATCAGACAATACTAAATTGGGTGAATAAGGTCGAAGAATGCGCGGATATATATGAATGGAATGAAAGGGAAACCATTCACTATGCACTTCCGAAACTCTCAGGGTTAGCTAAGTCGTGGTATCAGAGTCTGCCTAGCGTAAAATTTACTTGGTCCGAATGGAAGAGAAAGCTTTTTGAATCTTTCCCATGTAGAGATAATTATGCAGAATTACTATCGGAAATGCTCGGTATTAGGGTAAAATATGGAGAGTCCTTAGAACAGTATTATTATTCGAAACTCAATTTACTGCATAGATGTCAAATAACTGGTAGAAAAGCAGTCGATTGTATACTATATGGTATCGAGGATAGGGCAATAAAGCTAGGAGCGCAAGCTGCACAATTTGAGACTCCCGAACAAGTTCTTAAGTATTTAAAGTCCGTAAAAGTAGGCCAGGCAAGGGACACTATAGGAAATAACAATAGGAATAAAAACGATGGAAAACCTCTTAGTTTATACCCTGAAAAACTTGCTAATAAGACAATTACCGATAAACCACTTTTAAAGTGCTTTAACTGTGGGGTGGAGGGTCACCCTAGTTTCCGATGCCCCAAACCGATCCAAAAATGAAATAGTTGCTATAAACTAGGTCATCTCACAATTAACTGTCCCAATATTACACGTAAAAATTACGAAAACTCGAAAACGGATTCAACTAACAAAGAGAAACAGGTCTTGCGGGTGGCTTGTAATTTAGATGATGGTAGTTCCAAGCTCTCGAGTGTCTCTAAACATGTGACTGAGGATCCAAATGATAAATATATTTTGACAATTAGAGTAAACGGATCTCCTATGTCATGTTATGTGGATCTGGGGAGTGAATGTTCGATTATACGACACTCTGAAGCAAAACGTCTGAACTTGGCATTAGATTCTCGCGATTTACCACTAATGAAGGGACTTGGGAATAATCTAGTACATTCAATAGGCAAAGCAACAGTAGAAATAGACGTGCAGGGAATCGTAGAAAGTATAAACATGCTTGTTGTTGATGACTCGGTTCTAAAATATCCAATACTTCTAGGTCATTCTTTTACTGAGCTTCCAGGTATACTGATAACCAAAACGCCATCTAGACTTATTTTTCAGAAAACCAATAAAGTATTTTTAATTACTTCTGAGGAAGTCTCCATCCCCAGTCACGAGATCAAGTCCATACCAGTGGAATCTGATAAAACTTTCACTGGTAGTGTCTATGTAAATGGTTCTATTAGAGGTAGGAATGGTCTAGAATTTTATCTTTTGCCCGGCGAATACGATTTAATTGATGGCAAAGGTCATTTATTAGTCCAAAATGTAACAATTAACAAAATTTCGTTCAAAAAGGAAACTTTAGTTGCTCGTGCGATACCCCTAAGCAATATCCGTAAGGTTTCACAATTGGCTATCAGTAACATAGATGCTGACGACGCATCCATTCATCACGGTGATACTTTGAATAATGACGAATTAAATCAGTTGCAATCATTGTTACATGAATTCAAGGACTGCTTTTCGGATAACCTTAAAGACCTTGGTTTCACGACTGTAAACGAAATGGAAATTAAACTTAAAGACTCTGAACCGGTTGTCTATCGTCCATATCGAATGTCGTATTCAGAGCGATCACTTGTGAGGGATATGGTTCAGGAAATGCTTGATGCCAATATTGTCCGGGAGTCTTCATCTCCTTATGCCAGTCCCATAGTTCTGGTAAAAAAGAAGACTGGTGAAAAACGACTGTGCGTTGACTATAGGGCACTTAATCGCAAAACTGTAAAAGACCATTATCCGATTCCGCGTGTAGACGATCAAATTGATCTATTGAGTGGTAATGAATATTTTATATCTTTAGACCTGGCTTCTGGGTACTATCAAATCCCAATTTCGGAAGAATCCCGACCAAAAACTGCATTCGTAACCCCCGACGGCCAATATGAATATTTACGTATGCCGTTTGGATTAGTCAACGCCCCGTCCGTTTTCCAACGTACTATTAATAAAATTTTGGCTGAGGCAAAAGTAAAATTCGCCGTTATCTATATGGATGACGTATTAATTCCGGCGAAAACTTTTGACGAAGGGATGTCGCGCCTTCGACAAGTCTTACAACTAATTAGAGAAGGGGGCTTAACCTTAAAGCTAAGTAAATGTCATTTCTTCTGCAAAAATATAGATTTCTTAGGGTTTGAAGTTAGTTCAGAGGGTGTTCGTCCTGGGGCGCACAAAACGACCGCAGTTTCAAATTTTCCGGCTCCTAAAAACCAGCATGAGGTACGACAATTCATGGGGCTCGCTAGCTTCTTCAGGAGATTTGTCAAGGACTTTGCTATAATAGCGAGGCCGTTGACAGACCTCTTACGTAAAAATTGCACTTGGGTCTGGGGTCCCGAACAATCTGCCGCCTTTGAAACTCTAAAAACTAATCTTGCTGAGCGACCCGTGATCGCGCTTTATAACCCAGGTTCCGAAACTCAACTCCACACAGACGCGTGCAAACTTGGGGTAGCCGGAATTTTATTGCAAAAGGGTAAAGACGGTGCATTTCGCCCGGTTTCGTTTTATAGTCGCAAAACTACTGTTGACGAGCAAAAGTTACACTCTTTTGAACTAGAGACACTAGCAGTAATCGCTTCGCTTAACCGTTTTAGAGTGTATCTACTAGGCATTCCGTTTACAATTTACACTGACTGTAGTGCGTTGAGAACGACTTTGACCAAGCGTGATCTGGTTCCTCGGGTTGCACGTTGGTGGATTCAACTTCAGGAATACGATTGTAATATCGAATATAGACCAGGCGATAGGATGATGCATGTTGATGCCCTCAGCAGGCATCCCATTGATCCACCGGCTACCGATAGTCACATTTTAGATATCCTAAATATCGAGACCGATGATTGGTTAGGTACTGCTCAATCCGTAGATGATGAAATTGTGTCAATAAAGAATATTCTATCAAACCCGGACACTGACAAAATTGTTGATGTTCATAATAATTTCAAAATTAAAAATAATCGTGTTTATCGCGTAGTTGATAACGGACTTCGTTGGGTCGTTCCAAAATCCGTTCGCTGGCAGATACTAAGAAAAAACCATGACGACATTGGTCATTTCGGTTTTGACAAAACATTGGCGCGCATCAAAGATTCTTATTGGTTTCCCAAGATGCGCCGTTTCGTTAAAAAGTACGTGTCTGCATGTTTAGAATGCGCGCACCATAAAGCATCCGGTGGTCCGCGAGAAGGAGAACTACACCCCATATCAAAAATTGAAAAACCCTTTCACACCATACATGCAGATCATCTAGGTCCATTTGTACGCAGCAAACGTGGCAATTGCTACTTGTTAGTTATAGTTGACGGGTTTACAAAATATTCCAATATCACACCGGTTAGGAACACTAAAGCCACAACTACTATAAGGGTTATTAGGGAACATATAAGTTATTTTGGTGCCCCCAGTAGATTAATAACTGATCGAGGTTCATGCTTCACAAGCAAATTGTTTAATAACTTTACCAAAGAAACTGGTATCAAGCACATACTCAACGCAGTTGCGACACCGAGGGCTAATGGTCAAGTGGAAAGATTCAATAGGACCATTTTGGATGCGCTTTCCACCAAGACTCATAATAAGGATGAAAGGTCTTGGGATGAGTATGTGCCTGATATCCAAATAGGGTTAAACACTACGATACACAAGACAACACAAAAAAGCCCCTCGGAACTACTTTTCGGGTTCAAAGTGACAAATGTAACAGAAAATATTTTGTGTGACATAATTAATGATACAACCCAAATTAAATCTCTAGATGAAGTTACTGAAATGAGAGAAAAGTCTGGAGAACTTATAAAATTACAGCAGGAGAAAGATAGGCAACGTTTTAATAAAGGTAGGAAATTAATCGGAACTGTCTATAAGGTAGGAGATCTGATTAGGGTGGAAAGGGAAATAAACAGAAATGAAGGCAAATCAAAAAAATTGATTGCCAAATATCAAGGACCTTATCGAATTGTAAAAATTCTACCCCATGACCGTTTCCTAATAGAGGATACACCCATTACGAGAAAACACAATCATAAATACGAAGCGATTGTTGCCAGAGATAAATTGAGGCCATGGCTTAATCTTAGCACTGATTTAGCAAGTAGTTCATCCGATGAGGCTGACAGTAGAACTGACGAATTAGGGGAAGTGCATATTGAGGGTAGTAATGATGCGAGTGTTGATTGAGTCTAAATTAATGAATCGAGTTACGAGTATCTTTGTATTTTTATAATTATATTGAGTAACGAGTTAAAGTAATGTTAAAGTATAATAGAAATAATAAAACAATTAGTATTAAGTTCCTTTTATATATAATTAAGTGTTAAAAATATTTTAAGGATATATTCTGATTTCTGATATACATTTATGTTTTTGCTTGTTTTGATATGTTTTGTTTTTACTATATTTAATACTGACTTGTACTCATGTTTAAAAATATTTTTAATATAAATATTTTCCCATCTATCCCGAATATGTTCAAATACGGTACGAGGACGTTACCAAGAGTCAGATGGCCGAGCTGTTAGCCTAATATTTACTAAGAATGTATTTTATGAATACTATATATATTATTGGTCGTAGGAGCATGTACTTCCGGATAATATTCCTATATTGAAACTATTAAAATATTACCAATAACTTCCGGTGGTTGGTATTACCGCTAGAACATGCTCTTCCTGCCAATATTTATTTAATAATTTAGTTAGTTATAACATCCGGCGTTAATGTGCCATGGTGGAAATCAGATATATAAGTAAGGGCATCCGTGCCGCGACAATCAGTCTGAACGGTGGTCTCTAAATTGTTGTGTGATTGTGAATATTTATGTTAAGTTACTGTATGTGAAAGCTGTAATAAATTCAGTCGTCGTGAGTCTGCAGTTTGAATTACAACGACCCTCACAGAGATTTAAGCATTGGCTTATAGTACTTTGAAAGAAGTCTAATCAAATAAAGATATTTTGAATTTTGCTAACATTTTTTTAATCCCAAAAGGTTGTAGGATTTTTCACGAAATTGTCTCAAAAAGGTGATAAGTGGGCGTTCTAATAACGCTATCTACTTAAATTGTATAAGATTAAAGACATTAAAATCTTTACACAACAACTTTTTTTTTTACTTTCAAGATTCCCTTATCTCACGATAGTGAGTTGTTATTCGGTTTCCTCTTATCATCATCATACGTGCAATGGCTGAACATATCTCTAAATGTATGTTGCTACGGACGGATAGACGGATAATTTTGTTATCTGCTACAACAGAGCATGTTAATATTTCATCATTTATTTAATAGTGATGTTGAATGCAAGTATATTTGGTAACTTGTACATATTTATGTGCTGAACACTCAAACTCGTGAAAGATGAAGTATTGCAGCCAAATCATGCTACATCAGTGTGTCAGTGCTCCATTGGGTGGGAGGGAAGTGGTGTCACTTTGCTATAGTAGAATTTCTTTCGTATATAAAATAGGCAAAGTGCGAGTGACAGTCTAATGTTGGTTACTTGACCAACACTAACTGCTGACTGTAAGACTGTAAGACATAAGTCAGCAATTAGTGTTGGTCACCTATACATACCAATGAATGATAAGGAAAATGCATAATACATTTTAAACAAGGTACAATACAATCAGTAAAGATGATGCCATCTGACTTCTGATAACACAACGTTGGCTGATAATGTAATGGTATTTCTTTAATTATCAGTTTCGTTAATAATCAGGTTGGGAATGATAAAGAGACGCGCTGCATTTGAGTAAGGTTGCATGTGAGATGACATCATTATTACGTTCAAGCTGACTTCAGATGCATTCAAGGAGAAATGTTCACAATTGATTACGAATTGATGGAAGGCATATCCTGTGGTGTTGGCCTAATGGAATATAAACCACTAAGTTGAGTTTTGAGACCCACCAACAGATGGCGCAAGGCAGCCCCTGTACCGCAAGGACAAGGGAAAGAGAAATTCGACGCATGAGGTCGGATCACGAGTAGCTCAGTTGGAAGAGCAACTGCACGGATTGCAGAGGTCGCGGGTTCGAGTCCCGCCTCGTGTTGGTATTTTACTTGACCATTTTTAAGAAATTAGTATTAAACATGTATGTCATGAATAAAAAATCTAATATTTATAAACCACAACTAAGATAAGATAAGATAAAACTGTCTAAAAGCTAAGTCCTAGAAGTGAAAAAAATCGTACCTCCAGAAACAGGGGCGTCAATGAATCCAACGCCAGTTTCCGTGGCAACTGGGAAGATCTGCTTTGGTACGTTAGGGTCCACTGTGCTTGAGTCGATGAGCAGAGCTCCTTTTGGTGCCTGGAAATTTAAACAGAATGAGTTTATTCACAATTTTGAAGATCATACTAAGAATGATATTCACCTAAGGCCCTTAGGTCGAAGTGGTTACAAAACTAGCTACCTCTACTGACAGCTTGTACATTTAATCAGACAGTAAGATAATTTCTGAGAGCTGTGGTGTGTTCGAAGAGACACCGACATATTCTGCACTAGTGCAGACATATAATGCTGGTTCTGCCAACACCCAAACAATTTTTTTTTCTATAATGACTTAATTTAAGTAGCTGCAACTCTTATAAGTCACTAGTCGCACTTCATGTGAGAAGATGATGAAGAGGCTGCGTGGAGGAAAGTGCGTGCAGCGTTTCTCCACTCGCTAGTCCTACTTCTGTCACGCAGAGGGAACTCAGAAACTTTCTACTATGAACTTGAATCAGAAATGTGCCGTCAGAATTATCGACGGTTCCGAGGTCATAAGTGACTGTCTCAGAAGAAATCACGCCCTTTGAATTCTACTTCATTTACCTGGCTTTATCCCATACATTGACTGCCATCTGACCTTCAAAACCACTTTAACGTGGAAAATCGGTTATCTGACTTAAATCAGTTGTCAGATTCTCTAAGGCGTCCAACTGTCCTGTAACGATTGCCAAATAAGTTAAATTGACGCCCAATTGACAAAATTGTCTTTTAAATTCTACTTCGCAAGTCTGCTTCAGATATAGCGTGGAAATGGAAAGGTAATCTCAAAAATAGCTTTAGAACTACTTACACGGGAAACCACTCCATCTTTGCCAAGGTACGCGTCCAAGACGACCTTGTTACTAGGAAGGATGGAGACGACCACGTCTACTCCGTCGACGGCGGCTGCGATGGAGCTGGCACTGGTTATGCCATTCTTGTCGGCAGCAGTGAGGGCTTCCTTCGACGGATCGTAGCCGCGGACTGCGAAGCCCTGGAAAAATTGGAGAGGATTTAGCATTCTTTAAAGGTAAGTGAGTGCTTGACTAGGTGGAAGTTTGGTAGACCCGCTATCATCCCGCTGGTTTTAGGGGATTCAATGTGGGTTGTAAGTTTGCCTAAACCTAGTTTGTAACCCAGTCTATTTTTCATACTATAACTAAGCTTAGTCTGCCTCGGATAAGTATTATTAGGGTGTAGTAGTTCCCGTGCAAGGTTCACGGGCGTTGTATCTAGGCATTAAGAGTCCATATTCGTAACGGTAACGCTAGAGATCCCTCTTCTGATGATAGATTTGTACATTTATGAGTATTATCTACAAAATGTACCTATTAATTAAATAGGTATATTATGTAAATTAATTTTAGTAAAATAAGTATACTTATATGAAGGTACGTGGGTGTAGGTGGCTCTCAAAATAATAACTGATTGAAACCTAAATGTATAGGTAGGCAAGAATAAACTATACAGATAAACAAAATTGAAGTGTCTGTTTGTAATTCCAAAATAACAGCTTTTCACTAAATGCATATGAAAGTATACACGCTACTGACACTGTCTGTTTGTTCCGGGTAATCTGTGAAACGGCTTGACCGATTTTAACGGGACTTTCACTGGCAGGTAGCTGATGTTCCAAGGATGAACTCAGGCTACTTTTATTTATTAAAAATATTAGGGTTCCGCGACAATAAGGATGAAACTAAATCTACGCGGGTGAAACCGTGGGGCACAGCTAGTATTTGAATAAAAATGAGGAGGTTACTAAGTAATACAACCTGCATAAAATTTAAGTGTTCTAATTCAACGAGATAAAAGCTATTTAAAATTCTCAAAATGTTGAGCCTCAGAAAAATTTCAGGGCTACTTTTTGTATAAGTTAACAGCAATTTGAAATTAAAATCCTTTCAATTCATTCAAAGATTATGTTAAATAATGCAGATGGACGGTTTTTGTGCTGAAACATTTTCAGACCGACAGTTTGAAGGAGCACTGAAATAACTCCCAGGGGTCCAACCATGAGCTCTTATTGCAATGTTAATTCAGTTGTGCGACAGTGATAGATGTATGCACGTCACATACATCTGTCTCATAAATGTGTGAAACTATCATGGCAATAAGAGCTCATGGTAAGGCCCCAGGTCGGGTTTTCATTTAAAAGTTAGCCTGACATTTAGGGGATACGAGTATCAAAACCTTTTGGGAAAAGGGACTAAAACCCCTACCATGACCTCTTCATCTCCGTGGACTTATCCCATGTATTTGGGGTCAGCACTTGATTCAACCCGATGAGGCTGATCACCTGATTTTTATACGAATGTCAGATGGCAGTCGCGCCATCTGACCTTCGTAACCCCTTTTTTGAGGAAAACCATGACCTCTTATTGCCATGATACTTATTCTTATTATGAGACAGATGTATATGACGTGTATAAGTCTGTCACTGTCACACAGTGGAACTATGATGTCAATAAGAGCTTATGGTAAGGCCCTGGGAGCCTACCATCATCGCCTTAAGCAGAGCGTATTAAGAACTTTTGAGCTTTGATGTTTCATCTTGTTACCTTAGTTGGCCTCAAATTTACTAAGGATATCCTTTCCTTTCTTATCTCAATCATAAAAAAGGGATGGAAAAACATGGATCACAAATACAATAGCATACATTATGATCTGATAGGTCAATGTCGTATTATCGCGTGTTGTCTCATACCTACCTCGTTTGAATTAATTGAATGAGTTGATCGATCCAGCTGATAATACGTTGAAATTACGTAACTTATATCGGCTAGGTATTTTATGACAACTAAGTAATAAGTAAGTATAATATATTTTTTGAATTTTTATCAAAATCTGTTAACCTGTTTTTGAAAAGTTACATCCGTCATGAATTATGAGCGCTGACCTTGAATGCGCAGTAATCATTTTATGAGGTTGTCTGGGCCCTACCATCATTACTCTTATTGTGAGACATGTACATGACGTGTATAAGTCTGTCACTGTCACACAGTGGAACTATGATGGCAATAACTGCTAATGGCAAGGCCCCTGAATGGCGCGACGCGAATAAAATACATGAGCACTCATAGCTCGTGACAGCAGCTATGCATCATATGCTCACGCCTATCCCTTGGGGGTAGGCAGAAACTACCCTTGGCCTTATACTACGATCCTTGCATACTTTTTGCATGTATTCATGCATCTCTTCATACACTTCCTTCTGTAAAGAGTGCTCCGAATCCGACCTTTAAGGTGAAGATTTTTAATACATATAGATTTAAGTATTTAAACATAAAATAAGCCCCCAAACTTTTATTATTATAGTTTAATCGATTGAATTCCAAAAGGAACACGTCTGACAAATTTTTAAACAAAATTATACACATGTGTTATATGCTTATAACTAGCATTCTACGTATTAAAACCGTCTAATATAAAACGAATTTAGCAGTCAAGGTGTTCATTAAAATTCATTGATCAAATCGCTCAACTAATAATAACAAAGTTTATTGAAAATTGAACTCTAACGACATATACAAACTAGTATATCGTTACCTGTTTGACAAGATTTGCTGCCATGAAGCCCCCCATATTGCCAAGTCCGAGGAATGCTACATTTTTGTCCGTTTTCGAGCTAAAAGCTCTTTTGGAGATCGTGTGTAACAAACACTGGTTGGATAGAATACTACGCGCCGCCATTTTGAATTAATTTAAATATAGAATACGTTCGACCCGTGCGCCGGCGCAACTCAACTGGACGAGTTTGTTTATTATGTAAGGCCACGACTGCTATTTGTTATCAGACTGCTTTTAAGGCCCGTATATATTAACGGTTAGTGGTTAATACCATTTGATTAGTAAACGGTTGGTTAGTGCTCGGTTTATGGACATTTTCAATATTCTATCTACCTGTTATTTAGGTTACTAAAGTTAAACATGTCCTTACTTTCATTCCAATAACTTATAGCTAGTCAACATTACTATGAAATCGAAGGTATGGATCAAATCTGACAGATAACCGGGGCATAAATCAGGCATCTATCTGTTAACTTTAATAAGTTATTAAAAGGACCATATAAGAGAAGAATTACCTTATTTTATCTATTGTGATGTAAAATTAAGAACAGACTTAAAAAAATGAGGATGATTATATTCGTCTCGTATGTTGTTCTTTTTTCCTGACTAGATAATGTGTGTTGGGTTGTGTATGGAATACATATATCTAAGTAAGTATCTATTACTAATTTCTTGACGGTAATAAGGAATCGGATTTTAGTTCATTAAAAGGTTTTAAAATTTTAACTCGGCCCTCACATCTTCTGCCGTTTGTCAGACTGATAGATTACACTGACACTTATCACGAGTGTGAATGGGTCTTTATACTATCATACATATAAAGGTCGTCAAAATAGGTATTTGTGTACCCCATTATATCATATTTAAACATTATTTAATCGGCTTTGTGAGGAGTGGTAGTAGTATTACTTTAGAATCTACACCATTTGGCTATCGATATAGAGATATTCATCATCACCATCAGCCTATCTTGGCCCACTGCTGGACATAGGCCTCCCCCAATGAGTGCCATAGCGCCCTATCCTCAGCTTGCCACATCCAGCATCTGTCTGCAGTCTTTCGCAGATCGTCATCCCACCTGGCCGGAGGGCGTCCTACACTACGTTTACCGAGTCGCGGTCTCCACTCAAGAACACGTTTACCCCAGCGGTTGTCGGTTCTTCGCGAGATATGGCCAGCCCACTGCCACTTCAGCTTGCTAATTCTAATTCGACCGATGGAGAGATATGCTAATTTCACTCTAGCTTTCGTTTCCCACCTAATCATTCGTAAATGTAATTTTAAGAGTGTAATTTAGATTTGCACCAAAAGACTCTATTCCCACTTGTTTTGTACCCCAAGTATAGTTTCACGTTCACTATAGGTATATTTTGTATTTTCTTAATTTTGTATGAGAACGTCAAAATACTAGGGGTATTTTGACGAATGTAGGAACGAAACATATTAAAAGCTATTCTTAGGTTACAGAGCCGTATGTCTCCAATCCGCTTTTATCTACCCAACAACTACCGTTGTCTTTGAGTGAAATAAAAAGAAGATATCTGTGGTTGGTACCAGTAGGTAGTATGTATTGTATAAAATAAAATTCACATACTGAATAGTAAATGCTTACCACAACTCAACCGGTAGGATGACTTGACAAATAGTAACGTATTATTTATTGAAATGTGGTAGGTATTTAAATTATACTCAAGGTCAAAATTATATTACCGTTCGTGGTAATATTTGGTAGGTACACTTGTCTTAAGTAGATTTTATTAGGTACATTGATGAGGTATGCTGACAGAACTAGCCATGAATTTAGTTATCGGTATATCTTAACATCTTATTTACTATACGGTCATATCCCAGTCATGTCATAATACTAGGAATTCTTCGCTATTATCACCCAGAGAATGGTATCTAAAAATTATTGATGAAGAAAGCGCCTGACAGAAACCCATTAGCAAAAACATAAATATAAAACTGATTGCTCGTTCATTTTTACTAGGCGCAATTTCACGTTTATAGCAACAATTTTACAGCTTTTTATTACGAGGATATACATAAAACTTTTCAAATAATTCACTTCGTGCTACGTTTTAATTTTTATGTGCTTGATGATGTCAGTTTTTATTGGATACGCTTGCCAAACTGTACGGCCATATATCAAACTAGCGGACGTCACGCGGTTTCGTCCGCGTAGTACCAGTAAAGAATTTTCAAGATCTAGTAGTGTCGGAGCCTATTCAATACAAACAAACAAACAAATCTCTCCTCTTTGTAATATTAGTATAGATAAGAATATATGATGAAACATTATGATCTTATTAAAATATATTTTTTTTCTCTAAGATCTCTTAGAACCACCCTTAATTGAATTGAACTTATCTAGCTATCGGCATCACTCGCGTAGACTCCGTTTCTAGGATGTAAAACCATGTTATAGGTAAGTTTTTGCTACGGAGACGTAAAATTCCTTCACTCACCGCTTGGAGCGCGTTTTATTTTAACGTTCCCATACCAAATGAGGAAAATACGAATGCTATGTCGTCAACATTGGGGCACTGATCATAATATGTCAGCTATGGTGCCCCAAAATCATAATTGGCATATACCGTATAGGTATTTTGAATGATCCTAGACTAATTTCAAACTACAACATTATATTGTGAAACTTTGAACCAAGTATTGAGTACAGTATCTTATATTGGAATGAACTCCGACCGACTGATATAGTTATAAGACGTTCCGACTAAATTGAATTGTTCATTGTTCAATGAACTGGCAACGGGCTTACATTGCTAACACGCAATTTACTTATGTTTTAACCATAAACTACGCACGAATGGGATTTTTTTATTTGCTCTAAGGGTTATTTTTAGTTTTTGAAGATAGAGATTTCAATTCCTAAAGCGTATTAACAACTTCTGAGCTTTATCGTTTCATTTTGGTAAAATTTAACATCAAAGCTAGAAAGTGCTTAATACGCGCTGCTTAAACGATCATAGCCACATGTTTAGCACTTCAGATGTGAAAATTACTACTGACTACATTTTTACCTACATTATGGTGCCATACATCAGATCGCAAAATGATTACATTTTCTTTATTCTGTGAATACTCTCTTCATCTGACAGCAAAACAAGATGACAAATAAAGAGCTCTGGCTTCGTCAGAGTGACAAAGACAGCCTTAAGGGCCACCTGCGTAGTTCCCGTTTCCGTGGGTGTACGAGGATAAAATATAGCCTTTGTTACTCGCTGATGATGTAGCTATCCATTGATGAAAGAATTTTCAATATAGGTCAAGTAGTTTCGGAGCCTAATGAATGCAAACAAACAAACAAAAACAATAAAATGTTTCCTCTTTATAATATTTGTGTAGAGGTAGAGGTGCAAGGCGAATAAAAACATGCGCAAAATCCCCACTATTTTTCGCTCCACGTTATTTGTATGTGACAGAACCTTAATTCAATCAATTTGGAAGAAAATGTTTTAAAACTAAATTCACAAATACGTAACATAAATAGTTCAGGGGCCCAACCATGAGCTCTTATTGCAATGTTAATTTAGTTGTGCGACAGTGACAGATGTATGCACGTCACATACATCTGTCTCATAAATGAGTGAAACTATTATGGCAATAAAAGCTCATGGTAAGGCCCCTGTTCAAACAACTATGACTACTTTCAACTTGTCTATGGTTTATGCGGTGTACAAATGTGTAATTTACAGTCAAACTAGCTGTGGATTGCGTGTGTCTAACTTACTGCTACCTTAATAAATTTTAACTGATACGTTCAAAGGGGTAACTTTGCGTGATTTATGCTTAGGATTATTGTGCTTGGTTAATGTGTTTTGATTTATAACTATGGCCCAGTGGCATTGCGGAACTTGTTGAAAACAGAACCTTCTGCTACCTAAATATGTTTCAGGTTTCAGCCTTAGGCTTTATTAATGGGACTCCGTATTATCTATATCTATACAGATAAATAAAATTGAAGTCTCTGTTTGTAATTTCAAAATAACAGCTTTTCACTAAATGCATATGAAAGCATATACATTCAGTCAGATCAGTGATGGTTGTCATCAACGTGGCAGCCAGATTATGCTGAGTTGGGACCAATTCGTAACAACTATAAAACACTGTTACTATAATCCTTTTCGCTATTTTGTGTATGTTGTTACGAATAAATTTATTTTCTTTCTTTCATACACGCTACTGACACTAAAAACCCAATTTTATAATTTTTCTCTGCCTGTCTGTCTGTTTGTTCCGGATAATCTCTGAAACGGTTGGACCGATTTTAACGGGACTTTCACTGGCAGGTAGCTGATGTTTCAAAGAGTAAATTAGGCTACTTTTATTTATTAAAAATATTAGGGTTCCGCGACAATAAGGATGAAACTAAATCTACGCGGTTGAAACCGTGGGGCACAGCTAGTTCTTAATATACTATAACAGCTTCTGAACACATACAAACATCCAAGCGTCAAATCAATGCAAAAAAGATGTTTCTTTAAATATTATTTTCACTTTTTAGTGGCGTAAATCGTTTTTATAATCTATAATTTAAGTTCATGATGCCCGTTTCTCCACTTCTTAATTTCAACATCAACATGACTGACTGACAGCATTATACATATATCAGTCAGCTTATCCACTTCCCGGACGCGTGAATCTCTGAAAATCCATTCTGAAATCCTTCATCCTTAACATTCTCGAAGTGGATTTGCTCGAAATTGGCCAATAACTTATTTACGAAGTTAGTGAAGTGCCTTCATAAAACCGTTTTCCGTCGTGGAGTGCCGATTCAATAGGTTCCGGTTGTGATCCCAATCGACGGCCTTTGATCTCTGATCCTACGGGATCGGCCGGACTCCGAATGCCGGACGAAATAATTTTCGCCTCTCGTGATTTTCCCTTTCGTAAAAGGCTTTCGATGATTTTATGATTTCCTTTTTCCTTTCCATGTTTTAAAGGTAAGCAAAGGCTGGGGATTTGCCGCTTTCTCATTTCCATAAGTATAGGAACTACGGGGGGCCTACTATCATCGTTATAGTAGTGATGTCTTAGGCGCCCAAGTAGATATTTTCATTGAATTGTTATTGATTTTCTTTGTAGATTATTGTGGAGAACAAACATACGGCACAACTGATGGTAAGTGGTTACGAATAGTGATCCTGTAAAAATCTATTCACACCCTTCTTGAAAAACCCCATATGGTTTGCTTGGAAAACTTACTGCAAGGAGTCCATAGACTTTGAAAAGTCTAATCGATTGATAAGTGGTTGAAGATAAATATGCTTCATATAAGGTGATGGAGGTTCTATCCAAGTCGCGTATGTTTGTTGCTTTTCATAAAAAAAATACAATCAAAAAAATTTATATAATTTTAATCTATTTTTCTACACTTTATTTTGCAAATCCATGATATATTCATAATACCTACAACATCCACTCCATATTATAATACAGAGTAAGAAATTGCCTTCAACTAATTACAAAACACTCGATACATAACATGCAAATTCTGAAGTTTAGAGCGTTATTAGTTACAGCCTATAAATAGCGTACGTATAGTTTATCACAATAGCAAAACTTGTAGCGCCTTACAGCTTTGTGCAAGCAATATTGCGCACGTTTCGAGTTGAAGTGATGTTAACGCTAGGCGCCTATTAAACAACTTCGCTACAGAACAGCAAGTTTAATATCGATTTAATCCTACACGCTTTATGACTTGAATATTAATAAACACTTCGACGAGAATGTATAATATTATACCTTATAGTAACCCATCGTACAGTGTTGCCATACCGAGCCTCTCGCGGTTGTCGTCCCGCGCGGTTCCTTGAATAGTGAGTTGCGCATAACCGTATTCATGCTTTCTCCCTCTTACCAGTACTATGGTACAGCCGCGATCTCGCTCTTTTCATTCAGGACATGTTTGAAACCTTCCGTCCGCCTCGCGCCGCAACGCCTAGCGCCCATACGGCCGCCGGCGCAACTAATTCGTCTGGCTTGACGACTCGGTCGATACGGATGTGCGCGCGCTCATTTTTGCTACTAATAATTATCATAGTTCCATACAGTTTGTTATTCTTTCTATTTTATTTTGTTGTTGTCTTTTCCTTCTGTGTACCATTCATGTTATTCCGTTTACACAAGTTGACAATATACATATTCAGTGACTATCTAACTATTTCTTTTTTTTGTGAGTCCCACGCTTCTTCAAAGCTAGTTAACTTCCCACCGCACCATCATAAATGGTGCCCTAAGACTCGTAAGTGTCCAATATCTGACACTCCAAAGTGTGGTCCTCATAACCTGTGATTTAGTAAATAACTAGCTGTGCCCCGCGGTTTCACCCGCGTAGATTTGGTTTCAACCTTATTGTCGCAGTACCCTAATATTTTTAATAAATAAAAGTAGCTAAATTTGCTTCTTGAAACATCAGCTACCTGCTAGTGAAAGTCCCGTTAAAATCGGTTCACCCAAAACAAGCAGACAAACAGAGAAAATTTGTTTTTTTTTGTGTCAGTTGCGTGTATACTTTCATATGAATTTTGTAATAGGCTGTTATTTTGAAATTACAAACAGACAATGCAATTTTATTTATCTGTATAGATTTCAAAAAAAATATAGGTGTAAGCAGGTACAAAGAGTGTTGAGAAAAAATCCCATAATGATACGTGGAACGATTTTATTTCATAAGAAGTATTTTTTATTAATTCTACTTATATCCAACTTAATTTAGACCTTATAATATTTTTTAACAATTTACTCACATCACGCAACTGTTCACAATCTAGCAAATATCTACAATAAATACTGAAAAGCGATTTAAATTATAAGAAACCGTCAAACATACAATTTCTTTAAAGGATTCCAAAGGGCTATTTAAGTACAATAAATAATAACTTATTCCTTACGCTGCTTTTCTTGGCATCTTACACAATCACTCGTACCTACATAAGTCATACACGAAGCTAACCAGCTTCAACTTACTGTGGAAGTCGTGAATAATTTTACTATTGGGTGGGAGTGCCTCCAAAATAGTGCCACCTAGATAGGCCGATAGATAGCGCTGTTTTCACAAACAAATATTCGTTTACTTCAACGCAATGACTTACGACGGCGATTTTAAGAAAAACTCGCATGTGCCCTTAGAGGACCAGGCTCGAGTTTATCTAGCGAGATAACTCGCATTTGTTCACTCAGTTCACAATAAACCCAGTTAAGCACAGCTTATCGAAGCCTCTATCCCCGTAACGATCGATTAAAAGATAATTGTCGAATCCCAAACATAACAGTACCTACTTATATATGCATAATCCTAAAGCTAATTGTTAGTACTTTATAAATGCGTGGTTTCACCCATAGAGAAGGTAGGGTAAGTCAGATCGAGCCCTCGGAGTCGGGACACCAGGAACTCCTCGGCTTGCTGCTCCATTTCTTCATCGAAATGTGTCTTCCAATCACCAGCTTCACCTGCAATGAAAATGATGTAAACTACAGAAATCCGAGTAAAAGCATACTGCCGCTCGATGGAAATCAGCTGAGTACTGAAACCTATGAACGCGGTCAACACCAGAGTATCGCACACACCCGGGCACACCCGCATAGTCTACGCGTCCTTTATTTTTTAGATGCTTATGTTAAAGTCTCGTAAAAAACGCTATTTCAACAATTTGCCGGAACAAATAGACACGAATAGATTTAAAAAAATATTAAGTACCCTATATACTTTCAACATTCAAAGAAATACCTTGCGACGTGGTTGAAACATTTCAAAACATCATCAACAGTGTCATCATGAATTTAACGCTGACTTTGACAGCGCATATTCTTTTGGATCTTTCACTATTCGCTGAGCGTTCAAACCTCGTGACTTCTGGCTGGAATTTGCCATGCTCACATTTATTTGTAATATTTTTTGACAATTGAGTATTGGAACTGTGTCCATGGGCTTATAGTTGCTTGAGTGATTTATTTTGTTATTTTAAAACTGTGTTATATTCTTTAAAAGAGTAATTACTGAGTTTCTTCTCAGTAAAAGCAACCTTCCGAACCTGGCGATAGCATGTATAATCCTGTGTAATTGTGTCATTTTGACGATTTGAAAGTTCTTTGTATAAAGTCTAATCGAATAAAGATATTTTTGAGTTTGAGTTTGAGTTTGACACACTAATCTAAATAAGAAGTAGAAGCCATCCAAGGTTATTGTAACAACACTCGACAGTAATCAGTAAACGTTACCTTTCCTGATAAACTGCACGCCGTTCTTTTCACCTGAGACCGTGTTGTTGACAGTTTTACTCTTGCGAAGATTTGTGAAACTCAAGTGGTCCGCCAGCATCGTGATCTCTTTATCGTTGTAATCTTTGTTCAGGAACTTGCATATTTTGCGTATCTCTCGCGGTAGGTCCTATAAGAATAAAGAAACAAAATTATGTGACTGGCTTGTTGGTCTAGTTGTCACAAACGCCACTGCGGAACACTAGAGAAGGTACCTAGATTCGATTCCCGGGTCAGCCAAAGTGTTATTGAGTTTTTCCATCTGTAATTCCCCAATAGTAGGCTGGAGTCTGGATTAGTGCATGGTTGATGGCAATAGGCTCACCCCCTATACATAACTGTCGAAATTTTGGTTGGTTCTGTTTTGGATAGCCTACCCCTTCGTAGAATGCAGGCGTGAGTATATTACGTATGTAAAATTATTAATAATGGGCTAGTGTTTTGAGTAGCCCTCTGCTACGCAAGCGGCCGATGTTCAAACCCAAGTTTGAGTACAAATACACGAGAACCTAAATGGCGCGAGAGTTTTCGAGCGCATTGCAGTATATATACAAGTTTCCAACTAGAACAGTTGAAGCCGCGGTTCCCCAGGCTCAACGCCTATCTAGCTGGAAGGTCGTCTCTTTGCTGGGAATGGGCATGATTAGTCTCCCCACATATCCTTGAAAGCCAAGTAGCTTTAAGCGACTTACCTGAAGCAAATCTTCATAAAAGGCGAAGTGTAGATTAGGATGATGTCTCTTCTCCCAGGCCTCGTTAGTGTGTGATACTATTGGGGTCCAGGGTACTGAAATTTAAGATATACTTGAAGTACATTGAGATTTGGACGCCCCATTTAAAAGGATAGAAACGCCCACAGTACAACTGACAGAAAAATGACAAATAACTAGTGTGCGGCAGAGATAACGCTCTACGAAGCCGAAACTAGCCGATTGTTTCATCCTGAGGACGACGTGCGATATATATCGCCGCGTACTGGACCTAAGATATTGGGCTGTAGTGATATAGTTGCCTATAGTCGCTCAAAAAAACCGGAACAAATCACAGTTACCCTATTCGTTGTGGCGCTCTTTTTTGACAGCTTCTGTCACACAAACATTTTGTGACGCAGCTCGCACGTCATACGCCATACTTAAAAAATGTCCATGACGCACGTGGGACGTCATCCACAACGAAGTACTTACACAGATCTCTCCTCATAGCATCCCAGTACTGGTTCATAGTGCCCCTCATCAAACCCTTCGCTATCATCTTGAACAAGAAGTAGTATGACACGGCGACATCTCTTGGATCTCTTGCTACGTACAACACCTTAGCTTTCTCTAACAAATTAGGAGGAAGCAATGACAAAGGCAGGTGTGTCTTTATAAACCGTGGTGAAGGAGCTTCGTCTATTGATTTCCAACTTGGGTATTTGACCGCCTCGCGCAGACCTTGGAAGTTACCGAGGTTCAAGAAATTCGCCTTAATCAACTCAAATCCTATGTCCGGCACCATCGTTGTTGTTCTGAAAAGGACCTTTATGTTACTGTTTGAAGGTTGGTAATTGTTTGTGTTTTAAGATAGGGCCTGGAGTCCGACTGGTCATGCCAGCTGGTTACAAGGTTGCACTCAAGAAACCTCTAAGAGCTACTCGCTATATTGAAAGCAGCTGATCATCTTAATTTGCATTAAGAATGATATTGATAAATAAATAAGATCGACGAACGTTCGTCGATTCATACCACGAGCGATTCATCCTATGGTATGAAATTGCATCAACTCTCCTTTTGAATGGGCTGTTTTGAACGACGTCAAAGAGTGACATACCTAGTCGATTCATCGCGCAACAAGGTTATATAAGCATATACAAGTTACCAACTAGGACAGTTGATTAAGCGATTCCTCAGACATGACACCCGCCTGGCTGGAAGATCACTCGCTCTCCCACATAAATATGAAACCCAATAGGGTAGATATATGAAGATTCATGTAATCATGTGATAAATGGTTATGTATCTTATACCTAAGGTATAACTAGTGAAATATACTTACTCTAACATTGGGAATCTCTCATAAAGCGGTTTGTCATTGGCTGCTTTAAAATCTATGTTATTTTCTAAAAGCCATACTAGTTCTTGCGTCCATGTTGTGCCTGAAAGCAAGGTATGACATAAATATTGCTATTCAAAAGAAATTCAGATAAGTGCAGTGTCACACCACGAGCTGGAGGCCAACTACGATCGTTTAAGCAGCGCGTATTAAGAATTTGTTAGCTTGGACGTTTCATTTGATGGTACCAAAATCAAACGTCAAAGCTCAGAAGTGTTTAATACCCCCTGCTTAAACCTATGATGATGGGCCCCTGTAGTGAAGGAAAACATCGTGAGGTAAGCCGCAAAATGTTGGTGTAAAAAAAATTATGCAAAACGGGTTCGTCTTCTATAGCGACAATTATCATATTTAATGTGCAAAGGAAAATAAACCTTATCGTTTGTCGTTCAAATGGTATTCGGTCAGGTGGCATGACTATAATACTACAGTACATAAGTTTCATTGCATTGCACTAACACAGGTCATTAGCCCGAATTAATTAAACTATTATCATTCAGTGTGACGTGTTTGACTGACACAGTGTAGGTGGAGTCTAATCAAAATGGATATAGAGCGCCGGCTATCAAAAATTGGTTACTAGGAAAAATTTACACACACGCAAACGAGCTTAAAATTATTGCCAGAAATCTGAAAGGCTACGCATGCCTGTTTGTATGTGTGTGTCCGCCGATTGTCCAATTAAGTTTTAAGAGAGTTATTCCATTCAGATTTTCTTACTGAAATTATGCCTGACATAAAATTGTAGCTAAATAATGCCAGCTTTAAATGGTGCTGTGCTCCTACTCCCAACAGAGGGCCTAGTCCGAGTTTTTCACTACCACCGTCACAAATCATCGCGTCTACATAAACGTAGATTTGTATAGGATCTATACTATTCAAATCTACTTTACGTCGACGCGATGACTTGTGACGGCGATTTTAAGAAAACTCGCACCAGGCACTCAATTAGTAAGTAACTGGCGAATTGCGAGTGTGCTATAAGTATACCTCTGCCTACCGAATACAGGCGCGAGTTTATGTATGATACCATCAAAAAAGAGTACGCACAACGATGAAATTTTATATTATCTGTATCTCTATAGATATCGTATCGAGATCCATTCCATATTTAGATAACTACACTATAGCAGACAGAGGCACAACAATGTTATATAACGTCAAATCCCCTTGTGATAGATTGTATAGATTGTTCCGGTGTTACGAAGGTTTTGGTTAAAATATTCCGCAGATATTTTGCACAAAATTTCAATGAGTACAGCGGCTCTCTGATAGAATTTAATTCATATGCCATCACAAGTTATGAGCGCTGACTTGTCGTGTTAGTAATTTTAAGTGTCCCTCTGTCATTATTACGCGAAGAATAAAAAACATGCGCAGATGATTAAGTGTCAACGTGACAGATGGTGAGTCCATCGCCGTACTACAGAGAACCACAGAACTTTCAATACACATCTTTGAATTACTTCTCAGACATCAGATTTCATCACGACGTTTTCCTTCACCGTAGAACTCGTGGAGTAAAACCTTTCATTTTAGTTTATAGGATAAAATAGCTTGATGTCTTCCATACCTGATCGTGGAAAGGTGATGACCCAAATGTCATCGGGTCTCACCTCCATGTTGTATATGTCCTGGGCTGCCTTCCTGAACGCCCCTGGCATCACGTACTCTCCCTTGCCGCATTTTATAAACGTCCTCGTTTGAGCTGTCAACAGAATATTTGAAGGCACATTTTAAGAACACTCGATTTTTTATATCACACACATGTTTATATTCTAAATTCTTAAAAATGATTAGGAAACATTCTCTGCAAACCGTGCATTGCGCTGCAAACTGAGCTATTCGTGATCACACCTCATGCGTCGGACTCTACACTCGTTTTTTCGGCTTAAGATCACAAGAAGCTTATGCGTTGATAATGCCGCCTGCATTTTTTCCCCATTTTGTATGGGAACGTTTAAAAGCGTACCAAGCCGAGTGTAGGAACTTTTACGTAAAAAAAAGCACAAAACGTATGGTCAACCTATACTTGGGGCGCAATTGACAAAACAACTGCACGGTTTGCAAAAGTCCCATCTCATGTTCGTATTTTTTCTTAAGAATGGTGGTTATGACAGAATAAACATGAAAGTAGAATTAATGCAGTGGAAATGCGTTCGTTACAAAGTAGATGAAGAATAATGTGATAAGAGACAGTTGAAAGTTGAAGAATGATGTGGTGACTTGAATTTAAATAAGTATGTTGAGATGGTTTTGACATATCTAAAGGATGAGTGAAAGGCGATTAACGATAGAAATTTATAGAGCGAATGTGTGAATAAGTGTTGGTAAAGGTGTCCAAGAAATAACTTTTCTGAAAAGTAAAATTCGTAGCCGAAGGAAACCAGGACCTCGTGTTATTATAAAGATACGGATTATATTATAAAGATATGGTAAATAGCATTATCTTCAGAAGATTAAAGCCTGGATTAACGCTGAATAGCGTTACACAATATTTTATTTGCATCATGGAAGGACTAAATGGATAAATAAAACATTATTAAGTAATAAGAATGACTCGATTGCTATTGTAAACAATAAAAATTATCGAATTGATAAGGCGATGATTAATTTGTACATTACAAAAGATAATTATCGTGTTATTTTCTTTATCAATACAAAATAGCTAAATACTATAAATGCACCAAATATCGAAGCTAAATGTTTTCCACGCGTTTTTTCTTAAAATTTTGCGGGTCGTAAAATACCTTTATTTGTTTATACAAGACTAGCTTGCAGTTAAATTTCATATGCAATCTTTAAGCCCTTATTACGCCCCCTTTAAATTCAAAATATCTTTATTTGATTAGACTTTTTTTAACAAAGTACTTTAATAACAAAAAGTTAACAAAGTAATCAGAAGGGGGAGAATTTCGAAAAACCCTTTGTATATTGATAGAAAAAGCTTATAAATGCGATTGTATATTTTAAAATGGCGTTTTCCTGTTAACACCTATATAAATAAAAATGAATCCCCATTTCCCTTGGTCACGACATCACGGTTGAACAGCTGGACCGATTTCAATAATATTTTTTTTTTGCTGTGTTCGTTATTGTCAGGAGATGGTTCTTATGAAAGAAAAAACTAAGATAATCGTTTGGAAAATTTGAAAATTTAAGAATACTTAACCACCTTATAAAAATTATTTCTTCTAACCTAACCTTTCCTAAAATCTTTTTGATGTAGCCTTATGACGTTTGACATAGATCTGACAGAATACGTGCTGCATTCTCATAATTAAGACAGGGCAACGTCTGTCGGGTCAACTAGTTACTTATAAATATTATTAGTTTGGCACTGGCCATTCATATAGCCAGCATTCGTGACCTACGGAACCTACATCTCATGAAGAACACACCCTCTAAATTTCATGTCTCTAAGATCAGTGGTTTAGACTGAACGTTGATTTCAGTTAGTCAGGACTTGAATTTTACATGTATTGATTCTAATACAAACGTTATAACTAAGTTCGGAAAGTTACTCTTACTGAAAAGTGTATCTATATCTATACATCTATATACAGATAAATAAAATTGAAGTGTCTGTTTGTAATTCCAAAATAACAGCTTTTCACTAAATGCACGCTACTGACGTATACACTGTACGTATACTGAAGTATACACGCTACTTACTCGAAAAAACCAAGTTTAAAATTTTGTCTCTGTCTGTCTGTCTGTTTGTTCCGGGTAATCTCCGAAACGGCTGGACCGATTTTAACGGGACTACTAGTAACTTAGGCTACTCTTATTTATTAAAAATATTAGGGTTCCGCGACAATAAGGATGAAACTAAATCTACGCGGGTGAAACCGCAGGGCACAGCTAGTAATTATTAAAAATCTTAGCCTCTGCCTTACACGGGGTCCTAGTACCTTTGAAAATACGTAACTGAGACGTATTTAAAGAATTTTGATACGAGAATTTTCCTTCAGCGATTATAAATACACATGTACTCGTATTGTTGTCTTATGTACTTAATTGATATTTGTATCGCCCCACGTGTAATCGATTGACGTACACGATAATATTGACAATAAATAATCGAGATAAGTCTCGCTTTGATCTTTGTAATAAGCACCGCAATGCGGATTAATTATTGAAAATCTTGCCGGGTTCTTCTCATCAAATAAGGTACCTTCCGACACCGGCTGTAGCATGTATAATCTAAATATATATAACTCAAAGGTGACGGACTGACTGACTGACTGACGTGGTTATCTATCAATGCACAGCCCAAACCACTGTACGGATCGGGCTAAAATTTGGCATGCAGGTTATGGTGTAGGCTAGGTAGGATGTTATGACGTAGTCATCCGCTAAGAAAGGATTTTGATTAATTCTACCCCCAAGGGGATAAAATAGGGGATGAAACTTTGTCAATTTTAAACTGATCGGGCCTGAGACTTTGCATACATAAAGCTTCTGTGACGTAGGCATCCCCTAAGAAGAGTACCCGGAGTCCCCCCTGAGCACTGAGGATGGCCAACGGGGGGTTTTAGTGCGGTAAAAATCCCACATACCCCGATCTGCCTCTCCCAGGGCGGTCGGGGACCTTTTGAAGGATTCCCCTCGTCAATAAAAAAAAAAAAGCATCATCTAAGAAAGGATTTTGAGATGCAGACTATATAAGATTGGTAACTTTTCAGTTTAAAATATACGAATTTCTGTATACTAGCCAGCGGATTTTAACGGGACTTTCACTGGCAGGTACTTAGCTGATGTTTCATGGAATAACTTAGGCTTCTTTTAAATATATTAGGGTTCCACGACATGAAGCATAAAACTAAATCTACGCGGGTGAAACCGCGAGGCATAGCTAGTCCTGTATAATCGTATCGTATTGACGATTTAAAAGTTCTTTGTTAAAAATCTAATCAAATAAAGATATTTAGAATTTTGAGTCATCATGATCCTGACGTTATTAATATGTTTTTTCCCTCCATTTCTCTCTATCAGTCGTCATATCTGTATTCACTCCCTTTCTTACCATTTAACATTGTGTAGGAGTTAATAGGACCACGTGCGTCCTTATAATTTAACGGAAAAGGTCTTTTCACGGATTTTCCGCGAAAATTTGAAATACTTTTTGGTAAGAGCCGACGAAATCTGGGGGTGTCTGTTGCCTCGTGGTCGCATTTTTCCTTATTCGTTACAAACGAGGATACTCGTATTTTATTTTTAGCCGAAATCATAAAAAAACAGGATTAAGTACTTAAATCATTCTACTGATTTTCGTGTATTCATATTATAAACTAGGTGTGCCCCGCGGTTTCACTTCACTTCATTTCATAAGTTGTTTTATTTTGCGGAAACCAATTTTTTTTTATGCAAGCCTAAGCAACCCCTTGTAGTATCAGTTATCTGCCGGTTAAAGTGAAACCCGGAACAGCCAGACAGACATGCAGTCAGAGGACCCACTGAGCCCCCAATATTCGTCCCCTAGAATAAAAGTTATAGATTCGACCCCTATGGTCGTGCCCATTGGTCCCCCGGGAGGAATAACAGTCAATTATCAATATATTTTAAAGTACCCACTCGTCCCCTGGTTTAATGTTACGTTATGATACGGACATAAAGTAGAAAACCATTGAAGCTACCTCTTTATACTTCTGTCGCCTTAGTACTTTAGATAGTTCAAGGGACGAGTTGGCACCTCAAAAATTTAAGGGGACGAGTGGGCACAGGGTTCGAATTTTAGGGGACGAGTGGGTCCCGACCCGTCAGAGTTTTGAATTTTATTTATCTGTATAGATGGGAAACTAATCTATATATATAAAAATGAATCCCCATTTCCTTTGGTCACGACGATGACGTTTGACATAGAATTGACAGAATACTTGCTGCATTCTCATAATTAAAACAACGTTACACAAACACAAATTAGGGCAACGTCTGTCGGGACAGCTAGTTATATTATAAAAATGGGAAGGTGCCATTGTTAGAGCGCTCATAGCTCACCGCACCTGTGATATCTATGTATGTATGTTTATATCACGAAATACTGTGACAATGACAATTATATGACATAACACCATTTACTCCGACAGTTATCGTGAGTGATGATAACAGAACGCCAGTTAAAGATAAGCCAAGATTAAAGTACTTGCATCTGTTCACAGAATCTTACATTTATTTGCATCATAGAATGTTTACTACGAATATCTTGGAAATAGAAAAATAGAGAATGAAAAAGAAAAATAAAAATTATTTATTCAATGTGTCCAGGGGGTCTACCATCATCGGCTTAAGCAGAGCGTATGAAGAACTTATGAAAGTGAAATTAAAAGTTATACGCGCTGCTTAAACTATCATAGTTGGCCCCCTAGTAAGGCACTTATGTTATGAGCAAAATTCTCACCGCTTTGTAAAATAGCCCCCTGAGAAGAACCGACTAAAACAAATATTCCGATTTAAAAAATATATTTTGCCGTCGGGTTTCAGTAGTCGCCTGCTACGCAAACAAAACGCATTTGTACCAATGAGTTTTCTAAAAACTTATGTGCAGTGATTTCACACCACGTGCTTTACGGTGAAGGAAAACATCGTGAGGAAACCTGCATGTTTCTGAGAAGTAATTCAAAGATGTATGTGCAGTAGTAACGTAGATGTATGTATAGAAGGCTAATTTCCGAACCGGTGTTAAATTCTTAAGTGCCTTACCAGGGCCTAAAGTGAATAAATCATTTTCATTTCCAGTGTTCTGTCTGTCTGTCCGTCTGTCTGTCAGTTTGTTCCGGCTAATCTCAGGTCAGTTCAGGGTCTCTCACTGGCAGATAGCTCATGTTACAAGGAGTGACTTAGACTCGAATAATTAGGGCCCACATTTTTTCTATATTCATTATTAATATAGAAAAAATGTGGGTTCAGCCAGTCATGAAATAAAGTCTACGCGGGTGAAACAATGGGGCATAACTAGTATTTGACTAAATACTGTAGTTTGTAAGATAATAATAATAAAAACTAAGCAAATACTGGTATATAGGACAAGTTATCTTATTATCGTGACATCATACTACTCACGGTATAACATGTCTTAGTAATGTAAAGTGCTTCGACTATACATTTAGTGAATAATTAACAGTTCACTACAGCTATTTCTGACAACAAAATGCAAATTACTAATTAATATGTATCTTTATATACGTAGCCATTCCAAAATAATACTTTAACAGTAAATTCATATTAATGTAGCTGTGCCCCGCAGTTTCGTCTGCGTTGATTTAGTTTCATACTTAATTTTGCCGATCCCTAATATTTTTTATAAATAAATGTAGTCTAAGTTACTCCTTGAAACATCAGCTACCCGACAGTGAAAGTCCCGTTAAAATCAGTTTCAGAGCCGCAACAAACAGACAGACAGAGAAACATTTTAAAACTTGGTTTTTCAGTGTCAGTAGCGTGTATACTTTTACATGCATTTAGTGAAAAGCTGTAATTTTGGAATTACAAACAGACACTTCAATTATATGTATCTGTATGTATAGATGTCTACAGTACTTAAAAAAACTTATATATTTTTTCTGTCTGTGTGACGGTTTGTTCCAACGAATCTCTAATTTAAACGGGACCTTCTCTGACAGCTAAGTAGCTGATATTACAAGAAGAAACTTATATTTTGATTTAATAAATATTCATAGTTCCGCGAAATAAGTCACTCATTAATGCTACTCTTGCACAGCTAGTCTATACATCTATGCAGATAAATAAAATTGAAGCGTCTGTTTGTAACTCCAAAATAACAGTTTTTCACTAAATGCATATGAAAGTATACACGGTAATGACACATAAAAACCTATTTTTAAATTTTTCTCTGTCTGTCTGTCTGTTTGTTCCGGGTAATCTCCCAAACGGCTGGACGGATTTTAACGGGACGTTCACTGACTTAGGCTTAGGCTACTTAGATTTTTAAAAACATTAGGGATCCGCGGGCAAAATCTACGCGGGTGAAACTGCGGGGCACAGCTAGTTAAGAATATGCGCTGTAAACAACATTTCTAAAATAATAATTAAGATGTGTATCAAGTTCGGCTCATCCGACATCACTCACAAGGTATGTTCATAAGAAAAGGTTAATTTATCTGCCTATTATATTTTTTTTGAGAGACCGTTTTTGTTTTAAGATAATCAATAGAGAATTCAGATACCTACTTTAAAAAATTAATTCAACAATGTTAAAAACACACTCACGTTTTTTTGTAATAGTCTGTGCAAGATTCCGTGGTGCACGAGCACATAAATGTTCCGACTGTTTGAAAACATAGAATTCCCTAAGAGATAAACCAGTCAATTGTATTAAAAATCGCGTGTAATAAATATACCTACTTACCTTACCATTTTACATATACCACGAGCAAAACACATCACAACACAACACAGAAAACACCAACCTACTATACATTTCTTGATTAATTTATCCTCTTCCGGGGTACAATTTTTAATTTCGTATGGCAACTCTTTCAATGGGCCCATTTGGATTTCCTTATCTGTGCACACAGTAATTTTTATCTCTGGTTTAATTTTTTTAATTACACAAATGTAGTGTGCTAACAATCAATGTTACGAATGAACTGTGAACGAAATTTGCAAGATCTACCTTTTGAATAATACCAGTGTAATCTAATCGTACCTAATCGATATCGGTTCATCTATAACTTGATAACGTCGGTATCGTGACACCTAAATAATTTCACGTAAGTATGACACATAGTCACGCATTTTTATTGAGTTAAAATATAGGTCCCGTAGTCATTTTATGGGAATGTCTCTGTCTGTATGTATGGCGCGAGGGTAAATAAAACATGCACAGTATCCCCACGTTTTCGTGAATTCAACTTTAGGTATGTGGTTAAATATAAAGTGAATTAAATGAAGTTATATTTATAATCATGTATTTTTAGTGTTCTTCTGGCGATTTGAAAGTACTTATAAGAGATCTAATCAAATAAAAATATTCAGAAATTTTTTATTTTTAATTATGAGAGATTATTAGGTAAAATAAGAGCTAGCTTGGCGGCTGCAGCTTCGCCTGAGATAACCCCAGTTAATATCATCTGGCCTTATCCGGCCATACATTGTTGGGGTCGGCACTTGATTCAACCCGATGTGGCTGATCACCTGATTTTTATACGAAGCTACTGCCATCTGACTTTCATACTGTATCTAAAAAAAAAAATTTAAAACTAATCCTTCTATTGGATCGATAACGCAGAGTTTTGGCAAGAAACTGTCACAGTGTCCAATATTTTAATTAAGGTGGAAACTCTTTAGCAAATCATATTTTTCCTTTTAATTTATTCCGAAATCGAATATCGGTCAGAAATCGGTTAGCACGGTAATTAGTCCTAGGAATACTCCCAGGAATTCAGGAAATGTACAAACACTCTTATATGGACCTTATAGCTGATAATTAAGGTGTATTTTCAAATGGCGATGAAGAGGAAAAGTTTAAAGAAGAAGGAAAGTTGAAGTTTGCGAATTGGTTGAGAAAATTAGTTCGAGTTCGTTGGTGCTTTTTAATCGATTTAAAAGTAGGATTTTGAACTTTATAAGGAATGAAATACGATTCAAACCTGTGAGAAGTGAATAATTGGTTAAACAGACTCCGTGCTGCTAGTGGGAAATCACAAATGGAAAAATCCCAATACCACTTTACCCGACCCGAGAATCTTACCCAGAACTTGGTGATTGCGATCACTAGACAAGGCAGTCTTATTAAACTAAGCAATTAATTAAAATTACACCATCATCCTCCCGCCCTTATCCCATGTTATTTGTGGTCGGCGCAATGTGTTCTTCTCTTCCATTTCTCTCTATCAGCCGTCATACCTGTATTCGCTCCTAACCATATCGTCTTTCACACAATCCATCCATCGATTCTTAGGTCTTCCTCTCCCCTTGTAACTCCCAATTTTGGCTACAGTATCCTCATCCCTACGCATAACTTTTCCATTCCACAAGGAATTATACATGACAGCAAATATTGCTACTATAGCACTTCTGGCCTTCCCCAATTGAGTATGGCGACTTTACTCTCCGCAGAACCACGTTACCACTCTCAGGTAGCATTTGGTTGCAATCTACTGTGAAGTACAGTCCGTCCGTCGACCGGTGTGACGTTCAGTTCTACATGACTTCTTATTGCCATGATTCTTAACTATATGACGTGTATAAATCTGTCACTGTCACACAGTGGAATGCTGATAATAAGGGCTTATAAAAATATAAGATCCTCTCGCACTTTCCTCTCTGCACTAGTCTTAGGTAGACTGGGGTACAATACCCATGGCCGCCTATATACTTTGTGTAATATATAAATTTACCACCATATGCATCTAAAATATGATCATAACAAGAACCCACAATAATATCCCTTTGCAACGTTCATATACAAAGGACCCGACAATATATCAAATGCTTTACAATGGGGAACAAAAGGCTAGATTACCTCATGTTAAACACCAAATTAACGCGCGCCCAACATCACAATGTTGGCACAAATTACGGTGTTATGCAAGATTTAGGGCAATTTGGATCCACTAATTTGATTACCAGTTCTCCATGGTAAGCGATGACTGGAACAATGACCTAGACGTTACCAACCTTGGTGGTAATTAGATCATGAGTTTCCTACGTGGTTTTGTCTGGGAGGGAGATTGTGTCAGACTAGTGGTCGATTCCATCGGGCATAGTATTTTTGGGTTTTCCTTATAGCAGCCCAGATATACACCTCCTCAAACAATGTCCACATTACACTATACTGAGAACCACCAACAATGCATATACATACATACATACATACGCTCACGTCTGTATCCCATGGGGGTAGGTAGAGACCGTTCGCCACAAGCTACGATCCCTACACACTTTTCGCTTCATCCACATTCATGCATCTCCTCATTCACTTCCTGCGGTTACGAGTGCTCAGAATTTGACCTTTCTGAAAAATACTATTAATTTGGTCATAGTAGTTCTTCCTTGGACGCCCTCTACCGACACTTCCGATCACATTTGCTCTATAAATTTGTTTCATTAATCGAAAGGATGAGTGAAAGGCTATTAACGAAACAACTATCATACTATCAAATAAATCCATACAACATCTACTCACATAATCTTCCGCACTTATATTCTTCATCCTCTACATTGAACAGACCAGTAGGTCTAAAACGGCCACTTTGGGAGCATCATAATGTGATCCTAATATGATTCAGGAATGATTCATATTTCGCAATTCACCTGTTTGACACTTTCCTATGAAGATTCCTAAAATGGTCCAAAAAATATGAATTGCTTTTGTGACAAATAGCAGAACCACACCAATCTACAGTTATTGTAATCATTCGTGAATCATAAATATGAATTGCACCTCAGTGACCATTTTGTCATTTTGGTGATGAATCATAAGTACTCACTAATTTTAATTATATTTACTGTAAATTCTGCATCAAGTGTGTGTGACTAGCTTCCGCCCCCGGCTTCGCATGATAGCCGATAATCACTCTGAAAGTCTGTTCATAGCATTGGAAAAATAATTTGTGAAATGCGATGAGTAGTATTGAAGATTACCACCTACATAGAAAGTACTAGATTTTATTACTTAACTAGCTGTGCCCCGCGGTTTCACCCGCGTAGTGGCGGAACCCTAATATGTTTTCTAAATAAAATTAGCCTAGAACACTCCTTGAAACATCAGTTACCTGCCAGTGAAAGTCCCGTTAAAATCCATCCAACCGTTTAGGCGTGATGCCGTGACCAAGGGAAATGGGGATTGATTTTTATATATAAGATGATATTTCATTCAACCTGTTGTATAGAAGGGTACTAAGAAGTAGATGGGTAAAGTCTATGTAATTTGTTAAGACAATGTGAGCACGTTATTGCGTAGGATATAACATGGGTCGGTACAAGGGACTAGAAATATTTAGGACACGATATTATAGTAGTGTTTTAGTTTATTACACTGGTATCTAACTACCAACAAAATATAAAATAATAAATGATAGAAGATTATTTTATACTAGCTGTGCCCCGCGATTTCACCCGCGTAGATTTAGTTTCATCCTTATTGTCACGGAACCCTAATATTTTTAATAAGTAAAGGTAGCCTAAGTTACTCCTTGAAACATCAGCTACCTGCCAGCGAAAGTCCCGTTAAAATCATCCAGCCGTTTCAGAGATTACCCGGAACAAACAGACAGAGACAAATTTTAAAATTTGTTTTTCAGTGCTTATAGCGTGTATACTTTCATATGCATTTAGTGAAAAGCTGTTATTTTGGAATTTCAAACAGACACTTCAATGTTATTTATCTGTATAGATATAATATTTTTTTTTGCGTTACAATGAGTTCAGAGGCCATCCATACATACCTTTACCATACCTTTTATTGCCATGATAGTTTAACTCCAATACGAGACAGATGTACATGCCGTGTATAAGTCTGTCACTGTCACACAGTGGAATTATGATGGTAATAAGAGCTTATGTTAAGAGCCTGAGAATTGTAAATACTTCACGATCTGAGAGTATAAGTCATTTAATTCATACATAGGCTCGACGAACGACACTACAACGAAATACGATGTTCCTTCTTATTTTCCGAATCTTTCAAATTCAAATTCCAATTCAAAAATATCTTAATTTATTAGACTTTTGACAAAGTACTTTCAAATCGTCAGACCGACACGATTACACTTGATACAACCGTTGTGTTATAAAGTCCAATTGTTACAACCGTTGACAGTGCCAGCTTTTTTGAAAATACGGCTAAATCTGGATGCAATTCTTCTGTTTCAGTAACGTTGTTTAGAAGAGTAACGCGTTTAAGAAGACTAAATAACTGGGTCTGGAAATAGATACTACATATATACATATGCTCACGCCTGTATCCCCCGAAGGGGTAAGCATAGGTGTTGTAATAACAACACCCACTTTTCACTGAAGATAATTAAGTGCTTACATGACAGATGGTGAGTCTATCGCCGTCTCAAACACTACACATATGTCTTTGACTTCTCAGACATATGCAGGTTTCCTCACGATGTTTTCCTTCACCGTAAAGCATGTAGTGTGAAATCACTGCACATAAGTTTTTTAGAAAAGCTCATTGATACAAACCCTGCTGGGATTCGAACTTGCTCAAATCCCACGGCCACTACGGCTCTTCTACTACTTCAATGTTGGTATACCTACTATTTAAAGATTATTATTCGCCTTCTCCACGTCTTCAAAGGGTTGGTTTATGTGAGCAGTCAAGTTACATGTGTTTAGTGATAAATGGTGCAACAATAGGACTTCATTAGAGCCTGGATACGTTCATTAATTACACGGCATATATACACTTATACTCATCACTTATACGTCATATAGGATTACAAAACAACCGTGGTGGGGGAGTGGTTAGGAAGCTCTCCCAAGCTATGCAAGTTTTGATCTCATCTGTTTGTAAAAATATTTCCATAAAACTTTGATAACCAGTAAAATTTTATAGTTGTTGAATATCTGACAGGATACAATTTTAGGAAGCTAATAAAAATTTTAGACCTTGCTTTTTATTTACACCACTAAGTTGGCAAACCCCTTTGGGGACCCTTTTAGTAAAAGAGATCTAATTCTCAACGTAGAAAATCTCTAAAATAAAATGCGACTTATGCACAATGTGTTACGTGATCAGTTTCTGTAATTTGCTTATACACACTTGTTCCAAACCAAGAAACGACATTTGAAATAAAAATACAAAAAAGAAATTTAACGTTAATTCAAATTCCCCAATAAAATTATAATATCCAAAAGATTACAAACGAAACATAGAAAATTAAACCTTATTGCTTCACTTTAACTTTGAAAATGAACTCTTAAAATGTTGAACCCGAAGCTTGTTCCGTTGGACTGGAAACTATTACATTATACACGAATCAATAAGACTCATATTTGCCCAACGGTTCACAGGGCGACAGGTTTTAAGCGTGAATAAGCATTCAAACTTCAATGGGCTGAAAATACAGAGAATTGCGATAGTATTTGGGTACTAGCCGTGCCCCACGATTTCACCCGCGTAGATTTTAATTTCATGTTCAGGGTCCCTAATGTTTTGAAAAAATCTAAGTAGCCTAAGTTACTCCTTGTAACATTAGTTATCCGTCAGTGAAAGTCCCGTTAATATCCGTCCAGCCGTTTCGGAGATTACCCGGAACAGACAGACAGACAGACGGACAGACAGACAGAGAAAAATGTAAAAAATTGGTTTTTCTATGTCAGTACCGTGTATACATTCATATGCATTTAGTGAAAAACTGTTATTAAGCAGTTAGAAACAGACACTTCAATTTTATTAATCTGTATAGATGTATAGATTTAAAAGAGATAGGGGCTTAATTCTATCGGGAATTACCCAACTAGGGACTGGTATCTACTGATACCCAATCAAGAACAGTGGGTATAGGTTCAGTCAGGAGTTGTGAGCGCTGGCCTTGAAGCCACCCAGAAGGGTTCCCGAAGGCAAGCAGAGGTGTTGTAACAACAACACCCACATTTCACCGAATATGATTAAGTGCCCACGTGACAGAGGGTGAGTCCATCGCCGTCTCAGGCACTATACACACATCTTTGAATGACTTCTCAGACATGCAGTTTTCCTCACGATGTTTTTCTTCACAGTAAAGCACGTGGTGTGAAATCGCTGCACATAAGTTTTTTAGAAAAACTCATTGGTACAGCCCCCGCTGGGATTCGAACTTGCGTCGCTTGCGGCAGGCTCATCCTTCTGAGACAACCACTATAGAATAGGAAAGGCAAAGGGAAAATGTATACCTATTTACTTCACCATTTATGCTTAATTAAAATACACTAAGCGCTTTCATTTCACATTAAAATGTGTCTGGGTTTAATTAGACAGCTTTAGTACTGGAACAGGTGGCGAGAAGAAACTTAACCTTTAGAATACCTAATATTTAAGTTTCATTTGGTTATTTATAAGATTTCATCATTTATTCATAGCTTAATATAATCAGGCTTTGAATCGCTCAATGTAGTAAATAGAATTCAACAAAATTATATTCGTCTGGAGGTCAATAGATTTGTGTTAGTCGTAGAAGCAACATTTAATATTATAGAAAATTTATACGAAGCAAGAAAATTATACTAACTTAATAATAATTAAATTATACTAAATTAATTATACGTTGCGAACGGAAACATATAGGATAATATTATGCATATTAAGTACTTATATTTTAAGCGTATTTTAGACATATTATTGTGTTATTTTTTCGAAGGCTAGTACCTAAACTTTCTAGATTCCTAAAATATTTCCAAAATTTTATTTTTAATATACATTTGCAATCGTAAGTATATATTTTCCTTTTAAGAAACCGCCTTTTTTCTGAGGACAATTCCATAAAATTCTTGTAAAGGTATTTCAAAGGGTCCGACTCTACCATTTCCCATGGCATCCGTACAAAGGTACAGTCGTGGGATAAGCATGGGACAATGATCTTTTCTATTTCCAGGGATTTGGAACAGTACCCTTGGAAATAATGCATCCCAATATTCTCAATTTATATAAAAAGAAAATATTCAAATGCTGAATATATATATATGCAAAGAATCCAATGAAAATGTCTTTAATCCAGTATCACGAAGTAATTAATTTGCAATCTATATCTATACAGATAAATAAAATTGAAGTGTCTGTTTGTAACTCCAAAATAACAGTTTTTCACTAAATACATATGAAAGTATACATGATACTGACACCAAAAAACTAAGTTTAAAAAATTTTCTCTGTCTGTCTGTCCGTCTGTCCGAAACGGCTGAACGGATTTTAACGGGACTTTCACTGATGGATAGCTAATGTTACAAGGAGTAACTTAGGCTACTTAGATTTTTTTAAACATTAGGGATCCGCGGGCATCCATGAAGTTAAAATCTACGCGGGTTAAACAGCGGGGCACAGCTAGTTATACATAATTTGGAAATATGCCTTTATTGACATAACCGCAACTAGAAACTCGATGTATAAGTAACTACTCTTTTAAAAAATTCTTCTTCTACGTGCTATAAAGTCAGTTCAGCGAATAAGCATAGAAATATCACCAAGTTCTTATCGAATCTTCTCATGGGTAACTATATCACAATATTAACATGCTCACGCCTGTACTCTCTTCTGTAAGGGGTAGACAGACGTTGTACACCCACATTTTGCCAGTCATGTCTAAATCACAGGGGGTGAGCCTATTGCCTTACCAGGGCACAAATCCAGACTGATGGAAAATGGAAAAATATCAAACAAAATGTTTCGTCAAGTACATGTCACGTTCATAGTAATCCCAACTTGGGACTTAGCTCTATAGCTTACAGTTACAGCCGTTTCAGTAATGAGTTATGAAAGAATGAGACAGAAGCAAGTGTATTATAGAAGTTGAAATTGAATAATGTATTTTGTTAAACTGTTAAGCTGTGCACCCAAATGCAATAAAGATAGTCCGACTTCACAGAATTGCGCTTAGGTTGTGTCCCAAGAGGGAAAGTTAGCGATGAATAAAGTTAAACTGAACAGACAATTGAAACCACGGTCCCAGTTATGTAGCGGTCCCAGTCGCCAAAAACATCAGTGATTTGAATTAAGTATTATTAATGCACAAAAATTATCTAACTTAACATTTGACAAACGGTAAACGGCTAAACCGATTTGTATAAAATCTGTGCGTACATTTGAGTCCCTGGATGGTTTGGAAATATAAATTAATCCGGACAGTATACTGTCTGTCAGGCCCTCTAGTTTATAACAAAAAGAGCCGTGGTGTTTGAGCAGTCGACTACTACGCAAACAACGCGATCGAGTCAACGGGGCCTGTACCGAGATTTTCTAAAAACTTAAGTACATTGAGATTTCACATCACGTGGAAAACATCGTGAGGAGACCTGCATACGTCTGAAAACTATTTCAAAGCGGTTGAAAACCGTTATAGACTCACCATCTGTTACGTTGGCACTTAATCATCTTCGGTAAAAAGTGGGTGTTGTTGTTACAACACCTCTGCCTACCCCTTCGGGGAATACAGGCGTGAGCATATGCATGTATGTAAGTAAATAAATGTGATTAAATGATTAAAAGGTGGGTAGGTCACAAAATCGGTCATAGTCCATGAATCGCACCAGCTCGCAAGAGTAACTGGAGTTAGCAGAAAGATTTAAAGTATTCATTATACGAGAGCCAGGAGTTCAGAGCTGATGCCCGTTAGTTTTACGCCCTGAAATGCTAGTTCAGTCGGAGGAAATTACAAAGCTATTATTTCAATATTTACAGGACTGAAAGATACATACAGCGATCATTGGGGCCTATTCATTTTTACTGTGTTCTAATAGTAATCAAATCAAAAAGTCTAATATGTCTCAGAAGTATTATAAAGCACCTGAGACGTCGATAGACTCACCATCTGTTACGTTGGCACTTAATCTACTTCGGTGAAAAGTGGCTGTTGTTATTACAACACCTCTGCCTACCCGTTCATACAGGCACATATGTATGTGAGAAGGCTAATTTACGGAGACAAGAATTAGAGTAGAAGTCAGCCTAACTCAAATAAATATCCATATATAAAAAAATTTGCGAGTGAGGGAGACAAAAGACACCCACGTCAATGGATCTATTACACAAACACTTGGTCGATCGGTTTCCGCGCGCACTTGTCTGGAATACACGGGAATAGCGTCTGGACGAAGGACGATCAAGGTATCGTCGGAGTGCAGAAAAACCTCCACGCATAAGATTATTCCTCCGATTGGAATCAAAAGGCTCAGATCCTGTAGCGAGGGGCGGTTGGTATCAGTTAACATCCTTTGAATCGCTAAACCAGTGAAATTAAAAAGTAAGTACTAAACCAATCTTCATCGTAGTTTTGTTTTGGATCTCTTCGTGTTCCCTTTGATTCCTTTTTTCAGACATTTGCATTTAGTATATCAGTCTTACTATCAACTCTTATTAGTTATTGCGATGTCTATTCAAATCATCTCATATACAAAATTCTCGTGTCGTTGTTTGTTACCATACTCCTCGGCTGAATCATTTTGTGTTTTCTGTTCATTTTCATATCGGGTCTGATAATCGGTCAACATCTATTTCTCATACTTCTAAATGATAAGGTTGATCCACCCTCAAAATATATGACAATAAAACATAAGGCCGGTTAGGTTAGTCATCATCATGAATTTAAGAGGCTAGGCTAGTGAGTCTATAAAATTACAGATGACGTACACATATTCTGCCACTCACAATAAACCAAATCAATGTAATCAAGTGATGGAACGGATATTGTCATTGACGCTAACCGACACGGACCCCTGTTTTGCCACTCGCTCATCTATACATCTGTATCTATATCTATACATATATATACATATACAGAATACAGATAAATAAAATTGAAGTGTCTGTTTGTAATTCCAAAACAAAAGTTTTTCACTAACTGCATATGAAAGTGTACCTACACGATACTGACACTAAAAAACCAAGTTTTAAAAAAATTTCTCTGTCTGTCTGTCTGTCCGTCTGTCTGTCTGTCTGTCTGTTTGATCCGGGTAATCTCTGAAGCTGCTGGAACGGGACTTTAACTGGCAGGTAGCTGATGTTTCAAGGAGTAACTTAGGCTACTTTTATTTATGAAAAATATTAGGGTTCCGGGACAATAAGGGTGAAACTAAATCTACGCGGGTGAAACCGCGGGGCACAGCTAGTTCTAGAATATGACCTGAGTTTCTTGCCAAGTTCTTTTCAGTAAAAGCATCCTTCCGAACCCAGCGGTAGCATGTATAATCCTGTATAATCGTGTCGTTCTACCGATTTGAAAGAGCTTTGTGAAAAGTCTAATCAAAGATATTTTTGAGTTTCAGTTTGACCTTACCGAGCGTATTCTTGACGGCACCTGCAAATCTATAACTGCTAAAAATCCCACGGCACTAGCTAGTATCGTGGGTTTATTTTTCGTATCAGGACAAACATTTTGTGTGATGAGCATTGTCCGTTGTCTGTCACGTTATTCTGTGAGGTTTCTCAGCGTCGGTTTCAATCATAGGAAATTAATACATAATCATCATCTCCCTGGCCTTATCCCATGTATTTGGGGTCGGCACTTGATTCAACCCGATGTGGCTGATCACCTGATTTTTATACGAAGCGACTGCCATCTGACCTTCGTAACCCTTTTTTCGAGGAAAATCGGCAATCTGGGTTAAACCAATTGTCAGACTTTCTTAGGCCTCTGACTGACCTGTAACGATTGCCAAAGATGTTAAATTGGCATAATACCTAGACGATAAAGTTCAATTTCGTATCTTTCAAACCAACACTTGTCGCCGAGTGCGACCTTACCGAAACCTTAGTGAATAATGCAGCTGATACCCATTAGTACAAGCTTTGCTTAATTTGTGACTAAATAGCATTGTGTTATAATGTTGGTATATTATTTATTTATTTTTATGTAAAAATATATCTTTGTTGTGCCTTAAAAAGTTACTGAACCATAATTATTGAACTCACCTCTAGAATATTAAATTGACGCCATACTAAAAATACATAATTATTTACATTAGCCATTCGGGGACCTGTTTGTTTTTTGATATGCCCACATACGGGCTAGTAGGTACCACGGTATCTCACCCGCAATCTCATAATATCATTCATATCCATACTAATATTTGGATGGCACCACCAGAACGTCGCAGGGCAATCGAGTAAAAAGTTGTAATTGTTCTACTTATGTGATGATCGTTTGAGTTTGTTTTTGTGTTTCGTTGTCAATAGACAAACGACAAAAGGGTTCTAATGTATTTTTTCTGTATCCTTCTAACGATTTGAAAGTAATTTGCAACAAGTCTAATCGAATAAAGATATTTTCATTTTTATTATAAGTACCATGACATAGTGTAAACCACTACCACTAAACCGATTATATTGATATTTTAGATCGTATAATAATAAAATGCTGCGAAATTTGGAACTTGCGTCGCTCGCACGCTTCGCATAGCATCTAATGTCGTCTAATCTAACTTCGAATTCAGTGATCGTAGCAGATAGTAGGGGCTATACGAACTTGATATTCGAGATTCTGTATTTTATAGACCAAAATATGTATATTATACATCTAACCGCGACATTGTGAGGTGGTGTGGACAGTGCTCTAGTTATTCAATGAATCATTAGACATCAATTCATATATTGCAGTGAGTACCATTTCAATATTACGATTTATATTCATGAAGACAAATTCTATGTTTCAATATAACTCTGTCTGTTTCTGATTCCAAATTAACAGCTTTGACTAAATGCATATGAAAGTATATAGGTAGGTGTATACCAGGGGCGTTGATTGGATTTTCAGAGGTGTATGCATAAACAATAAGTAGGTAGGTAGGCAGGTTAAGTACATAGTACCTGTGTGACGCGGCGTAGGTACGTACGTTTTGGTAAAATACACATACGAACATAAACACACACACACACACGACACGAGTGTGTTCAGTGATCACAAATTGTAACTTCTGCTTACCTGCTTATATGCAATGCACGCTACTGATAGGTACGATACTTATATTCAAAAGCAAATTTTATTTTTTCTCTCTATCTGTCTGTCTAATCTCTAAAACGGCTGGACCAATTTTATCGAGAGTTTCACAGGTAGGTAGCAGATGTTACAAGGAGTAAGTTAAGCTACTTTTATATTAAAAAAATAACTTCATTAGCTAAAATCGCGTGTTTATAATATCTATTTCCTAGGATTGAAATTGACACTGGACGTCGAATTTGTCACAGAGATACCTTATCGTAATCATCTTAAGTTTTTCACCGTTTTCGTAATCTATACTCGCTAGCGTCTCCACCAAATATTGAGGGTGACGCTTGCGAGTATAGATTACAGGAACAGTGCCCCTATTACAAGTTTGCTAACGTTTTCCTAATGTACACTCGCTAGCATCTCCGACATTATTTGTATGACATATTTTAGTTCTTCACGTCACCGCTTGGAGGCGCTGTACAATTTCTCATACAAATATTCGGCGGAGACGCTAGCGAGTGTAGATTACTAATAAGGATAGGTACAGATTAACGCATCTGAAGACGTTTTTACTTCAAGTATCTTCTCTCTATCATTCTTTCATGCTTGAAGAATGTGAATTGTACGTCGCGAGCAAATATTATAAGAACACGCATTGTCCTTATTGGATGCTTTTTTTAAATAAGTACTACGCCCAATTCACATCGATTCGCCGAGATCAAAGTGAATGAGCAATAACGACGAAATTGCTTTGAAGTTACGTCTCGTTTGACAAGTCTGTGAAGTGTATGGAACAGGTGTGTGGAAAGGAACCTCGACCTAATCAACACAGGAGTTAATTGGGAAAGTTGTGGTTCTCTTTGATGATAAACAGATCATTAGGAGGAGCTCAAATTAATGAGAAATTCATTTAGAAATATTAGGAACTTATTTGTTTTGTTATACATAGGTGACAAAATAAATTAAGCATTTCAGTACCCCAGTCTCCAAGCATAGGTTTAAGAAGTGGGTACTTAGTCCGTATGATGGTAAGCGGCTGCTGCATATGTATGTGTGTTACAACGTTGATAGACGTCCCGATTACGCAGGACGTCCCGATTTTTAAATCAAAATTAAATGTCCCGCGCGGAACAGGCTCAGTCCCACTTTTCGTATATAACTCGAGACGAATAAGACTCTACTAATAAATGATAGGGTAAATCTGATTAAAACTTCTGAGTATATACGTTTTTTTTACTATATTCCGCTTTCGACGAAAGAATCCCGCTGTTTTCACTCAAAAAGTACTAAAATCCCGACTTGACAAAAAATCTGGTCCTAGGCCTGCCGTGTTATTCATTAAGGTTTCTTAGCGTCGCACTCGTAGTCGAGTGTCGGTTTTAAAGATACGAAATAGAACCTTATCCTCTATGTATTATGTATCAATTTCCTATGATTAAAACCAACGCTCGTCGTCGAGAAACCTTAGTGAATAACGCGGCTGATCTGTCTCCGATCGAGTCGGATTGCCGGATTACATAGTACCTCAGTATTTGGAATTAAAACTCCTCGAGTTTTTATAATAAGTGTGAGTAAGAATTCCTTAGAATACTCCATGGTAATCTTAATAATTCCAGGTAACTAAAATGGCAGCCAAAGAATTTCCACTTGGAATCAAAACTGTGACCGAGGATGAAGACAAAATAATAAAAAAATACTATAAAGGTACGTGCAGGTAAAATAACCTTTAGCGTCTCACACTAGACCGTTGACCATTTTAGCATTTTTTGCTACAAAAGGGTTAAAATAATATGATCAAGAAATGTTATGGCTTTGCGTCGATTTCCAAACAACAAGTATAGTTCATAATTATTACTGTAAATCCTTTTAGTCTTACAAATACAGGTTTTTTAGGGATGTTTTCCTCTACTCAAACACCACGGATGATGACCATGGACTCTTCAGTATTTAATATGCATAACAAATTCGGCCTGGGAGCCAGGATTAATCGGAGCAGATCTTGGTTGGTTGGAATAATACACCGTAACTTCTAACTAACAGGGGCCTTACCATGAGCTCTTATTTACCATGATAGTTTCACTCATTTATGAGACAAATGTATGTGACGTGCATACATCTGTCACTGTCGCACAACTGAATTAACATTGCAATAAGAGCTCATGGTCGGGCCCCTGTCCTCGACAGCAATTAAGAATAATGTATCTGCTATATACAATACGGAAAGAGACTTTCAACAGCGCGATCTAAAAAGATACAACGCCATCTTGTAATAAATAGGTAAACTAAATTGGTGGAAGGTATTCTACGATCTTATTATAATAGCCACAGTCCTATCCTTGCAGACTTCATTCGTCCCTTCATCCGTATTGGACCTGACGGGTACCTCGGCACAGCTGCCCTGGGCGACCACGTGGCAGAAATCTACAATCTGCAGGTGAAGCCTGACGATGTCTGGGTCACCAGCTTTTCCAGATCAGGTGAGTTCTTTATTTGAAAGAAACGGTTTTGCAGGCAATGGGATCTTCTTCTTCTTAAAGTGCCTCTCCAATTATTGAAGGTTGGCAATCAGCTCCGAACACTTCTCTCTGTCCTTGGCACGGCGAAACAGGTCTGCGGCACTCGCAATCCCGGTCCACTCTCTGATGTTTCGTAGCCACGACTTTTTCCTACGACCGGACTTCCTTTTGCCAGCTACTTTTCCCATCATGATAAGTTGTAGCAAATTATATCGGTCATGTCGTAACACATGACCTAAATATGCCACTTTTCTCTTTTTCACGGTCTTAAAAAGCGCTCGTTTTTGTCCAATAAGTCGCAGGACTTCTTCGTTGGTCACTTTTTGAGTCCATGATATAGCCATCATGCGCCTGTAGGCCCACATCTCGAATGCTTCTATACGTTTTCTGAGGTTATCTTTAATAGTCCAGGCCTCACATCCGTACAGAAGAATCGGCCAAACATAACAACGTAGAAGGCGGGTGCGCAAGGTGATCTTAAGTTTGCGATTACAAAGTACGTTTTTCATATTAGCGAAAGTACTACGAGCGACTTCTATTCTGGTTTTAATTTCCATTTCGCTATCCCAGTCTTCGGTTAACCACGTGCCTAGATATTTGTACTTGTGCACCTTTTCAAGTATTTGGCCTGCCACTTTTATTTCTATTGCTGAGTCTTGATTATTGGTTCTAGAAATTACCATAACTTTGGTCTTTGTGATGTTCATTCTAAGGCCTGCCCTAACACTACTATCGTTCACACGGGTCACAATTGTTTGGAGATCTTGTTCTGTAGAGGCTATGAGGACTGTGTCATCAGCATATCTCAGGTTGTTAATAAGATGCCCATTAACTTTGACACCACAGTCTAGATCTTCCAGTGCTTCCGCCATTATTGCTTCCGAGTAAACGTTGAAAAGTGTAGGAGATAATATACAATCCTGCCGAACTCCCCTCTTAATTTCAATCTCTTTGGACTCTTCTCCTTCGACTTTGATAGTGGCTCGCTGGTTCCAGTAAAGGTTGCGTATCATGTGGATGTCTTTTTCGTCCAAACCAATACCGTTCATGATAGTAATGAGGCGGTCATGTTGCACCCGATCAAAAGCTTTTTCATAATCTATGAAGCAGAGAAATACCTCTTGCTGCATGTCCCTGCACTTCTGAATTAGAACCTGTAGTGCAAATAACGCCTCACGCGTGCCAACGCCAGCCCTAAATCCAAATTGACCGTCGCCAAGTTGCTTATCACATTTTGCACGAATTCTGTCATGTATAACGGAAAGGAATATTTTAAGTACATGACTCATGAGAGTTATCGTCCGGAATTCTACTATGCAAGTTATCATTACATTCAGAAAGATATGGCTTCTGAGATAACACCGCTATATAGGAACCTTCGAATTTCAGATGTACATTAAATAGGATAAGATTATAAGTTTCAACCTTTTATCTACATATTACTTATCTCATAAAATGGTGCACCATGAGTCATGTAGTTCTGTTTTAAAGTGGATATGATAGCGTAACGGCAACATTACTAGTCCGAGATTTTTGTCCCATTATTTACTTTATAATGCATTATTTAAACCTATCACACTTATCTGTGGTGTGTCAGGCACCACATGGTTGCAGGAGCTGGTGTGGCTGGTCGCTAACAACATGGACTTCGAGACCGCGGCTACTGTCTCTGTCAGTCAGAGATACGCCTACGTTGAGTAAGCTATGTATACATCTATATCTATATGTATTTATTATTATTATTATTATGAGCTTGAATTGTCCCACTGTTGGGCAAAGGCCTCCCTTCCCTCTTTCCATCCCTTCCGATCCAGAGCTTTCTCAGGCCAGTTTTTCAGGAAGGCGTTCAGTTCGTCCTGCCATATTTTTCTCGCCCTGCCACGTCTGCGCCTCGCATTCGGGGGGATCCATAGTGTGGTTCGTCTAGCCCACAAGTACACAAGTATACAAGTAATAAAATTGATTAAGAAATGTGGCTGTTCGTAATTCCAAAATAACAAATATTTACTTAATGCATACAAAAGTATTTAAAAAAAACATTTTTTAAATGTTCCTCGGTCGCTGTCTGTCCGTTTATTCCGGCTAATCTCTGAAACGGCTGGACCGATTTTAACGGGACTATCACTGACAAATAGCAGATGTTACAACAAGAGTAGTTTCCGATGATCCAGTTAACTATAAAGTTATGCTTGTCAGCTACCTTGTCGTGGCTGAACCGGTTTTTTAAATAGAAACAGATTTAGCCCCAAATACATAGAATGATTAAAACTCGTATTATTATTTTCTAGGTTCCCAACTCAAAATTCGGAAGTGGAGAAGCCAACCAGTGTTGAGTTTAGAAAAAAAGCCACTTTCGAGGATTACCGCACGATGCACAATCTACCTTCGCCGCGATACATCAAGTCTCACTTGCCGTTGTCACATTTACCACCTAACTTGATTGACACCGCAAAGGTATAAAAATCTATAATTAATATTACAAAGCCGCAGAATTTATTTGAACGCGCTAATCTCAGAAATTACTGGTTTGAATGAAAAATATACTAGTCTTTATAACATAACGCTGTGATCAATAGGAGCGAAACATCAATGGGAAATGTTACAAAAACAGTAAAAATAACATAGTTTTAGAATTGAACCCTACGTGGAGAAACTAAAAGGCACAGCTAGTTTAACATAAATTGGAATGAGAGTTTGTTTTTTTGTTATATTCAAGTCTTAGGTAAGGCATGACATCGAGTTAATTCCAACCAATCTTACCAGTAGTTGGATTGTAGAATAGATTTCTTTGGATATTTTTCAGCAAATTGTTAGTCTGGCGGACAGTAAGTTTTGGAAACGCTATTACTACTATTGCTCTATTGATTACGGAACTGAAATCACGTTGTCAGATTACAGAACAGGGTATACATAACCTTGCTGTGTGCTAATCATTATAAATAAAACCTGAATTACTCGTTCTGTGAGATTTACTTACTTTAATAAGTGCAAAGGATACTCAAAATGATCCGCTTTTATTTTAAGGTGCTCTACGTAGCCCGCGACCCGCGCGACGTCCTCGTGTCGTGGCACTTTGCTCACAAGCTGTTCGGCTACTTCGACGATGAGGTCACTATCTCTGAATTCTGGGACCTGTTCAAAAAGGATCTGCGTAAGTTTATATTACACAGTCACGCCTTCCCAAAAACTACAAGACGCACAAATTTTATATTTGGCGCACATTTACAGCAGATGACACACTAATTATTGGTACCACTCCTATCTCTCTAGGAGACACTTTCTTGCTAGGGTAATGTACTGTTCCCAAAAGGGTCCCCGAAAGAGTGGGCAGATGACAACACCTACTTTTCACCGTAGACGATAAGATGTTAACGTGGCAGGTGCTGGAATCATTACTGTCTCCCGGCAGACAATACGTCCTTGAATTTCGTGGCAGACATATACAGGTCTCCTTCCAACAAGACACCGTAGTTTTGGTATTTATAGACCGCTGAGACGCTTATGTCACTTGCTTAGCAGGCTACTGAGACCACACGGTCAACCTGGTTCTTTATCATTCACCGCTATGTATTATAAAATCGTCAATGTATAACATATGTTAACAAAGTTATTTGAATGTATACTCCAGTGATGCACATGCCACTGCTCCCTCACGTGAAAGAAGCGTGGGAGAAACGGAACCATCCTAACCTACTCTTCTTGTTCTACGAGGATATGCAGAAGGTAAGCTCAACTTGGTGTATTGTGCTAAAGCTATTTGGTAATACTCTTACGAGACATCGAATCTCGTGACATAGATTGAGATTAATTTACGATTGATGGCACTCTCTTGGATCTATAATTTTGCGAAGAATTATCCAAAGATATTGCAGAGGACTGGATATGAATCAAATTGTGATAAAACAAAAGCAAAACAAAATTATGTGCGGCTTGTGGCATAGTTGCTATTGATAATACTCGCTTAGTAAAGATATAACCACAAGTCAGCAAAATAGCACACCTTTGGCAATTGTTACAAGTCAGTCCTTTCCTTTCACCTTTTACCCCCGACTACCGCATTTTACAAAGATCTTAAAAGCGAAGATAAGATGTTTTACACTTCTTGCAGGATTTACTTGGCGCTATTGATAAAGTATGTGACTTCCTCGGCCGCGAATACTCTACGGAGCAGAAACAACAGTTGGTGCAGTACCTGGGTTTTGATAACATGAAGAAGAAGACAACATTCGGGAGACCTGGAGCCACCAATGACGATGAAGAACTGTCTTTTCTTAGGAAAGGTATGAATTCGTAAAATAGCTAAGAATTTGAAGGATACTCTTAGAGCTTTTCATGAGTGATGCCAGCAATGATATAAGCTTATCTGTCAAGCGAACAGCTTCCCGATAGGTTTAATGCTACCTTAAAGAAAATTTACTCTTATTACCCATGTAATTAGGTACTCAGTTTTGCTAGCATGGCGAACCGAAGAAGAACAGTGCCTAATTGTGCACGGAATTTATGCAATAAATATTTTTTCTTATTAATTATTACTATAGTTATTCTGATACCATCACAAGGTGCCATAGATAACAATAACCAGTACTACATGTATACAGAAGCCAAACAAAAGAATTAAGAATAATTTGTAGAAGTACTTACATTTAATTTATGTTTACAAAGGTAAATCCGGTAAATGGACTCAATACTTTGACGAGCAGATGAAGAAAGAATCTGACGAATACATGGCTGACCAGCTCAAGAAAACTGGAATACGCTTTCCTCATATCGGTGACGAATTCTAAAACAATATTGAATATAATATTGACTATTAGAATCTTATGATATTATTCTTGTATTGTATTCGATTATTAAACACATCATTGAATATTTGGTTTATTTAATTTCGATAAGTTGTTCGATCTTCGAACTTTATTGTATTAACCATCAACCTTAATTCTTTTTGGCATCAGGACTATGGAAAGTAATTGATGACAGAAGTAAATAACCGAATATTTTGATGGTCGACTGGAAGCACACTTTCATTTATATGTGTGTAATTAAGGCATTTTCTTCATCCATAGAATTGGAATTCACATAAGCTTTTTATCTATGGCCTCATCCTAATGAAGAACATTCATTGTTTGTGCTCCCATTCGTTTGTAAAATATGTTGCACACAAATAAATCGAAAATATTCTCAAATTCGCAAAAACATCCCTTAATCTCCAAATAGACAAGCTGGTAAGCCCTCTTATATTAATAATGGAAGCAAAATTATTTTATTACACTAGCAACTCTCGAAGACCCTTTGTGAAATAATTGTGCCCTTACGCGACCACTCAACCTGAGAAGCAATTTGGATAAGAATGTAGCTTGTCGAAACGGTTATTTGCTTTACGATTGTCGAGTTAGCGATGACTTTGTAAATACAACTTCCCTTCTTGAAGGCAAGAGCAAGTACATCCTCAATTTTAAAGGGTACAATTCAAGAAAGGAGCACTGCCTGCTCGCTGTATTCGCGGAGACGCAGAAGGATCCTCAATAGGCTGGGGAGAGACGTCACAACACCCACCATTCACCAAAGATGATTAGGTGCCAACAAACAATTAAAAATATCTTTATTTGATTTATTTATACACGTTCGTTTTTTATTTATACGAGTGCCTGGACCGAGTGGCGTTACGCTGAGTGGCGCTACGCCGAGTCAAAAACAATCAGCTACTGCGTCAAGGCAAGTTTGTGATACGTAAGTGTAGACTTACATTGGACACAGTAGTACGTACCTATATGTAGATACGTCTTTGAATTCCTGGATCGTTCTTCTTTAATTTTTTGAACAAAGTTTTTTGAAAGATAATAATAAAACTATTAAATAACAAAGAACAAATAACATTTTATTAAAATAAGTCGTATATCAATCACAATAAGAGTCAAGGTGGGCTTGGTGTTACTTTTTTCCGGTATCCGTTGAACACGCTGAGGGACAAGTGATGGTACCAGTTCTTGGCTTTAGCCACGCGACCCGCCTTAGCGTCGCGACAGTACGCTAGCCATTGCTCGCGCTTTGTTGCGTCGAGTGGACCCCAATCTGGGGCCCTGCCGAACGTTCGCTCCACAGTCTAAAAAAAATAGAACGTCGAATAAAGAAGTCTCCATTTTGAAAAAATCAGGAAAGATTTCATTGTTTATTGTTTGTTTGTTCTTGAAAATTCTTTCAGCAATGGATAGCTACATCATCAGCGAGTAATAACATAAGCTATATTTTATCCCCGTACTCCCACGGGAGCGGGAACTACGCGGGTGAAACCGCGTGACGTCCGCTTGTTACTTATATGACCGTTGTTGATGAACTTATTTCAACATAAATGTTACATAATTTATTGAAATACCTCGAAGAATTTAGTAGTTTTCACTTTACAGAAAGCCATTAAAATGAAAAGTGGTATTAAGACTACTCCAATGTATTGAAGAGCATGGCCGGCAGCTGAAAATAAGATAATAACCATGAGCTTGTATGTAACAATCAATGTTCTTAGCTATACAGGGTGCCAACATCAAAAAGTAATCGGGTGATAGACCAAATAATAATAGAAAAATATAAAAAGTTATAAAATTTTCATACTATATACATTTAAAGAAATAGGAACACGATACATTCAAATCAGAAAGAACAAACAGACAAAAAGACAGAAAAAATATTAAAAAGATGTTTTATGTAACTACCTTTATACTTTCAAATGTATTTAGAGAAAAGCTTTTAATTTGGAATAACAAACAGACACTTAAATTTTATTTAAATGTACCTTTAGATACAGATATAAATATATTATTTATTTTATAATAAACACATATCTTACCATAAGCAGCCGCCGGATACTTATAGTCTTCACCAAAGATGAGTTTGTCGGTGGTCACAAGTGCGTACAGGAACACGATGATCATCAGAACAGGTGTGATCAGACCCCAACATATCCGCCAGTATATTGAAGGTATCATATGCAACATGAACTCTATGTCCACGCAAAAATGCTCGAGGCCTTGAAACATTAAAGACATCATGAACCAACGTTTGATTTACCACAAAAGTCAATAAAAAATTTAAATTATTTATTCAGTTCAGGTCCTGGTAAATTAAAATAATACCACTGGTTCAGAAACTAACCGTGTTTCTCTGCTTCTGGTTTTAAGAATATCAAGGAGCTTGGCAATATTTGAATGTCTCATATAAGAACAGCTACCACTAAATTAAAATTGTTCTAGCTTCACAATGCAAGGGCCGGTAGGTACCTCTAGCTTTGAAAAATATCGCAACCAAAAGGCATTGCTTATAATAGTGTTGTTTCCTTACTGACGATTGTTATTGCTGGCACCACATAATAATTTTTCTAGCTAGCAAGAAACTAACCGTAAATCCAAATGATGCCAATCAATTCGGCTATACCGGCTATCAGTACCATGAACGTGCCACCGTAATAGTCTACCAGCTCCAATATATACTGGCCGCCCTGAAAATGTATATAAGCTCTTAGGATATTCTTGGGCATAAGCCCACGAATAGCCCGAGACTCGAGGTGCAGCTGCAATCTTTACTGGATAAGCCAATATAAGCCATTTGAATTAACTTGGAATTAACTTTGAAGAGCTTTAGAAAAAGTGTAAGTAGCATATTGCTATTTGAATATTTCATCCCACCATCGAAGGTAACAAATCAAGTAAATAACTGTATGGGTGACAATCCAAGTTCTACGCTTCGGAGAGCACATTAACCTGTCGTTCCCGAGGAATGAAACAGACCTTCGCAGGTTTCTTCGCGATATTTCCTTCACTGCCAACCTCAAGACAACACTGCACTTAAGATTTGAACAACTCATTGGTACGATCCTTTAGATTTGATAACTACACAAGTCACACGACCATGGCTTTGTATATAACATACCGGTGTAATATAAACAATGCCCAATAGAAATCCAACGGTGCACGTAATTGCAGACGTGATCACAGAACTGACGTTAGGGAACGCATCCAAGAACACGGCATTCACTGCAGAGAACAGACCCACGCTGGACCCAATGCCGAGTACTGTCATCATCAGGAAAAACAGGAATGCGAAGAACTGAAACAACATTATATCACTTAAACTATTGGTGGGAACGATAAAAAAACCCATTGTCTAAAACCAAAGGCTCTTGGGTTGCCTTCATCTTTATTTTCTAACAAAATTGTGTGCGTTAGTTATCGTTCTTCTAAACTAAGTTATGAATCTTGATACAATTTTTACTAATATGTAGTACTAGCTGTGCCCCGCGGTTTCACCCGCGTAGATTTATTTTCATCCTAATGGTCGCGGGAACCTAATATTTTTAATAAATAAAAGGTAGCTTATGTCCTTTCTCAGGGTCTAAAGATTGTCTGTGCCAAATTTCATCATAATCGGTTGAGAGGTTTAAGCGGGAAAGCGTAACAGACAGACAGAGTTACTTCGCATTTATAATATTAGTAGGGATGTAGTTGAACTCCGGCGGGTTCAAAAAAATCCATATTATATTAAGAGATCAGTAGTAGAGACAAATCTACGTTTTCTATACTTAATATTATAAAGAGGAATTATTTGTAAGTATGTTTGTAACAAATTGGCTCAAAAAGTACTGGACCGATTTCAAAAATTCTTTCACCATTTCAATGCTGCATTATTACTGATTAATAAAGGCTATATTTTATCTCCGTAATCCCACGGGAACGGGAACTACGCGGGTGAAACAGCGTGACGTCCGCTAGTGTCTTATACAATTTGTAAAAATTTACATACATGCGGTAGGAAAGGAGATTGAGCAATTGCATCAGGATATGATATGAACGCCAATCCAGTCCCTCCGGTGCCGACGACCTCGTCAATATCGTCCACCTTGAGCTGGTTAGCCAGGTTGCCAAGCACTCCAAATATTGTTATACCAGACATGAAGCTCGTGAACGTATCCATGGTTGTCACAATCATGGCGTCTCTGAAATATACGCAATTTTCAGGGGCCCAACCATGAGCTCATATTGCAATGATAATTCAGTTGTGCGAAAGTGACAGATGTACACACGTCACATACATCTGTCTCATAAATGAGTGAAACTATCATGGCAATAAGAGCTTATGGTAAGGCCCCAGAGGTAAAGAATTAACGAAATCTCTAAATTTCTTTGACTAATTAGACTTTTAACAAAGCGTCAGATGATTCTATTATTATAACAGGATTATCAGACTTATAAATGTAACCACCGGTTTCGAAAGAACGCAGCAAGCAACTCAACTAATACTTTTCAAAAATCTATACATCTATATCTATACAGATAAATAAAATTAAAGTGTCTGTTTGTAACTGCAAAATAACAGTGTTTCACTAAATGCATATGAAAGTATACACGGTACTGATATAGAAAAAGCAATTTTTAAATTTTTTCTCTGTCTGTCTGTCCGTCTGTCTGTCTGTCTGTCTGTCTGTTTGTTCCAGGTAATCTCCGAAACGGCTGGACGGATTTTAACGGGACATTCACTGACGGATAGCTAATTTTACAAGGAGTAACTTAGGCTACTTAGATTTTTTAAAAACATTAGGGATCCGCGGGCAACCATGAAATTAAAATCTACGCGGGTGAAACCGCGGGGCACAGCTAGTATTTAATAAAAGTTGCAGAATATAATGTTGTAGAATGTGAGAATGGGCAACCTATCCGTCATTCCAGACGCTGAGGCAAGCAAACGCATGTAGGCACGGAAATACATACCTGTACACATTGTGGCTAAATTGGTTGTATGATGCGAACATTGTAAGGGCACCTGTACACACTGCCAGAGAGAAGAACACCTGAGTCACAGCGGCATACCACACCTAGAAAAACAAATATGTATTAATTATTCTGAGGGCTACTCTTGAACTTTTTTCGAACGTTGAACGTTCCTACCATGGTTCTTATGCTCTCTATAATTACGTCCGAACGTGTACCGCAAGAAAATTCTTTAAAGTTTATATATTCTAAACTTACCTTAATAAAATTATTTAACGAATTAATACTTGACTTTGATAAAAAGAAAAAGATACTGAAACGTTTGATTTTCGTTCGTTTGCTAAGTTTCGCGTTCGGAAAAAAAAGTATTAGACCTTCTAGATATTAGACCATTGCAGCTTTTGAGATACTAATGATGATATGAAGATACAAATAAAATTAATACTTTCCTTTATATTCAGCACCGACGACCATTTGGGTGTGATGAAAAACATAATACCTTTCATCGCACCTGGTAGAGTCACCGCTCTGAAAAAAATATTTCTATCAAACAAAGAACACGAGAAAATTATTCATAACTAGCTGTGCCTCGCGGTTTCACCCCCATAGACTTTATTAGGCTCACGCCTGTATCTCATGGGGGGTAGGGTTGCCAACTTTTTTTACAAGAAATAAATTAATAAAGAAGAATGAACAGCATTTTATTGATTTATTGCTTTAAATAGGTACATATTTTTTAGAACTTCTCGCGCAACTTACAAATTTAATTTTTTTTTTAATACGAAAACATTATTTTGTATACTTTATTTTTGTTCCACAGTAAAAAGTAAAATTGAGTCAAAAACAGTATAATACTGCTGAAAACAGTATAGTTGGCAACCCTAGGCTAGGCAGAGACCACCGTTTGCCACATGCTACGATTTCGCTTCTTCCACACTCATAAAAGTATTTATTAAATTTGGGCCCTGGTAAGGCACTTATGAACGTCGAAAATTTGCCACCGATTCGGAAACAAGCCTTCTGAGAAGAACAGGCAAGAAACTCATGCATCTTCTTCATCCACTTCCTTCGGTTACGAGTGTTCTGAATTTGACCTTTCTGAAGAATATTATTAATTTTATTTCATACTAGCTGTGAGAGGAGCTCGTGGCACAGTTGCTATTGCGCATATCATTCGATCAGCGAAGTTAAGCAACCATACGCCTAGCCAGTAGTTGGATGGGTGACCGCCCGAGTTCCCTCCGTGCTTCGGAGAGCACGTTAAGCTGTCGGTCCCGGTTGCCAATTTAACATCTTTGGCAATCGTTACAGGTCAGTCAGAGGCCTAAGAGAGTCTGACAACTGGTTTAACCCAGATTGCCGATTTTCCTGGAAAAAGGGGTTGCGAAGGTCAGGTGGCAGTCGCTTGGTATAAAACTCAGGTGATCAGCCACATCGGGTTGAATCAAGTGCCGACCCCAAATACATGGGATTAAGGCCAGGGAGATGATGATTTCATACTAGCTGTGCCCCGCGGTTTTACCAGCGAAGAGTTAATTTTATAGGTGACCTGCGGTATCCTGAAGTTTTTTTTTTAAAGTAGCCTAAGTTACTCGATGTAACATTAGCTATCTGCCAGTGAATATCCCGTTAAAGTTAGGCGGACAGACAGAGGAAATTTTATAAATAGATTTTTGTATGTTATTACCGTGTATACTTTCATATGCATTTAGTGAAAAGCTGCTAATTTGGAATTACAAACAGACACTTTAATTTTATTTATCTGTATGTAAAGAAAACTCTTTATATGGTTTTATGGTTTAATTTATTTTTAAGAATTTAGAATAGGAAAATGTCACTGATGACAAACTGTCGCTAATGACATTTATAAATGAACATTTTGTGAAATATTGTTTAGAGATAATTAAAGACTTTAAATGTTGTTTTTTCTGTCCGTTCAGAAATAAGTTTATGTTGAGTTTATTATGTTGTATATTTTATGTTGTTAGTTTTTAAATAATATTATAAATAAATTTCTGTCCTTTCAGAAAAACACAACCAGTCTTTATTTGATAATCACACCGACTATTGTCGGTACAGACTTTATTATATGTATATATGTATAGATATTATGAAAGTATAAAAACCAACCTTATCATTAATATAATCATAACGCAGTAAGGGAATATGGCGAGGAAATAGGCAGCCTTGCCCGTGCTCCTCACGCTCCGGGCCACGATCATGAATACGATGAACCACGCTACAAACAGACAGATGGCCAAGTCCCACAGGGGCAAACCTGTAATCAAATCATAGAACTCAATAAGGAGGTTTGAAACTTCTTCTAACACTCATATCGTCGTTGCGCGTGCAAAAGTCGCTATGTGTATTTCGTGAACTCTTGTGTCAAAATTTCCAGTAATGTTTAATTTTGTCATCTATACAGATAATTAAAATTGAAGTGTCTGTTTGTAATTCCAAAATTACAGCTTTTCACAAAATGCATATGAAAGTATACACGCTACTGACACTAAAAAACCAAGTTTTAAATTTTTTTTCTCTGTCTGTCTGTAATGTAATGTCTGTAAAGGGTAATCTCTGAAACGGCTGGACCGATTTTAACAGGACTTTCACTGGTAGGTAGCTGATCTTTCAAGGAGTAACTAAGGCTACTTTGATTTATCAAAAATATTAGGGTTCCGCAACAATAAGGATGAAACTAAATCTACGCGGGTGAAACCGCGGGGCACAGCTATTTATTAATAATAATATCTATCCAACATTAATCTAATAATCTATGTAAATTTGTTATATATATCAATAGTAAGAATATTTTTTTTTATACTCGGGCTATATTTCGAGAAAATCATTTTCTGCGTAAAGTGTGTAAAACACATAGCTACTTTTGAACGCGCAACGACGATATCTTCTTTTTGCACGTAGCTGCCTGTCATATAATATTCTGCTACCAGCTGGATTGAATATCATTTGCACCTTATATGATAACAAACAAGGTCTTTTTTCGTTTGCATATTGAATGTGACAGTTGTCACTAAAGAATATTCTAGTGAGCTAGAATAATCATAAGCTAATAACTCACAAAAGATTAAACATAGCTAGCTAATCACTCATAGCTCTCAACAAGCTATGAGTCATAATCTCCCTGGCCTTAATCCCATGTATTTGGGGTCGGCACTTGATTCACCCGATGTGGCTGATTACCTGATTTTTATACGAAGCGACTATCTGACCTTCGCAACCCCTTTTTTCGAGGAAAATCGGCAATCTGGGTTAAACCAGTTGTCAGACTCTCTCAGGCCTCTGACTGACCTGTAACGATTGCCAAAGATTTTAAATTGGCAACCGGGACCGACAGCTTAACGTGCTCTCCGAGGCACGGAGGGAACTCGGGCGGTCACCCATCCAACTACTGGCTAGGCGTATGGTTGCTTAACTTCGCTGATCGAATGATATGCACAATAGCAACTGTGCCACGAGCTCCTCCAAGCTATGAGTGATTGATAAAAATAGTGGGCGTAACTGAGAATGTATTGAAGGTGCGTCAAGCCAGATAGACAGACAGCACGACTAATTCAGAAATAAGAGCTATAAACATTATCAAGGAAACTTACCAACGCCGCTGTGAATTCCTTTCTTTTGACGAAGAACATTCTTCCTGAAATATTATCACACAAAATGTGAACTGGGGCCCAACCATGAGCTCTTATTGCAATGATAATTCAGTTGTGCGACAGTGACAGATGTATACACGTCACATACATCTGTCTCATAAATGAGTGACATCAGACAATAAGAGCTCATGGTAAGGCCCCAGTACTTTTATCACGTGATGCATTTCAAAACAATGCTTCGATCAATCTATACATCTATACAGATAAATAAAATTAAAGTGTATGTTTGTAAATACAAACTAACAGCTTTTCACTAATTGCTAAAGACACTAAAAAACCAAGCTTAATTTTTTTTCTGTCTGTCTGTTGGTATCGGGTAATCTCTGAAATATATAATTTCTCATACAAATATTCGGTGGAGTGGAGACGCTAGCGAGTATAGGTTACGAAAATGGTGGTGAACTCGTGATAAGGGTAAAGTGTAAGATGACTCACGTAAAGTAATATTCCGCGCTGCTAACACCGACATCAGTGGGACTCGTCTCCCCAGAAGGAACGCAGTTTTCCCAATCCGGTAGACAAACAGACCACGGCAGCTTGGCTTGGAACGTTGATATTGTCAAATAATATAGGCATAGCGCAACGATCGCCACGTAGTATGACAATATTACCGTGGTTCCCAAAGCTTGCAAGTACCCTGTACCTAAACACATAGATTAATGGTATAAATTCGTATCGAGAAACAGAATCCTCGGAATGCTTAGCACTTAATAAAGGATAATGAGTAGACTACACGCCGTCACGAATTATGAGCGCTCAGCGAACATTGTTGGAGAAAGTGGACATGTGTTCTATTCACACAGAGTCGTCAATCATTGTTTGTGACGGCACTGGGTAGGCAGAAATGTTGCAATCATTATCATATTATCAACACCCACTTTTCAGTGAAAGTGAGAAAGTGCTAACGTGACAGACAGTGAGTCTATATTATGTACGTCTTTTGAATTACTTCCCAAAGACATGTGAGCGTTTCCTCACGATGTTTTCCTTCACCGCAAAGCACGCGGTGTGAAATCACTGCACATAAGTTTTGAGAAAAACTCATTAGTACAGGCCCTGCTGGGATTCGTAAGTGCGTCGCTTGCATTGCAGGCGACTGCTCAAATCCCACGGCCACCACGGCTCTATATTTTATGTACACTAATATTAGAACGAAAGATTTGATTGTTTTTTTGTTTGTTTGTTTGCATTGAATAGGCTCCGAAACTACTTGACCGTTCTTGAAAATTCTTTCAGCAATGGATAGCTACATCACCAGCGAGTAACATTGGCTATATTTTATGTCCGTACTCCCACGGGAACAGGAACTACGCGGGTGAAACCGCGTGACGTCCGCTAGTTATTATATAAGGTTACAGACCTCTCATGGCAGGACACATGGCCCATATTTTCACAGAGTTCCTGCTACTGAACTGTCCAATGGCAGTTTCCATGAAGTACATGGGTTTTCCGACGATGAACAGCACTATGATATATGGCAACAGGAAGGCCCCGCCACCGTTTAAGTAGCAGACGAAGGGGAACCGCCACACGTTGCCAAGACCCACGGACGTAGCTATACAAGACATCAGGAACTCCAACTGACCGCCCCAATTCCCTCTCTCCCGAGCTGGTGCTGGCGGTGCTGGCTAGAAAACAAACTAGTACAGTTGCCAAATAAAAAAAAAACCAGATTCTAAATCCGAAAAAAAAATTATTTAAAAAAGAATATCTACTTTGCTGTCACTCTTTATAGAAATTAATTGTACTGTGTTAATGAGTAACAAACCCTATTGTTAATGTTTGTATTTTTGTAATGAATAAACTTTATAACTATTGGACCGATTTGATTAAGCCTTTCAGTAATAGCCCCTGCTAATAACACGGTAAATAATCACTGAATGCATAAAAAGGAATCCCTACAAATCATAATGTAATCTAAACAGAGTAATACATCGTGTTCGTCAAACTAGCGTACACAATATGGTGGAATCCAGGGTAGTCTTAGCCTAGTAGCCGTAAAAAAGTAGTGCCCAATGTCATATCTAACAAATGCCATTATATTTACGGAAATATATATTCTGACTGAGAGAAATCAACGCACAGCCTGAACTGCTGATCCTAGGGATATGAAATATAGAGGATGTGTCCTTAAAAAAGTTTTTCAGAAATGTCAGGTTAGGTTGTTGCAAGTGAGGGTTGCAAGTTTGCATGTCAATTATAACTTCATGCATAAAGTATAGAACAAGCTAGTCTCAGGTATAATATAATAATGAACTTTTTCGTGGCCATCGCTGTAAATAATAATAATAATCGGTCGAGACCAAAGCATATCTTTTAACATTATGATAATAATATTTATTCGCTAAAAACATGGTATAAAGGTGGTATGAGATATAATAGAACATACATGTTTAGCTAACATATATTATAGCATGCGAATGTTTGACTGGCGTCATCACATAAACTCCTGTACACTATTTTTTTTTTTATACAAGTACTTATATAGCTCTGATTTAAATGTTTCTTGTTTAAGTTCCTTAAGGTCACAAGGTAAATTATTGTAAACACGGACACACATGGCCAGATAGCTTTTATTATATTTAGACGAGTTTGGAATCTCATTTAATACGAGTCTGTGTACAAAACACGTATGAAGCACCGAAGAGAAGCTAGACAGTAAAAGAAAAACTTACCGTAGGTGTTGGAGCCTTTGGCTGTGATCCAGGCGGTGTTGGGCTAGCCATGACCTTAGATCTCTATTAAATATCAAGTCACAAACTTTATGTTCTGCATTTGTGTATATAAAATGCAAACACTACAAACAAATTCAGACTGTTGAATCATCTTGACAGAATCTCATCTGTCATTCACTATTAGGTCAGATTTCAAATTATTCTTCTTTTTAATGGACAGGACTAAAATAATTGTAGGCACTAATGTAAATTGTTTTTTGCTCATTGGTGAATGTTTAATGTTAACAATTTACATACATACATACACATATATTACATACTACTCAATATATATAGGTAATAAGAGTAGCTAAAGTTACTCAATGTAACATTATCTTTCGGTCAGTGAAAGTTCCGTTAAAATTGGTCCAACCGTTTCTGAGTTTCCGGAATAAACATAAGACAGACAGATAATAATAGGTTCATATGCATTTATTAAAAAGCTGTTTATTTAAAAATACAAACAGACACTTCATAAGTAGGTTAGATTTGACTCGACAGTTTTCATTACATATAGCTTCTATATAGCCTATAGCCATCCTAGATAAATGGGCTATCTAACACTGAAATAATTTTTCAAATCGGACCAGTAGTTCTTGGTATTAGCGCGTTCAATCAAACAACTCATCAGCATTATAAATAAAGTATTAAAGAAATATACACCTACCCTCAAATAACAAAAACACAACAATATATTTTTAATCCATTTATTATTTTCATTGTAAACTCATACACTTGTCTATCATCAACCGTTTATAATTTACGTTACACAAGTCATACATCACGAGATGACACCTTATCGCTAATGATTCCATACATTGAGTCCTAACAGCTAACACATACTACCGCATTATTCACTAAGATTTCTCATCGAACTCGACAAACGTTTGTTTCAATTAGGAAATTGACACATAATACATAAAGGATAAGGTTCAATTTCGTATTTTTAAAACCGACACTCGACGACGAGTGCGAAGCTAAAACTTAGTGAATAACGCGACTGTTGGAGTGAGACACTGCAATATATGGAATCTAAGACTCTCACTGTCGGGCGCACCATAATTGACTTATAAAAAAAATATAACAAAGCAAAAATGTTATAATTTCAATGTCTGCATGAAACAAGACAATATGGCACCGTTTAAGTTTAATTATTGTTTTATGGTAACTGAAATACTACTTAATTGGACAAATAACACTGATTTACTGTGAAATATACCTACACTTTTATAATATCGTCTTATTAATAAAAATAATATGATAGGTATTAAGATAATAAATGCTGTATCTCATTTACGAGTTATCCTTTTTTATTTAGTACGGCTCTACTCGTCACCGCACTTATTAGTACGAAGATACGATAACTTTAAGTTACAGGGGGCCTCCTACTCGCTTACTCCGCAAAACGAAGCTTCGGCCGAAAGTTCGCGAAGTTCCTTATCCGAAGGTTATTATTCGTTCTAAAATTACGTCCGAACGTGGTCCGCTAGAAAATTATTTGATGTTTATATTTTCTAAACCAACTTTAATTAAATTATTAGACGAAGAAAAATTTGAGTATGATAAAAACAAAGCGATAATGAAACTACGTTTAATTGTCGTTCGTTCACGAAGTTTCGTTTTCGGAGAAAGAGAGTAGACCCCGACGGTATATAGGGTCTAGACTTTTTAGGCGAACCTTCTTTGCCAGAGCATCGGTTAGGGAATTTCGGCAATTTAAAATTTATAAAAAATCCTTAATTTTTTTAATTGTTTTTTATTTTTGTGGTAAAGTGTAGTTGTTAGAGGTTATTAAAGGTTCGATGCTTATTGGATGATATGTGGAACATAAGGAAAATATTTGTTCTAAAATTACATACGAACGTGGTCCGTTAGAAAGTTCTTTGACATTTATATATTCTAAACCGCCTTTACTAAAATTATTGAACATACCTACGAAAATTTAAGTTTTCAAAAACAAAGTGATACTGAAACTACGTTAGATTTTCGTTTTCGGAGAAAGATAGTAGACCCCCTTATTTTTGAAAAGTGTAATTGCATAATCGAGATTGCGAAATTACCGTCATAAATTAAGGTACATATATAAAGAAAAGCAACACAGACAGTCAAGTCTTTACGTCTCCGTAAATTTTATTGTAATTAAACTTAAAATTAGTAATAGATTAAGATAAAACTTATTAATAATTATTAATTAGTGTATAAATATTAACCAAAAGTGTTCGTGAAGTAAATCTCGCAATACTTTCGTCACAATAACAACTTTAAAATTACGACTTGTGTGAACTGTCAAACAACGGACGTTATTCAAAGTTTCAAACCTATAGTGATTCATCGGAACTAAAACCCGGGGAGTATAGTGTTTTATAATTGTTTACTCATAATAATACCACACATTACATCCCTCACTTCCACATAACACTGCTCATAACCTATGAGCAACGTCCAATACACACCTGGCCCAGTGACAATCTCACTTTACTTGACTTGTTAGTGGAAGTAAAGTTGAAGACAAATACTATCGCCACAGACAGATATACACTACCTTCTACCCGTTAAATGCTATTACTGTGCTAAAATATACATATACACTACCAATTTTATTGTGGTTACACATTACTTACTGTACCTAACAACTAAACAACTTAGTTTAAACTGCTTCAGATCTCTCACGTCTCTTAATTTGCATTCCAGTCCTCTACAACAATGAATACCATGATGACCCGTAAAGCAACAGCCCGGGATGTAGAGGACAAACTCAGGAAAACATTGCAAGAACTAAAATTGTCTAAAAATCTATGCGACAAACTCCTACAAGAGAGGGATGAGAGTGAAGAGGAAGTATCTAATATCAATAGGAAAAACAGTCAGTTGAAGAGGGAAATGGCCGAACTACATCTACAATATACTGTAGTTGAGGAGGAGCGGAACCAGTTGCAGAACATTGTTTCATCGTTCAATGAGTGCAGCGACACCCACGAGAGGGCCCTGACTCGCATCTCTGAACTGGAGAATAGCTTGAGTCTTGCTCACACACAGGTGACCAAACTGGAAACAGAGAGGGACATCAACCAGACCACCTCCGCGCTCAGCCTCTACGATGAACTGGTAAACACCGACTCCGGAGCCATGCCAACCGACCATCTGGTTACTATTGACCTTACTGATGATGTTTCTTCGAATGTACATATGTCTAGCCATAATAAATTAAAAAAGTATGTTAGGTATAATAGGTTAATTAAAAAAACTAAGAAATTAATTAAAAATCATAGAAAGTTTTTCAAAAATGTAAAATTAACAAAAGACTGTTTATCCTTAAGAAAAACAATTGATTCTTATGAGTGCAGTTTATCTAGCTTAAATTTAAGATATGACACTGACATCCAACGATTGCAATCTGACTTGCAGAGCAAAGAACAGTATTTAGTTGATTTAACTAACAGATACATTAGTGCTCAGAAACAGATAGATGAGCACATTTTGGCTACCACCGAACTAGTCGATCTTTGTAATTACAATGAGGAGCGCTTTCAGTCATTGACTAATAAACACACTTGTGACTGTGTGCCCCCATCATCACCATCACCACCATCCTGCAATAGTGAGCCGCTGCCACTGCCCTGCAAGTTGCAGGTTGCTGAGTTGAATGAAAGTGTGGAACAAATAAACTCAAGTCCACCAGAATACAAAACGGTCATGTATTCAGATAAAATCGGTAGGGATTTTAGTTGCTATTTAAGAAATAAATTATCTCATGCTGTAATAAATTACTGTATGCCAGGAGCTTCATATAGACAAATTGTAAATAAAATAATTAAAAACAATCATGACAGTCACACAACAATCATAATCTTAGTTGGACAAAACCCTAGTATTACCAAACGGGAATTAATTAATAGTTTTGAGGACTTGACAAACCTGCATGTAGGCAGGGTTGTATTGTGCACTATTCCATATAGTATTAGCTATACTGAGACACAGAACAAGCATTTATCATACATAAATAGCTTATTGCATAACATGACGTGTCATAATGAACGATACATACTGTTTGACACTAATAAATTTATTAGTGGTGTAAAGGTAACTCGGGAATCTCTTTACATTCCCAAGATATATAGACAAAAGCTTGCTACATTGTTAGCTTATAATATTAACACTGTTATAGCCAATATAACAAAGCATAGGTTAAGTGACGAGCCAGTGGTAGATAGATGTTCTACTAGCACTGTGACCAATCTTATTGATTCTTTAAACCATTAAGTCAGACAACAGAGAAGTCAGGTGCATGTATTATGCGTCTGCTACACCAGAATATTAACCGCTTCTCTGGCAAAATTCTTGATCTAGAGTTATTACTAGACAAAATACCTATTGATTTTCTCTGTTTTACTGAAACTTGGTTGAAACCAGATACCATGATGTTTAATATTACTAATTATACCATTGCCAGTTCTTATAACAGACTCTCAGCGGAGGGAGGTGGTACCATCATCTTACTGAATAGTAACTTTAAGTCCAAAGAGAGAAAGGATATTACTAGTCTTTCTGTAGAGCGAGTCTGTGAAGCGGCTTGTGCAGAGTTGGATAATTATATAATTGTATGCGTATACAGACCTCCATCCTCTGATATTCACTCATTTTGTTCAACAATGGAGGTCATTCTTAAGAAAATATTTCGAACGAATAAACAAATATTGATATGTGGTGATTTTAATGTAGACATTTTAAGAAGGTCTTCTGAGGCGCGTTTATTTATATCTCTTTTTAAATCATTTAACCTGGACTTTGTATTTAATGAGCCCACGAGAATAACGGCCACTTCCTCTACTTGTATCGATAATGTAATAACTAATGGTAGTATAATAAAACAGTCTCAGATAAGTGGAATTCGATCTGACCACATGGCTCAACTAGTTGAGTTGCAATGTAGTAGGCAACCTTCTAAATCTTTTAGGGAATCTAGACCTCTCTCTGTCCATAGACTGCTGAAGTTTAAAAATAATGTTGAGTTAAAAATTAAAAAAGCAGAGTCTCGCGAACCAAACAAATATTTCAATAAATTACATGATGTCATATGTACAGAATTCAACAAGGCATGTCCTAAACAACAATATAAATTAAATAACAGATTACAGTTCAACAACTGGGCAACCAAGGGCATAAGGAAAAGTAGAGACACTTTATATGAGTTATACCACAAGAAAGCCCAAACAACTAATGTCGCTTTTCATAGTCACGTTAGAATGTACTCAAAATTATTTAAAAGAGTTTGCCAGATTGCCAAATCAAAACATATAAGTAGTGAAATTAGCCGCTCTGATGATAAAATAAAAACTGTTTGGAAAGTTATAAACAGGGAGACTGGTAGAAATAAAACTAAAGAGCAAGTAAGTAAGCTTAAAATCAATGATAGTATTATATCGGATAAGTTAGAGGTCGCAACTGCTTTTGAGAATTTTTTCGCTAACATTCCCACAGAGACTACCAAACATCTTAACTCTAGTCCGAATACAGCTGAAAGCTTATTGAAACAATCGTTACGAAAAAGCTTCCCAGATTTTAGTTTTAAACATGTACGTCCTATTGACATCATGAAGGCATTTAAATCGCTTAATATTAAAAATACGGAGGACTTATGGGGACTCTCAATTAAAAGTATCCAATCTATTATAATAACGATTGCTCCCGCATTAGCTTCTATTTTCAATTTATGTATAGATCAAGGTATATTTCCTGATATTATGAAATATAGCAAAGTAATACCGATATTTAAAGCAGGCTCTAAAGAAGATCCTTCTGATTATAGACCTATATCGATTCTTCCCGCGCTTAGCAAAATATTTGAAAAAATTCTGCTTAATCAGATGTTAGCTCACTTTAACGTACATAACATCTTGCACGATCACCAATTTGGCTTCACTAAAGGTAGATCAACAACGGACGCGGCAGCAAAATTAATAAAACACATTTTTGAGGCTTGGGAGGGCGCCTATGACGCAGTAGGAGTCTTCTGTGACCTTTCTAAAGCTTTTGACTGTGTGGATCATCGTACGCTACTTCTTAAGCTAAACTATTATGGAATTCGCGGAAATGCTCTCGACCTTTTATCCTCGTACCTATCAAATCGTCATCAGAAAGTTGGCGTCGGTGGTGTAACATCCAAGGGGTCAATAATCAAAACAGGCGTGCCGCAAGGCTCCATACTAGGCCCATTCCTGTTTCTAGCGTATATCAATGACCTACCACTTGTTGTAGAAAATATCTGTGATATTGTTCTATTTGCAGATGATACATCTTTAGTTTTCAAAGTGAGTAGAAAAGACAAAGATCTTAAGGCACTAAATGAAACTCTAACATCTGTTTCAAAATGGTTTGATGCCAATAATCTCGTTTTAAATTCTAAAAAAACAAAATGTATCCGATTTTCACCACCTAATACATCGCAAATAGATACAAATATATCATTAGTTGGGAGTCAATTGGAGTTGGTCGAAAGCACAGTATTCTTAGGTCTTACCTTAGATTCTAAATTACAATGGGGCGCCCATATTGAAGCATTGTCAAAAAAGCTTAGTTCAGCTGCGTTTGCGGTTAGAAAAATTAAACAAATGACGGATATTGATACTGCTAGATTAGTCTACTACGCTTACTTTCATAGTGTCATGTCATATGGCGTATTGTTATGGGGTTCCGCAACAGACTTAGATTCAATTTTTATACTTCAAAAGAGAGCCATCAAGGCAATATACTCGCTGGACCCCCGAGATTCTCTTAGAGATAAATTTAAAGAAATAAATATTCTCACCCTACCGTCACTGTACATTTATGAGAATTTGCTATACATGAAAAAAAATATTCATCTATTCAATTTAAACTCGGACATTCATTCAATTTCAACACGAAATAAACACAAAATTGTAGCTCCTAGATTCAGGTTAGCAAAGGTAAATAAATCATTCATGGGGAATTGTGTTCGTTTCTACAATAAAATCCCACAGTCAATAAACGCGTTAAATTATGATAAATTTAAGACACACATTAAAACTGTACTGATGAAGAAAGCTTATTATACAATTTCGGATTACATAAATGATAAAGACATATGGAATTAAAACTCTGCACAAGTAGCTCCTGGCAATGACATGGTATGCAAACATGATATGTAAATCATTTGGTATTGTTTTTACGTTTTTAATTATTATTTTTTACACATGCATGCTGATACAATTTTCACTATTGTGAATAATTTATGATGTTTTTTTTTTTGTAATTATTATTATTTTACTGTGTAATGAAATGTACATGATGCCAGCTGAGTTTCTTGCCGGTTCTTCTCAGAAGGCTAGTTTCCGAACCGGTGGTAGATTCCTCGACGTTCATAAGTGCCTTACCAGGGCCTAAACTGAATAAATCATTTTCATTTTCATTTTCATTTTCATAATAAATTAATCTATGCCCCAGCCCGTTAGAACGTCCACCTCGCATGTTTAAAATACTTTACAACTGCCTAAGTGTCATACAGATACGATTATAAATAGTGTGCATTAGTTACATTGAAAATGGTGTATCTTAAGTAGATTTCGTTAATTTCGTTATTGTTACAATATAAATTTTGCTTGCGTAAATACTTCACGCAATTTAAGAGAAAATTTGGGTTCCAAAATAAAATTTCCTTCAAACAATATTTAAAAAAAAGAAGATAATTGCGCAGAATAAAAAAAAAAGAAATATGAACTGAGTTGGAAACCCAAAAAAAAATATGCGACAAAAAAAACTTAATAATTTTTTTTCTTATGAAATAAATATCAATTAGATTATAGCCTTGAATTTATAAAAAAAAGAAACCGAAATAACGAAGTAACAAATAAATATGTTTTTTTTGATATAAGAACACCGTAACTGCTTTACCGACCCTAGCCTATTCTACCTATATCATACTTACATTAAAATTATGCAAAATCTTTGGCGATTACACTGTTTACGGTACCATTAAATTTGTCGAAACAAAAATGGATTAGTCCCATCAAAGATAACACACTTGGTGGTTAGGACAAAACAAATTTGCCTAACCTCCTCTGACAGTTAGGGCATAATTGTATTATTGCTTAAACAACCAATTAGTTAGGCCGCGACATATTCATGGAATCATTACCATCGACCACCACGTTAACTTACATTAGAGACATTGAATGGTTTTTTTTTTCCTAAGAAGGGTACACGTAGCCACTTCTCTTAGTGGCTAAGTGTTAGTGATTGGACGATGAAATATAAATGTGCCCCAACCGACAAAGTGTTAGTTATATGGGACTAATCCATGAAAACTATTACACCATTAAAACCGTTCGAGCGTCGTTGTAAATTCTCACAAAATTCCCTAATATAATACTGAGTTACAAAACTGTTACATAGTAGATTAAAAACTGGTACCATTCTCACTTACGGCTAATTTTATTATAATTCTAACAAGATTATTAGTTGGGAAGATATAATCGTCGCTTTTGACACTTGTCCAAATGTCACAATTTGGCGCCATTCGATCTGTCAAAAGTGTCACTTAATAACATTCAAATTTAGAAGTATTCTGAACGATTACATATTCCATGATATAATTACAGGTAAAGTTACATTTCGTGGTGTTATAGCGAGAGCAGTACTTTGTCGATTAACATTTTAACACTACAAATTTCAAACTATTTGATTCGTCATCAAACAGCACCTTATTTACAAAGGGTTAAGGTAGATTTCTATATGACAATTGCATTCTAAGCAATTCCACAATATCTAATTCACACACACACTGGAATGCTTGATAAATGTACTTATTTACATTGAAAACTATATAAGTATTAAAATTGCTCGTACACAAATTTAATTGCTTATTAAGTAAATTATATACAATCGCGCTACATAAAAAAACGATTGAGCTTTTAATTCTTTACAGAAAAGCCTATCGAAAAAATAGATTATTAATGAACTAACTCTTTTTAATATATTTAGCTGCGTCAACTACAGTCGCTTTTAAAACATACATTGTAAAACAATCACACAGACAAGTCAAATAAAACGGCATATAACTATATATATACAAGTATATTAGATTATTATATAAGACCTACGTCCAGCGTGTAACTAATATGCCATGAAAATTCCTACAATTTGGCATTTTCTCCTATCCGTTGGCTCTATATAAGCTTAAACGGTCTACTCCTTGACGCGCAATTTTATACCATATGACCATATCCGAAGTCTTATAACTAGATTGAGCGTAAACCGAGTCGAAAAGACCAAGACAATACGGTGTAAATTTTTTTAACAAAAAGTTTATTGGTCTGTTCCATACACAGCCTTCATTGGACAGTTTTGAAATAAATGAATGTTTGGTAAAGATATTACAAAATCATAGGCCTCACTTTAAACCCTTGCTGCCTTCTTTACAAAATACAAAGTAAAATAAAATACATTTTCATACAAATACAAGACCAATGTTTTCAAAAGATTTTTGAGCAGTCTAGTTTTACAAGTCTTTACAAAGTTTTAAAAGATCTAGATCATGTGTGAGAGAATTTTATAATATTAGGAACATAAAAACATCTTTTCGGTTGAGCATAACACTTGGCTCAGAATCGTTCGAGGTATTCGAGATAGTCACATAATTGGAAAGTCGTAGTGTCACTCGATTCACTTTAATCGATATCGAATCGAATATTCGGTTGATTCAGCGACCGAGCGCCGCACTAATTGTTCACTTTATAATGAGTACTGTTCGTTCAATATTCGCATTAAATATTTAAGCTACCGGTAGCTTGCCACGTCAAACGGTAAATTCCCGCACAGACCGTAGTGCGGGCCGAGCTAGCGTAGCCCTCACTCGGCACGCATTAGAGGCCGCGGTCTACAATTCTGTAACTGCGTACAAATCTCGCTGGTCGCGGTCTCTGGGATCCCTCGGGTCTCTCATATCGCGTTCTCGTAGATCTCTCAATTCTCGTTGATCACGAGGCTCTCGTGGATCCCGTTGTTCTCTCGACTCCCGTTGATCTCTTGGGTCACGCTGCTCCCTTGGGTCACGCTGATCCCTCGGGTCACGCTGCTCCCTTGGGTCACGTTGTTCTCTCGGGTCACGTTGCTCCCTTGGATCACGTTGCTCCCTCGGGTCACGTTGTTCCCTCGGGTCACGTTGCTCCCTTGGGTCACGTTGATCTCTCGTCTCTCTCGATTCTCGGGGGTCCCTCTGGTGTCGCCTGTGGGGTTGGGGCGGCTGTGCGCGGCGGGGCCGTTGCAGCGAGCGGTAGTCGAGCGCGGCGGCGGAGAGCGGCTGGGGCTCGGTGCGGCGGGCGGGGCGCACCGTGGCGTACTTGTCCCCCGGCGGGCCGTGTTTGTCCCCGGCGGGGGCGGCGGGCGCGGCGGGCGGCGCGGGCGAGAACGTGGCCAGCGGCGGCGGCGCGGCGGGCCGCGGGCGGGGCGCGCGCGGACCGAACGACGCGTACTTCGGGTCGAAGCGGTTCAGGCTCGTCGCCCGGAGTGTGCCCGTGCCTGACACGACCAATACACTTATTATACCCCGCTCAATACATTTATTATAGACTAGCTGTGCCCCACGGAATTTCATTCGCGTAGACTTAATTTCGAGGGTCGTTTTATTTTTTGGTCACCAATTTTTTTTATCGGTTTCCAAAAAATTCCAATTTTGAAGGAAATAATTTTGTTACTAATGGTAAAGGCAAGCCTTAGCTAATTAAAAAGTTATCATGTTGGACATACCGTGCGCGTCGTTCCTGGCGGCGCCCGCGGGCCTATCTCAGTAGAAGTCACTGCTCTCCAAGGTCTTGCACTGCTTGCTGAGCGTCGCGTACTTGCCGTTGTGCGGCGCGCGGCCCAGCGTGTGCGCGCCGCCCAGCGGCAGGCTGCCCGCGCCCGCGCCGCGGCCCAGCGTCGCGCTGCCCGACATACGCGGCCTGCCGACATACCACACACGGGTCACACACTGCCCGACATACGCGGCCTGCCGACATACCACACACGGGTCACACACTGCCCGACATACGCGGCCTGCCGACATACCACACACGGGTCACACACTGCCCGACATACGCGGCCTGCCGACATACCACACACGGGTCACACACTGCCCGACATACGCGGCCTGCCGACATACCACATACGGGTCACACACTGCCCGACATACGCGGCCTGCCGACATACCACACACGGGTCACACACTGCCCGACATACGCGGCCTGCCGACATACCACATACGGGTCACACACTGCCAGACATACGCGGCCTGCCGACATACCACACACGGGTCACACACTGCCCGACATACGCGGCCTGCCGACATACCACACACGGGTCACACACTGCCCGACATACGCGGCCTGCCGACATACCACACACGGGTCACACACTGCCCGACATACGCGGCCTGCCGACATACCACACACGGGTCACACACTGCCCGACATACGCGGCCTGCCGACATACCACACACGGGTCACACACTGCCCGACATACGCGGCCTGCCGACATACCACACACGGGTCACACACTGCCCGACATACGCGGCCTGCCGACATACTACACACGGGTCACACACTGCCCGATATACGCGGCCTGCCGACATACCACACACGGGTCACACACTGCCCGACATACGCGGCCTGCCGACATACCACACACGGGTCACACACTGCCCGACATACGCGGCCTGCCGACATACCACACACGGGTCACACACTGCCCGACATACGCGGCCTGCCGACATACCACACACGGGTCACACACTGCCCGACATACGCGGCCTGCCGACATACCACACACGGGTCACACACTGCCCGACATACGCGGCCTGCCGACATACTACACACGGGTCACACACTGCCCGATATACGCGGCCTGCCGACATACCACACACGGGTCACACACTGCCAGACATACGCGGCCTGCCGACATACCACACACAGGTCACACACTGCCCGACATACGCGGCCTGCCGACATACCACACACGGGTCACACACTGCCCGACATACGCGGCCTGCCGACATACCACACACGGGTCACACACTGCCCGACATACGCGGCCTGCCGACATACCACACACGGGTCACACACTGCCCGACATACGCGGCCTGCCGACATACCACACACGGGTCACACACTGCCCGACATACGCGGCCTGCCGACATACCACACACGGGTCACACACTGCCCGACATACGCGGCCTGCCGACATACCACACACGGGTCACACACTGCCCGACATACGCGGCCTGCCGACATACCACACACGGGTCACACACTGCCCGACATACGCGGCCTGCCGACATACCACACACGGGTCACACACTGCCCGACATACGCGGCCTGCCGACATACCACACGTGTCATGCTCCCTGCCCGACATACGCGGCCTGGTATATGCCACACAAAGGTCACTCTCGTTGCCCGACATACGCGCCCTCAGCGACACTGACACACGTGTCACACTCACTGCCAGACATGATGACACAGATGATCTTGATGGTGGCTAGTATATAACAATATGCAATAGTTACGTGGGTCGGTCGGTGCGGTCCATGAGGGTGACGGCGGCGCTGTAGGAGGGCGGCTTGCCGTTGGGGAAGGGCGCAGGCCGCGGGAGGGTGACGGCCGTGCTGCTGCCCAGCGACAGGAACGGCGCCTGCTCCTCCAGCGGCGGAGCGCGTCTGGACACACAATCACCGTATCTTCGTGAAAGGAAAAAAAATATTATTAGTGAAAAAAAAAATTCTAACGACAAGGTTACATGAAAAGCTGTGCTTACTTTTTGTAAGACATGTCGAATTATATTAAAAAAAAAATTAAAATTAATAAGTACCATGAAAACACATGTAATTAAGTAAACATTCTTATTACAAAACATGACTTAAAATATTCTTCGGTTTAAAAGATGTGACAAAAACACCCACATTACACCGAATGTGGTTTGTCCTAACGTGACAAATGAGTCCATTGCAGTCTCAGGCACTATACATACCGCCTTTGAATTGCTTCTCAGACATATGCAGGTTTACAGAGGTAGTTTACGTCCAAGTTTGGTCTTCGTTTAAACCATATTCTGTAATTAGGAGTAAGAATATGATATGCATACTTGGTGTTGATGTAGATCCAAGCATGCGAGTCGACTAGAACGATGGCGGTGAACAGGAACCCGGCGGCGACCGCGGCCAACAGCTGAAGAGACAGCGCCTGACAAACACAATTATTAAAACATTATCTATACATCTATCTATACAGATAAATAAAATTGAAGTGTCCGTTTGTAATTCCAAAATAACAGCTATTCACTAAATGCATGTGAAAGTATACACGCTACTGACACTAAAAAACCAAGTTATAATTTTTTTCTCTGTCTGTCTGTCCGTCTGTATGTCTGTCCGTCTGTATGTCTGTCTGTCTGTCTGTTTGTTCCGGGTAATCTCTGAAACGGCTGGACCGATTTTAACGGGACTTTCACTGGCAGGCAGCAGATTTCAAGGAGTAACTTAGGCTTATTAAAAATATTAGGGTTCCGCGACAATAAGGATGAAATTAAATCTACGCGGGTGAAACCGCGGGGCACAGCTAGTATAATTATACAATTATAAAAAAAAGGTAAACTCTTCGACATTCATAAGCGCCTTACTAGGGCCTAAACTGAATAAATCATTTTCATTTTCATATACAATTTACGTTAAATTACAACATTGTTACTACCAAAGTACTTAAAAGCTCAAAAATAGCTATGACGGTTAAAAAAAAGTGTGACTACAAAATAAAATACGAATATATACTGGGTAAGAATGAACGAAGAACGTTTTCAAGCAAACTCGTCGAGAAAATAACCTATTAAATAATAATTATAGTGGGAATTAATGCGAACTCTTATTGCGCGATTTAGGTTCTCGTGTATTTGTCCGCAAACTTTGCAATTGTTAGCGAGTAGCGCCATCTATGTAGCGAGTGAAGAAACGCTTCACACACTATAACCACAATTTAAAATATACCTGTATATGTAATGAAATGTACATGATACCAGCAGAGTTTCTTGCCGGTTTTTCTCAGGAGGCTAGTGTCCGAACCGGTGGTTCTTCGACTTTCATAAGTACCTTACCAGGGCCTAATCTGAATAATTGATTTTCATTTTAATTTTACCTGTAGGCCAGCGTCGCAAGCTGCACGTGCGCCGACTACAAAGTAAGCGCGGGCCATACGACATTCCAAGGCACCACTCAGGGATACTAAGGCCCGTTCAGCTTCCCCCGTGCCCGCGCCCAACGCTCCCAACGCCGGCTGGAGACCTGGGATACACCACCAGTACTTTATACCTATGGTCTCTCAAGTACCGTATTACAAAACATAGCAATCCTTGGCTTAAAATGAGTTTCATCTTGAGATACGGATTGCGAAAGGGATGGATATGGCTTAAGTCAGATTTTGGTCTAGTCTTGGATTAAGCAATCTTTTTGGTAATAGGGTTAAAAAAGTCTGTGTACAAAAATTCATTACAAGAGAAAAGTACTTTGGGAATATATTCTCTTTACAGACTATCCGATAGAGCACTAACTATATGAGTTTCTAAAATAGCACCATATAATTCAGGACATCAAAAAATTCAGCGATAAACCGCTACCAGAGCTGAACCAAATTTATAATAAAAAAATTTTTTGAATAAACAAATTTCAAAAAATCGTCTACCATAATTTTTTATTTTAAATAGCCAGCTATTAAAAAACATCATTTTGAGTCACGTAACAGATAATTATTAAAATGTGATCATACCAGGATCGTTGAACAGTTGTGGCGCACTTCGGGTGAGTATGGCGAGTGCTTGCCTCACAGCCACCACCGCTCTCTGCGCGTTGCGGAGCTCCGCCGTCAGTACATTCTCGCGGGACACCTTGCACGACAAGTAGTAGTGCACCATCTGACGACACGACATTGTTTGCTTAATACTCATACTAAAAAAAAGTGATTTCTATCATCAAGAACGCGTAACTTTGAGGGTAGAACTGAATTTACTAAAGTGATATTTTTTTGTATTTACGGGTGCGCACACCTGCCACGGGGGCAGCAGGAGTTATGTGGGACTCTCACCCACTAATCAACCACGGTGCGGCGAGCCAGCAGGCGACGAGCACACGCACAGCAGTATTACATGGTGGGAGTACTCACGTCAGGCGGCAGGTTGTGCGGCGCGTGATGCGCCAGGGCGGCGGCGGGGTCCTGGCAGGCGTCGGCGGCGGCGAGTGCGGCGGCGGCGAGCGCGGCGGCGGCGAGCCAGCAGGCGACGAGCGCGGCCAGCGCACACACGCACAGCAGCAGCAGCGCGCGCCGCGAGCGCCGGGCCGCGGCGGCCAGCAGCGCCACGCACACGCAGCCGCCCACGCACCAGCCCGCCATGCCGCCCGCCCACCGCCCCGCCTCGCACACCCACACGCGCTAAACACACATATTATAGTCAAAGTCAAAAATATCTTTATTCAATTAGACTTTTTACAAAGTACTTTCAAATCGTCAGAATGACACAATTTACAGGATTATGCTACCGCCAGGTTCGGGAGGTTGCTTTTACTCAGAAGAACCTGGCAAGAAACTCAGTAATTACTATATTCAAAAATATTATAATTTTTTTAAAAAACAAACTAAATCACTTGAAAATGTAATCCCATGGACACAGTTCCAATGCACACATGTCGATAAAAATTAACATAAAGAAAAGTCTAGTAGTTCTACTTATATCTAAATGCGTAGCTTGATATATACGGTACTAGCAGACCCTGCGAAAGACTGCAGGCAGATACTGGATGCGGCAAGCCGAAGACAGGGCACTATGGCACTCATTAGGGGAGGCCTATATGCCGCAGTGGACAAATATAGGATTTAAATAGATAGATAGACATTGTCCTGCACACCGGCTGCAGCGCCATCTGCCGGGCTGATTTGTGAATCTAAATCCAGAGTCGTCTACAATGCCGACACTGAGCGAAAATAGCGGGGAGAAACTACGCATGTGTTCGCGACACGCCGTACAAGGCGCATAAAATTACTACAAGAACTTCTAAGTCAGCTCTAAAATCTCGTGATGGATGCCCATATTGTCCGTCAAGAATGTTTATTTTCCGATTCTTTTAAAGTCGAACTGTCAGAACTGTTTTCATACTCTTTGAACTTTAGAAAACTAGACCCTAATGCAAGCAATAAAAGACTATAATTCAACTACACACCTTCATGACAGCATCCAAGTTGAGCTCAGCGAGCGGTAGTCGCAGGTTGTCAGCAGCCTGGGCGGCAGCTGATGCGTTGTTCCTCAAAGCAGACAGTGCTCGCAGCAAAGTTCCAAGTGCAGTCTGATTGGCTACGGGAGCGTCCAACGCATCTGCCAGACGAGCGAGCGGCGCCCGCGCACGAGATCCCATCGCTTCTTCAAGGATACTCGACTGAAATTGGAAAAAAAAATGTCATTGACTTGCTCGAACAGTTAGGTATATAAAAACGAGTTTTTATTGAAAGAGTCTTTATAGAACTATTCCAAGCTAACTTACTTCCTACTACTTCCTAACGCGGGCCATTCAAATAAAACATAACATTTTAAAAATACCTTTATTTGATAACTCTCATAATTCTCAAATCAAATTAATTTTGAAAAACAACCTAGTCATATTAATCTTATTTATACGCACAATGATCCCTAAGTTAATATTATATCTACTTAAAGAAAGAAAAGAAAGATTAAGTTTGTTTGCAACGCATAGACTCCAAAACAAATGGCCGATTTTAGAATTCTTTCACAAATATAATATACAAATATAATACATGATCGCAGAGTAATTATTGTTAAATAGAGTTTTATTAGGGATTCGTAATAACACTTCTTTCTTTTACGATTTTCATACTCCAGTCTGTTGTATTCTCACCTGATTCTTAACAGTGTTGACAAGAGCAGCCAGCTGGTTACCAGCCTGGATGCTCTGCAGCATCGCGTTGTGTAAATCATCATTGCCGAACAGACCCACTCCTATCGCGCCGCAACACAGCACTGACAGTATCATCAGCGTTATCTGCAAATTAAAATCACCTCTAATGTCAGGCCTGTAGGTCTCAAAGTCAATTAATTGTAGTGTGTCATAATTTAAGGCGAACAATCTAGTGACCCAAATTAGCGCTTGCGCTGTAAATTAATCAAGTTATGCGTAAACAGATTCTCGAGTGATTTAGGTATGATTTAATTAGGGCTATGTATAATTGATTTAATATGAGGTAATGTGCAGAACTGCTTCCAATTAAAAAAAAACTCCAATCATCAGAAATAAATAAATAATATTAGGACATTGCCACACACATGAACTTATCCCAAAGTAAGTAAAACTACAATAAAGTAACTGGGTATGGGTACTTCGAATTTAAAAAGAACTCTACTTTTCATAAATAAATAAATAAATAATATTAGGACGTTGTCACACACAGCACCTACTCCCAAAGTAAGCATGGGGGTATACTAAACACATAATTTTATACGTAAATGGAAACATATACCTATATAGGTTTACCTACTATATACCAAAAACGCAGACTCAAGGCGAACCACTCATGTTCACATAAAAAAAACAATCATATTCATCAAATTTCCCGAAAGCATGGATCGTACACACGCCATCTAACGGAGCAAGCATACTCATCACTAGATCGATGATACCGTCAAAATGTAATACCTCAATTATTTTGTATACATAATAAACTAAGTCTCAGCATCCCTACTAATCCCTACTAATATTATAAATGCGAAAGTAACTCTGTCTGTCTGTTACGCTTTCCCGCTTAAACCTCTCAATCGATTTTGATGAAATTTGGCACAGACAATCTTTAGACCCTGAGAAAGGACATAGGCTACCTTTTATTTATTAAAAATATTAGGTTTCCGCGACCATAAGCATGAAACTAAATCTACGCGGGTGAAACCGCGGGGCACAGCTAGTATAATCTAAATACGTTATCCGAACCAATGACATACACCCCATTTTTATTCGAAACACACCAGATAATCAACTCATGCGCATACCATATTGTTGAAGCCGATATACCTACTTAATGAAACAACACATGTTAAATGAAACTATATGAGTACATTGTGAGAAGCATTTTGATTAACTTCGCAGCGTTACAGTTATTTTTAAACAAATTTATCCCCTTCGGAGTGTAATTACTTTACCATAGACGAAGATTAACGTCCTTGAAGTAAATTTTAACATTTTTATAAAAGCATCGATCTAACACACTACATATCATTCCGAATACAGCCCGTTGGTAGACAGACGAACGGACAGATGCGTGGATGTACGAACAGGGGATGCTTAATAATAACTACGAAAATAAGGAATCTGCAGTCTTTTCTTTTGTGCCTATTGAGATCCAGATTAGAATATTTTCGGAATAAGATGCACAAAGTTCAAAGTAAAATTTTTAAAAGGTTTATAATTAGAATTCGTAAGTAAGTAGAAATTAATACAACTCGAATTGTAACAGAAATATAATAAGGTACTATGCAAATCTATTACGTCAAATTTGAAAGCATTACCTTCAAAGCAGTGATACTCCTCGGAGGTCGTTGCTTCCTGTCGCAGCATCTCGTTAGGAGGTAGATGAGGAGTACTGTTAGAGTGAGGATCAGCCATGCGCCTGGAATTGATCCAAGGATTCCCAAACTCTGAAAGCACAAATTTAACATTGTATAAATTGGCAGATATCCATGATCCTCCGTCCATATTAAAAAATGCTGTAATCATAATAAACGCTTGTTACACCAAAAAACTGGCACTCAAGTGTTCAGTGGAACCAAAGCACAGCTTGCAATCGAGAGCACAGTGTTCGTGTCACAGGAGACCGTTTTGCAATACCTCTCTTAAAATCCTAATAAGGTTGTCTGTAGTGATAAGACCGACTTTTTCATTGGTGTCTTGTCTTCCTATCAGTTACTATACAATAAAGAGTATCAAAAATTAAATGTGGGGTGTTACCTCGAGATAGACAGGCGAATTGGGCGCGAACGTGTCGTTGACCCTGTGCAGCGTGACATTGATGTGAGGCAGCGAGTGCAGCAGCCGCGAGAGACGCGGCGGCGTGTACTCGTCCGAAACGCCAGACGCGCCCATCGCCACTTATCACACGGACACCTGGAACATGGTATTTTCTCGTTGTAATCAAGGTCAGATTATCCATAAGGCGATTAGGCAACTGCCTAGGGGCCCCCCGCACCGACTAGATGCCAGAGAATAAAGGGGCAAAACATATTTTGCAAAGTAAGATAATGGTAAATTGGCCGAGAGAATTTCATTGCCTGGTTAATCCGGGGTTAATCCTAAAAAAATATTCTAGTACATACTTCTGGGACGGACGGTGGTGGTCGTGGTCTTCTGACACGCAAGCGCCTCATATTCCTATCTAGCAATGAGTTTTATTAGCTTTACGGTGAAGAGAAACATCGTAAAGAAACATGCATTTGTCTGTCCAAGTATCTGCCACAGTGGAGTAACATGATGACCGATTTGGGCTGATGATAACAGTACACAGATTGGATTGACAGACAGTTCACACTACATGAATTTGGTTTTCATCTGGTTGATTCCTTATTGGAATTCAAATCTAAGGCTATTAGTACTCACTTATTTAACTGCTACCGTTGTGTGGATCAGATCCTAAACTCTTAACGACACATGCACACAAGATTCTCAAATAATAATTATGAGTAGAACTCATTGAAATAGGCATATACTATACCGCTCTGCAAAAGAGTCACTACTATACTATCAATGCGACCACATTAAATTCATCCACGCGTTGCGGACGTCAATAAAATATGACAAATCCGTATTCTTACTGACCACAATGATGCTGACACTACACGACATGTAGTGTAAATCATAAACTAGGCGAATTCATTACTAATACTAATAGTTTAGTTACTATAATAATAACAAGAATGAAATATCGCAATGTGTCATAAGTCACAACCGACCGTCGATATATAGATGTGTTCTAAATCGCCAATTCCATCAATTAGATAGAAACGTCGTAAAAAGCGAATGTTATATTGAAAAAAGGAAAAGGAATATCCCACGAGTCCCTGAAGAGGTAAGCAGAATATTCTAAGTTCTTAAAAATGGTTAGGAAGAATACGCACACGAGGCAGGATCCGTATCCACGACCTCTGCAAACCGTACAGTTGCTCTGCCAGCTGAGGGAAATTGATTTAACCATGATTGAAACCTCAGTTTGAGGGTCCCGACCGCCAGTCGAACGAGCCTATAAACTTTTGTGAGTGATCATTTTCATATTCAAATATCCTAATTTACTTCCTTTAAGTTCAACTCCATGTATCTTGGTAGCTTGTGCTCTTGGTGCCTTTAATAATTTGTAATTAGTATTTAACTATCTCGTTTCGCTTCGAAAATTACTTGTTCATCCCGTGGGTAAAACAGTAATAAAAAGTGCGAAACACGTGACGTTTCAGGGAACAAGCACATTGACGCCACATGATGGATTCCAAGTTGTGACTCATCATATCCCTTTGTGGTACAATTGTAAACAATGTTTCACCACGTAATTCCCGTTCCCAAAGCAGCATAGTACGGTATTGACAACGCTACAAAACTGTGGGTATAGTACGAGTGTTAAATGCCTATAAAGCCTATCCTATTAATATTATAAACATATAAGTTTGTTATTATGGATGTATGGATGTTTGTTACTCTTTCACGCATTCCGGTTGATCTCTGAAACGGCTGGACCAATTTTAACTGGACTCAGAAGGACCTTAGAAGTTCTTCTCAGAAGGCTAATTTCCGAACCGGTGGTCAGTTCTTCGACGTTTATAAGTGCTTATAACTGCTTACCAGTGCCAAAACTGAATAAATCATTTTCAGTTTCATTATTTGTCACCTAATCATCTTCGGTGAACCTCGAAGTACTTCTGGGAAGGCGTGAACTTAAAATAGTGTTATTGTCGTCATACTCTGTCTTCCCACGTTATTCCCTGAATATGTGAATCACCAATGATTTAAATAATAATTATTGTAACGTTTAACAACTTACCGCAATTAATGAACGATGATGCGTCTACGACGCCATATTTTGCAATAATCGATCGACCATACTTTCACCGGAACTTCGCCTGAAAAAAACAAAAATAAAATTTGCTATACAAAACGTAAACCTTATTATTACCACAATACAGTTTAATTTTAATGAGCCTTGATGTTCATTCTAGAATGTCCCTAATGTTGACAATTTGTTAACAGTACACATTTGATTGTAAGTTACATGCGATGTTTGCCTATTGATGCTTTTAAACATCTGTAATTAGATGAATTTACTAATGGACCTAGACAGATAAAAAAATCAATCAGTCGAATTTATACCCTACTCCTCTTTTTTTAAGTCGGTTAAAAATTTTACTTACTCAATACCTAACCATGAGCTCCAATTGCAATGATAGTTCAACAGTCTCATAATATGAGTCAAATTATAATGGCAATAAGTCTACGCATGGTAAGGCCACAGTGTCTGCCGAGTCCTTAGCGAGAGCGCTAGAGATGCTTCAAATCGACATAGAACCAAGGTGTGATTTTGTATGAAGTAAGCAGAATGGCGTACTTGTATGGAAGAGGTCAGTTCCGACCACACACAAAGCTCATTAAACCACAGCAACTGCACCTCAGTTTTAATGAGATGGCACATTATACTGCACACTTATCGGCGCCATTATCTTGTGTGTATTCGCCTACATTCCGCAGATAGCTGGACCCAATTTCGAACGGTGTAAACTCAGCTACTGGTTAATTGCAGTTTTAACTAGTTTTACTTTGAAAATTATGCAATGACTTGAACTCCGTTCAACGTCCTTGAAGTCTAGGGGGTCTACACCTTTCTCCGAAAACGAATCTTCGTAAACGAACGAAAATCGCACGTAGTTTCAGTATCGTCTTCAAATTCAAATGAGTTTTGTAAATGAGTAATAATAAATTAAAACCAAAACACAAGATTACGAGAGGTTATCTCCTACGGCGGTACTTTCCGAGACATTGATATTCGAAAGCACTATGTAAAATTCTCTCGCGCTTGCGCTAGTGAAATGACATAAATCAGGCTCGCGACATATGTCATTCCGATACATTTTGTATCGTTTCTATAGGCGAAGCGTGAGGGTAATGGTACTCTGTCTACAGGCCCAGTTGATTTTGATGTTTTATAATGACTGTTGTGTTAAGAGGTCTTACATAATTAGAGTAGATTCAAACGACAGACTGATTGAAGCAATGGCACGCAACAAATTAAAACCAATTGACTCCCAACTGCGGCTCTTGTGTTCTTTAACTGAACTATTCTGAATTACAGTTTAAAGGCGCCATGGGATTATGCATTCGAAAGGAGAGAAAGGATACTGGATTGCAGTAAGTATTCGAATTATAGAGCTAGTGATAGAATAAAAACGACATGATTTTTTTAATAGCAGCATCGTTAATCAAAAATGACAATTCACACAACCGTCGATTTCAACACGAGATGCAAATTACGTGCTTGCAGACGTAACGTCGTAACGCGACGTCAGTAATGTCCCTTCATCAACATCAGATAAAACTATCATTAAAAGCGAACACATTGACGGCCGTAGTCTGTTGTCTGTGACCAAATCATTTACAGTTCACCACTTGACGTATGAAGTCATGTTTAAAAACATTATTTATTGCATCAAATTCGAGAAGATTAGCATCATTCACGGTCATTTAATGCAGTGATAACTTAGTGTTATTTAAAGATACGAAGACGGACAATGAAGACGTGTTTAGTAATGGTGATTAGTTCGAGTTTACTCTCCTATGTTCTGTGTATGCATTACTTGTTTGGTGATCAGACTGGAACTGCTCTTGCTTATAAAGAACAAGTGAGATACGAAGCGATACCGTTCAAGAAACGAGTCAAATACTTCACTTACAACGACACACAACTTCGGCCGATAAAGGTAATATTAAAATAATAATATAGGAAAGATTTGTATTAAATGAACGGACTCCAAGACTAAAGGACCGGTTTAAAAATTCTTTGACTAATTGATATGAAATTTGACGATAATTCAAAAAAAATATACTTTTCAGGCAATCTACTGCTTCGACTACCAAAATAGCGAGGCATCAATAAATGTCACAGAAGGTGGAATCAAGTTCAGCTACGTTACTTTAAGAATGAAGAGCCAAAAAAGTTATCGGCTGCAGTACAGAATAGAAATATATGTTTAAGTTTACAATCGTCAATATAAATAAATATTAAGGGACCCTTGTTTTAGAATTCCTCGCACTTTGTAAGCTTATCCGATGTAAAGCAGATTGTTGCCAAAACTAATCTTTAAGATTTTGGATTGTGGATGGCTAAAAGAAAATAAAGATGATGAAAAGAATTAAGAAATACATAAAATATGCGTTATGCCTGTATTCTCTGAAGGGGTAGGCAGAGGTGTTGTATTGACAACACCCACATTTCACCGAACATGATTAAGTGCTAACGTGACAGATGTTGTGTCCATCGCCTTCTCAGACACTATACATCGTCTTCGAATTACTTCTCAGACATATGCAGGTTTCTGCACGTTGTTTTCTTTCACCGTAAAGCACGTGGTGTGAAATCACTGAACATAAGTTATTTTTTTTAGGAAAACTCATTGGTACATGCCCCGCTAAGATTCTAAACTCGGACCCCAGGACCACCACGGCTTAGTACATAATACAGAAATTAAGACGACTGATTTGAGGCTCTAAAATAACGTAATAATTTACATACTAAACAATCTTAGAATATAAGCTTAGAGAGTCAAAACAGTTGGCAGACGAGAGCAAAAGAAGTGTTGGTATTAAAGTAATTACCTTACTTCAATCGGAACACCAATGCCATGTTTTTATAGATCAGTAATGAAAGTTTATGAGTCACCGGATACTTGTTCAACCTGTCTAGATACGTCTGCGAGGGCTTGCTCGTTTTGTTAAGAGTTAACCTGTTCTAAATACGCTTATTTGCTTACAAGTGAAACAACTTGCTTAGAAATACGTCTGCCTACGTACGTTCTGCACTTGAATATGTAAGAGTTGATTAATTTCGATACTGCTGAACGCTATGTATGTATTTGTAGATATGACTTTTGTAAAGGCTGAAGTTTTGTTGCCGCCTGCACTATTCTGGTGGTCTACTCACTTTCTCCGAAAGCGAAAATTCAAAAACGAACAAAAACCAAACGTAGTTTCAGTATCACTTTGTTTTTATCAACCTTAAGTTTTCGTTCTGTTAATTAATGCAGGTTTAGAACATAGAAACGTCATAGACTTTTCTACTACGGTTGGACGTAATTTTAGAACAAATAAGAACCGTGGTAGGAACATTGCGAACTTTTGGCCGAAGTTTCGTTTTTCGGAGAAAGCGAGTAGACCCCCTGCTTTCAGGCGTGGGTCCCCAAATAAGTAGGAATTGGTGTAAGAACCCGCATCCCACGAATGACATGTATAATTATTAATTGTACATTCTTATTTCTCATGGCGTAAGTTATATCTAACAAAGCCTACCAATCACGTACTTTCTTTTCTAATCATAGCACCTAATACATATTCAGTTGACGACAAACATTGTGTTTATCTTTATGGTTTGAGAGCGAAGTATTCGTAGAAGGTAACTGTAAACATCATTGGATTCGACCTATACAAATATCACAGTCATGGTGCAGTGGCGCAATGAAGTTATTTATTACTCTACGTAGGGCTGTCCCGAATATCCACTGACGTGATAACAAACATAGGAATATTCTTGACGACACTCAACTGGCAAAATTTACCTTAAGTCCGGTTCAGCTGGTAATATTACCCCATGGATCGCGTCTGAACTGTTAAAATTACCCCCCAAATCGTGACTCAGCTGAAAACACGACATGATAGAAATCTCAATTTCTAAAATCACCCGTAACAAAAACAACCAATCACTACCGCTATTGTTTACTAAGTTATAACATTTAGGAATTAGACCAGATGTATGGGTAATTAGGTGAAAAAAACTATTAATGATACCTACGTAATATCATAATTCTAATTCTTGAAAATGTGCGTGTGAAACTTGTGTGGAACATGTTATTATTCTACTTTTGTTAACGGTATTAAAAAATATTTTTTTTGTTGAATTGACCTCTCGAAGCCATCGCGCCAAAAGTCACGTAGAACATTTCATTACCACGTTCACCATATGTAATCTACGCACAATCCTCGTTACAGGATACACCAGTGGCCCAAGTATAGGTTTTGACACTGAACGTCGTCGCTATGTGTTGATTGATACTTTATGGTGGGCGGGTTGTGGTTGAATGCCAAAGATGGCGGATCAACACATCTTGAGCCACGCTAAAATGCAAGGCCTGGCAACAACATATAATTGGGGTCCAGGCCTTTGATATGATAACTATTTTCAAGAAAGCTCAATTGTATTCGCTCAACAACCCTATTCGTCCACAAATCAACAGAACAGCGTCGAAACCTTCAACGGTATAGGCAATAAATATAATATTATCATCAGCCCGTATCGCGAGACATTGGATTTGTTTCTGGAATACAATTTGGACCATTTGGAGTATTGTGCTCGATATCACGCGCCTCATAAAAAGGGCGTGCGTGCCCGAGACGAATACTTAATCAGAAAGTTGTGACAATATTAAATGAAACATGTTTTGGGTTTAAAGATGACTACTTTAATAAACAATTTACAAAATAACCTTAATCACGAGGCAGCTTCATTGCATAAGACAGATACAGATACGCTGGTAATAACTTTGCGTCGTTCATAAGTGCCTTACCTCCCGGTAATCTGATTAAATCATTAAAATATTCAAAAACCATGTTAAGCTTTTTTATACCCTCTTTTTGCGTAAGGGGCCAAACATACCATTAATTAATCAAAAGTTACAAATGTCCAAATACTGAAATCTCCTAATGTTAGACAGGTGTTTACTTAAATCATTCTACGTATTTTCATTTTAGGTTATTATATTTTAGGTTATTTTAGATTATATATCTCTTTTTAAGGCTTTTAGTGTATATAATAACGTGTATTCTACGTATATATACATTGGAACAAATCACTTGGAAACGAAGTGCCCTAATGTTAGTAGATACTAAATATAGCTATATCCCTTATACAAATGTGACGGACAATTCTAGGTGCGTTGAACTAGCAATGATTACAATTAATGCGGTATATGGTAATAGGGGTTTTTTAGATGTATGTTTATCTCATAGCGTTACTAATGAAGGGAGATCAAAGAAATGAGATGCCCTTTGATATGTTGAAGTTCAAGAAAGCTCCTCAGATATTTTCAGAACAGTGAACTTATACAAACGTTAATTAAATGAACTAAAAGCAATCAGTAAGTTCTCTAATCAATTCTAACAAGACAGAAATACCGCTTGGACTTGTACCATCTTTATTATTCAATCATCTAATAATTATGAAATTTGAAACATTTGTTTATTTTTAATACTGATGGCCGAATATAGCGAGACTTTCTCTGGCAGATAGCTGATGTATTTTACTGCTGAGTAATTAAGGCTACGTATCATCATCATCTGCCTGACCTTATCCCATGTATTTGGGGGGTCGGCAATTGTTTCAACCCGATGTGGCTGATTACCTGATTTTTATACGAAGCGACTGCCATCTGACCTTCGTAACCCCTTTTTCGAGGAAAATCGGCAATCTGGGTTAAACCAGTTGTCAGACTACGTATTAATTAGGCTACGTATATTTAAAACAAATATAAGAGTTCCGCGAAATAAAGCACAAGAAGTAATTAAGTGAGAAACTGTGGGGTACAGCTACGAGTAGTATTATAGTAAAAGCACATGGATAGTTTTTACCCGAAACACATAGGTTCAATAGTCTGCTGATCTCCGTACAGATTTGACTATAATAGCAATAACTTTTAATGAATTAGACAATTCGACCTAAATATTTGACAACCTCCACACATTTGTTAGCCTCATTGTAATCATCAAAACAATGCACATGCCCATATAAGTGTAAGCCCTGAACAAATCAGCCAAGACTATTGTTGTTGGTACAATGAACATGATCGTTACTTAACTATTGTTATTATTTTGTAGTTCCTCTAGTTCTAATATTGATCCCCTCTTAATGTCACTATAGTAATGACGGTAGATAAACTTAAACTGGATTAAACGTCTTTCAAATCTAGTTAACAACGAACGCTAAGTCTTAGAAAACATTATGAAGATAATCTCTTCGATGTATATGAAGAATCATCGTATGTACGTATAGTGCCAGAGACGGCGATGGACGCACCATCTGCCACGTTGGCACTTAATCATCTTCGATGTAAAGTGGGTGTCGTATTTTACAATGGTAGGCAGAAGACCTTTTCGATGACCCTTCCGAATAAGCGCTTGCTTTACCCTTATGCTGCCTACCGCATTTCGGTATCCTTATACTTTCAAGAACTCATACCGACGAAGTTTGATATTTAAAAAAAAAGGCTAACGCCGACCTCAAGCAATGTTAGACCTAAATTTCATAGCTCAGAACACGAACAGCTGGTTTTGACAGTTCACTCCATGACCTCCGTCGTTTAATTTAGCCTTATTGTGATGCCTATCGAGTATTGGCTGCGACATTTATTCGAGTGATGCTCCGAATAATTGTAGTCCGTCATTATTGTGATTGAGTAACTCGATACCGTACAATTGGAGCTTGATTTCGAATATGATCCTACTCAAGATTGCAATTTAATTGGCAGGCTATGCCTTGTACGCCTTATTTCTACGTGCAAAATTCTGTTGGCAATAAGAGCTCAAGGTAGGTCAGGCTCCCTTAGATCAGTGGATGGCTTTATTAATAAATTCCTATTTTGTTGAAAATAGCAACAGGGAAGTGGATACTAAAGAAAATAATCAATATAGACGTTGTACACGACGAACGGCGGAAGATAACGCCTTCCGATATCCGGGCAGCGTCCGGCCGGTGTCCGGAAGTCAGCTTCGCGCACTACATAACTCTACTGGCTGATTCGCTGCCAATTTTAGAGTTTCACTAAAAATATCAGGTACTCGTAGTATAACGAGCCAGCAAATGTTTTGTCTGAAATAGTATTAGTTACATAATCTATCCTTATTACTGATTGTTTGCTAATACACTTGATAAAATTTTCCTCGCAAATCTCTTCCATAGACATTAACGAAGGTCGATGATGTCGCTTAGAAGGTTAGAGTGGAAAGTGATTCATATCATCATTCAGACTTATACTGATCATTAAAACTTTATATTGCCACACATATAAAAGGCTGGAGTTCTTACTAGATTTGTTAAATATCCTTTGTTTTATCCTTATCAAACTATTTATATTCCAAATTTCAGTAAAATTTGTTTCACCCATAAATCGTAACAACATAATTACCCACACGATGACGACACAAGTCAACTATTTATAAATACGCTTACGTTTTCTGAAATCTGTAAGTTTTCTCCTTATGTGACACCAGGCAGGACACATATCATTTATAATATTAATATAGACTGCTGTACCTTTACTGCAGTCAAGGGTATTGCGAGCCATGTATACTTATAACATTATCTTCTCGAATGTTCACGGCACAACCCTTTTACAGTAGCAGTAGGAACAGTTGGGGCATCCCATGCAAAATTAAACAATGGGTCAAATATTCAAAGGTACGCCCTCGCCAACCAAGTAAATATTTACAAGAGCTTTACATTTCAGAACAGTAATACTCCGTTCCGTTTTATTTACATGTAAATTATAATAATATCTGGACTCACCAGGGCTCCTAAAGGGGTAGGCAAAGGTTTAATAACACCGACTTTACTTATTCTGGATATTATGTAGGTAAACGTTACGGTAGGTGGTGTCTATCTGATTTTTAGGCATACGTCATTGAATTTCTTACAAAATACTGCGAAACTAATCAGGACAAACTGCACACTTTTAAAATGAATCTAAAACGCACCACTGCTTAAATTTACTTTTTTCGATTGGCTTTTGTTTCTTGTATTACACGCCAACACTTGGAATTTATTCGTAACTTTGAATAAATTCTGGAGTTACTCCTTCATCGAAACTTTGACAGCGGTTTGAAAGCTCATCAAAGTTGAATCATTGAAATAGATTACAAAGAGCAAAACAAATCAAAATTAATTACAAACCTATTCAATTTAGATAACAGGATCAATCCTTCCGTCTTAGTCCAATTTGCAGAGCAAATAGACTTGCTCGTGGATCCTAGTTCAGCCAGCGAGGAAGTTTTCAATCTAATTTAAGTGTGGTCAAGGCGTAGTAATTGAATAATACTGTATTGTCGTTTTAAACAAGCGACTATAACTGGGGCAATAAATTGCGGCTGAAAATAATGGCCGAGATACGGTACCGGTAAATAAGTATGGGAGAGGCAGAATACAGATGAATTTTAACTCCGATTTGGATTAAAGTAAAGACTATTATTATTACCGATGAAAAATAGATTGGTTTTTAAAAACACCCTCTCGTATTGTATTTCTGTAACCAATAAGTTTCCAGGCTCTTCTGTGCAACTTGCGTAAAAGCAAAATCTTATATACCAACATTGGTCAGTTCCACTACCCTGAAGTGGCGGCTTACAGATTAGGCATAAACATTGATATGACATGCCTATCTTATTTCAGTGGCAAAAATTCAATGTTAATTGTAAGAACCGCCGAGTACCTCGTTTTGAAAAGCAAAAGGTAAAAACGAGAATTAAGTTAAAGCAAAATAATTACAGGAAACCGCAACGTTTTCGTAAATACAAGGTTTCATTATTCTGACTTTCCGTGCAAAATAATTAAAGGTTACAGTAGCAAAAACTCCATGGTATAATTAAACAAAGTTACTAATATTTCATCAAAGGCCAGGGTAAGTATTAAACGATTTATGCCGTAAAAGTCAAGTACGCATGCGTACATAATAAGTTCCCGTTTGAATATAGTACCTATTGCAATAGTAATTCAATTTACAAAAGCTTTTAGTGTAACACGTATTCCGAACCAGATCTGATGCCTGCCCATTTAACAAATATCGCCATGGTTTTATAAAGCTCGATAGCTGAAAAATTTAATTTTGAAACAAAAATTAAATTAAGTCACATGTTGGGCGCCAATTTATCGTTGGCGGCCACGTACAAATATTTACACATTGTATGGCTTGTACCGCCACTTGTCAGCAGCAGGTAGAACCTTAATTCTAACGATAGCTCAATAGATACACGGCCAACCGGGTCGAGAAAACAAACAAGTAAAAGTTACGTCGGAATAATTAAACATGTACGAGACGTGAGAGTCTACAAATCTGCAACAGCGCGGAATGTAGTAAAACCTATTTTTGTTATTACTATAACCTATTTATCGATACTATGGTTGACTCACGTGGTGTTGCAGCATAGTATCTGTGGTTCCGGTGAATGGAGCACGTGGGTCCCGGGCGCGGCCGCTCAATACGACGGAGGCTGCGCGCTGAGCTCCCGCCCGGAACAGCTTTAAGCCCGCTTTATTTTGATCTACTCTACCCTTAGGTATGAACACGATGGAAGCTCAACCACGAATGGTCGAGGACTCGAACCGCCAGTCAAGTCTGAACTATAACAGTCATTATCATGAGGATTGCTAAATTACTAGAGCTAATATTGATTTGACGTTAATGTGGGCAAAGTCGTTAAAAGATCTGAGTTTACAAAACATTAATTTACTCGAGAATTAAGGACCACAAAATATGAGTAACCGATGCTCCAGTTTCAATATTGACTCCCTCGCACTATTGTCGTCAACCCACGTGCAAAACAGTCCATATTTAAATGAGTTACTCAACCCAGCTACTTTGTTAAACAAATATTGTACAGACTTCTTACAAAATATTGCAACGAATTACAGAATAATATCCTAATCAAAGAGCAATAATCTACAAATCAGCTGTCATTTCACACGTATGCAACATAACTGTCAAGTGTTTGGTCGATAGTATGTAGGCATTATGTTTACCCTTATACCGAGGTGGTATAAAGACCATAGTGGCTTGATGTGCTTTTGCACCAGGCAACTTTCACAGTTGTGGCGCCGAGCGGATTTAGAAATCGAGTCATGTAATTGACTGGGATAAAAAGCATGTAGGCTACATGCGAATAGGTCACCATTAATTTTATTATTGCGAAAAAGGGATGACTTTATTTCTTTATTGCCCACTATAATTCAGATACAAAGAAACGTATCATTAATAACCAAAGACAATATGACAATGAAGCGAAAGAAAAAAACTACAAAGAAGACAAAGGAATTAACAGTGTCATCATTGTATTCGCAGAAGAAATACACAATTAATAATACCAAAACTTTTCTCACATTTATTATGTCGGAGTTCGAAGTATTACTACAATGATTGAAGCTATGTCTGATGTCTAGCATAATATTAACTCATATAAATCTATGAAACGTTTCGCAGTGAAATGTGAGTATATTTAAGAGTCACACATTATAAAGACACTGTTACATGTCCAAATGCTCACAGAGCATATTGATAACAAAACTACAAGTGGCTCCACTGACAGTTAAGACCGTCAACGAGTGCTTAAAGCAACATCTGGTTGTTAAGACAATCCCCCATCACTGGGAGAGTATTCCCAACGGGACAGAGTCAGTCGGTCAGTAACCCTACTTTTAGTTTTGAAAAAGATAGAAGCTGGTATATAATGTGGACCATATATATGTTAATACTATCGCCTAATCTTTGCAAGTACAAAATGTTACTTCTCTTGCATAGCTTAATCTAAATAAGTATCGAACCCAGAGAATAAAAAAGGAGCGCTGTCTACACAAATATAGAATGCAATGCCAGCTTACGGAATAGAAAGTCTTTAGAACATGACGAGGCATTGCAAGCACACAAGGTCTCTGACAATATAATTATCTAGTGAGATTAGGCACCTAATCAGGCAGGTATGTATTTGTGCTCACACTCCATACTAAGCCTTGGGAGCGAAGAAATCTCAAAGACATTAAAATGTCTTAAATGGAACCCTACACGGATCGCGGCCAGAGAAAATATTGCCACCGGAATTAGTAGGAAAAAACGCCAAGAATAATTCGGATTCTGGACACTGAACAAATATTTAAGTTAAAAGAAAATTAGAAGTGTTACTTACTTATCACTATTCCGACAATAGCTTATTATTCTGAGATAGATACAAAGTTATTAGTAAAAGACCGCAATTATTGGGACGAAATACGTCGTTCGCTGAACACGTTAGGCTTAGCAAGCTGTCAATTTTCGCATATTACGTAATATCAGATATCGGTCGATGCGCGCCCGTCCATTGACGATTTATGAACTGGAACCGTATTTAGTACAATCGGCAACATCTGCCAACGATAACTTATGGTACATGAGGTGGACCGTTGTACTTGCGATATCAATATTATAGTCACACTTTAATTTTATGATGTAGCAAGCTAGGTAGCATAGCATACTCATAGTTTTTTTTTATTGTGTTCGTTGAGTTGAACTTTCACGCAGCAACGAAGCAAAAGATCGACATTTTATTATTTCCGTCCTGTAAAAAATGCCTGAGAGGAGATCATAGAAGAATATTAAACATAATCATTTTCAAATGCAAGACTTTTACGGCAAATAAATGGCGATAGGCGCTTTCATAACATCAAAACGCTTACCAGAAATATTAAGCTGTATCAAGTTCTGGGAACATTGAGATCGGTCCAAAGGACAAAGTAGGATTTGCATTCAAAGCAAAATTAGACGCAACGGAGTGATGTCAAGCGCTTCTCAAAACAAAAATCCAAATGCTATACAACCTTCCACGGCGGAATTGACTTCAAATTCAATTTGCGAAACTACACGAGCGAGCGAACACGCAGAAACTTGTCAAAGCTCCAATTTCAATTCAATTTCACTTAATAGCGGTTTCTGGTTTTCTATAATTTGTTGGTAAAATTCTTGTTGGGGTGAATCACTTGAGCATGAATCAAGACTATACTTTGTAAAGAAGCTGGCATTGAACGAAGTATTGCCGCGTACTCGTCCAACCGCTTTGTGACTTTAAAAAGCTTTCAAGTAAATCGCATCGATACGATATTGATGCGGGCTATTTTGTTTGAATTGCAGCGCATTTATAAGATAGTCTATTTCCAAAATACATTCTGTATTCCTATCACGAGATTGCCATCGTTTTCGTAATCTATAGTCGCTAGCGTCACCGTTGAATATTTGTATGAGGAATTGTACAGCGCCTACTAGGGGTGACGTGAATATCTCATACAAATATTGTCGGTGACGCTAGCGAGTATAGATTACGGAAACCATAAAATCGATACCGATAAAAATATTTAAAAAAAAAATCTTCAAAGCATCTCCACTGTTGAATTATCAAGTGAAGTGTATTAAAATTGGCGGTCGTTTACGAGTATCATTCGTTGCGAGACCAAAACAATCGAGTCAAGTGCTCCGTATCGATTGTTTGGTCGTCCGACATCAGTTACTCACTCGATTAAAGGTTGATATATCGTATTGCGATTGAAAATAGATACAGATAATACCACAATGAATTATTGACTTGAGCAAACAATGTAGTAAATTTATTGCTTGAATAATGGTTTATTTCTCACATTGAATATGAGAAAGCGTCAGTTTTATCAACTGCTGGTCAATGTGATATCACTATAACTAGCTTCTTGTGCGCGACTTCGACCTCTTAAGATACGTAGACCATCCATACTATAACTAACTAATCCAAAAATACATATTACTACTGCACAAACAGACACAACCAATAACTTTTACTTGTCATATCACGAACACTATCAAATGCAAATAACTGTAACTGCTAAAACACTTAAAATGAAACTGTAAAATTTTAATACAATTTTTTTATCCGACCAATCTGTCTGCCTTGAATAATATTTAAAAGCCTTCTTAATGTATTCGAGGATATAAAACTGCAAATTAAATCTCGAGGGGATTGTAACAGCGAAGTGAGAATATTGACTTCTTTCAACCTCGATACACGATTTGAGTCACCGCCGCATCTGACTCAATACTATAATTGGTGCCGAATTTGTGAACCCCAGGTAGCTATTATGAAGCATAACACAGTTCCCACTAACACAAGTCTCAATGAAAACACAAAGGGAAATATGTATAACAAATTTTATTTGCTCTCTAATCTCTATTATGCTTAGATAAATGATGAGATCGCAAGGGCATGCGCAAACCCCAGACGAAGATTGAAAAGAGATGGCACCGAACGATCTAAGCGGCACCTTATAATGGGGTCAAGATTCAATTTAGGCAAATTTTTCGTATGACCTACCTAAATTTTCGAGTTAATAATCCTTCTCATTATACTTTATTATTTAGTAATACTGGCCTACCATCATCGGTTAAAGCTGAGCGTATGAAAAACTTCTTAGCTTTGACTAATTTTGGTACCATAAGTTCTTAATAAACGATCATATATGGCCACCTGCTCTGTATAAATGACGTATTCCAGTTCAATTACTTAACTCTGTAACATAACAAACATTAAAAAATTCTGTCATCATCAAAAACGTTAGTACACCAGGCGAACCACAAACACCCCACTGCCATTTGGACTCGCCTCCTAAAGACACAAAGATAAATACACAAAAGCTTCCCGTTTTTGTAACCCTACAGCTTCCGTGGGCCGGTCGAATGGGCCCTTTAGGCACAGAATGCGAATGGCTTTGTCCGCTTTTAGCAAGGCACGCCTAACGAACCACTACAGATAACGAATTTGCTCCATCACGCTGTGGAATGGAAGTGAGCAGTGGCGTTTCGGTATAAACAACTGTCAGACAGACCCAAATGTCCGTTTCCGTTTTCATTGAGTTGTAAAACGAGTTGTTTCGCAGTAGGTACGTTGCCTGTTTTTGACAAAAAATTTGGGGTTCCAAAGAAATTTTGAGTGAAGAGTTTTTAAATACTTTTTTGTTGGGTTAGAATAATCAGAAATATTTTCAAAATACTATATTGTGAGCGTGAAACAGAGGCAAACATACGGATAGTGTTAACTAACTACGTATTTAGCATTAGTGTGCTAATTTGTCTAATTACTTTCACGGGTTTAATGGGGGATAGGTTCAAATAACGTGCTAACGATCTAAGATCATAACATTTGAATGCTTTTCATTGATGAGTGGAATTAGTTATCGTGGTATTACAACACTTAGAGATAAACATCGAACACCAAATATAACGGTAATAATTCCGACACAAGGGAACAAGAAAAATCGTCATAATTCTTATACCTGACTAAAACTTGTTTGACACCTTGGTATAAAAATAACAGAAATGTTCACAGACTAACAGAATATTATAGTGAATTAATTATTTCCGCCTACACTGATATTAAATCACGAAATATATTGTGTCGCGAATGAAGGGTTAATTAAAGCAATCGCAGACGCACCACGATTGTATGATAGCAAACACAGATAATCATATGGCCACGAACTATACGATTGAGAACTCTCGTAACAAATATGTTGTCAACAAAAAAAAATATGATAATATAATTCATTCAATTTTGACCACGGCGTTACCAGGGTAAGGCAAAAGCCTTACCGTAATATTACATACGTATGTGCCTTGATAAAATATCACAGTTTCGGAAACTAGCCTTTGAAGAACACGCCTAGACAAAGTAACATTCTCTCGTGCTAATAGAAGCGATACAAAATGTAGGGAAATGACAAATAAATCAGGCAAGTGACAGATGCCATACATTTTATACCGTTTCTTTAAGAAGATAATAATTTATGTTTTCTTTTTGTAATTATTATTATTTTAATGTGTAATGAAATGTACATGATGCCAGCTGAGTTTCTTGCCGGTTCTTCTCAGAAGGCTAGTTTCCGAACCGGTGGTAAATTTTTTTTACAAACCGCTTCTTCCTATGAAACCGCTAGTGTAGGGATCGCACATCATGGCGTGAGCTCAATTACAATACATTAGCGGGAGACAGGGCATATCAGTTATTGATATCGGGCAACGAAAGTACCTAAATTACCTAGATATATACTCGTGTATACCAACCATCGTGATAGAAACTCGGTGAAAAGGGATTCACTCCGATTGGATTGGGGACATATTTATAAAATATCGGATCTATATCTGGCATCTGGCAAGAAGTGCTTTAGAATTTTCAAAAGTTCATTATGTATCTTGATTGTGCATAAAAATCTATACAGTTAAATAAAATTTAAGTGTGTGTTCGTAATTCCGCTAACGCTTTTCACTAAATGCATGTATGAAAGTATATACGTACAGAGTGTCTAGTGACAGTTTTTCACTATCGCCGTCACAAGTCACCGCGTCAAAGTTAACGCAGATTTGTATGGGATCGGAGCAGCTCCTCTGTCGGCCTAAAGATGACACTATTGTGAGCCCATACAAATCTGAGTTTACGTCGACGCGGTGTCTTGTGACGGCGATTTTAAGAAAACTCGCACTAGGCCCTCTGTATATAAATAGCTTTTTATAAAACATTATCGGACTAACTGTATGTCTATTTGTTCCTACTAATGAAATGGCTGAACAGATATTAACGGGACTTTCACTGGCAGACAGCAGACGTTACTGAAGTTACTTTTATTTAAATGTTTTCCGTGATATAAATCCACCCATGAAATTAAATAAAGACGCGGGCGGAAGATAGTAAAGTATAGTTTACGAGAAAAGAGATAATTTATTTACTTACTAGCCACGCGGTTGCACCCGCGTAGTTCCCGTTCCCGTGGGAGTACGGGGATAAAATATAGCCTATGTTACTTGCTGATGATTTAGCTATCCATTGCTGGAAGAATTTTCAAGATCGGTCAAGTAGTTTCAGAGCCTATTCAATGCAAACAAAAAAAAAAAATCAAATCTTTTCTCTTCATAATATTAGTGTAGATGTAACCTCCTTGGTAACCGGCAAACTGTTGTCTTGATAAATAAATCCTATAAATATAAGCGCTATCGTTGGCAATCGGTGGTCGTTGCCCGGCGATTCCGGGTAGTTTCAGTTTGGTTGCTCGTAAACCCTTCCTTCCAGGCATTACGTCCATGGTTTATAGTTTGTTTATTTTAGGACTAAGGCGAAGTCGTTATTTCGCGCAATGAAGGATATTCATTCAGATATGCGGATATCATTACATTCGACAACTATTATAACACGCCACGTGAATAAATGCCGCGCCTCAGACCAAGTAATAACATATTAAAGGTATAAGGGTATAAGGAGTATTCATAATGCATACATGGAACATACACACTTTTTCACACTGCTTTTTCCCCAAATATAGGTTTTGACGAGATGCAAACCAAAGTTGACGAATTTGGTTACGTACTGCCGCATAATTCTCTAAAGTTTCTCAGCGTGGCATTCGTCGTCGAGTGTTTTAAAGATACGAAATTGAATCTCTATGTATTATGTATCAATTTCCTGTGATTGAAACCAACGCACGTCGTCGAGTTCGACGCTGAGAAACCTTAGTGAATACCGCGGCTGGTACCTGTGATGTGTTGATCTACCGACTTTATAATTCAACCACAAACCGCTGCCGAAAAAATATCGATTATTAAGGCACTGTTTACGGTCAACCTTATTTATCCCTTGCTCCACAGTCCACGGTAGGACATCCTGTTTTCTACTCAGATCAGAAGTTCCACTGTAATTCCTTTCAGTCAACAATTTAAATTCATTAGTCAGGCCCAAATCATTCATTTAGGCCAAAATAATAATACCAATCGTGGGATTGTTGTCCTTGATCAATTAAAATTCAATTATTTTTAATGAACTCCATTGAGTGATATATGAAGCAATGATATATTAAATTCCAAGAGGTCGGCGCCAGTACAATTAGGTATCAACTATGGCTTGATTTGCAGTTCATGTTTTGATAACAACTCTGCACTAGTTCGCATTGTTAAGGCATAGACCAATATCCGTGGAACAAGGGCAGTGTGTCTTAATTTGTTACATGCAATTGCCATATCTGTGATGGCTCCTATGTGTATAAAACGCTAGCTTTAGCTTAGCTTAGCTTAGCTTTTACTCTAAATTTCAGTAAGTAATATCGTTTAACGTATCAGTAACTTTTTACCCACAAGTTTTTTCAGAATTTTATTAAATCTGTAGGCAAAACGTCCTCTCCTTATCTAATTGGTCAGGATGAGGATAGAAGTCTCGTCCCATTTATAATATCAATAATGTATTGTTTATCTCTTTACGGTAATAGAACCTAATATAACATCCTATCTATCGCTTAACATATACTTTTTACAACACGTACGGAAATAGCGTCCTATATCCAGACGCGGGTTTAACGAACTCCGGCCTTGCACCCGGGACCAAATGTGGCCTTGTGCGTAATTGCATCTCGAAGGCCAAGAAAGAAGATTTGGGACCTAAGGTTGGCTGGCTTTTTCCCCACCCAATACCACACTATTCACACTGACTCTAAAGGAGAAGTTCGACAACATGCTGGTGAGATGAAATAATATGAGAAGAAATTAAACCGGGACGTATATATGGGCGCGCTCAACGGAGCTGCCATCTAGTTTCAATTGTAGGAAACAAGTCTCAATTTAAAATTGAGACAGGAAACAACACTAGCTACTTTTCGTAATAATGTAATTCTTAAATTTAGGATAATAAATTGTAATTCAGATTCTAGAATTAATTAAAAGTACTAACGAAGTAGAATTTCCTATTTATATAATTTTGTAATGTAATATGAATTAAGTGGGTCACTAATGTTTTTGTTGTGTTTACACTACTGTATGATTTCCGTATGTATTATTTTAAGAAACGAGTTAAGTTAATTATGTAAAATTAGAAGTTTAATTAATGTTTCATTATTATCTAATATTGTTGTAATTATTGAATAATTTATTTTAAAATACAATTATGATTTACTTTTGTAACAAAACTGTAAACTTTATAGGGTGTTTCCGGTTCATTTTATATTGTTATTTAAAATACCTAATTAAGCTAATTAAGATGTATTTCGACTTAAGTTAACATAAAAATAATGTTTTATTGTTTTTAGAATTATAAAACGTTAATATTAAATAGTTTTGTAATAATGTGAAACACGTGGTCTTGTAATTAATAATTAAATAACTTGGTTAGTCGAGGTTGCAGTATGTGGCATTCTTTCGCTGATCGTTGAAGAGTAAGGTTGTTAAAGAAATATAATTATTTATCCTGCTGTGTTCCTTATTTTTCTTGACGATTATAATGGATCCTGGGGCGAACTCCGGTGAGGCGCCGACAGCAGCGGTGGGATCGCAGCCCGGTGATCCCGGACCACCACGTCAACTGGAGCCAACTTTCACCATGGAACAGGTCATGAGTCTTGTTAATTCTATTACGAAACAATCGGCAGCTAGTGCTGTGACCGCTGCCCTCTCATCTGGTTCATTGCCATCGCGTCACCATCACGATTTTTACTTGCCGCCTTTCGACCCCGATGAAAGATCTCATGATATTAGGGATTGGTGTGCTCACGTGGACGAAACGATATCAAAATTCAACATACCTTCATACGAGGCCCGCATGAAAGCTATTTTACAACTAAGAGGAAGAGCAAAAACATGGGCTGACACATGGTCGCTGAGTTCTACCACGTGGGACCAAGTTAAATGTGAACTAATCCAAACGTTTGGCAGGGAATTCCGGTACGCGGACGACGTTCAGAAGTGGAGAGCCTTCACTTCTGATCACGCGTCGAGTTACGCTGAATACGCTACAAAGGCCTGGACGCTGTTCAAGCGAGTCCGACCTGAGGCTTCGGATGCGGAGGTGGTTGATGCTGTGGTGACAGGTATTTTTCCAGAATTTATTCGCTCAGATTTATTACGTATTACGCCAGAATCATTGCCCAAATTAATTTCTGTTTTGAAAACTTATCGCAAACGCAAGCTAGAACCGTCCATAAAACCAAGTATTGATCATCATGACTGCAAAAAACCACGTTTTGCTGAATACAGTGTTTCTAAAAGGGATCATGTTGTTAAATGCTATAACTGTAATAAGGTGGGTCATGTGTCTCGTGATTGTAAGGAAATAAGGGTGGTCCCTAAGGCCAACCCAGTGCCGATGCAAAATAATAATAATCAACCCAATAAACCAGGTCCTTCTAGTAACTCGAATATGGCTAAAAATATTGAGTGCAGGTATTGTCATCGTCCAGGTCACGTTGAAAGGAATTGTTTTCGTCGGCAGAATGATGAGCGCCTGAAATCAATAAACAAGTCTGTAAACTATTGTCAATCCTTAGAACGCAGTCTGATTACTGTAGAAATAGGTGATAAGGGTTATTCGTGTCTTTTTGATACTGGTGCCGACTGTTCATTAATTAAAGAAAGCGTTTCTCTTTCTGTACCCGGCAAACGTAAATGTGTAGACGTTACCTTTTCGGGCATTGGTGGTTCACCAATAAAGTCAAATAGAAGCATCACCTCTGTAGTGAAAGTAGACGGTATTTATGTAGAGCTAGAATTTTATGTAGTTGGTGATACTCGCATGAAATTTGATATCCTTATCGGATTCGACCTTTTGAATGTGCCAGGTCTTAGCGTGACACTGAAGAAAGACAGTATTTCTCTAAAGCGTGAGCTTTTTATTAACAACGTTTTGCTTGATGTTGACCCGACTTTGAGTCTTGATACTGATATAAGCGATCCCCAACAACTTAAAATATTACGGGAAATACTTACTAAATATAAAGATAATTTTACAAGTGGGAATCGCGTTTCACAAGTGAAAACTGGATCTTTACAAATTAGATTAAAGAATCCGGACAAAATAGTACAGCGACGACCATATAGACTGTCACCTGTGGAACGTGAAAAAGTTAAAGAAATAGTTCAGGATTTGAAGAGTAATGGCATCATACGAGATAGTTCATCTCCTTACAGTAGCCCTATTTTACTAGTCAAAAAAAAGGATGGTACTGACAGGCTCTGTGTCGATTTTCGCGAGCTTAATGCCAATACTCTCAGAGATCACTTTCTTTTACCGCTTATAGCAGATCAGATCGATAAGTTAGGAAAAGCACGCTATTTTACCTGTTTAGATATGGCTGCAGGTTTTCATGGTATTCCAATTTCACCCGATTCGATCGAAAAAACCGCTTTTGTGACCCCCGATGGTCAATTTGAATACTTGCGTATGCCTTTTGGTCTTTGTAACGCGCCGTCGGTTTATCAACGTGCTATCAATTCGGCATTAGGAGAACTTAAAGATAGTATCGCGTTAGTTTATGTTGATGACATTCTGGTAATATCCGAAACAATTGACGAAGGTTTGCATAATCTAAAATTAGTACTAGATCGACTAACGCAAGCTGGTTTTTCCTTGAACGTTGCCAAATGCTCTTTTCTTAAAACGCAAGTAGAATATTTAGGAAACCTTATAGAAAACGGAACCGTTAAACCTAGCCCACGGAAGATCCAAGCCTTGGTCAATTCACCCATTCCTAAGAGTCCCAAAGAAGTCCGTCAGTTTAATGGATTAGCTGGATATTTCCGGAAATTTGTGCCTAACTTCTCCTCGATAATGGCTCCCCTGTACGAGTTAACAAAGGCGAACGTTCCTTGGCGTTGGACAGATCGTCATGAACTTGCAAGACGCGAGGTCATTAATCGGCTTATATCTTCTCCCCTTCTGACTATTTTCGATCCCTGTTTACCCACAGAGCTTCACACCGATGCCAGCTCTCTGGGGTATGGCGCCGTGTTAATTCAAAGACAGGATAAAAATCCATTGGTAATTGCTTATTTTAGTATGCGGACGACTGATTGCGAGAGTAAATATCATTCGTATGAATTGGAAACCCTCGCAGTTGTAAAAGCAATTAAACATTTTCGCCATTTTCTACACGGGAGGGCTTTTAAAGTCGTGACGGACTGCAACTCTTTAAAAGCTTCCAGTCATAAGAAAGAGTTGACTCCCAGGGTACATCGATGGTGGGCTTATTTACAGAATTTTGATTTTCAAATTGAATACCGTAAGGGAGACCGCCTTGCTCATGCAGACTATTTCAGTCGCAACCACGTAGATACTGAAAAATCCGTTCGAACTGTCAGTGTCGCTCTACCACCAAAATCGCCTACTCAGGCCTTAAAATTCCTAGTCAACTCGCTTGACCACAATTGGCTGCTCATTGAGCAGAAACGCGATCCTATCTTAAGTAAAATTGTTGATCAATTAAAAGGAGACTCTATTCCCAAATCTATTGCCGATACTTACATCATTACCCAAGATAAATTATTGAGGCGTAAAGTCCAAATTGATAATAAAACTCATAAGCTCATTATTGTCCCTGCTAGATACAGATGGAATCTTATCAGTCACTATCATAATTCTCTTCAACATTTTAGTTGGGAGAAAGTTCTTGCTAAATTACGTGAACAATACTGGTTCCCAAATATGTCGCGGCTGGTCAGAAAATTTGTAGAGAACTGTGTTAGTTGTAGAGTTCGGAAAGGTGTTTCGGGTGCTCGACAGGTTACGCTACATCCAATCGACAAAGTCCCAATTCCTTTCCACACTGTCCACGGCGATATTACTGGACGAATGAATGGCCAGCGAAACGTAGCGGAATATGCTTTTGTTTATATAGATGGTTACAGCAAATACGTTCACATGATCTATACAAATGACCGCACTACGGAAACCGCAATTAAGTGCTTTCAAAATTTTATATCTATTTTTGGCACCCCTACGTTATTTATTACTGATCAAGATAAAAGCATGACATCCACAGAGTTCAAAAGTTTTTGCGAACGTTATGGTATTCAGCATCATGTGGTGGCAAAAGGCGCTAGTAGGGCGAATGGACAGGTAGAGCGCCTTATGAAAGTAATTAAAGACAATATGTCGGTTGTAGAACTTGATATGCCTTGGCACTCGGCTATTCAGGATTTACAATTAGCTATAAATTGTAGTGTATCCAAAAGTACCGGCAAAAGTCCACTGGAAATTTTACTGGGAAAGAAATGTTCACCACCGAGTATTAAGTTATTACAAGTTGATGACGATGTACTAACTGATGATCTAGAATCAATGCGAGCGGCTTGCAAGGATAGGATGGACGAGCGATCCCTTCAGGATAAGTCTCGTTTCGATAAAGGTAAAGCTAAAGTCAAACCTTATAAAGTTGGCGACTTTGTTCTACTTCGGCGCCATGAACGCCACACCACTAAACTCGGTCCCAAATTTGAAGGGCCTATGGAAGTTTTAGAAATCTTGCCCAATGACAGATACAGACTAAAACATGTCAATCTCCGCGGTTGTTCAGAAAAAATTGCTAGTCATGATTCCTTGCGAGCTGCTCCCCTTGCACAATATGACCCTTTTGAAAGTGACTCTGACTCTGAGCAGTCGGCCGTATGGGCGAATAACGATAATTCTGGAGTACCTGTTGAATCACTATCTTCAGCCACTGCATCCGCTAATAACTGTGGGAACATACCAGTTAATTTGGCGGCATCCACTTCCAATAATTAGCCCCTGCTTTATTTTATTGTTGGTTCCTATCCAAAATCCTTCCTTTCGCGCTGGCTGGCCACCATGCGCATCCTTTATACCGGTCTTAGAGGCTATAGCCCAAGAAGGGTGATTGCCTATTTTGATGATGGCTAGACCCCAGGATGGGTGATTGCCTGTTTTGATGATGGCTAGATCCCGGGAAGGGTGATTGCCTGTTTTGTTGATGGCTAGATCCCAGGATGGGTGATTGCCTGTTTTGGTGTGGGTAGATCCTAGAATGAGATTGCTAGTCTCAAGAATGATTTATGTTTATGAGTGTCAAAGTATTGTTTTTGACGAAATGTTTACTAATTAATCAAGGCTGTAAAGTTACCATATTATTTGTTAAGTTATCATTTACAAGTTAAGTGTTTATCCTTAAAACAAAAGAGAACCTTGTTATAAGGAAATATGAGATTGGTTTGATTTGATTATGTAATTGTGTGTACATGCAATCTTATATGATTTTCAATTCTGTCAATGATTTTCTAAATTTGTAAGCGCAGAGAACGCGCTTGAGTCAGTATGGCCGTATGGGCGCGCTCAACCGAGCTGCCATCTAGTTTCAATTGTAGGAAACAAGTCTCAATTTAAAATTGAGACAGGAAACAACACTAGCTACTTTTCGTAATAATGTAATTCTTAAATTTAGGATAATAAATTGTAATTCAGATTCTAGAATTAATTAAAAGTACTAACGAAGTAGAATTTCCTATTTATATAATTTTGTAATGTAATATGAATTAAGTGGGTCACTAATGTTTTTGTTGTGTTTACACTACTGTATGATTTCCGTATGTATTATTTTAAGAAACGAGTTAAGTTAATTATGTAAAATTAGAAGTTTAATTAATGTTTCATTATTATCTAATATTGTTGTAATTATTGAATAATTTATTTTAAAATACAATTATGATTTACTTTTGTAACAAAACTGTAAACTTTATAGGGTGTTTCCGGTTCATTTTATATTGTTATTTAAAATACCTAATTAAGCTAATTAAGATGTATTTCGACTTAAGTTAACATAAAAATAATGTTTTATTGTTTTTAGAATTATAAAACGTTAATATTAAATAGTTTTGTAATAATGTGAAACACGTGGTCTTGTAATTAATAATTAAATAACTTGGTTAGTCGAGGTTGCAGTATGTGGCATTCTTTCGCTGATCGTTGAAGAGTAAGGTTGTTAAAGAAATATAATTATTTATCCTGCTGTGTTCCTTATTTTTCTTGACGATTATAATGGATCCTGGGGCGAACTCCGGTGAGGCGCCGACATATACATATTTAAACGTTGACTTAAAAAGGTTCTGATTTACATGAACAACCCCTTCAATTAGTTTAAAATTCACGTAGAGTGAATAACCACCGGTTCAAGAACTGCTGAGAAGAACTGGCTTGATTACGTAAGTTTTAATCTAACTTCACAGGGCCAACAAGTACCTAACATTATCCTCACGCCTCGCTAGTAGAAACGATACAAAATGTATGAGAATGACATTTGTCACGTGACTGATTTATGTCATTTCCATACATTTTTATCGTTTCCATTAACGCAATCGAGAGAGAATGTTACTTTGTCTAGGCCTGCTGGTACATTATAGAATGAACGCACTGTATTCGCTATCAATACCAGTATAACTACAAAAAAAGTTAAGGCACTTCCTTGACTGTAGTCTACAACACCTGCTATCAACCGTTATCATTTCCGGACTCCGGTCAATGTCCTTCGCCTTGGCTCGGACTGGCCGCTCGTGGCCTTGATACCGGAATTTGCAACTCCTCGACCGCATTTGGACAATGTGCCGTTTGAGGCCAAACAAATTTAGCCTTGAATTATTTACAGTTGATGGCATATCTGTATGGCCAACCAATGTTGGTAAATTACCTTTACCGGCTAGTATAATAATAATAATAATAAGCCTTTATTGTTCCTTGACTTAATCCTAACATAACAAAGTACAAAATACAATAAAATTTAAAGATAAGTAAAAGAGAAAAAAAAACTGGTCACAACATGGAAATGTCCAAAGGGTCAGAGAGCCATGGGGTAGACCTATGGACCGATGGACTGGCGACCTACGAAAGGTAGCAGGAGACAATTGGATGGAGACAGCAGAAGATAGAGGACAATGGAGACAGTTGGAGGAGGCATACACCCGAGAGGGACCATGACTTTACCGGCTAGTACTTTTGTGTATTTCTTGATTCTTGTCTTATCACTTCTATATTCTAGTATTCAAGCACCACCTGATGGTAATAGTAGCTACTGCAGTCAACACCAAATTCCACTCACGTATTGCCTCAAGGACCGCGACAACTATTGCTAGCACAACGACTTCACTTCTACTCCTACCCTTCATTGAGTACTGGAGACCTTACCCACCACAGAAACGCAACACTTTTCTAAGGTCACATATTATTTGGCTGCGGTATTCTGTTAGGTGGAGATATAATTCTCAGTCGGCAAAGAGCCTCTTATGCCTTGAGATAGAGCATTATTTTAAGTATAGCTTTAAAGACTCGGATAAAATTACGGCTCAGAGTAAACATAAATAACTGCTACAAAGTAACAAACATGATCAAAAGACAACAGAAAGAAGAAATTATAAAAGACTCACCACAAATCCACGCCCACACTGACAACGAATCTGAAACCAGAATGCATTATTTATTACCATTTGTCAAACACATTTACTTAAAAGCTCGTTAACACAAACAGATTATAAAAGTGATTTGATGTTTGTTTAGTAGTTAGAATTCAAGTCGTAATTCTGGGAAGGTATACCATTAATCAGACGTCTGTAGAACTTTGTATGAACTGGGTAGTTCGGTATTCTTCCGTTAAATTGGTAACCTTTATGGTATAGAAAAGTGCGTGAGGTTAATTTGTCTATTTTCAGACTACATTCAATAGACGCGCTCTATGATCATCAGTACAAATGTATTCATTAGATATATTGATTTTGGTGTATTTCTTCCTCACTACGATTAAATCATTTACTTTATCAGTCCCTTGTGCATGAATTTTTAGATTCAAACACGTACTTCGCTGACTACTTAGTAGCTTAGTAACTTTAAAACACCCAAAAGTATAGGCCTGACTTAATTTGTATCCGAGTCAAGCTATAATTGGAAAACGATTCCAATTCGTATTGTAGACTTGTTCTTATAGGGATTAACGAAGTCGATAAAATAATCTCCACCGCCCAAATCGAATGAACCAATCCCCCGAAGCAACAAAATACGCAAGAGTACCATACAAGTTTAATAAGACACTGTAGCGTAGTACATTGATTACATAGTGAGAAGTATCGATTGCTCGCCCACATTCGCGGTGAATGCGGTTTTGTATCGATTCAGACTTCCTAGAACTCACATCGAGTAGTCGATTAAAGTTCAAACAACAATGGTTATGCTGCCAACAAGCACTTACCACCGACGTAAGGAAGAAGTTTCGTATCCTCATTATGAACGTAGATATTGGGATGACAGATGACACGATGTAAGGGACATAAAAATGACTTCGAACAATGCCCACTGATTCACCCCCAGATCCACAGTTCAACTACTGCTTAGCACTAAAAGAAGCTGCACGAAATATGACGCAAATCTACAACAATCATCCTTCATGATGAAGTCGTCTATGATTAGACTTAAAGACGTTTTCCAGAGAAGAATAGAAGAGGAATGGACATTATTCCGTGATATGAAAAAATATGAACTGAGGGTAAGATGATAATAAATAAGAGTGATACTGCTGTACTACTGTAAAATGTTCTTCGGTAAGATATTCAATCATTTAAAATCAATATTTGTCTTAACTAAGTAAATGATAATTTCCTGAATTTTAATTAGTTAGTTTCCAGCCAGATGCGATAAACAAAAATAGACAAACCAATCGAAATGTTTTTCATACACTTTAGGTATCTACTTGGTATAAATATAGGTACCGACATTATCCACAAAGTCCAGACACTCAGTGTCATTGGCAATTTGCGATAAACTGCGGTTTTATCGACTATTTATACTCATTATACCCATTATATATTTAATAACATAGCTCTGGTAGAACTGCACATATCACAATGTAAAAACATATTGGAATGAACCTTTCTGCCAATGTCACAAATAAGATGAACAGCAAGGACATTTACAAGTGCAGTCAAGAGTAATGAGCGCTCGGCGAAAATGGAGAAGATGATTGCGCATGTATTTGTTCGCTCCCGCTCCATACAAGACCCAATAATGTCTAATACGCATTCTCTTAAATCTATCTTACAAGAAACAGACAGGACAGTCACATTTAGATATGATTTAAATACCAGGTAGTCAGCCCTCTATTTCATCATCACTCCCTATCTCCTTTTCTCCGGACCAGTCGCTCAACCTATCGTTCAACTGCACCGTTTTCAAACTTTACTATCAACTCCGAATATTCTTGGTCTACCAAGACCTCGTTAACGAGTCCGTTAGTTTCACCATCTCTCAATTTTACAGTTTTCCACAATTGTTGGGGACAAAAACATTCTGTCAGAGCGTCTGTCCGTGAAATTCGTCCATGTAGATCTGTTCCATTGTCTCCTGAAGCAGATGTTTTAACTGTGTCATCGTTTGTGGCCTTGCAAACATACGTACAGAAACACGTTTAAAAGTCATTGTGTTAAATAAAAAAGCAATAAAAGTTTATAGTTATTAAAATGGTAAAATGTAAATCTCTGGCACGCTAATGAAGTTTATTTATTAGTCATGTGAGGTTTAATACAAATATAGACAACGAAAATAACTATGATCGAAATTGAATTTGAAAAGAATGGCACAGAAACCCAAATAAATTTCCGGCGTATCACAAATATGTTAGGCAGCCATTATAAAAAAGACAGTACGAGATTTAAAAAAAGATTCAAATCGTTACGATTCACCAAGGAATATAAAAGAGAATGTCTATGTGGTAACTATTGAAGGAAGTATATATATAGTGCCCTTTCGTTGCGCAATCAAGCCTCTAGAAATCCCGTAAGTAACGACAGTTATTAATAGCGACAGCCATTACAAAATTTGGTATTTGGGTTGACCCCTCACCTAAAAATAATTGCTTGGAGAAAGGTACTTTAACAGCTGACACTAGAGACTAATCGCCAACATGTTTTAATAAGTTGTAACAAACGGTCTAGCATGAGAGTGATGCATGTGGTGAAATGCACCGCTGCAGATGATATTATGTTTGAAGTATCTGATGATACACTAAATTAAAATACTGATTACTCAGCGCGGGAAGATAATGTAACACAACCACTCAATATCGATCGACACTGTATCGTAACTAATAACCTAGGTAACAAAAACCTACAGACCCTAAACAATTCCTTTAGACATCGTCATAATCCTATATTGTATAGGATTGCGTGTCACGACGCCCGGTTCACGACCCGAGGTAATTAATAACATGGCGACAAAAGTAAACCTACATGCTTTCGCCACGAAGCATATTGTAACGATCAAATGGGTGTTGAAAGTTATAGCAAATTCCTGTGGTACAAAGTTTATTTGTCTATACTTAATGGATAATGCAACAGTTTAGTTCAGCAGCCTCGCATTTTCTTCTTTTCACCATATCAAGAGCACATCGATTTACTCCTAAAACACTTTCAGCCATTATCAGAAAGTACGTGACTTTGACTGGTTCCAAACATATGGCATTGTCAATCCTGTTACGAGTTCTGAGGCCTTCTTCAATGCAAGTACAAAATTCGTTTAATTAGTCATATTAAGGTAGGGTCGTCGTAAGGTTAAACAATGGACAGGAGAATTCATTACTAGCTCCTGAGTATAATGACTTAACGGACATTTGGAAATAATAACATACAAAACATAACAGATGCAGAACAGAGTATGTATGTGCAAATTAAACATCTTAGAGACGCCGCTCCGATCGTTTTTTGATTGATTAACACTACATCGATGACAGATTGGTAAACGCTACATCGATTAATCATTAGATCTACTACAATGATCGTCATTTGAAAGCAAAAGTACGTACTTTGGCATTAATTAAGAAACGGTTAACATAATTAAAGAATACTTATTTCATCTTTAGCCCGGAATATTCGAACGCTTGGCTAGTGTCCAAGTGGACCTTTGGCAACGTGTGCAATTTGTTATTTATTTCAAAAATATATGCCAGGAAAAAACCTCTCTGCGTTATTATCTAATTCTTCTCCCTAACTCGGAAATACTGTGGCATTTCCGACTCAATTTCCTGTTTGAATATTTACCGTACTAAAACTGTACCGTTAAGGCTATTCCCCGCGGATTATGTCCTGTTATACTTTGTCGTTTGGAACATTAATAAACAAAATAAGTTACACAATGCTTTCGCCAACAAGTACCTTAACTACAGATATCTTTAGAAGCCTTCCTTCACGTAATATTGAATCTTATTATTTAAGCATTAGCATATTCTTTACTTCATGAAATAGAAACTTCTCCATCAGAGAGGATAAACCCACTAGTAACAATAAAAGTCCAAGTGTATCCAAGGACTACACTAAAAAGCTAGATTTGACCTCATTATTCCATCCATACAATATCAAAAACGTACCAGATAAGTTGTAAAACATCAGCTACGCACTTAACTTAACCTATATAAAATCATTGACCTTCAATTTGGTAGCTTGTATACATTAAAACTCCTCAAATTTAGCCGTGCCAACACAATCAATATACAATATACAATATACACAATAGACAAATAACTTAATTAACAATAGTTCCATTCAGTCCTCGTCTACCAAAGTCTTCGTCCAAACTAACAGTTACATATACGACACAATGGATATTTTGTATGGCGATGTAATATAGTATGGCATGTATGTAGCTAAGCCCATTGTCTGTGTGACAATTATATTTGGGAGCTATTGTCCACTGATCTTCAGCGTTAAGAAATTGTTGCTGGTAATCTTAGCTGCTTTGAGCTTCGTAGATATGTAGTAAGGTATGGTCGTGATGACCAAAATTATAAATGATCCAAATTATAATTTGAGAGAAACTCATTGTCGAAAAAAACGTTACGTAGATAATCAGGTCAATGACACATGGAACCACAAAAACAATGTTAGCAGGTTTCTTATAAGGTTGCGGATCTAGATTTTCCTCTACGTTATCACTGACCAATTAATTGATAGCAATTGAATTGAAATCATTTAATGTATTGGCATTGACAAAACAAATAACAAAACATTTTCCTGTAACTCCATTCACAATCACAATGTTACTAGTATCAATAAGGACGTTGTATGAAACTATTCGTGTTGCCGGAAAGGTGTCAAGGAAACCCCTCTAAAGGTTGGCTTCGAATAAAAATAACCCATTATTCAAAAGAAATGTCAAGCGACCCCAAGTAGGATGTTTGTACAAAACCCGTACGAGCTTCGAGGTTTCAACAATAGCAGCACGTGAGCATTTTGCCGACTTCTGCCAAGAAAACTTTAACAAAGAATCACATAATCATAGAAATGGCAACCTTAATCCAACAGTTGTGAGTTTATTTTCGAGCAAGCCAGCCAGAGGCACCGAAAAAAGGATCACAGTACCATCCAAGTCAAAGTTCAAACTGGAATGCAAGGTGTGGATTCGCGAGGACGCAAATTGTGACTTACGGTGACGGGTTAAAGTTGAGTATTGGTTGAATAATGGAGTAGTGTGGGGTAGTTTTTTACGCTGGCGTGTGGCATATTGTGTGCCATTCCATTCGGCAGGCAGGGTGTATTCGAATGCAAGCCAAGTCAGCTTATAGGTGACGTGGTTTTGTTCTTATGCAGAGGTGAACCATTGTTCTAGATTTTAAGCTACACAAATACATAGCATTCTATGTACAGTTAAAGGAATTACTTACATTGTGACAAACAGTTTATAGACATGACAAAATGTTCTCACCATAAAAGTTGAAAGATCAATTAGTAGTTATATCGATGTAAGTAATGTAGAGCTGTAACTTTTCACAAATAAGATAGGACTAGCAGTAGGTAGGCTTTTTATACGAGGTGACGTTACTTTTCTAATAATAACTACTTAATACGCACACTGAATTGATGAATCGTAACACAGACAAAAATATTTGTATTTACCTTGGCACGGAGTGACATAAGAATCTTAACAAATCCGTAATCTAAATTATTAATCCGGTTATTCCAGTAGGTACAATATCTCTGCCTCGAAGTTCAAACCTTAATTAATTTAGTATTCAAGTACCCTATTATCGGTTCGGTTAACGATTTTGAGTTGTTTTGAAGATATTTTAATATGCGTTTAGTCAAATTATCGTTGCTAAACTGATATAACCATTGGCTTTGCTTTTGGACTTTACAAATCCTCTCGCATCAACAGAGAAAATCTACCGATTTTGCAGTTTTTGGAAATTCTTCGTACTTACTTATTTCATGTCCCTCATAAAACTCCAAAGGTCTATACTGGGTACGATTGAAATAATATTACTTTCATTGCATTCCTACGGTTCAATAACTATTGGTTATAGAGAATTCTTGTAAGAGCCATAAAAATATAACGAAAAAGCGCTACGGATATTGAACGCACACAAATGTGTTAGCTTATGAAAAGGAGGGGACCCAGTGGTAATAAAAATCATAATTTTCGGGAGACTACTACAAAAGTACACATTCCTGAAGCATTGGTTCAAAGTTTCGTCTCAAACAGAAATATTGTATAATTTCATATTCAATTGTAGAGCAAAATGAACTAGAAATTCCTACTAACTCTTCATCCCAAAAATTATTTAACACAACATAACAGCAGTGGATTGATAATCTTACAGATACAATTTCAAACACATCCCTTACAATATGAATAAATAGAGCGCTATTCGGCAATTCCGCTCTAGACTTTCAGTTCGTCTGGTGAAAAGCGAAGAACCAGTCCAATATTTCGCCAGGTTCCAATAAATAATTTATAAAACTACCTCCTAGTAAGAACTACGAGTTGCGTCACACGACCTCAGTCTCGGGGGCACATTCCTAAAGTATATATACCAAACTGGTTTATACTCTTGATTACATTAACATACTTACAACGAGTACTAGAGTCCCGGTGTTTAGGACAATAATACTTGCAGTGAACAGGTAGGTAATAACCAGAGGAATTCAGAGTGACGAATAACATTTTGATTTGCCATATTATGGATGTGGCGTTCAATTATTTTGTTGTGAAATTGACATACTTAAATAGATGAATTTAGGTAGTAATACATTTTTAAACATCTTAGCGTTCGAGATCTGAGAGAAATTCATACTCACTTAAAAGACACGCCTCACAACAGGACGGCCATCTTAAATCATTCTTAATTCCACAAACCAGCTTCTTCTCCAGGATTCCACCATCAGAACTGAATCAAATTAAAATGGGACCATTTCGGAAGCATCACCTTTGAAATGAAAAAATAATCATCGAAATCGGTTCACCCAGTCAAAAGTCTTGAGGTAACAAACATTAAAAATAAAAAAGGTGGAATTGATAACCTCCTCCTTTTTTTGAAGTCGGTTAAAAACCCAGCATAAAGCCTATAATATGTCTATTCTGGAAATCTATTTTATACAGGTACTAGCTGTGCCCTGCGGTTTCACCCGCGTAGATTTAATTTGATTACCGCGGAACCCAAAATTTTCTTTATAAATAAAAAGGCCATGGAACTCCCTGTAACTCACTATTAGGTACCAATTCTTTGCGTTTTTATACTCGTGATAATTTCTCAACGCAATGTCCTGTTGGAATAAAACAAACAGTATTTTACTTCCACATGAATACCCTTGATAGCATAATGCTTGATTCGTATAAGAATTAATATTATGATACACATTTAACGTAGTTTATTTCTTCAGGCGATTTTTTTTTTATGAACATTAAAGTGGTTATTGTAACTAAACTATGATAGTTAGATATATGCTCTCGCGGACTTTTTTGTAGATCTTTATAAGACCTACAAACCAGTAGTACATCATTTTGTTCTTTTGTCAATAGTTTTTGCAGCGTAGGCATAATTAGGTTTTCGATTTTACACCATAGGTTACAAAATTGCAATTTACTTACGGACCCCTTATTTTTATGAAAATAAAATAATGTCTATAAGCCTTCCTCGATAAATGGACTATCCAACACTGAAAGATTTGTTTAAATCGGACCAGTAGTTCCTGAGTTTAGAGCGTTCAAACAAACAAACTTTATAATATTAGTATAGAGATCTACAGCTGTAAGCTTGCTTATCCGTGCTGCAATGAATCTCTATGATACTTGAGATAAGCAAAGAGCATCTAGAAGTAGGACAGTTTGTTAAATTAATGAAGCACCGTCGCAGCGCAGATCGCATTACCTATTCCTTTATTCGAGCCCGGATTGGCGCAACGACACTACATTTGCATAGAGTACGATTTGAGGACCATGGCAGGTCCAATTGGCTATGTTAAGTCTAATGAATCAGGATCTGTTGTATAAGTTTACGTAGTTATACTTTACTTGCCTTCCTCTACCCGCAGCTATGTTCCTTTCGATCCTGACGTCTATGCAAAATGTCATGGTGATTGGTTGAGTAATGAAGGCGAGAAAGTGAAACAAATAAAGTACAACTATACATCTATACAGATAAATTAAATTGAATTGTCTGTTTGTAATTCCAAAATAACAGTTTATCACGAAATGCATATGAAAGTATATACACTACTGACACAAAAAAAACCAAGTTTTAAATTTTTTCTCGGTCTGTCTGTCTGTTTTTTCCAGGTAATCTCTGAAACGGCTGGACCGCTTTTAACGGGATTTTCACTGGATGTTTCAAGGAGTAACTTAGGCTACTGTTATTTATAAAAAATATTAAGGTTCCGCGACAATAAGGATGAAACTAAATCTACGCGGGTGCAACCGCGGGGCAACGCTAGTAAAATATATTTTTTATAAAAAGGATTCACGAAAATATCGTTAAAGAAAAAAAAATCGTGCCGTCCTCGGCAAATCCTTTCATTTGATACCCATACTGTAACTGGGCAGAAAAAAATATCTAGTCCGCCATTTTGGATGATCCGCCATGTTAGAAATTGGAATGACGTCACATAGCTAAGCTTGTATTGACATCCAAAATAAGCGTGTTTACCAAATTTCAGCTCAATCGGTTTAAAGATAACTGATTTACAATTGAGTTGCATGATTCCATCCGGACAAACATACATTGCAAGTTGATTAAAAGCTTGTAACAAACTCAAAGTTTATAAAATTAATATGGATTAAGGTCTTCCAAAATAATCAAATTTAAACTCCTTAACTATATTGTAAAAACTATCTTAAACCGAATTAAGTTTCTCAGTAGGCACATAATGTGAGTAGAGGGATACATGACATAAACCATAAGTCAGAATGTCCTCAACTGCAATTTTATGTAGAGCGAGAATCCGTGATACTGCGCACACATAAAACCCTTGCCAGTGGAAGTTATTGGGTCGCTCCAGTTTGGCATAGCTTTAAAACCCAAGCTTAATTACAGACGACATAAAACTCAACGGACGTCACAATAAAACCTCTTATTTGAACCCGACCTAAGAAAGGGAGGCAAAGGCCGCCGGTTCAACGACCCGTCTTATCTCGGACACCAACTTTTATCTCCTCATCTAGCTCACGCCTTCGCTCCTAATCGATCTCTTTATTAAATAGAACCTTATCCCTTCAGGAATAAAGCCTATCGCCCTCTCGCAGCAAAGAATTTGCAGACTTACATTGAAGAAATAAGGTTTTAGTTTCTTTACAGATCTCGTTGGCTCAGATTCAGAATTCGCGATGTGCCAAGTTTATGTCCAATATTTGTCCAGATTAGATAATATGATTTTGGATTCAGTTGTGCAAACTCGACCAAGTATTAAATGGCTTACTTGTGTGACCGGAAATTAAATCAAATGTGGCTTGAATTTGGGTAAAGCTATTATATTGTAGGAACCTTTGCATACTTGGATATTTAAATAAATATGTTTCCATTTTTCATGTCCTTGGAGGCAAAATACACATCTTACGAAATAATTTTTGAAATACATTGTAAAAATATAAAGAACGGCATAGGACACCGAATAAAAACACATTAACTACTCTTTGGTGTGTCAAAACCTATTACCATTGTACGAGCCCGAGGCAGTTATTCTAACTCTCCCCTCTTCGCTACTTCCCTTTTGTATTAGCTAAAAATAACAAACAACTCGGACGCAGTTCAGACAACTGAATACCATTAGACTACATTATTGATATTGGGCAATGCAAGTAATTCTAAGCTTCAAACAATTTAAGACAAGTAGGATCACATAAATCTTCGCAGAAAAAATCCCGTTTAAAATAAAGTCAATCCATACGTACACACATACATCAATCACGACTGTAAAGTTAAATTTTCTACATCAATGGGCCGTGGATGACTTCCCCGAAGAGATAGGTAGAGGTGAACTTATGGTATTTATTTGCTACTACTGAACAAGTGCTACTGAACTGGATAAGTGATGTATGGATCTTATCTAGTACCCCATAATTCCGAACTACCGATAACTTTAAAAAAAAATCTTAATTATGTTCGTGAGAGAATTTTAGTTCAGTCAATATGAAGTCAAATAGTTAAAACATTTTCGTTTTGATATGAATTTCAATAACAATAATCTGAGTTATTTGGGTCAAACGATTACATTTAAGTTATGGCCGTACATTTACCGTTTTCCCTTAATTTTTAATCGTCGGCATCACTCACATTCTCACACGGCACACCTCACCTGTGCGTGGAAACAACCATCAAAATGAATGACTGCACATTTGATGACAATAATTCAAGTCTTCTACAGACATACACACATGCATATGCTCACGCCTGTTTTCCTCGAAGGGGTAGGCAGGCAGAGGTGTACTTATAGTATACCCACATTTCAAAAGTTATGTTAAGTCCCATGTAATAGGGAGTGAGCTTATTGCCAATGGAATTTGCAGATGGGACAACAAAATAACACTTTGCCCGACCCGGACATCGAACCCAGAAATCATCGGTATAAGCAGAGCGTATTAAGAACTTCTGGACATTGCGAATTCATTTTAGTACTGTAAAATTAAACGATCAGAGTTGGCCCCTGTTCCCATTAATTAAACAATCTTAAGCGAAAGTAATTACAGTATAAGCACTGAATAAATAAATCATTCCCTCTATAATCTCTGTTATTATCAGGGCATAAATCTTTATAATAAAACATGACATAAATAGGCTATTATTTTGTTCGTCATCATAAGCGTAGAAGTTCGTTCACAACATTCCCATGAGCTTACTATTACAAAACATACCTAACAAAGCCTACACAAAAAAGCTTATCGTAAATCAAAACACAAGTCATAAGGTGCCTTGTACGCCTGCACCGGGAAGGCGAAATCTTTAATATCCATATATCCAACGAAATAGGGTCTCCCGATAGTCATGATATCGCAGTCTTATAATATTGCCTTGGAGGGTCTTACGAGACTGGCTTTTAGTAGAGGCGACCAAAAAATGTAGAGCTCTCAGTCATGTTTCCGATTCCTCTGGATCGTTGGTCAGTGAACTGCGTGCGAGGGGCGAGGGAGGTCCAGATGTGATGGGCGGAGAGGCTGTTCCGGGCGGGAGCTCAGCGCGCAGCCTCCGTCGTATCGAGCGGCCGCACCCGTACCCACGTGCTCCATTCACCGGTACTTTACCACGTGTGAACTATATAAGGATCGGAAAAATGCTGAAAGGCACCATTAACCACATCTTTGGAAAAAAGCCAAAAGGGATAAAAAATATAAAAAAATTACACTTTCCTATGATATCGCCACGGGATCTTTATCCCTTAGACGCGTTGGCGCCCAACATGGGAAAATCCTTCTTTTGATTGCGTAATGATATTTGATTTTATTTGTAGTTACAAATAATTTAAAAGGCCCATTCAACGTCATATTTAAGTGATGTTTCACTGTAGATGTGAATAGATAACTTGCAATTGATTCTGAGATGAAAATTTCAATTACTGCCCGTCTTATTTGATGAGCTATTACGCCTGTTTGTCTCGTAGGAAGAAGCGTTCTGAATTCCAGTATTAGAAAAAATCGTCTGCATTTAATAAAGCTCCGAACAACTCGTTTTAAGTACTTTGTGTAGTCTAGTTCCATCGCTCAATCTCACACACACAACGGTACAGAAATTGCATAGTCAAGTTATACACTTCACGTTCCACTTAAACAATACAAAGCATTCAATGCATATTATAATATGAATGTTTCGCTATTCTCGTCTAACCTTTCATCGGGGTAAATGGCCGAGAAACCTAATTAGATGTCTAGATGTCTGTGCACAATAGAAATTCATTTTTCATTTGAGTTGAACACAAAAGGTATTAGGAGCGAGCAATCGATCGACAAAAACTAAAAGCTTGGAGGGGTTAGCGTTTCTCTTTCAGAAGTAGCTATGGTTGGGTTTTAACATCTTAAATTTCATAATTAAAGTAACCTGGGGCATGCGTTAAATTAAATGATAGTTCAGCTGTGTGACAGTGACAGGTGTATACATGTCATATGCATCTGTCTCATAATATGAGTCAAACCATCATGACAATAAGAACAAATGGTTAGAACCTACTTTTATGCTATACCAAAGCCCTGTTAATAAAAACCTGCTCGCTCGATCGTGACGTGCTTTGATTTGGCACAGTTAATTTTCCTGGACGTCCTCAGTCATAAGGAAAGTTTTAAACCATTTAAATTACTCATACGCATATACCTGTTCCAGAAGCCTATTGAGTCACAACTCAAGCAGTGCAAGTGATCGAAAGCCGGCGCAGTATGGTGCGATTAAATGAATACTGATCACTGGCTGCGCTAGATAAGCGACGTACAGTAATTTAAACTGCGGATAAATTGACGGCAGGTAATAAAATACCGGAGGCCACATTGAATAGCATCGATTTAATGAATGGCCTGTGCGGCAGGCCGATTGGATTTTGTGATTTCACTCCTATGAAATCAATCGCTTTATCTGTCGCGTTAATCTAGAACGGTTGGTCGAAAATGAAATCTCGCAATTTTCAAGTTAATAGCGTAATTCATTGTTTCATTGTTCTGTTCATTTATTACACTTCAGTTTTTTCTATTTCACTTAGCGTTAACTTCCTAGTATTTATAGCAGGACTACAGAGCATTGTGTAATGACACAGTGACACTCATAGGGTAGACTAACCGTTTATTCAAAGAGGTTCGATAGGATTCGAACTACTTACTAGTTTTTTTTTTTCTATCTGACTAGATAGTTCTATGCCTCTGAGGTACAAGCAATAATAAAAAACAAAACATTATTTACTATCAAAATTATCTAAACAGGACATTTTTACCCTGCTACACCGAAACAAAAACAAGTTTGAGGGGAACAAAATATTGCGTTTGATTTAGCTTATAAAAGTCAAGCTGTTTTCTCAAGTACCCATTTGAAATTGAGATCAAAAGCTCTTAGAAGAAAGCCCATTCATCAAGTATCAATAACCGTTGGAGAAGCTTGACACGAAAATCTTCCCACATTCCACATTCACTCCCCCACACCGTGTCATATTCGAACGTAACAAACAGGACGTTAGACGTTATTGATAACTCGCTAATGCGTGTGTGTCTTTTTCATACACACATGTAGAAGTAATACGCTTATGGGGGGTATAACTATACTAGAACTAAACCGCATTAATTTTGCTTGGAATGCACCAAATATAAATCGCAGATATAAAGCCAAAAACTAAAAGCCTAAAGATAGAATGATGAAACTATTTTATAAAAATCAAAAAATCAAAATCAAAATCAAAAAGTTTTATTCAACATAAGGGACACTTGGAACACTTATTGAACGTCATTTTTCTTACGCTAACTTAGGTTAATTTTACTACCGTTTCCAAAAGTAAGCCTGTCAGGAGAAGAAACGGCGAAACAAACTCCCCGGTTTTTTTTTTACATGTGTCCCTTCTATACACATAGGGTTGTTTAAGTACATTTCAATGGAAGAGTGAGCAACTCATTGCCATGTTTGGCTATCATCAATATACTCAGTTACACTATAATATGCTTTAACATTTTTAAATACTGCACGCACCACTAATGCACTACACTTTACTACGGTCGTGAGTAAAATTTGAAGATCCCTCAAAAAGCCATTCCAAAGGTCATGGAAGCCAAATATGAGCAAACAAAAGACGATCCGACGACGAACGACGATAATTTCTGCCCACTTTCTGCCATGAAAAGTATTTGTCGACTGTGACGTTTTCATGAAACTCGCAGTTCGAGTCGAGACTTGAGCCCAAGTGGAAAACTTCTGACTTATAAGAAGTTCGGTAACAACACTTTTAACGTAAAAGCTAGGAGCAAGCTTATGGCAATTCATTGTTCTTAATTGTAGTGGAAAAATATTTTATACGAAGAGTGACACCACAGTACTCTTTTAACGCTGTAAAAGGTGATTAAAGCATTGTCATCATCAAGTATACCTGGACCTGCCAAATGTGTATGACAATAAATATGACATTTTGTTTCATACTACGCAAGTGGCGAGTTCTGAAACCAATCCACAGTTTAAATACAGGCTTTAAAAGCAAATAGGAATCTAGGAACAAATCGTTCGAAATATGACACACTCACACAGACGCGCACATCTTCGAGAAAATGAGCGGAATAGGCGTAATGACTGTAAGACGTGTCACGTCGTGGCCGATCGCGTATACGTCATTCACTAGTTAATTTTAAAATCTTTAGATTGACAACCCTAACGCCCTTAAACGTTCTTATATCAAAAAATAGGCCTACAATCCTTACTGCTGCTAAAGTTTATAATATTAAAACTGTGTTTTAGTATTATGCAAAGATGATCACAATCACAGATGACGCGACCCTTCCCCTTATACTCGTTTAATTCTGATACTCAATTACATAACAGTCCACAATTCAACCAAACAATGACACGTGCAGGGCGTTCACCGAAATAAAGTTATTGCGAAAATGATATTATTTACATTGTTTCACGTAATGCGAAACCAATTTGGTCATTACTCACAACCATCAACAAAAAGTTATCGACAATTCAGAAACACAAAGCCATCGGTCTTCATGTAAAACCCATTATCATCCTAGCAATTGCTTGGTATATTTCACATTAACTTGTATTAAAGTATAGAAATTAGTACCCTGTATCCAATATTTTAAGGCGCATTTTGCCGAAAAGCCGTTGGAAAAATGGTAATGAAATTTGAAGCACTCGCCTTTGTCTGCAGACGACACGAACCAATTAATTTAATTAGCTCGATGGAGCAGATCCTTCAGAGGCGGTCACTTTGTAAAGCTCACGGCGTTGACGGCTACATTTATTTGGATTTTGTTACATTATAAAAACTCTACGCCCTTGGGAACTTGTGAGATATACGCAGACAATTTCTCTTGACTAAGTAATCACATGTGTTCACTCGGCCCATAGGATATACCGTCAAGTTTAACGATTTTCCTGATTTTTAAAGAAGGATTTGCGTCATTCATTTTTCATACTATGGGTAAGATTAATTAAATCTAAATGCCGATTAAGTAAGTTAGAGAATAATTTTTTTAGAAACGTTGAAATACCTCGTACTAATATTCAAGTCAGGTCATAAATCTTATAGAAAGCTGTGTTAACACTTCGAAAAGACGCAAATCCAAGCTATGTTCCTAATTAGGTTACGCGCTTATAAATCTGGAAAGATTATGTCAACCTACAAAGATTTATGAATTTCTGGAATCCGCATTTAAATTAAGACGTCTTCTTCAACTATTTAGATTATTAGTTTTACGATCCACCAAACCGTCTACATTCCATAAATTTACACGAATGCCGTGGTACAATTTCAGATTTCCTGTTTCGAAACATCCGGAAAAGTGGCAATAATATATTACCACTTTACGTGGTTATTAAGTATGTTATTTAACTCACAACCACAAAATGAGTTAGTTAATTTAATTCTATATATCCATGATTGAACAATAAATTGTCTTTTTGAAGACGCCTGTGACGAAGTCAAACACTTACACTTTACAATATTCTATCCATCTGTCATATAAGTTACTAAAGATAAACAAATCTATAATTTTGTTCTTTCTTTTGATCAGAGAACTTATCGCTAGTTAACATTATAATTAAATTGAAGGTATGGATAGATAAAATCTGAGATAACTGGGGATATCAATCCATCTGTAAGCTTCGAAAGGTTCTGGCTAAGCTTAATCATTATACTTAATAAGAAGTACAGTTGTCCTATATTTAAGGTCACTGATAGATCCTTTACGATGGCTATAACGTTCCGAAAGGCTATAAAGGGTAATGGCAACTTTGCTAGTTTCAACTGATTCAATTACACCCTCATAATTTCAATCCTATCCCAAAAGTATTAAAGCCGATTGTTACACGGCGTTTGTTGTAATAAAGTTATTAAAACATTTGCTATGGGCAATTAATCGGTGACGTCAATTGCGGGAGATACATCTTGAAATGAGCTCATCGATGGACGCCCAAAGATCAGCATTCGTGAAATGTGATGTGTCATTGGTTCCGGATGTTTTCTAGCTGTTTATTGGTTACATTCATTATATTGTGAAAAACAGATGCAAATAAACTGAAGGCTATTTCAAAGTCCAGGATTAGTAGTCAATACTAGTATTTTCAATGGACTGCCAGTGAAAGACGACAGGACCCACTTCAGTATTCAGTTTCGATGGAATTATCTATGCATGTTAATATGTATTTGTAATTGCATGTTAATAGGTTTCCTTAAGATCATTTTCTTAACTCTTCATCATCACTGTCAGTCAAGCTTGATGATAATATGAGAACCATTGGAACCACTATCAAATTAAGTACATAATTTAACTGCAATAAAGCATGTGCATAAAACACACCCTTTATAAGTAAATAATTGTATACTGGAACACCAATAGATAGAACGTCACTTTAAGACAATTTTATTCAAATAGTTTACATTGACGACATCACCGCAACCAATGATGATGTAAGACGAATCGAATGGCAATAAATTATTATGACCTTCCCAGCACCTATGCTCGAATCGGTAGAGAATCTAAAAGATGAGTGAACAATATCGTAAGAATAAGCTAAAGAAGAGTAAGATATTGTTGATACCTTTACATAGGAGTCTCAGGCATAGGATGAATTTTATTGGAACTTCTATTGAAAGAACTTCATCCTAGTATCCTAAATAATATTGATTGATTGAATATGAATGAATGCAATGAATTAAGACGTGTCGTTACCGATTCCACCCACAGACTAGGAGGATTCTACGACTTTTATCTACACTAATATTTTAAAGAGTAAAGCTTTGATTACTTTTTTGTTTGTTTGTTTGCATTGAACAGGCTCCGAAACTACATGACCGATCTTGAAAATTCTTTCAACAATGGATAGCTACATCATCAACGAAAAACATAGGCTATTTTTTATCCCTGTACTCCCACGGGAACTACGCGTGAAACCGCGTGACGTCCGCTAGTGACTTATTGAATAATAGAGCATTCAGCTAATTGAGATTATCTTCATTTATTTAAGAGCTAGGCACTTGTCGGAGAAGCAATCGCCAACCCTATCTATTGTCCGCTAACACTTTTTACTTCCTTGTACGACGTGACGCTGACTTTTTCCTTCAGCTGTTGTGACTTGAGATTATATCATTGATTAAATAATTTAATTTCCTCAACCTGATAAATCTCAGTTGAAACAACACTAAACGGTTACAAATCTATCAACGAGATGCAAAACCCAAAAAATGTTATAACTTGACATTCTAACCCAAAGTCTAAAAGCTTGTTGAACTTCACCCACATGCAACTCGACACGCTTGGCATTAGTCAAACGGTGACTCATTTGACCCCAAACCTCTCAAATTCTCTAAAGACGCCTTGACATGTGCGCCCAAACTCAGCCGCAACATTCGATGCATTTTATTCGAAAAAAAAATAGTTGATATGCATGCAATGTTCGTGGCTAATTATAAACTTGTGTAATTTGCGTGGCTTGGAGTATAAGAAAACTGGTAAGTTATGACTGACGGTTGAGTAGATTATAAAATTAATTATGACACAGACATTTAAACATTTAAACGAAGGGCTCAGGACACTCTGTCTTGGAAGACATAAATCTTTCTGATTATGATTAATGACCGTCCTATGACCTCGACGAACTTTGGTTTAAAATTCAATCAACGTCACAACTCTGTAAATATGCATAAGAACTAACATGGCTTCCTATTTGTTTGACCTGTCAACACCTTGCCGACAAGTTTGGGCATAGTCTTATACGGAAGCCGGTGATTCAATGCACTCTGCATCCGTTCGACTTATGGTATTGTCTATGATTGGTTGGCTTACCGTTTCCTGTTTAAAATTCTTGTACTTATTCATATTGGAACGAAAATAAATTGATTGTTCAAAGAAAAGTTCGGTATCGATGGTAAGATATCTGCTCCAATTTATTCAATAAATTCCTTTGAACGCACCAACTGCTGCATCTAAATATGTTTCCATTTTATATGGATTTGATTTGAAATACTGATAGTACCAAGCGTACCCTTTTACCCTTCGGTGTATTGATTTAGCATTAGGCATGCACGCTGCAATGGGAATAAGTTGAACAGAATGTAGAGCTTTTAATAGTAAGAATGAAGTAATATAAATAGACTGAAACACCCGAAATTCAATACAGCAGGCGTTAAAACGTGTAACGTAACACGATGCAATCGAGATAAATCCGATTACTTGACTAATTACACAGCCGACAGGCATGATTGATGTCTGAATTAAATCGAAGTCTCGAAACACGAGGGAGAAATGCATCTTTAATTAATAAAGCGCTCGTCATGACAGGCTCGTTGAAGCATAGGAAACTTTAGAGACAAAGCACAATGGTGTCTATCATACACCTTCTCACGGGACTTTTAACTGACTGATGTGTATTATTATAATGGATGGGTTTTTGTTTCATTTAACTGTGTATTAAAATAGGGTCATCAAGTTCATGCAAGGCTTTTCCAACATAGTGACCAATTTGGTCCAACTGAGTGTGATTTCTATACCATAAAAATTCGAAAATTTGTAACATCTTATCCGAAGGCTTGAAGAATATTTTTATCTGTTGTTTGTTCGATATCTCACGGGTCATGACAAAAATCTTGTATATTATCATAACAATGCGTACAGTGCGTCGGTCGGCAACGGACGCCAACACCCACGCAGTCCGATAACCGAGAATTATAGAGCACACATGTTTGCAACAAAGTGCAACTTCGTTCCCAGGAAGCAGTAGCAAATGTTCATGATAACAATTAAAGTATTTAAACAACAAAACAATGAGCAGATCCAGTGTAGCTGAACCTCTTTGTACCAATTGCTCGTAAGATAAGAGTTCGCTCGATCGAAGACTATAAACATATGCTCACGCCTGTATTCCCCGAAGGATAGGCAAAGATCTTAAAGTACACCCAGATAGTACGTCCGTGATAGCAAGTCCCATGTAGAAGAGGGCAAGCCTATAACAATTAACCGGGCACTAATTAACTAAAGGACTGTTACTTGGAAATTACAGAAAGAATTGAAAATGTCAATAACACTAATCGACGGTATCAAGCCCAGGGACTCGTGTTGCGCAATAGCGTTTGCGTGGGACTACTAGACCAATGAGACAGGCAAGAATGTAAACTAGGTGAAAATGAAAGATTTACATAGATGATTTAGACATGAATGGATTGTAAGAAAGGAAAAGTGAAGTAAGTACAATAAATTCCCACGAATTGACACTTGTCAGTTAAGAGTGCGTGGGTATAATTTGCGATTATTGTTGTGAAACACGGCTCCATAGCTCACATTATTTTTATTAAGGTTGTTCCGCGTGTGACACATCGTTTTAACTGTTGTTTACTCCTTTAGGTTAACTTTATGCAAGCAGAGTTGACACTGTCCAAGTTCTTGGAAGTCTTCCAGCTTGAAAGTAGGATTAAGATCCGTTTGTCTCTGTTTATTATGTCATTTATAAAAACAAAATTTGGCCTAGGTATTTGCCGAAATTCGTCAGGCATCATTTATGATAGACTTTCAGACACTGCCTCGTTGATGCTGAGATAATTGACGCTACTGTCAAACATGAGATCCTGGATTCGATCCCCGGGTCGGGCAAAGTATTATTGGGTTTTTCTATCAGAAAACTTCTAGTAGCAATCTTCAAGTGCCCGGTTAATGGCAATAGGGAGCGACTAATACTTGAGACTTGAAAAACATCTGGCGAAATTTGGGTGTAATTTATATAAGCACACCACTAATTATCTCGATAATTTAACTTAAATTATTAGACATACGTATGTATGTACTTTCAGGACCTAAACTAAAATGTTCCATTCAGTTTCACTGCTGTAATTTCTTATATCTTAAAAGTCGAAAAGGACAACACTCAAACCTATTGCAGCAACAGCAAGTAGAGTAGCAATTTTAATTTCGTTTATGACTGCTCGGGGATGCAGAAAAGATGTTGATTGGATATCCCGTCCCGGATGAGGGGTTACAACGGTTACAATAATCATTAATTTTATTGGATGGAAACCTTAAATTACCTATTTGTTCTGTAGGGGATTACAAGCTACTGCTTACTTTTTACAAAAGGGGTCAGAAATAACCATTCCTTTACGATTCTCTTGTCCACGTTCTTTGGTACTAATGATTTTATTGGGATAACTATTAGGGATGTGATAGTTAAACTACCTTTTTACGGCTAAGCCGATGGCAGTTCATTGTATCATCACTATATGAGTTACAGCTGAAATGATTTGGAATGGAGTATTTGCAGAGGTAGTAGGTTCGAGACGCATTTGCATTTTTCTTAACCATTATCCCTACTAATATTATAAATGCGAAAGTAACTCTGTCTGTCTCTGTTACGCTTTCCCGCTTAAACCTCTCAACCGATTTTGATGAAATTTGGCACAGACAATCTTTAGACCCTGAGAAAGGACATAGGCTACCTTTTATTTATTAAAAATATTAGGTTTCCGCGACCATAAGGATGAAACTAAATCTACGCGGGTGAAACCGCGGCGCACAGCTAGTAAGAAAATATATTTCACGTAGCAAAACAGTTGAATAGCAGAATTCCAATTAAAATGAAAGTACATTTTGTTACATACCTATTCGTTTGTTATCAACGAAGACGGTTTTGACCTCAAACATTTGATAACAAGGTGTGTGTAGTTAATTAACATATTTTTCTTAGCAATAACACACATGCCGCATAATGATTACCATCTATCTATACAGATAAATAAAATTGAAGTGTCCTTTTTGTAATTCCAAAATTACAGCTTGTCACTAAATGCATATGAAAATATACACGCTACTGACACAAAACAACCAAGTTTTAAAAAAAATCTCTGTCTGTCTGTTTGTTCCGGGTAATCTCTGAAACGGCTGGACGGATTTTAACGGGACTTTCACTGGTAGGTAGCTGGTGTTTCAAGGAGTAACTTAGGCTACTTTTATTTATCAAAAATATTAGGGTTCCGCGACAATAAGGATGAAACTAAATCTACGCGGGTGAAACCGCGGGGCACAGCTAGTCCAAATTTAAAAACCACCTACCACCTAAGAACATTGTTTATGTACATTTTTAAACATATTGATAGCATTAATCTCAATCAAAATAATCATTACTAGCTTTGCCCCGCTTTTACTAGCGTTTCACGCGGTTCCCTAATATTTTTTTATAAATAAATGTAGCCTAAGTTACTCCTTGAAACATGAGCTACCCGCCAGTGAAAGTCACGTTAAAATCGGTCCAGCCGTTTCAGAGATTAGCCGGAACAGACAGAAAAATCTTAAAAGTTGATGTTTTAATTTTTGTACCGTGTATACTTTCACGTGCATTTAGTGAAAAACTTATTTTGGAATTACAAACAGACACTTTAATTTTATTTATCTGTGTAGATGTATAGATGATTATTCAGCGAGGCTAAGCATTTGCAGGATGCACAGACTATATATTTTATCTAACTTGATTCTTGCGTAAGGGCTAATCTAGGTCAAATTTCTTTAAGCTGCTCGTGATGACCGATTAGTCGCGGTGACGAGCACAATTCACAATAAGTTTACACACGCTTTTTCCATAGACATGATACTACATACGGAGAGTACAAAAACGTTAACCCAATTTGCGGGGGTCGTTAGTGTCCCGGCCTCTGCAAGCTTTCTTAGTTAACTCCACGGCTATCTAGGTGAGTTAGGGTTGGGAGAAGACGAAAAGATCTTGAATTAAATTCTTCATTTATTTTTAACAATAACTCATACCATAAAAATCTATACAGATAAATAAAATTGAAGTGTCTGTTTGTAATTTAAAATAAACAGCTTTTTACTAAATGCATATGAAAGTACATACATTACGCGCATCAAAAAAAATGTCCGTGTCTTTCTTTTTGTTCAGACTAATCTCCGAAACGGCTGGACCAATTTTAACGGGACTTTCACTGACTGACATAGCTTATGTTACAAGGAGTAACGTAGGCGACCTTTATTTAAAAAAACATTAGGGTGTCGCGGGTGAAACCGCGGGGCACAGGTAATATGTTTGTCATGGATAAGAAATGTCATTAAACTTCCTAATGTTTAAATATCGAAGAATTTATATTGTAACTTCAAGATGAGACAAAGAATACATCGGTTTACAACTGACTGATGGAAGGCCATACCATACTGCCTTTTCATGAATAACTTTATTGCGACAGCCCTGTACGAGGCAAGTGACCGCTCGCCTCGCATTGCCAAAAGGAAATAGGCGTCGGTCTTTCTGAGCTTAATCCGTCGAGAATTCTTTTTGTGTAGATTTATTGGTTTGCCCAAGATTTTTATATGGTTATTAATTTAATGTTTTTTTGGTTCACTTTTTAATATGCTGACAAGCTACAAGGCGAATGTTATGTGAATGTAATTTAAACTTTTTATATATTTACGAGGTGGTTTCGAATGATAATTATCATACATGATAAATGGCAAGGGTAGTCACTAATCAGTTGATCAAATGTGTGTTGAGTTGGACATTCCCTCCCTGATGGGAAAGATAATTTTCATTTTGAATTACTACAAATAAGTTAAAATTGCAGCTCACGTATCTAACTAAACTACTTAAGATTAAGATATGTGTCAAACAGTTAGACTTTTCTTACAGATGGCTACTGGTCGCGGCAAAACCGACTTTTCAATTGCCAAGATAGTTTGTCTGGGATAGTTGCAGCTTCAGCGTAATCAGACTGAAATTACCATGGCAATAAGAGCTCATGGTAAGGTCCCAGGCAGGTGTCGGATGTCAGATGGCTTCGCTTCGTATAAAAATCAGGTGATCAGTCACATTAGGTTGGATCAAGTGCCGACCCCAACAATGTATGGGATAAACCCAAGGAGGTAAGGCATGGTAAGGACTAGACACATCTCTTCACTTCTACTGAGTATGAGTGTGCTTATAAAACTGCCACTCAAACGAGAGGTCTAAATAATGACTCTAGGTTCAGAAAGAAGCAGGAAAAAGATCAACTTTTTGAACAAGCCCACTCGTCGGCTGAGTCACTTCGCTCACAGAGGGTCAGTACAGTAAAAAAATATAATGTTTTTTCGTCACAATACTCCGGTCGGAGAATTTATACCCTGTCGCCACAAAATAAAAACATACTGATGGACAGCTTCCATACATTGACGGTAACAACTGCGCACTTAGGTTCGAGTGGATATGAAATCTCTAATTATCTGATCAATCGATAATGTCAGGTACTGATATATTTTCGTTTCGCTCCCTCCTTTTCGCTCGCTCGCTCTTACGTAAATGCAGTAGGCCTAGACAAATTAACATTCTCTCGTGCTTGCGCTAAGCGATACAAAATGTATGGAAATGACATTAACCAAGCACGTGACATATGTCATTCCGATACATTTAGCAATTTGTCTTGTTTTTGTTTTGATAACTTTGTCTACAGGCTCGGGTCCCGTCACGAGTAAAGAACGAGCAGCGAAAAATAGTGGGGATACTGCGCATTTTTTTATTCGCCTCGCACCATATATATAGAAAAATGCAGAATCAAAAAATTAACTATTAAGCATTCAAATGTACTCGTTCTTAACCCGTAACTATAAAACATCTGTGTACTTGCGCGACGCACGATTCGCGCACATAGTTGGAAGTCGCACTTCTGTTAACTTCCTAATTTGAGCCGCTGCTGTTGATGCAGTTTCATAACTACTTGGCATTTGGTTTTTACGCAACCATGCTCTTTGAAGTGGAGTTAAACTGCTCAACTGTTACGTTTTACGGACCTAATCGATTCCCTTTGATATTCGAGATCAGTTTTAATTTTTTATAAACTTTTGACAGGTTAATATTTGTTCCGCGACTTTCTCTATACTACTCTTATGTACGACTAGCTAGCCGTAGGGCACAGCTGTGCCCTACGGTTTCACCCGCGTAGATTTAGTTTCATCCTTAGTGTCGCAGAACCCTAATATTTTAAATAAATAAAAGTAAGTTAAACTAAGTTACTCTTTGAAACATCAGCTACCTGCCAGAAAATGCCGTTAAAATCGGTCTAGCCGTTTCAGAAATTGCCCGAAACAAACAGACAGACGGACAGAGAAAAAAAATTAAACTTGGTTTTTCTGTGTCAGTAGCGTGTATACTTTCATATGCATTTAGTGAAAAGCTGTTATTTTGGAATTACAAACAGACACTTCAATTTTATTTATCTGTATAGATAAGATTACCGCAAGCGCGAGAGAATGTTATTTTGTCTAGGCCTACTGTATGACCTAATCTCGTACCTACTTACCTAGCCAAATAAATAGTGTTCAACAGCAACCAAATAATAAACTATTCTTTCTTACTGCCAATTTCACGCCGTAATGTTGTCCCCTATAATTCTTTCGGCTACAAATTGCATTCCCTAGTCTCTGTCAAATATACCTACAATATTATGGGCACCTCGTGAGTCACTGCACAGGGGTGGTCACGAGACTCGCAAGTTATGAGTAAACCCTTATTTATTCGTTTTGGGGTTGACATAACCTTGGGGTGCTAGAGTAATTAAGACCGGATAGATTTACATGTTAATGAAATGACTGTTATTTTACTGTTTTGCTAGTAGTAATTGCAAAGTATATTGTTAGAGGAACTCAAAGATACTTGTGCGCAGAATTATGTAGGATGTGATCATGATTTTTTTATTGAGTTTGATTCTATATAGACTGAATATGAATAGGTATGTAGTTTTATACAATTGAAGTATAATAAAAGTTTAAATTTCTTTACTTGTTTACTCCTTTACAATTCAAATAATAATTAAATCAACATAAAAAATAAATACTCCTGCCTTTCGTTGTTTACCGTCTTTCGTCTTTTTTCTCTCTGTCATCTGTCAATCTTATTTTTCCTCTTCCATTCTTAAACATTCAAATATTGTCTATCATTACCACATACAAACTCATTTCATCAATCCCACAGGTATATAACTACTATTTTTCCTATGATACATTTATATATGAAATAAATCTAAATCCTATTCTTATAGTATAAATTTGTATGTATTGATGTATGTTTGTTACTCTTTCACACAAAAACCACTGAATGGATTTTAAGGAGACTTTACAATAATATAGTTTACACATCAGAATAACACCTAGTCTACAGTTTATACCTATACTGTCTGAATTGTCTAAAATATAAAGGTAAGTCAAATCCTGCGCAGATGGAGACTTGCGCTACTTACATAATAATCTTTCAACACTAAAAAACCACAACCGATGCACTGACACCAAATGAAATAGTTCGACATGAAGACCAAAGTAATCTATTGAATTCAACTAAGCATGCACTGAAACAAACGTAAAACAATATTTTTGCTATGCATACTAATATGTGATCCTATATCAATTGCAGTCATGCAAATGTCATACTAAGGTACATATTATTATGCGTCAATTGTAAAACGCAGTGATGTAGGAGCATACCAATTGTGGCCTGACCAATTTGCATGCAGATGTGAACATGGCATTGTCAACAAGCAGTTACATTTGATGATATAATATTTGTTATTGATTTGATCATTTGAGTAAAGGACAAGGTTACAGATGAGATAATCAATAGATTTATGCTCATCTTCTTGGTTTGAAAATTAAAATGATTAATCAGTTCAACTACCCATTGGTAGGATACCTTTTAGCTTTTATTCAATTGTTTTACAACAGATTAGGTAAAATCTCATTATTAAAGATTAATAATAGTTCTATGGTTATAGAGTTGAGAGTTGAAGGGGCTACCATTAATTAAGTGAGGTGTATAGAGGCAGGGGGGAGGGGGTGCGGGTGCTTCTTTTTTAAACACATTTAAGTTCAGATTAACATATTTACACTTCAATAAATCTTTAATGATATTATGAGGGAGTCAGTCACAAATTTTATTCTTGTCTACCCCAATCACAGAGAGATAACATACCTTTTTGATATTATATCACTTAGTTGGCATTTAGTAATATTCTATTGCATTCTTCTGTCAGGTACTTTCAAAATTTTGCCACCTCTATGAAGCTACTTTCAACCCCGGGAAGACTAATTCTAGGGGCAGGAGTAACATTAACGCCCAAACAATTACCTAAAATATCGTTATTAACAAAAAAATAACCACGTATGGGCGAGTGTTAAAGCCTGAATCCACACCTATACCCGAAATATAATCCAATTTGAAAATTGATCCCCTCAATAAATGAAGACATTTTGCACACAAATATAATTCCGTCTCGCAACCCCCTACACATTCAACCGAGGGGTGGGCCGCCGGAGTGATAAACGCCCGCATGCTAAGAAATGATTGCACGAAACTGTATATTGTAACATAAACTAAACTTCTTATCTAATAATATACATAAGGAATAATAAATACCTCATAAGCTTCTTAAAATACAGGAGAATGCAGCAACTAAGAGCCGATGGGACAAATCCTTGCACAACCACACAACTAAAATAATACGCAAATAATTCACACTAGCACAAGCGTTCTCACTCCACGTTTAATGAAATGAACACGGGTAAACTGTATCACGAATTTATCGTGTCATAAAACGTCCAATAATTGCATATGAAATGTGAAAAGAGCATTTCCTATTTTAAAGAAATTGCCAGACGATCTACACAGCCTCCGCTACAAAAATCATTACAAAACTGAAAGATTTTTTTACTAAACATTGACTGATGAAAGCGATGGAAGGATGGCGCCACGAGCGTTGATTTGATTGGCGCAAGCGCTGTCAAATTGAAAAAGAAAATACGTTGTTCGTGTTACCAGTCATGGCTTTTCTACGCATAGGTTGTGACCACAGACAGTCGAATACCTAACGTTTTTCAACTGCGGATTCAGCTGCCACCTGCCACCATAATGCCAACGTCACTTTGACGAACAACTGACATTGACATATTTACTTTTCTTGTTTTGTGTTTTTCTGAGGTGTTTTTATGTCAACCTCTTTTAAAGGAAGTAGTGTGCAAGTTAAAAGATTGAAGTCGAACAGTAAGCTCTAATTACGAATCAAAATGTTAGATTCCGTGAAGCGTGTAATATTGGTACTCTCAGGAAAAGGTGGAGTTGGCAAATCAACAGTTAGTACACAACTGGCGCTTACTCTTAAAGAGAGAGGTTATAAAGTAAGTTTCCTTAGAACTTTACAAAACACTTATTATAATAAAAGTCTGAACACAGAAGTTTACAGAACAGTACTACTGTAAGAACAGTAGGACCTATAGTTAGATTATCTACTCTAGAAGGCTACTTCGCCACTGCTCAACTTAAATTGCCCAACACCAAGTTTAGCAGTGGGTAAACCTTCTGATGTACACAGTGTTCAACCAGTTGAACAATAAGATATATGTAAATGAAATAAAAATATTTTTTTTTTTACTTTTTCTCTAAGTAGTTAAGTAATATAATATACTTATTTCAGGTTGGTCTGCTAGATGTGGACTTATGTGGTCCGAGTGTACCATACCTGCTTAACTTAGAAAACCACAGCGTCCACCAAGGGCCCGATGGTTGGGTGCCAGTGTACATGGACCAGGAGCAGAGACTAGCCGTCATGTCTATAGGATTCCTGCTTAGTTCTAGAAATGACGCGGTAGTGTGGAGGGGTCCTAAGAAAACATCAATGATCAAACAGTTTCTGGAAGATGTGTGCTGGCAGGACTTAGATTATCTTGTCATTGACACACCACCAGGTACTTCTCTACAAATCTATTTAAGCTTCTCGTCTATTCTCATATGTAAAGCTGAACAGTTTGTTTGTTTGATTGAACACAGTAATCTTAGGAACTACTGTTACTGTTTGAAAAATTATTTCAGTGTTAGATAGGCCATTTATGGAAGATGGCTAAAGGTTATATGTCATCTAGTGGGACATAAAAATAATAAACATGTGTATAATATAAATAATATGTAGTATAATAGAATCTATTATAGTTATTATTTTAGTGATATTGCCATCCATACCCTGTACACCACTAATAGGAAACCACTATAATCTACAGGCACATCAGATGAACACATAACAGTGATGGAGAACCTCCGTCAAGTGCCGCAGTGCTCTGCCATACTGGTGACCACTCCTCAAGAGGTGGCCATTGAAGATGTCAGGAAGGAGATCACCTTCTGCAGGAAAACCGGTATACCTATCATGGGGATTATTGAGAATATGAGTGGGTAAGAAATTTTGCTATATCATGAGCTATGAGTCTGTCTCTCATGTACAGTTACCCCCCTTAATTATCGTTGAGTGTTACAATGAACGAAGGACGCTTCAAGTATTTAGATAAATCATGATCAGTTAAAATTAGTCAGCAATAGTATTGGTGATAATGGGATGTCTCTACTCCAGGAAACAACATGTGCCCTAACATAAATGAAATGAGGGCTTTATTTCTTATGTATTTCATAGGACAATTCCATCATAAATTACAATGTAGGAAATTTTTCAGGAGAATAATCAGAGCGCCTAGTGCGAGTTTTTTTATTGCCCCCGTCACAAGTCACCGTGTTGACATATACGCAGCTTTGTATAAGATCGAAACAGCGCCATCTGTCGGCCCTCAGATGGCACTATTGTAAGCCTATACAAATCTGGAAATGGGCTCACAATAGTGTCATGTTTAGGCCGACAGAGGCGCTGCTCCGATCCTATACAAATTGCGTTTACGTCGACGCGGTGACTTGTGACGGCGGCAGTGAAAAACTCGCACTAGGTCCTCTGATTACTCTGCTAAAAATATCTTTGGTTCATCATTACATACTTTATTTTCCAGTTACGAATGTCCAAGCTGCAGCACGTGCACAAACATATTCTCAAGCGGTGGAGGTCAGTCATTAGCAGAGTATGCAAAAGTACCGTTCCTCGGCAGCCTGCCAATAGACCCGCGAGTGGGGAGGTTGGCCGGGCAAGGATTGGCTGCAGTCAAAGAGCTCCCAGACTCGAACACCAGTAAAGTGTTCTCTGACTTAGTTACAATACTCAGTGCACCTAGCTCATGAGAATGTCTTATGAGACCTATGTCGTACAATGAATAAGTTTCAGACTTCAAGTAAAGAACCTAAAAATTAAAACAATTGTTGAATCAAACAAAGCTCATAGAAGCCTAACAGAATTTAAAGGAGGTAATTTTCGATGATGGCTTGCCATAATTTTCCGCCACGCGTCCACTGCTACACGACGCTTATGCACGTCAGTGAGCAGTGAGCGAATTTATGAAGAAGATGCGACATTAGCAGTGAATGTGTTAAAACCAGATTTTCATTTTATTTGATCACTGTTGATGATCAGTCCGAAGAACATAGAAAGATATTTTGTAGAGTGAGATAAGTAGAGCAATATTCAATGCGTATCTACGAATTACATTTCATGGAAATTAAAAATCCTCCTCGTATCGTACCATTACCATCCCACTGGGGCCTTACCATGAGCCCTTATTGCCATGATAGTTTCACTCATTTATGAAACAGATGTATGTGACGTGTATACATCTGTCACTGTCGCACAACTGAATTATCACTGCAATAAGAGCTCATGGTTGAGCCCCTGGTGGTATGAGTAGGAAGTCAATCAAATTGATACGGCGCTTGAGTTTGTAAGTAACTCCTTAATGCAGACTTTTTCTGGAATCATATATATAGAATCATGCATCATATAATTTCCGTGTCCATGATCTTAATGTTTTTTTTTGACATTGTACTTAAAATAGCTCTAAGCTTTGAGTTAATGCATATTTTTAGTAAGTCAAAGGCATAAAAAATGCACGATTAATATGGGAACAATTTTATTATGTTATTATTATATTTATGTAAATACAATTGCGTGTTGCACATCTATTTAGTTCTAAATATATAGTTTTGTAAAATTCATAATATTTGGCTATAAAATTGCATAGAATATCAAATGTAATTAATATGTCACAGTATACATTAATATGTGTATTATATTGTTGTGAATATAGTTGTATCTAAGAATACCATATCTTTTATATATCTAGTTGTCTTAGATAATAATTCATGTCTATATAAAAATGAACCCCTATCTCTCCTAGTCACACTATAACTTGAGACACTGCGGTGGTAAATTCTTTGACATTCATAAGTGCCTTACCAGGGCCTAAACTGAATAAATCATTTTCATTTCATTTTCATTTTTCACTCAAGGGAATAAAAACGTCTATCCCACCCTTATGTAAAAACACAGCCTAAGATAATCCTTGGTATAAGACATTCCATCTCTTTGTGATACGGATTTCAAAAGGGATGGATGTAGTTTTAGTGCGAGTTTGGTCTAGTCTTAAACGTGGTTTAAACCATGTTTGTAATTGCGTATTTTCCAAAATCTAGCTAGAATCATGAAATTTATCAAGAAACGAGTTTATTTCTTTTGGAAAAAAAAATAAAATAAACGATACTCGTAAATATCTAGTAACAAAACAAAAAATACGCAGTTATTTACTTCAACATTTCAGTTATATGGTTTATAGGTAAACAACGAATTTTTATAAATATAAATTTAAATTAAATGCATGCTACATTTAATTTAAATTCGTTTACTTATAAATTAAATAGGAAGATTTTCGTTCTCTTAAAATTAAATAAAAATTAGATAAGGCTTTAGTCGTCATAAAATTATTTGAGAAATATAACATTTCAAAAATACATTTTTGCTTAACTTAAAACACCACGTCATTTATACTAAGTGCACAACAAACCAATCAACAAAAACTTAATACAGTGTTTGCCTACCTAGGTTGCTATAGACCGTAATTTCAATAATAATTGGGGGCCTACCATCGGCTTAAGGAGATGTTAAGAACTTCTTATTATCTAACTTTATTACATAGGAATAGCTCTTAACGCGTTCACTGCTAACGACGCACCTGCGCGTCCAACTGTTACAGAATTTACTAAGAAAATGCAATGTTTGCAGTGAATTATTTAGAAAAAACTGTATATCGTATGCATTTAGTGAAAAGCTTAATTTGAAATTACAAAAATATACTACAGTTTTATTTATCTGTACTCATAAGCTCGACACGGGCGTATTCAAGGGACTTATGACTGATCTATTCAAATACTAACATTTGGCACCGTCTTAATGGTACGATTGGACCAGAGTTGTGCGAAGATGCGTAGCGAGGGATGTGTTTGTTGAGAACAAATGAAGCAATTTTTTGGGTTATGCACCTACTTACATACAATTTGGTGTACTTATACTCACATAATTACATAAAACGTTTTTATTATTTTGATAAAATGTACAAAATGCCTGGCTAAGTTCTTCTCAGAAGGCTACTTTCCAAACAGGTGGTACTTTATCGACGTTCATAAGTGCCTTACCATGGATTAAACTGAATCATTTAAATAATTGTTTGGTGCATTCTTTTGGTGCTAAGCACACATTCTTCGTTACGCATCTTCGCATATCTCTGGTTTAAACGCAATCAAAAGATGCCTAGAGGCTGCAATGTGGTAGGACCATAGAGTCATAAAGTCTACACAATGCCAGTAGCTGGTTTGGTCTCTTCATTCAACCACATAAACTGTCGGATTTCGTCCTCTGAAGACGGACAGCAATGTGGGGGTACCTTCTGTAACATCTCTCGCATCTCCTGTAAAAATGAATCACAATTATCTTCATGTATATTCCACTAGGGTCTTAAAAGCTCACAAAGGGGTGGGCATGTTACAACACTCATCAAAGATAAATCGGAAAGGAAATTTGTAAAATTAAAAAAATGAAAATGAAAAATGAAAAATATTTATTCAGTTTAGGCCCTGGTAAGGCACTTATGAAAGTCGAGAATTTACCACCGGTTCGGAAACTAGCCTTCTGAGAAGAACCGGCAAGAAACTCAGCCAGGCATCATGTACATATCATCGAAACAATATAAATCATAATGAAATCATCATCCAAAATCAAATTTGATAATAGGTATAAATATTCACAATAGTGACAAATTGTATTAGCATGCAAGTCATTATAAAACAAAATCAAAGAGATACCAGATAGATTTACAAGTGTTTGCATACCATGTATTTGCCAGGAGCTACTTGTGCAGAGTGATTTACCTAGTTCCATATATCCTTGTCATTTATGTTAGGTTTTTCTATTTTCAAATCATTAATGGGGTGTCTCCATCTATCTGATACCGTATGATCGAATGAACCGATTTGGCTGAAGTTTGAAATATAAACATTGACTCCATGAACGCGAATGGAGGTCGCGGGTAGTAGCTAATTATTAAGTTATGTTGTGACAAATTTAGATCTTTTTGTCTCTCAAGCACAAGGCAATGTCTTCAATTATTCCTCATACTCGTAAGTTTCATCTATACCTACTAATACTGGACCGATTAAAAAAATATTTTAGTGCTAAATAACCCATTTATCGAGGAAGGTTAAAGCTTTATATATCATCACGCGGAGACAATCGCGTGAAAGTAAAATATAAAAACGCTTTCTAAGTGAATTAAAAGTAAAATAGAGTTTATAGGGATTATGGACAATTGTAGCGTACCCTCATGGCATTCCTGTTCCTCTCCGCGGCCAAGATATGGTTGACGACGGGCGCAGGGTAGTCCTGCCCTATGATGCACTGCGCCTGCTCTTGGCAATCTATCGGCGCTTTCCACGGCTCGTAGCTGAAGGATTATTAATCATATTCATATTAATAACTGGGAAAAGTCTGTCAGTTCTTAGATAAGCATAGCAATGAAGATTTCGCAAAAAAAAGCCGGCATCAATAAACCGAATATTCAATTACTTATCTCTTTTTTGAAATTTTAATTTATTTTGAAATTTATGAAATTTGCTATAGAATAGCTTTGATCCTAAGAGCGGACAGGACTATAAAAACATTACAGTGCTATTCAATATTAGATAATTGGTCCATCGTCTCCAAGGTCCTTGTACGTTATTTTTGCACCCTGGATGAAATAAAGTAGACCTATAAATAGCATTGCTATGGCTCTCTAGCTATAGCAATGAATTATATTTTATATTAATAGATATAGCAATAGATTATTTTTTTAGACATGGCAGGTAAGAGTACCTACTCTTACCTGCCATGTCTAAAAAAATAATCTTAATAATAATAATATCTAGGAAATGCTATTTACGGCACTGAGTAGAGGGCAAGAAAGATGCATAAGTGAGTATGTGTACATTCCATTTTTCCGATGTCAAATAGAAGGTTATACCTGGGATAAGTAATCTGTCCAGTCGCTTGAGTTGAAGTAGTTACTAAGGCACACATTCTTCTGCATTTTTAATATGATACTCACATGTAAGACACGGGCATCCTCGCCAACTCAGGCACGTATCTCTTCACATACTCCCCACTGGGATCCAGCCGTTTGCCCAACCTCACTGGACAAGCACATTCCCCAGAATCTAGAAGCGCTTCGAAAGCACTCGATGACACCCACATCCAATTACCAGCGCACACCGACCTGTGATTAAAGAAATTTTAACTGTAACTGTACCCTGATATGGATCAAAATGTGTTAACGGACAATTCAATGCAATCAATGTTTGTAATGAGAATGTTAGTATGTGTTTTTACATAGGAATAAAGTCACGTCTAAAGAAAATCAAAATTAACTTATGACAGCAAAAATCTGTTTTCCTATAAACAATAACTTAAATGAATGTTAACACAAAGAAGCTTTGAAATATTTTGACCTTTTATTAGCCTTTGATAAAGTATATCATAAGATTTACATAATCAAAAACACATAAAGAAAAAATCATAACGAAACTTCTTTAAATGTATACAATAACATTTAGCGTACAGCACTCACGAGCTATCGCATCAATTATACTCATATCTCTAGGCACTTTTTAAAAGAAGTTCCACAAGGCTTTATTCTTGGTCCACGTATGTTTCTTAGTTTTATTTCAAGACATGGTTCTGTCTGCGTTATAAATCGGTATCTCATTCAAGTCGATTAACAATATAGCCTATATTATTCAGTGATAATGTAGCATTTTATGAGGAAAAATATTTAAATTGATTATTTATAGTAATTGTCTAAGTAGTGAACTTTGTTAAGTCTCTATTTCTAAACAAGATTATTTTCTCAGTTCGAATTCGTAGCGCGAAGCAAAGAGAGGGCGTTTTGCTAGCAATATTAATGTACAAATATAAAAAATACTCTATGTTATTGGTAGGTATATATAAATGATTTACCAGTCAGCATCAAGCAAGTACTTCAAGAAGTGGTTAAGGCCGTGTTCCCAGGAGAGCCAGAGGGTGCCTCGGGTGAGGAAGGAGGCGACAGTGTTCCGCACGGCGTGGTGGAGCCACCCTTCGGTGCGCAGTTGTCGCATGGCTGCGTCTATGAATGGGAAACCTGTACGGCCCTCGATCCATCTGAAGACATGTTATTATTTTCGTTCAGACATGTTCGCTTGTTTGAGTAACAAACTTCTAAAACTTTTATGTTTCTACCTGTGCCCCACGGATTTACCTGCGTAGACTTCATGGGTGACCCGCGAAACCTTAATGTTTTTTTAAATAAAAGTAACTCAAGTTAATCCTTGTAAAATTAGCTATCTGCCAGTGAAAATCCCGTTGTAATCGGCCCAGTCGTCTCGGAGATTAACCGGAACAAACAGACAGACAGGCAAAACATTTTATAATTAGTTTTTTTTTGTCAGTACCTTAAATTTTATTTATCTGTATAGATATAAGTATGATAACAGTAAAGTGGCTTGCCACACCACAGGCCAACTTTAGTGCCTGAGACGGCGATGGCCTCATCATCTGTCACGTTGGCACCTATCTTCGGCTTAAAGTCGGTGTTCCTTTGGACTCTTATGAAAAGATTATATAGATTATATTACTCTGTATTAGAAACCAGTGGTTCAAGATGCGCATTATATCAGCGATATCCTTAGTTTTAATAAAGTGAAAGTAAAGAAATTTCTACCTTTGCAGTTCATCTCCTTGCGGTTGCTTCCAAGGAATGCTGAGACAAATTGGATTGCCGTCCATCTGACCGTAGTTGGGGTTGTTTACGCTCATTGTATAGAAGTATTCCCTCCAGATCAATTGTCCTAGAGAATTAAGGAATTGTGAAGAAACAAGAAATTCTATTCATTCCCAAGACTGCTAACTGTTCCCCTCCTTATCAAAATTCCTTCAATTTAATCTTCAATTAAGATAAAAGTATATAAGGCCATTATAGAATTTGTATTTTGGGCATTAATCCCAAATATCTAAGTTTGCTACAACTACAAATTACGAAATAATAATCTAATAAAATGGTGGATTTCTTAACTTCTCTGTGGCAGTAGAGGAATCGATTTTAACTGATATCAATTTGATCCTTGAGGTCTATCGTGTCATCCTTAAATTTACCTGATTCCTCGAAAACTCCCTGAACAAGTTCAGAAGCAAATCTTACCCGCAAAGGTCGATGATAAATTACATAGGTACAACAGTTTCCTTGCTATACTAGGAAACTATGGACCCACTCTAAAACAAAGCAAACCAATCATGAGGGGGAAGTCCGAATATAACTTGGAGTGATGTTACCAGTTATGAAATGATTCGAAGGAATTCTCCACTGATGCACTTGCTGGAATAGATCTTGAACCGACCAGTAGAACCTGAAATATTCCCAATTTGCTATGATGCTAAAGTAATCGTAACAGCTATTATTGTTTAGAGATAACCCTACCTAAAGAAAGAGACTTGAAAGCATCTACTTAAAGGATGACTCGCGCCAGACAGATCCGTACATAACTATATATATATATATATATATATATATCTATTTCACCCGCGTAGTTCCCGTTCCGGTAGGAGTACGGGAATAAAATATAGCCTATGTTACTCGCTGATGATGTAGCTATCCATTGCTGAAAGAATTTTCAAGATCGGTCAAGTAGTTTCGGAGCCTATTCAATGCAAACAAACAAACAAGGAAACAATCAAATCTTTCTTCTTTATAATATTAGTGTAGACGCAGTAGCTACTTACTATCAAGTGGGTTATACACTTATTTGCTACCACTAGATATCTTTGAATACCGAACTGAGTTTAATGTCAAATACTAGCCTAATCTACTTACTTCCTAACTGATAAACAGCCGAAACGCAGAGCAGGACTCAGTGAAATAGGAGGTCCGAGCAGATCAGGATTACCGTGAGTCGGCATATATGAACCACTGGAAAATGCAAGCTTATCGTCACATGTTAATGGTCTGAAACATTGGACTACTAAGCCATTGGAAGAAAGAATTCGAGAAAGTTGCAAATAAATTCATTAATTCATATAGGTACACTAGCTGTGCCCCGCGGTTTCACCCGCGTAGATTTAGTTTCATCTAACATTTTTAATAAATAAAAGTCTAAGTTACTTCTTGAAACATCAGCTACCTGCCAGTGAAAGTCCCGTTAAAATCGGTCCAGCCGTTTCAGAGATTACCCAGAGCAAACAGACAGACAGAGAAAAAATGTAATACTTGGTTTTTAGTATCAATAGCGTGTATACTTTCATATGCATTTAGTGATTTGCTGTTATTTTGGAATTACAAACACTTCAATTTTATTTATCTGTATAGATGTATAGATTATGCGGAAAATAGGAGGGCAATTGGTATAGTTAAAGTAAATATCTAGTAACTGAATTAGAGCTAACCCTATTAACAGTTATATATAGTTATAAGAGCTAATCAAAAGTATATCAATTGACTTAGTGTTGAAAATAATGACTGCAATAAGCATGTGCTATAAGCTCAAAGTGTTATCACCTGCAGAAGGTCTCGTGTTCGACTGCCAAGCGTTGCTGCATTTGTTTAAGAGCCGTGGTCTCGCCCCCGACCCAACGTATCATGCGAATGTCCTCATTCTCCAGAAACACGCCCAGATCTTCAGGTTTTGGAACCTGCAAGCATCATCCTCCTGCCTTTATCCCATTTTATTAGGGAACAGTGCAATGCGATTCTCGCTTCGATTTCTCTATCAGCCGCATTGTTTACTATGGATTTTTTTTTGTTTCTTGGTGGTGTGTTATTATTTCTGACCTACCATACTAGATATACGTTGACAATTTTGCAAACTTATGTAGATTAAGTTTCATATTTGAATGTGTACAAAATTGCAAAACATTGTTACGCTTCAACACTCGGAATGAAGACTTATGAACCAAACACATTTTATTTAAACACTATTAATGCTCGTCGAAAATCGTTTGTGAAAGCGAACGCGTTCTGCAAATGAAGTGTCCATTGAAGTCAAGAATCTCCTGAATATCAGGCCTACAAGAAAACGTAATGTTTTTAAGACCTCAACTTACTTTATTGTAAACAGTGAACTCCTTGTAGAAGCAATCAGGTAGAATTCCGAATTCAACCCCTTGGAAGTTGACATCGTCCACAGGGCGAGGGGGGTCGCCGATGGTCCCGACTGTATGCTGTTAATACCATAATATTATCATCATTACATCAGATGAATCTTAGTCGGAAAGTATTGCACTTTCAATCTATGAGGAGGCCATATCCCTACTAATATTATAAATGCGAAAGTAACTCTGTCTGTCTGTCAGTTACGCGTTCCCGCTTAAACCTCTCAACCGATTTTGATGAAATTTGCCACAGAAAATCTTTAGACCCTGAGAAAGGTACCTATTATTAAAAATATTAGCGTTCCGCGACAATAAGGATGAAACTAAATCTACGCGGGTGAAACCGCGGGGCACAGCTAGTATGCCATAATTTATACATATTATAAGTACACAACTAATTGTATTCATAGGGTTTAAAATCATGTGCTAAAAAGTTGAGCAATCTAATTGAGCAGTAGGTACCTACATCAGCAGGTATCATCCACTGCTCAACTATGAGTAATTGAGCAATAACCTGTATTACCCACTTTTCAACTGCAGTTAAGCAATTTAATTGACCAGTGGGAAAGAAGTGATCTTAACTTTATAGTGACTCACCAAGAACATTTGATACGTCAATGGTGGAATGCCCTTATTGGCTTTGAGTACGGTGTCAGGATTCCAGAGGGTGTGGGAGACCTCCTCATGATATTTTATCCCGTAATTGCGACAGGCTGTCTTGACGCTATCATCGCGCTGTCGCCACACGGGCTCGCAATCTTGCTCGAAGCTCAGCTTGCTGATACCTTTAAGGTCATGATTCAGAGTTCAAACATGTTTTAGGACAAAAATGAAACTGAGCTAATGACACGCAGGCCGCGAGGCGTAGAGCAAAATGTGAAACATGATCCCCTAAATATATATCATCCTTCTTTAAATTCATATCACCGAAATGAATGTTTTGTAATAAGGGGTGACACGTTTGAAATCGTCGCTAGTGTCTGTGCTGAAGCGTATGCAGCTCAAGATTAGGTACCAAATCTGCTCTGCTTTTTGCTGAATGGAATTGCGTCGCCTGCCAGTTAACATACCTATAACCTGAAATGAGTATATCAAGAGAACCGTGTATATACGTATTTTTAATAATACCTCGTTGGTCTATTCTGGTCGCAAACATTACTTCGAAACACGAGGTCCTAGTTCGATCCCGGGTCGGGCAAAGTTTTATTGGGTTTTTCCATCTGAAATTTCAAAAACTCATTTTGCACTTACCAAACTCCTCCCACAGCCTGGTGATGACCTTCTTGGGCTCTCCCTTCAGCATTATCAGCCTGCCACCATGCTTCTTGAACTGGTTGTCGAGGTCCTCGAGGGCTTCCAGTAAATATCGCATACGGTTGTAGCCCACCACCTTAGTACCTTTGGAGCAGATTTTTAAATATACCAGTTAAGTAAAAATCGCAGCTAACGTGGTAGGTATTCAAACCTTTTTTCTGGCATTCTATTCGAGTCACAAGAAAACCTTTCCCCATAATCATTCGAGGTGAAGTATTCAGGGAGAAACACTATTGTGTAAAGCACTGTGCCACCAATCACACTACACAATGAAGGAAAACGTCGTGAGGGAACCTGCAGATGTCTAAGAAGAAATTTAAAACGTGGACGACGATTTACCCTGTGGCATCTAAGGCATCTAAACATCTGTGTACAGTGAGTGTTTTAACACCTCTGCTTACCTCTTCAGAGGATTATTTTTAGGGATGGCGATACACTACAAAAAAGATCGTAACCTTATGAATCGATCCATATAAAATCGAATTCTAGAAGATCGATCTCCCAAAAAGCGATTCTTGTTTCGAGTTTGCATTTTTTTCACAACGTAATATAAATTGAAGGTCTGAAGCTATGAATGGATATGGATGAATATCCATAATAAAACAAACCAGCGGTCTCTCCGTCGAATATGAATATTGGGAAGAAAGGCACGTTTCGGTCTGACAGAGCCGAGTGTAAGGACGGGTTGTCGTGGAGCCTCAGCCCGTGGCGGAACCATAGCACGCTGCCGCCGAGCATCTTGCCTATTCCAATTTTTTCTGTAAATTCAAAACACTGTTTTTAAATTTTAAGGGAATTACTGCTAAGATCACAAACGCTCAACAACTTTTTCGATTGAAGCTGCCGCTGAGAAACCTTAGTGAATAACGCGGTCCTTCTATAGCGAAGAGGCACATTCAAAATATGAATATAACAGGATCTCCAATCGGAATTTCGGAGCTGCCAGGTTGGAGACTATAAGCACCTTATAAAAGTTCGCAGTTAAATAACTCTTTAGACTTTATGTCGTGTTTCTGGATTGAGTAAGGAAAGTTGCCAGTGCGCCATTAAATAGTGGGAAACCATCTTTTACCGTGGAATTTTATTCTATTACTACTGTGATGACCGACATACCGCCCACCGAAGTTACTCACCTGCCCTCACCCCGTAGCGAACTCCAGCTTACGATTTATGCAAAATGTTAAATTTCTCTTCTCTAAACTATAAAATAATAGGAATGCTTTTAGCTATTTACCCGTCTGAGTCCAACTCACGCATGTAAGTAAAAATCGAATAAAAATCCGTGACGTAGAACGATGCACCAAAACATGGTGGCTGCAACTTATACTATTTAAATTAGGTAATGGTAAAGTAGGTAATATACTATTAAAAGTAAATATGTAAAGAGCTGGCAGCGTTGCAAGCACAGATATACATTACAAGTCTCCATAGATGTAGGTATGTATGCTACGTAACTCTTACTACCTAGTTGGGTAAGATAACATAGGAACTTTTTTTAGGAAACATCCTTTTCCATCGTATGCATATCACAAAGATTACACACTATTCATTAAAAATATCTAAACAAAGTGCTCATAGGAAAAAGTAGGTAAGTAAATGAAGAAAATTAATATCTTTTTTAACCTTGCATACAGACATGACCTTAAGTAAGAACTGTGTAATGACTGCGATTACAGCATAACTATGTAACCAGATAGTGAAATAACTTGCTTAGTTTTCCTCTATCTTTATTTGAGCGGAGAAAATTATTGAATTGAAATAGGTAAAATGCATCCTTACAATTGTAAAACGACTTGTACTAACTACTAACCTACGTGTCACGTCTGCAATGGAAGAATATTTCATTACTAGGCAGGGACCTAAATTAAAGATTGTTGCGACTCGAATCCAGAATAAGAATAAAGTAATCGCTAACTAAAGCCGGAAATTACGAGGTTGTTTTTCAAAAGATCAAGGTGATTGATAAGTATTCAAAATAATTCACACCGACTGCTTTTTTACCCACGAGTCATCTAACAAACGTGAAATCTATCCAGTTTTAATTATGAAACTTCAGAAAGAGTCTTGTGCAAGTTTAAAAAATAATCTTGAACCTACCTAGTCAGAAACAATTGCGTCGTATGAAACCTAATAAATGATACGCCTCAACTATAGCTAGCGAAACTATCGATAGGTATAAGGTGCACTGCAATTGCATTCGTTACTGCATCTAGGAACCTAATTAGATACTGCAAAAAAATCTCCGTTGCTTTGCGACCAAAATAAGAACGCACAAATATCTTTCAAATTTCAATTACTCATACTCACAATCTTTGGAGAAAACTGCACTATTCACATCAAAGTCCCATACAAGTCAACGACAGGTCGTGAGTGTAAGAGGTCTCCCGGCGGACTGCGGCCGGAGGATTGTGCCGGAGGGCGACGCAAACAGGCATATTTAAAGCTGCAAAATCACGTGTTCTAGAATACCCCGCCAAGTTTCCAATATCACACAATAAACAACCTGTGGAAATCGCGAACAAACTAAGGGTGACCCTCGATGCCGTAGAAGTTTCACCCGACCACTGCCTTATCGACGCTAGCGAAGAGATCTTATGAAATTGGTTTAATTACATTACGACTGGCCAATTAAAGTGACCTAAATATATTGCAAATGGGAAAAATATGGGGTTTAATTTGATTTGCTTTAGGTACTCTACAAATGCGAAAGCTTTTATCCCGTTTAAAATAACGAGTTTCCAGTCATATATTAGATATAGGTACAACGACCGAACGACGAATGATCTTGTAATTAGCCCTATACAACGCATTGAGTATATGCAAACGAAAATACATAACCTAGCAAGCTATGAGAATGCGACTGATATCTATCTACGATCTTAAGGTAGTAAAAGACTTTCGTGGTCTTCACACAATCACGTCTCGTTCTTATTGCTTTGTATATATATATCCCATCCATAGCACATAGTAGAACTACGTCAGCAAGGTTTACTATGTCAAAACAGGGAAAGCTGGATGCAACAGGCGTTTTAATAATAGCTATTGTCATCGTAACAAATGGAGCACAGCAGGAGGCTGTCATATACCGATTTTCAGCAGTATATTTGTGCGGTAATCCCTCCGTAATAGGATTTGTTGGGATTTAGGTTTATTTTGTCCCCAAAAGGTTACCCACCTTTTGGGGGAATTTATTTCTGCTATTTGATACAGAATTAGTTAGTTAGACTTTGCGGTTAGAATGTATTAACCTGTATGATTTGTGCGATTTGACCGATTCTACCGGTACTTTTACTGGCAGATAGCTGAAGTTTCAAGGAGTGTTTTAGGCTAATTTTATTAAAAAAAACAGCATGAAACTAAATCTACGCGGGTGAAACGGTGGAGTACAGCTAGTAACTTATAAATGTTATAGAATTTTCTTAATTCTTAACACATTCGCTGCTGAAATTTCTTCTTCTTCGTAAATTCTCTAACAGTTGGACGAGCAGGTGCCTCCTTAGCAGCGAACGCGTTAAACGATTCGAAGTAAACTATTGCCAAATTCTTCGATAACGCAACATAGATTAATTTAGTATGAATATAAAAGATCAAAGCGTATATAAATTTTCGCCCTCTGGGCAAATCTTACTGCATTTTAGCTTGGAAAACGTGATTCAATTAGTCACGTGGCTTGTAAATTGAAATGTTATCGACAAATTTGCTTCAACCAACTATCTAATCATTCAACAATAAGGGCGGAGGGAGTTATTGTCTTTCACCCCAACTGCGGTTACGGGGTTGGGGAGTAAGCACCCTCTCACGCATTGTTTCCAAGTCAAAATTCTTTACCTCAACTTTTCTTGATGAAATTGTTCAACATAATTCTCTTTTTTTGCTATGAAGGTGGCACACAAACGAGCAGGGGCCCAACCATGAGCTCTTATTGCAATGTTAATTCAGTTGTGCGACAGTGACAGATGTATGCACGTCACATACATCTGTCTCATAAATGAGTGAAACTATCATGGCAATAAGAGCTCATGGTAAGGCCCCTGGTCTTACGACGAGGATTTTTAGGCCTACCACAGCGTTCTACAAACCACAGAACTATAAACACTTGCAACCCCAAGGGTGTCACTCGCGCCCTATTATATCTACATAGATATTATAAAGAAAGAAAGGTTTGTTTGTTTCTTTGCATTGGATAAGCTCCGAAACTACTTGGCCGATCTTGAAAATTCTTTCAGCATTGGATAACATTATCACTGATTAATATAGGCTATTTTATCCCCGTACTTCCACAGGAACGGGAACTAAGAGGGTGAAACCGCGTGACGTTCGTTAGTAACCTATAAAATCGAATCGCTATCCTGAGCCGACACAATTAAGTTAAGTTAAGAGATCCCATCCCTCTACTCATGTAGAGTTGCGATGTTAGTAATAAAGGGATGACCTTCCCTCCATGAAATTCTCTGCTATCTAAGGTGCAGGTAAAGTCCTCAGTCGGGGGTCTGTGACATTCTGAGCGAGAGATCCTAATATAGGTACCCCACTTCCCATAAAGTAAGTATACGTAACATATCAAAGTCCAATATTTATTACGATTTAAATTATTACGTCACTAACGTGAGTCTCACTGAGTACAAGTCGATTGTTAATAAGTACATAACTATAATATGAAGGTATATTGCAGAGTTAGGTCTAGATTGTGTAACTCGGTAACTATGCGAGTCACAATAGTTTACGGTTGATGTAGCCTTTATTGTAATGCAATATAGTTGATATTGGCTTGTCGGTGATAAAGGAAAAGTTTGTATTGATTAATGACGAAGGGTATGAGCCGTTAGTGTTTGATAATATTGATGTTATTATTATAGGAGCTGTGCCTCGCGGTTTCATCCGCGTAGAATTTATTTCGCGGAACCTTAATTTAAATAAAAGTAGCCTATATTCCTTCTTGTATCATAATCTATCTACCAGTGAAATTCCCGTTAAAATTGGTCCAACCATTTCAGAGAATAGCCGGAACAAAGAGACGGACATGGATTTTTTTAAATAGCTAGACCCGGTATATGGCCTCTCAATCACATTTTCATGAAAAAACGGACGCACGTCATTCAGTCAATGTATTGACAACGTTAGAGCAGAACAAGGTCAGTCAGGATCCCAAGCTTTCTCATTGCTCTTCATATTTGACGTCATGAAGTCAAGGAAATGTCTTACTAGTTCAAGGCAATATCACCGTTATCCCATGAGTTAAGAGTACACATTGCTTTGCGCCAAATAAGAGGGTATATTTCTATAGAATGGTAGGTAACTTGAAACATTTTCCTATGAAGTGGTCTTTCTACACAAGGATTTATACCGTGTTTCCGTCGACTCACATAATAATTTGTGAATTTTTTTTATTCTGGGCTTACCTGTTTTCGAGACATCAACGATTTCCAGTTTGCAATGTTTTAATTTGGAAAATATTTTTTATTTAGTAAGAAAATGCAGAAAATATCTAGGTATACACACAAGGTAAACATAACACATGTAAGCACTATGTAGTAAGGCATGTTATGATGAATTGACATGACATTGACAAAAGTGACATTTACTTACTGACTTTTGGCTACACTATGGTCCGGGCATATCTATAATATATAAATTAACTAATTCAAAATTAGACAAATCCTTGAATATCAGATTTAAAAAAAAAACATGTCGTCGATTTAAGGGGTCGATTTGAGAGGTAAAAATAATTTCAATAAAGATTCCACGCCAGAATGGCGTCAGTTGAAATAGACGTAAATAAATCGATGGCTATAGTCAGTCCAATCGTTGAATAGGTAGGTAAGTTCTGTTTTGAATTAACGTCAACGCAATTTAATGAAATAAATAATATTACAACTATAGGTCTTAGTAGATAGAATATAAAATGTTTTTATTTAACTCTGTATGAGGCTACTTTAGTAGAAAGAGGTTGTCTGTGGTATTCTTCTATATTCTGTGCAGCTGACCTTAGTGTCACTCGCTGTCATTCATTGTCAAATTCACAATACTTTATTGGAACCCAGTATAGTTTCATTTTCTTTAGGAAATAAAAGAAATTAACATATAATTTTATCATCATGAATAGTGTGAGAGCACTCAAAAATCTTCCTATTCGCCAATGGCGCTCTTTTTCACGATGGTAAATTCATTAAAATTTTCATGTTTTAGGTTAGGTCGCGCAACATAATTTAACCTCTTTTATACTCTACTACGTAAAGATATCTCATACCGAGCAATACTAAGTTAATAAAGTATTCAGACATAAATTGATTACAATAATGGAAATATTCGCTTTACAATGTTTTCAGTGCAATTTTACGGCAAGAAGTCACCCAAGCTGCGGCGCCCTTATCCATCCCTTTGCCAGAGGGCGTTGACAAGCCAGTATCCCCTAAAATTGAGAAGATAGTCGGTGATATAACGAACTTGAATCTACTGGAAGTGTCAGAGCTCAGTCAGGTGTTGAAGAAGAGGTTGAACCTGCCTGACGCGCCGATGATGCCCATGGGAGGGTTCGCGATGGCCGCTCCCGCCGCCGAAGAGGAAGAAGCAGCGCCTAAAGCCGTGAAGAGCAGCTTTACTGTTAGTATTACTAAACTGATGATGATGATGATGATTACTAAACTATCTGTAACTTAGCATAGCATAGCTAGCTATTACAATCCCACCCACATATATATAGAGATATTTATTGACTTAAACTATGGTACAAAAATAGGTCTTGTGATTGTTGTTGTCATGAATTTTAGATTAATTTTAACATAATTATTTACATCAGTATTAAGTCACTGCAGTTACATTTTGACTACTTATTTAATTGTAACTAAGTATCATATGAAATTTTTCAACACTCAAATCATCAAGAACAAGTTACATATTGTTTTGTGCGTTCAAAAGTAGCTTAGTGTTTTTACATACTTTAGGAGACGCAGAAAATGATTTTCTCGAAATGTGGCATGAATATTCAAAAAAAAATTCTTACTATTGATACATATAACAAATTTACAGAGTTTTTTTAGATTAATGTTGGATAGGTATTATTATTAATAATGACAAAATTAATAATTACCAGAAATTTTGACACAAGAGTTCACGAAATACACATAGCGGCTTTTGCACGCGCTACAACGATATGGGCATTTGAGACAGAAAAATAAATTTTTATGTCCACATATTTTTTCCAACTATCCCATTTAACAATAATACACATTGAGAAAATTACTATCAGTTTGGAAAATTTGCTTACGAATTTCTTATAATTTTTATTGCATTGTTCCAGGTAAAAATGACCAAGTTTGATGACAAGCAGAAAGTGGCACTTATAAAAGAAGTAAAGAACCTTCTAGAAGGCTTCAATTTGGTACAAGCCAAGAAGTTTGTAGAGAGTGTGCCAACGGTGGTGAAGGCTGATATTTCCAAAGATGAGGCAGAGAAACTGAAGGAAGCATTATCCAAAGTCGGCGCCATTATTGAAATTGAATAGTTATAATTGTTGATAGGTTTAGTGTAATATAGTTTATTAAATTACATCAAAAATAGTATTAAGGATGTCTTTTATTTTGTAGTTAGCCTATTTATTCTGGGTTACTATAAATAGCATGTTATTGCTTCTCAATATTATTGTTTATTGATTTGAGAGTTTCTTATAAAAATAGTGTATTTACAGATACATGTAAATTAATTCCTGACCTAATTCACCCCTCTTGAGGCTACACTAAAGGGAAATTCATTTCCCATTGGAACCCATAAATAATTAATTATTAAAATGATATGTAATTGATTGTAATGCTTTAGCATTAAGTCCACCTGTGTACTTTGTGCATAAAGTTTTAAATAAAAATAAATAAATAAATAATTTGAAAAGCAGGTAGAAATCACATTCCCTTATACTAGACAAGACTATACTAAGATAGACGGTTTATAAATAGATGAAAATTTGCCCCAGGAACCAGTCCCGATGATTACTTTGCATGTAGCACCATCTGTTGTGAAATGACTCATATACCTTAGCTTTGCAGGTGAGGCAGACATCTAAATTACATCGCAATCGATTTTCAAAATAAAAAAAAAAATGGCAGTGCTATAGTTCACCAACCAAATTGTTGTACCAAAATAATCTGATTAGTTCAGCCGAGGGCTGTCAACAGGGTGACCCTCTTGGCCCGGCTATATTTAGTCTAGCAATACACCCTCTCATTTCTAAGCTAAATTCAAAATTTAATGTTTGGTATTTAGATGATGGCACCCTTGGAGGTGACGTGAACACAGTCCTTTCAGACCTTAAATTAATGATTTCGGAATTCAAGTCTATCGGACTTGATTTAAATTTTACGAAATGCGAACTTTTTATCTCCGACCACACGCTGGAGAGTAAACATTCCATAATATCGAAATTTTATTCATTGGCTCCAAACATTTGTATCAAGGAAAAGCGTTCACTCCACCTCTTAGGATCTCCCATATTTGAAGAGGCTTTCCCGGCTTTTGCGGAAGACCATTTAGAAAAATTTAGATGTTCCTCCGAACATCTATCCAAAATTAAAACACATATGGCTTATTTTATAATAAGACATTGCCTTTTCGTCCCTAAATTTACATACGTCTTGCGCAGCAGCCCTTTGTGGAAAGACCGCCAAATTTTACAGAGTCTAGATAATCAAATCCGATCAACTTTATCCGCAATTTGCAATATAGATTTGGACGACAGAACGTGGTCCCAGGCTACCCTGCCTATTAGGTATGGTGGGCTGGGAATACGCAAAATTTCAGATGTGGCCCTGCCGGCTTTTCTGGCTTCAGTTCACAGTGTTCGCAACCTCACTGGCAATATTCTGTTTCCGTCACTCAGTGACTGTGAGGTTTCGTTCCTGACTGAGGCCAGAAATACTTGGCTTATGGCCTGCCCCAACACTGACTTGCCGCTGGGACCGCAATCTCAAAAGCAGTGGGACGAGCCTATCAGCAGGTTGCATTATAATACACTTCTTGAAAGTAGTTTAATCTCTGCTGATCGCGCTCGCCTCTTGGCTGTATCTAAATGGGAGTCTGGTCTTTGGCTTCAGGCCTTACCATCTTATAACATCGGTACGCTTCTGGATGACACAACGTTCAGATTGTGTGCTTGTTTGCGTTTAGGCGCAAAATGTATTGTCCCTCATCGGTGTCACTGTGGTGATAGTGTAGACATCTTCGGACACCATGGCCTGTCATGCGTCAGCAGCGCCGGTCGGCGATCTCGTCATTCTTCCATCAATGACCTAATACGACGGGCTCTGGTCACCGCCGGGGTGCCTGCTGTACTGGAACCAGTAGGTTTGGCGCGCGGCGATGGCCGGAGACCCGATGGTATGTCGCTGGTGCCGTGGAGATTGGGGCGGCCGCTGGTGTGGGATGCCACGTGTGTCGATACGTTGGCTCCGTCCCATCTCCCCGGCACTGCTGTGGCGGCCGGTGCTGCTGCTGCTCAGCAGGAGTGCCTCAAGCGCCGGAAATATGCTTGCATTGGTCAAGGATACATATTTTCTGCGTTTGCGGTTGAAACTCTGGGGCCTTGGGGTCCGGATACTCATCAGCTTTTCAAAGAGCTTGCACATCGTCTGGTAGAAGCCTCTCGTGACAAGAGAGCTGGGGCTTTTCTCGCCCAGAGAATCAGCATTGCTATTCAACGTGGCAATGCTGCCAGCCTTCTTGGCACGATCCCGAGAGACACCGACTTGGGACAAGTTTTCTACCTTTAATTAGTTTTAAGTACTGTTCCTTGTATATATAATTAAGTTTTATTGAATAAAGATTCTTTGTCAAAAGAAAAAAAAAAAAAAAAAAAAAAAAAAAAAAAGACCCAAGTTTAGGTCTTGACACTTGACCTTGCGTTCTTTTTGTGTACGGTGACGTAAAATTTCCTGCACTTACCGCTTGGGGCGCTTTTTAACGTTCCTATATAAAAAGAGGATTTCCTCTTTATATCAGGTGATATAAAGAGGAAATCCTCTTTTTATATACGCAGGCTGTATTTACGCAGGTGATGTCGTCAACGTATAAACATAATATGTTACCCCCAACTTGAGGCATTAATCACGAGAATCCGGCTTTAATAAAACAAAAGACAGCAGGTTTTTGTGATTTATTTGTGATTTTCAACAGTACTATATAACCAGTTCTTGACTAGCGCGGAAGCGAGATAAAATTACGCCTTAATTATTAGAGGTGTATTTGTTTTTTTATAATAATTATTTCTAAGATATTTATGTGTCTATTGTGAATCCTTGAAGTGTAGACGCTCTTGTGATCTCGTCATATGAATCCAGGTGCTCGGAGGGACGAATTCAGTGTTTATGTTTGACCAAACTATCTCTGATAAATAGCCTACATATACAAGTATTTGATTACAAATAATCTAAAGTACAGATAAAGATTTCGATACCAAACGTGTACGATACATCAGTAAAACCAGTTATAATTTAGTTACAATGGAAGTTAGTATTTGTTTGCAGAAATTCAAAGTTTTATTTGAAAGAATTGTTGAAAACAACTTCGAGATAAGTGGTTACTATTCGAAAGATTTGCTCAAGCGCTTTGAGGATCTTTCGGAAAACAGTAAGTTTGCATTATCATCAATTTCATTAAAATAATACGAGTATCTTAGTAAATAGTTGCAATGAATGTTTGAGGTTTCAAACATGCTCATGGTCAAAAATGAATGCACCACAGTGACGAGGCCTATACAAGCCATCACAAACTATGACGCTCTGCAAAAATAATGGGAGTAACTGAACGTATTTTATTCGTGTCGAACCATACAGACACTCATAAAATGACTACTGCGCATTTAAGGTCAGCGCTCAAAACTCGTGATGACACCTGTCAAGTTTTTCACTAAGGTTTCTCGGCGTCGCACTCGTCGTCGAGTGTCGGTTTTAAAAGATACGAAATTGAACCTTATACCCTATGTATTAAGTATCAATTTCTTACGATTGAAACCAACGCTATCGTCGATTTCGACGCTGAGAAACCTTAGTGAATAACGCGGCTGTTCCTACCTATACCTACATTAAAACAATGGACGTCCCTTCAGCACCACACAAGCAGAAGGTAGCTTTCATCTGGCTATCTCAAAACGTTTATCTTCACAATAAAGCTCGAGAATGAAATAAGAATAACTTATTATACAGATCTACTTATCCACCTACTTATGCACATAAGAGTACATCTTATTATCTATTTGTCATCACCACCATGACTATTGAGCTAGATAAGATAAGACACATATATCTAGCCCCTAACCCCATTATTTCCTTCATGCAGTGCCGGATTAGCCACGTAGCAAGAGTAGCAAATGCTAAGGGCCCCGCGAAATGGGGGGCCCAGCGCATCAACGCGTCAAATATCTTGCATCTCCCATAAGGCATGTAAGATATTTTACGGAGACGCATAGGCTTTGCATCTCTCCCACCTCCAAAATCCAAAGCAAACCAGGGGCCCATTGGCCGATTGTACTACAGGCCCCGCGCTAGCTTAATCCGGCACTGCATTCATGGTTTAAACCAAGTCTAGACAAAACTCTATGTTCATCCCTTTTGAAATCTGTATCACAAAATTATATGGAACTACTTTTAAACCAAGGATTAACTCAGGCGATGTTCTGTATTATGGAGGTAAAGGCCTAATTATTGATTGGATCACGATATCTTTGTTTTTATATTTCAGGTGCCGGGAAAAAATTACTGGAAGCGCCCCAATTTTCCGACCTAATATTCCAATGTCTGAAATCCATTCACAATGCCTCCATCGCGAACAAGACCTTCGTCATCGAACTATTTACCCTTGTCTGCCAAAACGAGATGCAATTCGACAAACTACACCTACAAGGGTTCGAGAGCTGCATCATTGACCAGTGCATATTCAACAACCTGCGAGCTCCTTCCACTGAACTATGTATAGCCTGTGTAAAACTAGCTCAAGCGCAAATATCTCACGCATCCGGACTTCGTCTAATGATCGACCACAAAATCTGGGAAAAAGTTTTGGTTCCGAAAATTCACCATACCAACTCCTATCTTAGTAAATCAATCTACAGATTCATTTCAAAGCTTGTTTGGACGTTAAACGATCACGGTCAAGAAGCAGACTTGATGGAACTTATCAACTACGTCATACGCCCGCTGGTGGAGTGTGATTACATGAAGCTGCAGATCCTAGATGATGACATTGAAAGAGCAATGGCAGACTCGATCATGTGCTACGTACACGCGATTTACGAGATTTTGAAAGAAAGTGATTATTTGCGAATTCCGAATAAGGTCAAAGGCATTATTTGGGAGAAACTCTTTGCAAAGCACCCTGTGCTGCACTCCATTGCAGCACTGACAAGACTACCAGAAGTTTCAATCGTACTGAGCGACACTTTGTTCAGGTTGTATTTCACCTTAACATGTATCGTGTCCAGCCCTGTATCAAACATTGAATGTCGAGTGCTGAGCGCGTTTTACAACAGGCTGGTATGTTTGTTGAACAAACGGATGGTTAATGCGTCACTTACGTTCGTTGTCAACTGCAATATATTCTGGTCAAATTACTGCAAGAATTGCTTACCCACAGACGAAGCGAACCAACAGTTGTTAGACGTTCGAAATCAATTCATTTTGTTGCTATTAGTGCCTCTGCTAACATTTGCTAGTCAGAAAACTAATGGAATACGAGAATCTATAGAACAATTATGGGTGAAAGTAGGAAAGTTGGGGAGTGAACATATCATTAAAGCCGGATATCAACTGAGGGAAATAAATGAAGCGTGTGACAAGACTAAAAGCACAATACACACGCTTAAAGAGATCTTCAAATTGAAAGGTTATCTTAATGAAACGCAAGCTGGAATTTTGTTTCAAGCTCTGTATCACGTATTAGGGCACTACGTATTGACAGATGGTGACGGAGGGCTGATTCTCAATGAGAACTCTCTGTCACCTGATGATGTGAAACTCATATCGCTGCTGCTGGCCGCTATCAAGATGATTTTGACAGACCACCAGATAAGTTGGTACGAAAACCTGGAGATAATCTCGCTACAAACACATCTCATGAATTTGTTAAAACAAAACATTTTACCTACCAAGGTAAGGTACCATACAATTAACAGGTATATCAACTAATTGCCGAGTGATTTGACATCCACATTTCGCCAGTGATGTTAAACATCCCACAATGTAGTAGAGTGCGAGCCTATTGCCATTAACCGGGTACAATTCCAGACTTCGAGCTGCTACTGAGAAATTACAAATGGGAAAAGACCAGTAACAATGGGAAAATACCCATCCATGATCATGTGTTTCAAAGTACATTTCAAAGTACCTAGCGCTTGCAATCACTAAACCAACAAGGCAGTCGAAATTCCGATGAATTCTAGACACTTATATAAAATTCTATAATTTTACAGCAAATCCTACAAGTGATAGCGCTTATAGAGTTGAGTGTGAGTAAGTTTCTGTCTCCGGACATGTCGTTGCTCGTCGAGAGCAAGCAAGGCAGCACGCTCAATGAGACCAGTGAGATGATGAAAGCCTACATACAACACGAGGACTGGGAGGTTCGGGACTCTGCCTTGAGTTTACTTCTGAGTTGCACTGAAGTGGCTTTTGTTAGTGAGTATGTTTTTGATGATTTCTCGAATCACAGCTAGTTAAAATAAAGAGAAGATCACAGCCAAAGCTTCGTTTCTTTCAAGTAGCAAGCACACATTTTTATCCATGTTCCTTGATGTTAACTGCTTGTAGAATATGTTAATTTTAATTAAGAAATATATCAGACAAGACGATGCCTAACATAGACATCTTTTCATATTCCTTCTTCTATCATCACATCCATCACAATTACTTGGATATTGGTCCTTCGACACAATATTCAAACAAGTTAAATTTGTTTCAGAATATGTTCCGCTACAAAAACTGATATCTGAAAACAATTTAATGGTCCTTGCATCCCATGTAGCACTTAGCGACCCTGACTACTATCCCCAGGTGACCGCGTTGAAATGCCTAGCTGCAGCCACCAAGATCATGAGTATTTGGAGAGACGTTACTACGGCTAATCTTCATTTATACGTAAGTATTATTGAAAATCAGTCTGATAGGATCTCATGAAAAGCAGCTACTGGCCAGACCTAAGTTATTTTCTTCTTCAATGATATAATGATAGAAGAATAAAAACTTTATATAAAATTCGTAGAAGTTTTGATATAGGTAGAATAACACAAAAGAATTCCGTTTTAATATTTCAGGTGCGTCTTTTCAACATATTAAGACAGAGTCCAGAAGGGATGGTAAGAAAAGAAGTTGTTAATGTTTTGAATGAAGTATACATAAACCAGAAAGTGTCGGCGCAGTTCACGCATTACCTATACAAAGCTATGACCGTCGCTGCTTTAGACGACTTGCACAGGGAGGTGCAGTTGGCAGCTTTGAACTTTTGGAAACGAGTCATACAGAACCACTTAATAAACAGAGGCATGATTGATGGAAAATTCCCAGCCGTTACCTTTTGTAAGGAGAGAAGGAAAATTGTAGTATTAAATGACGATGAAATTAAAAAACAATTAACAGGCATTATGCTTGATCTATCATCGATAGGGTGCTTAACAGTCTTACATCAAAGCATGACCGACGATAATCTAGAAGTTATGCAACAAGCATACACTATGTCAAGGGATTTGATCAACATGCTTGATTTCTATAAGTTTGATAAAGTACCAGAAAGATATCTAACTATTGATCAAAAAGTTGAAGTCAAAGAAGAAATAGATGTTGATGTTGACACTATGGACGTTACATACACAATTAATGAAACGACACAAGACGCTATTATCGACGATATTGTCAACACTAAGCAAACTGAACTTGTTATTAATTTCTTTGAGTGCAATGATGTACAGACAAAAATGTTGTCCAATAATTTTATATACGACCCAAAAATACAAATAATGAACCCAAATACATTTCTAGATACATTCAAAGTGATTGACCACGCATCAATAATTAAAGGAAAAAAAGATTGGAACTCAGAAGCTGGCAATATGTGCATCTTATTAGACGAAATGTTAAGTCTTTATACGGACCCCAAGTTACTTCCAGACTGCTAATAATAATTAAAGTTCGATTAAGTTTATTTGTAAATAAAAGAGCATACCTTGTGTGTAAACAAATATATATTTTTCACAATCTCAATAGCAGTCTAATGAATTAGCTTCTTCATTAACTTCATATATTCCAAGCACATCATCGAGTAAGGACGAAACACTCCTTATTCCATCATTCCACTTTCTTTTATCCTCAACGATGCTTTTAAAATCATTACTTTTCAAGTAATTCACAAACAGATGTGGTAAAGCTACACGCAGTAGTTTTATCTTCGGTCTGACCGGCACTTCTGTTTTATCGTTCTGTATTTGCATATGTCTCTCATATATGCTCGCTAATAAATTCACATCGTCAGCATTTAAAATGCCTTCTATTACATTTTCAGCACTTTGGTCTTCATTAGTATTAAATATAGCTTCATCTTCGTGTACATCATCTTTAAGCTCTTTAACATAAGGCATAAGTTCATCAACACTTGTAATGTCACCATCATTTGGTTTCAAACACTCTGGCACTTTGTATTTATCTAAAATCTCTAGAACTTCAAGTGATATTGTTAGAGCACTATCCATGATCGCAACTTCAGAGTCATCGTGGAGTAGCTTCACGAATACAGTGAGTCCACCAATTTTAGCGTAGTCGTCTAAAATTTTCATTAGCCGTCTTTGGATTTCTGCTTCATTTAAGGTGACGATTTTGCGGGATTGTTTGGAGAATGTAACAGGCGGGAATTTGCCATCCAGCATACCTTGATCCGTGAGAAGGTCTTGGAATACGATTTTCCAGAATTTCAAGGCGCTAAGTTGGACTTCCCAATGGAAGTCGCTGACGGCTGAAGACACCATGTGTTCGTACAATGTCTGTTTGAAAGCAGGTGTCAGTTTGAGATTCTGGTACATTTCACACAATACACTGCAGGCTTCCTTACGCACGATGCCTTCGGGGTTGTTGCGCATTATGGAAAGCAGTTGATCCTGGAAAAAATTATGAATCTACGTAAGTCTCCGCTTAATTCAATCAAAATGGTGGGACTGGGGTGCTTAAAGTAAAACTCATCATTTTAAACGAAAGTATCAACTAAATAATTTTTTTAAATTAAATTTTTCGTTTGTGTTCTTATTTTGTAACAAAACAATTTTAACTAAAACCGGCGACACCAATGCTAATTTTAAAAAATCGATCACCTATCTTGTTCCCTTGAAAAGATCTGGTGAAAAATTAATAAATGAGTATTTCTTACTTGTATATTGGGGTATTGCCCCTTCAGTTGACCCCACATATTGATCATCTTGGTGGCGGCGCCCAGGCACTTCAGCGCCGAAGCCTGCACATAAGGCTCGTGGTCGTTCATAGCTATTGTCGCTGACACATTTATCAGTTCACTTTCCATTATTTGCCTTTGGAATGGAGGGAATTCTGAAAAAAGTAACGAAGCCAATGTAAGACCATACCGAATTTTTACTCTATTCGGTTATTGGAATCCTCAGAAGGTGTCTTCTGAGGAGTTCGTTTATTTTGAATATGTACCTTAAAAGGTGCATCACAAATGTTTTCCAATTGTAACTTTTCGTCTCGACATTGTTTGAAATGATCAAAATTTTGTCTCATAAGGATCTTGTTTAATAAATGTAACAAGACAAAAATACAATCTACAAAATATTTCATGAAACCAATTTGGCAGTAAGAAGGAACAAATATGAATTGTTTGAAGTAGCAAAGGTCAACTGTGCTGAAGGTCAACTTTAAGAAAACAAAAGCAACAAGGTGATGAAGGTGAACATATGGATGAGCTCATACTTTAAAGGTAAATGTAAACTTTATGCACTTACTGATGAAAGATATTTCAGTGCAAGCGAGTAACAATTCAAGGGCGGAATCCCTGATCTCCCAGTGCATGTCGTGGAGTCTCAAGAAGATCAGTTTCCCCAACTCGTGCATACTGGATCCTGGCTTCGTCTCCAATAACAATGAGAGGTTGGGAGTCAAGAACTTCTTCACTGTTAGCGCTATTACATTTAGAGCTCCCACTACGAACTGCAGAAGAAACAAGTTTATAAAATTAAAAGACGTAGACAGACTGACTGAATCAACGCCCTGCCTTAATCAGTGGTCCTAGAGACATGAGATTTGAAAGGTGAGTTCTTGATGAGGTGTAGATATACACTGACAAAGGCTTTTCCAAATTACACCCTTATTAGCGTATTCTTGAAACTGGGATTGAAAGTTTGTATGTGAAATTTATGCAGAAGCTGCGGCGAAGCTAGTTAATAATGCACTAGGACTTACACTTATATCATCCAGGTAAAAGAAGTTACGGTTTAAAATACTATTAACTATGCCCTTTCTAAAATGCCAGTTTTAGGACTTTTTTTACAATGACTTCATTGTAAAAAAGTCCTAAAACTGGCATTTGTGTGTGTCTGTGGACTGGCTTTTGCTAGCGCTAATATAACATGTAAATAAAAAAGATAATTCAAGATACATTCACCCTCATCACGTTCAAAGTACATGTATGAGGAAAATGCGGTCAAATAATAAATCAGAACAACAACTATGTCAGCATGACTAACTCAGTTTTGAACAAGTTGGTATTCAATACAACAAAAACTATCGTACAAATATTGCACAAGAATAACAAGTGGGCAACGAAATTATCTAAGTACTGAATTTAAAGAAGTGTCCCGAGTATAAGTTCTGCCATGTTCTAACGTTCACGAGTTTTGCAGTGTAGTAATGTGTTAGTCCGCCATCTTAGGAATTGGACCTCTCAAAAAGTATCACTACATATTCAGTCACACTAATACGCAGCGACGTTCGTCAACTGTTTTAACTTGTCAAACCTATACTTCGGTTACTGCAGATTTTATATCTTACCTTACAAGTCAAATTCGGTCTCTGTAGAATGTTATACACGACGTAATACAAACAAATAATCTCCAAGCTCTCCTGCCAGTTGATATTGTGATATTTAACAAGCCACTGCACTGTATCCATAACATATGCCATCACTAGAACCTTCTCTTGGCCATCATCAAATTCCTCTACAGCCTTCATCTCGCCATCTTCAGAAACCGGATCAAACTCTTTAAGTACGTAGAATAGGGCTTGAAACACCAAATTAGCTTGAACATCATTCAGATGATTCTTCAGACTGGTCAGTTTTTTAACACTGTGCACTATGATGGAAAACGTATCCATTTCCATGGTCAAATCTCTCATGGCGTAGGCGAATTTAGTGGTGTGCTCGCACGACATGTCCAACAACTTCACTATGAAGTCATTGATGCTATCGTTGGAAATTTCCAAGCTCCCCTTCTTGTAAGTGACGAACACTAATAAGGGAACTAAAATAATGAATATAATTTGGTTCTGAAGATCGACGTTCCGTTGACTGCCCACATACAAAGTCGCTTTGTCCTTCCAAAACGTTCTAAAAACCATATGGCACGATGTACAGTAATCTAACACTAGTATAGCGCTGCGACGTTGCACAAACAGCTGAATAGTATTGACGAAAGTAACGCTCAACTCCAGGAAATCATCCATGCTGTAAGTCAAACCTGGCGCGATAGGTTTCGCTAAGAAGGGCTTGGCAAGACTTAAGGAGAATGTAAGTTTCGCTATCAACAGCGATATGTCTTCCATTCGCATAAGGTCCAATACCACATACAAGTGAGACATGATATTGTACTCCTTGATTATGCTCTCCATGAGAATTGACGATTTCGTTATGTTATCATAAACGCCAACAACAGATAGCAATATGTTTACCATAGGCTCCAATGTTCTACATATTTCTTTTTCCTCCTCGGCTGTAATCGATTCGACTCTTAAGAAGTCTCCTTCGTGAACTGGCTTAAAAATGAAATTGAGAACTAGTTTGATATTAGCAGCGTCATCCAGATCGTTCAGTTTCCATAAGAAATCTGATGCAAACTTGTAAGTTTGTCTTACAACGAACACTGTTCGTTTTTCATTGCACAAACTGAGTATTTCCTTCCACATTCCTGTTTCGAGAAGCCACGCGATGCCAGAATTGTGTTTAACAACGGACAACGCAACCTCCATGTACGCTACTCTCAGGCTCGGATTCATATTTGGAGAGTTTATCTGTTTGAAGCCTTCAAGTACTTTGTCACCCATTTTGGAAAATATTTTGGCGAAGTGCAATTCCCTATGAGAGGCAATAGCCAATATCCTCGTGAGGAAAACTTTGACTGAATTGTCCGCATTTTCTGTGCGATTCAGTGTATCTATTATCAGGTCTGATACTAGTGGAATCTGTGCTAGGAACGAAATCTCTGTGGACAATTAGAGCAATAATTGAATTAAGAGAGCAAATAAATTGAGATGAAATAAAAAAAACTGCTACCCACAACTCACTTTGAGTTTGTATTTATTAATATTTTTAGTAAATAAAAGTAGCCTAAGTTTAATTTTTTTTATTTTTACAAGGAACAGTACTTAGAACTAATTAAAGGTAGAAAACTTGTCCCAAGTCGGTGTCTCTCGGGATCGTGCCAAGAAGGCTGGCAGCATTGCCACGTTGAATAGCAATGCTGATTCTCTGGGCGAGAAAAGCCCCAGCTCTCTAAGTTACTCCTTGAAACATCAGCTACCTACCAGTGAAAGTCCTGTTAAAATCTGTCCAGCCGTTTCAAAGATTACCCGGAACAAACAGACATACATACAGAGAAAAATTTTTACTCGGTTTTTAAGTCTCAGTACCATGTATACTTTCATATGCATTTAGTGAAAAGCTGTAAATTTGGAATTACAAACAGACACTTCAATTTTATTTATCTGTATAGATGTCAAAATTTAAAACAGATTTGATAACATTATTAAGAGATTAAGATGCAAGTTGATTAGCTGCAGCAGTCGGCTACCACCAGGCTTTACTTAACATTACATTAACTTTGTTGTCTGAAAAATGCTTATCATCGATTTAATAATAAGAATTCATCATGATGTGATGCGATGGAATGCTATGTCTACATCTTACTTAATTAACTTAATCTATACAGATAAATAAAATTTAAGTGTCTGTTTGTAAATCCAAAATAACAGTTTTTCACTAAATGCATCTGAAAGCATACACGCCACTGACACTAAAAAACCAAGTTAATAAGTTGTAAGTCTGTTTGTTCCGGGTAATCTCCGAAACGGCTGGACGGATTTTAACGGGACTTTCACTGGTAGGTAGCTGATGTTTCAAGGAGTAACTTGGGCTACTTTTATTTATCAAAAATATTAGGGTTCCGCAACAACAAGGATGAAACTGAATCTACGCAGGTGAAACCGCGGGGCACAGCTAGTTTTACATATGATTGAAAATTATCTGTTTGTCTGTCAGATCACATTCAATTCTATTTTTGTACCTATCCTTAATCTCCTCTTCAATTAAAATATTTGGTACATGAGTCTTAGTTCAAAACAGCCTTGGGCTTTGGTAGATTCTATAATCTAAGTGGCGGAACCCTAATATATTTTCTAAATAAAATTAGCCTAAAACACTCCTTGAAACATCAGCTATCTGCCCGTGAAAGTCCCATTAAAATCCATCCAGCCGTTTAGGTGTGATGCCATGACCATGGCAATGGGGATGACCAGGGAAATGGGGATTCATTTTTATATACATATAAGAGATCTATAACAAGTAAAGTAAAAGCAGGCAAGTAGCTTATCTAAAGCACGAGTGAAGCCTTGTGCCATACATATAGGCAAAGACAAACTCATAAAATGATTACTGCACAATCAAAGGTTCTTAACTTACACAATTGCACAATTCCTTACACAATTAAACTTATGGTGGGACCTATTGCTCACTGCAGCTTAACGCATTCACTGCTAACAACGCATCTGCGCGACCAACTGTTAGAGAATTTACAAAGAAGATGCAATGTTAGCAGTGAATGTGTTAAAAGACATGTATCAATAAAACGGCTGGGTAGTTTAACTTCAAATACTCCTCACATTCCGATAAATAGTAAGCAATGTTGAAATAGTAGATAAAAAGTATATACACTTGACGCAAGGTTGCATAATGAATGGCTTGAGTCAATAAATCACAAGTCATTAATGATAACACTGATTCAGTACCCATTAAAACTCCTCTGAACCCAGTACCCCTGACAATGATTGTGCAGAATTATATGATGATTGGTTGATAAACAAACATTACCACCCACATTTTAAATATAATTTGAGATAAAAGATGTTATTTACAATTTTTACATAAATATACTCACGCAGAGACCACCATTTGTCACATGCTATGATAAATATTTTTTTTATAAAATTAGTCGTTTTTGTGTAATAATTACTTAGTAATAATTATTATTTAGGTGTGAAAAAAATATGTAAGGCACCTATTACTTTGTAAAATGGTAGTTTACTTGGTCAAAAATAAATTTCAGTAATATAATGTAAGTAAGATTATATTTTATGTAGCGAAAAAAACAATATTAGGTACATACTTTGGCCTGTTATCACAATAAAAAAATGTATTGGATCAAAGATTTTACCTGGATCTGAGCAGTTGGACAACTTGTTGATCAATCCATCAGCATAATAATTATTCAACACGTAATTTGGCGTCACAAGCTTCTCAAATAGCAGTTTTATTTTATTTTGCAGCCGCATACTCTCCATGGTCACGGTTTCACCGTTCTGCCTGGCACAATTTTATTAGAACATAAAATTCGTTCTGATTTACTTCACACGTACGATATTCCGATAGTAAGTATTTAGTTTTACTCATTGAAACTCAGATATCTTCATTGTTAAGTTCAAGATTACTAGTTATCAACAAGGTACAAAATGAATCTATAATTTATTTAATAGCACGTTTGTTTATTTTGCTCTAGTATAATCAGCTGCCTCAGCCTCAGCCGGCAGACAATAATTTAGTACTCGGATGAACTAATAAACAAAACTAGAAAATTAATTAATTTCAATTGTTATTATTTTTTAGTGTAATCTAAGATGATGAGTGCAAGCACATGCAATGTAATTTTAAATTAAAATGTTGTAGGACTTACTTATAGGTAGGTTTTACGTTTTAGTTACAGTCTGTCACTTTCAAGAATCACACTGACAATATTGTCAAATTGTCAGTGTCATGGTAAGTGACGTTACTGACTTAAGACAATGATAGACAAACTAAGCGTATTTCTTTTTCAATTCATTTAAGAGTGGCACAGATCCTGCCATTGTATACTTCCATCTAACGAAAATTGTTTTGCTTGTGTAAAGTATTATTATTATCATCTGTGTTTATCATAGTCCTTTTAATATTATGTCTGTAATTTAGGCAGCAACATAGTAAAATATATAATAAATCTGAACTAAAAGCTTTATTTTTTCGTGCTCGTTTCTGACTAAATACTGAAGGAATGTGAAAAAAATACACTGGAACTTACACCATTGACAAGTAAATATTGCTAATGTGAATTTATTTTATCTATATCCATATCACATATGGTTGTACCATAGATATACAATAAACAGCACGAATAATGTGCTGCGGTGCTTGTCTACTTGACTTTTACTTGAATGATTGTTCTAGAAATTATTCTGTCTCTGTCGTGAGAATCGCTTGCATGCAAGGCGAATTTGTGAACATTTCTACCGCCGTGCCGTGATCTGTCAATTTGTCAATTTTTATCTTCGAAAAGTCGAGTTGAGCTCGTGCTAGTGGAACTGTTTTACGGAGTGTTTTGTGAAATACTTAGTGATTTTGGAGTCTGAACAATATTCTGGTGTGGTTTTTTATTAGTGACTGAGATGCCCCTTAGAGGAAGCAGTTTTGTGAGTAAAATTTTCCGTTGATGAATATAGTATTGTACCTTCCAGTTTTCCGTAATCATGCGCAGCTGAGTATTGCTACAGTTTTTGCACGTAACTAACAATAGTAGATGCTTGTTGGTGCCTTTGAATGTTGCGGTGTCACTGCATCACCGTCGCGTGCCACCACACTGACCAACTAACCTACATCAATTATTTATATTAGATATGAGTGTCATGTCGTGATTGCACTGAATTTTCGGTTTTGGTTGCAGCACATTTTTGGCATATGTCCAAGAGTAGTAGCATTGATTGTGTGATAATCTAACAATATTAATTGTAATTAAAGTGGGTTGTTTACATGGTGTTTTTGTGGTGTCTTATCTGGTGGTCTTCCTCAGGATGGTTGACGCGTGCCTGCTATAACACAAGTGTTCCCGAGTGCCTCCTAACTGCCTGCTTTTCAGGTTAGTCCAAATTGATTGCTGTTTTTTAAACTGAATTTATAAGCATATTTTTCTTAGACTATAAAATTCTTAATACATTATTAGGTTATTGATTGTGGAATATGTTTAATGCATCTTCTAACTTTATCAACACTAAGCATCCAAATAAAAATATCTAGGAGCTGTTACTAATTTGCTTAAATATTTCTACATTTTGTTACTCATTAGGTGTCTGTTCTGTATATTGAAACAAGATATTCCAATCTAACTTGATTTTTAAAGAAGTGCAAGTAATATGTCTTAATGAATTTCAGCTGTATGATAAAAGCACAAACTAATCTCTGGTACTACCATTACAGTTGAAGAATTTTTCTTTAACAATATCTTTGCATACATGCATTTATGCCCAGAGCTGTCTGTGTGGCATAACATGTCCCAAACAAACTTTCAACCCCTATTTAACCCCTAAAGGTTGTAAATTAAGAAAACCCTTTCTATTTGTATATGTATAGGTACTTCACCAATTACAAACTCACCAAATTGTAAATATGTCTCAAAAATCATGGCTATAGGCTGTGTGTTATCATGCTAGTTAGTGACCCATGAATTCATGAAAGTTATTAATTTAATCTGTACATATTTGATCACTTATTTTTTTCTTCCAATGTCAATTTTTGTAAAGACAACAGTGCAGTACATCATAGTTGTATAATTTTTTTCCATAAATATTAATCACCAACATTCGAGAGACAATTATCATTCCATGCCTCCCAGGAGGGAATAAGGTGAAAAGTTGGTGTTACACCTCCTTGTAAGACATCTGTTCACCGCACCATCTGTCTCATTAGCACCAGACATAATTAAGTGTGAGTGTCAGATAGTAAGTTCTTCGCCACTTCAGTAGCTAAGTAGATAATTAAATTAATATTTACATGCCCTAAAGTTGGGTGAAATATGTGATTCTTGTGACCTTTGTTCAACCTATTTTGTACCATATTTCAAGTGAATAAATATTATTTCTGTTTCTATTTCTATTTCTATTTCTCAGGAACCCAACATATGCCTTTGAATTTCTTCTCAGACTTGCAGGTTACCTCACGATATTTTATTTCACAGTAAAGTAAAGCCTGCAGATAAAGCAGATTTTTGAACTTATGTGCCGAATGTTCTGGTGTCGTATTAGCTAACCAAAACTGAACTGCCTGATTTATTTGGTTTAGGCCCTGTTAAGGCACTTATGAATGTTAGAAAATTGACCACCGTTTCTGAAATTAGCCTTTTTAGAAGACCCGGCAATAAATTTACTGACAGCTGGCATCATGTATATTTCATTACATATAGTAAATAATTATTAATTGTAAAAAATGTTTACCGTAATAAAAACTCCCAATGTAACATCTTCCTATTAGTGAGCTATTAGAGGAATGACTCTAGGAAGAGTATACACATCGATATATTTATAGTCTGACTAAACTGATTGACATTTATTGCGGCCCGCCCACTCGTGTTAACATTATATTTGTAATCACTTATACATTGGTAGCAAATAGAGTTTCGTTTAGTCTGCACTAGGATTTAGCTGCAACTTCGTTCGCATTCATAGTATAAACCCCTTATTATAAAACACTAGTGGACGTCACGCGGTTTCACCCGCGTAGTGCCGGTTCTCGTGGGAGTACGGGGATAAAATATAGCCTATGTTACTCGCTGATGATGTAGCTATCCATTGCTGAAACAATTTTCAAGATTGGTCAAGCAGTTTCGGAGCCTATTCAATGCAACCAAACAAACAATCAAATCTTTCCTCTTTATAATATTTGTGTAGATAGAGTAAGAGAGTTTTTGGTCTAAAAGTAACTCCATCTCTCTCTGTTAAACAGATTGAAAGAGGAATGGACATACTTTTAGTCCGAGTCAAGTCTAGTTTTCTTTTAAACCATGTTTTAAAATGAGGTGGTATGTCTTTAGATAATTCAATTTACCTCTACCGATTTTCATCCTTATCGCTTGCATACTATAATTACTATATACTATATTGCTTAGTAACAAGTAGCAGACAGACAGACACAAATGTTAAGCCAAAGTAGCAAACATATGGTCCCGTCATATAATTTCAATAGTCGTTTCTAAAACTTTTACTTAAAACTTGCATTTAGTAACAAAGTGACAATCTCGTTTCTAAAATGTATGTAAATTATGTAACCGTCTTGTTATGTAAAATGCTAATGAACACCAAAATGCATCTCTTAGGCGAACAGGATTTTCAATGACCAATCTTGTGGATATTTGAAAGTTTGCAAATATTACGTAAATACTTTCTTTTTGGTGACCATAAATCTGGTTGCGTTTATTCCGGAAACTAATAAATCTTGGGTCCCACAGAGTGCCTAGTGCGAGTTTTTTTTAAAATCGCCGTTACAAGTCATCGCGTCGACGTAAACGCAGATGAAAAACTCGCACTAGACCCTCAGGTTCCCACTGCTAGTTCTATAAACATTAAGAAATTAAATTATTCTAAGGATAGAACAAGTCTCGAAGGGGTAAGCTTAAGTATGTTGCATACAATACCCATTATTCAGCGAAATAAAAATATTGTTATGAATCTTTTTTTTTGAAAGCTGGTTCCATTAAGTCAAAGTCAAAAATATCTTTATTCGATTAGACTTTTTACAAAGTACATTCAAATCGTCAGAACGACATGGATTATACATGCTACTGCCAGGTTCGGAAGGTTGTTTTTACTGAGAAGAACCTGGCAAGAAACTCAGCAATTACTCCTTTAAAAATATTATACAATTTTTAAAAACAAAGTAAATCACTTGAGAAATGTAAGCCCATGGACACAGTTCCAATGCACAATTTCAATGCTCATTTCCATATGGTTCAGTTCTGACAATGGATCAATGAGAAAACCTTTGATGAGTCTTAAATTTTCATTAGAGTTGGGTTTTCTGTATAAAATATAATTATTCCGTGTTCATTCGTCTTTTGTCGAATCCGTCCATACAGACTGCATATCGTTGCGCTACTGCGCATGGTTTATTTTGTAGCACTTTATTAACCTAATTTAGTATTAAAGTAAATGGGCAATTCAATTAAGAAACTCAAACGAAATCCGTAGTTGATTACTGTGCATCAGGAACTAGGTCAGAGTTTTTAGTAACTAATGAATTGATGCTAATTTCACGAACCGAAACAAATAAGGTACATACGATTCCCTTAAATGATCTCTGTCGGAAACCAACTTGCGCAGTTACCGTGAAATTGGATCATGACGATAAGATAAAAAATGTGTGTGAAGAAATTAAAGGCAGTTCAGTTGTTTCTGAGACGGATTAGACCCGGTTCGATAGAATACCAAATCTTCGGTGAAATGAGGTACCCGTTCGGGGTACACTGACACTGTGGGAAGGAACTTGGGATCTTGATGATGGAATGATTTTTTACAAATACGGACAAAAAATATCTGTCTCTCTGTCACTACTGTGCCCCAAGTATTTTGACACGTTTTAAAGATTTCACTTGAGCTTGCCTTTTAGCGTGGCTAAAAATGTGTTAATACTTTCTCGAAGGAAGGTTGTGTTTGAATGCCAAAGATGACGGATCAAGAGACGACGTTTGAACATTATAAGGAAGGATCATGATCATGTCAGTATGCTTCGAGTACTGCGAGAAGACTGAGTAAAAGTGCGTACCTATTAGCGTAAGTGGCTTATAGCCGTTCTGACATGGTTTCAAATAAATAAAATAAATAAATAAATTATCAATCCTATACTTGGAGTGCCGAACATATTTTCCCAGACATAGATTCCCCTGGGGTCCTTTACATTATACGTATGTATAATTATCACAGAAACTTATTCCACGACGGAAAAACCTCAAAAATCATGATGCCGACGAATTCTCGGGTAAAAACAAGTATGAAATATGACTCCGTCACAGCAGTCGCCAGTCGGCACGTATCACGCCCATGTCACCGGCATTATACTTCACGCGTAATTCGTTCCAGGCATGAGCCTACGACGTGGGGGTGCGGCCTTTGTTTCGGGTTCGTTAAACACAATAGTATCGTGTTATCGTTAGGTACTGATTATAGTCGGCAGTCGGCTGAGCAGCCGTAATGATATCTAATCTGGTATATTTGGGTCATTTGAATGAAGCCGGCGATTATTCAAGAGGTTACGAATGTACAGATTTTGATTTAGTTTCATCTGTTTGAAAGGTGACTTAATCGGAAGTGAGTCCGAGAATTATCCAACAGTAAATTAATATTTTTTACTTGACCACAACCAATGGCAATTAGTCTTTTTAAATCTACGACATTTAAATACTTAGTACCTAGGTTTTTCAAAGCCTTTGCTAAATCCACTGACATACAGATGACATCATTTCATTATTTTCAATGTAGAGCTACATTATTGTAGTAGGATGCTGTAAATACAAGCAATTGCATTGCGCAGTTAAGTCACTATAATTACCATACAAGTAGAAACCATCAATCAAATCGGCCATTGTAACGAATTGCAGCGAAAACTAATTTTACTCCATTTTGTTACTTATCTGACCTTGGTACGTTGTGTTTTTCTTAGAACCGCTCAGGTGCTGTCATACAAATTCCTCTGTTGTTTACCAAGCACGTGTATTCATGCATGCATTATAATATAGTGAATAACTTCTTTAAACATCATCTGTTGTCTAGTGTAGTTCCTATTATATTGGAAAAATTGTTGTGACGAGATTTCGAGATATATCTCATATTCTTTCTCTCTTCCATCTTCTCTCTTCCACCTTCTCTGTTCCATCATCACCTGAGTTTGGATACACCAACTAACAGATGGCGCAAGGCCCTTAAACCCCAAAAACAAGAGAAGGAAAAATTCGACGCGTGATGTATAATCACGAGTATCTCAGTTGGAAGAGCAACTACACTGTTTGCAGAGGTCGTGGGTTCGAGTCCCTCCTCGTGTTCGTATTTTTCCTGATGATTTTTAAGAATTCTTCTATTTTTTCCTATAGAACCATATGCCTGTTTCCCGTCCCGAGTAAGGTTACCGATTACCGTACATCCGTATTTGTCCGTTAGACCCACCCGACTTCCGTCCGGTCGATCTTTCCCGTCTTTCCTGCTGTGTGATATTATGTCCAGGTTATTTTATAAGGAGGGGCGAAAATAATACTTTATATTCGTCCCTTGTCATTTGTGTATAGATGTGATAAGTAAGACTTAATTTGAAATTATTTTCACTATGAAAATAGTAAGACGTTTATTCCATAAGATGATAATATTCACTCACATGAGAACTTATGATAGCTACTTAATTCAAATATGTACATTTCAATGTATACAGGAACGCACCACGCTAATGATTGTAACCATACCAAAGTGTCTAATGGAAAATATGGTACAATATTAATCTATACATCTATACAGATAAATACAATTGAAGTGTCTGTTTGTAATTCCAAAATAACAGCTTTTCACTAAATGCATATGATAGTATAGACGCTACTAACACTGAAAAACCAAGTTTTAAAATTTTCCCTGTCTGTCTGTGTCCGTCTGTCCGTCTGTCGTCTGTCTGTTTGTCCGAAACAAACAGTAATCACTGATTTTAAAGGGTCTTTCACAGGCAGCTAGCTGATGTTTAAGGAGTAACTTAGGCTACTTTTATTTTTTTTAAATATTAGGGTTCCGCGAAATGAAGCATGAAACTAAATCTACGCGGGTAAAACCGCGGGGCACAGCTAGTATTTCATGTAATCAATGTTACAGATACAGATGTTATAGATTTTTTATAACTACGTACTTATGGCTCTTATGCTGTTCAAGTTATGAAAGAAAAACCAAAATCACTAGGTAATTTCCATATCTCCATAGCACTTTCGCCAATTCCAACACAAATTGACGTGCTATTTAAATATGTAACTAGGTTGTTTGGAAGATTGCCTAAATTGTGCCCGTTTACTGTTGCCATAATCTGTTTTATGTAGGTGCCCTATTGCGTCGTGTTCTCCCTGGCAACAATTTGACTTCATATTCATCCTGTCTCAAAAAAAGTAACACAATTTATGTGGGTATGGAGGCGATTTGTCTGCAACTTAAATTGAATTACATTTTAAGGACTTTCCATCGAGTTTGAAGGCCTATGAAGAACTTATTCCTTTAAGACTTTATCTATCTATACAGATAAATAAAATCGGAGTGTCTGTTTGTAATTCCAAAATTACAGCTTTTCACTAAATGCATATGAAAGTATACACGCTAATGACACTGAAAAACCAAGTTTTAAAAGTTTTCTCTGTCTGTCTGTCTGTCTGTCTGTCTGTCTGTCTATTCCGGGTAATCTCTGAAACGGCTGGACCGATTTTAACGGGACTTTCACTAGCAGGTAGCTGATGTTTCAAGGAGTAACTTAGGCTACTTTTATTTATTAAAAATATTAGGGTTCCGCGACGTGAAGCATGAAACGAAATCTACGCGGGTGAAACCGCGGGGCACAGCTAGTTTTTAAATATATTTTCAGGAAAAAAATGGTCTAAGGTTATTTGGAAAATGATACCCAAAATGTTGCCTTGTGTGAAAGCGAATGATATTTTATCCCTTGCGAACATTTGAATTGTATGCAGCTACTTATATTAGTGAATACTGAACTGATTTTTTTTTCGGTGAGCGCTCATAGCTCAAGACGGCACCTGTAACTAACACATGTCACCTTATGTATTTGAATGAGTCATAACATGAAGAAACATGAATTATTTAAATAACTCGATCTTATAAAAAACATACAGTCGTATTGATGGAGATTGACGTTCCTTTTTTTGAAGTCAGTTAAAAAGGGTTTACTTTTACATGAGGGTCTCAGCCCCTACATTATTTGGAGGTATTTAAACTTGAGATACCTATTTCTAAGTTTCATTTTCACATTCGACTCTTAATTTCATTACTATCTATTCACATCTTCGTCATACTTATTGCCAATGTCTTGGTTGTTCTCAAGGTATATCCTAGTAATGTGACAATACACGTCCACAGTGGTAATTAGATACTAATTATTCATTGACGTCTTATTGCATGCATTAAGCCAATTTAGATATTCTTACTACGTATTAGTCATTACGGTCGGCGCTTTAGAACGATTGCCGCACAGCTTTTTTTAATATCTGCTTATTGATTATCAACGTTTGTTTTTTTCTTTATTATTATCAAAAATAAAGTACTTAAGACAGTGCCCCAAGTGTAGGTTTTAACACGTTTATACGATGTCGCCTGAGTATTTTCCTCATTTTTGTATGGGGACGTTATAAAGCGCCCTAGCCGGCGTGTGTGGGAAGTTTTACGACTCCATTAAAAAAAACGCAAAACGCTAAGTCAAGCGACGATGCTCGAACGTGTCAAAACGTATTCATGGGACACAGAGGTCTTCTACGAAACTACTCGTTTGAAGGAAGAATTTCAGGTTTTTAGAAACCACTACTTCATATTCTTCTCCAACGTCTCATTTCGAACCATATATTTCTTATTTGTGTGTCCCTTTCTCAATTTTATTGTCCACGTACTCATGAATTTAATTCCATAACCATTTTAAACTTTTAAAAGACCAATAGGCATCGGTAGAGCCACTAGATCTATATATTTTCTGGCACACACTGAAAAAAGTGGGTGTAATGTAGGAGTAACCTCGCGTTAATCAATGTGTCATAAGTTTATTGTATACACGATTCCCTCATTTTTATGGCGAAATTGTCCTGCCCAATTTTGCTCGTGACATCTTGGGCATTGCAATAAATTACCACAGTCAATTAATCGTAAACAGATAAAATTCATAGCACGTCCATTGTTTACATTGTATTATGGATTGTTGTTACATAATTTGTCAATCATTTATGCAGTTGAATTGATTTACGATCCGCAACCGATCAGGCGATTGTTTTGACAACAAAAACACAATTTGTATGTAACCTTGCTCAATAATTGCGCATTTGCCAATACCATCAGATGACTCATTACTTAATGGTAATTAAAGAAACACCGTTTCCCTGAAAAACGGTAATTGTTTAAATATTTTGGATGAAATGACTAAATATGTGTCTTTTGTTTGCTTTGTCGATGAATGTCATTAATTTATGCATCCATTGTCATCATAATTAGGTAATTGTCCTGTAAAACAAAACAATTATTTGGTATCTAAGTTTCAAAACGTACACGTACTTTTAAAGTATTGTCAGGATGACATAATTAAATAGGATTCTAAAATGTTACCATGAAAGATTGCATTACTGAGAAGAAATTTCAAGAATATGAACAATTTTCATAATAAAGAATTATTAAATTATGCATGTGCTGCCTATATCCGGCGAATTAAATCACATAGAAAATATTTATCGTTCCGTTTTGAAATTTTAACCATCTGGAACCTTTAAAATCGTCTGTTACGATGATGTCGACGTATCTCCTGACTATCTGAGTCTTTACCCAAGGTTCAAATTCGAATCTTAGCTTCGTATCCCTTTTTTCTGCATATTTTGTACATTTTGTTTATTTACTTTAGGTATATCCCGAACGATGATTCGTAAAACTGGACTTGGCACTAGTGACCGTCGTACATTTTGACCTGGAATGCTCGTTAAACTTTGCAGAGTGTTGACGATCTGACAATATTCTATGCCACATCTAATGATTTGTGACTCTACCCCCATTCTTGCTAGTGATAAATAAAGGCTTACTTGAAAATTGTTTAGTGTAAAGTGCAGGAGGTGTACTCTCTTTCCCCGAAAACGAAACTTCGCAAACAAATGAAAATCAAACGTAGTTTCAGTATCGCTTTGTTTTTGTCAAACTAAAATTTTTGTTCGTTTAATAATTTCATGAAAGTAGGATTAGCATATATAAACACCATAGAATTTTCTAGCAGACACGTTCGGACGTAATTGTACAACGAATAAGAGCCGTGATAGGAACTTGTGGACTTTCGAAGCTTTGTTCTTCGGAGAAAGCGAGTAGGCCCCCAGACTCAGTTGTTTAGACAGTAATTATCATTGCAGATGGTCTGCAGGCATTGCCAGTACCTGGAAAGAGCTTTTATGGCCAAAATGATTTCCATGTTTATTCACTTTGTATTTGCTTCAGATTGAAAGCTTGATTGTTTGGGTTATTCCCTTAGGACAACAATTTCTGAGTTCCGAAATAATCTCTACTTTATCGTCCTTAATATCTGGTCTTTATTATCAATGTGGTATTTATTGTAATATTTGTTAGTAGTAATTGCATGGAAGAGCTTCTCTTGTTTAAATAAAGAAAGTATATTGAGACATGCCAAATGTGTCTGGAGATTGGTGCCCCTTTCAATCCCAAATTGGTTATGAGTGAGACTTTTTACTTCAGTGATTTATGTTTTGTCTTGTACACAATTTTATGCTCTGCCAATTCATGTTTATTTAGCTTAAACTTGCTTTCAATACATATTAGATTGGCATTCCAATCCACTCTTAGATATCTCTTTCCCTACATCTGCCACTACTTGTCAACCAGTTTTGAGGCCTCTTATCTCTACTTGCATTCATTAGTGTATACGTTTGTTGTCAATCAATATGAAGAAGAATATTCTTAGCTACTTGAAAGACCTAGGTATATGTCATTCGAATTCTAAGTAAGCTCACAAAAACATCTGCCAGAGACGGACAGTAAAACAAATCAGCTATGAAAATGAAAATGAAAATGAAAATGATTTATTCAGTTTAGGCCCTGGTAAGGCACTTATGAACGTCGAGGAATCTACCACCGGTTCGGAAACTAGCCTTCTGAGAAGAACCGGCAAGAAACTCAGCTGGCATCATGTACATTTCATTACACAGTAAAATAATAATAATTACAAAAAAAAAAACATCATAAATTATTAAAAACGTAAAAACAATACCAAATGATTTACATATCATGTTTGCATACCATGTCATTGCCAGGAGCTACTTGTGCAGAGTTTTAATTCCATATGTCTTTATCATTTATGTAATCCGAAATTGTATAATAAGCTTTCTTCATCAGTACAGTTTTAATGTGTGTCTTAAATTTATCATAATTTAACGCGTTTATTGACTGTGGGATTTTATTGTAGAAACGAACACAATTCCCCATGAATGATTTATTTACCTTTGCTAACCTGAATCTAGGAGCTACAATTTTGTGTTTATTTCGTGTTGAAATTGAAAGAATGTCCGAGTTTAAATTGAATAGATGAATATTTTTTTTCATGTATAGCAAATTCTCATAAATGTACAGTGACGGTAGGGTGAGAATATTTATTTCTTTAAATTTATCTCTAAGAGAATCTCGGGGGTCCAGCGAGTATATTGCCTTGATGGCTCTCTTTTGAAGTATAAAAATTGAATCTAAGTCTGTTGCGGAACCCCATAACAATACGCCATATGACATGACACTATGAAAGTAAGCGTAGTAGACTAATCTAGCAGTATCAATATCCGTCATTTGTTTAATTTTTCTAACCGCAAACGCAGCTGAACTAAGCTTTTTTGACAATGCTTCAATATGGGCGCCCCATTGTAATTTAGAATCTAAGGTAAGACCTAAGAATACTGTGCTTTCGACCAACTCCAATTGACTCCCAACTAATGATATATTTGTATCTATTTGCGATGTATTAGGTGGTGAAAATCGGATACATTTTGTTTTTTTAGAATTTAAAACGAGATTATTGGCATCAAACCATTTTGAAACAGATGTTAGAGTTTCATTTAGTGCCTTAAGATCTTTGTCTTTTCTACTCACTTTGAAAACTAAAGATGTATCATCTGCAAATAGAACAATATCACAGATATTTTCTACAACAAGTGGTAGGTCATTGATATACGCTAGAAACAGGAATGGGCCTAGCCTATCCGTGAAGCGTGTCGTCTCAGGAGTATACTGTGACACACGAAAACAACTATTGTGTTACTATCATTGTTTGTGTAAAGTACATACATCATGCATGTGTGAGAATAAAATATATCGCATGCATTCTGTGGTGGCTGTAGTTTATAATGCATATTGTGAGGATGTCACTGACCAACAGCTTCTCCAGAAAATTCCGTTGAAATTCGCATTCTGGTTATCGTATGTATCTCTACCTTAACTGGATTTTATTTTGGTTCTTCCAACCAAATTATCAGTTAACTACTACTAAGGTTCAAAATGTTGGCCTTTTCAACAAGTTCGTACGTTATTTTCATATTCATTACTCGTGCAGATTAATATCGGATCACGGCTTTCGGAATACGCGTATGTGTCCGGTCACGTGTGCACTTGTAGTTATGGATTATACGTCAACACGTAATATCGTCCAAAATACAACACAAGATTAGCAAATAACGGATACGTTTATGTTTGATTTGAGTAGTCAGAGGGACATGACATTTTGCAAATTTCTATTCTGCTCTCTTCAAAATGGACCTTTAGTTCATTACTTGACTATTTTGAAGGCCTTTTGCTTAAGAGAATGAGAACTAAGATGGGCGAAACTACGGTTGGAAGCTAGTCTTATACAGTTTATAAATATTCGTACTTTCAACTCGCTGGCGTTCTCGCAATTAAAACATTCTCAGACTTACATTTTACGCGTTTTTTGAGATATGTGACAATATAAACACCTAGCAAATAGTGTCTGTCGTCAAGTAGCGTGCGCAAATATTACGTCGAAACTAAATTATAGACCTTGTATATAATTGTCGCACTTACATCCGCGGAGGAGAGGAATATATCAATGTCTAGTTACGTCTTACGTTTGCGTATTAACATCCCTACTTAATATTATAAATGCGAAAGTAACTCTGTCTGTCTGTTACGCTTTCCCGCTTAAACCTCTCAACCGATTTTGATGAAATTTGGCACAGACAATCTTTAGACCCTGAGAAAGGACATAGGCTAGCTTTTATTTATTAAAAATGTTAGGTTTCCGCGACCATAAGGATGAAACTAAATCTATGCGGGTGAAACCGCGGGGCACAGCTAGTTGTTTTATAAGCGAGAGATTTAGTAACCCCTACGAAATTAATAGAATGATTTAAATTTATAGAGATAGTGTTGATGAAAACTACGGATGTGTCTTCTGCTCTTATGAACTCAAATGTGTTTCTGCTAATTAATATTGTTTAAATATATTTGAGATTGCTTCCTTTAATTCATGTGTGAATTGTATATTTCTTGCTTTCTCTGCGGCAAAGATAAGTAATGCCGACAAGTGTCATGCAAATGAAGAAATAATGATTTTAATGAAGATTAATGTTGATGTTCGTCGTTAACTTATGTTTCGCGATCATTATTATTAAAGAAGCTTTTCCCATGACCACAAAAGTGTTAAAAGACTACAAATAAAAAAGAGTTATATTTTACCAAAATTGTATCTAGTATTGTTTCAATAATTATTTGTGACTATCTTTGTCGTGGTGATGTAAGGTAGGTGCACAGATAGGTTTGTTTTCCTTTACCCTTCTCGCCGTGTGTATAATTTCATGTTAATCGGTTGAGAAGTTAAAACGGAAAAGCATAAACACACCTGCATTATAAATGTTTAGCAGGATTGATTGCTTATCTACATAGTCAAAGTCAAAAATATCTTTATTCGATTAGACTTTTTAGAAAGCACTTTCAAATCGTCAGAATGACACAATTTACAGGATTATACATGCTACCGCCAGGTTCGGAAGGTTGCTTTTATTGAGAAGAACCTGGCAAGAAACTCAGTAATTACTCTTTTCAAAAAATATTATACAGTTTAAAAAAACAAAATAAATCTCTTGAAAATGTAAGCCCATGGACACAGTTGCAATGCACAAAATGTTGATAAAAATTTACATAAAGAAAAGTCTGGTAGTTCTACTTATATCTAAATGCGTAGCTTGAGATGACCAGCCCCCACAAGCAGCACCTGTTCACAAGTATGACGAGAATGTTTGAACATATAAAGTCTAACATCGCAATATGTTATTGGGTTGGTACCAGCCACAGATCAATAAGTTCAAGGACAATTTGACAAGTGAAGTAGTAGACTTGATTAGCGCTGACCAATCGATTTAGTACGGCTCATTGCGGATTCAGTCAAAGCTTCGCCTAATGTCGTTAAATTGAGCGAAGCATCGGTGTTCATCACGAATATTAAGCCTAACCGAGACTAAATTGATGATCCTTTATGTCACTTAACGCAATGTGGTTTGAAAAAATAAATCTTCCTTGTTTAATCATATGCCGCTTATGTACCAACAGCATATCACAAACTGAGTATGTACTGCTCTTTGTACCTGACTAGAATTAGCTTACGCCCTCAGCTTTGCCCGTGTGTTATACTTATCTGTCCACATCATCCACAGTCCACAGTCCACGCCCTGGAAGTCCATCCTAAAAATTGTAGAAGTTTTTGAAGAAGACTAGTAGTAGAAAAGAAGCAGTTTAGAAGATTACCTCCTAGCTACTTACAGAATAACAACATTTTGAATGGATAGATAGATGGCAATCGTTACAGGTTACTCGGAAACCTTAGAATGTCTAACAACTGGTTCAACCTGATCACCAATTTTCCTCGTAATAGGGGTTGCCAAGGTCATATGGCAGTTACTTTGTGTAAAAATCTGGTGATGAGACGCATCGGGTTGAACCAACTGCCGACCCGAACAATGTAGTATGGGATTAGGCAAAAAAGGTGATGATGTTAAGCTATACCTTTAATTGGTCAAAGCATCATCTAATCTATGTTATGCAAGGACCTCATTAGCAGTTTCCGATCAGCAAAAGCTTATATTAATTTATTCATAGTGCGCTAGTTCCGCATTGCATGATGTTTTGCGTTTTAGTTTCATGTTCATTTACATATTATGTATCTTCTTAGTTAACCTTAGTTCTTAATGATGTCTCATATCTTATGTTTATTAATTTAACTTCTGGACCCATCAATGCCTTATACTAGGATTATATTCGTTCACTCTCATCCAATTATCGATAGGGTAATTTTTGCCCTAAATTCAATGGTCTCTCCTTCTTGATAACTGCCTGAATACGTTATTTTTCTAATGCATCGTCTGATAAAATGACTGTGTTCAAATCTATTTAGACAGTACTGAATTATTTGAAAAATATGTGTGCGAGATTTGTGGACAGCGTTAACTCCATTTAGGCCGATGCTGCTATACTAAAAGCAAAAATAGTACTCGCCGATAAAATATATGGCATTTAAATTGTCGTATTAACTGGCATTATTGTTTTGACCTGATAAATTGTCGTTGGAAAATATTTTCGTATGTCATGCCAAGATATTTAATTTGTTTCCTGTACGTTTGCTTTCTGCAAGTGACATCGGAGCTTGAACTAATTTCTAATTCAGTCTAAATTCCATTGACCATCTCAGTATCTTTAATCTGTGTCCATACTATTCCGGCAGTAAAAACAGCGCTGGAAAGCGCAATGCTAGCTGCGTTGCGCTTTCCATCGATACAGTAAGCCCAAAGCAGAGCAGATCGAGGTCAATGATTCAGAATGAACAAAGCTCCACAAAGCGGTTGTATTTGCGTACAGGTTTTATTTTATATTACACACCATTTCTGTATTTCTTTTATACATCAGCTGAATTTTCGCTCCAGTGACGTCATTAGAAATTGCACATAATGTTTCGCTACGTGACAAAAGTGCCCTATTTATAGATCATGGCTGTAGGTGTTGTCCTAGAATATCCTATGACAAAACCGTCCGCGTCATGCTTGAAACACTCGTCATTGGACATCCTTTGATCAATATCTCCAAGATTATTGTTCCCTCTTCCTTGATTACTATTTGTTAGAAGAACACAAAACTATTAATGTTTTTTCTTTTATAGCTCGTAACATTCTCTAAAACACAATTTGTACAAATTAAATTGTAATAAAAAGTATTTAGTGAATGCTGCCTATAAAGTTTTTACACGTATTTGTCACATGAGTAAAGATTTGCTCGTGTGTATTTGTTTCGTCCATTTCTATTTCTACTAGCGCTCCTGCCAGTAATCGCGAACCGTGACTCGACATCAGCCTTCGTACATACATCTTCGCATTTACTTTTAACTGATATCAGTTTATGTTCTTAATTTTCACTACTTAACTTAAGAGAACACCGACGGGATATTGGCTGTATTGTGGAAACATTGTGTTATTTTGAGACAGATAACAAGCATTACAAACAATAATAACACAAATGACAATATAGATAAAATTAACCTGATTATAACAACTATTTATTATCATTAGAACCTGTCGTCGGTGGTCATTTGTTGTAGGGTTGAACATAACGTTTAAGACTAACGAGTAGACAGAATAAAGCTATCGCGAGGATACAGGCGACTGGGATCGCGGTCCCAGTCGCCTGACAGCATTTGAATCGGTCGATTAGGACCACAAGATATCGCATTTGCAATAATTTGGTTCTGAATTTGATTGAAATAATTACAGTTGACTTTATTCCATATTCTTATCCATTTAAGTAGGAATAGTTGGAGCGAATCTTCAACATGAGTAAGTTGTAAACAGTTGTTCTTGTGACTACATGGAAATATCCATAGTCGCCAGCCCTGCCAAGCAGGTAATTACTCATTGAAGATATGTTGTACTTACTTGTATTAGTCCCACAAGCTACCAGGCTGTATGCAATTTGTTGTCTCGCGTGGGTGATAATGATTCAGTGCATTGTGGGCCGCTCAAGGACTTCCCTTTTACTGCAAATGGTAGAAGAATCAATGATTGACATAGCTTTATCGGAGCTAGAGAGAACATAATGCGAGGATCGGAAAGATTTGAAAATAAACTGATCGATGCGATAGCTCTACAATTATACGTATGCAATATAAGAAACGCAATAGATGTTCTAATTTATATACATCTATACAGATAAATAAAATTGAAGTGTCTGTTTGTAATTCATAAATAACACCTTATCACTAAATGCATACGTCTCCGCTCCGTCTGTCTGTCTGTTTGTTCCGGGTAATCTCTGAAACGGCTGCACCGATTTTAACGGGACTTTCACTGGCAGGTAGCTGATGTTTCAAGGAGTAACTTAGGCTACTTTTATTTATTAAAAATATAAGGGTTCCGCGACAATAAACATGAAACGAATTCTACGCGGGTGTATCCGCAGGGCACAGCTAGTAATATATAAGACAAATAAGCACTTTACAACGTCACGGTGGCAGTATTAATTTTATTCGCATTGCCCGTACGGTCATCACTGAAATATTCGGAGCATTCTTCTTAGCCTCGGTGTTATTTGGCTTACACTAACTGAAATTCAAATAAAATACGATATTTCAATATTTCAGCAGCACATGCTTACTCAAATAAGCGGGTCGCTGCTGAAATATTATCTTAATACTCGGGGATTAAGTGGTTGCCTACTGGTCGCTTATCTTCAGACATGAAGAACAATAACTTTGTATTCTATAATAGAGTGAAAATGTTTGTTAAAATAATATTTTAATCTGAAATTTATGCCAAATCTTTAAGACGACCTCGTTCACACTCTACGCCTTCTATACGCGTTGTAATTGCAACACGAATAATAGTTGAATGGTTTCAGATCCATATTATGAACGCCCCTGAACACAAGTCGCAATTGTATTAAGACTTTCAAATGGAGTGTCTAGTCTAGGCTTTCTCGAAGAAAATGCGACTAAATAAATGATGTGTCTCGCTCTTGATCTTCATCTCGTCAAGAGTTCTCAGTGACGCAAGGAATATAATTTGAGTAGTGTTATTCCAAAAGTTCTATTTCGGTGATTCGCGGCACCCACCCACAAGCAAATGCACAACGACGCGCCGACTTGTTCGAGTTAGTGGTGTTGAAACGGATATATAAAATTCTGTGCCGATATCAAGAGCCTAATCCCCACTGTGTATAACAATACTCGTACTACTGAAGTGTGACATTATGAAGAGAAACGTAAGTAGCCGACTGTGCGCCGCGGCACAGACACCATATTATAAATAGCTTTAAATAATGTACTTGTCCGTAACGCTGGTCATACGGCGCTGCCAACTATCCGAATGTTTTGTTTACATACTTTAACTGTTTTTTACTTTCATGTGTTCATTAATTATTTTATCATCACATGTATCCGTGTCCTTGTTTCTACCATTTAAAAAAGTTATCCTTAGTTATCAAACTTCATTTTATTGCACAACATTATTAAATGGTATTTGGAGCAGGTTTACCACCTACGTATAGTAAGTTTGTCCCACTTTGCTTGTTTTATGGGTTTCTGATGAACACAGGCGTGATTCCAGTCGTTTGCTGCAAAGAAACTGTTCCCAATATCGTTGAAGTGTTCATTATATTCAACAATTCAAGCTATTGATATTCCCTTTTCGTTGGTTGCAGATCTGAAAGGAAACTCACTAGAGAAAGTAATAGTTGACCTTCTGAAACTTTATTTAATCAAGACGAAATAATATGGAGGTGATTCCCAGAATTTTTTGTTAATGTTGCGTTTTCATCTATTTGGGGAATAATAAACAGTTACGTTTTTGCCAGTCAAGAAAGTCAAACAAATCTGTTTCGAGATTAACTGTACTACGATCTATAATCTGTTCCATTTCTCTATGGACTTGTATCTTCTTTTCTTTTTTTGGAATAATATTTTCCTTAGAGTTCTTAAAAGTTTCACTTTTTGGTAGAGCTACTTAGGTATCCTTTTGACTCTTCGATTTCCGATTAAATGAAAGTCTTGTAGTAAATGACCCTGTATCGATTCTAGATAAGTGCCAAATAGCAATCAGCATGGAACTAACATGACTAATTATCTAATCTTGTCAATAACTCATTTCGGCTGCTCTAAATTGGACCAATTTTTCGGATGTTTCTAATTTAGCTTGTTTGGAAGATAATAACCGTTTGGTACTTATAATTGAAGATTTGATTACGTTTATTTACAGGAGAAACTCGACATTTTTGTCATCACTTTAACAACTATTACCAGCTGTGAATCAGTTTAATGCAAATTGAATAAAATTGTCGTAAATTATGATCTTTTTGAATGACTTAGCCTTTTAAACAATTCAATTAAACGTTTATCATTCAATTAGTTTGTTGTCTGCTCGTTAAGATACTGTACGGATAATGTTTTTACTACTATCCCAAGCGATGTTTAAATTGTAACATAGTCTCTCCACAGTAGCGCTATATCCAACTTTTTCTACAATAGCACAAAGAGGAAACACTCTGCATACTCACCTTGAGCTAGAAACGTATAAGCCGATCGTCATCTGTTTGTTGTTCACATTTCATTTTGTGACATTTAATTACATGGACACCGCAACAGGTAAATTGTTCATCACATTGTAGATCACCTTTTCATTTGACTTCTGTATAATACAAATTAGGCCTGGGAGCCAGGATCAGTCGGAGCAGACCTTGGGTGGTTGTAATGAAACTCCGTAACTTGGGCAGTCCTGGTTTATTGGTTCGACCACAATACAAGATAATGTGTGTACTATATACGATACGAAAGGAAACTTTCAATAGCGCGATCTAAAAATATATAACGCCATCTTGCGATAAATAGTTAAACTAATTTGGTGAAGTGTATTCTACGTTTAACACTTCAAATAATTCTAAAAATTGTTTTTTTCAAAGGGTTAGTTCCATAATAACTAAATTTATACGATCCTCAGGCCTATTTTACAGTCACTCCAAAGTCGCAATGATGCAGCATTAAATGCTAATAAATGAAAACATTGGGTGATTATTCAAATTGGCACCCAGCCATGTAAAACATTGTACTTGGTTGTTATTTTTAGCTAGTTTCTAATATGGATACCAAAAGGCAACCTTATAAAAACAAGAGTTCTAGAGGCTACTGACAATCAATGAGTAATCAGATCAACCTTGGAGACATTGCAGACGCATTTATAACGATCATTACCTATTCAGGTGCCAATTGGTTTGATGATTAATTAGTTCGGAGCCGCAGTGGCCGAGTGGTATGAATAGTCTCCAACCCCTTTATTGCAAAAATATCTACGCTGGTTATTCGTTTAAATTAAAAATATTTCAACTCTTTTTGTGAGTCATATTTCAAAAGGGATGGACATAGTTTTAGTCCGCGGGTCTAGTTTTGGTTTAAACCATGTTTTTGGTTAACCATAAAACCATAAGTGTGTTTTGCTAAAATCTATATATGTATTCAAAGATGTATAGTGCCTGAGTCGGCGATGAACCATCTGCCACGATAGCAATTAATCATCTTGGGTGTTGTAACAACTCTTAAAGTTCGTAAACTAAGACGACCAAAAATATTTTCAATAATCAACGATATCCTATAATCTATTGAAGTAACACCGTCATGTCTCGGCATCGGATACCTGAATTACATTTTATTGGCTGTTGGGTGTCCGATGTTTGAAATGATATTGACCGATGAATTCATAGATGATATAAGTGGCAGTGCTCTAAAGATCTATTTTAAATATGGTAAATGTATCTACAGTTTGGTAAATCGATTTCATTATGACTTCGAAAATTAGTGTGAGTTATAATCATGACTGAGTAAATTTTGAGATCTTACCTTCTTGCTCAGTTTAGAATTCTCGTTTAAGCCAAGTAATTTGAGAATGTTCCATCAATAAACTTAATAACTTCACCTATTAATTGTGTATGTAGAGAAAGCTCTACGGGAAGATTCCTATAGACATGAATGTAGGATATTTTAAATTATTAATTTACTTAGATGATTTGGTTATAATGCGAAAATACGTATTCTGGCATGGACTACCTCACAGAGTAATGCATAAAGTCTTTATAAATCTGCATATAATCGTCATTATAAATATATCACAACAATTTAACTACATGTCGTATAAGGTCTGTCTGGAGAAGGAAAAATTATATTTTCACAATACAAATTATACTGCCAGTCGGTTACTGCAAGGATCGTGTAATACATTCTGATTCATGTTCAACGCTGTAATTAATAACAGCGTATTAACTACATTCATGTTCTGTATTATCTGTATATTCATTTCAACTTCAACCACTTTATTAAAATTTATGTTACTTAAATTTATTTGTTATATTAAGACAATCTCATAATACTTTTCCCATTCCTTCTAGCTTGCACTTCATTCACTTAACCTTTACTTATTTCGCCAGATGTACTTCCAGAAACATCTAGTTAAAGTCCTACAATAACGGTGTTGTTTGGACCCCATAATACCGTCTGTCTGCATTCATTTGTTTCAAGCGGTAATCCACGCAAGCGCTATGGACGCCTCTACTGTAAAAAGTTCTTTCTCAGAATTTTTCATCCATTGCGCGCTCCACTTGCAAACATTTGGTATGACGATACCGCAGTTGTTGAGTAAAGCTGAAATGTATGGTGAACAATTAAATAATACGGCGGCGCATGCTTAGTAGTTCTCACTCGTTCTCGAAGCATCCCAACGTTTCTCGAACTTTAGTAGCACCCACTCACAGTATAAATACGATTGTTTGGTCGCGAGCGCCGCAGTATAAAACGAGCAACGGAACAAGATACGTTACTTCTTCTCAAAGTTTATACATCGCGTGATTATTTCAAGTGAAGTGTTGATCTGTGAAACATTCCCGTATTTGCAGTTTTTTAACTAGGAAATGGAATCGCCTGTTGTAGTGGATAAGCCACCGGAATATCATGGGACAAATGAGGTACGTTATTAACTTCGGATGTTGAACTTCCATATAAGTCGATCATTTTCTTTTTTAAATTGCAATATAGCCGTTTTTTTAATGTATCCTAATGATACGCTTTGTCGATGTTTACCCTGAAGGTGCATTCTTTCATCTCGTTGTAAGATTGTTAAGTTCTGATGCCAAACATTTAAACTTGACTCTTTATAATACGAGTATTTCATCCGTAAATGGTTACCTGTTATACTCTTGATGCATATAATTAATTATGCGATTAGTTTAAAATATGTTCGGTGCATAAATTAATTTTTATAGTGCAGCTAGCTGTAAGATTCATAATTTTTATTTGGGTTGAAGTAAAAACACCACAGTTAAAGGGCTCCATATTTACAGTACTTAAATACTTAATTGGGATGTTACAAAAAAATATAAACGATTATTTGGTGATGTCATTTGTGCAAAGGTGGAGCGAAAGCCGAATGTCCTAAAATGTTTCCTTCTTCGCAATAATTATTGGAAACGAGCCATGTTTGACCATAAGGAGGCATGTTCATTGGTCAATGACTTTCATCTCAGGCTTTACATCATCATCTAAAAACAGATTTAGATCTATCACCGTGTTTATTTGTAAAATACCATGTGAAAGTCACGTGTTTGTTTGTATGTAAAAAAATTCATGTATAATTTTTTTTTATTGAAAAATATTTTTGACATTGTCTGAAAATCATTCTAAGGATAAAGATGTTTACTTTCCTTAATTTTTTCTTATTGATTATTATTTATCAATTTGTTATACACTTAGACAGCTGTTTCTAAAGCTTAAACAGAAGCATAAAAACCCATTTAATTTTCTTTATACGGAAAGGTACATAACATAGGGATAGTGATAACATAGGGAAAGATGTACAAACATATTTGGGGAATAGGTGGATCAAATTATTCAATACTAATATCAATAAAAAAAAACTATGCGTTTTTGTCGTCATCTTATAATCGAACACTTGTTTAAATAATAATCTGTACTCGTCACCAAAGTACGCAATAAATAATATACTATCATCAAAAAAAAATATAATGTTCGATACATCACGTTTTACGTGTCCCTTGGTAATTTGTTATTGATAATCCTTTTTTTATGCATGAATAATATAATACTCTGTTTTATTAGTCAGTTCAGTTTGATTTCCACTTAAATCATTGATTTTCCAAGCCACTGGTAAATCTTAGGATCCACTGGTATTCTTATCTCCGTAAACAGGTAGGATAGATTGTGCCAGAAACAAGACATTTTCCTTCATCGATTGATTCATATTATCCTCCTCATATTAGTGATCTTCCATTGTATAAGTTATACTTACTATCCATTCTGTATCACGTTGGACAAATATTTTTTGAATCCCACAATTCAACAAATGCTGAATGTAAACAATTTTGACGTGACTCGTGCGATAGCATCATGACTCATACATAAACGACGCGCTCCCAGACCCAACTGTTATCGAATCACCTTTTATAGCCATCTGTTTCTTTTCAAATCATTCGTTATATTAAAATAAGTTAAAGGGGTGCCAAATAATCCTAAAAATAATGGATAAGTTTGAATAGTGTAAAAAGAGGATTATTATATTGATCATGTCGGTTATCATGACACGCTGCTCTCCTATGAAGGATACATAGTGGCAGTAAATCTATTGCAGGATATTTCATGGACGACTGAAGCTAAGCAATCTCGCAACCGTCTAGGCAAAAATTGTAAAAAATATCCTTTAAAATTGACAAGTCTTCCGAGACCTATCAGAAAATATTGACAGACTCGAAAGTTCTTAAGAGTTAAATATAATACTTATAAAATGTATTGTAATAATAATTAATGATAGCATATCAACCCACACAGATACAAATCTCAATTATCCTAGATTTCAGACTGTTCAGACTAGAATTCAGACTAGCAACTACAGGTCCCACGCGACTTACAAATACTGACGCGAATGTCATTATTCACGTTATATTCTGAAGCTTTATAAATGATTATAATTTGCAATCAAAATATGAATGCCCAACTCAGTCTTAGATCTCTCGTTCAATATTTCTATAGATAGAAAGTGATCGCTAAAATTGAACACTAGTGTTGTCGGTCAATGCTCTTTATCATAATAACCATTAAAAGCTCAGTTCAATAACCTTTAAGAGCATTAGTAGCAAATCTCCTTCTGTTTCGTTTATCTCCAAAGTGCATGCTGCTCTAAATGCTTGTTTTAATAATAGTCGTTGCGTAGTAGGATTGGTTTCAGCTTTATCATCAGTGGGAGATACGGTGAGTGTGTGAGGGACTTCCTCATTTCACTTGGCAGGTGGGTTAGGATTTGGTCTTTGTTGTTACAATTTCAAGTCAAAGTATTCTGGTTTTAAATTCGTGTGATCGATCACTTTTTTACAGATGATTGAGCGTGGGCATAGATTTAAATTAAACCTCAAAAGTACTGAAGCTTTAGGACACGATATTTCTTTATTCTTTGAATCGTCCTGATGATGTAGCACTTTTTGTAGATTAAGAAACTGCGTAGAATCTAAAGAAAATACGCAAAACGACATAATTGAGAGTCGTGGACAAGTCAAGTTCACGGTCGATTTGTCCGTGGAAGTCTTATGTAAATCTACATCTCTGTAAACATTCAGCTAAGTTAAGCCGCTGATGTCATGCAGTATTTATCAAAGTATCGTAAACATCAGTTTGGGGACTTAGATCTGTACCTGGAGTGCGTCATGAGCCTCCCCGCCTACGTGGATTAGTCTCGGATGCTAATATGGTACATTTGAAATTCTACCTCATCGTTATTACTTTTATAATCACCGGATTATAAAAACACCTTAATAGGACAGTTATTCGATTCCATCCAACCTACGCAATGAATCAGATGTTTCCACTTTAAGATATTATTATATGGGTCATGATTATGATGTTTCGTTCACTAAATGGTGTTATATAAAAAACAGAGTCTGTATTCTGAAAGATTAGAGAATTTTGTTAGATTTAATGAAAACTGAAATTGTAGAGACATTTTTATAAACTATTCTCAATAGTTAAAAAGATAACATATCTTTGATTAATTAATCATTACGAATGATTGGTAATCCCTACTAATATTATAAATGCGAAAGTAACTCTGTCTGTCTGTTACGCTTTCCCGCGTAAACCTCTCAACCGATTTTGATGAAATTTGGCACAGACAATCTTTAGACCCTGAGAAAGGACACAGGCTACCGTTTATTATTAGGTTTCTGCAACCATAAGGATGAAACTAAATCTATGCGGGTGAAACCGCGGGGCACAGCTAGTTGATTATAAGACGTCAAGCAATGGGTTGGTAGATATTAATAAAATTATCGCAACTGTGTTATTAATTACCACCAGTCTTTGCAGTTGGAGTAGTTAGGCGGTCGTTGACTCTACTTACGTCACCTATAAAGGTGATTTAAAGACAAAAGTTAAATTTATCGTAAAGTAGGTGTACTTATTTAATATACAAAAAACTATCATTGACGTTTCCATGTCAACTCCTTTTTGAGCGACACCAGTTTTCTTTAAAGATGTTCCAAAAACGGCTTCTGTTTTTCGACGGACAAGACACTTAACATTTTTATGTTCATTTTCTGTATTAAATTAACCTTTTGCGTACTTCCGCCGATTTTATTTTTGAGTTCAAGTCGTCCTCATTTTTTGTATTGAGTTGCGTCTTCGAATTTCAATAAGCCGTTGTTCCGATAACATGTTGCAATTCCGTCGTAAATGTTTCGCTTTATGACGACTGTAAGAATTATATTTAGCATTTTCTGAAGTTCCTTTTGTCTTCAACCTCAATTATGTTTAGTCCTACCGCAAATTATTGGAACGCTGTCTACGTATGTTACTTGTCTAAATAAGCTTGTATATTGGTCATTACATTGTGTTCAACACCGGTTGCTTTGGGGTTTCAAATGGCAGCTGTTCTCTGTCAATCGAGGTTATTATTATAATTTTGGTCTTATTGTCTGCTCTTGTATAAGTCCGGCCGGTGTTAATACTTCACGCGACTCGACTCGACACGTGCCCACGTTTTTATTTATTTATGTTTTTGCACCGAACATAATCGCATGACGCAAGGCAGGTATCAGGTTTTTGTTCGCTTCTGCCCACATCGGTGATGTCACCAGCAGAATCATCGTTGGCACTTCTTATAATACCTCGTAATGTAAAAGTAACGCTATTTATTCCTTATGTGGCCGTGTTGGAGTTGACGGACATACTAGTTTTTGTGACGATTAGACAGCTTGTTTGAAATGTGAATTGTTTTTAGCTAAGTAGGGTTTTATGTCTTTTTTATTCCAACTCTAATGAAACCACTTATTATAAACGCTAATAAGGACTTTAAATAATACGCTTAGGTAACCAATATTTATCAATCACGATATTTTATTGTAACGTCATGTAGTGTGACATCATGTTTAGCTTTCATTAGTTTGTTTGCTAAATCCCCACCCGACAGTAAATTTTGCAATCGTTTAAGTTAGCGCTAACAAGTCTGTGCAAACAATTTCACGTTTCTTTGGGTCACATTCTCCGACATCTTAGCATCCGTGTCCATACTAATATTATTTTGAAAAGTTTCCGTGTTTACAAAGCTCTACTGATTTGATGAAACTTTGCCATAGTGTATTGTGATCCCTAAAGATATTAGTATACAATGATGATGTTGTGGTTAAAAGCAATGAACTAAGACTGTTTCTTCTAACATTCGAATGGATACCCAGAGCCTTGAGGTATTTAGGTTTCATTGATATCTGCGTAGGCTGAGACTTGAGAGGTCATACATTTCAATTCCCACCTTGCAAATAAATACGTCTGAACTGAACAAAGTGGTTCGTACTTCGTAGCTAATTGTAATGAGAACGAGGTTTAGGATTCTTAGGAACATTCTATAATCATATAGTTTACTGATAATGACTTTGATTGTTTCATTTATTAGAAACAAATGTAGCTCGCTAAGTAGTTTAGTAAACGCTTGTAAAGTCCATATTAAATAATTATGACTTAAAAGAGGAAAGAATTCCTGTGATAAAACAAATTGTTTAAATCTTACCAATATTATAAGCGCGAAAGTTTGTAATGATATGTATGTTTGTAACTGTTTCACACAAAAAAATTAATGAATTATAATGCAACTTTAAGAAAAAACCTTACCATATATCGGAATAAAAATAGGCTATAATTTATAAAAAAGATATTGATAAAGATAAGTAAAAAAATTTAAGCGAACCTGCGCTGAAGAAGTAGGAACCAACTAAGTCCATTTTAAAAAATCATTTACATTTATTATTATATTCAAAATACGAAAGTCGCGAGCTCAAGGTCACGTCGACCGTCCTTGCCTTATATGGGCATATGGCGACACGAGTAGTACTACGGCTGGGGATTTAACATCTCTTTCTAGAACGAATGTATGAGCGAGATAACGTGTAACACTGCGCGAGCGCCGATAAATTCGCCTGTCGTTTACATGTTTACTGCATCGTTCGGGTAACTGAATATTTACGAATCGAACTTGCTTCCTGAATTGACATGAAGATCTTATTTATTCTTGAATCCATTCAATTGATCGTTTTCAGAATAAGGAAATAACTAGTATGCATAAATTTAAATGTTTTCTCAAGGAAGGATATTTCGTTGTCTATTATACGACCGATTAAGATAATATTATAAACGTCTGACCGTACTGGGCCCAAACCATGAGCTCTTATTGCAATGATACTTCAGCTGTGCGACAGTGACAGATGTATGCACGTCACATACATCTGTCTCATAAATGAGTGAAACTATCATGGCAACAAGAGCTCATGGTAAGGCCCCTGAGTAACTTTACATGATTATAGGTTTCTACTAAAAGTTATTGTAGATTCTCAGAAGAAATGCTTGCGGCTGTATTTGTCAAGAAAAGTAGTACCTAGCAAATACGCAAACAGAAGCTTTAAAAAGCGCGAAATAATGGTACTAAAAGTAACATTATTTCGCGCTTGCGCTAATAGAAACGATAAAAAATATATGTAAATTACATAGACCAGTCACGTCACGTTTAGTATCTTTCTACTATCGAATGGTGAGGATAATGTTACTTTGTCTACAGGCCCTGGTGTAGATTCTCTATCTCCACTGAATTTGTCTTGACAAGAAATAAAATACACGCAGACATTACGCTTGAATGTTATAAATATTTAATGTAAAACAACTCGTCTTGACTTTATCTGAAACCTTTTTGCAATCGGATGATGATATGATGTAGATTCTGTGAGGGATTTGTTCCAACAAGAACTAGGCAGAAGCTTGAATGTAATATGTATTGGTTACAGCGCGGGTTCCCGTTTGATGAGGAGGAGGGAGCGGGCGCGTGGAGTGAGCTCGCGGCGCGCCACCCGGACATAGCGGCCAGACTGCGCCAGCGGCCCGCCACCTGGGCCCGCAAGCGACGCCCTTCCAGCCAGGACGCCACTGACGGTATGCACTATTATATATAAGTACATCCTATACACGTCAATATTTGAGTGCCTGTTTATACTTCATTCCAAATTACGAGCTTTTCACTAAATGCATATGAAAATTTATACATACATTATTGCCAACGTGACAAATGGTGAGTTCATCGCCCTTTCAGACCGTTGGGATTTGAACTTGTTTCGCTGGTGAAACAAGCAACTTCTGGTTCCAGTCGGTAATTATCATCTCCGATGGTCCATATCTAAATTAGTGGTTCAGAATCACAAATTTTTAATTTACTCTTTTTCAGCGTGTGAATCCAAACGTTTCATTATTGCAGATTTCGGCGACTCATTCGGCGGCTTCGACAGATTCCCCTTCGACGACATCCCCTCAGAGTTCAGAGAACATTTTCCGTCGCACTGGAACCGCAGGTTCGGTTCCCGCGAAGAGCCCCCCCAGCCCCCGAGCCAGGCCTCCCCGCCCCCACAGTCGCAGCCGCAGCCCTCACCGCCGCAACAACAGACCACCGCCACACAGACCGAGCTCGACGACCCCCCAGTAGAGCACAGTGAACACACACAGATCCCACAGTACGGGCTCAGGAATACAGTAGACTTGGGGAAGAAGAGCCCCGCCGACCCTAGTGTGGTCGATGCGGAGGAGCGCGCGCATCGGTCCGCGTCAGCACCGCCTTCGAGCCAGCCCGCCAGCCAGCCCGCCGCCCAGCCCGCCATGAGCCACGACCCGGACCAGCCCTCCAACGTGCGGCACATCCCCATTTTCGTGGAGGGCCGCGATGAGCCCGTCATCAACAAGACCGCGCACTTCGGCGAGCCCAAGCCCCAGTATGCGCCGCCGCCGCCGCAGCCCCACATAGATAGGGAGCAATACTTCAACGACGACGGCCCGCACGGGTTCCACCACCCGCCGAACTTCTCACGAGCATTCGGCACGCCCTTCAGCAAGGGCTACAGACAGGGCCCGCAGCCATTCGTCCAGCAGAAGGTGTACCCCCAGACGGCGTTCACGCGGGGCGCGTCACCGCAGAGGTCTCAGTCGCCGAAGCCCCCGGCGCCGCCCGACGAGTTCGTGAAGGTGCCCGTCCACCACGAGCAGCCCCCCCCGGCGGCGCGCGCGCAGCCCAAGCCCCCCCCGCCCGCTCCACAGCCGCAGCCGCAGAGAGAGGCCACCCCTCCCCACCCGCCGCAGCCCTCCCCCAACGACCCCATCACACTGATCCTCAGCATCCAGACGGACGTCCTCAACCTCATGACCGAAGTGGAGAACTTCGCGGGCACCAAAAATGACAAGAACTACTTATTCTTGGACGAGATGCTCACGAGGAATCTCATCAAATTAGATAATGTCGAGACGGACGGCAAGGAGAACATTCGCCAGGCGCGGAAGGAGGCTATTAGGTGTATTCAGAAATGTATTGCAGTGCTAGAAGCCAAAGCGGAAAGCAACAGCAAGGCTGCGAGCGCCGCCCAACAGTCGCAGCCGGACGAGGAGATGAATGGGTCCGTCGCGCCCGACGCAGCCGGGAACGGGGAAGTAGAGATGAAGGAAGCCACAGAGGAAGTCAAAGTAGAACCACAAGTACAGGCCGACGCGCCACCGCCACAGGTCACAGAGCCGCAGCCACAAGCTCCCGCACAGACACAAGAAAAACCCGAACAGACCCCTCAGGTTCAACAAACAGAAGTAGCTCCTGAAACTAAGGAGGCTCAACCACAAGCCGCCGACACACGACCCGACGTTAATGAACAACCGAGTGAAACTAAAGATGAAGTAAATAAACCAGAAGAAACCGTAGATAAGAAAACTCCCAAAAAGGCAACCAAACCCACGAAGAAACGAGACAAGAGTAAAGATAAGAAAGAGACTGGCGATAGCAGTAAAGATGAGAGCAAGAAAGAAGTAGCACAGTCTGAGGAGAAGAAAGAGATGCAGGTAGATGATAAGGGGGACAAGGAGCAGGGCATGGAAGTAGATGGTGCTGCTAGTCAATAAATATAGTTTGCCTTAGTGAATTGTCCATGTAGAATACACTATTGTACCATTTGTACCGCGCGGGGTACTAATTCCAATATGGCCTAAAATACTGGGAATTAAGAAGTTTTCATTAGCAACATAGTACGCAATGAATGATCTTATTTATTACCGAAATTCAAGACCCAGTGCCCCGTCTTATGTGAGAGAACGTGTTTGCAGACTTAAAAATGTCTAATTTTTGTCGTGTCTATTGTCGAATAACACCGGTGTTGATGCAATTTCTGCATGCATTCTCTATGCTACAATATAAAGTGCCATATTCGACACTCGGCTATAAAGAAATAATACTTTATTCTTAATTTCTTTTGTATTGTCTAGAGAATGAATACAGAAAATTAGGGCCCCACCATGACCTCTTATAGCCATGATAGTTTAACTCTTATTATGAGACAGATGTATATGACTTGTATAAGTTTGTCACTGTCACTCAGTGGAACTATGATGGCAATAAGAGCTCATGGTACGGTCTCTGGCCTTATATTATTTATGTTTGTACATTTTACGTTTTTATTATTAAAACAAAATGTGTAATGCAATTTGTTGTCCTTTGGGATTTGAAGCGGTCTCCCCTTATCCTAATATTTAATTAATTTATTGTTTATCGAAACTGATAACACAATTTTCTCAATAAATAATGAATACACAAACTGTGTTTTATTATGGCGCGTAACAAAAGAATTATTACAGTACCCGGCGATATGTATTGCACAGCGACTTCCAGAAAGAGACAATCAGAGATAACGCTGAACACAGAGAAGGCCGAGATTAGCCGATTGCGTCTCTAGAAATCGATGTGCATTATAAATTCCCGGGTACTAGGGGGCTGTTAAGTCTAAAAGTGTTTGATTAGAAAATGGTTTTTTATACAGTCATTTATTAAGTTAATACAAATATAATAATGTTATGCGAATATTTACATGACTTGTTTATATCTATTTATATGGTATATTTAATTCAAGGTATATTATGCTGTTTTCAATCGATAAAATAATATAAATTTGATCGACATCCCTGAAATGCCTTGCATTTACAACAAAAATGCATAGTACATAGTAAAATACTTACAATCTAAGTTTTTCGTCTCTAAATGGATACAGGGGTCTACTCTCTTTCTCCGAAAACGAAACTTCGTGTACGAACGAAAATTAAACGTAGTTTCATTATCGCTTTGTTTTTATCATACTCAAGTTTTCTTCGTTTCTTCGTCTAATAATTTAATTAAAGTTGGTTTAGATTATATATAAACATCAAATAATTTTCTAGCGGACCACGTTTGGACGTAATTTTAGAACGAATAACAACCGTGTTAGGAACTTTGCGAACTTTCGGCCGAAGCTTCGTTTTTCGGAGAAAGCGAGTAGGCCCCCTGGGGTCTACTTTCTTTCTCCGAAAACGATACTTGCAAAGTAAGAAAAATCAAATGTAGTTTCATCCTTTGTTTTGTGAAACTCAAGTTTTCATTCGGTTAATAATTTCGTTAGGTTTAGACTATAGAAACGTCAAAGAATTTCAGCCGTAATTTTAGAACGAATAAGAACCGTTTGCGAATATTCGGTCGAAGTTTCGGTTTTCGGAGAAAGGGAGGTTCCTAGAAGTAATCAAAGCATAATGGTATAAATATTAAATTATCACAGTATACAACTACATATAATATGACTTAAAAGTTATGGTAATGTCAGGTTCACCAAAAGTTGTCTTTTCACACTTCTATATATTGATGGACTAGTAAAAGGCGCGCTTTTTCAAAGAGAATCTACATGACAGACTTTTTTTTAATATCATTGTCACAATAAAAAGTACAAAACCTTCCCCATGGATGTTATGTATTTTAGAAAATAACTTCATAATTTTAAAAAGCTATGAAATCTAATATAAAAAAATATTGCAGCGGGTAACTGACCTCATGCGAACACCAATACATTCCCCCCCTTCGGGTATCATCGTCACTACTCGTGAGAATATGCTTATCTCTCACTCCCACTCCTTCATAACCCTATGCCAGTCCTCGTCAGCTATAAAAGGCTTGTCAATACAATTGATCATGAACTCTCCGCAGAAGATACACTCGCTGGCCACAATGTCATCTATATCGTTTTTAATCACTTCTCGTAGCGTCATAGAGTTTGATACTATTGTGTTCAGTTCTATGTGGGAGAGCACTGCTAGCTGACGTTGGAGATCTTGTAACTTGTTGCGGCGAGCTGGACCTGAGGAGTTAAATTCATGGAAGCTATCAAGACCAGATAGAGCCGTTGTGTCGACCAGTCGCCTGTTATGCAAGCAACGCAAGAATCTCCGCGAGAGAATTCTCTCTCGCTGAGTTTTCCTTAAAACTTAAGTGCAGTGATTTCACATCACGAGTCTTACGGTGAAGGAAAACATCGTGAGGAAACCAGCATATGTCATGACCACATGTCTGAGAAATATTCCAAGACATACGTATAGTGCTTGAGACGGAGATGGACTCAGCATCATTCACGTTGGTACTCGATCATCATCAGTTGAAGCAGAGCGTATTAAGAACTTCTTGGCAAGTAAGTAAGACGTCATTGCTATAATGATGATAGATGATAGTAGTCTCTAATATGAGCGACGAGCGTGTTAAAAATGTGTATCTTACTAAGTGTAGGCATAGTCTCGGCACAGAGGCAGTCGCTGTGGAAGCGATGTCCGCAGGGGAACAGGTAGAAGGGCCGCAGTAAGAGGGCCAGCTCACACAACCAACACGTGTCTGACACTGACACTACCACGCTGCGGTTGCGGAACGACTGGATTTCTGAACGAACCTGAAGACAACAAAAAATTTGTCCTATTGCTATATATCCAATTGACACTGTACTTTTGCTACAAGCAACGCAAGTTCGAATCCCAGCAGGGTCTGTACCAATGTTTTTCTATAAACTTATGTGCAGTGTTTTCACACCACGTGCTTTACGGTGAAGGAAAACATCGTGAGGAAACCTGCATATGTCGTGATGGAACAATCTTTTGCAATATAATTTAGTGTTGGACGAGGTGTGTAGGCAAAACTAGAATTATATTATTTTTTGAAAAGGCATTTAAAATCTTTTAAAATGCCTAAATGTGTTTTATACAAGTCTTTCTGAAAGCACAATAATTGGTAGAATTTCAATTATATATGGTGCACTTACGTATTCGGCGGATCGCGTCGCTTCCTCTATTTCAGCTTTCAATTCTTCTATTTGATTGTTGTAATCCTGAAAAGGTAAGGAGTTCCCGTATGAGATCATGAAACTTTACCACAGACGGACAATTCACACAATGTCTTCTTGATTTATAAATCATAGCCTATGTGTTTGTTATTCTGATGTATTTATAAGCTAGTAGCTGACCCGACAGACGTTGTTAATTATGAGAATGCAGCACGTATTCTGTCAATTCTATGTCAAACCTCATAATGTTAAATCAAAAAGTTTTTATTGTCGAAAGCGTTATAGTTAGATTTAAGAAATAAATAATTTTATATGGTGGTTAAGTATTATAAAATTTTCAAATTTTTCACGCAATTTTCTCACATCTCCTGACAATAACGAACACAACAAAAAAAATTTATCGAAATCGGTCCAGCCGTTCACCCGTGATGTCGTGACCAAGGGAAATGGGGATTCATTTTATATATATAAGATATTATTGTAGTTTCATTAAAATCCATTCAATAGTTTTTGCATGAAAGAGTCATAAACTTTCACGTATGACAATAATATTAGTAGAATTACTTTTCCGACTGTAGATTGTGGTTGAATTTCAAACAACACTCAACGTGCCACGAGTACGCAAACAAATTAGTAGACATCTATACAGATAAATAAAATTTAATTGAAGATAGATAAAAAAAGTGTCTGTTTGTAATTCCAAAATTCCAGCTTTTCACTAAATACACATAAAAGTATATACGGAACTGAAAATAAAAAAATATTTTTTACATTTTTTCTTTGCCTGTCTGTTTGTTCCGGCTAATCTAGGAAACGGCTGAACCGATTTTAACGGAACTTTCACTGGCAGATAGCTAAATTACAAGGAGTAACTTAGGCTTTAATTTGAAAAATCATGTGGGTTCCGCGGGTCTGATGAACCCTACGTGGATAAAAGCGCGGGACACAGCTAGTTGGAAAATAACAAAACCTATACTCATAGGGGCATAGATCTTAATATATATCTTTATATATAAAAATTAATCCCCATTTCCCTTGGTCACGGCATTACGCCTAAATTACTGGATGGATTTTAACGGGACTTTCACTGGCAGATAGCTGATGTATGAAGGAGTGTTTTAGGCAAATTTAAAAAAACACCTATGAAATTAACTCTTTTATTATTGAAATTAACAGCTAGTGTCTTTATGTTTAGTACCTGCAGCGAGTGACAGATAGGGTCCCTGAAGTGGTCGATGGTGACCACGTCGCTGAAGAACGGGAGAATATCCTCGATCTTAATGAGAGGACACTCCTCCAAGAAACTCATAGCTTCCTTCAAATCCTGGTTCTTGGTGATCACTTGTTCCGCTGCAAGTCACAAATAAAATCCTTTTATTTGACATTAATTGATTCACTGGCCTACATAGGTTTTGTTGCCTTAGATATGAAAATGATTTTGGGTCTATTTATGAATACAATTCATAAAACTATCAATGATTTTGTAACAATTGCTCTAATTTTTTTTCATCATGACTGGAAATTCGAATTTTTATTTTTAGTTCATAAAATATGCTAAAATCATGAAAATACGAGCACATTGAGACATTTCAAGGCAATGCAAGACATGCGTTTTCAAGGCAACAAAAAAAAATTTTTTTACGTAGTTTTGGATGTCATTTCAAATTTTGTTCAGGAAACTTACCATACAGTTAGCTGTTATTGTCATTATAGTTCGATAATGTTCAATAGCACATTCAAAAATATTATATGGACAATCAATAAAAAAATATATATGTTGTCGAACCGCTGTGGTCGTTCGTTTGTAGTCGCAAGTTCAAATCCCAGCGGGGCCTGCAGTGAGTTTTCCTAAAAACTTAAATGTGCAGTGATTTTACACGACGACATGCTTTGCGGTGACGCAAAACGTCTTTAGGTGGTGCATATGTCTGGGAAGTAATTCAAAGACGTATGTATAGTGCCTGAGACGGCTTCACTCACCATCTATCACATTCGCACTTAATTGACACAAACCCGTAGACTCACTGCTCTAGCTAGAATTTTAGTCTGTGGGCTCACAGACCCTGACATATTGAAAAGGTTAAATTAACACTAGAACAGTGGGTCTACGAGTAAAATATATTACCCGTGGACCCGTGGGTCAATAGCATTGACACCACGGTATATTCGTGAGGAAAATCAGCAAAACAGCCAGACATACCAATAGTCAGCCAGAGCTGTGTCCTCAACTCCTCGGTGTCAGGCAGCTCGGCGATGCTCTTCGCCAGTTGGATGTCCACCTGCAGCGCCAACTCCACCGCTGACTCCCACAGACCCAGCAATGCTGATAGTTTCACACACGCCTTTGCTAGGTTCTTCTCGCGACACAATCTGGAAAAAAAAGAAAAAAAAGAAGAATCGGTCCAGTCGTTTCAGAGATTAGCCGGGACAAACAGACAGAAAAAAGAGTTTTTTTTCTAAATTGTTTCGTTCTTATTTTTTCCAAACCTACACTTCAATTTTATTTATCTGTATTGATAGATATATAGATATACTCACCTCAAAGCATAATGTACATCATAGTTGACTAGTGCGACCTCCTGACCTTGCCTGGCGAGGTACCTCATCAAGGCATCCTCATCATTCTCAACGTACAAAGTCAACAGGTAATTATGTATCGCCTTGTCCTTCACATTGAAATTCTGTAGCATGAACTCCAAGTATCTAATTATTTCATCCACATGTTCTTCATCATTCCTACACGATAGAAAAGCTGGGAGTAACTTCGAAGGACTCAACCTCGCCCCTTGAGCTATCAAAGCTGTTACCGTCTGCTTCGGAGCGTTCTCCATCAGCACAGGAGCGAAGTGATAGAATAATTCTTCTTTCTTCGCAGTGTGCAGCGTAGCTAACGCTTCAGAATAAGCTTTCTTATAAATATTCTGTGCCACCACATTCTCATAATCTTCATTGATTATTGTCAACTTTAGCAAGTTCTGTTTATCCCCATGTGAAGACATCAAGTCGTATATAACTGATTTGACGTGCTGCATACATTTCGCCACTTTCGGGTGCAATAAAAACACTTCGAAATCACTCTGTATTTGGTGGGATTCCTGTGTATCTCCTTTCCCTGTTCGCCGCAAGAGACCCAGTTGAGACAGATAGAGCTCTGTCATCCAAATTACGATCATTGAAATCAGAGTCTTGTCGTCCTCTTTTAAGGCATCCAATCGCTTGCCGAGGTAAATCTTCAGGGCATCAATTTGGTTGACGTCAAGAAATTTGAGGCAGATCGATTCGAAACTGCTTTGGGTGTCGGCGAATATTTCGGCACTCTTTTCAAAATCGCCCTTTAGGAAGAGAAGTTCGGCTTGTTTCACGTTAATTTCGTCGTGGAAAGCTGGATTATTGTAGCAGTATTCTTTTGCTAAGTCAAATTTCTCTTTGTCGCAATAAATACGCCATACGTTGCGTTCTTCTCGTACCACTTTGTATCGATACACGTGTTTATCTGTGACAGCCCAGATTGTTCTCTTATTAGTGTCCCGTATAATAGTTTTGAGCTTCCCTTGTGCTTCTGTGTATATATCCTCGTGGACTAATTGATGGTTAAGGAGAGAGACTATCTTAACGCGGTCGGCGTACATGAGCAAAGCGTGGAATTCAGTCAGTACGAATGATAGTGGAGCATTTTCTTTCTCGTCCACTGAGTCTGAAGGGTAACTGATCAGCTCACCTTTGGGTAGATGGGAGTTCGAATTTTGTTGCGATGGCAAATCAATCTGCAAACATAAAATGGTAAAGAAAAATACGAACACGAGGCCGGATTTGAACCTAAGACTTCTGAAAACCGTGCAGTTGCTCTTCCAACTGAGCTACTCGTGATCCTATCCCATGCGTCGAATTTTTCTTTCTCTTGTTTTTGCTTCTTCAAGGCTGATAAGCTTACAGATTTTATAAATTACTAAGTTTGTGTGACCGATAATTCCTATACAAAAATTTGGAGTTGCTTTCATACTCCTAATTTTGACCTGACTTGATATACAGTCAATATATCTTCTTAGTATTATGAATAGCCTAGTTTCACCCTAAAGTATCTTCTTAAATATCTTCTTTTTTTCTTCTCTTAACAGGCTTTAATTTGAAATGGTAGTAAATTAACTTGGTCTTAAAAAATATGTAAAATGTTCCAAGTATTCATAAAATTGACTAAAATTATTTGAATTTTGAATTAGTTTAGACGATCGATGTTGACAGGCGGTTGCATATAATCTACACTAATATTATAAAGAGGAAGGATTTGATTGTTTTTTGAATTGAATAGGCTGCGAAACTACTTGACTGATCTTGAAAATTATTTCAGCAATGGATAGCTACATCAACAGCAAGTAACTTAGGCTATATTTTATCCCCATACTCCCACGGGAACCAGAATTACGCGGGTGAAACCGCATGACGTCCGCTAGTTTAACAATATTTCTAGTTACCTGTCCATAAAATATTCCAGGTCCAGTCAACCAAGCAAATGTCTTAGGCACATCGTTTTTGTCAAAGAAAAATTGCAACTTGGAATACTTCAAACTTGAAGGTATCTCTTGAAAGTCAGTTTCGGGCACTGCTAGGTATGGATAGAAGATTGATTGCAGAGATGGTTTATCGTCAGTCCTGATCGCTTGCCCTATAAACTGGTAAAGCCTGGTTGGTGTCGTGACGAATATGAAGAACTTGCTTGTATTATTAATTCTGTGGAATTGGAGCCCTGTTATTGGCGTATCCATGCCTTTGCCGATGTCAAAGATCTGCAAAAAATGCATTCTTTATATTTACATATCTTTCTAATTACTTGATAGGTTTATAAATGTGCCCCCGGGTTCGGAGGGATGCTTTTACTGAGAAGAATCCGGCAAGAAACTCAGTAATTACTTTTTCAATAATATGTTTACAATTTATTATATTTCTCATAACTGTAAGCCAATGGACAGAGTTTCAATGCTAGATTGTCAAAAACTATTATTAAAATTAGTCTGCATGGCAAATTCTAGGCAGTCAAAACAAAGTTCAACATAAAAAAATATTTTATTCTATGTTGCCTCAGACAGACACATAGATACACATGTCAAACTGAACACCCTTTTCTTTGTATTTGGACTTAAAAACAACAAAATGTTGACAGCGGAGCAACATTGGAGCCCAGTACCAAATAGGGTCGATTTACTGTCATTAAATGAATATGCAACTACATTTATATTTAAGTCTAAGAGGTTAAGTATGATAATGTAATAATGATTAGACATTACCACACAGCACCATCTAGTCCCAAACTCAGCAAAGTTTGTATATCTAATATACCAGACAATGAACTGTTTCTAATTGTCCGAATCAACTTGATTTGATCCTGGTCCATTTTTTTCTTGACTGTATTCAGGATCGAATCGAGTTTTCGATTACACCATGGGATATTGATTTTAGGATGTTTTGCTTTTGGATCATTTTGATTTAATAGCGTTTTGGCGAAGTATTTTCAATACAAAGCGCTTGGGATTAGTACTTTTCTTAGTTTGGGACTAGGTAAAGTATCCCAAGAATGAAATAAAAAAAACAGGCAGGAAGTATAAGAATAGATTACCAATCCATCAATCTCCTTGTTCCCATACAGAGGAAGGTAGTGAGGCAGCTTGGAAGGGAAACAACATTGAACAACATAAATAAGGTTTATAGGTAAATAATGAAGGCTTATGGAGAGATAAACATGATCACTTATATAGTGGTAAAGATACGACTGTTGTGCTTATACATATAGGGTCTAAGTATACACGGTTCTGACATAGAAAAACCAATTTAAAAAAAAAAACTCTGTCTATCCATCTGTCTGTCTGTCTGTTTGTTCCGGCTAATCTCTGGAATGGCTGGACCGATTTTAATGGGAGTTTCACTTTTGGATAGTTAATGTTACAAGGAGTATGTTAGGCTACTTTTTAACAAAAAAAAATATATGGGTTCCACGGGCCACCCAAGAAATATGTCTGCGCAAGTGAAACCACAGGGTACAGCTAGTTAGCTGTATGTATAAATGTATGGAAATGAAAATGAAAATGATTTATTCAGTTTAGGCCCTGGTAAGGTATATTTAGCTTTAAATAAGTACCTGTCTCCAATACTGCTGACTTGCTGTAAAGTTCTTGTCACTATCAGCCTCCAATTCAGTCTCTAAGATATGCCCCTGTGACGTCCCCAACAGTATCGGACCAGTTGAAGCCTTGGAAGTATTCTCCCAATTCCAACCGACCTCGGTGACCTCAAAATTTCTGGATTTACTGACTGGCTTTGTCTTGTAGCTGCTACGGTGCAAGTAGACAAGCTCCGGGCAACCTTCTTTGTTGCGGGCAGCGAATGCCATTAACAGATGATAACCGAGAGGATCCAAGAATATGCCCGTCAGCTTCGAGTTCTGCTGGACATATTTGCTGTAGTGGATCTCTAGAAACAAGTTGGAATAGGTTTACTAATAAAAAAGTAGGAATATTATTTCATTGAGTAAATTTAGCTTGGCCAGTGACGGGCAAACTTTCTAATGGGGGACCATAAAGCTTAAGAAATTTCAGAGGAAGTCCAGAATTGTATACAAAATATATTTGTCTACATTCAGAAAGACTGCTCTTATGAAAAAGTTAGGTCCCTGACAAGCATAGAGGACCGGAGATGTCGATGGTGACCTATCTCATTATTAGTTGCAAGCCAATTGTTAACCTCGCAGATCAATTTATTAGCGCAATAACTAATGTGATACAAATCTCTAACATTGACTATATGTAAACTAAATTAATTTGCTTCTGTAATCAATGCTCTAAACAGAATTAGGTACCATGAGGAAAATGTACCGACAAAATTTATAAACTACTACCAATGTATGTAACAATTATACAAAGCTAAGTAACTAACCATCATTGCATTCAGGCTTCTTCAGATCCAATCTAAACACTCTCCCATTCGCCATAGCAAGTACCAAGTAGTCATTAGCCACAGCAGCATGAGTTATCACGTCTGAAGGGTTGAAATTCATCTTTTGCTTCGAAAACATCGGGGAGTTGTCTTCCAACTGCATGTTGATGTAGCCTGAAGATATCGGTGGCTCCGCTGGCTTTCGCTGTGACGCCTGCGAAGCTTGCTCGAACTGATCCAGCAGGGATGTCATGATTCACAAGATCTCACAAAAGGGGTAGACACTTATTACAACTGTTGTAATACGTACATTTCACTAGTAACAATTGAATAAAGACGAATTTAAGAACAGTGCCCTTATAATAAAGTTTTGTAGCAATAAATACTTTTTTTATATTGAAATTTATTTAAATTGATTGGTACAATAAAACATCACATACATACGATATAAAAACTTGATGTTTGACAATAGTTGGTCGACCGACAGTTACGTCAGTTACATTTGACATTGACAGGAGATATGCTGATAGAAAAGAAATTCAGTAAAAGAAGTGAAACGTAAAGCTATAGGTATATAATATTTCTATGATTTATGAATATGTCATCATCATGTATGTACTGTACTTTAATTTTATTAATTTCGCATATAATGTACATCGACATAGCGGCAACCATTAATGACTTGGCATATCGCATTAATAAATAAAACGGAACGGTTCCTATGAATGGCATCAATGACATGACATGACAATGATGAGTAATGAGTATTGTATTCACGTCACTGTGTGTGTGACTGAAATTGTTCATTCTTGGAGTTTGGAGTTGATTAAATTGCATATAATATTTATTCAAATAAATTCTTACATCCTTCTTTGGCTTTAAACCAACAAAATGTTGTATGGCACATATTAGATTAGATAAACATAAGTACTTATTAAATTCAGCGAGTGAATAAAAAGGTTACAAAATTGTATCGGCGGCCGGCGGTAAAAAGTTTCCAAAAATTGTGTTTACCGTGACCTTATCAATAACTGCATTTCATACCGTTCGTATCGCATTATTTGAATGTCAACAGGCCTTTGTGGGTTGTACTTGTGGTGATATAATCTATTATCTGAAATGGCAATGAGTACTCTACTTAGATCGACGAAATTTACATGTAAGTATTTTGTATGATTTTGAATTCATTCATATTTATGTAGCTATTTATTTATAGTTTTCATTTATTTGTTCATTTGTTCCAACAAAGTATATTAAAAGTATGGTAAACTTGTTCTTTTCAAATCAACTAGGAACTAGGACAAATGCCTTAAAAGGTTTTATCTGCATCTTCATCATACATATATTTATATTGCATTTGTACGAAAATTTTAGTGGTAACTTCAAAATTATCTTCTGAATATTTCTAACTTAAATATGTGAGGACATTTAATTTTGTAATTACTTTGAAAGAATACTTACTGCACATTAGTATACTTACCTAAATTGCCAAGTCATGAAATTATTTATAGTCACTTCTTCAAGTACCTTATCAAGGCCTATACTGAATAAATAATTTGCCTTACCAATGAGTTTTTCTAAAAATGTATGTGCAGTGATTTCACACCACATGCTTTATGGTGAAGGAAAACTTTGTGAGGTAACCTGCATATATCGGAGAAGTAATTATCAATGTTGATAGACTCACCATTTGTCATGTTGGCACTCATTTTCGGTCAAAAGTGGGTGTTGTTATTACAACACCTAACTACCTACGGGGAATACAGGAGTGAACATATGTGTTTCAAAAAATGCAATAATAATTAAATGTTTACTTTTATTTTCAGTACAGTCAGTGCAATGTACAAAACGACTAACCCATCGAAGATCTTTCACCACAGAGCTGACAGACCAGCAGCACCGTGTACAACAGATAATACGTAATCTTGTAAATAAGGATGTGAAACCACTGGCTTCAAAGCTGGATGCAGAGGGACGTTTTCCTGTTGAACCAGTAAGCATGTCACATTTTCATCTAAATTATGGGTCCAATCACAAGGTAACACATTCACTGCTAACATTGCATCTTCGTAAAGTCTTTCATAGTTGCGCATCCAATGCATCGTTAGCAGTGACCATGTTAAGGACAAGTACCTTTGAATGTGCAATAGTCATTTTATGAGCCTGTCTCTGTCTACATGTATGGTGCAAGGCGAATAAAAATATGTACTTTGTCCCTACAATTTTTTTTTCTTGTGGCAGGACTTTTTGTAATGTAATTTAATTGTAAATGTGCTGTCCACTTAAAATATTTCCAACAGGATTTATGTGAATAAGTATATTCTGCTTCTCAATCAACATTCAAGCTACTGACCATATTTATTTACATACATCAATAACTCTTTGTTCGTTCTACCAATTTGCAGTACCAGTTATCAGTAATGTTTATCACACAATATCTCCCGTTAATAATCTCAATTGGATAACAATATGGTATTTGATGTAATAGGGTTATCAATAGGGTATAGTCAATAATTATGTAACTTAAAATGTATTATTATAGTGATTGAATTATCAAATTTTTTTCATACATGATTTTAGCATAGAATAAGATTGAAAGGGATTTTTTTAATTTCTACAGTTCAGTGTAAAATGTTAATGTAGGTAGTTTTTGTACTTAAATGCCTATTTTTCATTGACATATTATGTCACACGAGTGATTTATGTCCATCCATATACATCCCAACATTTTTGATTTATGTCCATCCATACACAGCCCTACATTTTGTATCGTTTCTAATAGTGCAAGTGCGAGAGAATGTTACTTTGTCCAGGCCTACTTTTGCAACGATGAATCTTTGCCTAAGAACATTTACTAATTCGAGACACGATGATAGCCCGGTAATTTAGCCCAAGCACTACAATGTCTATAGATCTTTACTAAATAAAAGAGACAAAAAATCCTATAACGGTTTTCAATAATATAAAGGATTCAAAAACAAAACTTAAGTGTATTAGAACAGTTCAATCATTTCTATGCTTAAACATATTTAAATCTGATAAGATAAAGGTACAAACAATGAGTTGAGAAGGACAGACGTAGGTATCATATTAACGTGATAACAGTAAAAATATACAACATTTGAATCATAAAAACTATACTATCAGTTACTATGTGAATAACTCACATCACAACTGCAAAACAATGTCAGTGCATTGCGCCCATACAAATCATTCAACATTAGCCGGCAAAGCCTAGTCACATTAGAGGGTGGGGCAGCTAGTGTTAATGTAATACATATGCTCATGCCTGTATTCTCCGAAAGAGTAGGCAAATTTTGCTTATCATACTCTAGTCCCATTATTATGTTCAAATGTTAATTAAAACACATTGTAGAATGTATATAAGAGATATAACCATAATTTCAACCCACAGATAAAAAAGCTGACAGATCTGGGTTTCATGGGCGCTAACGTCTCTCCAGACTATGGAGGTCTGGGTCTAGACTACCTATCTCTAGCGATAGCTGTCGAGGAGGTGTCCAGAGGCTGCGCTAGCACTGGGATGATCATGTCCATACATAACTTCTTGTACGCTAACCTTGTCAATGAGAAAGGAACCAACGAACAAAAGGATATGTTCTTGAAGAACTTCACCAGAGGTGGGAGTTTGGGCTGCTTTGCGTTGAGTGAACCTGGTAAGTTTTACACTGAAATATAAACTTTAGTGCTTCAAAGATAAGGTCTATATTTGTACAAAGCAATATTCTCGATTCTTTACAAGACAACTTTATACGTCATACGACAATAAACAAATGTTTCTTTTCAATCAAAAACAAACCTTATTGCATTTAATAACAGTCGCTTTTTTCATGTCCCAGGTGCGGGAACAGATGTGGCTAGTATAAGAACCACAGCTACGTTAGACGGTGACTATTGGGTGCTGAATGGCAAGAAAAGTTGGGTGACCAACTCTATTGAGGGTGGGGCTACTGTCGTCTTCGCCACCTTCGACCCAGCGCTCAAGCATAAGGGAATCGCTTGTGAGTAAGGCTTCTAAGCTAAGGGAAGGTTTTGTATGAGATTGTTTAGAACGCCAAGTAGCGGTAATGTAAAGAACTAAAATGTGTTATACAAATATTGTGCGGGACCGTTGCGGACGACTCACGCTAGACCGAACCGTGTTCGAGACGAGCGTCGGTCGTTGCACGGTCAACTATTATTTCATTTATTTTCTACTAGCTGTGCCCCGCGGTTTCACCCGCGTAGATTTAGTTTCATCCTTATTGTCGCGGAACCCTAATATTTTTGATAAATAAAAGTAGCCCAAGTTACTCCTTGAAACATCAGCTACCTGCCAGTGAAAGTCCCGTTAAAATCCATCCAGCCGTTTCAGAGATTACCCGGAACAAACAGACAGACAGACAGAGAAAAATTTTAAAACTTGGTTTTTTAGTGTCAGTATCGTGTATACTTTCATATGTATTTAGTGGAAAGCTGTAATTTTGGAATTACAAACAGACACTTCAATTTTATTTATCTGTATAGATGGACATACTCATCTTTACCGCAGCCTTTATCTCAGAGGAGCTCGTGGCACAGTTGCTATTGCGCATATCATTCGATCAGCGAAGCTAAGCAACCCTAGCCCTACTCATTAATTGAATGAGCTTACATTTCTCAAATGATTTATTTTGTTTTTTTTTAAATTGTATAATATTTTTGAAAAGAGTAATTACTGAGTTTCTTGCCAGGTTCTTCTCAGTAAAAGCAACCTTCCGAACCTGGCGGTAGCATGTATAATCCTGTAAATTGTGTCATTCTGACGATTTGAAAGTGCTTTGTATAAAGTCTAATCGAATAAAGATATTTTTGACTTTTTGACTTTTGACCACCCGAGTTCCCTCCGTGTCTTGGAGAGCACGTTAAGCCGTCGGTCCCGGAGCTTGGTCTAATGTTCCTTTAAACAATGTTTTGTAATACGCGGGATAGGGACCAATCGCTAAGCGCGAAGTGTATTAAATAAATTACTCGTTTGCGCCAACTCTTATAAGTTTTTTTGTACATTTGCCAGGTTTCTTAGTACCAATGGAGGCGGAAGGCGTGTTCAGAGGTCGCAAGGAACCTATCATGAGCGTCAGGTATGTATCTCTATAGTAAAGTACACACGCTTCATACTGCGCATGACAAACATTACTTGCTACCGTGCCATCACGAGTTTTGAGCGCTGACCTTGAATGCGCATAATTTTTTCACTAACCGACTTCAAAAAAAGGAGGTAATAAATTCGACTGAAAGTTTTTTTTTTACTCAGAACTTTTGACTGGACGAACTATTTTTGATGATTCTTATTTGTAAAACGATGGTTCCCATGTGGTCCTATTTGAACTTGGTTCAGTTCCGATGGTGAAATCGTGAATCGATCCATGAGAAATCGAGGAGAAACTTCGGGAATCGTAGTAGTGACTAGTGCGTTTGTTAATTATTTTCATTAAGTATCTTAAGCACTATTATTTAATTAAGGTGTGGAGTCGAACTGATGATGGAGTTTTTCTCATTTTTTTCACTGTTTACACTGAGCGCTCATTACTCGTGACGGCAGCTACACTGTAGTTGGTATTTGCAGGGACTGTCACTATCTATTAACATTGCTAATTCGTACTTAAATATTGCTCGGACATTATCACACATCTGAATCACATTTGAAAGATATGAAACAAAGAATACATTTTATAGTGTAAGCTTAAACTAAGAATACTTACTAATTATATGACTCAAATCGTTATCCACAAATTACTTACTTTAAGTCCCATGTATTACGACCTTATTGCACAACTAGCTGTGCCCCGCGGTTTCACCCGCGTAGATTTAGTTTTATCCTTATTGTCGCGGAACCCTAATATTTTTGATAAATAAAAGTAGCCTAAGTTACTCCTTGAAACATCAGCAACCTACCAGTGAAAGTCCCGTTAAAATCCGTCCAGCCGTTTCAGAGATTACCCGGAACAAACAGACAGACAGACTGAGAAAAATTTTAAAACTTGGTTTTTTAGTGTCAGTAGCGTGTATACTTTCATATTAATTTAGTGAAAAACTGTTATTTTGCAATTACAAACAGACACTTCAATTTTATTTATCTGTATAGATAACCCTTAGGTATATTGACAATACAGTGCCCCAATTATAGGTTTGACTGAATACACTCGTGTCGAATGTGTGCAAATACCGAAACTTATGTACCTACGCCGCGAGACATTGGTATGTACTTAACCTGCCTACCTAACTTATTGTTTATGCCTCATCGTCATGAATTTAAGAGTAATTAGACTCTTGTCGGTGTGATCCAACTCTTTCCATGTCTCTGTCCAGTGCCATCTCTTTGACCTCCTTATACGACATGACAGACACCTTTTCTTTAACTTGTCCCATGTATGTTAGCCTTGGTCTTCTTCTTCCTCTCTTCCCTTCTACCTTTCCTTCTATTAGTTTTTAAAGAAGCTGTTATGCCGCACGTGGCCAGTCATCTTTCCCCTTACATTTTGGATTGTGCTCCATACTACTATGCTTCCATGTTTATGCCTACCCCTCCCTTTGAAAATCCAATCCACGCCTGCGAGGAACAGGGGGTTAAAACCTTTGGGGCATTGAACAACTAACCATATTTAATCATCAAATGAACTGTACATAGTATCCAAGCATACGTCCCATCCCTAAACCAAAGGGAGCCTATAATGCAGGAGTGAAGCGTGTGTGTTAGGGCGGCGACGGCGTGTACCCTCACGTTGGAGGACGTGCGCATCCCGCGGGCCTTCATGGTGGGCGCTCCGGGGGAAGGGTTCCGCATCGCGATGGAACAACTCGACCAGGGCAGGATTGGCATCGCCGCTCATGCTGTGGGTATGTGGAATAAAATCTATTAGTGCCTTTTTGTTATCTATACATATTATATTAATCTATATATATTACATTTTTAAAACTTGGTTTTTTAGTGTCATTAGCGTGTATACTTTCACATTCATTCAGTGAAAAGCTGTTATTTTGAAATTACAAACAGACACTTCAATTTTATTTATCTGTATAGATGTAATTATAATATTAATAAGATTGTATTATTATCAGGTATAGCGCAGGCTGCATTAGACACGGCTATCAACTACGCGAAGGAGAGGCAGGCATTTGGGAAACCATTGTCGCGTTTGGCTTCTGTAAAGGTACGTTATATACAGATTTCCTAAGTATGTATATTTTTATTTGTAGCCTTTGTAGGTAAGATACATACTGCTAGGATTTGAACTTAGTTAACGTAACAACGGCTTCTCAAACCACTCGGCCATCTCGATATCGATATGATGGAGAAACATGCTCTTCCGAACATTCACAGTTTACCACAGTATAAATATAAGCTTACTAAACAGTATGGAATCTAGAATAAATTAGAAAGAAGATTATCTATACATTTATACAGATAAATAAAATTGAAGTGTCTTTTTGTAATTCCAAAATAACAGCTTTTCACTAAATGCATATGAAAGTATACACGCTACTGACACTGAAAAACCAAGATTAATTTTTTTTCTCTGTCTGTCTGTTTGTTCCGGATAATCTCTGAAACGGCTGGACCGATTTTAACGGGACTTTCACTGGCAGGTAGCTGATGTTTCAAGGAGTAACTTAGGCTATATTAGGGTTCCGCGACAATAAGGATGAAACTAAATCTATGCGGGTGAAATTAATAATAAGAACGTTAGCTCCAGCGCGAGGGAGGGTTGTCACTCGTTAAAGTTTTTACAATGTAGTAATTACTTTAATGTGATGTTTAGAAAATGTGTGTAAAGCACGTATATGCGTTCGGCGGCGACGTGACACCCGTATTGACATCAAGCCAAGGCTGTTCCTAGATTACATACTGTTTGTTTTCTCGATTCAAAATGTGTATTTATTTTTCCAGGATCGTCTAACAGACATGTGTATACTGGTTGAGACAGCTCGTCTAGTGACGTACAGAGCGGCCAGTGATGTTTGTACCAAGAACAGTGCGATGGCCAAGTACGTAGCTGGGAGGAATGCCGCTGCTGTGGCCGATCATTGCGTACAGATACTCGGCGGACGAGGACTCTCCACTCACTACGATGCTGAGAGACACTACAGGTATTATTTACATGTTATATATACACATAAGGGTCCTCGAATGGGTAAGCAGAGGTGCTATAGCATGTATTTTTTCCAAGAGCCAAAGATTATTAATTCAAATAAAAGCAATTCGAAGTAATCTGCTCTGAGCCCAGTGCGAGTTTTTCACTGCCGCCGTCACAAGTCATCTCGTTGATATAAACGCAGATTTGTATGTAATCGGAACAGCGCCATCTGTCGACCCACAGGTGGCACTATTTTGATCCCATACAAATCTGCGTTTACGTCAACGCGATGACTTGTGACGGCGATTTTAAGAAAACTCGCACTAGGCACTGTGTTGTATGAAAACGTCAACAGCAACAATGCTTTGCGTGGCGTGACATAACATTTTCTGATTGGTGTTCGCTGTCTCGTGACTTAAAGCCAATATTTTTGGAATTTATTTTCTAAATAATAATAATCTTTAATGAGAAACAGTTTGGTTTTTTCTAGTCTACGTCTCTTCATTTAAAATCTATACAGATAAATAAAATTGAAGTGTCTGTTGGTAACTCCAAAATAACAGTTTCTCACTTAATGCATATGAAAGTATACACGGTACTGACATAGAAAAACCAATTTTTAGAATTTTTCTCTGTCTGCCTGTCCGTCTGTCTGTTTGTTCCGGGTAATCTCCGAAACGGCTGGACGGATTTTAACGAGATTTCACTGGTAGATAGCTAATGTTACAAGGAGTAACTTAGGGTACTTCGATTTTTAAAAACATTAGGGATCCGCGGGCAACCGTGAAATTAAAATCTACGCGGGTGAAACCGCAGGGCACAGCTAGGTAGAAACTAAAAACCAATCAATTTGTGGCAAAGCGTGTAAATTTTGTAACCACTGGCGGCGTAAATGCGAACATAAATATCCTTCAAGCTCTTATCAATCTTCTGTTTATTTCTAAAGTAATAATAATCCCTCAGGGACGCAAGAGGCACTCAAATCTACGGCGGTGTCACAGACATACAGAAGCGGTTGGTGGGCCACTTCTTACTGAAGGAACACGACGCCCTATGATCGACGTTTATCTAGTCTACGCAAGGCAAGTGACTTGTGCCGTAGCCATGTAGAAATAGAGCTCAAAGTCGCATGTCTTTAGCCATGTAATTTGGTAGGACGTAGTTCTGTTAATAAAGTCGAATTTTGAATATAGATTTATGTATTCTATCCTATTCGCTATCTTCGTTGTGTAGAGTGAAAAGATACGCGATCGTTATAGTGCAGACTTCGCGGTGTACAACGATTATGAGTATACAACGAAGATAGCTAATAAGCTGGTCATTAGGTGTAGCAAACCTTATGTATTTGGTACTGAGTAACGAAATATACACGCGAATGCATTTTGATCGCATTTTTCGTATTATGCGTACCCAAATGTCTATACGCAAACGCAATACGATACGACTCGATTTCTTGCCCCAACATTACATTGTATGTTATGAGGTATTAGATGTAACGAGTATCGTAACGATACGAAAGTAACAAGTATTCATTGCTACAGTAACGAATACATACGGGTATGCTTTTCGTTACTTTGGCTCGACTGGTCATATAGGAAACGGGCACTGGAAATTCAGTCATATTTTAAGGGTTCTAAAGTTGTAAATGCTATGGCATCTATCTTACAAGGCAATCTAAAGGAACTACGTCTTTTATTAATTTATCTTAGATACCCGGCTAGTTGCAGTATTGTAAATATTGTTTGTTATGTACTTAGAAACATTCCATTTTACGAATGTTTGTGCAAATGTCGGTTTCAAAAACCGCAACGTACAGGGATTGGATCAAATGTTGGTGGATATGGCAATTGTTATTATAGTAGTATACGCTTTTAGAAACTATGTATTTTTATTTGTTAAATTTGTTTATATCAATGGGAATTTATGGTACTTATATATTTTTTTATTTATATTTATATTTTATTTGCATAAAATGTATTTGTATTATATTTTTACTATTTCATGCTTACTTGAATTAACGTAATCTTACTATTACATACCATAAACATAACCCCCTTTTTACAAAACATGGTTTAAACAAACCTAAGACAAAACCATCCCTTTTAAATCCGTATCACAGAAAGAGAGAGCTACTTTTAATCCCATGGCCTGTAGACATAGTAACATTATCCTCACGCTTCGCATCTAGAAACGATACAAAATGTATGACATATGTCACGTGCCTGATTGTATCGTTTCTATAAGCGCAAGCGGCAGAGAATGTTACTTTGTGTAAGCCTACAGGACTATCTTAATAATAAGGGGAATATGTATTAATGGAATGGAAAAGTGAAGTGTTTGAGGAATTCTTACAAATAACAAAAAATATACCTCATTCAGTGCATTCGTTTCTCTATGATATTTTTATGTCTATAAAGTTATTTAGTTGGCCTGCTTCTCTAAATAATGTAAAGTGAAGGTTTTTATCTCTATTCTATATGGTTTATACTCAAGCAAATTTCAACCTTATTTCTTCAAAAAACCATTCCTTAGGAGTACCTGCATTCTTAAGGGAATATTAAGTACTATAAAACATTGATATTAGTGTACTTATATTGATAAATTATTGACAATAAAGTACGTTGATAAAGTGAAAGAGCCGGAAAGCGGCGTATAGTTATATATAACTTTTCTTTGGATGTGTGTAACCGATGTTCATGTAGATGTGACAAAACTTATATCATAATACACTTAATATAATAGTGTTGTATAAGTATAAGCTATATACTCTACCGATATTGATATAAAGTTGTAATGAAAACTATTTTTGTAAAAATATATCTTGTTTCGAATTTACTGTGATTTTTTTATTCCTTGCTATTTAACTATTTAGAGAAATACAAGATTGGTTCGCAATGGAGTCGTTCTATTTTTTAACTGCGGACCTCACGCGATTTCACGCGCAGTTCCCGTTTCCGTGGGAGTACGGAGATAAAATTACCTATATTAATCAGTGATAATGTAGCATTCAAATGGTGAAAGTTAGTTATAAAATCGTAATCGCTACAAACATACAGACAAACCATACCTCTTTGTAATATTAGTATAGAGTATAGATAAGAGCCAGGGTCAAGTTGCATAAAGAAGGCATGCACTTGACAGTCGTGAAGTGGAAGTCGGTACAGCAATAATTGTGGTCTTACAATACTCTCGTGTTACACGCACTGCCGCGCGGTTATTGTAATAGGGTGATCAGCCTTCTCGTTAAAATATTTGCATTTAATGCTATGAAGAGAGGTGTAGGTATCATTCTATTTAACCTGTTTCGTATAAAAAAAAATGTTTTTGAAAATTTGAAATGTATTAAGACTTAATTCCCATTGAGATCTTTGGTCGTCGCCTACATGTGTGTAGGCAGTGACTTTTGGTGCTTACTAATTGAAATATTTCCAACAAAATATGCTATCGAGAGTACACCTCTCAGCAACCAGCAACAGTTTTTAATCTGTATCGAATATTTCGAAAATTTAAACTGATCAGTATTAATTTTCATAGAGATCTTTGACCATTGCCTACTAACTTGCCTATTAACTAAAGACCGTTTTTACGTTTGTACGTTGTTACCATAAACAAAATTATTTGTCCTTGTTGTTAGCTTCGATCAATTATCTTCCTGTACTTATCCCATTTTAATTTGTCGTTGGCTAAAAGTCTTCCATTTCCCTCTTTCAAAGCTTCGATTAATATAAACAAAAAACTTTTTTTAGTATTACAGTTCCAAACTTGTAGTTTATCATCGTGAACTGACTACTAGAAAATATTTAGAGTGACATAAATCTACACGGTAAGTGCACAATTGTAGGTATCCGCTAATTCATACAATAATAGCGTGTCTTGAAGGCCGGGTCAGTTAAACATTCATTTGTTACAGTGACAACCCTGGCCTAGGCTAGACTAGTGTTCAGTTTAGTAAACTGTTTGCTTTACATTGATTTGTTTACATTTGCTGCTAGATCAGATATTAGATAGTTTTCGAACATCCTGTTTTGACCTAGTGTCTATTGTGTTATGAAATTGTTGATTTCCAAATATTTTCGTCTTACTACGCATATTTAATGATTAAACAAACAATTTTAAATTAAATTAATTAGTTAGTTGAAATTCATTAGTATCGTCCAAGTGCCTAGTTCGTAAGTTTTCGGCTATATTCGTGAGTCATCGTGAATCTAGAAGTGATACCATTGTATGAAATCTTTTGTTTTTACGGAGCACTGTCACAGGAATACCAGGGGACCATGAATCACATACTTCTTCATAATCCGTTCCTATCTATAGGCTGCGTCACTTTCAGCAATGTACACACGGAGCGATACCGATAACGAGCGATAACGATTATCATTCTACCTCTATTACGAGCCAAACGCAGATGTGCCGGTGTAACTGAATTAAAAAATAAAAATGCGCGCCATCATTTTGACGTTTATACTTTTTAATTTAGCAAGTGGCCAAGAAGAAGTAACCGAAGAGGTTTTAAAGTTGATACAATTGTGCGATGTATGTGTGTGCAGTGAAATACCGGATGTTGACGGTACACAAGTGGTGTTTAACATACAGTGTTCCGAGATAGACAGGATTGAAAATGTAGCGGATTTGGACAAGATTGGTTGGCCGACGAATCCAAACGGATTGAAAATTTCAGCTGCTTTCGAGGGACTCGGTCTATCAACGCTCGGCAAGTATGTTGGAAAATATGCTTTAATACCTTATATTAATATACATTTTTGTTTAATTACCTTGGACTCTTATCTAGTTAGTCGACGAAGAGGTACTTTATAACTTTTTAAAGGGCATGTTTACTTGTCTATGGCGTGCCTTAATCTCTGTTTGATCGTGCTGTTAAGTTTAAGGGTAATCGCACTTGGCAACTTTAATAGGACTGGATTATTAATAATCTCCCGTTCTTAATTTGAACGAACAAAATATAAAACTTCTTACAAATTTAACGAAATTTCCGTATTTAGCATGCGGATAAATTACATTTTATTTCATTAACTGTGTTAACAGATTATAATTGGTATTTTTAATGCTGTTTAAGAGAAAGGTGTAAGTATGTGAGGATAGCTACGAGGACCGCCAGGATTCGATTCAGGGAGGTATATCTGCTCTACACCATACCATCTTCTTTTGTTTGTGTTTTATGTCAGTTGTTGCACCCTGGTACCGAATAGTATCTCTGTCTACAGGATGGGATTCGTTAGAATTATACAAAGTAACACTATCCTCGCGTTCCGGTTGTAAAGAAGTGATTCTAAATTCTTAAAAATTATCAGGAAAAATACAAACACGAATTTATCTTTCCCTTGTTGTGTTGCGGCTTTTGGGACCGCCATGTGTGTCATGTGTATGATGCATAAAAATCTAATATAAAGAAGCGATACCAAATGTCATATGTATGGGAATGACATATGTCACGTGTCTTATGTATGTAATTTCCATACATTTTGTATCGCTGCAATGTATTAGTACCAGCGCGAGAATGTTACTTTGTGTAGGCCTACAGGCGTGAGTTATTTGAGTAGATTAATGCTACTCATTTAAGGTAAGTAGTAGCTTTGTTTAAATAGAAATACCTTACATAAAATTCAGAACAATACACCACATCGCACTTATCAGTCAGTCAGCATGTTAATTAAACATTACGTCATAGTGCGTGAGAGGAAAGTTTATTGACAAAAAATATATTTGTTCCGCTTGTATTTGCTATCCGTACTCGTTAAGGATAGTGTAACTTTAGGTATGTCACTGATATCGTTTACAACAATTAATTGGACATTTGATAACTGTTTCGACATTTACTAGCGTTGCAATTAGTTATCTTTTGAGTGACACTTTTGAGAAATAATAATATTATATTATGCGATGCATTTTATTGCATTATTTGTTACATATGGTATCCATATAAATTGCATCTTAATATTCCTACATGCGTACATTTATATGCTCACGCCTGTATCCCATGGGGGGATGCAGAGATTACTCTGCGCCATATACTACGATCCTTGCAAACTTCTTTCGCTTCGTGTATATTATCTTAGTCTTATTTTGGTTATGAGTGCTCCGAATTTGACCTTTTTGGAAAAGTTGATTTATATGATCATAACAGTTCTTACTTGCGCGTCATTCGATTTGTAAATTTCTTCCGTTAATCGCTTTTCACTCATCCTCACTCATTTCGATATTCCAAAAGCATCTCAACATACGTACTTCAATTCATATTTATGTAATAGTTAAATGGGAAAAATGTCTTGTCAGTTGCCAGAAGAGATAGTATCGGCAGATTTAAAGAAAACGTACGGGACGGGTGTCGCCATCTTGTAGGCACATACGTAGTAGTTAAGTAGCCCTTGTAATAAATTATTTTTACTTCTACCTACCTATCCTGTTCCCGGGTACCGAAACTTCCTTTCCCCCGGGATAGCCTAGACAAAGTAACATTCTCTCGGGCTTGTGCTAATAGAACGATACAAAAGGTATGGGAATGACATGTGTCACGTGATTGATTTATGTCATTTCCATATATTTTGTATTTGCTTATATTACCGCAAACGCGAGAATATGTTACTTCGTCAAGCTCAAAGTAGGCCTTAATGTGCCCACAAGTTGGCGCAACCAGTCAATTGATGTCAGCTGAGTTTCATGCCGGTTCTTCTCAGAAGGCTAGTTTGGCAATCGGTGGTCAATCATTCGACATTCATAAATGCCTTAATAGGGACTCATCATCTCCCTGGCCTTATCCCATACATTGTTGGGGTCGGCACTAGATTCAACCCGATGTGGCTGATCACATGATTTTTATACGAAGCGACTGCCATCTGACCTTCGCAACCCCATATTAGGAAGAAAATCTGTGATCTGGGTTAAACCAGTTGTCAGATTATTTTTAGGCCTCCGACTGACCTGTAACGATTGCCAAATATGTTAAATTGGCAACCGGGACCGACGGCTTAACGTGCTCTCCGAGGCACGGAGGGAACTCGGGCGGTCACCCATCCAACTACTGGCTAGGTGTATGGTTGCTTAACTTCGCTGATCGAATGATATGCGCAATAGCAACTGTGCCACGAGCTCCTCCTGCCTTAATAGGGACTAAACTGAATAAATAATTTTCATTTTCAATAAGGTATTACAAAAATTACTTGTTTTCTTTAAATCTGCAATTGCTCTCACTTGTACTTGTATGTTAACTTCTTACACAATCCATCCATAGTTTCTAAGGCTTAGTTCATAGTTCTCCGCAGTAATCTTAATTAACGTAAAGGTCATTACCCGGATTATCACGGCACAGTGTACACGGTGTCGCATCAATCACGCGTGCTGGATCTATGTCAGTTTGCTTTGCAAATCGGATATGACCGAGTTTACACTTATTAGCAGATTTGAAAAGTAGTTAAGAGAAGGTACCTATGTAAGTCGGCTTCATATATACCTAGGTACCTCTAGCATTGAAGTTTCATCTTTATTGAAAGCCGCTTAAAGTATGTTTTGCAAAATTTCTAACACTAAGGGTTGTTTTACCTACATTTAATACGTCTTAAAGTTTTTTAAGGCTTAAGATGCCAGCTGAGTTTCTTGCTGGTTCTTCTCAAAAGGCTGGTTTTTGAATAAATGTAATTTGTAAGGTCTATCCATTAAAATATTGCTACCAAAAATATTCTGCTTCAAATTCAGGAAGCATTCTCTAAAATTTAATAAAACTTAAACATAGTTATAACCCATTTACCACCATATAGATGGTGAGGAAAATTAAACCCTATGATGTTGTGACACGTTTCAAAATGCAATGCTTTGGCTAGGTGTTGATATTTGCTTAGCTTACAGACAGGACTGCAAACATGTCCGAATTAGGTAAAGCCAGAATCAAAGCAGCGTTAGTCTAATAGACAGCTGAGACAGGAGCAGGCCACACGTCTAAACTATTTGCAAAGAGCTGCAGTTCACTGATAAAGGACGGGCTAGGTGGTCCAAAAGTACTAAATATTTTGTCGATAAATGTCTGCAATAATATAATGGCCTTATTATAAGCTCTTTATGCTATCATAGTTCCATTGTGTGACAGTGACAAACTTATACACGTCATATCCATCTGTCTCATAATAAGAGTTAAACTATCATGGCAATAAGAGGTCATGGTAGGGTCCAGACTTTAATTGAAGTGTTTCATGTCCCTAACTTTAGTAGCGTTAAGGCCTTCAGAAATGACTGTTACGAACACACTAATTAGTTTGTGGTTCATTTTTCTCAGAAGACCAGTTACCGACCAGTGGTAACATCCTCCACCTCCCTATCGACCTAAACATCATTTACATTTGGAAAGTTACAAAATATAATTAAAGTCACTAAACTACTGAACTGAGAATTCTCAAAAATATGTAGTAGGTAGGGTATTTTAAAACCTGACGTAACAAGATTATATCCATTAATCTCCAAAAAGTATGAAATCGCAAATACAAGATATATCATAATAATGCAAATGTTTAATTTGTGAAAATTGTAAATATACGGCAGGTACCTGATGATTTGGCACTCTTGAATACCGCAGAGGATGTTAGCTATCTTTGTGTAATTGCTCAATAAATATTTGTTTATGGTTACGTACGACTGGCTGATATCAACGTAGAAAGTAAAATTTTAACCGACTTATAAAGAAATAGGAGGTTATCAATTCGACTGTATGAACTTTTCCTAAGAACTTTCGACTGGGTATACCGATTGCGATAATTCTTTTGTGCTTTGAAAGCTTACGCTTCCTATGCGGCCCCAATTAATTTGGTCCAGATCTGACAATGGCATCCTGAGAAATCGAGGGGAACCCTTGAAAATCTTAGTGATGACTATTGCGTTTGTAAAATGTTTAATTAAGTACAATACTTCATTAAAAAAAAATTAAAAGCACTAACAAATCACTTATGTTTATTGGAGGTCTAGAGCCGATCTGATGGTGGACCCGAAAGACAACCAAGGGAACTCCTCAACGATTTACAGCATACGCTGATGAGTTTTATCGATGACCAGTGTAGGTGCACTTTGCAAAATGTCAGTGAAAAGCATGAATTAGGCAGTTTAATTATAACATAATATTTTTTTCATCAATTTTGCTTTTGACAGAAACAAATGCAGCAGTTTGCGTAGGACTCACTATTTCTATCACATTTTTACTTCGGTGAAAAGTGGGTGACAAGTAGCATCTTAACTTATCACTTTAGAGACCCTTCCGAGAAGACATACAAATATAATTTTATACTCGTTTTGCCATGCCGTCACGAGTTACAAGCGGTGACCTTGAATGCGTAGTATTCATTTTATGTGTCTGTCTCTGTTTGTTTGTATGGCGCGACGTAAATCAAGTACATACGTAGTTACCCCCACTATTCTCTGAGCGCTCATAACGTGATTGCACCTATAAATAGTTTTAAGTACCTGCCTATTCAAGGAGTGCATCTCGTATTAACATATCAAATTAATCTAATTCCAGACTACCCCCCAATTCGCTGGTAGAATCTCTTCGGTTCAGTAACAACGCGGTCAAGACATACTGGCCGGATCCATTCAGCGATGTTCCAAATTTAAAAAAGCTCTCCTTCGCCCAAAACGACCTTACCGAAATAACACCAGACTTATTCACCAACATCGAAGGGCTTCAAGACCTAGATTTGTCGTACAACAAGTTGTCATACTTCAACAAGTTGGATTTTAAACTCTTACGCCACCTAAAAAGGTTGAGTTTACAAAGTAACCAGTTGAAGAAGATACCGCTTGAAGCTCTGCAGCCGATGACGTCACTGGAAGACTTGGATCTGAGCAAGAACGGGATATATGATTTACTCTTGCAGAAAGGGGATAGCGATACACTGAGTGGCTTGAAGAGATTGTATCTGCATGGGAATAGAATTCGGTCGGTGATGAAGGATTCTTTCCCTGTTAATAATAGTATGTAAGTAACTCAATTTAATCACTTTACAATCCTAAAAAGTAGCATGGGCGGTGATACGACAAAATTAGGACTCCACGATTTACTGGTTGGTCCATTGAAGTGAGAATTATTACCCATGATTTTACCCAGTTTTTAGGGTAAATTCATATGTATTTTATTTTACTTCGTGTACTCTCAAACTTTTAATTATTTCAGAGAACTCCTCGACCTCTCAAACAACATTATAGAAATGGTAGATGAAAACTCTTTTTTGACGTGCACCAATTTAAGAGAATTGAACCTTGGGCAGAACAATATAACGTTCATGTTCGCGCTACCGCCTTCGCTGCAGATTGCCATGTTGAAAATAAACACATTGTACCACTGGCCTAAGTTCCCGAGTGGTATAAAGTATATAGATCTGTCGTACAACAGGTTGTCGGATATGTATGATGAGGAAGTTGTCAGTTTTGAAAATTTGGAGGTTAGTTTTTTTGATACTTTACACACATACAATCAGAGACCAAGCGTCTAACAAGCGGCTCACTACAAGTGCACTCACACATACTCGGTGCTTCCCCGCTCGTACGCAGGCGCTATAGTTTGTACTCTAATGGAGCTTGTGTGAACACGTTAATGAGAGTCTATGTGTGAGTGTACTGCAGTGTATGCGTAACTTGGTTAAAGCAAGCGAATGAGATCTAATCTTCCGTGCGCAGTGTAATAGGTGTTTACGCATATTACAATACGCACACATTAACCCCCTTATTGCGAATAATCGCCTAAGATAATCCTTGGTTTCAAAGTAGTTCCATCTTTTTTGTGATACTGATTTAAATAAGGGTGGTGGTAGAGTTTACTAGTTTGGTCTAGTCTTGGTTTAAACCATATTTTGTAATAAGGAGGTAAAGCTTTAGTTGCTCACAAATACAACTTAAAGTTTATACTTTAAGATAACCTAAAATAATATAATACTAGTGTCTGTAGTTACTGCGTCACGCGGTTTCACCCGCGTAGATTTAGTTTCATGCTTCATGTCGCTGAACCCTTATATTTTTAATAAATAAAAGTAGCCTAAGTTACTCCTTGAAACATCAGCTACCTACCATTGAAAGTCCCGTTAAAATCGGTTCATCTGTTTCAGAGATTATCCGAAACAAACAGACAGACAAATACATTTTTTTAAACTTGGTTATGCATTTAGTTAAAAACTGTTATTTTGGAATTACAGACACTTCAATTTTATTTATCTGTACCTATAGATATCTAGATTTTTCGCGTGTCTGATCATTTCATTTATCGATTACAGGTCTTAAACGTCGGTGGAAACCAAATAAAAGAACTGGACATACAGAAGAAGTTACCAAAACTGTACATTCTAGACATCTCATACAACATGATTGATGAAGTACCAAAATGCCTGTCCGCGGAATTGTTCCCAAATTTAGAGGAACTTCGCTTAGATGGCAACCCTGTAAAGACGGTTTATTTTAAAAATATAATTGGTCTAAAGACTTTGTATATGAATGAAATGCCCAGTTTGAGTGTGTTGGAGGATAAGGCTTTTAGTAACGTGGTGGGGAGGGGGGTTGAGACGGAGAATGGCAACGTAAGCTGCTTCTCGCTCTATCTCTCGGGGTGCCCGGCGCTGAGTGTGATACAAGATGGTGCGTTCGATGACACTTCCCTATGTATGGTGAGTTCATGAACACATTTGTTTCGTGTCTTTCTTCGGTATTATTTTCAACCTTGACGTAAAAACGTCGGGTATAAGTATAAGTTTGATATATTTGTCTGTGACATCGTTCGTAGACTCCCGAACTGATTTTGAAACTATACTTTTTTTGTATTATAGGGTGTTATTAAATTTCTCAATATTGGATTGAGAAACCAGTGATTTTATAAGGATTTAAGGAACCAGTGATTTTATACTTGATACCAAATTGCATTTCGATCAGCCGTGTGGATTGTTCGTGCATTATTAGCTGTGCCTCACGGTTTCAACGTAGATTTCATTTCATAGGTGGTCCGCAGAACCGTTTTTTTTTTAATTTATGTATTTTAATTTACGCCTTGTAACATTACCGGTTGAAAGTCCCTTTAAAATCCGTCAAACCGTTTTGGAGATTAGCCGGAACAAACAGAGAGACAGACAGGTCATTTTTCAAATATTTTTTTTTATATCAGTACCGTATATACTTTATATACGGAGTGCCTAGTGCGAGTTTTCTTAAAATCACCCTCATAAGTGGGTTCAAAATAGTGTCATCTTTAGACCGACAGAGGCGCTGTTCCGATCCTATAGAAATCTGCGTTTACGTCGACGTGGGGACTTGTAACGGCGGCAGTGAAAAACTCGCACTAGGCACTCTGAGGGCCTAGTGCGAGTTTTTCACTGCCTTTTCTTAAAATCGCCGTCACAAGTCATCACGTCGACGTAAACGCAGATTTGTATGGGCTCACAATAGTGTCATCTTTAGGCCGACGGAGGCGCTGTTTCGATCCTATACAAATCTGCGTTAACTTTGACGCGGTGACTTGTGACAGCGGCAGTGCATTTCTATATTAATATATGTTTTTTTTTATTTTTAGTGGAAAGCTGTATTTTTTAAATTACAAACAGTCACTTCTTTTTTTATCTGTATAGATAAATATGTATACTATAAATTTATTTTTTCTTACCAGTTGGACATAAGCAAGAACAACCTGACCCGTTTATCCAAGGAGCTGGTCCCGTGGTGGTCGCTGGGTGAAGGCGTGAACCTCCAGTTCAACCCGTGGCATTGCTCCTGCGACCTCCAGTGGGTGGTCGACGACCTACTCCCGCACATGTATCGGACCAATTTCTCGGGACTGCTCACTGAACTCAGGTAAGCAATTATAGCTGTAATACCTACTACTAGGAGGAATTATTTCACCAAACATTAATAATTAGATAGTGGTTACATTCCACGAGTTTAACGGTGTAGGAAAACATAGCGAGAAACCTGCATCATATGTCTAAAATTTTTTTCTAAGACGTAATAAACCGTACTAACCTAACTTTAATTCGCACTTGTGCAATTACCTTCTTTTAAGGCACTGGCACGTTTCACGAGGTTCTAAGTTTGAATTTGGTTACTTGTTGTTGACGGCGATGGATTCATCATCCTGTCACTTTGGCACTTAATAATTTTCGCTGCAAAGTGGGTACCTCTGCTTACCCGTCGGTGATAGCGTAAGCATGTTCAAAAATTTTTTATATATTTATTTCAACGATTTACATTCTCTGTACTTAAACTGGATAAATCAATATTCTTTCATCATTTTAATTTCCATAAATATACTTATTCGATTAAAATCCAAAAATAAAAAAAATAAAGATATGTTCAATTAAAGTTATACTTAGATGGTAATTGAATGAAAATAAGAATTTCGTAAATGCAGCTTTTGAGCGAAAATGGGATACAGAGTCATAAAAACTAAAGAAATTATTTCCTATTAATTATGATAATATATAATATGTTGTATATATTCAGATGCGGGTCGCCTCGCGCGTTCGAGGGTCTGCGGCTGGTGCACTGGTACAACTGGACGGAGCAGGCCATGTGCACCGACGTCTTCATGAGGTCGGACGCGCATGGCAACTATATTGTGAGTCCACACTTATACATTATCATGGCTTGTATTTAAATGGGCGCGTGGCACAGAATTGCTGTTTGAAAAAACCAGGGGCCCAACCATGAGCTCTTATTGCAATGTTAATTCAGTTGTGCGACAGTGACAGATGTATGCACGGCACATACACCTGTCTCATAAATGAGTGAAACTATCATGGCAATAAGAGCTCATGGTAAGGCCCCTGTAATTGGATGGGCCCGCCCGAGTTCTATCCGTGCCTCGGAGAGCACGTGAAACTGGTCAGTCGGAAGCCTAAGAAAGTCTGACAACTGGTTCAGACCAGTTGCGATGGTTAGATGGCAGTAGCTTTGTCTAAAAATCTGGTGTTCAGCCGCTTTTATATCAACGCAGTGCCTAAACCGCTGATCCTAAACACATGGAATTAGAGAGCGTGTTCGTGGTCAAATCCACTAAGAAAGTCTTCTGGAGAGAATGGGTGATCATGCTTATCCCCAGCAAAGGGAATATCTTCCAGGTAGGTGTCATGCCTGGAGAACCGCGGCCGACCAACTGTTCTAGTTGAAAACTTGTATATTATATACTGCAATGCGTTCGACTCTCGAAACTCATATTGCGCGATTTAGGATCTCGTGCATTTGTACTCAAACTTTGCAATTGTTTGCGAGCACCGCCATCTAGGCAGCGTGTGGAGAAATGATGCTAAAACATTTTCACGCCTCCCTGAGTGTATTTTACCTTAACCATACATGCATTCATATGGTCGCGCCTATATTCTCCATAGGGGTAGGCAGACGTATTGCAATAACAACGCTCACTTAGACTCTATATATACATCTTTAGATTTCTCCATCAACGCAAAGCGTGGTGTGAAATCATTGTACATAAGTTTATTAGATAAACTCACAGGCTCCACTGGGATTCGAACTTGTGTCGCTTGCGAAGCAGGCGATTGCTCAAGCCACCACCCTTTTTTTTATTCTAACCAATTTATTTCTCTTTCAGTTGCAATCCACCGAGGGTCGGTCCTACCAAGTAAGCCAACTAACATTAATACTAGGGGGTTGTATCATAGTATCGTTACTCATAGCCATAGCTTTATCTATATACCTTGTCAAGACTAGGAGAAAGTACCGCATACGACAAGCTGCTCTCAATCGTAAGAGACAGAGCACTATAGACAGTAAGGACGCGAATGGCATGAACAAAGAACAGTTCACGGCGTTAAATAAGGCTTGATTACTGTGTGAAGTGCCAAGCGAAAGTAGACCTTATTAGCTGTGTTTTGTTTGTGATATTTTGTGCCAAGGTGTAGGTAAGTTATTTTTTCAAAGCGTTGGTTTTCAATGCATTTGAATGTTGCATGAAGATTTGGACTCAATAGTCCATATATCTATATTTTTATGAATAGATTTATGAACAAGTTATACTGAAAAATAACTGATTTTATACGGGTTTTCGTATTTTTGTATGTATGTAATTATAATAGTTTACTATTTCATCACGTACGTAGTTATGTAAATATGTATGATACTATGTATTTTTTTATATTTTATATAATAGGCTTTATAATTTGAGATTATACTAACTTCAATATTTATCGAAATATAAAAAAATGTATATCTATACAGATAAATAAAGTTGAAGTGTCTGTTTGTAATTCCAAAATAACAGATTTTCACTCAATGCATATGAAAGTATACACGCTATTGACACAAAAAAAACAAGTTTTAAAAATTTTCTCTGTCTGTCTGTCTGTTTGTTCCGGGTAATCTCTGAAACAGCTGGACCAATTTTAGCGGGACTTTCACTGACAGGTAGCTGATGTATCAAGAAGTAACTTAGGCTACTTTTATTTATTAAAAATATTAGGGTTCCGCGACAATAAGGATGAAACAAAATCTACGCGGGTACCGCGGGGCACAGCTAGTAGTATATAATATAGTAAGTAAATAAAAAATATAATAAAATAGAAGTCCTTTTAAAAAAAAATAACATATTAAATTATATTTCTTACACAATAATATAATATCCAATATATATCTCTAAAAGTATTGTTTCCAAATACTAGATTTAATGATAAATATTATCAGTGCGATTTCCAATGAGTCGAATACTCCATTCGACTCATTGGAAATCGGACCTTATTTGGAGGTTGCATAAAACACAGTATTATTTAGACCAAGAAATATGTGAATAAAATAATAATATAAAACAGTGAAAGAAATTACCGGGGTGTTTGTATAAGTTGTAATAAGATATTTAATTTTAATATATTAAGAGTATTACCAAATTTTAAATATTTTAATCAAGTTCACAATCATTCTAAATAATGTTACGTAATTTGGTCTGTAAATATAACGTAATAACTAATATTGTTAATTATATTCAATAGAAATATCCATTATTTAATGAAATAAAACAATTTTATATACAATATATTATTATTTTATCTGCCGAAGGGGTTAATTAACTTCCTTATGTTGTTGGGCCCACTCCACAGGCCCTTCACTTGTCTGTTCCAGTAGAGATATGGGAATATACTGGTCTTCAAGTGGTAGAAAAAGCGACGTTCAACGCTCTGAAAACATCTTATTAAGTGATTTCTATAACATAATCCTGTGCAAGATCTCTATATCCAAAAACCAAAAATACCTTTCTTTGATTGGACTTCTTAAAGTACTTTTCAGAATTGGAACTATGTCCATGGGGTTATAGTTGCTTGAGTGATTTATTTTGTATTTTTAAAACTGTATAATATTCTTTAAAAGAGTAATTACTGAGTTTCTTGCCAGGTTGTTCTCAGTAAAATCATCCTTCCGAACCTGGCAGTAGCATGTATAATCCTGTGTTATTGTGTCATTCTGACGATTTGAGAGTACTTTGTATAAAGTCTAATCGAATAAAGATATATTTGAGTTTGAGTTTGAGTTTGAATGACACGATGATAGAGAAAAAGAAAAAGAAGAAACTCAGTAATTACTCTATTCAAAAATATTATAAAATTTTCATAAATCTATTCACCCATAAATACAATTGAAATGTCTGTTTGTAATTTCAAATTAACAGCTTTTCACTAAATGCAAAAACTTACATATATTCCATTTTTAAACTTTTATCTGTCTGCCTGCTGGTTTGTCCCAACAGATCTCTGAAACGGCTGCACCAATTTTAACGCGACTTTCTCTGGCAGATTTTCCAAATTTACCAGGAGTATTTTAGGCTACTTTAACTTTAGCTAATACTAGCTGTGCCCCGCGGTTTCACCCGCGTAGATTTAGTTTCATCCTTATTATCGCGGAACCCTTATATTTTTGATAAATAAAAGTAGCCTAAGTTACTCCTTGAAACATCAGCTACCTACCAGTGAAAGTCCCGTTAAAATCGGTCCAGCCGTTTCAGAGATTACCCGGAACAAACAGACAGACAGACATACAGACAGACAGAGAAAAAATTTATAACTTGGTTTTTCAGTGTCAGTAGCGTGTATACTTTCAGATGCATTTAGTGAAAAATTCTTATTTTGGATTTACAAACAGACACTTCAATTTTATTTATCTGTATAGATGTATAGATTAATTATTGAAAAAAAACAATCACCAACTCTTTTACTAAGAATAAGTCTCTGCCCTGCAAATGCATGATATAAAATGTCTGCTCACCTGATCAAAAGGGAATGTCTCGCACACTTTGTTACCATACAAGAACTCTGCTAGTATGCCGGCCCTGTATGACGTAAGCATGGGGCACGCGCCGTAACCGTTGTACTTCGCTAACGGCTGCTCACAGCACATGGTGCTATGCAAGTTCTGCTCCACTACTGCACTTTGACAGGCTGAGGAAGTGTTTGGATTTGCACTTTACATCTATACTAATATTACAAAGAGGAAAGGTTTGTAAGTTTGTTTGTAACGAATTGGCTCTAAAAGTACTGGACCGATTTTTTCACCATTTAAATGTTACATTATCACCATTCTTCCACGGAAACGGGAACTACGCGGGTGAAACCGCGTGACTCACGCCTGTATTCCCCAAAGGGCCTACCCCTACCCACAGGAGTTGTTATAACAACACCCGCTTTTCACCGAAGATGTGCCAACGTGACAGATGGTGAGTCTATCGATAAAGGTTTAGTACCTTTCGTGCGCGAGTCCGACTCTCACCAGTAGTAAGATTTCTCAGCGTCGAATTTGAATGCAAACGGCGGTTTCATTCGTAGGAAATCGATAGATAATACATTGACTATAAAGTTAAATTACGTGAATTTCAATCCGACACTCGACGTCGAGTGCAACGCTCAAAATGTAACTTGCTGTAGATCAAAGTGCGTATCTTACCGACAGCAGCTGCAGTTTTGCTATTAGGCGTATTAGTGCAGTCTCCTATCCCATATACGTTGGGGAAGCGCTTATGCTGCAGTGTGTGTTTGTCAACATCCAAATAGCCATCCTCCGTCACTAGGGCGGGACATTTCTTGAGACAAGTCGGCGGAGACATTGGCGGGGTCACGTGGAGTAAGTTGTATGGGAGCACTATCTCCTGAAGATAAAGGTTTGGTGAGTGCTTTTGGTCAAAAGACAGACAAATAGACACCCGAGTAAGCCAATATAACGACCTAAAACAGATAAGCGAGTATTTTGCATTTTTATTTAGCGGAACCCTAATATATTTTATATATAAAAGTAGCCTAAGTTAGTCCTTGAAATACCAGCTACCTGCCAGTGGAAGTCGGTCCAGCCGTTTCAAAGATTAGCCTGAACAGACAGACAGTTTTTTTTAATTAGTATTTTTATGTCCGTACCCTATATAATTCATATGCATGGAGTGAACAGCTGTTAATTTGGTATTCAAATAGACCCTTCAATTTTATTTATCTGTATGGATAGCCTATTTTCCTACAACACGTTAATCACATTGAAGAGTTCACCTACCGCTCCACTTTTATCCAAGAACACGACCTCCGTCGGTGTCACTTGGACCAACTCCGTGCAGTAGTTGACGGCAATGTTTCGTCTACAAGCGATCATGGTGAGCGCCCTCGCGTATTTAGGCACTCCGAATATCACATCTCTCCCTGTCGCATATGTAATGTTTGCTAATAAACGCGTCTTTTGCTGAAATTGCAAAGAAAAAATTAAAAAAGTTTGAAAACAAATTATTTATGGTAAATATACCTAACCTAGCATAGTCGTCCAATGAGTTTTATTAATAAAGTAGCTGTGCCCCGCGGTTTCACCCGCGTACATTTAGCTTCATGCTTCATGTCGCGGAACCCTAATGTCTTTAATAAATAAAAGTAGCCTAAGTTACTCCTTGAAACATCAGCTAACTGCCAGTGAAAGTCCCGTTAAAATCGGTTCAGCCGTTTCGGAGATTACCCGGAACAAACAGACACTAATAGTAACGTAGGCTACTTTTTTTATCAGAAATATTAGGGTTTCGCGACAATAAGGATGAAACTAAATCTACGCGGGTGAAACGACGGGGCACAGCTTAGTTAAAAAGAGCTTACTAGTCTCCAATAATCATCAGCAAGGTACATGATCTTCTGCGCAGCACCGGGGCACTTCCCTCCCCCGGGCGGGAATGTAAAGAGCGCGTGTCCTCCCCCGAAAGCCTTCAGGAGGCTCCACATCTTATTGCAGTACTTTGAAGAGTATATCGTTGCTACAGTACTCATCGGGGAATCTAAAAGATCTTTGAGACCCGGTATCTGGAAGATAGTTCAATATATTTTTTCTTTTGGATTAAATAAAATATTAAAGACATTGCTTTGGGGCCCCGATAGGGTTAATCCGACCCTGAATATGTCCAGAAGTGAGAGAAGGCTAAATTTTTATCAAAATGAAAATGATTTATTCAATTTAGGTAAGGCTTATGAATGTCGAAGAATTGACCACCAAACCAGCCTTCTGAGAAGAACCGGCAAGAAACTCGCAACTTTCTAATATAAACACTTTCATATTACTTGTTCATAATCATTCTTGATGCCCAAAGCTACGATCATATGTTCATATAGTATCTTGGCGCCGCATCGCGTATAACCAGATTGCTGGAGGGGTCGAACTCCTCGGCGTGGTCTCTGACCCACGTGACGTCAGGTAACACGCTCGCCACCGGCCGGTGGGACTGGCTGAACTTCTTTATACCTGCCGCTACTAGCGTGAATAGCGGTTGGTAGTAGTGGACCTAGCCGAAAAAGCGAACCGATATATATATACAGGGTGTCGGGGAAACCGGGACAGCTCTTAAAATATGTGATAGGGTATAATTTTAGGAAGCAATGAAAATTATTATGACAAAAATATTTTCTTCCGTTTTCGAGTAATTGATGTTCAAAGTTGACCATATCAATACCTTATTTTCGCATAAAAATCAGCTGTAACGTAGAGTTATTCACGTAAAATCTAACTACGTTTTAATTTTTTTTCTCGCACCAATAAATCCTGAAATAATCCCTTAAAACCATTTTTCGAAACCAGTAACCTTCCCCTTAATTTAAAAAGTTTGATAACCGCGTACGGAATGTAGGAAAACGCGGCCGCGCGTTCATTCAATCGCTTAAGGCCGCGAGCTCTTCGGCCATAGCTTATAACTACGTTATCGTTGGAGCTAGATATTTTACGATTTCAATATAGTGATATATTCATAAAACCCTACAACTTCTAGAAGACAACTGTTCCTTTTTCTCTGACACCCTGTATAAATAAAATGCGGTATTCACTTATCATAGAACAATCATCTACACTAATATTATAAAGAGGACCAATTTGATTGTTTGTTTGCATTGAATAGGCTCCGAAACCACTTGACTGATCTTGAAAATTATTTCAGCAATGAATAGCTAAATCATCAGCGAGTAACATAGGCTATATTTTATCCCCATACTCCCACGGGAAAGGGAACTACGCGGGTGAAACCACATGATGTCTGCTAGTAAAATATCAACAGAATGTGGTGCAAGGCGGTTTGCACTGGTTACGTTTTTGTTAAAGAGCCACTAGAAAACTTACGTTAACTTACTACTAAGTTAACTAATATTTATAAATACATAATAATACTTGCTTGTGACGGTTCTAAGATGATGATATCCTTCTTGTTAAGTTTGTTGAGCACACGCCACGCCATGCTGCAGCCCCCCGTGCCGCCGCCCACAACGAGGATCTTGCATCTTATAAACATTAAAAAAATCTATACGAATATTATAAAGACAAACGTTTTGTTTGTATTGAATAGGCTTAGACTTCTGGATTGATCTTAAAAATTCTTTCAGCAATGACTAGCAAAATTATCAGCGAGTAACATAGGCTATATTTTACACCCACGGGAACGGGAACTACGCATGTGAAACCGCGTGACGTTTGGTAGTAATAAATAAGAGTCTACTGAATTTCGGTTACGGCGGCTACTCTAAACCGGTTTTAGCCATTTACGCAGGAGATATTATAGTGTGTGCGTAAGCACTGGTGAACTCTTAATTCCCTCACTCACATACGGCAATCCGACACGACCGGAGATCAGAGGCGCCAACGTGACAGATGGTGAATCGCCGTCTCGGGCACTAATACAGACGTCCGTGAATTACTTCTCAGACATATGCAGGTTTCCTTACGATATTTTCCTTCACCGTAAAGCACGTGGTGTAACATCACTAAGTACTTAAGTTTTTGAAAAAACTCATTGGTACAGGCCCCGCTGGAATTCGAACTTGCGTCGCTTACTACGTAGCTTACGTAGACTGCTCAAACCCCAAGGCCACCGAGGCTCTTCTAACAGTTATAGTTGATCTTTTTGCCCTTCCACCCCTTGAACCACTACCAGAAAATTCCTAAAACAAAAAAATTGTAATATGTTATCCATCCAATGCAGTCTGATAGTAGGGGAGAAATTATTTTGCTACTAGCTGTGCCCCGCAGTTTCACCCGCGTGGATTTAGTTTCATCCTTATTGTCGCGGAACCCTAATATATTTAATAAAAGGTAGCCCATGTCCTTACTCAGGGTCTAAAGATTGTCTGTGCCAAATTTCATCAAAATCGGTTGAGAGGTTTAAGCGGGAAAGCGTAACAGACAGACAGAGTTACTTTCGCATTTATAATATTAAATAATATATAATATAGTAGGGATTTTATGTATTGTTTAGGTATTGCTTCTAACCTGTATGTATCTCTTTGAGGCGTTGTGTAGCACCGCCTCGCTGCCTGTACATTATAGTACACCAATCTCTTGCCTACACTCATTTGTATACAACCATATAAAAAAATTTTTTAATATAATTTATTTTAAAAAGTTACATATTTATCTCACGATTAATTTTGTGACAAAGAAACCAACTGGATTTTGTTTATTGTTTTATTATAAAGACATTTTATCAGCTTGATTGATGACCGTAATATAATTTTCACGCTTTACTTGCAAGGGGTACTATATGTTGAGATGGCGCTAATGGAGTATTGAAGGCCTAGTGCGAGATTTTCACTGCCGCCGTCACAAGTCAACGCGTCGACGTAAACACAGATTTGTATAGGATCGTAACAGCGCCTCTGTCGGCCTAAACATGACACTATTGTGAGTAAGAAATCTGCGTTTACGTCGACGCGATGACTTGTGACGGCGATTTTAAGAAAACTCGCATTAGGCACTCTGATATCTTACCTGATATCTGATATAATGTACCTACTTGAATCCAATTCGGTGTACCTACCTATTTATTACCAATACTTATTTTTTTATATATTGTATTAATGCCTGATGACCATGATGCCTGGCTGAGTTTCTTGTCGGTTCTTCTGAGAAGGTTAATTTCCGAACCGGTGGTAAAGTTTCTTCATTCATAAGTGCCTTACCAGGGCCCAAAATGAATAAACATTACTCATTTTCATTTGTTAAAAAAAAATATTTGGCAATCCTGTTTGTACTCTCCAGAAAAATATAAATTAGTTGTTGCAACTTAAATAAAACCACCATGAACAGATAAAAATATATATTCAACAATACATCGTAATAAAATAATTTATTTACAAAACTGTTACCGATTATAAACTGATTCCACTTACAGTTATAGTAACGCCTGTCACTTTGCTTGATTAATAGTTAATCAACAAAACCTTGTGATAAATGTTTCAACACGTTTAAAGATTTCTATGAAAATGTACGTCTCTCTTACACTATGATATGTTATAGAGGAAAAGACAATAAAGATTTTAATTTCGAAAATAATAAGTAATATAATATTATAGTATAATAAATATACCTAATTAATAAGTTTATAACAAACATAATTATATCTCATAATTTGGTCTCAAGTTCTCAACATATATTCTCTTCCATAATTCAACACCCAAACCTATTAATAATTTAAAAATATCACATTCCTAAATAAGAGCACGTTTAGCATTATACTTGAATATAATTTACTTAATTATAATAGTTACTGAATAGCACATTTTTGGAATCACAAAATTCAATTCAATATTTTTGTGCGTAATAGATTGGGAATTGATATAATCTTTTAAATTCTTTTAGTGAGTAGCGGTTTTCGTAAGTGTGACAAGGATGAAACATAGTACTAAAACAGACATAAACATTATCAATTTTATATCTGTTTAATTCCGTAAAGTATTTAAAAATTACCCTCACAATAAAATAAAATAAAATATTAAATACAAGTAAAAATAGGCTTTATAACCCTTACTCTTAGGCACCTCTCCACCATACCTCTTACCTGTTACTTGGCGAAAGGGTTGACAATGTTCCTAACAAACTCAGGGCCGTGGTAATAACCTTTCAACATCACGTGCCAATACAGAAAGGGAAATAAGTCCCTCTTCATGTAGTACGCGATCCAGCTTTCACGAGCCTGGAACAAAGGATTTTTTTACATAATATTGTAATATATATAAGAAACTGTCGATACTGACAAATTAATATACATACATGTATACATGCTTAACATGTATGCACATTAAAAATATTAGGGTTCCGCGAAAATAAGGATGCAACTAAATCTACGCGGGTGAAACCGCGGGGCACAGCTAGTTAAAACTGTACGCAGACGAAATCGCTAGCTGTGCCCCGCAGTTTTACCCGCGTAGAGTTAATTTAATGTGTGACCCGCGGAACCGTAATGTTTTTTTAAATAAATTTAGCCTAAGTTACTCCTTGTACAATTTGCTACCTGCCAGTGAAAGTCCTGTTAAAATCGGCTCAGCCGTTTCGGAGATTACCCGGAACAAACAGACAGACATACAGACAGACAGACAGACGGACAGACAGACAGACAGATAAATATTTTAAAACTTGGTTTTTTACTGTCAGTAGCGTGTATACTTTCATATGCATTTAGTGAAAAGCTGTTACTTTGGAATAACAAACAGACACTTCAATTTTATTTATCTCATGATGACGATAATGATGATTAGAATAAATATGATGATAAGAATATGATTAGATTAAATAAACCAAAATTAGCACTTATAAGTGTTAGTATATTAGAAACGGGAGAAAGGATTTTTGGATACAGGGGTGTTAAAAATAGTATCAAAACGAGATGTTTTACCTGTACCTGGTTAAAGGGCATCGTCTCGTGGATGACGCCGTCATACAGGAACTCTGCGAGGATGCACGTGTTGTATGACGTCACTAGGGGACACGCGCCGTACCCGTCATACTTGTGGTCAGGCTTGTTCGCCTCCATGCTTCGGAGAAGGTTCTTCTCCAATACATAACATTGCTTCGCTGTGGGACATATGACACATCTATATATATCTTCTTATATATAAAAATGAATCTCCATTTCCCTTGGTCACGACATCACGTGTGGCTGGATGGATTTTAACGGGACTTTCACTGACAGATAGCTGATATTTCAAGGAGTGTTTTAGGCTAAATTTGTTAAAAAAAATACAGCATGAAACTAAATCTACGCGGGTGAAACCGTGGGGCACAGCTAGTTATATATATTTATGGATGTAAAATATATATTACTAGCGGACGTCACGCGGTTCTTTACCCGCGTAGTTCCCGTTCCCGTGGAAGTACGGGGATACATTATAGCCTATGTTACTTTCTGATGATGTAGCTATCCATTACTGAAAGAATTTTCAAGATCGGTCAAGTAGTTTGGGAGCGTGTTCAATGCAAACAAAAAAACAATAAAATCTTTCCTCTTTGTAATATTAGTGTAGATAGTCACCAATAGCAGCAGCAGTCTTGCTATTGGGCGTGTTGGTGCAGTCTCCGATGCCGTACATGTTGGGGTATTTGGTACTCTGCAGTGTGTGTTTGTCCACACTCAGGAAGCCCGCGCCGTCCGTGATCTCTTTGTTCGAGTGGATGAACGCTGGTGTTGTCATCGACGGCGTCGCGTGGAGGAGATCGTACGATACCGTCGTTGTCTATGCAATTAATAAGATTTTTATTACTTTATATTACTTCATAGCGTCAAATGGACGTCGGGAAAGTCTGCTCGCGACCACGAATAGTGTAACCCAATGGAAACGTTGAGGTACGTTATTTTCAAAATATTATAGGGATATGTCCCGAGTAACTTTAAATATGATTATAATAATAGAAGTAAATCCAACCTTGTCTTCATCACACGATTGGTCGTAGAACACGGCCTCCTTCTTGTCATGGCGCACCTCCTTGAGCACGGTGCGGTAGTTGACGTGTATATCCTTACGTGCCACCACCTTCAGCAACGCGTCCGCGTACTTCTTTACGCCGAAGATCACTGGCAGACACGTGTTGTACGATATCTTCGTTTTTGAACGGAGGTTCACCTATAACATAAGTATGGAGCTACGTGTCAAAACATCGGGACGAATCTGGTTACATATTATGGTAGGCAGTAGCCACTACAATCTTATCCTTCTCGCTTGGTCAATATATATAACTAGCTGTGCCCCGCGGTTTTATCCGCATAGACATTGATTTCATAATTTTTTGCCTAAGTTAGACGTTATAACATTAGCTATCTACCAGACAACAATTAAAATTCATTTTTCTATGTGAGTATTGTACTTATGTAGGTACATTAATATTTACGTACTGAAAAGCTCTGAATTTGGAATTAAAAACAGATTCAGTTTTATTTATCTGTTAGGATACATCTTTATTCAATAAAAACTTAATTATATATACAAGGAACAGTACTTAAAACTAATTAAAGGTAGAAAACTTGTCCCAAGTCGATGTCTCTCGGGATCGTGCCAAGAAGGCTGGCAGCATTGCCACGTTGAATAGCAATGCTGATTCTCTGAGCGAGAAAAGCCCCAGCTCTCTTGTCACGAGAGTCTTCTACAAGACGACGTGCAAGCTCTTTGAAAAGTTGATGAGTATTCGGACCCCAAGGCCCCAGAGTTTCAACCCCAAACGCAGAAAATATGTATCCTTGACCAATGCAAGCATATTTATCGGTTTAGATGTATAGAAATAAAGATATTGTATATATGTGTGTATTTATTACAGAATAAAATTTGACTAGATATAGAGAACTTGTACAAAATCGGTGTCCTAATGTACTAAGTACTAAGTGCGTCAACAATATGCAGTGCTTGAGTGAGCTGTTGTGTTTTTCGCGCGAGTGACGACGCTATTATTAAAAACATTGATGGACTACAGTAGCCGAGTACCTATGCTATTAAAAATAAAGTCATCACCGAGTCAGTTGAATGTTAACTGTTGATTGGTCCGTAAATAAAGTGTGTTGAGTTGTTAGCCAATGCAATTGCAATCTTGTACACAATGACATCATCAGTACGCTAATGATCTAACATGAACAAGCTAATACATAGACACGTATTCATAAACATCAATAATAAACTCGTGTTTATTAGGTTAAATAGTTTCAGCTTGCGACTTGGTTTGCGTGGAAATATTAAAATACTAGCTGTGCCCCGCGGTTTCACCCGCGTAGATTTAGTTTCATGCTTTGCGGAACCCTAATATTTTTAATTAATAAAAGTAGCCTAAGTTACTCCTTGAAACATCAGCTACCTGCCAGTGAAAGTCCTGTTAAAATCGGTCCAGCCGTTTCGGAGATTACCCGGAACAAACAGACAGACAGACAGACGGACAGACAGACAGACAGAGAAAAAATTTAAAACTTGGTTTTTCAGTGTCAATAGCGTGTATACATTCATATGCATTTAGTGAAAAGCTGTAATTTTCGAATTACAAACAGTCACTTCAATTTTATTTATCTGTATAGATATGTCTCAAGAATCTATGTTCGAACAAACTTTATGTCTAAAGTATTTTTGTTTTGTTTTTAGTTTTATTCAGTCCAGTTACAGTATAAGTTTAAATTATATTCTTACCTTAATATAGCAATAGGAAATGTTTAGAAAGCAAGACAACATTTTTAATGTCGTAAGATGTCTCTAATAGAGTTAGGATTTTTTAAAGTTATTTGTGTCTTTACAGTGTCATCTCCTTGACTCCTTGATTTTTACACGTTTGGTAGGGGGGAGTTACCTCCACTGCTTAACCGGACTATAGTTCGAGACCCAAGGGTCTCCAGCCGAGCTTAAACTTAAAAATTAAGCAACACAGCCAATGGTACTCGGACCTCAGCTTAGGGCATTGCGCGGGGATGAGCTAGGAAGCTGGATCTGAGGACAGACACCGTTTCTTTACCTTGGCTTCGTATATAATAACCTTGGTTTTCCACTCCCTCTTTCTACCTGTTCTACCTCTCTTGAATTACCATGATAATCAGGATATTGGTATATAGGAAATCTTTCTTCTAGAATTAATATTTAATATTCTTCGAAGAGAATGACTTATTGTGAGCTGGTTACATAATTCACATTATCCTTAAGGAAAACTGTATGGAAGAGAGTAAACAAGTGTGTGGTTTAAGATGCTAAGTAATTATTGTTTATAAATGAAGCATTCAAAATATAGAATTGATTTATTGTTCTTAGTACTTACTTATATATATGTTTTTTTTAGTAAATATCCACAATGTTTGTTGTGTTGAAATAAACATTGATAGGATTTGTAATTATTCTTGGGACTTATGAGTAGCAAGGACGATGGATAGAACTGACATAGTCTATATTCGAGAAAAATATAAAGTTAAAAAAAAGTCCTACGAATGATGCCGCATTATAAGTGTAGTATACATTAATATTAGAAAGAGAAAAGATATTATTGTTTTTTTTTGCATTGAATAGGCTCCGAAACTACTTAAGCGATCTTGAAAATTCTTTCAGCAATGGATAGGTACATCATTAGCGAGTAACATAGGCTATACTTTATCCCCGTACTCGCACGGGAACGGGAACTACGCGGGTGAAACCGCGTGACGTCTGCTAGTCTTAGGATAAAACCTTACCTTCGTGAGATAAGAATCGGCCAAGTAGGCGATCTTCTGCGGAGCGCCGGGACACTTGATGGGAGAATTGGGGTACGTGAAAACTGCGTGGCCGCCGCGGAACCGCTGCAAGTCCGACCACGTCTTCTGGCAATACACAGGGTCGTAGATCGTCGATACACCGCTGTTCTTGTCTTCTAAAGCTTCCCTTAGACCAGGTATCTGTCGTAATTCAATATTTTTTTAAGTCATCATTCACAAATTTATTAACTTACTTACATATGCTCACACCTGTATTCCCCGAAAGAGTAGGCAGAGGTGTTGTAATAATAACACTCACTTACGCAAGGGACGCCAGTTCGAATCCCAGCGGGGCCTGTACCAAAGAGTGATTTAGCTTTACGCTGAAGAAAACATCGTGAGGAAACCTGTATCTCTGAGAAGTAATTCAAAGACGTATGTATAGTACCTTAGACGGCGATAGACTCGCCATCTATCACATTGGTACTTAATCATCTTCAGTGAAAAGTGGGTGTTATTACTTCGGCCTACCCGTCCGGGGAATACCTACGGGCGAGAGCATATGTAACTTAATTATACCTTAGAATAGTCGTTAATAACACCAACAGCGATGACAATATACTCGTAGTTGATGGTGTGTCCCTCCTTCGTCTTGACAACGTTATTCTTGGCGTCGATGGTCTCGGCGTAGTCCTTGACCCACGTGGCGCCGGGCGGCAGCACGCTCTGCTCGTCGCGGCGAGTCTTCGCCACGGTCGTCACTCCAGCACCCACCAACGTCCAAAGCGGTTGGTAGTAGTGGCTCTGGAATTACATGACGGTTAAATTAAAAAAAAAACTATTCTCACTAATAGTATGTTAAAAAGTTTATTTTAACGTGCTAATCTCAGTAGGTATATACTGAGGGCCTAGTGCGAGTTTTCTTAAAATCACCATCACAAGTCACTGCGTCGACGTAAACGCAGATTTGTATGGGCTCACAATAGTGTCATGTTTAGACCGACAGAGGCGCTGTTTTGATCCCATACAAATCTGCGTTAACATTGACACGGTGACTTGTGACGGTGGCAGTAAAAAACTCGCACTAGGCACTCTGGTATGTGTTTACAAGACAAAATTATTTTTTCATTTCATATTGGATAGCGCATTCATCGAGGTAGACTTTAGGCTTTATAACATTACACTCCGGAGAGAAGCATCAATTGAAAAGTTACTACAGCAGGAATAAATATCACTGACATAGGTTTTATTGTTAATCCTACGTCGGTAAAACCACGAGGCACAGTTAGTCAAAGCTTGTACTATGGGTACCAGAGTAGACTACAATAAGTACCTATACTTTGTTTTGCAACTAAGTAACTTCATATTTGCTCTTCACTAACAAGATTCTTGAGTACTCTATTCAAAATTATGTTTACAATACTTATTGTTATGACATAGCTCATGACTATACATTTGTTTGTGATCATGTACAGTAGTATTACGTGGACAGTCCCTCACAAACACTTATTATAAGATTGACAGCAATGCAGTAGTTAATTTTAAATCCATTGTAATTACTTATCTATTGTATTAAAGGCATGATAAGACAGGGACTTATTGCTGTTGGAACACCAATAACGTTGAAAGGTTTCCTGTTCGTTATTTGTCATTATTCTAAGAAGTGACAAGTTCACTTCTTAGAATAATAGGTGTACTGATATATTTTATTCCTTTTTTATTTATTTTTTTATATTAGGAAAACTTACAGACATATTATTATATTATAATGAAATTAATGCAGATTAACATTTAGTGGATCCTAGAGAATAAAAAAAAATATAATAAAGAAGTGATATAATTAAATAAACAAAAATGTATACTGTATTTCAAATGTCATGTACAAAGATACTTACTGTACTTGGTTCAACTACTATGACAGAGCCTTTTTTGAGCTTTCTGACGAATTTTGACGCCATAGTACATCCTCCCGTACCGCCACCTATTATCAGCAATTTGCACCTGGAGTAACATTTTGTATTAGAAGAAAAAAATATACAGTTGAATTGATAACCTGCTCCTTTTTTTGAAGTCAGTTAAAAACACATACATACATTTGCACTGCTTGTATTCCCCGAAGGTGTGAAGAAGATAGAGGTATAGGAACAGATAATAACCAGTTATAAAAAAGTTTGTGGTAGCCAAGTGGATACAGTAGCTATCTACAATCTAAGTGACATCTCACCGGTGACTGCTATTAGATCTATGCAGATAAATAAAATTTAAGTGTCTTTTTGTAATTCCATAATAACAGTTTTTCACTAAATGCATATGGAAGTATACATGGTACTGATAATAAAAAAACACTTTTAAAATTTTTTTCTCTGTCTGATTGTTCTGGGTAATGTCCGAAACGGCTGGACAGATTTTAACGGGACTTTCACTGGAATGTTACAAGAAGTCACTAAGGCTACTTCTCATTTAAAAAAAACATAAGGGTTCCGTGTGACACCCCTGAAATTAACTATATGCAGGTGAAACTGCGGAGCACAGCTAGTTTAAAAATAAACATAATAAATGAGTTTCTTGCCGGCTCTTCTCAGAAGGCTAGTTTCCGAACCGGTGGTAAATTCCTCCACATTCATAAGTGCCTTACCAGGGCCTAAACTGAAAAAATTCTATACTTATAAAGTTCAAACTCCTCACTGACTTGAATCAATGTATAGCCTAAATAAATAATTAGCAATTTTTTTTAAAACTAAAATTATTATATATTTAAGTACATACATTACATTAAAAACTTTACAGTGGAAAAGAAATTCTATCAACAAAAGAGGAATGTATCCCCATGGACTAAAGGCCACCCAACCAAAGGAAAGGATTTGTTGGCTTGTTCAGGGACTACAAATAAAGTTGGGTACATAGAACATAAGCAATGCATCAAAGCTGAGAAGTTGAATGTTACATAAAACTATACTATACATAAATAAAACAGATACTTATACTTTTTATTCAATATCTATAAATTGCACCCAACGGTCATGCAACAAAAATAATAAATAATGATTTGTATGTAAATATTACAGGGATATTCACATATCACAGTTGGAGACTTAGATATCAATACGAGACACCTGAGTTATCTGTGTGCAGTGTTATCGTATATCGTTATTACCTAGTAGTAAAATAATAATATCTAAAGGTACATAAAGAACTCACGAGTAATTAGCATTATTAGCGGCGCTCACTGAGAAATTTCTGCGCATTCCTGTAGCAAGAGGAGCCAAACACAATTTACGTATTATATTCATTGCGTTTATTTCTTCAGCAGGACATTAAATGTGTGTTACTGCTTACTATTAGCACCTCCACCAAAGTGTCGGCAGTTATCGTTCGCAATTATTTTGTTATTAAATTACGTACTGTGCCCTTGAGATGGCCAACGAACAGCTGGCAGGCAACAGGCAGTTCAGTGAGGTGACGGCTGATGTTGACACTGACATTTCTAGTTCCTTCAGTTAGTTTCACATGTACTGTCAAATAGTTTGACGTAATTTCATTTCCTCATTGGTGAATCCATTACATTTTATTGACGTGTTACGTCAAGCATACTTCAGTCCTCAATTTTGATAATTTGTCATTAAAAAAATATTGAAATATTGAAAAAGAAAAACAAACATGGCGGACGAGGATGAAATTGATATTTTGGGAGATTTTTCTTTTAATTCTTGTTTTGCTCAGAATAACCAAGGAATGTGAGTACATTTTATCTAGAATACGCTTTTGTCTGCATTAAAAACTATGGCAAACATTCTAAACATTATAGTTTTATAACAATGGAATCAAGGATCATGCTACCTTTTTGTTGACACGAATTTCTATTCAATAAAAACATAGACTTCGCAGTACTAATAGCACTAATTGAGACTCAATTATTCAATTGAACAAATGCCTAATTGATACGTAAAGTCGAACTAGAACTTACTTACCTATTGATTACATATACCAAGTGACTACGGCATGTCTCGTTTCTCGTCACAAAGTTGTATAGGATATAAAACTGTTACGTTTCAGCCCCTCTTGCTCCAACAGGGAAGACACGGTGCACCCGCAATGGCTGCTGGACTCCACTGCTAACAACTGGTACGACAATAAACAGACTAAAGGCAGCTTCAGGGACCATGATGTTCCTAGGAAGTTGCTGGGGAATAACTCCTTGGAGAAGTACCATAATATCAACAATGCTTGGAGTCAGACTGAGCGAGAGGTGCTCGTAAGAGAAATGGTTTGTGGTCTTATCTTTTTTATTGATTTATCTATCATCTTTCCAAAACTGTATCCTTATTAGAGAAGTTTTGGACATTTTACAACAACATAATTTTTCTTAATGTGGATGGATGGTTGCATGGAGTGAAAATCTGTAAATTTTGAATTACAAGCAGACACAATTTTTTTTTACTGTATAGATAGATGTGTATGTAACAGGTAGAATATGGAGGTATTAGGACTAAAACTCTATTTTTGTTTTAACAAGTAGTTTTGTTAATAAGATGGTCCTGGTTTGGCTTATTTTTAGCTTTTTAGATAATATTTTACACATCATTTTTCAGGCAAAATATGGCAGAAATGTACGCAAAATAGCACAAACATTGATAACAAAGACTGAGGAAGAAATACAAGCTTTAATAGAAGCCGAGTTTGGAGTGAACTTGGACACCCCATCTCTTGGTATAGAGAAGAACGATGAACATGGAGAGATACCTGCAGTTGTCCAAGAAGAAATAGTTGCAGCCGACATGTCAGAAGTATTGAGTAAGATAACAACAGCTTCTCCCACAATAGCAGTAAGAAATAAACCCTTCCGGAAGAAAACCTTCACCAAACCAAAGAGAAGTCTTCTTAAACCAAATGTGCTCAATACAGAACTAATAGCAATCAATCCATCAGAAATACTTTACGAAGATGATCTCATTATAGGTTCAACTGAATCGATTGGTAATGATTTAGATATGACTGATATTGTGTCAAAGAATATAGTACAGTGTCAGAAAGTGAATGTTGGGAAGAAGATTGGGAATCATAGAAGGAAACATACAGTTGAAAAGAGAAGTAAAGGGGTTTTGAAGTCGCCATCGGGGCGGCAGAGGAAAGACTCTAGTTTGTCAGATGATAGTGGGAAAAGTCCTAAGATGCAGATAGTGTTGGGATCTGGCCTCGCCGTCTCTGTCTCTGAAGGCGAACAAGTTGTAAGTATGGCACTTATTAAACTCAGATCTAACATTGGTTTACCCCAAGATAAATTACCCATCACATTTCTCTATTGAATGTGTGTAATTTGTATTAGTTTGATCAGAATTCAAGCTAAGGATTCATTCATAATTTAATAATTCAATAACTTATAAAAAGTTCACATTTCATGGTAAAGAATCTCCTTTTAAACAAGGAATTGCTTGTGTTAGGGGATTCTGAAAAAAACTTAGGATTATTGAAACTTACATTACTTGAATTATTTACTATAAGGAATATTAAAAGGAAAGTTTTATTTATTCATTTCATTTTCATTTCATTCACTAATAGAAGGTTAAAATATCACCAAGGAACCAAAGGCTTTAAAGGAAACAAGAATTTGTATAATCTCACATAACTTAACAATAATCAAATTTCCTTGACGGCGTAATGCCATTTTGTGGTGCGAATTTGAACCAAGCAAATACTAATATAGTTTATCTTAATTTTAAAGATAAAGATAGAGAAGAAGAAGGACTCAGAGCCAGAGAGTGACATTGATATCGACATAGACAGTGACAATGAAGGCAGTAATAGGAGTAGAGGGACTTCTGAAAGGGTCAATGTCAACAGTAAATCCTCTGTGGAAGAACCTATTGCTGTGCCCCTGAGAAAATTTGAACCAATGCCCAGACGACAGAAGAAAATTAATCTGGTATGATAAATCAATTGATTCCAACTATTCTACTTCGACACTTGTTTCGTGAAAATTCGTGAATACGTGAACTTTTCTTTACTATCCTTAATTTTATATGGATTTTTTCAGCTATAATCCCATAGGAGTTTATCTCCTACATGGTAGTAAAAATCATAACAAGATCTGTGCCACAATTTAAAAGAATTTTGTGCTTAAACATACAGAATAATGTAGTTTGTAGAAAAATGACGACTTAATTTATACTATTTAAAAATGCTTAGGTCACGAACTAAAATTAGCGCCATCTTTGTAGCGAACGACGAAGCATTTCTACACAATTAAAACAGAATATTGTTGTAGGACGGCGGTGGCGGGTACACAATAATGCACACGGAGGCCGGGGACCTGTACGAGGTGGGGACCGAGCCGCGCCGCGAGCGACATCCGAGGAAGCAACCCATACACCTCATACACTGCCGCATGTACAATGCCGACACACCGGTAACTTGCTACACAGACCAAAATTCCAACTATCGACTTAAACACTAGTGGGACACATAATGATATGTACATGATACCAGCTGAGTTTCTTGCCAGTTCGTCTCAGAAGGCTAGTTTCCGATCCGATGGTAAATTCTTCATAAGTGCCTTACCAGGGCCTAAACTGAATAAATCATTTTCATTCACTAATACCTTGGTATTATGATTGTTTCCAGGCTCCATACGAAGTGCAGCTAGGCGTGCGCGCGTTGCTGGCGATGGACGCGCACGGACACTCGTCCACGGCCGAGGTCATGGGGCTGCTGGGGGGCGCGCTGGGGCCCGCCGGCCTCGCCGTCACCCTCTACCGGCCCGCCGCCGCCGCCGCGGGCGCCACTCACTGCGACATGGACCCTGGTACACTCGCACACATACTGTAGGGCCGAGTGATGGGCCGGCCTCGCCTAGCGAGTGTAGATTAGGAAAACGGCAAACTCGTCATAGGGGTACAGACAGAAACTGCTTGTGGGGGCTGATCTTCTCAAGCTACACATTCAGATATAAATAGAACTATTAGACTTTTCTTTATGTTAATTTTTATCGACATTAGTGCATTGGAACTGTATCCATGGGAATACATTTCTTAATTGATTATTTTGTATTTTTAAAATTGTTTAATATTTTTGAAAAAGTAATTACTGAGTTGCTAGATTCTTCTCAGTGAAAGCAACTACTGTTCAATAGTATGACGTGTAGGCTACAACAGCTCGGTGTTCAGTGTGGCAAGCGCAGAGCGTGGTGTGCGACGGTGGCAGACTCGTGGTAGGGGTGCTGTTCACATATATGACGTGTAGGCTAGAACAGCTCGGTGTTCAGTGTCGCAAGCGCAGAGCATTGTGTGCGACGTCGGCAGACTCGTGGTAGGGGTGCTGTTCACATATATGACGTGTAGGCTAGAACAGCTCGGTGTTCAGTGTCGCAGGCGCAGAGCGTGGTGTGCGACGGTGGCAGACTCGTAGGGGTGCTGTTTACATATATGACGTGTAGCCTACAACCGCTCGGTGTTCAGTGTCGCAGGCGCAGGCGGGGCAGAGCGTGGTGTGCGACGGTGGCAGTGGTGCTGTTCACATATATGACTTGTAGCCTACAACCGCTCGGTGTTCAGTGTCGCAGGCGCAGGCGGGGCAGAGCGTGGTGTGCGCGGGCGGGCGGGTGGTGGGCTGGCACCACTCGCACCCGCGGTTCCCGGCGCGGCCCTCGGCGCTGGACCTCCACTCGCAGCGCGCCCTGCAGCGGGCGCTGGAGGGCCGCGGCCGGCCCTTCCTGGGGATCGTGCTCTCGCAGCACTGGCCCACCGGCCGGACCGCCTCGCATTACACGTACTTTGTTTATTTATTTTGGGGAATGTGTTGGGAGCGTCAATCATCATACTCTTCCTTCAAAGGTGGATTGATTTTTAGCTATATAGGATCTAGAGTTTTTAAGCGCACATTTTTGATACCGACCGACGATTTTTTTTTTCAAAGTTTTTATTTTTATTTTTTATTTCATATGTAACACTAGCTGGTGCTCTTGCCAAGAATGTAGTCCTAAAAAGTCTATTTATAACCAAAGGAATTCATCTCCTACATTTTAATAAACCCGTATCATGATCCGTAATGTACTTTAGAAGAACGATGCGTTTAAAGACAAAATAACTTTGTATGGAATGACAGGTATAACGCTCTATGAAACCGAATTAGCCGCTTGTCTAACCTGAGATCGATGTGCAATATATATCGCCGCACAGCTATAATTCTACTACTAACACCCCATGAAGCCAAACCGATCTGTCCTCAGATGTATCCGCGTAGAAGACACGTCAGACGAGTCGGACATCCCAGTGGGGTACCAGTTCAGTGTGAAGTTGACTCCGGACCTGAACGTAGACAATCTGCAGGAATTCCTCTCGGAACTGCGCGAACTTCTCGCCACCACTAAGACTGAACATAGCGTCGATATGGTGAACGATGTCTGTCCGCAAGCTGGGATATCGTATTTGGATAAGGTGCGTTTTTAGTAGATTAAATTTTTCCTGCGATTTTGTCCACTGAGTGATTTTTAAGTACCATTTGTTCGACCTTGGGAAGAAAGCTATCCCTATACAACATTTCACCCAAATCGGGTTAGTTAGCTGTGAAAAGGTTACAGACAGACACTTTCCCATTTGCAAGGCCATTTATAGAAGTTTAGTTAAAAACAAGTGATTATAAAAAAAAATTAAGCAGCCTTCAAAAGGAGAATAATATATACGAGTACAGTCAAATTGAGTGATATCCTCCTTTTTGTGAAGTCAGTTAAAATTCAACAAAAAAAAACTCTCCTTTAACCCGAAAGAAAATGTATGTTATGTATTTTATGTTTATGGAACGAAATCACGAAGGAAAACACTACATTACAATAAAGCGGAGATCGTAATATCTAAGATTTTTTGATTGCCTCAAATGAATTTTTAAATAAATATTTATAAAGGGTGTCGGGGAAACCGGGACAGCTCTTAAAATATGTGATAGGGTATAATTTTAGGAAGCAATTAAAATTATTATGACAAAAATATTTTCTTCCGTTTTCGAGTAATTGATGTTCAAAGTCGACCATATTTTCGCATAAAATTCAGCTGTAACGTAGAGTTATTCACGTGAAATCTAACTACGTTTTAATTTTTTTTCTCCCACTAATAAATCCTGAAATAATCCCATAAAACCATTTTTCGAAACCATTAATCTACCCTTAATGTAAAAAGTTTAATGACCGCGTACGGAATGTAGGTAAACGCGACCGCGCGTTCATTCAATCGCTTAAGGCCGCGAGCTTTTCGGCTATAGCTTATAACTACGTTATCGTTGGAGTTAGATATTTTACGATTTCAATGTAGTGATATATTCATAAAACCCTACAACTTCTAGAAGACAACTGTTCGTTTTTCTCCGAGACCCTGTATATATATATTATTTCTTAATTTTCAGTTCGTGTCGAGTACATCACACCACATGCGCTCCGCTGGCTACGAGGAAAGCGACCCCCTAGTCAAACAACTGATACAAGGCATTCGAGACATATTCAGATAGCATACATCTTTGACATATGATGGATTCTACCCTGCATAGTCGCTACTACAGTGACATACGCCTTTAGAAAGTGACATAGTATGTACTTACCTTTTTAAGAGGAATCACTTTTAATTCCCAGTGTTCCCCGATCTTAAAGTAAGCGGGTGTTTTTATATGTAATAATAATGGACTGAATTTTAGTAATTAATTTAAATTAAATCAGTTTTTTTTTTACTATTGAAGCCAATGTTTGGTCAATTGTTTTTTCCTATAATGTATTGAAACTTGACATATAGGTAGGTATTACCTAATTAATATTGCATTTAGTGAAATACTGCCAGAGTAACCTAATATATTGAATATCTGTTTATTATTACTTCTACCTCGTATTGTTCATCCATGATTTCTGTTGTACATACAGTTTGTAAATAAAATTGAGGCAGAATAATTTGTATAGATAACTAGACTCTTATTTATTATTTATATTTTTCACTGTTTTAACCTTCGCTGTTCATTAACAAATATATCAAGATCTAAATTATTGAACTCGGTCCAGTCATTCAGACATTTTTGCGAGTCAGTCTTACAACAAATCCTTTTTATAAATATAAATATAGCGCCGATGCACATAGGGTCGACAATCGCTTAAACCTAAATAAACACTGCCATTACTGATTCATATGTAACTTCTAACAGACAGCAAAGCACATCGCTACTGATAATTTATTACATGTATATACGGTATACAGTTTTTAAATATATATATTTCAATAGACTTCTTAAAAGTACTTTTATTTTGTATTTCCGATACGTAATCGATTACTTGTTAGTTGTGATGCTCATATAAATGTTGTCGGAATGCTAAAACGTTGACTGTACACTACACTCGCCACTAGGGGCGCTTTTACATCCCCATACAAAATGAGGAACATACAATCGATACAGTCAGCGTAAAAGCATGTTCAAACCTATATTAGGGTACTGTTGTGTCTGTGTCCTATGTGCCTAGATATGCGACAATAATGACAAGTATTTAATTATTTCCTTTGCTGTGATTGTAATTATAAGAATTAAGGCAATAAATGTTTGTATTCAGTTCTTGACATTTTATTTACTCGCGATGACATCGGCAGCCAATTGAAAAATTGGCAATTTTCTCCAGAGTGCCTAGTGCGAGTTTTTCACTGCCGCCGTCACAAGTTAACGCAGATTTGTATAGGATCGAAACAGCGCCTCTGTCGGCCTAAAGATGACACTATTGTGAGCCCATACAAATCTGCGTTTACGTCGACGTGATGACTTGTGACGGCGATTTTAAGAAAAATCTCGCTAGGCCCTCTAAAGGAATGTGATAACCCTTACAATAAGGTCATGACAATATTAAAATTCCTCTAATTCAGTTCAGCAACTAACCGATTTGATTTCATTATTTTTAACGGTAACTGTAAACAACATTATATTAAGACCTCAATAAACCGGTTTCTCGAATGAAATTAATCGGTTCCGGCCCACACACTGATAGGTTTTTTTTAATTATATTATCATCGTCTATATGAAAAGAGTACTAGGCGCACAGAACATTGGAGGAGGTAGTTGAAAAATTAGGTTTGTGACATTGTCACTCTGCTTAAAAGTACTAGGCGCACATAACATTGGAGGAGGTGGTTGAAAAGTTAGGTTTGCGATATTATGACACTTGGCTAAGAAGCACTAGGCGCGCAGAGCATTGCAGAAGGTAATTTAAAAGTTAGGTTTGCGATATCATGTCACTCGGCTCTAAAGTACTAGGCGCGCAGAACATTGCAGGAGGTATTTGTAATGTTAGGTTTGCGATATTCGGTTGCGCCTGATGTCTGGAATTATAGGATCGATCAGGGTCATTAGAGCCCTGTGGCGTTTTCTAAAGCAAGTACCTCCTCCAATGTTCTGGGCGCCTAGTACTTTTAAGCAGAGTGACATAATATCGCAAACTTAACTTTTCAACCACCTCCTGCAATGTTATGTGCGCATAGTACTTTTTAGTTGTGTGACAAAAAAAAATGCTTTAAATTTAACTACATTTAAGAAAAAGCATATATCAGCAATAGATGGCGCTATACGTAGTTTACCCATAGTTGTTTGCTTAGAACAAGAATTATTCAGGATTATAAGTAATGCGACGGCAATCTGTTACGGAGACGTAGGAAAGGTCACTTGCAAACAAATTACCCCTTAGTCTCCAGGAAAATGTCAACTATTTTCTGTTAATTCACACTTTATATCCACACAATTTCTTATATGTAACATATGAATATTTAACAATAATGCCTGGGGGTTTAAGGAATAATTTGCAGATTACATCCCCTACATCCCCGTAACATTACCAACTAACTTTGTTTATATATAGAAGTATGCAGCAGGACCACGAGGAATGCCCCGACAATTAGTCTCAATATAGTACGAAGAGGTTTTGCAATAAAAGAGCACAGGTATATGGCACAGTTCCAGTTTATTTTAATGTTACATGTGCTAGATAAAAAAATAATACAGTCCGATTAGTGAAATTCTTCTATTAGAATAATAATCGGTTGTCCAACCGACGCTTTACATGGCTGAAAGTAATACTTTAGTAAGTCAATTTATTATAAATCGGATACATCTAAACTTGGAAACATTATATTTTATACAATTTTTTAACAAGCAATTTTAACCACATACTTTGAGCCCTGGAGGACAATTTGGTTGTATTATTATTATATATAAGGTACCTTTACACACTAGTGTACTGAAAGTGCCTTGGCTCGTATTTATATAAATTATAAACGATATAATAATTCATCTATACAGTCGTATTGTCAGGCCGCAGCCTATTAAACATACTGGGCGAAACGATCACCGTTCCAGACACAATTCACATACACTCCTCAACCATGCGTCACTTTTTGATGAACCACTGGCGATATTTTGTACTTTAACATTTCAAAACCTAATTTAGTTATTCAACAAGCTTAAATATTTCGTTAGCTGCACTATGTACGTTATTATAACACGTTTGTTCATCAGAAAGCGACATACAGCAGAGATATCAATAATATGGCAAGATTGTTGCAATGTGCAACACACAATAGGTAAATGGAAGATATTGATTGAAATAACTTGTGCTTATATTGGGACATATTTGAGTGGTATCATATAATTAATTACAGTTATTATTGTCTCAAGATATTAAATAAGATAAAAGTAAAGATTTTTACATCAATACAATACACTTGGACAGATAGAATTTGGCATATTTTTCAGGCAAGATGAAATGTTTGTACTGAAAACTTTCTACAAACGCCTTCGCTAATAAAACACTTTTGTCAACAGCATACAATTAATGGGAACAGTTATTAGCGAATGCACTGGTACAAAGTGTGGTTATCAGATGTCATGGCTTGATTTATCTGCATGTCAATATTCCGATAAAATGTGTTCAACATCCTAACTTATTATAATATTAGTAAGATGTCTGAGAAAAAATTAAGCAATACCAAACAAATGCAAATGAGATAGCACGTCATGAATATGTCTGGAACATTCGCGCATTCACACAAACTTAGGCAATAAATTAATTTATTATTATTTAAAAAAATGATTTGTTTTTTTTAATTAAATTAATACAAAATAAAGAGTTGGAAACATAGCGTATCCTATATGTACATAGTTAGCTTACGTCTAGTTAGAAGCGAATATCTTGAAGGCACTGTGTTGCACCCATAGTTGGGACAATAGCGGTACAGTGTACATATGAGCATACTATAAGCAGTATGGAATCTTCGAAGAAATCGATCGAAATGACACAGACACGCTGCGAGATTATAAGCGCACCCTTCGTTTTAGTAAGGGGAGTCACGTGGTGGCATTTTTCTAATCTTCAATTCGTCAAATCGACATGTCTGAAGGTAAAAGGGGTGAATTTTAAGAAACTTCAAGAGTGACAGCTATTGATGGAGCATACGTTCTTAATTAAAAAACTGGGTCCAGATTCCACACTGCTTAGTAAACTCATATATATACTGTGGTAGCGGGGTGCCTATGCGCCGTCCTGCATCTATTATCTTAACAATAAGAAGTAAGTACTCAACGGAGCTCGCGTTGTGTGTTACTTTGAACATATTTAAATGCGTAAAATGAACGAAATAATTTACGACCAGTTTCAGACAACACTATTTGGTCTAAAATCGGAATATCTCAGGTATATTTGAATAGAACTGTGACCAAAACGACCAGGAATTCAAACCAAATCGTTCTGCCTGAAAAGTGTTTTTGAATAATAGGTTGGCCTCGTAAAGAGTTTTTGGCTTTAACATCATACATAAGTATGGGGAAAAAGATGTTATTGTTCTGTATGTCGTATTACAGAAATTTTACTTTAGAGGGCAAATTATGACTATTATTTTAACGTCACCAGTCACGTGACATATGTCATTCGCATATATTTTGTATCGTTTCTACTAAGCGTGAGGATAATGTTACTTTGTCTACAGACCCTGATGATGTGACATCTGCACATAATAATAATATGTTTTCCATTCACATGGGTCTAGTATATAAGGGTCTAACGTGTCAAGTAAACACACAACACAAACTTAGACTAGTATTTATACAAACTGAACTGATTAAGAGAAACTCAGTCTGGCAACGGTTCTGCTATTAATTCGGCAAATACAGTCAGCAACACAACATGGAAGAATTGATTACAAGAAATTTATATATTTAAAAATTAATTGCTGTTTGTTAGACTCACTAAAGCTTGAGAATAGCTGTACTGATGGGGTTAATTTAGATCTTGATATATTTATGAAATTTCTGGGTAAGTTTAAACGGTGAAACACATTAATAATAAGTAAAGGAAAATGTGATACCGAGTTAACTAGTATTAAATTTAAAAAAAAACTTTACAAACTAAATAAGTTTGAGAATAAATCCTAAGAAATAAAGACGATAATACAAAAACTAGAAACCGATTGCTTTATATTAAAATTGTAAGTTGTGCTGCCAACCGTACCTCAGAGACCAGTAATGAATTATAACAATAATATTACATGTATGGAGCTAAATTAGTCGTATTCACAGCGTAGCAGTGGAACGGAAACATTTGTATAGTTATAAATACCCATTCACGGTGTCAGTTCATTACTTTCGTCATTGATTCATTGAGATCCCCTTGTGATGGAACATTTGATTTAAAATACAATTTTGGTGATGCACAGACTTTGAATATACTGAAATTACTCTTTCAAAAAAATCTACGCGCATCTAATTGTAAAATTGTAAATATATGAAAATATGAGAACATAACTAAGACAAACCCGTCTTTAAAAGATGAATAAGAGTCGGAGAATTCGTATATTCCCACCTTAACGTATGCATTGCATTCCAGTATCTTCCAAGTCCGTAACAATGAATTCATGTCACAATTCCGAATCATCAATTTCAACAAAAGTAAATAATTATGAACAGATTCCCTATTTGTAGCCAGTTGTGGTATTTTTTCCTTTAAAATAACTGGTGGTTTTAAAAGCCAAATAAACGTTAAGAATAAAAACATGTGACATAAGAAATTAAAGTGACACAAAACGTCAAAAGTTGACATTTGTCAAATGTCAAATGCCACAACTGGATAACTACAACTGGGAGTCAGAGCACTAGGTATTATTAATATCTAAAAAAATATACAAACTAAGCAGTCATTCGTGTAACACTAGGAATAATAAAAACAGTTGCGTACCGTCGTGTTGCAAATAAAAATATACACAAAATACCGTACAATAGTAAGCGTACTGAACTAGCTCCAAATTAAAAATAAAATTATAATAAAAAAAGCTAAGAGTCATGAGGAACAGGTTTTTATACAAAGTTATCGCAGGTGAGGATATGTTTTAGAAATTACCCTCGCAATATTCTATCTATGGTCTAATCAAGTCTAAAAACTCCTTTTGACGCGTTAAAACTGACGTAAGCCTGACATGTGTCAATGTCAAACTTCGTTCTGAAACATATCCTTCAATACGATGTTTTCCTATCGTCGTATGATCTAATAAATAATTTATTCGTGTCTGTGACGACACCGCCCTGGTTCACAGGAGAAACATGAAAATTGTCAATAAACACTTTGTCATAAATTTACAAACCCATCTGGGTTCTCTATATTAAATACAACTAACATGGACATTCGATATTTCGTACATCAATAAATGTTCAACTTTACCTTCATAGAAGAAAAATCACGTTCATCGACATGAGACATGTTCCAAGCACTTAACATTGGGATGTAGCACTCACTGGTTTGTTCACAGGGCGATATTACACGGGGACCCACTGTCTGCGAAAATAACGTCTTCACGATGAGCTGGAGTTAATAATCTTCCTTTATAGGACTTGAAACACTTGCGGTCTACTCGGTCTTTTCGATGGTCTACTGGGTCTACTCTCCAAAAGACTACAATACTGCTGACTTGGTATTTTTGGTGTTGTCTACTCGATGCTCTTAACCCTGGCCATGACCTTTCCTTCGAAGGTGGGCAGCGTGTCGTTGTCGTTGCTCACCTCCTCTTGTATCACCGTGTCTAGATCTGCGCAGTTCGTTTTGAAGAAGTATCTGCAATTCACCAAAACACGTACATAAAAATAGTGTTAAACAGAATTACTTAGCAATGAAATACCTATGATGATTGTTTAATTTATAATCCAATATAATGTATTTTTTTCTGTTTAATCAAATAAAGATATTTATGATTGATATAAACTTGGTGGTTTTGTCACATAAGCTACTAGAAATATCTCTCAAAAAGTTTTTAGTTTAAGGCATAGTCTACATATCAAATAAAAAATCTATTGACAATTTTTTTATTTTTACGTCGTTATAGTTAATAATTTTTTACTATCTAACTAACTAGTTATTTTTGAGTACACTACGTAGTTATTAGTATTAAATTAAAAATGTTAAGGGAATGAAACATATTTTTAAATTTCTATGTACCACTAACCGATGCACCTTTGCTAAAATCTTCGCCTTAAATATCTATACCCTTTATATACAATATATTATTCCTAGGCTTATATTACCTATAGTTGCCCTTCCTAGGCAGGTAGTCCTTGAAGAGTTTGAGCGTGAGCGGCGCGGCGGGCACCTTGAAGCGATAAGGAACGTTCTCATCGAGGAAGCTCACCACCACCACCGTGTGTTCAGCTCCGCCGCTAGCACTGCTGCACTTGCTGCCACTGCCACTACAAAAAAACAATTCATATCATCATCTCCCTGGCCTTATCCCATACATTGTTGTGGTCGGCACTTGATTTAACCCGATGTGACTCCATGTTAGTCGCAATCAACTTATTAACTCCTTGTCCGTTATGTGCGCCTGGTACTTCGTGTACCATATCATCATCTCCCTGGCCTTATCCCATACATTGTTGGGGTCGGCACTTGATTCAACCCGATGTGGCTCCATGTTAGTCGCAATCAACTTATTAACTCCTTGTCCGTTATGTGCGCCTGGTACTTCGTGTACCATATCATCATCTCCCTGGCCTTATCCCATACATTGTTGGGGTCGGCACTTGATTCAACCCGATGTGGCTCCATGTTAGTCGCAATCAACTTATTAACTCCTTGTCCGTTATGTGCGCCTGGTACTTCGTGTGCCATATCAACATCACCCTGGCCTTATCCCATACATTGTTGGGGTCGGCACTTGATTCAACCCGATGCAACTGATCACCTGAGTTTAATACGAAGCGACTGCCACCTGACCTTCGCAACCCCTTTTTACGAGGAAAATCTGTGATCTGGGTTAAACCAGATGCCTAAATAAGTAACATTCTCTGGCACTTGTGCTAATAGAAAAGATAATAAATTTATGACAATCACATATGACAACAAATGAAAAATTATTTGATACCTTTCCCCTTGTAACATTTTCCTCATCTCTTCAACTTGTCAGTCACTGGCGCTACTTTCAGAAGTCCCCTTATAAACTCATTCCTTACCTTGTCCAATCTCGTTACGCCACACATAATAATAAGGGCCAATAAGGCCCTTCATTCAGTATTAAGATGTATGTCAATAACTTACGCATACCGTGGCCTCTGTTTGTCTCGGCGGCGGTAGTCGTCGCGGTCGGCCGAAGAGCCGCGCGAGGGCATGTCTCGGTGTCCCCGGCGATCGCCCCTCTCACCCCTCTCCCCCTCGGCCATCCACAGCAGGATCCGCGGCTCGACCCCTCCAGAACTCGCCCCCTCGCTCACCACAGACACACCGCTGTCCGTTAACTCTGTTACGGTCTTCTTTGAGAAAGACCTATGGGATAAACTTTTATAAGTATGATGAGGGGTTTATTCAGTTTGATTATGAGTGGTGATTTATAGCCCGACTCACGTACTGAACCGTAACGATGTTGCGAGACAAACTGTGCAATCGATAAATCAAAGAAAAAGGTACTTAGTACTTAAGTCGAGAAACAGTTTAGTTATGATTCGATAGGATTTCGATAGGACTACAACAGTCGACATCAGAGCCATATGGTCTGGGCCTGTAGACAAAGTAACATTATCCTCACGCTTCGCCAGTAGAAACGATACAAAATGTATGGCAATGACATATGTCACGTGACTGATTTATGTCACATCCAAACATTGTGTATCGTCTCTATTAGCGCAAGCGCGAGATAATGTTATTTTGTCTAGGCCTACTGATGTCCAATTATTCTCAAATGGACACCCGACTCTATGGCTCTGATGTCGAGTATATTGGAACTCGTGAGTACAACATTTGGAGAGGATTTCGATCGAACGGCTTTACTTTATTATAAAACACACACTAAGATAAATCCCTCGTTAAAAAGTAGCTCCCTTTCTAAATCCGTATCACAGAAAGAGATGCTTTCTGTGATACGGATTTAGAAAGCGATCGATATAGTTTTAGTTCGAGTTTAATTTAGGTTTTGTTTAAACCATGTTTTTTAATAAAGGGGTAGTAGTTATTATATTTTAATTGTTCTACGTGAATCAGGCTACAGTATAAATGAAATAAGAACATACTCGTAAATAACAATGTATGAATGAAATTTTAATAACTGCTAAGCTAAATATTTATACCTTTTGTCTAATGACAGTTGCAGCTAAGATTGATGTAATGACATTATGATTGATGGTAAGTAATAATTATATTTCTACTTAACTTCAAAGTCCCATTCGCTTAAGACTAAAAAAAATAAATAGAAAATATATATTTTACGTGAAAGTAAATCATATACAATCTCAAGGATTTCTTATATTAAGTAACTATAAGGCTAGTCGCACACACATATTAATATTGTCAATATAATGCATATCTATACAGATATCTATATACATATAAATAAAATTGAAGTGTCTGTTTGTAATTCCAAAATAACAGCTTTTCACTAAATGCATATGAAAGTATGTATACACGCTACTGACACTAAAAAACCAAGTTTAAACATTTTTCTCTGTCTGTCTGTCTGTTTCTTCCGGGTAATCTCTGAAACGGCTGGACCGATTTTAACGGGACTTTCACTAGCAGGTAGCTGATGTATCAAGGAGTATCTTAGGTTACTTTTATTTATTAAAAATATAAGGGGTTCCGCGACAATAAGGAAGAAACTTAATCTAAGCGGGTGAAACCGCGGGGCACAGCTAGTTGTCAATAAAATTGTGTGTATATTGCGTTAATGTTCCATAATATCGACAATACTGTATCGACATTCGACAATAATATTGTGTGTGCGACTAGCCTAAGTCTATAAGGTAACTAGGTCATTTTGTTGAGGAAAAATTAGTATTTGGTTAGTCATTCACATTATTGTAAGTTGATAAATTGTAATGGAACTAAATACGTGCATAGCATGCATGTTGCTATTTCTGTCAAATTACAATTAGGCTAAATAATTATAAATATATGGAAAAACACACCTTCCGAGTTAATATTTAATGTGATACTAGCTGTGCCCCGCAGTTTCACACGCGTAGACTTAATTTATGTATTTACATTAGTGGTTGTTACTTCTTATAACATCAACTATCTGTCAGTGAAAGTCCCAGTGATTTTTTATGTATATATTTTAGGTATCGTACCGTACATACTTTCATATGCAGCGTTAATTTGGAATTACAAACAGACACTTCAATTAAAAAAAGCTTTATCTACATGTTCTTAAAAATTTTAGTCTTCTAAATGTAATGAATGCAAACATACCTTCTAGTCAACGAATGCGGGTGATTGAAGGCATCGGGCGGTGCATCGTAGTGTCCTGAATCAGCCGACAGCGCGGAGGGGGCTCGTCGGGAGTGGGGGTGGGATTGGTGCGGAGGGTGGGATTGGTGCGGAGGGTGGGATTGGTGTGGCGGGTGGGACAGGTGGTGGGGACCGCGGGGACGTCGCCGGCCGCCCGGGGGGGACGCTCCCGGCGTACGTTCTGACCACACTCGGGATACGTGCTGATCTGTGTGGGGATTATGACCAGTTTAATATATTTATATCATGATGATTTCCCATAAGTCTCCTTTAAAAGATATGTCAAAGATGCGTAAAAGGTATGACACCTTAAAAATTTGACACAAGCCTTTCACACTAACTAATTGAGGTGGCAGACGAGTATTCATTTACAGGGTATAGAGTTTTTGTGCGTAATTTTTTGGCACAGGGTAGGTGACATTAGAAAAATCCTTTGTATCGTCCTTTTGCTTTTGCATTTTGCATTTCAGGTATAAAATTAAATTCAATTTTAGGGACTTATTATATGTATTTAAATTAATATGTAGCACCAACCGAAGTACACTGCAAAAAAAATATTCGCTTATAAAAGTCTAGACCCTGTATAAGCGACGTTATTTTATATAATAAACGTAGATTTGTATTAAATCGATACAGCGCTATCTGAGGGCCGACATATAATTCTCAGGGTACTCATGTTTCACCGAGAAGCTCATAGGCAAAACCATTACTTCGAATGTAGTTAAGCGGAGCAGAGTTTTTCACACCATTGTGATCAGTGCCTAGTGGGAGTTTTCTTAAAATAACACTCATCGCGCCTGTGGGTCGACAGATGGCGCTGTTTCGATCCTACACGAATCTACGTTAACGCGGTGACTTGTGACGGCGGCATTGAAAAACTCGCACTAGGCCCAAAACGCTAGGTGAACATTGTATAATTCTGAGCAACCAACTACGCTGTACGCCAAATGGGACCTTAAAACTTATATTTAAGAGCCTTTTTTAAGTAGCTAACACCTAAGTGAGATTTTATAAAGTGTGTTACCAAGTATATCCTGATCGTTGTCGACGTCTAGCTGCAACTTCTCCCGTATGGCGGCGGCCACCAGTTGCGGCGGTAGGGCCTGGTTGGACGCTTCCTCGCTGTCACCCTACACACATACATTACATTTTAACAATTACCCTCAAAAGTGACACTTATTTAACTGCGTTTATACAGAAAATACTGCCACTCTCTTTCTCTTTCTCTCAAGAATCGTGTAGAGAGAAACCGATCGACTAAATTATCTCGTGTCGTGTATGTTAACCGCTGGACCAAAATATTTATTTTTTTATTTTAGTTCCATTAACAAGGTAAACATATTTTACATATTTCACTGAAGATAATAGACAAGTTTTATGAAAAATGTCACCTCAATTACAGATATAGTAAAAGTGAATTGTGTAACAAAGAAATTAGAAATAATGATTTCACACCACGTGCTTTACGGTGAAGGAAAACATCGCAGGGAAACTGCATATGTCTGAGAAGTCAATAGTGCTATAGTGCCTGAAGTGCATGAAGACTATAGTGCCTGAGACGGTGCCATCTGTCACATTGGTACTGAATAATCTTCGGTGAAAAGTAGGTATTATTATCATAGTATTATTATGATTATATCGTTACCTCAGCGAGCCGGCGCTCGAGCCGCTCCTTGGCCTCCCGGTCCCTCCGCACCCGCTCCAACTTCTCGATGAGCAGAGGAGCGAACTCCGCCGGGGTCACCCGCAACTGCTCCGACTGGACACGTGCCGTACGAGGGATCATCTATAAACAACACACACATACTAAATTTAGAGAGCCGTGGTGGCCAAGTTAGAATCCCGCGGGGCCTGTACCTATTTTTCTAAAAACTATGTACAGTGATTTTACACCACGTGCTTAACGGTGAAGGCAACGTGTATATATCTGAAAAGCAATTCAAAAAACGACGAATTGATGTATAATGCCCGAGACTCACCTTCTGTCACTTAACCAATTTCGGTAAAAAGAGAGTGTTGTTGTTACACCTCTGCTTAATCCTTCGAGGAATACAAGTGTGAGCATATTATGTATGTATGTATGTATAAACAGCAGATTTGAATTTTTTGTAGGTTAGGAACCAACGGATTCGCTTCATTTGCCTAGCGGCTTTATAATATAAGTAAAGAAATGATGGTATTTACCATGAGTGTGTCCTGTTCCCTGTTGATGATGGCGTGTCGGTCGAGGCCGTGAGCTCTCCGCGTGCGAGGCTCGCGGACTTCGCGCCCGCGGACCATGCCGTCGCTGTACCCAAATACCACACCATATACATACTAATAACGTCTTCCCAACACAAAGCTATTACATTACTTTTGTAATCCATCTTGTATTTTTAAAATTGTATAATATTTTTAGTAATTACTGAGTTTTTTGCCAGGTTCTTCTCAGTAAATGGAACCTTGCGAACCGAGCGGTAGCATGTACTCGTATAATCCTGTGATATCATGTCATTATGACGATTTGAAAGTATTTTGTTAAGAGTCTAAACGAATAAATATAATTTTGGGTTTTAGTTTATCCCTATACTATACACGTCATATCTTATAGGGATAGACCAAAACTAATGATGACACTAATAGTGCCTACCCAACCCTACACATTCACTGCAAAAATTGCATCTTCTTCGTAAATTCTCTAACAGTTGGACGCGCAGGGGCCCAACCATGAGCTCTTATTGCAATGTTAATTCAGTTGTGCGACAGTGACAGATGTATGCACGTCACATACATCTGTCTCATAAATGAGTGAAACTATCTTGGCAATAAGAGCTCATGGTTGGGCCCCAGATGCGTCGTTAGCAGTGAACGCGTTAACTATCCTACGCCCGTCTTATGGGTCAGTAGCATACACAAATAGGTCACGGTCACGATAAGGGGGTATTCCCATTCAACGAAGTAAGTTTCGGTCTAAAGTTCACAAGTTCCCACCACGGTTCTTTTTCTTTCTAAAATACATCCAAATGGGGTCCGCGAGAAGTCTTTCAAGTTTACATATATTTAAAACCTACTTTAATCCACGTATGTTCATGACGCTATAAATACTAAGATTTCAAAACATATTATGATAAACGGATGGAGGGACAATTTTTTGAATGATATGTAATGAATATGTGCAAAATATAACTACATCTAATTCAAAACTGAATTTATGTAGGTAAAGGATTTTATTATCTGAAATAAGCTTAGGAATATACAGCTGCAAAATAAAAAAGTCTACACAAACTTGGGATAAGCACTGGGGTCACTCATCCATTTACTGACCTTGGTCTCTGTTGCTTACTTGCTGTTGTTTATTTGAAGAGATGTTCAGCATAATAACATAATCCCCCTTAATACAAAACATAGTCTAAGGTCATTGATTTAAAAGTAGTTCCCTTTTTGTGATACGGATTTCAAATGGGATGGACTTCAGTCCGAGTCTAGTCTTTATTTAAACCATGTTTCGTAATAAGGGGGAATGAGTATTGCGGACGTACACTGATCGCTTATACGTAGCAATGCGCGATTGTGAGATGTTTTAAAAATCGAAATAATCGTGTCGGTAAAAATTTTAATCGAATCATCTATCGACTCGTGCTGGCTATGAAATATTGCAAGCGATTGGTCGGATTGGCCCGAGTCGCGGCGAATCTAGCTGAATGGCACCGATCACGCTGTGTTCGATAAGTGGCGACACGCGAGTCAGATTCGTTACCATCGATTGCGATTGAAAACAATCGTGATTAATCTCTCTCCATCGTGAATCGCTCTATACCTGCGTGTTTATATCTATGGTGGTTACTTACACACTGCTGCCAGAGAGGGACACGGCGTCGCTGTCGGTCCGTCCGCTGCTGAGGCTGGCGCGCTCCGAGTCCTGCCTCGAGGCGGGGCAGTAGCCCGCGTACGACACGTGCGCGCTATACACCGACCGCTTGCGGTGTCTAATATACCACCCGAACGGGGGGAGGGGGGGGGGCGATGACGTCATCATACCGATTAACAGGAGGTGAAGGAAATAGGAACGCATTGACGCAACCAGTCACACCCATGTGGGAACAGACAGAATTAGCGAATGGCAGAGACCAGTCCAATGGAACGGGCGAGAGGCAAGAATAGCGGGGTGTTTCGGAAGTAAACGGATATTGCCGTGAAGGTAAGGGGTAAGTGTAGAGTATGCACAAATCAGGTGCAGGAGAGTCGCATTGGCGTAACCAGTTAAACGGAGGTAAAGGCATAAATATATTACGTATGAATTGCAGTGAGAGATAAGTTAGGTGCAAGTGAATCATAATCACCATAGACACACAAAATCGAATTCATTGCGCAATAACGAATTTTGTGCAGAAATAGACGTTGTATCAAGTGATTTTGACACACAATAGGTCATTCGAGAAATAACGGACATTATTCGATTATCGGTTGTAATAGTACGATTTTTGTATGTTGAAGAGGAGATTTATTAAGGAGAGAGGGGATGGGGGGATATTAAAATAATCCAGGTGGTAATCAGCGGTTTAGCGTGTTTACAATGGCGGCGGGGCGCATGCAGGCACAAACATGGGGGCAAACAATACACGGAGAAAATCAGACAAGCTCTATGGGCAAATAAAATTAAAATTAAAACGAGGCGGTGCCGGGACTCGCTCATGCAATGAGGGGTCACACAGTGGAAAATGAACTCTAAAACTAATTCAATACGTCAGTATTTAAAATTTTAAAGATTTTTTTATTTAAATACATTGGCCATGTGGTTCTCTAAGTAACAAATGTATTTTTCGACGCGATCAAGCCAGCAAAAAAATGTAAATATTCACAAAACATTTATTGCATTTAGATAAGGTTCAAAATCGAGCAATAAAATTATGAATTTCAAGGACCATGATTCTCTAATTTAAGGCCTATAAAAACAACAGAATTAAAAAAAAAAGGGTACCAAGCATTACTATGGTAGCTTAATGGTATCTTTTGATGAACAGAATAAAATATACTGACATATCTTTTGGAATGGAATACTAATCTTATGACGGTGAATTTCAAACGCATTAGCTTTTAACCTGAATTGGACTATACTATCAGATATTTAAGTCTTATTTGATTTAAAAAAATCGTTTGTGAAAACCACGAATACATCTATCATAACGTTTTAAACACAAAGCAAATACATTTGAAGTTGTCTATAGCTACAACTAAGGTAATGTCTAGGTGTAAGGGTATGTATATATATAAATAAGTGTATGTACTGACGGTGCGGTGTCGGTGTGCAGCCGTCGTGTCTGCGAGGCGAGCAGCGCGGTGTGCGTGAGGCGCGCAGCACCAGCTAACTCCTGGCCCTCGTGCAGGGTAGCCAGCGCTCCGCACACCTGGACCACACATCACGATCTTACCAATACAACTACTTATACTTCCATACATACATATCTGCCGCGATATATTAAACCGATGTGCCTTTTCAATGTCAACACTAGGTGTGCTGATATTGAAAAGTTTGAGACTTGGAGGTACTTGGATTATTTCCAAAACTATTCAAGGTATTAAAAATTTCGGAAACAGATCCATAGACTTGTTTTTCTCATTATAATAGCATTAAAAGTAAAAAATCGACCAGAACTCGGATAACGGCATTTTAGTTATGCTTCGGCATATATGTTCACGCCTGTATTCCCCGAGGGAGTGGGCAGAGGTGGTGGACAACACCCACTTTTCACCGAACATAACATTGAAGTGTCTGTATGTTATTCCAAACAGCTTTTCACTAAATGCATATGAAAGTATATACGATACTGACATGGAAAAAACAATTTTTTTTTTTTTCTCTGTCTGTATGTCTGTTTGTTCCGGCTAATCTCCGAAGAGACTGGACCGATTATAACGGGACTTTCACTGGCAGGTAGCTAATTTTACAAGTAGTGACGAAGTGAGTGATTTAGAACTAGAATACTTAGAATACTTTTTTTTTTTTTTTTTTTTAAACAATAGGAGTGTATAATAATAGTGTTACCTCTCGTGGAGCGTGCGGCGGCGAGGCGTCGGGCGAGGAGAGCGGTTGCGTGGCGGCGCTGACGTACGACACGTACGCCTCCGACCGCAGGAACGACGAGTACGTCGTGTCCGTTATCGCACGCGTCACCTACACACAACATTCACTTACCATATTTATTAAGCTCTTGAAATTTTGATCGGCGTTATTGACATTTGAAAATTGAGAAATAAATTGAGGGACTTTGCATTAGCCAGTTTTCTGCTATAAAGCGTTTTTCTTAGTCACTCGTGAACTTTTATTGAAAAAATTGATGTGCTGAGACTTGAGAGATTGACGCGACATGAGAAGCTAAACTGATTTCAATTAATTTAAAAATTGCTAATATATTCGTCGTCGCTAATAGCATTTGATGTGTGTTGAATACTCTTTCCATTCCACTTCTCCATCAATATATCGATTAAAGAAGAAGGGACCTACCATCGGTTAAAGCAGAGCGTATTAAGAACTGAGCGTTGAAGCTTAATTTTGGTACCGTAAAATTAAATGTCAAAGCAAAGAAGTTCTTAATAAGTGTTGCTTAAACGATCATAGTTGGCCTCCTGGTAGGTTACCTCTTGTTCCATATTATCGAAGATATTCTTCTCGATGGGCGCGCCATCCTTGAGACTCTGCTTCACGTACTGCTTCAACTCCTCGGGCATCGCTAGCTGAGACTTGCGGAGAAATCTATACAAACACCAATCACTTTACGTTTTATTCTTGAGCTTTCGGGGTAAGATGGTGCACAATATGGGGTAAATTGGTACCATAATCATACAACATGGGGGCAAGTTAACACATAAAGATTATAAAAGACGAGTAAGTCGCCACTTCAGGTGTACAACATGGGGTCAGTTGACACCTCAGGTATGCAACGTGGGGTCAGTAGTCACTCTAGAATGGAACGTGGGGTTAGTTTAAAAGGGATATAAACTCACTTGTAAATAGCGGAGACGACCTGCCGTATCTTGTTGGGCTCGTACTCCTGGCGCAGGCCTTGTACTGCGAAGTAGAAGTTGAGGCGATCCACGTGCAACCCGCCCGCACCTCCCACGTACTTGCGGAACAGACGCACGCCCTCCGCATCCTATAGTCGTTATATCATCTCTTAATATGTTGGCTTACCATTGAAGGCAATATAGACGAGGACAAAAGGATGTGGCTAATTCAGCTAGTTTTATGTTGATATGAATTATTGGGTCAGCAATATAAGATACGTTCCCTATCACTAACAAAATAATCTCCCTGAAAGTAGGCCTGTAATTTATTTTTTACGTCGAGACAAAAGAACATGAGCACAATAATTTTGATACAAGCTCGTGTAGGGTGAGAAATTAATTTTCTTTACAATTCAATTAGTTTTGAAAATTTTATTTTGTAATGAATTCTACTAGTTAATTAGTCTCGTGGTATAAAAATAAAAGCATGCGGTATTGTAATATGTGACCTCGAGTAGGTCGTGTAGCGTGGTGGCCCAGCGCACGTAGGGAGGCGCGGCGGGCGAGCGCGACGAGCTGTCCGACGAGCCCTCCGACTGCTCGCGCCACGCCATGCCCGACCTGACCACACACACCCATCAACACGTATACTATGAGCACTTGCCCACTGCCACGATATTGTCCGCCGATACTTGACTACAACGACACAGTGAAAGATTTCAGTAGTAATTGTTCCGCGATATCGTCCGCCGATACTTGCCTACAACAACAAAGTGTGAAAGCGTTCAGTAATAATTGTATTAAACTACTAGTCCGACGATATCGTGCTAACGACACGACTTATCGTCCAATGTCAAAGCACCCTATGATGGGGTAAGTTCGAAGTTCTAGCTAAATAGGTAATATTATTGGTGAAGCAACATTGTACACAACCCCATTTAATCCATCTCCAATCAGCAATAATGTCCGCATCTCACTTACGGCTTATTTCGCAGAAATGTCTATAAATTTTTTTTAGACTAGCCTCGAACTCACCCCAACGTACATTATACGCAACAGCTATATTATATCAGAGTTTATGCATTTGAAACACAATAGAAATGGAAATTAAAACTAATTATGGATACAGAAATTATATCAGTAATTTCTCAAAAATTGTGTCCGTCTATGTCCTGACCGCGTTTCAAGTTAAATCTAATGCACCAACAAATATTACTAAAAAAAACAGTGATTCAATCTCTTTACATTTTAATTTCTAGATTCAAGCTGGTCCGGCGAGCATTGATTGATTTATGAATATGAAAATGAGGTACTAACCTAGACATACTGTGTGGTTGTGTGAACACATGTTTGGCTTGAGATTTGCTCTTCTCCTCCCCGGATGCCGGCGGCAGTGACGACCTGTCAGCAAGCTTGTGCTCCCAACCTGTATTACACATTTACTTTCAACATCTCCCAATTTAGTTCCATCATAAAAGCATTTTGAAGTATACCTAACTCCCAATCATCTATACAGATGAATAAAATTGAAGTGTCTGTTTGTAATTCCATACTTTTAATTAACTGCATATTAAAGTATATACATAGGTATTAACATAAAAAACACAAAAAAAAATTCTGACTGTCTGTCCATTACTTCCCAATAATCTCTGAAACGATTTTAACGGGATTTTCACTGGCAGAGTGCAGTAGTCATGAATATGAACAAAATATATTTAGGGAGCAATATAACGTAATGTACCTTGCGGGTGGCCGCCTGTAGGAGTGTGGCTCATGGCGCACAGGCCCTTCTCCCACCCGCGCGCTGCATGGCGAGATACCACCTGCAACAATCATCACCATATTACAACACCATTCACTAATCTCAAAATGGACTGGGGCAAATAGGTATCAAATTGGGGCGAATGTGAATTAGTGGCAGAACAATGAAGCCTTGAAGCCTTTAAATGGGGGTCAGTGTAAAACAGTGACAGCAGATCTGTAACTCAGAAATAAATGTGCAAAGACAAATTATACAACATTAAAATCTATAAATCAATGAGAACAGAACAATCCTTTCATGAAACTACAACTGCCTAAGATAAAACCACTACTAAACCATCTTAAGAACTATAACCACCATATTGATCTTCCTTTTCTGTATTGTTTTATACATATCTGTGCGTAGTTAAGTTTACACAACACTTTTTAGCACAAAAAAGTATGCATGAGAAACCCCAAGCGTCCGGGATCATACACCAAAAGATTCACCGACTAACATGAAAGCACCAAGCCACAGGAAAAAATCAATAAGGTGAACAATAAGCATACAGCCTTGCATCTGATTTCTATAAGTTGGAACGGGATGGAAAAAGTGAGACGGCAAGCTAAAGTCAAGAGTCTCCGTTATTGATCGGCATCAAATGTGAGACACCATTTCACAGTATAATGTGCTTTAAATCTATTGAAAAAGCCTTACCAACACAACTAATTCCAAAAAACATTTTATAATATCATATTTCATAACTCAAACATCAATTAAGCCCCATATCAATCCATGGTTTACGACTCGGACTACAAAAAAAAATTTCAAAAATATTAAACAGCACAAAAAGGGATAACTTTTATAATAAGGATCCCTGTCATAACAAATTAAAATCATAACTTCACAGTTCAATAAGCAAGTAATGGTAAAAAAATATAATAGGGCAGAAAAAATTATAATAGACCTTACCAAGTTCATTGTGTTGAACAAACAATATACTGGAGGTGCACAGTTAATAGAATTACTTTAAGGATATTATGAGATGATTATTAATAATATTTGCGGATAATAGGCTTTTATTGAGAACACAACTGTGCAACACAGCGGTATTGCTCCGAGTGAAAGATCCGCAGATGGCTGCGGAGCGCTCAACACAATGGGATACGAACCAACCAACTCTTGTACGGGTGGTTGTGTTCATGATAGGGCTTAGTATAAAATCAATAACGGACAACTCAAATGTCAAATCAGAATTGTGCTCCACTTTCAATATTTATTTATATCACAATGTTAAATTGGTTGATTCATGTATGCCATAGTTCTTTTTATGTACTTTTAATTTGTATAATTTTATTATCTTACTTATTTTCCACAGAATAAAATACTATGTGAAATTTAAAAAAAGTGTGTTAAGGTACTTACTGAACTTTTGAACAGATTACAAACTTTATTTAAAGTTTATCAAAGTGTCATAAGTGGTCTAATACAACGATCGTATCACAGACAAGAGGAAGGGAGCCATTGGGAATATGCTTCACAACAAATTTTCATTTATGATGAGCAGAATAAACACAGGAAACAAGTTGTAAACAAAGCCGCGGCTCGTAAAAGCGGCGAGCAGGGAACAATTACAAGGTGTAAAATTATCAATACCGGCCAAACAACACGAGACCTTCGTACTGAACTAATAACACGACATCACAAACATTATTGGGTGCAATAAATGCTATTTCTGCCGAACCCTGCGCCGCCACACGGAAGCTACGAACAAGGAACAACATCCACATCCTGACTGAAAACTTACGCAAAACTTTATATAATTACACTACCTATTGTGACACTCAAACAGGCACCTTCAAATAACTGGAAATAATAAGTTAAACTTTCTTGGAAGTAAATAATAAATTAGCTTGGCTTCGGTTTTGTATACAAGTGTGGTTGACGTTTATTTGACAGATGGCCAGCCAGCCCGCGGCGGGACATGCCATGATGGACAACCAATGGACAGCTGTCTTCAAGCGCCATCTGTCAACGACGCGTCAAGTCTCGACAAAAGCGCGCGAACTGTTACCTCATTTGCATCCCAACGTTTGCGAACGCCGTCGCTAGATGGCAGGACTGGCTGTTTTATTTTAGCGGGAATAGAATATTCGGAATCAAAGATTTAAGTTTATGTTAACCGACAAACAAAAGGAGATTATCTAGTCAATCCGTGTAATGATGACTACACATTAATATTTACAGACCACCTAATCATAGTCAGAGATTTTTATTTACCTAACCGTTTCAACCAAGTTTTGTTTGCTATTAATAATTTGTATGATTCGCTTTAGTTCAAAATTATAGTAAGTCCGATTGCGCTTTATCATACTTTTTAGCACAGTGAAGGTATAATTAGGTAGTAATGCGGAAGGAGACAGATTATAATATTTACCTGTATAGCAGCTTACTGCCGCTGCATTTTGAATTCTTGTTATATAACAGCAGCACGTAATATCTGTAACAATACAACCACACATTGAAACAGTGACCTAAAAATTGTATCTACCATAGCCACTTGAAGATAGATACTACCTAAGTAAGGGTTACGACTTATAGTACACTAGCGGACGCTGGTGTACTATCACGCAGTTTCGAAAATGAAAATGAAAATGAAAAATATTTATTCAGTTTAGGCCCTGGTAAGGCACTTATGAAAGTCGAGAATTTACCACCGGTTCGGAAAACGCGTAGTTCCCATTCCCGTGGTAGTTGGGGGATAAAATATAACAACTAAGTATATTATAATGTAGCATTCAACTGGTGAAAGAATTTTTTGAATCAGTCGAGTACTTGTTGAACCAATTAGTTACAAACATACACACAAACCTTTCCTCATGATAATATTAGAATAGATAGTCACTGAAAAATATTGACAACCAAAATCTTTTGGCATTTCATTAATCTAACATGGTACAAGTAATAGGACACCTTTTGACGGCGAATTAATTTGAGGATTCCATTTCGATTGCCAGATCAGATGAAAGGTGGATATCAAAGATGTTTGACTGAGAATTGAATTCGAGAGGATGTCAAACGGCAGAATTGATTTGTCATTATACGTATGTGTGTCTCGAGCTAGATATCAATTATCAATCATTTGATAGCATTGTGCGTCTTAGGAACTTTAGTTGGTCCTATACATCTACCCAGATAAATAAAATTAAAGTGTCTGTTTGTAATTCCAAAATTACAGCTTTATACTAAATGCATGTGAAAGTATACACGCTACTGACAAATTTTAGTTTCTTAAATATATCTATACAGATAAATAAAATTGAAGTGTCTGTTTATAATTCCAAAATAACAGCTTTCTACTAATTGCACATGAAAGTTTAAACGCTACAGACACTGGAAAACCCAGTTTTAATTTTTTTCTCTGCCTGTCTGTCTGTTTGTTCCGTGTAATCTCCGAAACGGCTGGACGGATTTTAACGGGACTTTCACTGGCAGGTAGCTGATGTTTCAAGGAGTAACTTATGCTACTTTAATTTATTAAAAATATTAGGGTTCCGCGACAATAAGGATGAAACTAAATCTACGCGGGTGAAACCGCGGAGCACAGCTAGTAATAAATATAATATAATGTACAACTACCTTCAGAAGACAACAATTTAAAACAGTGAAGTGCCTCATATCGTATACGTTATCGATAAAGCGAATCGATACATCCACGTCCCGAAAGCGCCATTAGCTGAACACGCACTAAGCGACTCTTTGATGTACAAACTTTCCGTTTCCCTTTGATTGCCATAATGGAACTGCGTTGTTATTACTCTAATTGAATTTTCGCAAAGTCCGAGTGCTGTATTACGGTGCGGGCCCCAATCTGTTACCTGGGAGTTGGGACTATCTATATAGATAAACAAAATTAAAGTGTCTGTTTGTTGTTTTAAATTAATTGTTTTTCAAATGCATATGAAAGTTTATACGGTAAGTACTGACATATAAAACCAATGTATATTTTTCTGTCTGTATGTCTGTTTGTTCGGGCTAATCTCTGAAACAGCGAGACTTTCACTGGTAGATAGCCGATGTTGCATGGAGTGATTCAGGCTTATTTTTTTTTTAATTAGGGCTATGCGAAATACGACTAGCCAGAAGCCACCCATGAAATTAAGCATACGCGGGTGAAACCGCGGGGCACAGCTAGTTATTCTATATATTTGTTTTATTTTTAAACAATACTCGTATCATTTTATACCCACTACCTAACGCACTCATCATCATCATTTATTTAAGAGCTAGGCTCTTGTCGGTGAAGCAAGCGCCAACCCTCTCTACTCGTATTGTCCGCTAACACTTTGACTTCCTGGTACGACATGACGCTGACGACCTAACCCACTACCTACCTATAATTACCATACCTGCCATGTGCATCCCTGCATCACTCAAAGATTGACTGATAGAAAATGCCCATGGCAAAAATCCGCCTGTGCAAATTGTATTGCAGGAAATGAACGTAGAAAAATTATCTATATAAAACTCCTATAAAATTTAAAATCACATCTAAAAGGTCACCAGTGAGTTGATGACATCAAAGGCAAAACTCCTACTGCGGAAATCTGTATATCATCTCTTCCTGACTGAACGATTACGATAGCTCGACGAAAAGACAAAGCGAATCCAATCCGTTCATAAAATCTTAATAAAAGTAAAAATCAAGATAAATTAAAAAAACCCCAATTGGTTTTACAACAGCAATATCACTTTGACAGGCCCTTTTTTACAGATAAAGGAGGGAGAATAAAAGAAACGTTTTAAAAAGTTAATTATGCCCAGTGAATCATACAAACGGTCCCTGTTACGATGATAAAGGGAATTAGCAGTAGCCAACAGTTTACTTTTACAAAGACATCGAGACATAGACAATACACTTGTTTGATCTTACTACTTGAACAACTTAATCAGTATATTGAAAAAAAAATCCGTAGACATTTAAAAATACATTTGCTTTTGTTGATTGAATATTATAGATAGACACAATACAATGGAACTGTAGGCCTAGACAAAGTAACATTCTCTAGCGTTTGCGCTAATAGAAACGACTAGCTGTGCCCCGCGGTTTCACCCGCGTAGATTTAGTTTCATCCTTATTGTCGCGGAACCCTAATATTTTTTATAAATAGAAGTAGCCTTAGTTACTTCTTGAAACATCAGCTACCTGCCAGTGAAAGTCCCGTTAAAATCGGGCCAACCGTTTCAGAGATTACCCGGAACAAACAGACAGACAGAGAAAAAAATTTAAACTTGGTTTTTTAGTGTCAGAAGCATGTATACTTTCATATGCATTTAGTGAAAAGCCGTTATTTTTGTAATTACAAACAGATTCTTCAATTTTGTTGTTGTCTGTATAGATATAGATAAAAATGAATGGAAATTACATTAATCAGTCACTAGACATATGTCATTCCTGTACATTTTGTATCGTTTATACTAGCGAAGCGTGTGGATAATGTTATTTTGTCTGCAGGCACTGGGGGCCTACTATCATCGTTACAGCAGTAACGAGTTACTTACTACTTAGCTTTGACGTGTAATTTAGGCGTCAAAGCTAAGAAGTTCTTAATACGCTCTGTTTAAACCGATGATAGTAAAGAAACTTGAAATCTTCAAAATTTAAACTGAAATATAAAGTTCATATGTATCTCATATCTTTGCTATATCTATATCTATATATCCATACATCTATACAGATAAATAAAATTGAAGTGTCTGTTTGTAATTCCAAAATAACAGGTTTTCACAAAATGCATAGGAAAGTATACACGCTACTGAAACTAAAAAACCAAGTTTTAAAATTTTTCTCCGTCTGTCTGTCTGTCTGTTTGTTCCGGGTAATCTCTGAAACGGCTGGACCGATTTTAACGGGACTTTCACTGGCAGGTAGCTGATTTTTCAAGGAGTAACTAAGATTACTTTTATTTAAAAAAAATATTAGAGTTCCGCGACAATAAGGATGAAACTAAATCTACGCGGGTGAAACCGCGGGGCACAGTTAGTTATATGTATATAAAATAATATCATACATTGGTAGATCAACCAAGCAATGGTCATACATAATCACAATAAAATACAGACACAATTTTTTATCTTTTATCTTTACCAAATTGTATACATAATCGGGATATTTTCGTACGCCAATCCTCTCAAATAGCTTCAATTTCCACGCATCGCACCAATCAAACTAAAACACAGATTGCAATAAATCAAAATAGCTTCAAGTGTAACGACATAAGCATACGTTTTCAATCGAGGCACGATCAGAGGCTTTACGGCAATAGTTGAGGGGATGTTCTCAGTTCGCACATCAAAGCCTTGCCGAGACAAAGGCGGTGCCTTTAAACTTTATTTAGCCGAGTGGTAAGTTTAGCCGTGGATTCGCACAGGTTAAAGAGTAACACACTCACTTTGAGAACGCTCCGAGAAGTACAGGGTTGGCGCAAATTATAAAAAAAAATGTTCAGACTTATATACTAACCTCCTTATTACAAACACGGTTTACACCAAAGCTCGGACATCCCTCCATCCCTCTTGAAACCCGTATCACCAAAAGAGATGGAACTACTTATAAAACAAGAATTACCTTAGGCGAACTTTTGTAAAGTTCTTGTAATGAAAGGTGTTTAATTATTATTCTTTATTTTCCTAATAATCATAAATTCACACCAATTCAAATGCAACCCCGCTATGTCAATAAAGTGCGTGTATTATATCAAAGGGAACACAAACACATTATCATTATTAACAGACTCCCCCGACCTCTATTAAGTTAAGACAAAACATAATCAACTCAACGTCTAACAAGGTAAAGTTTAATTAACCCTACACACATAGCAATGGCAAAAACGCTCAAACAAAATCAATTAAAAGCGATTGACATGTCATCGTTTGTCATAGGTCACGGGCAACCCTAGCCGGGGTGAGTCGGGGTGGGGGCATCAAACGGGCCGCTAATGCCGCCCGTGCCGCGGCGACCCTTTGTCGGCGCCCTTTGAGCGCGGGTGATACCGCCTAGCCTTTGGACAATAAATTCATTCGGTTCCACGAGCCGTAATGAGAGAATATAGATGCAATTTTGCAATGCGTTTTCGCACATCGCAATTATTCCATCTGACACGACAAAAAGATACTTTGTTGTCGTGCGAACACTACGGGAGAATAATTAAAAAAAATCTCGCAATTAAATTCTACGAATTATTTGAATACACATTTTTAAGTGCACTAGCTTTCGTCTGTGGCGTCACACGCGTTTTATTAGGGTTTCGTAATTTAAAGTTTAAATCGATTACTAATGCCTATGTAACTGTAGAGTTACAGTCAGTGTATTAGCATCACTATATCAGTATTATTTTATCGTTCTATTCATCATCATCATCGGCATCTTCCTGCCCTTATCCCATGTTATTTGTGGTCGGCGCAATGTGTTCTTCTCTTCCATTTCTCTCTATCAGCCGTCATACCTATTCATTCTATTAGTAAAATAATTGTTAAAATCGGTCCAGTACTTTCGGAGCCTTTCGTTACAAAGAAACAAACAATCATGTCCTCTTTATAATCCCTACTAATATTATAAATGCGAAAGTAACTCTGTCTGTCTGTCTGTTACGCTTTCCCGCTTAAACCTCTCAACCGATTTTGATGAAATTTGGCACAGACAATCTTTAGACCCTGAGAAAGGACATAGGCTTCCTTTTATTTAGGTTTCCGCGACCATAAGGATGAAACTAAATCTACGCGGGTGAAACCGCGGGGCACAGCTAGTATTAGTATAAATAAAGATTCCTATTTTTTTTCCATCTATATATTTAAAGCTCGTTTCGTCGTTGAAAGCTAAATACTATCTTCATAGAACAATGCCAGCTCTTTTTAAATAGATTAGATGAACCAATAAAAACACCTAATCGAATACAACCCCAGTGGGTTTGTTTGATACAAGCATTCTCTTTGCGATTAGCGCAGGGCGCCACGTGCCCACAAGCACTGATTACCATAAGCTGCACAAAGGCCCTTTGGCGAATTAGCCCAACTTTGTTGCGTCGAGCGGGGTAATACTCTACTTTTAACATTACGTATCACTGTTTTAACGACCGCTTCTAATCTCTTCTGCAAACTATATACTGGGTGTAGGTAGACTTTCTAGGACCTAGGTGAATATATTTTGCACAAGGCATCGAAGGATGATACCTACATATAAATTAAAAAATATAAGATTTTTAGATTTTCCGTCGTAATACTTATTCCTTATTTTTGTGGTATAGTCTAGTTGTTTGGGCTTAATAAAGGTTCGAAGTTTATTCGATTTTATTATTGCTGTAAGAAGACATTCTAAAAACCAAACTACTTTCCCCAAAAAATTATAAAATAAACGATGAAAATTTTAATTTAAATAATGTTTTGTAATATTTTATATATCTAATAGTATATTCATAATATGTATTATCTACCACCAACTAAAGGTCTGTGACAAAAAATACCGCCTAAAAGATCTAAACCGTATATACGTACTTTCTGCTACTACTGCATTTGATTGGCAGATTAATCCATAGCTGGAAAAACTAACCTATACAATGTTTATGGGGTGTTAATAAACCGGGTTCAAAACTGCCTAATGACCCACATTTCTCAATCAAAATCCATACACATTGTATCATTCAGTTATGTCTGCAAACGCAGAACATTTAAAGAAAAACATTAGGGCTTGTATTTTTGTGAAGGCTTTAACATCGGACACAACAGCAAATATGGCGGCCAACCAAAAAGGCTTTGTACTAACTGCAAAATTGGACATAGTATCTAGTAATTGGTCCCTCGATATTGCAATACCATTTACGTATACGAAATACCAATCACTGGAACGTCTATAATGTTTTAACATTTGTATAAACGGCCAGAAATGAATTTTAATTGCATAAACTATATGAAACGAAACGATATTGAAAATGGTTTTATTTTCAACTGCTAAACGGACCACTCGGTTTCTTACGAACGAGCGCTTATGTAAGCCCCACGTGTAAGACCGGGTGACGAAATTCACGAAATTGATTTCTCATTGATCAAAAGAACCGAATTCGCAAAGGAAGGGAGGTAATTTATTTGACCAAAAAGCACCCGCACTTGGCTACATGGACGGACGGACGTGATCAAACACTTGAAAAGAGTTATTAAATTTCAATAAACGGACTCGTAATATGCAATACGGTTTCCATTTCAAGTAAATTAAACAATAGAAATCAAAGTTGTATAAATGACTTATTTAATTGAAGAATTGCGTAAGAAAATATAGCTAAATTTTATAATAATATATTGATAAGATTGGATCACTTTATGCAATTCTTGATAGACAAACTGTAGAACAAAATGTAGATATACTATAAGTCCACCTCCACCTAAAATACTACGCATTCAAGGGCAGCGCTCATAGCTCGTAACGGCACCTGTACCCCTATCACGAGTTTGTCATCGTTTTCGTAATCTATACTCGCTAGCGTCTCCGAATATTCGTATGAGATATTTTTGTTGTTCACGTCACCGCGCTGTGCAATTTCACATACAAATATTTGACGGTCACGAAAACGGTGGCAAACCCGTGATAGGGATACTAAACCAGATTTATATGCTAAGAATGAACTATCTAATGACGACAGTGATAAGTAAATTATGGCACAAGCAAATTCTATTGCCGAGCCCCCATAGCTCGTTCATTATACCAACGCAATATTACCGACAATTACCGTGGCAGGCGCAGCACGTAGTATCCCAGTAATGTCGTTACTATGCCTACCTTCATTAGAATACTATTTAAGTCTACACCGCGTCTGTTATACTAGCTTCCGTAGCTTATAATAGGAATATTTTATTAATCTCGATTAATATGTATAGAAGAAACTGTCATGTCTTACAAGGTGGCCAATCATCTTTCCTCTTCGATCCTGGATTGTATTCCAAAATGGACATGACAGTTTCTTTAAAAACATATTAGAAGGAAAAATAGAAGGAAAGAGAGGAAGAGGAAGACCCAGGCTAACATACATGAGACAAGTCAAGGAACAAGTGTCTGCCATGACGTATAGGGAGGTCAAGGAGATGGCACTTGATAGAGACAAATGGAAGAAGTAGCATCAGTTACACCGACAAGAGTCACAACTCTTAAATTCATGATGATGAATATGTATAGCTTTCGTACCGCAGTGATAAAGTGAAATAAGTTCAGTAGTTTATTCCTTACAAACGAAAATACATACTCTCTGTTTACAATATTATTAGCATAGAAGTATAGACACTTTGAACAAATCTATTGTTCAAAGTTTCATATTTGGTATGTCGTTGAATACGATACTTGATACGAAAATTGTAAAAATATATCCAGTCTTTTACTCAATCCACAAACAACAGGTGAAATTAAACATTGGACATCACAGCGAGGTCATTGAAAGTCTTTAAAACGTTGATAAATGTTGGAAGGTGCGCAATTTACAAGAAGCATTTTATGTTTTCGCAAATCGTTCCAATTACTCAGCCATTCAGTAGGTGGAAGCATGTGAATAAAAATGACATAATTTACGCGTACTATTAAAATGTTTATAAAATATCAGTAAGTAGTACTGTGCGGTAAAAAATATAGCTTACATCTCGAATAGAAGATGGGTCTTGTATTAGAGTAATTTTATTTGGTACACGCAACCGGCTCAGCAGTTATGAATATTTACAAGAGAAATAATAAACAGTATTGGAATTTGTAAGCTCATGATTTCTCTTCCCAACCAATATAATTTATATGTGAAACATATCAAGACAATCTGCACCCATAAATCGCACCCTCGCCTCCACCTATGTGTGGTATAGTCTACCTTTGGAAAACTATACCAAAAGTCCATAACAGGATGCCTGCGAAATGTAAAAAGTAATAAAACAAAAGTATTTTTCATATTCGGCAATGATCGTCGCTTCCCAGCATCGCATCTCAACCATAAACTGACCATTGCATTTTATGACGCGGATTCCATATCAGCAAGTCCGTTCATCCGGATGGACCCGCGTCTGGACGGAAGCGGCCAAGCCCACATTTTCGCCGGCATCTTAACCACACTGCATGAAATTCTATTTCTGAAATTCCATCTGGTAAAAATTTGGCAGGACGGTGGCATGCGAATGGCATGCAATGCTGAGACCTGTTGGAATTCTAGGTAAGTTGTAGCCAATGTATGTGGGAATATTGCGACGACATAAAAGTTATGAATCATAGTTGCTTATAGCCCGATGAATAGAGTTGTTTGTAAAACGTTTAAACATTTCAGCTGAATTGCGGCATAACTCTGCTCTCATGGACATTTGAGTTTTAATTAGTTTTTACATTTTGTTAAGCTTTTTCTTCATGATTTTTGCTGTTTGGTACACCTATAAAGTAAGGACAAGGTGTTTAAATTTGAAAGGCAATCTAAAGGTGCCAAGGAGACGTCCAAGAGCCCCCGCTACTAATTGAGCTGTTAGACCAAATAATACTTTTCACGAGAGTCCACCCGAGCGTATTCAAGTGTCGCCAACAGCCCTCGTTCGCACAATCTGTCCATTTACCTGTACTGAGGGGAAATTGACCGACGCACGTGCATCTTTATAAATCCTCACCAATAGCCCGATCTAACGTCAGTAGCAAAATGTACCTTGTCCTCAAACATCACGGTTCGAATTCCAATGGGGTTTGTTTTGGAATTACAAAATATCACGTGGCCGCGTCGGAGGAACATTCACAAAATTCGATAGGGAACTATTCGTGCGAAATATCTTATGAAATGAGAGGGTAAATTGTCGCGAGGGATTCACACGAGGGTTGGATATGCTCTATTTATTGAACTGATATTTAACTTCAGAAAGTGGCTCACTCACATATTGCTACTTATTTTGAGGTATCACGACGAACTACCTAGAATTAAATGATTTGAAAATAAAAATACTTATGTATTTACAAAAAGCAACCAAAAACAATCCTGAAATGAAAACTGTGAATCCCATACGTTCACAAAATACCCCAACACAATTTACGAATACAACGCCCGTAAATAAATGTACAAACAACTTTTTCATTTGGTACCGCTCGCGGGCGCTCAATCTAGCATTGTTTTTCCGATTAGATTCCTGATTAAACTGTCAGTGAAGAATTCAGGTGGAGCTGCAATCAGCCGTGGAATAGGGCGCCATATAATGGAGGCCCGCCTTAATCTTGGGGCACAATAGACGTCTGCACTAGACGTTTTGCATACAATGACTACTGAGGAAAATGCGACTGTCCGTGCAAAACTGTTTTTCTGACGGAAAAAAAGTTTGAATAGAGAAAAGACGAGGTTCTACAGTATTTACTTTCATTCTATTACTTTCTGTTCAAATCTTTTTATGGGTAGCTTTAACAGGGTCCAATTATGAACGTTTTAACGTGTATTGATAATTGTCAACTTTGACGTTTCATTTTATGTTACCGAAAGACGACCGAAACGCCAAACTTAGATGTCTTATATCAGTACGCGCTGCATATAACGTTCTCAAACGTACAAACTACACAGACTTATTAAAAACAATAAATTTAAATGATACCCAACCTAAATCTAGGTTTATCTAGAGCCGCTCTTTGAGTGGTAAATACAAAGTCACAAAGAGTTTTTGGTTTGTTTGCAAGAGGTAAATCCAACGTCTCAAAGGGTCAGAACTGGGAAGTTATTGCAGTTCAAAGTAAATGGCTGCCGGCCACGTAGTGGCCAATGTCGCAGATGTATTTGAGAGGAGCTACTTATCTATCGACGATAGTTTGAATTGACTTTGCTAGCAAACTGCGAGTGCACCATCTTATTTAGAAAGACGGTTCGATGGCTATAATTAAATTTCAGAGCATTGAAACGGTCAAAATATATATTTACATGTATACCGACACAAAATAATTCTTTTAATGAAAACAGGTACCTAAATCGAACTTGGATGTGAGTCGTGGACACTCACGCAAGAGATAGGGAAAGGTTACAATTATTTCAAATTTGGTGCTGGAGAAGAATCGAGGGTATCAGTTGGACAGAGATGGTCACAAACGAAGAAGTATTGGTAAGAGTAGAAGAAGAAGGAATGATAATTCGAACAACATAAAAAACAACATAGTAGGAAAGCGAAGAAGAGGGACACCAAAGATAAGTTATATACAACAGCTGAAAGTCAGCGTCATGTCGCACAAGGAAGTCAAAGTGTTAGCAGACAAAAGAGGGTTGATAGATCGCTTGACCGACAAGAGCCTGGCTCTTAAACTAATGATGAGGTACCTTAATACAACAAAACAAAATTGAATCATAATTCTATGAAAAAATTACTCTATGAAAAAAAAACAAACATATAAACCACAGTCTGTCGAAACTTCGGCCGGTGGTAGCAGTTGGGTTGTGGCTAGAGTTGATTTAGTTTCCGGACGAGAATCGACGTTTTCGATAGGTCTGCTGCACCGCATTCAATTGACAGACGCATTGGCAGATGTGGACAGCGCGTAATGAAAAACCGGAATGTATGTCCAAAAGAACGAAATATATCCAGCCTTTTCAACTTAAATTAATGTAATGGATTGTATGTAGAATGCTTATAGGGAACTTAGCTTCTGCGGCGACATCGTCCGAATGGAATAGTTACAATGGGATATCTCTAACTTTAACCCGCAATTGGTCGTGGCGTGATGATATATAGCCAGCCTTGCTCGATAAATGAGCTATCTTACAAATTTCAAATTGGACCAAATCGAAACAAACTCTTCAGCTTTATATAATAGTATACAAAAATAACAAAATTATCTTATGATTGAATGGTTGGTTCAATGTTAAGAAAACATTATTCAAATCTGAAGAATGGGAAAGCAAATCGCAAAATCAGCCGTAAACGTCTAAACTCAAAACAGAGGTTGACTAACTAAGCCAATTGCGGTGTAATTGTAAATTTAGGATTATCCATTCCTTTCTAACGAGGCAGATTAAGCTCTAGCTAGAGGGGGACGGAATATAATGGAAGATTCTTATTTGGATGGTCCCTGTCGCCTGTGAACAACACTCTGCGGATCGGATGATTGGATTGATGAATAAAACATCCGACAATTTGTGTAATAGCCCCGCGATATTATACTGCAGTCAATTTAATTGTTTCGGATTGTCGAAAAGTTCATTTACAAATTGATTCATAAATGTTTTTACCTACACAGTAGATATGAAAACACACTGATTTGGTAATTTGTAGGGTTCTGTGCTCAAAGGGCAAAACTGTCTGTATGCCCGTATGCCTATCCGTCTAACACCAGGCTGTATCTCATGAACCGTGATGGTAAGACAGTAGACATTTTCAAAGATGATGTATTTTTATATTGCCCCTATAACAACTCCTAATGAAAAAATAATAAAGTAAAAAATAGTAACATTTAATAATAGTTCGGAACACTTCGTGCGCGAGTCCGAATCCGACTCGCACGTGGCCGTTTATTTTGGATAAAATGTCATAGTGAGATTTTTCAAATATGATTTATTTCATACATTTATAGACTAATATCACGAATAGAACCAAAGACATAGAAAGCTCTATATCTTCCCACCCACTGCACCGGACAGATAAACAATACCTTGAGTAATGGGATGCGAATGTGTGCTGTTACAGACAAGCGGAAGGGTTCGCCATGGAAATCCGAAACTGATGGACCGTAATAAATGTTGTAGGGTTCCGCGTCTCAAACAAAAAACACTTTACAACCATATAATATAGGAAGTTGTTCCAATATCCCGTGATATCCCAATTATCCTACTTAAATTATAATCGTGAAAGTTTGTGAGTACCTATGGATGTTTGTAACTATTTCACGCAAAAGCTACTGAATTTTACAATAATATAGTTTAAACATCAAAATAACGGGTTCCCCCACTCCAAGCTGCTTTCGATCTCAGTGGGGATTTTTGGACTTTTTTTCCACTATTCCCCACTGGTGGGGATTTTCAGTAGGGATTATTGGAATAACCCCAAAATAACACATAGGCTACAATTCATAAAGAAGTTCTGTGTTTTGTCCAAAATATAAAGATACTTGAAATCCTGCGCAGGAGTCGCGGGCACTAGTTTGTATTATACGAGTCCCGCAAAACGTTAACGTTCCCATTGAAATTGAAAATACGCAGGCGATATCGTCAACGTAAAAACATGTTAAAACCTTTACTTGGGGCACAGAGATTTAGAGCTAATACGTAGCGAGATAATAAACCAACTACTTAGTGATAAAAACTATAGAATCCAACGACACGGAACGTAAACACGGCCACCCGTCGAGCCTTCATGACATGAATATGACAGCCGCGCCTGAGTGTGACACTAACGACATTCATCGCCTCGGAACCCGCTATTGTCTATATCTTTACATTCAAATTTATCAATCCGGCATATGGAACGATTCAAATTCGCAATCAATTAGTTCAGCGAGTTGTAAGGAACCCCCCCGCGGCGACAGGGGAACATGACAGGTGAACAGGTGGTCCAAGTGAGCCTGCAGTTGACATTAATGACATGCAGCGGGATGCTGTTATAGACAATAGTTGGGAATTATCTTACATTGGTAACTTAAAGGGGCATAATAATGCTTATTACATAATATTCTTGGGGAGGATCACCCTTATCACTTAGGGGTATGAAAAATAGGTGTTGTATGCACTAACATTTCATAAATATCGATCCAGCCGTTTAGGAGGAGTTTGGTCACAAACAGACCCACACGAGAATTTTATGTATTGGATTTTCTATTAATATTGTAAAAAAAAGCTTTATTTATACCCATGGATGGATCGTGTGAAAGATGATATGGCTAGAAAAAGAGTGAATAGAGATACGACGGCTTATAGAGAGGAATCAAATAGAAAACACGTTGCGCCGACCACAAATAACTTGGGATTATGACAGGAGGTGATGAAGATAACGATGATTTTGCACGATCATAATCAGCTAAACGGCAAGTGCCCGTAAACTTGTGCCTTTTCAACATATTTTGGGTACTCATTTATAACTAGCTAGATCCCGAAATGTAGAATTAGTAACTCCTTGTATCATCAGCTATCTGACAGTTAAAGTCCCGAAAAGAGGGTCCTAAAAAAAACGAGTTTTTTTATCGAAGGACCTTGTATAATTCCTTATGCATTTAGTGATTGATTTGGAATTACAGACTCTTTAATTTTATTTATCTGAATAGATATAATAATCCGTCAATGTACATAAGCATTCGTATACGATACAACGTCATAGCCTCCACCGTAAAGCTCACATCATATGAAGCCAATTCAAATAAAGTGATTATTAGAAGCCTCGTATGGATTCTGCGGTGGAAGCAAGCTAGCCCTTTATAACATCATATTGCGCAGCTAGTATCAACCTCATTTACTTGGCGCACTACGTGGAATGGTATAATGACATTGCCAAGATATGGAATACCTTGAGTGCATTTCGCGTCTTTACATTTATTCTAGGTACGGCCGACGAGGTGGATGTTTGTGAATTATGTACATCGTGGTCTATGCTTCACCATGTTTTACTTGATCTTTTACATTATATAAATCACAACGATCGTCTGTTTGTAAGTCCAAATTAACAGTTTTTCACTAAAGGCATATGAGAGTATGTATAAACGGTAAGTACTGAAATATAAAAAATATAATAATAATAATTAAAAAAAAATATCTAAGTATTTGTCTGTTTCGTGAGGATACCTGCATATATTTGAGAAGTAATTCAAAGTGCCTAAGACGAAGATCGACTGTCACGTTGGCACTTAATCATCTTTGGCGAAAAGTGGGTATTGTTACAGCACCTCTGCTTCAGACCCTTCTGGGATGGCTTGAGCATAATTTTACAGAATATTAGATAAGACTTATAATTGAAGAAAAATGTAATAAGAAAGCCTTTTAAAAACAAAAATGAGACTAAACTAGATAGCGTCCCTCATTGTATTGGCATTAATAGTGTCCAACAAAGACTACAATAGCATTAATCTTGTCCCATTGTCGATGAAGGATGATATTAAGCCGTACACAATACTAGGTATAAATATAATATTGAGCCAGTCCGAGGATCTACGCTTTACAGCGTGTAACCAATGATATTAGACTTTTTAAACAAGATGTATATGTCACTAGAGTGCCGAAATTGAAGCGTCAGTACTCTAGCCTCTGTCCTCGGTCGCTCTCAAGTTTTTAGACTAACATATAGAACAAGTATTCGTTCCTTTAATATGCATATAATGAATTAAGTTTAGTCAGAAGCAACCTTTAGTTGATTTTTTATTAATTTAAATCGGTATTCTTCTCTGTCATAAAGTTGCCAAGGTCATAAATGTCTGTCTAACGCATTTAGTGAAAAGTTGTTAATTTAGATATACAAACAGACACTCCAATTTTATTGATCTGTATAGTTATGTATATCATATACCATGTCAGGCTAAATCTCATGTTAGTAAAAAACAAAAAAAATATGCTCACCAGAAGGGTCCTTGAAGGGGTGTTGTAATAACAACATCAGGTTAAGTTATAATATATATCTATTAGCCCTATATTTATAATATACAATATTGTTGAATTATAATTTTTCCATCAGAATCTCAATTATACCTGCAGGCAACGATTTGTCACAATCTGCGGAATTGTGTCGCCGTGGGCAATTATAAAAACAAGTATCGCAATGAAACAAGATAGATGGAGACGTGTTCCAGATATATGGCGAATTTTCACGACCGCAATTTATACCTACGTCGAGACGAATAAAACCCCAGTATTGGCTGCCACAGATTTTTATTTAATGTGCTTATTTATAGTGTAATTAATGAGTCTCCGGGCGCCAACACTAAATACTTAGCTATTTGTAGACACAATTCAACAGCCATGTTTTAAATCGGGGGACAAAAATTTCACCTACCCGTCTACTGCGCCGCGCCCTACACCATTTTCAATCTTAACACAACAAATTAAAGATACATTTGCTATAATCTCATTTGCGAGGAAAAGTAAAACGAAAAATACTGATGCCAAAGTGTTTAACGACATTTCAAATGGTTTATAATGTGGATGATTCATGAATACTTTTTGTTTCTCAAAACATCTATAAAGAACACGGAGGCTTGTCAGTGACTGCATGTTAAATACTTTCAGTTGAACGTTGACAATGTTAAAGGGGCACTAAATCAACGATTTTATTACAAATCTGCTTTACAATATTCACCACATCAACTTTTCCGAAACGAAAAGAAGGTATTAATGTTCCGGCAAACAGTTAAATATTTTTTACAAAAAATGTTTTTCAAGACATGAATTTAAAAGTCATCTGCCTGCTGATTGCTAACCCCAACAATGTAGTTTATGAGTTAAGCAACTGAATCCGATGGTCACCAGGTTTTACACAAAGCGAGTGCTATCATAACCTTCGTAACACAAAATATTAGCAACATGGGTTAAACCGCCTAGTTCCTTTTAGGATCCTGATTAACAAGGAATTGCCAAAGATGTTAATTAGCAACCGAGGCGGGTTTACATGCTCATCGAGCATCGAGCTACGGCGGTCAGCCATCCCACTATTGGCCTAGTCCCTTGCAATTCTTTCAAAAAGTGTGTTTATTTCTAAATTTCTATACCAGAAACTACACTTTCAGGTTCATATTCAATTTACTTCGTACCACATAAAGTCCACGTCACAAATATGCGCATTCCAAATTAAAATACTTTTTCAATATACGGCTATATATTTCAGGAAATGCTGCAATTCCATCTCAAAGAGAGCGGTGTAAGTACATCTAGGTACTACTTAAGTCGTAACAGATAGCGAATTGAAAAGAAATGGGAAATAAATTAAATGAGGGACGATTTATAAGACGCTTGAGCTAGACGCATCTGGCTCCAGAAACGGCTACAGTTGCGACGAAAATATTGGTAATCAACAATTTCTCAAGTAATGAAGCCGATAATTTGCAAGGACATTTCAATATCAATCTATATCAATACATCTATATCTATACAGATAAATAAAATTGAAGTGACTGTTTGTAATTCCAAAATAACAACTTTTCACTAAATGGATATGAAAGTATACACGATACTGACACTAAAAAACCAAGTTATAATATTTTTCTCTGTCTGTCTGTTTGTTCCGGGTAATCTCTGAAACAGCTGGACAGATTTTAACGGGACTTTCACTGGCAGGTTACTGATGTTTCAAGGAGTAACTTAGGCTACTTTTATTTATTAAAAATATTAGGGTTCCGCAACAATAAGGAAGAAACTAAATCTACGCGGGTGAAACCGCGGGGCACAGATAGTTACCTGATAACGATAATTCCTATAACTATTGTCCACATCACATACGAGCTATAAGCGCACCATTTGAATGCTATATAGGATAATCAGCTTTATAAGCGTCAAATTAACAAAAACATCCTCACTAATTCACAGTAATAAGATGCCAAATAATATGTAGGACCTAATAGTACAGAAACCTGTGCCAAAAACTTAGAATCCAATTGATGTTCGAAATGTTCGATGAACGAAACCAATACGGAATTATTTACGGAATAATTACTCATCTATACTCTATACAGATAAATAAAATTGAAGTGTCTGTTTGTAATTCCAAAATTACAGCTTTTTACTAAATGCATATGAAAGTATACACGCTACTGACACTAAATAACCAAGTTTGCAAATTTTTCTCTATCTGTCTGTCCGTCTGTTTGTCTGTCTGTCTGTCTGTTTGTTCCGGGTAATCTCTGAAACGGCTGCACCGATTTTAACGGAACTTTCACTTTTATTTATTATAAATATTAGGGTTCTGCGACAAGAAGGATGAAACTAGTTTCACAATATAATATGGCTTGCTTACAAATCTAAGTTATTCTGGCAATAGTTACTTGCTAGTGAATACTATTATCCTAATGAACCCATTGAACTAAACCAAGGAAGCATCATCAAAGGTTTTCCTACTTTGCGTCAAAACATAAAGCACTGCGCACCGCTGCTTTACTTTCCAGGTATTAGCATAAAGCGCTGTGAGCTGCTGCAATGTTTTCCAGCCGTTAATCAGCATCTAGGTGAACATCTGGCATGCTCCGTGCTCAATCCTTGCGTCACAGAACAGCTCTTGGCTTTCACGGCGCCCTCGCAAGGCATTATGCCTCTAATGTCACTTAATTTGCTTCTAGTGCCCCCTCATGTGAATGCAGCCTTGATATAAAATTTTGCCGAGCATTTTCACTGTAGCCTCTTTTGAAAGTAAACGCGTAGAAGTAAGGGGATTATGAGATCGGCAGTCGGAGCGGGAATTACTATATTTGATGCAAATAATAGTGCACCTGGCGGTATTGTACAAGTACATGTCGGTTCGCTGGCTAGCCTTTGACTGCGCCGGTGAAATAATGTAATCAATTAACGATTTTCATCTGGAAATTCCTCACCACAAATTTCCTTTTCGGCATTATGATGTTTTATTAAACTTATTAATAGACTTCTCGACCAAATGTCATTTATACTGCTAAGATGACCCAGAAGTTATTGAAAGTATCATTATTTATACTTCGTTGAAATGTTTTTACATTAAGTTAACCATTGTGTTTTTTAATTGTGCATAAATATTAAATAAATAAATATATTTTTCTATATTTTGGCATCGCTCATTAAAAATATCAATAGGATTTAGAATTGACTTTCCGCGGACGCCTTCCTTTAATTCCCAAAACGTAAGTATTTCAGTAATAACACAGTATATTGCAAAGATCTGCAATTGCTTATTGTGCAATAATAACACGTTATTATATTGTCGTTAGCTCATGACAAATTGCCGACGAAGCTTACGTGCGTCTGGATTGGATTGTTCGGCCATTTGTTGGTTTCCCATTACACTCGCCAATTTTACGAGCATTATCGATACACTCTTTATTGTACTAATGGCTTGTTACTGTTATTGACACTGAGCATTTCTATCATTTCGAGTTTTTTTTTTAAATTACAATTGAGGTTTGGTGTGATTGTAATATAGTGATTGGTATTTTACTGACAAAAGTACTCGTATGAGCTATGACGGCCGTGATGGCTATGCAAGCGACGTAAGTTCGAATCCCAACTGCCTGTTCCAACGATTATTTCAAAAAACTTAAGTGCATTGATTTCACAGCACGAGCTATGAGATTCAATACTCTGAAGTAATTAAAAGATCTGTCTGATCTGATCATGTAACGTTGGCACTTAAACATCTTCGGTGAAAAGTTCATTTGGAATAGCGTGAGCAAAATTTTTATTTATTTATGTACAATCTAGGTTTTTTTTCAATCAATGTCAGCTTACCTTCAAACTCAGCTGAATGGTGCCGTATATGAGGAGAATATCATCCTGCAACAAAAAACATATAATTAGACACAACCCCTACGTAATTATTATTAAAAAACAACGGTCGGTTTATAATCCGAATATTTATTACAGCCAGCTTTGAAGTAAACTTTAAACAAAGCAACATGCGACATGAAGATTGCGACCCCGTGCTGTTTGCAGAGCCATCGAGCCGCGCGCTTTCTATCATCAGAACTCATAAGTAATAACTATAGGGTCTTAATCCGATTAATGCTCATGTTTTTATGTAGCTAGAGCTGCACCTTTGTCTTTAGTTGAATGTGTTTGACTGAATAAACAATAAAACTTTCAAACCAGATTTTTTTTCAATTAATTCCCATGTTACAGAGTGGACCAAAAAGTAGTTTTTTTAACGAAACATAGCGTTTTATTGCCCCCGAAACCCCGTGCGCTAAATGTCATAAAAATCGTTGAATCCGTTTCTTAGATTCAGATTATATTAATACATACATATATACACAAATTACTCGTATAAGGTATAAGATAAAATATTGAATCACAAATGAAGTTGTAAACCCTATACCTGGGAAATTCTGCCTTGGAAATCATTTCAGAAAAACTGGATGCATTTTTATAAACATTGATATAGTGCGAGCTTAGTTTAAATTGCCTGTGATTAAATCACATACAAACCGGGCTAACATTTAGGAAACTTTTGAAGCAGCTACTCTACTACACGTGTTTGTTTAACAAACCCTATCACAGAATATCTAAATTAAGTATTTTGAGGCAACGTAACATAACTTCTACGCGTATCTTATATTTATCTACAAAGTCAAGTACAAATAATAAAAAATGGTAGTGAGACTCGTTTGTTATTTATTCAGCTTAACATTCAAGCTCGGAACGACACCGACAGACAGGTCCATAAAAATATAAAATTACTTCAAATATTTGCAACGTGTCGTTTATCAGTCATCTAGAGGAAGCGTCGCCGGCGCCGGCGGGCGAGCGTAGGCCGCGCGGCCAAAGCAAAAAGCCGCCCCAACTCCGCGGCATTCCTTACCCAAACCGGTCTCTGCTCAATGGTTGCCGATACCACCACCTCTAACAAACAAAACCATACCTTACAAGTTCTACTAAAAGCTAAATTTAAAGTGTATAGGATTACAAAAGCTGACGCGAGAAAATTATAATCATATTATTGGAGTAAAAGTGGACAAAAACTTGAGCGACGGCAACCGACGCGGAATATCAAATGGAACCAGATCTTGACGAGCCAAATCACGGGAACGTGATGGATGAAAATGAAAGCAAGAGCCGACAAAAACTAGTGAATTATTATTGAACACACAAAGATCAGAAGGTATGCTTCTTAAAACAACCGTATATTTTGATAGAGTCCTTCTCTTTACAAGTCTATTCTTAAATTGTAGTTGTTTGAATTTAAACAGGAATTAAATAATTATAAGAACTTATACATAAAGATTATAGCTTAAAATAGTTTGGAACATGCATAGTATTGGCATAATGCTAGCTCGAACATAATATCCTATAATAACAACGTTAATGAGTAATCTACAGTGAACCTGAACACGTTGTCAGGTTCGCTCTTCCTATTCAAGCAATATATTATCTTTAGCTTGAATAGTTTTAAAATAAGATGTTGATGATGAAAGATGTTTAAGATAAAAGCAACAAATATATTTAACTGAATAATGAGGTTTGGATCGTCAATGTAGGTTGGTAAGATTTCGGGGTTTGGGAATTCGGGAAAAATAATGGAATAAGTATTTACTTCGTCTCTTGGTTCAAGGCATTGATCATTGCAAACTAAAAAGAAACGTCGGGTCTAATCTAAACAATATTCTACACTAAACTTCAATTAGGCCTACCATATAAGTGACGTCATAAAGCGGTCGGTGTAGGTAGGACCCGTTTCCAGGAACTGGCGGCGCGTCGTAAACTCCGGCGCACAATGCCGACCCACACCCCAAGGGTCGAGATAACTTGGAATCTCAAAATTCCTATTCTTTTTTTTTCGTTCAAACTTAATTCCCCGTCGATGTGAAGGTTATTGACTTTAGACTAAGCTATAACGTTTGTTCTGGCAATGATATTCGTCAAAATCTAGTTACAGACAGACGGCAATCACTCAGATACAATTACATGATAAATGCATTCTATTCTTTCCATTACAATAATATTAGTCTCTCCGTCACTTGAAAGGCATTGTTGATCAAACATTTTTTACTAATAATCAAGAAAGTCTTAATTCTTAAGTTGACTGACTTGCCAAAGGGCAGTCTGTTGCTGTTACTTCATATCGTGTGCAGTCGGTGTAATACAAATATTGGGTAAATGAGTGTCGACTCTAATTAGGTGCTTGTAAACGACCACAAAGAACTCTTATTCGCAGAATGTTCATAGTGAAACGTTCCGATACATTTCAAAAAGGCAATTTCCATGAAATAAGAATGCAATTGCCAGCTTTGTGTTGAGAAATTCGAGTTTAGTCCAAGTTGAAGTTTGTTTATGAGGCTTCAGAACTTTAAGAAACCAAACCGATGCTTTTCATCTTGTTTCACAATTTTATTTCGCACTAGCTGTACCCCGCGGTTTCACCCGCGTAGAATTAGTTTCATCCTTATTGTCGCGGAACCCTAATATTTTTGATAAATAAAAGTAGCCTAAGTTACTCCTTGAAACATCACCTACCTACCAGTGAAAGTCCCGTTAAAATCCATCCAGCCGTTTAAGAGATTACCCGGAACAAACAGACAGACAGACAGAGAAAAATTTTAAAACTTGGTTTTTTAGTGTCAGTAGCGTGTATACTTTCATATGCATTTAGTGAAAAGCTGTAATTTTGGAATTACAAACAGACACTTCAATTTTATTTATCTGTATAGATTACTACTTCCTCGTTTACATCACTCGTAAACATTATGATCCTATCGCACTCTGGGGATGCCTGAAAATATATATTGAACGTGGGTGCAAGAAGTGAGTCACTTTATTACAAATTGTCAAGATATTCCCGAAGTCCATCGCATCAAAATGTCTTTAATTAAAGATTGTACGTGCACACGTAGGCGGAGGGATACGTACAAACATACCCATACGATTAAAGTTTGGTAGTAGTTGAGCCTTGTAAATGTGCCCCTGTCTTGTGGGAGTTACGAGTTGATAGGACATTCCGTATTAATTAACTAAATAAGTCTGGTAAAGCGGAGTCTGAAACAGTGTACGGCGCTGGCGACTTGCAAGTTGTCAGTCGCGTGTCAATAAGACAGCGAGAGACACGGCGGATTGAAGTATGGGGCGGGGGTGTCGGGTGCCGCCACCCCAGTGTGTGGTTTCCTTTTGATGTCATCTTCGCGCAAACTTTGCTACGGATCGGCTTTGAGATAGAGAGACGGAGAGTGACTAATTTGGCCCAGCATTTGATCTCGAGAACTCCGATGTGTGTGTCCCGCTCGCACCCGCCTTCGACGCCGCGCCCGCCGGGAAGCTCTTTGCAAAATTTTGCTTTGATCGCAAAGTTAAATTATATGGGAATTGAGCATTAAATGGATACACATGCGAGCCGTGCGTGATGAGCGTCGAGCGCCGGTACGACCTCCAGACGGGATGCTGGCTGCTCGGACCGAACGGGTGACGCGGCGAATAAAAGCCGGGGGCCCGTTTGACGATTACGGCGACTTACATAAATAATGAGCGAGGAGTCACTTTCAAAGTTATACATTTGTGAGAGCGGCGCTTGTATTTAACTCCGCCTAATTTGCCGCGAATACGCAGTACCTTTGAGAGCTCCGTTTTTACTAGTTTACGAAACAGATATTTGCGCCCGCCTTTCCTTTGATACGGCACTTTGTGGAGCATTTTACACGAGTTTCTTTTGAGGCCATTCAGACGGTGAGTAACGAAAGGCTGTCTTTGATAAACACGTGCGAGGACTCTTCAGTACTTATTAGGGGTGCTCTCTTTGAAAGTGCTTCTTGTGAAATCTATTTGAAACGTTCACAATCTCAAAGCGGCTCCGATGAAAGCGGCGCTAATTAAACTGTCACTAATAAAATTATGCGAAAAATTGAATCTACGAGTGTTTTGTTCGCGATGAAAGGCTCGCTTAATTCGCGATATTTTATTACAATTCTTCAGGTTGGATATTACTTATTATCTTTACAAAATATGTTTTGAATTTGGATTTGTAAAGTTTTTGATAAAAATAAATTAGTATGTAGGAAATCATTCTAATGAGAAACATGTAGGCAATAAATTTGTATACGGATGTAACATGTCATAACAATACCGTTGATCAGTAAACAAACATGTGATGTGAGTGAAATACGAGCGCTATTAGCAGGTTATTAATGTTGGGTCACACTCGCGAGTCAAAGACTCCTCCGCAAAGTGCCGCCTTTGAGCGCGCCGCCGCGGGAAGCGCCTCGCGACAACTCTTTGTCTTACGACGCTTGCACATCACACCACACGAAACCAACCGAAAAAATTAAAATTCGTAAATCTCAAATTTCCTGAACATAAGACATGCTCGACGACTATCACCATAATAAAGGTTAAACTTCAGATGGGATAATAAACTAATTCTGCGGCTGTAGATTAACAAATCGTGTACCAAATAACGTCTACCAATCTCAATTACTTGTAAAAGAACCGAAATCATTTCCAAGAACAGCAAAATACTTGAAAAGAGACTTACATTATATAATTTTGTCTATATCGACGATGTTAGATCAAAGAGATCGGATAGACGTTTGATGTTTTAAAAGACATTTTAACTAGTCTCCTTTGAATGGAAATGTATGGGTGAGCTTAGCAACAGGCAACTTTGTATCGTCCTCTTAACGCTGCGGAAACTTGGCACAAAGGAAGTTAGGGGCGACACTGAAACAACTGAAAAACTAACTAACGCCTGCAAACACTTACATATTCATTTCTTAATTGTTTTAGGATTCGTTGATAATTATTTTTAATAAACCAGATCTCAGAAGTCTGTTTGTGATACCATAAGAACAGTTTCTCACTAAACGCATATAAAAGCATATACGGTACAAACATTAAAAACCAATTTTTAGAATTTTTCTCTGTCTGCCTGTCTGTTTGTTCTGGGTAATCTCTGAAACGGCAGGACCAATTTTAAAGGGACTTTTATTACCAGGTAGCTAATTTTACAAGGAGTAACTTTGGCTACTTTTATTTAAAAAAACCATGAAATGAACTCTACGCAGGTGAAACCACGGGGCACAGCTAGTTTCAGCGATATAATACTTATTTGTATTTTAATTTCGAATTATTTGTGGTTTTAAATTCCCACCAGTCGTTACAACCTATTTTTTAATCCAAAGAGAGATTAAACAAGTAGAAAATAGAAATGCCATTAAATAATTAAGCTCTTTGATAACGCAGAAATCATCATGTTATTTGGCAGCCGAGGAAAGGCGGTGCGTAAGTGCCTGGCTGATATTAAAGGTACCTGAAATATTATCAAAGGAACGTTACAAAGAGAAAAATAATCAAATCTTCAAATACAAGCGCTTCTAAGAAACGCTCCAAATCAAAGAGACACCTAATTTATAAATTGCAATTACACCGACAGTACGCTGAGTTCAGTGAAAAAAAAATAGAACGAACAGATTACGAACACTAAATTTAATTACAGGACGAACTTGAATATAACAAATTGGAGAGGATAAACGCGACAAAGTAAAAGAGAAAACACACCAAAAGGAAACTCCGAGCATTGATATAAACGAAATTTAAATTAAGTACAAAGGGAAAGAAGATGAAAAAAATCCTTTCATTGAAAGCTCTCATCCCCGAAGTCAGAGGGCCGGGCGGCTACATCAAAGACACTCGCGTCTCTAGCCTTATCTGTGCAAAACCGAGTTTGGAAATTAGCACAGAGATCCTTTTTCTGTGCGAGTCAAAGACGTCGCGTGCGCACCCTTTCAACTGCTTTTAGCATTACGCTTTCATGAGAGGGTTTTTTGTATAATTTGTCGTCGGACAGAGTAACGCGATAATGTAGCTAATGACATATTTTATTCAGCTTTAAAGCTCTCTCCGCCGTTATTCGCTGAGATGTGACGACTGCATTAGCTCTTAGAATTCATACGATCATACCTTGCTCAAAGTTGCCACTCAGATATTTTATAATAGAAGGGAATTAATAAGTACTACGCAGAATAATCAATTCTTGTTTTTGTGTTACACTAAAGTTGATGGTACTTGTTAGTATTTTATGTTTCGGTAGATACTGTAGTTACCCTTTTGATAGTGAATAAAGGATTATCATAGTATGTGCCCGCGACTTTATTTGTGTTTCATTAATAAGATGTCTAGTGAAAAGGTGATCAAAAATGGTAAATTACATAATATTATTCATTTTACATTCCTAACTTATCTCATTAGTGAATTCTCTACAGTGGTTAAAAATCTCAATCATACTTAATTATTCTTATATCTTAGGTATATCTTAGTTAATTATAGTTGGCTTTTTAAATCATTGCAACATAGTACTTAATCCATGTTACAACACGATATTAACCCAGTTAATTTTACATGGATATCATTGCAGTAGGTAAGTGTGATAATTATTTTCCAATTATATTTTAAGGCTACAAAATTTTAATTATATTTTGCTACAAACGGAGGTATACAATGACTCTGGTACGCTTAGCTTCTGTAAACGCAAAGGTTCATCTTCATATTCGTTCCAGTATAGAGATGCTACAACTAGCTACTAATGACTTCGCAGGATCGACGACGCGGCATACTTTGAATTAATTTTATTTAAATAATTGAAAGCCGTAAAACAATGTTATTTTTCTTGATTTTTTTATTTGTGCTGTGTTCTTTGACAGATCTATTGTAGTAATAATGTAAGGAACGCGTCCATTAGCAGAGTACTTACTTGCTAATTGCTATACTAGGTACAAAGTTTGTATATAAAACGTTTAACGTACACGGATTATTAAAAACAATGTATACAAAAGAGTCTTATATTATTACTAGCTGTGCCCCGCGGTTTCACCCGCGTAGATTTAGTTTCATCCTTATGGTCGCGGAAACCTAATATTTTTAATAAATAAAAGGTATCCTATGTCCTTTCTCAGGGTCTAAAGATTGTCTGTGCCAAATTTCATCAAAATCGGTTGAGAGGTTTAAGCGGGAAAGCGTAACAGACAGACACAGTTACTTTCGCATTTATAATATTAGTAGGGATTTAAAGCTGTGGCCCGCGGTTTTACCCGGGTAGAGTTAATTTGATGGATGACGCACGGAACCATAACGTTTTTTTCAGACTGAGAAAAATAATAAAAGTTGTTTATTTTTTTATGTCAGTACCGTATATACTTTCATATACATTTAGACTTAAATGTTATTTATTTGTATAGATGTATATATTTTCTATGTTTTATCTCGCTTTTCATGTCTCGCTTCTGAGTGGAAAATTTAAAAAATATCTCTTTAAACTAACGAAAGAAATTCTAGCTACGGCTTCTTAAAACCCGTAACCATCCTGTGAAAGATCACAAACCTGTTTGAGTAATTCCATTTAAAATACATTAAGTAAATCAGTTAGTGAATGCTTTTATTCAGTTAATCGGATTATCATATTTGTTCGACGAGAACCGTTATTTAAATCCGACTCGGTAAGGAGAAACTAACGAAAGAGACTTCAATCCCTTTATAAGATCGATGCTTTGAAGGCTTCTTAGAAGTGTAAGTACCATTTTTTCCTAGTTTTTTGTGCACGGATCAAAAACCGTTTAGCTGGGGGTGTACTCTCTTTCTCCGAAAACAAATCATCGCAAACGTAGTTTGTGTATCGCTTTGTTTTTGTCAAACTCAAGTTTTCTTTCGTTTAATAATAATTTACTTACGAGATTTAACCGTTTTGGTAGATTTAATCCAATCCGTCCAAGTGGTCGTAATCCCATGCGATGGTCGGATCAACTACCATCGACAATAGTGTACAAAAAGCTCTCCACATCGCCTAAGATAGGAACAGATGGCGACAAATTGTGAAGAAGGTGATTTCCACGGGGTATCACGACCCTCAACTCTGAGGATAACGACGCGGGAAGAAGAGGTATCAAAGAATTTTCCAGCAGTTAGACCACGTTTGGACGTAATTTTATAACGAAGTGGAGCAGTGGTAGGAACTTTGCGAGGCCCCTGGGTCAAAACTTTGGATGCGAAAGAATGAATTTACATGGGTTGTCTCAATTGACTTTAGTTATAATACATTGGCAAATGGCGTCTTTATAGCTGTCACTGTTATCTTTAACCGCCCATGCTAATCTGGTGAAAGCTATTGCTAAAGTTACAACATTTTATATGCGAAAAATGACACTGACAGGAAAAAATGCCATTTAGCAGCGTAATTGAGTCAACGCTAAAGTAATTAAAATAAATAGGTATTTGTCAAATTTTGCAAACTAACACGTGCAACAAGCCTTATAACTTTGTAATGTTTGTTTAGTAAATAAAGGCCTTCGTAGCGCCCTCGAAGATTATATGAACGAAGTAAAGACAATTATCATTCTATTCTTGGAAAATATTACAAAATACACAAATTATGTAAATTCCATTATTTATCTTTTCCATCTATACAGATAAATACAATTTAAGTATTTGTTTGTGATTTAAAAGTAACAGCTTTTCACTTAATTCAACTGAAAGTATATTAGGCTCATAAAAAAACCATTTTAAAAATTGTTTGTTTGTTTGTTCCAGCTAATCTCCGAAACGGCTAAAGCTATTTCAGCGACGCTTTCACTGCCAGATAGCTAAAGTAATAAGGAGTAACATGAGCTTTGTTTCTACGCATGAAATTAAGTATACGCGGGTAAAACCGCGGGGCATAGCTAGTCTAAAATAAATCTTAGTAAAATTTATTTAAATTCTTTTAATAAAATTATAAAGACAGGGTCATAACTTTGAGGACTCAGTGTACTTACATTCAATCTTTGACGGTAATAGTCTTAAAGTTTAAGCATACAATAGAAGTTTGATTGAAACTTAATAAAATTGTGTAGTGCGCGTTGAAGTCTTTTCTTAGAGAGCGTGCGGAGAATACAATGCTTTATTACTATATCTTGTTCGCGTAATTAAATTCTCTGAAAATTACTATTTTTAATCTTCCAATAAGTCAGGTTGCACTTTATAATTTCACCTGCGTTTGTTATTATAACAAAGAATATATTTTATTACTAACTGTGCCCTGCGTTTTCACCCGCGTAGATTTAGTTTCATCCTTAATAAAAGATAAATAAAAGTAGACTAAGATACTCCTTGAAACATCAGCTACCTACCAGCGAAAGTCCCGTTAAAATCCGTCCAGCCGTTTCAGAGATTACCCGGAACAAAAAGACAGATAGACAGACAGAGAAAAATTTTAGAACTTGGTTTTTTTATGTTAGCAGCGTGTATACTTTCATATGCATTTAGTAAAAAGCTGTATTTTTGAATAACACAAACAGACACTTAAATTTTATTTATCTGTATAGATAAAACGTAGCTATTTTAGATGCATTTATAATTAATAGTGTAATTTGATTGTATTTAAACTTGATATAATATTCTTTCGTCAACGTACCTAGATTTTTATTCCAATTTTGTGACTGAGATTTCATCACTTGAAGCCCTAGCGGATTGGAATCGATATAAAGATATTTGCTAAAGTACTTAAGTTTATTCATAAGCATAGACTAACTAACAAAAGTATGTTCCTTTGTGATTTTTTGTCTAAAATAAATGTAGTATAATCCTACTCCTTATAACATCAGATCGTTCAGATATGCATTTGAAGTTATATACGGTACGTACCTACGACAAAATAAATCTGTTACTGTTTGTTGCGGCTAACCTCTGAAACGGCTGGACCGATTTTAACGGGACTTTCACGTCAGATAGCTGATGCTGTTATCAGCTATCTCTATCTATTATGAGCGAGACTATTCCCGCTCATAATTAGGAGCACCATGGATATCATATCATACTTTATATCTAGCTGGCTACTTGTAACAGTTGCTAAAAATTTTCAATTGGTAACCTGGACCGACGGCTTAACGTTCCCCTCGAATGCCTCCGATACACGGTGGGAGTTCGAGCGGTCATCCATCCAATTATTGGTCTGGGTTGGGATTGCTTAACACTACATTACAAACACTACTTTACATATACATGTTCATTTTTGTTAATATACTTACATTACAAATAATCAATGCACATTTAAATATTTAAGCATCATTAACATGCAACACATAAAACAATAATAGAAAATTGTCAACGAAACTAAAGTACTACCGCGTACTAAACACTTAATTTATAATGTCTATTAAAATGAAACAATGTAAAGCGTTAATAAACATTGAAAGCACAAGTACTTAAAGCCCGACAATAAACTGTATTCGAGCGTGCACAAAACAAGCGGCCGATATTAGTTCAAACAATGCCAACGGTCCAAAACAATGACGCTATTCAAATAACTTTACAAGTCCACAAAAAACTTGCCAGAGGGACCGACGCGGGCCGCCGACACCATAAACTTCGTCAAAAAACCCTTTGTTAGTTCCTTCACCATCAAACGTCAAACAAGACAAAATTTCAGTACCTGCTCACGAGTTTTGGTTGCAAAATCCAAATTTAAAGTTACAAATCCAATGTATGTTCATAATATAGACACTATCACTAAACACTGTTATTTTTGTACATATACCGTTTAAACAATCATTAAACTAATCAATTTAAGTAGTAACGACACAATATACACTAAGAAATAAGAGTTTTAGAAGTTCGGAAAGTTACTGCATCTATTTTCGTAATTCTACGATCGTAGCACGAAAATGTCTGAAAATGTGACTCCGTCCGCTACCGTCGGTGGCTCGGAAGCAACTGTCAGATTTCACCGTTTTCAGAGCGCGCGCCGCACGTGGCCTTAAATTTGGGCGGGGCTATGACGGATGCCGGCCCTCAATTGGCCATCCGGACCCTTTGATCATCCGCCGACGACTAACTACATCGCTCTGCGCCTTAATCTCGGTAGTAACGTCCTTTTAAAACAGGTAATTTGATTACAAAAATGTGGATACTTTTTATGGTCAGTCGAGCAAACGCAAAGGATGCCTGACATCCCCCCAGGATGATATTTCCCACATGCACGCCGACTTCCCGAATGCAATCCCGATAATACCTCACCGGGACAGTTACGCGGTTACGGTCAAAGGGTGAAAGCGCCACTTTTTTCGTCGTACGTATTAGACTTTGCAAATTCTACGCATCGCTTTGAAAAACACATCAAAGAACATGAAATCTGACGAGCTTTTGATGTTGACTGGATTATTTTCGTAATTAATATTGAGGTTCGTACATCACGTCAGACTTCCAGCGTGACTTTTGAGGTATCTTGGAAGTGAATTATTCAGTGAAGCCGAATTAATTAATGCCCATGATTGATTTTCCGAGACTAGCTAAACGAGTAGTACCCACATACATTCATGAATATAGGAGCAATTAATTATGTTCATATGATGTGTTCTAGATTTATGCAAAAGGAAATACATAATTAATTTGCACAATGTCCTATATTGATTGGTGCATTGAAGCCGAACAGACGCAAGCTGCAGTACGAATGTGTTACGAGAACAGCATCGAGAGCTCATAAGAGCCGCGGGCGCGTCGCAACTGGCATCGCAGGCGAGAGCGGGCATCGCAATACTCCGCGGATGCGATCGCTGATATTAATAAACCGTGTGCCGGCGGCGCCGCCTCGTCTGCTGCATTATTGCCTACCCACACTCACACACACATATAATGTCAAAGGGTGAGCGCGCCGCCTCACAAAGCGTAAGTGCAACCACTAAAAGCCAATCCTAAGTTTTATTGATACACATTGTATTGCGACAAAGTCTCCGTTGGCGGCGGGCCGCCCCACCCCACGCGCCGCACAAAGACAATATCGCGACGTCAAAGGCGCGAGCCGCGGGTGGCGCCGCCCTCGGCCCCGCGCCGCCTAAAGGAAATGAAAAATTAAATTGTCAACACATTTAATATCTGCGAAAACGTGCACGGCGGCGTCGTCTTTGAACGTACCTCCTTTGCGGAACCTCCGCGGCTCCGGTTTTAAGTATTAAAATTTCAGTTGTAAAATTGGAATTCTGTAAGTTTAATTAGACGTCGCTGGCGAAGTTCGAAGTCGCATTAGATCAGTAGCGCTAATGAGGCCCGCGGTGAGCACACGTCACAGGTGCGAGCGCGGGGAGGGCACGCGGGGTGCGGCGAACGCCCCCTCGCGTTTGATCGACGCCGCCGCTTTGACAATTATTAAAATTTGCCTCGTACCTCTCGGGCCTCATCTTTTTCCGTCGCCTCGATTACGCCACGGGTTTGTCTCATTAGGGCTTTTGTATGGCATGGCGGGTTCCCCTTTGATGTGAGGCGTGGAGGCGCGGGCGGCCGCGGTCCACCTGCACTTTTATTGTTCCCGTCCGGCTCCGAATTTGCACGCTCCACTTTGAGTTGTCTCTTAGCGATTAGACCGGTTGGTAGATACATTTTGACCTCTGGCCATCTGATTGAATGACATGTTATCTTCAAAATAGTGTTTTGTAAAACAATACAATAATAAACATGAATCAGTAATATTCATCAATTTTATTATTACGAGTCGGCTTATTTGTCGGACAAGCCTCGAGCACTCGACACCCTTTTATTACGCGTGTTCTCTTTGTACCGGCACGCCATCATCGAGCAACCGTACATACGCTTCGAATTAAAACTTCGTACATTGACAATTTGTCGCTTCTGTAAGGTTTATTGGCGCCCAACAAGGGGCGCAAGGGTACAATACAGTATGTGGAATTGTATTCAAATATACACAACATTATTATGTTGCAAGTTAGATGTTCAATTCTCCCGTTATTATACTTCAGATTTTTGTTATTTGTTTTTTTTTTGAACAAATCTGAAGTGTAATCAGAATAATTAGATGCAGACGTAGACACTACCTCGATTACTTCACTGTGTTATAATACTTTCACCAATACAAAAAAATACCAGTGGTACCCATACACAACTGGTACATTTCCACCATTCTACTACTACGACTTTAACGATGTAATTGGTAATGAGAGACTATGTTACTAACTAATGTTTAATAATAAATAATAATTAATGATTAATGTTTAAATAATTAATGTTACTATGTACTACTAACTCTCTTCGAATTTGAATACTCATGTCATAAATAGCTCATACATGACATTAAGTAATTGATGACAGATACACAAAGAGATATATTCTACAAAGATGTTCTTTAATAATAAAGTACTCAGTAGGTAGTTAATAATAATAAGCCATACAAAAGATCAAAAACGAGTTGAGTTTCATGGATAAGTGATCAAAGTGATTGTCCCTGTGAGAGAGCGGACCGACAGCGTAATATATTTTGTCTACAAACCGATAGGGATTTTTAAAAGAAAGGAAACATTTGCAGCTCGAATATAATGCTTAAAACTAATATTGAAAGTTTGAATAAAGCTTATTAATACTCATGTAAAATTGTAATCATTTTATTTATAATTAGAAAATCATATTAAATATCTATCCAACTAGATGTATTTACGTACACTTTCGTCTACATCTCAATTCTCAGTCAATTTGAAATCCATCACAAATAACAAATGTCATTCCGGGATCCATCCATCAGAAAGCTGCAGTCTCGAGTCTGTCGCATCTCGTCCGTTATTCCCGAGGGAGTGGTTTATACGTTTAGCGAGGTACCGCAACTTGAATTGAAATAGTAATTTGGGGCGTGCACTCGGATCGCTAAGTAAATTCGTGGCGGGCCGAGATCGCGGGAACCGAGCGCTGAGATTGTGTATAAAAACACTCGGGGGTCGTTTTAGGAAAGCTTGATAGGATTTTGTTTAAGTTTGTTTAAAGGGAGTGATAAAATTTCCGATTTGAACATCGGAGACTTAGCAAATTAAAATGCATTATACAAACAGCTGAGATGATTCATAAATGGTAAAATTTTGGACTGGTCAATGTGACAACACGAAAAATTTACGCACTATTGTGATTCCTTAAAAGTTTAATGATTTCTAACAAAATAAAGACCGCGTTTGTAAGTAGGGTTTATCCATAGTAGGGCTTCTCTACATTTTTCAATTCGGCGCACCCAGGCAGATGCATCTCACGGATTGAATAGGCAATCGGCACGCGATAAATTCGGCCAGACGCCCGCGCCGCCGCCGACAATCTACATAATGCACCCACCAAATTGCATTGTTGTGTACTCCGCCCGCTTGCAAATACTTCAATGTGCTCTGATTTCTTCATATTTTATCTTAGAAAAGATTTTGTTGATACTCGCGTAGGTGCGGAATTCGGGAAACTAACTTTTTAGGTAGATAAGGATATAATATTTGGTCTTTTATGGTAGAATGACCACAAATCCCAGGGTGCAGATATGGAGATGAATTGTTTCTGTAGTTTAATCTATCTAAATTTGTACCAACAAAGGTCTAATGAAAAAATATGTCGTCTATTTTGTTTTAATAGAAGTAGTGGAAGTAAACAATGTAGTATTTTAATTAAATTAGCTCCGCGGGCGAGTAGCGTTGCGATCAAAGCTTGATATTATGTTTATATTGACAATCCAGTGGTTATTATCAAAGTTGCAAGACTGCCGCTTGTCACTGGAACCGAAACTAATCCAACTTCACCTACATGGTTGATTACACAGTTTGAACTACCCTGCATGCAACACATATCGAATGGACTACTTCTGCAGTTTAAACCAAGATGAGTAAAATCATAAATGGCTTAGAAGAGTATTTTCTTTCGATAGGAATCTCAACAGAGTACTTATTTGAAAATTAAAAGAAATTGTTTGTTAAGTTGGCTGAGGGAACCAGAAATTTTGTTTATTCAGACTTTGAATGAATTTATTTTGTGTTGTGACCTAGTTAATTGATATTCAATAACAATTATTATTCACCATAATTTTGAGTATCAAACAACAGCGCAATAAAGATAACGTGTCAAAAATACGTTCAATAGGCATGTTTCCACTAAGAACAAATAGAATGGATTAAATGGTCTAAAATTGTATTTCTGTATTTAGATAAAGAAAAATAAATTAATTCATTGAAATATTTAAAGATTGTTGATATTTTCACGAAACAAGTTATGGAAATGTAGCAGCATTTCTCCACTCGCTCATAGATGGCGCTACTCGCTAACAAATGCGAAGTTTGAGTACAAATACACGAGAACCTAAATCGCGCCAGAAGAGTTTTCAAGCGCATTGCAGTATATATACAAGTTTCCAACTAGAACAGTTGGAGCCGCGGTTCCCCAGGCATGACACCCGCCTGGCTGGAAGATCTTCCCTTTGCTGGGGATGAGCATGATCACTCGCTCTCCCCACAGTGGTGACCCCGTTGAACCTGAACATCAACAACCTTCGCATCATTCTCCTCACAACCATCAGCAGCAGCAGCAGTCACACAGCAAGCCAGCATCGAGTATCTACAGGTCCATTACAGCCGACGCACCGCGCTACTGGTCCTGGCACTCATCTCTCCACCGACCCCGCACGTCCACCTCACGCAGCCCACGCCGGACGCCTGCTCATCGCTCCACGTGGCACGCCTGCGCTGAGCCTGCTGGACTCGGTCGGCATCTCCGCTCAGTCTCGACTCACCGCAGACTTCGAAGCACCCTGGCCCTTGCAAGCTATCTTAAGCACGCACTGCACGCACACAAAGAAAATTGGATCGACCTTCGGTCTTGGAGGGGAGTGATGTAGCAGCGTTTCTCCACTACAACGCTGGAGAAACGCTGCTACAGAAATTTAAGGATTAAGTCACGTGACATAGAACACCAATCAGGAAGCGTTACGTCAATCTGTGTAAGGCATAGTGCCTAACAGCTGTTGTAGGGATGCGATTCTTTTCAAAACAGATCGATTTTTAAATTGATTCGAGTAGTAACTTGATGATTCGATTCATAAAAAAATCGAGGTCAAAAAGATAGATTTCTAAAAAATCTATTTTTGACGAGTCTACATTTACAATGTAAATATAAATCCATTTGATGAAAAACAAGATACCATAATAAGCGGTCACTTAGTATTAAAATCAGGGATTTTTTTTTGTTCAAGAAATTCGATGATCACAATATTTTTTATAACAATACGAAAGTATCAGGTAAAAAAGAAGACATAATTTTACTTTCTAAATGTATATTAAGTACTAAATATAACAATATATTAAGTAAGTAATAATTTTAACAAAAAAAAATACTGATTTCAAATTTTAATTCTAAAACTACTGAATAGATGAAAATCGTGTCGTGAATAGAGAAAATAGAGTGTTGATTCTCTAGGGTGAAATATCGATTCACTGAATTGATTCAGTTTTCCATATCGATTTAAAAAATCGATTTATTTGGCTTGAAAAATCGATTCTTTGATTAATAGATCTCAGATCGCCATCCCTAAGCTGTTGTGTTGAAATTTTCGTAGATAAGAGCGTCAGTAATTGTTCAAAATCAAAATCAAAATCAAATATATCTTTATTCGATTAGACTTCATACAAAGTACTTTCAAATCGTCAGAATGACACAATTACACAGGATTATACATGCTACCGCCAGGTTCGGAAGGTTGATTTTACTGAGAAGAACCTGGCAAGAAACTCAGTAATTACTCTTTTAAAGAATATTATACAGTTTTAAAAATACAAAATAAATTGTTCAAGCAACTATAAGCCCATGGACACAGCTCTAATGCTCAATTGTCAAAAATAAAAACTAAAAACTAAAAATATAGTACAAATATATGTGAGCATGGCAAATTCCAGCCAGTCAAAGCAAAATTAAGATTAATTAATTGTAGCAAAAGTACAGTGCCAATGGGATTATTTACAAACATTATCAGGTACATCCCAGGCTCCCTTATCACAAATATAATCACTTACAGTATAATATCCTTTTTCAAGCAAAACTGATTTAATTGTTTCTTTAAATTTGTTGAAGGGCAAGTTTACAATTTTTGTTGGTAATTTATTATAGAAGCGTGTGCTCTGTCCTAAAAATGAGCCATGCACTTTTTGTAGGCGATGCGCAGGCACTACAATTTTATGTTTGTGTCTTGTGTTTACGTTATGCACATCACATTTCCTTTGAAACGATCCAATGTTTTGATGCACAAATAATAAGTTAGCTAAAATATACTGTGAGGCCACTGTCAAAATTCCAATTGATTTAAATTTTTCCCTTAACGATTCTCGCGGTCCCAAATTATATATAGATCGTATAGCCCTTTTCTGTAGTGTAAATATAGAGTCTATATCAGCAGCTTTGCCCCAAATTAAAATAGCATAGGACATAACGCTATGAAAATAAGAAAAATATACAAGTCGAGCTGTTTCTATGTCGGTGAACTGTCTAATTTTTCTAATTGCATAAGCTGCGGAGCTGAGTTTTCCTGATAACTTGGATATATGTGGGCCCCACTGAAGTTTATTATCAAGGGTTACACCTAGAAATACTACAGAATCTACTATTTCCAAAGTTTCACCATTTACCATGACCTTTGTATCAACAGGTTTGACGTTTGGTAAAGTGAATTTAATACATTTAGTTTTTTTGGCATTTAAAACTAAGTTATTTACATTAAACCATTTCAATACCTGATCAAGTGCACTGTTTACATCTTCATAATTCGTTTTGGCTCTGTCGACTTCAAACAAAAGAGATGTGTCATCAGCGAACAGTACAATATCACACGTATTCTTTACTAAATTTGGTAAATCATTAATATATACTAAGAATAGAAATGGTCCTAGGATTGAACCCTGTGGGACGCCCATTAGTACTGGAGAACCGGAAGATCTGACCCCATTTACTTCGACTTTTTGAATCCGTTGACAAAGATATGATTTGATTAGGTCGAGTGCCCTACCTTTGACACCGTAATAGTTTAATTTAACTAATAAGGTTTCGTGTTGTACACAATCGAATGCCTTGGATAGGTCGCAGAATACACCTATCATGTCGTGAGCGTTTTCCCACGCTCTATAAATATGTCTAAGAAGTGCAACACCAGCATCAGTGGTTGAACGACCTTTGGTGAAGCCATATTGCTCACCATGTAGAATATTATTAAGATTAAAGTAAGCGACTATTTGATTCAGCATAATTTTTTCGAAAATTTTGCTGAGGGCTGGCAAGATAGAGATCGGTCTGAAGTTAGTAGGGTCACTAATATCACCACCTTTAAATAATGGAATAACTTTACTATATTTCATGAGATCCGGGAATACACCGCTCTTAATACAACTGTTAAAAATGTCAGCTAAGTAAGGGGCAATTATGTCAATAATACCGTGAAGTACTTTCACTGATATATCCCATAAATCACCAGTCTTTTTGGAATTCAAACTTTTAAATGTCTTAATTATTTCAAAAGGCGTGATAGAACAAAAACTAAAGCTAGTGCCGCACTTAGAAACATTTAATTTCAGTAATAATTCGGCGTCTGTGGGAGATGAATTTAGGGAACTAGTAGTTACTATAGGAACATTTGCAAAGAACTTGTTGAAAGTTTCAGCTATTTCACCATCGTCTTGGATTACTTTGTTATCTATATTTAAAGTTAAACGACAATCGCGACTTTTTGCCTTTCCCGTCTCGGCATTAATAACGTTCCAGGTAGTTTTTATCTTATTATCAGAATTCTTGATTTTCTGGGCAAGATGCAAGGCTTTAGCTTTTATACAAACTTTCTTAAAACATTTAGAGTATCTAGTTACGAATGCTAAGAATTCAGGACTATGATCATTTCGTTTCATACCATAAAGTTCATACAACTTCCTTCTACTTTTATGGATACCTACAGTTGCCCACTCATTGAATTTAGCTTTACTATGTTTCTGAACTGTTTTTAGTTTAAATGTACTATTGAATTCCGTTTGTATAACGTTAAACAAGCTATTGTAAAGAGCATCAGGATCTTCTTGTGGCCCTTGCAGATAAGGTATCTTGCTTGCTAAGTTAGACCTGAAATTTGCTACAAGTTTCTTAGTAATAGGTCTGTAAGTGGTTTTACTTACTACATTATTAGTTTTATTTAATATTGTGATTTTTTGACCACAATGGTCTGACGTTAGATCACTGATAATAGATTTTTCCAGGGCCTCACAATCGCAGAACACATTATCTAGACATGTCGCAGAAGTGGCAGTTATTCTAGTGGGCTCCAGAAATAAATGCTTTAAATTAAAAGAGTTAAACAAACTAATTAAACGCACCGAAAGAGAATTATTTTCTAACAAGTTAACATTAAAATCGCCACACACTACAATGCCTTTATTAAGGCCCGCAACACGTCTAAGGGCATCTTCAAGGATTGATTCAAATGAACAGAAATTGCCAGATGGGGGACGATATACGCATATTATTACATTTCCTTCTAGTTCTATACACGATAGTTCGGCAGTGCGCTCGATTGACAGGTTTACTATATCACTACGCTCTTTACATTTAACATTATTAGATACTAAGATTAACGAGCCTCCATGAATTGCTGATTTTCTGACGAATGCACTACAAAGTCTATAATTACTATTATTGAGCAATAGCTCATGATTTTTAAGCCAGTGTTCGGTTAAACAAAGCACATGAACGTTATGGCTTTCCAAAAATAAATCAATTTCTAATTGTTTGCCAGTTTCATGGTTTTATCTTTTGGGACAAATATAAATAATTTGTTTGGCGTTTTAATGCTTGTGCTTTTACACTGGGGCACCATACATTACTTATAATACAACGGTTTCATTTTTTATCACGAAATATCAACAATCGCCATACACGATCAGCTGTTTTGCCCACGCCTTGACGTCACACACGACGCCATGACATTACCGAGCGTTTTCGAGGGAAATTTAATTTCATTTCTTTAAATGCGAAATACAAATTGAAAATCGATATATTTTCAAAAAATTAATTTTTTTCCTTGCATAATGGATACTAAGGTATATGAATTAGCAATAAATCAAATTTAGGCAACTAGCCTATTGTTTTGTATACATGGAATCAAACTCGATATTAGAAAATTTTTAATTCTGTTCCTTAAAAATAATTATTAATTAAGTAAGTTTATATTCAATTACTTAATATTAGAAATTTCAAATTGTAATTATTATGATTTATTTAGCTGCTGACTTGCGTAGACATAAGTGGAGATCCGAGAAGGACTATATTGAAAGCCAGTGAAAGTCCCGTTAAAATCCGTCCAGCCGTTTCAGAGATTACCCGGAACAAACAGACAGACAGACAGACAGACAGCGAAAAATTTTAAAACTTGGTTTTTTAGTGTAAGTATCGTGTATACTTTCATATACATATGGTGAAAAGCTGTTATTTTGGACTTCAATTTTATTTATCTGTATGTATGTATAGATTCCGGAGAAGGGTTCAGGACCAGATTGTCAACTGCATTGATAAAGAGAAGATATTATAGCAAGCGGCGAGTCACTCAAAGCAGCCGACACCAATGTCTCGTATCAAATCACTTAACCTTAGTGAAACTCAATTACTTTCACTCTAAATAATAAATTTCCCTTTGAAGGCGGCGAGCAACTGATTCAGGGTTGCTATAATGTATTGCATAATTATCTGCCATTAATAATATCTTCTTGGATATTAAGTTGAATGATATCTATCTTTACATACAAATAAATAAAATCGAAGTGTCTGTTTGTAATTCCAAATTAACAACTTTTCACTAAATACATATGAAAGTATACACAGTACTTACTAACATAGAAAAACCATTTCTTTTTAATTCATGTGTCTGTCTGTCTGTCAGTTTGTTCCGGCTAATTTCCGAAAGGGCTGGACCGATTTTAACAGGACTATCACTGGCAGGTAGCTAATGTTAAAAGGAGTAACATAGGCTACTCTTAATTTAAAAAAAATATCGTTTTCCGGGTAAAAAAACTTAGGCTATTAATTTTAATTTAAAGTACCTTGAAATCATTGCATGGAAGTAAGTCTACGCAGGTATATTTATTTGGGAATAATTATTTGGAAGTGCTCACGGTCGTAATATTTTATTTTTACATATTCGAAAACTACGAGTTCATGCCCGAATGTTCAAATTTATTTTTTTTTTGCTAGTGGACGTTTGGGGTGCCTGTCACATGTATATTGCAATTCTATCACACAACACAAGTAACTATGGAATGAGCTCACACGTTGTTTTTGCAAGAATTCGCTTACGGTATGGGGTTCATCAACAAGGATATTAATATAGAAACATTTGCAAGGCAACGCGTGCTTTGCAAGCGTACATGACTGGCCGCGGTGACCACTTACCATCAGATGGACCGTATATTTATTTTCTTAAAAATTTATGCATGAATGCTAATATTAAATACAATGCATTTAATAAGTTTCTAAGGTATCAGCGATATTTGAGAATTGAGATACAAAATGAATTCCTCAGTACAAAGTTTAAGCGTTCACAAAGACAACTCATTAGGCACTCTACACACCAAACAGCAGGAGCTTCTATATAAAATTCATCAGATCCTTACATATAGGAGTGAACGTTCTCATTTATATCTCCCTTTGAACTTGAGGTTTTTCTTTTAAATCACGTTTACACAGAACTGGCTCCGGACTTTAAAACGTGGCTTTGAGAACCTTAACCGGAGCCTGTATCTTACGTAGTCTCTAGAGAATCGACTATTCCATGACCTAATAGAAAGAAAGAAAGAAAGAAAAGAAAGAAAGAAAATAAATTTATTCGTAACAACATACACAAAATAGCGAAAAGGATTATAGTAACAGTGTTTTATAGTTGTTACGAATTGGTCCCAACTCAGCATAATCTGGCTGTCACGTTGATGACAACCATCACTGATCTTCCGCTAGGACCAAGGCGTCACGTCACATAATAATGTCTATCATCCCCAAACGGGCCGTAATGTATGTGTATGCAAGATTTAGGCAGGGCTGGAATGCAATAAGCATCTTCGTCATCCAGGAAAAACAAAGGTTAGTGGATCAAATTGGAAATTTTCACTTTGAAATTGGTAAGCAATTCTCTTTCTCATTCTTTGATTACTTGACACAATCTTTTTTCTTCGCAAGTTTTTGAGAATACGCAATTTGATTGTGAGATTGAAACTGTATTTTACCTAAACCAAATATTATTGCAATTCACATCCTTTCCATTTTCGTACCTGACTCAGAAAATCCCCGTTTTGAATTAGTTTTTTACAGGATTTATTTAATTATATTATTCAGGAACTACATCCTGGATTACATCGATGGTAGACTTACAAGCTAATTAACTTACAACTATATAACACTCACTCTGCGCTCAATGCTCTCTTGGATTCAAACCCTACTGTAGATGTGTTTGAGGACGGGTGGAACAAATTATTGTTGGAGTATATGGTGTTCTGCGAGAAAAAATGAATATCTTTTAATATATTTTATTTTAAAACAGGGAAAATATGTCACTAAATAATTAAATTTTTATTGTTAATCCTACGTGGATAATAAAGCCATAACTAATTGAATAAATAAATAAATAAACATACTAGCAGACTCAGAACCAATTATACAAGAAGCCATGAATTGTCACGAGTCCTTTCCGTCTTTACAATTCTGGAGAACAGATTAGGCGATAATTGACTTAAATGCTACGATGGAACGACTACGACTGGAAATATAATTCCAATAAGAGTAGGAATTCTACTCGTGGAATTCACTGTCCCATTTATATCTTGACTAGCTTCTGCCCGCGACTTCATCCGCGTCATAGTTACTTTAGGGTAATGCTAACTTTAACCCGCGATTGGTCTTAGCGTGATGATATACGAGTATAAGCCTTCCTCGATAAATGGGCTATCTAACACGAGCATCGGTTTAAGCAGAGCGTATAAAGAACTTCTGAGCTTTGATTTTGGTATCGTAAAATTAAAAGTACTTAATACTCGTATGCGCTGCTTAAACGTTCATAGTTGACCCCTTGTAGTTCCTGATCTTCAAGCAAACAGAAAACTCTTCAGCTTTATATATTAGTATAGAAGTATAGATATGAACGAGAAATAAAAGGAGAAAGGCGTATGTAAACGTAGCTTTACAATTTTTACGTCTGCGCTCCTTGAAGTGGGGAGCGGATCGTGTTGCGACTTTGTAATTAAATCATACCTTCGTATTAAATCTGGTTCCTTTGATAGCTATCGCCAGTATTGAGCCGTCGAGTGTTCTACAGCCCTCGATGGCGACGATTTTTGCTTTAATCATTTCTTTTTAATATAACATTCCAAATTGGAAAGGGGTTAAGTGGTTTTAGGTCTCAAATGAATCTGAGAGGTCGTGAATATTGGTATTTTAATCTGTTTATTTTAGGATTAGGAGAGTATTAGATACGATGAAGGAAGGTAGATGGTGTGGGGGATTATGAATAAAATCAACATCCGTATCATGTACTGCATACATCAATAAAGAAAGATTTATGAGGTCATTTAATTCGTCAAGCAATATTGTTGATATAAGTTAATAGATAGGCAAAATAAATTGCCCCGTTGGTCTAGACGTCACCAACGCCACTGCGGAACACGAGGTCCAGGGTTCGATCCCCGTGTCAGGCAATGCCTTACTGTGTTTTACCAGTAACATTCCGGAGTCTGGATTAATGCTTGCCCCTCTTTTATACTTAATTCACTGGCGAAATCCGAGTGTATTAATACACCTCAGAGGGTCTAGTGCGAGTTTTTCACTGCCGCCGTCACAAGTCACCGCGTCGACGTAAACGTAGATTTGTATAGGATCGGAACAGCGCCTCTGTCGGCCGAAAGATGACACTATTGTGTGCCCATACAAATCTGCGTTTACGTAGACGCGATGACTTGTATTGTGACGCCGATTTTAAGAAAACTCGCACGAGGCTACTCTTTTGGAGATGAATACCATAAATGGCCAAAACAACACACTCAAATTAATCACGAACCATAGATACATTACATACAGATTTTCACATATATTAAAAATATAATAATATAGATAACTTATCAACAAATCAACTAAAAACTATTTAAGTGAGATTATAATACAGCTCTAATGGAGTGGAGCGGGTAATGCGGTGTGGTCGGGTTTGTTAGTAATTAGTTTACCATTCGACAATAGTGTCTCAGGATCTACAAACAGTCGTACGCGAGGCTTTTGGGACCGGGACCTTCCTGGTACTGACGTCACGGTCTTTACTAAATACTTTTTGGAATATATATTATATTTCTCCCTCAAAAATATTTATTAAATTCAAGGGACCGCGGTCCCAGACCAAAAAGCCTCCTAAAATTCATAGATTGTATAGTTTTGAATCGCGGAAGTTTCCAATTTGGATCACACCGCTATCTGGCCCATTGTTGACTGCCTCTATCACTGGATTCCTTTTTACACAAAGCCTTTGACGCCTGTCTTTGTTTGCCAGAAGATCAGAATGAGACGCCTATGTCGGAATCGATGCGTAACGTCTCTACCGACTATTTTATTGTTACAGTATACACTTCATATTTTTAATATCGGATGAGAATGACTTGGCTTTACTTTGTATGCAGAAGCTTTTTTTTATTAATTTTCTCTTACGAGCAATATTCTACTTTTAGTTTGCATTTACCGTGCACGTGTTTGTTTTGCGATAAGACATAATTCTGTAGAATTCCCTCAAAGTTGACTAAGTCCCGCCTACATACAGCAGAGACATGAATGTCTCTAATACTATAGAATCATCTTCGGTGAAAAGTGGGTGTTATTATAACGACACCTCTGCCTATCCCTTCAAGGAATACACGCGTGAGTATATGTATAGAATCACCACAAAGTTGACTAAACTCCCGCCTACACACAGACACGTGGATTCTAACCCGAGCGTTGTCGAAGGACTATAACATTATGAAGTCGTGAAGTTTGTTACATTTAAACTGTGTCCATCCTGTTACTAAAAGCAACAATTTAACCATCAAGCTGCACTTAACATCGTAAGCCGAGTTTACACAGCACTGACAATGCAATTTTAGTTAATTCGATCGCGAACGCGCGTCCCGCGGCCCGCGCCGGTCGAATGGTAAACTAATTACTAACAAACCCGACCACACCGCATTACCCGCTCCACTCCATTAGAGCTGTATTATAATCTCACTTAAATAGTTTTTAGTTGATTTGTTGATAAGTTATCTATATTATTATATTTTTAATATATGTGAAAATCTGTATGTAATGTATCTATGGTTCGTGATTAATTTGAGTGTGTTGTTTTGGCCATTTATGGTATTCATCTCCAAAAGAGTAGCCTCGTGCGAGTTTTCTTAAAATCGGCGTCACAATACAAGTCATCGCGTCTACGTAAACGTAGATTTGTATAGGATCGGAACAGCGCCTCTGTCGGCCGAAAGATGACACTATTGTGTGCCCATACAAATCTGCGTTTACGTAGACGCGATGACTTGTATTGTGACGCCGATTTTAAGAAAACTCGCACGAGGCTACTCTTTTGGAGATGAATACCATAAATGGCCAAAACAACACACTCAAATTAATCACGAACCATAGATACATTACATACAGATTTTCACATATATTAAAAATATAATAATATAGATAACTTATCAACAAATCAACTAAAAACTATTTAAGTGAGATTATAATACAGCTCTAATGGAGTGGAGCGGGTAATGCGGTGTGGTCGGGTTTGTTAGTAATTAGTTTACCATTCGACCGGCGCGGGCCGCGGGACGCGCGTTCGCGATCGAATTAACTAAAATTGCATTGTCAGTGCTGTGTAAACTCGGCTTACGATGTTAAGTGCAGCTTGATGGTTAAATTGTTGCTTTTAGTAACAGGATGGACACAGTTTAAATGTAACAAACTTCACGACTTCATAATGTTATAGTCCTTCGACAACGCTCGGGTTAGAATCCACGTGTCTGTGTGTAGGCGGGAGTTTAGTCAACTTTGTGGTGATTCTATACATATACTCACGCGTGTATTCCTTGAAGGGATAGGCAGAGGTGTCGTTATAATAACACCCACTTTTCACCGAAGATGATTCTATAGTATTAGAGACATTCATGTCTCTGCTGTATGTAGGCGGGACTTAGTCAACTTTGAGGGAATTCTACAGAATTATGTCTTATCGCAAAACAAACACGTGCACGGTAAATGCAAACTAAAAGTAGAATATTGCTCGTAAGAGAAAATTAATAAAAAAAAGCTTCTGCATACAAAGTAAAGCCAAGTCATTCTCATCCGATATTAAAAATATGAAGTGTATACTGTAACAATAAAATAGTCGGTAGAGACGTTACGCATCGATTCCGACATAGGCGTCTCATTCTGATCTTCTGGCAAACAAAGACAGGCGTCAAAGGCTTTGTGTAAAAAGGAATCCAGTGATAGAGGCAGTCAACAATGGGCCAGATAGCGGTGTGATCCAAATTGGAAACTTCCGCGATTCAAAACTATACAATCTATGAATTTTAGGAGGCTTTTTGGTCTGGGACCGCGGTCCCTTGAATTTAATAAATATTTTTGAGGGAGAAATATAATATATATTCCAAAAAGTATTTAGTAAAGACCGTGACGTCAGTACCAGGAAGGTCCCGGTCCCAAAAGCCTCGCGTACGACTGTTTGTAGATCCTGAGACACTATTGCTGATGTTGTGATTTGAGACCAATTTCGTTAAGACTTGATCGATAAAGGCATAAGAAGACCTAAGAAACGATATTGTGTGGCAAATTAAATGACTAGAAAAGGAGTGAGAGATATGAAGGACGATAGAGAAATGAAAGAGTAATATGGGATAGCGGTAGGAGAATTTATTGTGGAAGAGTGAGCGGCTTCTCGAGGAGGTTAGCTCCCGTCGCTAGTAACTTGAGACATCTTGCTTTGTCGCGCACCGGCGCGGTGTGGCGAGGTGGGCTTCCGGCGTCGCTTTGTGCGCCACTGATACAACGCGCCGATAAATATTGTGGCGAGCTTTGAGCCAGCCTTTATACATATTACGCCGACCTATCTGCGCAAACTTCATAACTCATTGTTTACACCCGGTGTGTACAAAGGCCGCGGTCATTTTCTTCACTTTTATATTTCGGCTTTAGGCAAAGGGAATTCTTTTGCGGAGGTCACTTCAATTTGTTAGGCAAAAAACTGGCGACGATGACATAAAGCTTTAAGATTATTCTCAGTTATTAATCCTGGAGATATTATTATGCTTATTATACATATATTTATTTAACTATTGAACTTTATTGAATATGTATATACACAACATAAGCAAGTAACTGTAACCAATATCGGTCATACGCCACAAGTACCGCGAATAGAGTAGGTACATCTGGACAAAAGAATTTCGAAGTAATCTGTCGCTTTGCAACAACGCGACTCAACTCAAATTTCATAAGTCGCGTCGCTTGGTGCGGTCTCGCTTTGCCAACGTTACGTAAACACCTCTCGACAATCGCTATGATCTAACACACCCTTTGACTAGGGCCACAAAGCGATTATGGCGGTGACGAACTTCGTTTATACGATAAACTCATTTCTACCACCAAAGGGTTACTATGAACGATGCTTCAATAGGAAATCTGTTTTCTTCTTTTGATCTGTGGTTTCCAATTGTGCAAAACATGGTGACTTACGTTTGTTTATGATTTTTCAAAGCGTACTTTTCTTTTGATCATCTTGTATCTTTCTGAAGCTCGTGCCACAAAACGTTGAAGTAAATATTTAAAGATTTCGAATTAAAATTTGCTGGCTCGTGTTGATTAACCAACTACCAAGTTATTACGTATAAGACTTCATACGAAACCGCATTAATGTACGAGATCAAAGAGTTGACATAGAGAACGGTGACAAAGAGATAAAAGCGTGGAATTTCGCACGGCGTCTTGAGCACATGTTGATTAGTTGGCTGGCACGTGGTAAGGTCAGCAGAATGCGGAGTGGCCGGCGCCTTTGTGTCTCCCGCTTTGATCTCGCGCGAGCCGACCGACGCCGACGCCTCACGGCGCGTGCTCCGATTGATTTCAAGTTTTGTTAATTATATTATCACCGCTAATGCCGCTAGAACAAACGACGCGGTCCATCTAACGATGGGGCAGAATAAAATGCTCAACTCAATGTAAAATATTAGCAAACATTTTCTTTAATCTAGGGAATCGTTTTGGTTTTCACTCCCGACTTAGATAATCTCGTAAGCATACGAGTTGCCTTTGACCTTGGCGTCTCAATCTGCAGCTAAACACGCTGAGAAGCGGTGCTGGCAATTTTATCATTGATCATTTTCCATGAACCATTTGGAGGCTAAAGCAAACTAACTGGTGATCTGCTTAAAGAAGCTGCTATTGCAAAAGTTGAAAGCTTTCATAAAGGCACACCTGGTCTACATTCCAATGTACGTCCCCACAAATGTGAGAAGTAAATAATTCACTAATTGCAGCCGAAATGCCTGGGTGCTGCACCAGCCACTACAGCGGTCCTAATGAGCGCACCTTTTCTAAATCAAATATTTTTTATTTGTCATGCATGTGCTCTAGTAGGGCTGATTTCTATATTTATTCTTCCACTTGCCTCACATGTGAGATGGTATAAATGTGTATAATTAATTCATGTTTGATTGTTCTGCAGTAAACTTGAAATTTGCGTTCTTTATCAACAGGTAGTTTGGTAACGGCAAAATTAAAATTTCGTTCTTTTGAGGAATTAACAACATAAATAACTCTTTGACAAAGACCTGAAGGAACTAAAATATTCATGCAACCGATTTCGTAGACTCTAAAATAAACTAGATATATTTACCATACTGCGAGATTTCTCGACAACCCTGCTCCGAAACAATTTCTAGCAGTCAAATTTCCGAGTTTTCTCTTTGATAGTAAAGTCTTTGACAGCACGTAAAGGTAAATAACAAACTATGATTTCTAATTACTCTTGCAGGACGTGTGCTGACGTACTTCCATCTACCTACATCATTTGGGCAACCATATTCCTCGAATAATTTATTTTGATTATAAGATTCGAGGAATGAGCTACACTGTAGCTATTGCGCATATCGTTGGTTCAACAAAGTCAAGCAACCCTTAGCCAGTAGTTGGAGGGGTGACCGTCCGAGTTCCCTCCGCGCCTCGGAGAGCACGTTAAGCCGTCGGTCGCGGTTGCCAATTTAACATCGTTGGCAATTGTTACTGCTCAGTCGGAGGCCTAAGAGTGTCCGACAACTGTTTTAAAAAGGAGTTACGGAGGTTAGCTGGCAGTCGCTAAGTATAAAAGTCAGGTGATCAGCCGAATCGGGTTGAATCAAGTGCCGCCGCCAGGGAGACAATGATGATAATATTCTAGGAATATTTATAATTATGTTATACTGGATGGCAAATAATAAGACCTAATCTTCGCATTTAAATCAGGTGAAACATATTGTGAGCAAAGACCTGAAACCATTGCCATAATCCACACCATAAAATAAAATAAAATAGTTCAACCCCAAAGTCCTTACCCTAGGATAATTAAAATGACTTCCAAATGATTATCTCAAGGCAACACCGCCACCGAGGTGCGAAACTCATACAAGCGTGAAATTGTACAAATAAATAGCGGTAAAGATAATAAGTTACTGGGAAATTGCTAATGATGAGTTGCGCGGGGGCCGCGGGCGGTGCATTAAGCCGGCGGCAAACATCAAAGGGCCCTTTGACCGAGCCGACACTCCCACACCTCCCGCCGCGCCGCCCGCGCCCGAGCTACGAAGTACGAACGACACGAGCATTTGACTAGTAATATCAATTAATCAATCCCTCTCTACTGTTTCTGGACAAGCATTCGGCTTCCTGTGTTCGCTCGCTTTGTAGTTTACTGATCAATTAATGGGATCCTGTGTCATTTCGGATCGGGGGAATGAATTACAGTTTTTTAAATGCCGTAGGGGACAAAATAGAATTAATATAGCTTCCATTTATTGTGAATATGTTTGGTAATTTTATATTTGTATTCAGATGATGCAATGAAAATCAGTTGGTTATAACCATGTATGTTCTAATAATTGGATTAAACTGAATCCATCTTAATTTCATAAATGGGAGTGTATTTACAGTTTTCCTGCGATCTAATTAATGTGTGATCAAATTAGCCTTGTTTGTTCGTAAATTGTTGAATGTTAACTTTTCACGAGATCTCCTCTAAATAGTATTTTTTTCATTTAAACGACAAAGGATATTGCAGATAAAACACTTTGCTGGTAAAGCCAGTCCATCGATAATTTTATAGAGACGAAAAATCTGTTTGATTGCTTGATTATATATTTTTTTTTTTATTGCGATTAGGTTCCAACTTCCAACAGAAATAGGAAACTTATGGACCTATTTAAAAAAAACCACAAATGAAATGATACACATATGCTGAGTAACTAACACAGGCAATTAATTGTGTTAATCGAAGTTAATAAGGGATCCGTAAAAGCAAAGCTGCAGACGGAAGCTAGTATTTAATAGTGTTAAGAACTAAGAAATACTTAGTATTACTGTGTCAAAGTGCTAGCGGACAATAGAGAGGGTTGGCGATTGCTTCACCGACAAGAGCCTGGCTCTTAAATAAATGATGATGAATACTTAGTATTACGTAATTGATATAGATCAAGTCTAAAGGCTAGACTGTGACTGTGTTTCTTTATGCAGATCACTCTGCCACCGACACTCTAATATTATAAACGTGAAAGTTTGTATGTATGTATGTATGGATGGATGTTTGTGACTGTTTCGCAAAAACTACTGAATATCTATTTTCTATCTACACATCTATATCTATACAGATAAATTAAATTGAAGTGTCTGTTTGTAATTCCAAAATAACAGTTTTTCATTAATTGCATATGAAAGCATACACGCTACTGACACAAAAAAAATCAAGATTTACATTTTTTCTGTCTGTTTGTCTGTTTGTTCCAGGTAATCTCTGAAACGGCTGGACCGATTTTAACGGGACTTTCACTGGCAGCTACCTGATGTTTCAAGGAGTAACTTAGGCTTTAGTACTTTTATTAATTAAAAATATTAGGGTTCCGCGACAATAATGAAGAAACTAAATCTACGCGGGTGAAACCGCGGGGCACAGCTAGTATTTTAATAAACATTTACAATAATATATCTTCATCAGAATAACACAGGCTATAATGTATAATCCTGTGCAAACGAAGTCGCCGGGAGCAGCTACTTAGTTAATTATAAAAACTCATGTTACTAACCGGCCTATCAACCATCGAATCCCACTTATTTATTACAAAGCCCACTGGGGGTGGATACAAAGCAAACACATTACGGTCTCAGAAGTTATCGCGGCGTTAGGGTTTTTCCATGATGATCGTGGGAATTGAAAGATAACAACTTAACTTGGATACAAAATCGTTTTTATACTATCAAGGTGACAAACACACAGCCCGCTTAATTGTAAGCGATCTTGGCAGCGAAGTAGAATTGGATTGGACCCTTCAGCGGATTCGTTATGAAATATAATTATGCAGTTCCGCGTCAACTATTTTAGTCATAAATAATATACACCATAACTTTTCGTAAATCTGTTAAATTGTTCTCCGTGAACAAAGGGCCTAGTGCGAGTTTTTCACTGCCGCCGCGACTTGTGACGGCGATATTAAGAAAATTCGCACTATGTACACTTTTCACTGAAGATGTCGTGCCTGATGGTGAGAACATCGGCGTATCACTATACTTTTCTTTGAATTTCTTCTCAGATATATTTACAGGTTTCATGATGTTTTCCTTCTATGTAAAGTCCGTGGAGTAACATTACTGCATTTTATATTATTGTAATAAATACAAAATTATTTTTTATTTTACGGTTCCGTACCGTAAATGGAAGAAAATACACTTATTCGATCACTATTTTGTCCGTGTAGGTGTAACCACGGATTTTCTCAAGAACGAGTGGACTGCTAGGTCCAGTTGATTTTATTATTTAACAATAACACACTCTAGAGATTAAAGGATTTCAGGTCAAAAACTGAAGGCTGATAATATTAATTTTCCTTTGCCTGCCATAAATATCGCACTATCTATTGGAAGACGTACGCATGACAACTTTAATCTACGCTGAATATTTTTCTTAATATAACATTCTAGCAATGTAATGAGGAAAAGCCCACAGAACGAGTACTTTCCTACGACATTCCAAATTTCAATCTTTTAATCGTATTCGTTTGTACACATAAAACGGAATGTGTTATTTGTGCACTCGTATGGTGAGCGATTAGACTTAACATAACATACCATTGATCTTGATCGTGAGTGTTCAATTCAATTTACTTGCAAAATCTGTGGAACATCTGGCCGACGAATTAATTTTCATATTCAGGCCTACTCTCTTATTTTTAAACCGTCCAGAAAACTTACCAACAGTTCGAATTGTTTTGAATTTAGTTCCGCATTTTCAGGTTTAAATTCTGGAATAACTTACAAGACATGAGAATTCAAACAATGTTAAGTGAGAGTGTTGGCTTGGTGTCGACAGCGGTCTAGCAATCACCTGACTCTCCAAGGTATCGTTATATGTCGAGCGACACTCGCTCCGGCGCGATAACGAGCCACTCCAGAAGGAACTGCACTAAGCCCACTGATTCCGACGTGGTGACATACGGTGGCAAGGGTCGTAGCTGTCGGCTCCAACATTTCAACGAAGTTAGATTCGAAATTGCAAAGCGAAAGAAATACTTCTAACCAAAGTGCTTACTGTGTAACCTTTTTTGGACCGAGATGTCACAAATTGAGTGAATTAAAGTAAAACCTAGCCTCCAATTGGTTATCTTACAAGTATAATAAAATATGAAACTAGATCAATGTACTCCAATGATTTTGATTAGTATATTTCATCTTATTGAAGTCATAATTGAGTAATAACAAGTAGGAGTGAATTTAAGGATCAATTTTTAATTTTGCTCTACAAAGGCATAGCTCAGATCGACAGTTGGGAATTGATGCGAGATGCGGAAACCAACCTCCTCAGGTCTAATACAGAGGGCGTAATTGGCGTGGTCCGAGGCAAGATGCCGTGCTGATTGTTTGGGCCACTCGTGATCAATCGACCGAGCATCCGACCGATGTGCAATTACACCAAAGGTAGGTATTGCATTCCTAGATTAATTGCTGTTTTTGTGCAACTTCACCAAATGCGAAGCGTATATTTCTTTGTGTTCACGTAATCGAAGAATTTTATTTATAGGATCGCGACTTACTTATAAAATCAAGTTATCATAGGTGTTGATGTTATCGCTTCGTGACCTTATTTACATAGAAAGGACGGCCGGCCTAGCATCACAGGCATCACAACCAACAAGTCACGAGCGTTGAGTGAGGTCAGTGTCGTGTGAACATCCGTAGCCCCATTAGGTACTTTGGAGCAATGCAGCTTTGATCAGTTGCTTAATTTTACCAGTTCACCTTTAATTGCCATTGACAAATGTATTTATCAGAAATTATACGGAGGCAGAACTACGGAAAATATTATGAAGAGGTATATAACGTTTTAATGAGTTTCGGAACAAATTAATTTTCCATGTGACAAAATGAGAATGCATTAATTTATTCATGATTGCACTTAACGAGCTGCATCGCAAAAAGGCACGTTCCAATTTCACGACCCAGTTGGATATCAACAGTGAACAATCGAAGCTCGAACGCACAGGTCTACGCCTCAAGTGACACTAGACATCGGCTCAAAGGCGAGTGTTTGCCCCTTTGTCTTACTGGGCAATTAGTGCAGTCCGTTCATTTAATTCTATCGGTCGATTAGCAATGGACCCAGGTGCCCATTAATTGTTCGCCGCCAATTTGCGTACGGTCCCTTGTTGGGCGCCAATGTGGCCGGAACGCCATATCACAAAGCCTTGCGTATATATACGATATTATATTGTGCATATGATGTACGTATTTGTCTCGTAATATGTTAATAAGACACATGTAAAGGGTTTATTGTTGAATTCATATCGTCGGATCTATTGATATTTACGCTTCAATGATTACTTAACCTACTCTTATACCTAAAAGAATTTTAATTTATGAACACCATACACAGCCTATAATAGCGAAATTTTAAGAAATATTCCATAGTTAGACAACTGTCCCAGTTGGATAATACAAAGCGCACACACGATCCAAAGTCTTCGAGACCATATTTATCTTAGCCATCAGAAAGAGTTGGAAAACTTGGTAAATCACGACGGGTGCCCGCATGCCGACTTCAGTAACTTTTATATTACAAGATTGGACGGAATCATTCAATTTAATACTCCCGGCCAGAGTTCGCCGCTACTTCCAGAAGTGAAAAGTTTTGATATTTTCAATATGGCTAAAGGGTTTAATATAAAGTTTTTGTGGGTGTCTTTGATATTTTATAAAGTGATTCTTAAATATGCAATACCACTTTAGTGCATCATATTTCGTTAACCTTTAGCTTTAACAAATATTATCATGCAACCAAGTCTAAATCTGACAGCCATCATCTTCATCTCCCTGGCCTTATCCCATGTATTTGGGGTTAGCACTTGATTCAACCCGATGTGGCTGATCAACTGATTTTTATACGAAGCGACTGCCATCTGACCTTCGTAACCCCTTACTCGAGGAAAATCGGCAATCTGGGTTAAACCAGTTGTCAGACTTACTTAGGCCTCTGACTGACCTGTAACGATTGCCGAAGATGTTAAATTGGCAACCGGGACCAACGGCTTAACGTGCTATCCGAGGCACGGAGGGAACTCGGGCGGTCACCCATCCAACTACTGGCTAGGCGTATGGTTGCTTAACTTTGCTGATCGCATCATATGCGCATTAGCAACAGTGCCACGAGCCCCTCTGTCTGATCTGACAACAGCCAATTCTCAGTATATTACTTAAGTAAGAGACGAAGTGAGGGAGGGAGAGCAGTTTATTAGTTGACAGATATGACGTAAACAATACTGCAGATTATGACGTATATTCCAACTAAATCTAAAGTGGTATTCAACGAACAATAAATTAAGTCAGTTTACATACTGTATTGGTGCTGATCTGAGATCCACTTTAAAGATATTGATGATTGAAACTTTTGTAATCATCTGTTATGATTGTACGCCAAAATCAAATATCTAATATCTTTAAGATGTCTTAGGATTTTCTTAGACATTTGTTTTGGCATTATAACAATTTAAAACTTTATCATAGATACTAAAGTAAAAATAAATAATATCCGATGAGACAGGCATCACCTAAAGGGATATTATGATCATATTTTACAACCCGCGACTTCGTTCTCGTGGAATAGTAACTTTGGGATAATGCTAACGTTTACCCGCGATTGGTCTTAGCGTGATTACATTATAGCCTGCCTCGATGATTGGGCTGGGACACTGAATCATTTTTCAAATCGGATCTGAATGAGCGAGCTTCAAGCGTTCAAGCAAACAAACAAGCGCTTTACCTTTATATACAGGGTGTCGGGGAACCCGGACAGCTCTTAAAATATGTGATTGGGTATCATTTTAGGAAGCAATAAAAATTATTATGACAAAAATATTTTCTTCCGTTTTCGAGTAATTGATGTTCAAAGTTGACCATATCAATACCTTATCTTCCCATTAAAATAAGCAGCTATAACGTAGAGTTATTTACGTGAAATCTAACTACGTTTTTATTTTTTTCTCCCACTAATCAATCTTGAAATAATCCCATTAAATCATTTTTCGAAACCATTAACCTACCCCTTAATTTAAAAAGTTTAATGACCGCGTACGGAATGTAGATAAACGCTGGCGCGCGTTCATTCAATTGCTTAAGGCCGCGAGCTCTTCGGCTATAGCTTATAACTACATTATCGTTGGAGCTAGATATTTTGCGATTTCAATATTGTGATATATTCATAAAACCCTACAACTTCTAGAAGACAACTGTTCCTTTTTTTCCGACACCTTGTATATTACTTTAAATAATACTTAACATAAAGTAGTAATTTCTTTTCGTCATATAAATCAGGCAATGGAACAAAATTGTAACTCGCAAGACTTTTTTCACTCGTAGAAGTACAGAACGTTTCACAAAGGTATTTCTGTTCTGTGAAAAAAGAACCTCCCGCCGTACTTACTTTGAGGCGAGGAGATTCATTGGCAAAGCACAGTAAAGGAAACTAGTCCACTTATACCACAAAGCTATGAGTTGTCCCCTTTGGGTATTTCACTAGCGTCGAACGGCATGACGTTATAAACTAAGTTGTACTCGATTTTGTTTTAATAAAAGGATTCTATACTAAGTAATATTATAAAGCTGAACAGTTTGTTTTTTGTTTGGCTTGAAGTGAAAAATATGTTTTGTGTTAGATACGTTACGGAAGGCTTTAGGCTTTATAACATCACGTTACGACTTATATAGAAGCGAAGTATCAATGGAAAATGTTACAAAAAGGGGAAAAATATCACTAATTTATATAGGTTTTATTGTTACACTACACACAGCTAGTATATGCCATTAAAATTATCGTTCACATTATGTTGATTAAGAGTAAGAGCATTCTCTTCTTCTTATCTCTTATTGGGTATTTTTAAAGAACTTTTTTCTTAGCTTTATTATACAACATATACATATATCTCATGGGGGTAGGCAGATACTACTATTAGTCACATACTACGATCCTTGCATACTTATTTCGCTTCGTCTACACTTAAATCTCTCCAATGAACGAGACTAGGATATTTTTTAAGGTTAAACCTCTTTTACGGCGACGCGCAAACGGGGCAGACGAAAAAGATCGCAGGACCAACTGAAAGTTTACCTGAATAATTGGTCCCAGCAAGTCCAAGGAAAGAGGGAAGGGAGCAGGACCTTTGCCCAGCAGTGACACATCAAAATTATAATAATAACTAGCTGTGCCCTGCGGTTTCACCCGCGTAGATTTAGTTCCATCCTTATTGTCGCGGAACCCTAATATTTTTAATAAAGTAAAGTAGCCTAAGTTATTGCTTGAAACATCAGCTACCTACCAGTGAAAGTCCCGTTAAAATCCGTCCAGTCGTTTCAGAGATTACCCGGAACAAACAGACAGACAGAGAAAAAATTTAAAACTTGGTTTTTTAGTGTCTGTAGCGTGATTACTTTCAAATGCATTTAGTGAAAAGCTGTAAATTTGGAATTACAAACAGACACTTCAATTTTATTTATCGGTAAAGATATGCATGTATAGATTCATGTTTTAGGTCTGTAGGCATGAATAGAATATTTAGTTATTCCAAAATTCAATAGAACTTGTATCCGCATCATGATATGTTATGAAGGTAGGTTTCGCGGAATAATTCCTAACAAGAACTCCTACGTTTTCTAGGAAATTTAATTTAGAATTTGCTCCCCCGTAATGTTTTTCATCTCAGGTATTTTATAAATAGTCCGTACCATTTGCGATTCAGGTACTTAGTCGTCATTAGATGTAATCCTCTTAGCTCTTTCATAAAATACCAGCTGTGCCCCGTTGTTTCACCCACGTAGGCTTAATTTTAAAAGAAGCCTGACGAGCTTCATCTATCTGCTAGTGAAAGAGTCGGTTAAATCGATCCAGCCGTTTCAGAGATTAGGAACACACGGACGGATTATAATATTTATGTAATAGTGATTAAAATGAAAAATTTGGACTATAAATACAGAGGAGAACGCAAAGTTAAGTGTCAACTTTACTTTGATGATAGAACTACGGTAAGAGCGTGGGTCCCATTATCTTTATATGTATAGTATAAATCCCACCAAAATCTATACAGATAAATAAAATTGAAGTGTCTGTTTGTAATTTCAAAATAACAGCTTTTCACTAAATGCATATGAAAGTATACACGCTACTGACACTAAAAAAACAAGTTTTACAATTTTTCTCTGTCTGTCTGTCTGTTTGTTCCGAATAATCTCTGAAACGGCTGGACGGATTTTAACGGGACTTTCACTGGTAGGTGGCTGATGTTTCAAGGAGTAACTTAGGCTACTTTTATTAATTAAAAATATTAGTGTTCCGCGCCATGAAGCATGAAACTAAATCAACGCGGGTGAAACCGCGGGGCACAGCTAGTCATAAATATAAAAAACGAGAGTCAAGTTCAATACAAAAATTAAGCTTGGCTGTACGCTTCTTCGCAAAATGTATGGAGATCTAAATGAGTGCCAAGTTCAATGCAAAATGGAAATATGTATTTATACATGAACAAATATTACACTCTTGTTATTTGCTTTACTGGATACCAATAACAATTGCTGTCATTAAAAAAGTTAGATTTTAAAGTAAGTCAGATTCAGGTCAGGAAGTCAGATCAGGTTTTAATGAGTAAGGTGTTCTTCGTATAATTAAATGTATAAAAGAAGCTGTGCCTCGCGGTTTCACCCGCGATTTTAATTTCATGGTTGCCCGCGGATCCCTAATGTTTTTAACAATCTAAGTAGCCTAAGTTACTCGCTGTAATATTAGCTATCCATCAGTGAAAGTCCCGTCAAAATCCGTCCAGCCGTTTCAGAGATTACCCGGAACAAACAGACAGACAGAGAAAAATTTAAAAAAATGTTTTTTTTGTGTCAGTACCGTGTATACTTTCATATGCATTGAGTGAAAAACTGTTATTTTGCAGTTACAAACAGACACTTCAATTTTATTTAGATGTATAGATGTATAGATAGATATATATGTATAGATATATAGATGTAAAGATATAGATTATCTGTATAGATGTATAGATTTCGTACACATGTTTAGGTATCAGATTGGCAGATAAACTTACCTTTGCCTACAAAGACATATGTCAGTGTACAGGTGCCGTCACAAACTTGGAGTGCTTAGCGAAAATAAGCACTTACTTTCATGAATATTAATAAATTATTATAATAATAAAGTCTCTACAAAATAGAGGGTTATTGTAGAGATTTTAGAGCAGCCATATTTAAAGCAAAAACCGTAATATTTTTCGGCGCAACGATCAAAAAGGCACTTAGGCCGTTATATCACGAAGCGGTGGCATTAGCGCACTGTCGCATCTTCGGGGGGCGGCGAGATCAAAGGATAGGTACACAGTAACCGCTCCCATTGATGTCGCGCACAAAGGGAATTGATTGTTGCAAACCTCTTTTTAAAAAAAAGAGAATAGAGGGATTGATGACACAAGTACTTTCTCATGTCACATAGGTCATAGCAAATAGGCGAGTCTAGGGTACCTAACTACCTAGCTATGTATACACTGTTTTGTTTCATGTTCCAATATACAATTGTGTGCGTGTGTGTACTGCGGATTATTGAGTACCTTTTGTTTCTTTGTGCAAGCTTACAATTCTTAAGTGATTTATTATGTACTAGCTGTGCCCCGCGGTTTCACCCGCGTAGATTTAGTTTCATCTTTATTGTCGCGTAACCCTAATATTTTTAATAAATAAATGTAGCCTTAGTTACTCCTTGAAACATCGGCTACCTATCAGTGAAAAGTCCTGTTAAAATCGGTCCAGCCGTTTCAGAGATTACCCGGAACAAACAGACAGACAGACAGACAGAGAAAATCTGTAAATCTTGGTTTTTTAGTGTCAGTAGCATGTAAACTTTCATATGCATTTAGTGAAAAGCTGTTATTTTGGAATTACAAACAGGCACTTCAATTTTATTTATCTGTATAGATGTATAGATATAGATTTTTAAAATTGTATAATATTTCTGAAAAGAGTAAGTTATTACTGATTTTCTTGACAGGTTCTGCTCAGTAAAAGCAACCTTCCGAACCTGACAGTAGCATGTATAATACTGTATAATTAATATGTATATATCTGTATAATAATTATGTAATTCTGATGATCATTCTGATTGAATGTACTTTGTTAAAAGTCTAATCGGATAAAAAATATTTTTGAGTTTGAGTTAAGTTAAATACTTCTTTTGTTGATTTCATAAAGTAGTTAGAATTAATCTATTCTTTACTTACTCAAATCTCATTCATTAGAAGCCTCATCTGATGGAAGGCATATTTTGTTTTACGAACCACACATTTATTTTAAAAGTCTCAATAACTCAGATTTAACCATACAAATAAAATAAACTTTTTTGGGCCGCAATCAATTTTGAGAAATATAAATGGTGCTTCTAATATTACAATGTCATGTTATGAAATATGGTAAGCACCTTAATTTTAGATAAAACTAGAATTTTTTTTGGAAAACCTAGTACTTAAGAGTGGATTTTTATAAGAAAAACTACAACTGTACTGATTCAATTTATGAGCACTAATCAAAATTAGTAGGGATAAGTGTGCATGTATTTTAACCGACTTAAAAAAAGGAGGAGGTTATCAATTTAACTTCATGTTTTTTACATCTGAACTTTCTGTGTGAATAATTTAGATGATATTTTTTTACTGCATTGCATCATACTGACAGACTCATAAAATGTCTATGTATTCAAGGTCAGTGTTCATAACTCTCGACAGCACTTATAAGTGGAGAATTACTTATTTAACTATGCTAATATGTAACTTTTAAGTTTAATATTTAAACAAAATATTCTGAAGCTCAGTGTAAACCCGTTCCGAGTATTATTGTATATTATAATATATAAGCACCCTGCCAGAAATAAGTAATATAGAGGTTAGTAAAAGTTTAAAATATGTTATATTCAGAACAAAGCTATCAAATAAATTTACAGGCTTCTTAAACTCTAAATTCAAAAGTTTGTTCAAAGCTTCATATCATTCATTGAGAGATGTTGATAGCCAGTTATTTAAACCATAACTAATTTATATTTCTTTTTATATTTATAAGGTAAAAACTACTTTCAAGTCCAATAAAAAAACACTGATTTGGACCAAAGACACAGGACTGACTTTATAGATATTCTTGTATAAATAACAACAAATTTATCTGCATGTATTGAAGGAAATACATCTTGGCGGGATTTTACATTTAGAACCTTAATGTAAATTATAGTGGCGACTGTTATACTGTTTACAAGTAGTGGCCGAATGAAACATGTCCTTAACATAATGAGACGCGAAATAATAGGTCAGTGGGTAAATTCATTCCCAAAAATAGTTTTCAACTTTTTAATTGAACACAAAACTTTTTTTTTTAATAATATTCGTACTTTTTTGATGTTGTATTGTCAATCGGGTACATTTCAATAGTTTTCATAATAAAACTTATGGTAACATCTTCAATACAACCGTAGACAAGACATCCTAACCTTACAGAATTATTTATAACTATTACCCGTCCCTCCACTATTGTTTAACCAGTGGAAAAATGAAATTAGGCTAATTATAAAGTTTTCAAGCATAAAAACAAACGTTCGCATCCAAGGTGTTAATTTTAGAAGTCATAATCTTGAAATAAGCATCAGTTCCTTACCTCGTTGACACCTGAAGTGATCCAGAGTTCGTTCAAACTTTACACACAAAACTTTCAACTTTCTTGGTACAGTTTCAGCACTAAACAATAAATTATCACTTCGTATAACTTTAAATCAAGTGTTTCAACTTACAAACGAACAGAAAACATAATAGTCACGACAAAACAAAAATTTATTCACACGCTTGACGTCGCTTTCGCCATGGTGTTGATGCACATTAGAGCACTCTGTCGGCGAATTGGAGAACTAATAAAGGATTGTGCGTTCCGGTACACACATCTAACTAAATTAATAAAGAGAAGAGAAGTCATCTCATTTCTGCTTTTGAGGATCGGAATGGGTGATAAACCGGTTTGCTTCTTCAAGCGGTTAAAAACCGGTACCCGAGTCCTAAGCCCATAGACATAAAAAAGGTCCGAGTCTATGCCTAAACCGAAAGGATTTCGGCACAGACTGCTTTTGTAACACTATCGTTTTCTGTGACGTAGACAGACTTAAAAAGAGCCAGGTAATGAGTATAGATCTTTAATTTTTTTTGTCTTTGCGTCCGGTGCTTTGTCTGTGTTGGTGCAAAATGCTGAAAATTTCTTTATACCATTTTGTAATCTTTTGCGTTTGTCCGGGTGCCAATACAAATTTTACCTTAGCCACAGGACACATAAGGATAATTTAATCGACGCACTCATACTGACACACGCATGTCCGAGCGTCCCTGACACAACAGTTGATGTTATATCATAGCTTTAGCAGTGCTGTCAGGGTGGCTTCTTATGGCTGCCTAGCCTGAAAATATTTCTTTGGCGATCTGGCTGATCGCAAAATTTTAAAACGACAAAATACATATAAATAACTTGGACGGTAACTTTTTTTATAACTTCAAGAATGACAACCCTTACGCCTTATGAAACATTGAGTGGAGGGCACACTTTATCATTTCAAAAATAAGGCCTAGTTTTCTTACTGCTAGTAAAAGTAAGCTTATAATTATGTATACTGTGCCATAACCTTGGTATTTATTGTCGATTCCCTCCACGCCGAGTCGTTTTACTCAGAGTGCGTTACGTAGTCTTACTACCTCTGTGATATTAGGTACATTTGTCTCAAACAAGGAAAATGTTTGGCCTCTAATAAATGTACCATAGTAATTTCTTATTTTTCTTACGCATTTCATACACTAAAGATCGTAGTCATGTAAAAACCATTTAATTATAGTATAGTTTTTATGATAAACTGATGGAGCAACTGTAGGTAATAAATAAATATCTCTGCGGGTATTAAAATGAAACACATTTTCGACATTTAAGGTTTATTTGTAATGATTCAAATTAAATACTTGCTATTACGCAAACAAACTATATTTGTTGAAGTAATTACATAGCTTAAATCATGGTGCAAAGAATACCATACCATATCAACTAAAATACATTTATATTCACGCTATAATGAACTGAATTTAAATACGCATAATATTATCATTCTACTGCACTTATGAACAAACATAAATAAAATACTAAACAATAATCGAGTCGCAAATAATTGTTAACACTATGTTTCAGTAGAGCAGGTACAAAACAACACACACACACACACACATAGGTAACGATACGACGACCTCGCGCTCATTACAACTAATAAAATGACTAAAGCAAATGACTTTCATTCTTAAAACTCTACTATGTTATATAACTTTGAAGTCAAATAGTGTGAAATAGATGAGGTACATATCATATTGAGCTTAATTGCGTTTTTATAATAGTTTGAAAACGCAATCAAGCGTAATAGTATAACATTGATGTACAATTACCCCTATCATGAGTTTGCAACCGTTTTCATAATCTATACTCGCTAGCGTCTCCGTCGAATATTTGTATGAGATATTGTACAGCGCCTCCAAGCGGTGACGTGAAGAACTAAAATATGACATACAAATATTGTCGGAGACGCTAGCGAGTATACATTAGGAAAACGTTTCAAAATTCGTAATACGGATACATACTATAGTGTACTATATCGCTTCAAACCAAACCAGGCTAATATCACCAAAGTACAATTTGTATGGACATGTTCACACTGCGTTAAACAATATAGTACGGACTCAAAAACGGCGTCATCTGCTATTACTAATACTAATAACATAGCCTGAACGCTCATTTTCACCGAAGATGAGCAATTCCAAACATGATAGATGTTGAGTCTATCGCTGTCTCAGGCATTATATCGGGCAGGTTTCTAGATGTTTTACTTCACCGTAAAGCACGTGTAGTGAAAACCTTTTATACTTAAAGACTGTGAGCCTTTTTAATTACATCCTTTTCAAAGCTTAGTATTGGGGTACAGCATGCAGCGCGTATTAATAACTTTTCACTTTGGACGTTTTTACGGTCCAAAAATGAAACGTCAAAGCTCAGAAGTTCTCAATAAGCTCTGCTTAGACCGATGATGGTAGGCTTCTAAATGCCTACATGAATTAAAAGCGCACATAGAAAATTATCGGGGATACTGTGTTGTTTTTATTCGCCTTGCACCCTACATATAGACAGAGACAGACTTATAAAACGTCTATTGGCCATTTAACGTACGCGCTCATTATTCATGACGGGACCTGTATGTACGTATTATTTCTATTCTAAGCGGCCAAATTGCGATACACATAATTATACGTATTATTATGTCCACCACGTGTCTGTAATTAGGTATAAGATACAAGTAATGTTTGTAAAGTTCAGTCAATAACCTACACATTAGCCTCTGCATAACGAACTATAAGACAAAAGAGAAACACTGACTTTATTGCCTGATAGAATAAACACGGTACTTTAAAATTAAACAAGTAAAAACATAAAATTACATCTCTTTCTTAAATTTTATGTAGAAAAATCTACTTATGACTGAAAAATCTGCCATAGTCGGTATAATTTGAACTTTATTACCATAATAATATAAATTTATTGTAAGTTCGTGGATTTCTTAGAAAAGGCATAGTTATTATTGCTTTCATTTCTAGAGGATTATTTATTAAATTAGTTTATATAACGCATGTAACTTTAATACCTATCTAGACTTAGTACAACATGTTGTTTATGGTGTATGAACAATTGTGATATTTTTTCTTTTCTCTATTGCTACGGCATAGCTTTAGACTCTGTTTAAATACCACACACTTATAAATACTAATGTATTAGACGGTAATAGTTATTAGTGAGGTACTGAATGCATGATTAGTGAAACGTTGTGTGATCAATAGAAACATTATAAATAATTATAGGAGCATTGCTTCATTCAATGTTTCTAAGGCAACTCTCTAAAGCTGTCAGTTTCAACTTTCAACTACACATACATAATTTATAGTACCTACAGTCCGTTAAAGAAACCTTTTTATTTCAATAGCAACACTACGACAAAAAAAAGAATTACGGTATGACAGCTGTCTGTTTGACACATGCCCGGGAGTGAGTTGCCAATTTGTCATAAATTTCTAAACATACTTTAAAATAATCAGACACAATTAAGCCAAATAAAATAGGATAGCATCTGAACAATGGTTAAATATGTAGTAACTAACTTCCTAATTATTATAACTACATTATTTTAAGGATGAAAATGGGGTCAGCCTCATTGAATACGTCATCCACCCTAAAAGGAAGAACTAACTTTATGGTCAGGACGTAAAGTTTACATTTGCATGCTGTTTAAATAAGCAACTAAAACATCAATTAGTTAAGGTTGTTTCGTATTAGCTGAAATTTTAGTTACCTTTGAATAAGCAAGTAATAATGAAGTATCTTTTAAAAATAACTTTGAATCTTACTTTAAAATTGATGAAATAAAAAAATACAATTAAAATACACCTAATTGTGAATCAGAAGTCATTCACATTTCAGATAGCAAAACATAACACGAACCGTTTGTTTCTTAAACGTCAAATTCATATGACATATTATTGACAGCTGTCAAATGATGAAAAAATTCGGATTCGCGAATCATTTTCATAACATATGCAAAAAATATTTATTTCTCCCATACGCATAAACGGTTAGCACGGAAAATATTCTACCGCCGCCAACGTGTCAACTAGAAACCATCGGACAAATTGTCGATCTCTCGCTCGGATATCGGAAAACAAGCAATTATTTGCATTATTAATATAGACCTAAGAGTTCATTTTACTAAGACTCTTGATGAATGTGGTCATATCATATTCTTCCTCGTACTGTTTATCGTCCCACAAGTCAGGTAGTGTTTCTAGGACGGACTTGGACGTCGAGGCGCCGGATTGTTGGGGCTGTGCGTTGGCTCCGGATAGATTGAATAAGTCCAGCAGTTGGTCTGTTCCCATCGTCTCCATGGCTGCGTTCTCACTGCTTATCACTGTGTTCGCTGTCAGCAATTTGAACTTTTGTAAGCTGTGGAATATATGACATATGAATTAGAGTGGAAGGGATCGAACGGCAGCAAATTAGCTCTTAAATGTATTCAATGAGATTGTAAAGAAGTTTAAATGTATCCGCTGTCGTTAACACCTAGATACATGATTTGTGTGATATGTAAATATCTACAACATTGCTTGAAAAATTGCACTATTCTTGTATACAGAATAGAACTACAATATACTCTCGCTAATTAGGAACTTATTTAATTCGGTTACTTAAGATCGAATATTATAGAATTATTGAGTTATCAGTATCAGGAACAGAAATCGAATGCTTAAATTCTTTAATTCTTTAATAATTCTTTAATTTGATGCTTGATTTACGGTAACCATAGTAATAGTATAAGGTACCGTCACGAGTTAAGAGCGCTGACCTTGAATGAGCAGTAGTATAGTGTGTATTGTATGAAGCGAGCGTAAACACATAAATGCGCAATTATCCCCGCTATTTAGGCAGAGCGCTCACAAGTCATGACGGCGCGTGTGAATCGTACATACCCCATGATCTTCTCCTCGAGGGTGTTTCTGGTGATGAGCCGGTAGACGTTGACGACCTTCTTCTGTCCGATGCGGTGCGCGCGGTCCATCGCCTGGAGATCCTTCATGGGGTTCCAGTCGTGCTCCACGAATATCACCGTGTCCGCACCCGTCAGATTCAGACCGAGACCACCCACCTATCAACAAAAATACACTTTTCAAATTCAAATTCAAAAATGTCTATTTGATTAGACTTCTTATAATACTTTCAATTCGTCAAAAGGACACAGAAAAATAAAATATTATACAGCATTATTGATGCCACCAGGTTCGGAAGGTTGGTTTTACTGAGAAACAACCCGGGAAGAAACCGAGTAATTAATTTTTTCAAAAAATAGTTACAATTCAAATCGTTACGATGTATCTCATGAGTATGACACAGTTCCAATGCCATCTTAGTTGCTGTTGAAGTTCACATCTGCCTTTGATTATCATTTAATTTCACAGATACTCAAAAAAGTGTAGTGTCGGAGATTGGCTGATAAATAAACATAGAATTCCGTTCTTCAGTTGAGGTTCGTGCCAGAGATGCTATCTATACATCTATACAGATAAATAAAATTGAAGTGTCTGTTTGTAAATCCAAAATAAGAGTTTTTCACTAAATGCATTTGAAAGTATACACGCTACTGACACTAAAAAACCAAGTTATAAATTTTTTCTCTGTCTGTCTGTCTGTTTGTTCCAGGTAATCTCTAAAACGGCTGGACCGATTTGAGCGGGACTTTCACTGGCAGGTAGCTGACGTTTCAAGGAGTAACTTAGGCTACTTTTTATTTATTAAAAATATTATGGTTCCGCGACATGAAACTAAATATATGCCCTGCAGTTTTACGGGATACGTGAAACTGCAGGGCACAGCTAGTAGTATAATAAAAACTTCAAATCACAACTTCAACCAAGAACCAATTCAACTTTACAGAAAGTCTAAGGGTAGGTACACAAACTCACCGCAGTAGTAAGCAGCAGCAGATCAATAGAGACGTCATTATTGAACCTGGTGACTATAGAGTGTCTCTGATGTGCTGGAACACTGCCGTCCAGGCGGAGGTAGGTGACGGCGGGCAAGTGTTTCTTAAGGAGGTCCTTCTCCACTATATCGAGCATCTTCTTAAGTTGGCAAAACACCAACGCTCGGTGCTGGGAGACCACTGCCTCGGAGTCCGCGTCTGTTGTCGTCGAACCGATACCGCAGTCTAGCAGGAGTTGTCTGGAGGAATGATTGTATCAAGTTATTAGTAAAATTTGCGTGTATACAACGGGTTTTTTTGCAGGTGATTTTTTTAAATTGAATTATAGCCAGTGGCATTTGTGAACGTTTAATTGCAAATCTGTTTAAGCCAAGTTCTTCGCACTATGAGAGTTTTCTAGCGCATTACAGTATACATACAAGTTTCCAACTAGAACAGTTGGAGCCGGTGGCATGACACCCACCTGGCTGGAAGATCTTTCCTTTGCTGGGGTTGAGCATGATTCTCACTGTTCCCACAACGGAAAAAACAAACTCAGAATGAACTTCAAAAATGTACTCTTTTTACGGGTAGTCGTGTAAAATACGTATGTATAGTGGTTGAGACAGCGATGGACTCACCCTCTGTCATGTTGGTACTTAATCAAATACGGTGAAATATATACAACCGGTATACAACAACTCTGCTTGCCACTTCGAGTAGCCTTTTGGGAGGAGATAAGAATATTTTTTTCCCTTTTATATAGATCTTACTTGAGTGCAGGCAGCTTGGCTGAGTGGTGTATATCGTCCAGGGAAGTGTGGTGCGCGGCGAGGCGAGCTGCTTCGGGATGGTCTCCCGTCAGCACCAGCTTGGGGTGGTTGCACACGCTCTGCAGGTAGTGCAGCGCCTACACACGTACATTATACATTACCAACACGGCCTTGGGCTACGATTTTCGGGACTATTACAAAAAAAATTTTTTTTTTTACTTTCTGTTTTATCTGGATTATATTACCAATATACCTTCGGAGTTCTACAAGTAAGTAAAAACCGTATCAAGATCCTTATCTTATTTTTATACGAAGCGACTGCCATCTGACCTTCGTAACCCCTTTTTCGAGGAAAATCGGCAATCTGGGTTAAACCAGTTGTCAGACTTTCTTAAGCCTTTGACTAACCGGTAACGATTGCCAAAGATGCTAAATTGGCAACCGGGACCGACGGCTTAACGTACTCGGCACAGAGGGAACTCGGGCGGTCACCCATCCAACTACTGGCTAGGCGTATGGTTGCTTAATTTCGCTGATCGAAGCATATGCGCAATAGCAACTGTGCCACGAGCTCCTCAATTTTGTACAGAAATAGAGACCTAAATTTATAATATTTGATACCAAACACTCATACACTGTACGGGTTTCCGTACATGTATGCCAAATGTGCAGCGTCAGCGGTCAACGCCGACGCATCATAGCATATTTAGGTTAAGCAAACAAAAATTAAAGTCAGTGCACAATTATCATTCGGACGGAGCGGTTTTATTTCCCCCACATTCCGCACTCAATATAAATATCATTTTATATCAAGTTATCATTATATCATTATCATTCTTAGTGTAGGTTACCCCTACATACGCCATCAACAAACTGATCTATACCTTGTTCAAGGAATACGTAAGGTTATGTCATTTATGATACTAAATTAATAAAAGTGAGGACTAAAAACTCCAATATACGAAACAAATCGTGTACCAATTAGTACCAGAATTGATTATAGGATCAATGATTCGGTACTGTATGGCTACATATTTACTAGAAGGTATAATATGAAAAAAACCAACCCTTGTTGGGTCTACACAAAATATTGTGAGACACATATGAGCTTCGAAAATGTATACCAGTTAGAAAACTAAGACTTCTAAGAAGAATAAAAAACGTACATGAAAAAATATACATATAGTAGTATATGTAAATATATGGTGCAATGACCTGGAAGACGTGTGTATGACTAGTGATGTCCTGCGGCATGTGGTCGCGCGAGAAGTCCTCGTAGAGCCGCCGCTGCAGCGGGCTCAGCTCGCAGTAGTAGTCCTGCGTTATCTTCGGAGGCAGCTCCTTCAGCACGTCCTCCTTCACGCGCCGGAGCAGGAATGGTAACACCTGTCGATTACATTTTATCTAAATACACACATCAATTTACAAATCATTGACTTGACTGTACTTTCTATACAGGTTGTTCCCAACTCAGGGGTTGTAGTAAACACGGCACTAATAAAAAAGTAATAATTAAATATAATATTTTCCTTGGAATTACTTTCTTGTGTACTACCCCTGAATTGGGCGTCGTTTACAAAACCACACGCTGTTTATGTAATATGCTATTTTTTTTTGTTATAGACATAGAAGTTCAACTTCTTTACTTAAGTAAAAACCGTGTCAAGTCATGTAACGTTTCGAAGAATGCTGTGTGAGCTGCCGCTCCGTGCCCAGCAGGCCCGGCATCAGGAAGTGAACAGGGAGCACAGGTCCAGCACGTTGTTGTGGTGATGTGATAGCAGTATACCTGTCGATGCAGCGCCTCGCAGGCCAGGGCGCCGGCCTGCAGATGGTGCGGCGTGGCGCGCGCGTCGCGGGCCGCCAGGATGGGCCGCGAGTAGCGCGCCGTGAACTGCCGCTCCGTGCCCAGCAGGCCCGGCATCAGGAAGTGAACAGGGAGCACAGGTCCAGCACGTTGTTGTGGTGATGTGATAGCAGTATACCTGTCGATGCAGCGCCTCGCAGGCCAGGGCGCCGGCCTGCAGATGGTGCGGCGTGGCGCGCGCGTCGCGGGCCGCCAGGATGGGCCGCGAGTAGCGCGCCGTGAACTGCCGCTCCGTGCCCAGCAGGCCCGGCATCAGGAAGTGAACAGGGAGCACAGGTCCAGCACGTTGTTGTGGTGATGTGATAGCAGTATACCTGTCGATGCAGCGCCTCGCAGGCCAGGGCGCCGGCCTGCAGATGGTGCGGCGTGGCGCGCGCGTCGCGGGCCGCCAGGATGGGCCGCGAGTAGCGCGCCGTGAACTGCCGCTCCGTGCCCAGCAGGCCCGGCATCAGGAAGTGAACAGGGAGCACAGGTCCAGCACGTTGTTGTGGTGATGTGATAGCAGTATACCTGTCGATGCAGCGCCTCGCAGGCCAGGGCGCCGGCCTGCAGATGGTGCGGCGTGGCGCGCGCGTCGCGGGCCGCCAGGATGGGCCGCGAGTAGCGCGCCGTGAACTGCCGCTCCGTGCCCAGCAGGCCCGGCATCAGGAAGTCGAACAGCGACCACAGCTCCAGCACATTGTTCTACCAAACACGCGCTTATTATAACACTCAACGAACTTAAACTTAATACGAACACGCTGGAATCTAGGAACTAATCGTTAGAAATGACACACGCGTAATCACAAACGCGCGCGTCTAGGACCCTCACTAAAACCCCCCCGGTGGCCATCCTCAGTGCTCAGGGGGGACTCCGGGTACTCTGATAGATCGCACCGGTGTCCCCCCACACTTTGCCGGGGCACATCCCCGGGGCAGCTGTGTCGCCGCCCCTGGAGACCTCGCTGTGGTTGGCAGCGCGAGCCACATCGCGCTGCCACCTTCCCGGGCCCGCGGCTCGGTGATCAAAGCTCCCACCCCAACCACCGCCAGCAGGCCCTCCGGCCCACTTTTAGTCGCCTCTTACGACAGGCAGGGGATACCATAGCCAAATTCTTAGACCCTGGCTATTGGGTGGCGCGTCTAGGAACCTGGCGTATTGCAACGAATGTCACGTTGTAGCGACTACTTGTCGAATCACTGCACTTTAATGCCAATGTCAATAGTGTGACAGTAAGGGTTGTCAAATAAACCGACCGATGTCAATGACTGTGAAATAAAATTACGATACTAACTTAGAATTTGGGTTTACAAAGATGAAATGTTATGTGAGCAGTATTATAATTCAACACAAAATGTTCGGCTTTGCCTATACACTCGTCGTAGCCGGTCGTGTATACGTCATTTACGTATTTTACTTCAAAAAGACAAATCGACGTTACTTTGACAGCAAATATTGTTGTAAATTTTAAAAACATGACTATGATACGTATATAGATATACACTTGACCCTCGCACGTAATTACACAAATGTTCTTATTTCAGAAAATTTGTCTATATTGCATAAGCTTATATTAAATCAGTAGACAAAATCGGGATCTCGCTCCCATGCTTAATTGGTATAGGCGTCGTCACAAGATTTGAGCGCCGGCCTTCAATATTTCTTGTATGAAGCGAGCGCGGACATGTACATCTGCAGTTATCCCCACTATTTTCACAGGGCGCTCAAAACTTATGACCCAGAAAGAAGTTGTACATACATATGAACTTACTTGTATAGGAGTACCAGACAAGATCAGCCTATGATTGGCGATCAGCTGTTTGATCGCCTTGAATGCTTTCGTCTTGCCGTTCTTGATCACGTGACCCTCGTCCAGTATGCAGTAGTTCCACTTGATGGTGCTGAAGAAGTCAATATCCTTCCTTACGATGTCGTATGAGGCTATGATGAAATTGTAGTACTTTACGTGTGTTCGTAAGCGTTCGCGTTCGACCGGCGGACCCACGTATTGGAGCGGTTTCAGGAATCGAGATGGTATAAACTTGTTCACTTCGAACACCCAGTGACCTGAAATTCAGTAGACTTATTAATATACGGATCGATCGAGACTATTAAGGCGCACAATTTATTCACAGAGCATCGGCTGGTGGTACATTTCAATCTATACAGATAAATAAAATTGAAGTGTCTGTTTGTAATTCCAAAATAACGATTTTTCACTAAATGCATCTGAAAGTATACACGCTACTGACACTAAAAAACCAAGTTATAAAATTTTTCTCTGTCTGTCCGTCTGTCTGTCTGTCTGTTTGTTCCGGGTAATCTCCGAAACGGCTGGACCGATTTTAACGGGACTTTCACCGGCAGGTAGGTGATGTTTCAAGGAGTAACTTAGTAAGGTAAGGGTTCCGCCACAATAAGGATGAAACTAAATCTACGCGGGTGAAACCGCGGGGCACAGCTAGTTTTGTAAATAAAATAAAATATTTTATATGTTATGCTTACTATGAATTAATTTTGTAAGTGTAGTTATAAGAGGTTGCTAAAGGTTCGATGTTTATTAGATAATACGTGGAAAAGATATTCTAAAAACTAAAATGCCTATTTATACCTAATATATTTATATATATGTGGTCGAATTGAGAAACTACCTTCTTTTTTTAAGTTGGTTAAAAAGACGAGAAATTAAAATGAATGTTTAGGAACACATATTTTTAAATTTATATATACCACCAACCGACGCTCTGTGCCAAAAATGATCGCCTAAAAAGTGTAGACCCTATATAATATTGTTGGTAAGGTATGTGTACCGGTGAGCGTGGGCGGGCAGACGACGAGCGAAGGCAGGGGCGCGAGGTTGTCGTGGGCGCGCTCCCAGTGCGAGCCGGCGACCACGACGATGGACTGCAGCGTCTTGCCCAGACCCATGTCGTCGCACAGCACGCCGTGCAACTTGTACGTGTTCAGGAAACGGAGCCAGTTCACACCCGCCTACAAATATATCATATCTGGCGGTAGCATGTATAATCTATCTATCTATACAGATATATAAAATTGAAGTGTCTGTTTGTAATTTCAAATGTATGTGAAAGTATACAGGCTACTGACAGTGAAAAACCAAATTTTAAATTTTTCTCTGTCTGTCTGTCTGTTTGTTCCGGGTAATCTCTGAAACGGCTGGACCGATTTTAACGGGACTTTTACTGGCAGGTAGCCGACGTTTCAAGGAGTAACTTAGGCTACTTTTATTTATTCAAAATATTAAACTAGCTGCGCCTCGCGGTTTCATCCGCGTAGATTAAGTTTCATCCTTATTGTTGCGGAACCCTTATATTTTTAATAAATAAAAGTAGCCTAAGTCTAAACTTTTAAGCTTTTAAAGGAGGAATTACAATCAGTTACTCTGTGTATTTGCTCCAGACTTTCACTAGCACATAGCTGATGTTACAAGGAAAAACCTAGGCATCTTTTAAAATAACTTAGGGTTCTGCGAAACGGGCCACAGCCAACATTAATATAGAAGTTAAGATACATTTTTCATCATAATTTACTCCGTACCTGTTGATAACTCCTCAACTCGGCGGTCACGGCCACCGGTATCTTATAGTCGGGGATGGATTTAGGGTTGAATAGTTGGTCGAGGAAGTTTTTGTCCTTCAGCCGGCGCTCCCTGAGCTCGGGTGCCAGCCCTGGGGGCTCGCTGGCCGAGCCGTCCAGGGGCATCAGTTGTATGAGGGCGGCGAAGCAACGCGTCGACATTATACGTATCGCTTCACAGTGGTCGCTCATACGGCCTGGAAAAAAACAGGTAAAGTATTTCATTGATGCTACTGCTTGTACATTTAACGAATTCAGAGAAAGTCTTTTTAGGGTGTGAAGCAATATTATTCCATTTTTCGTCAATGATATTAAATAAGCTTTTTTTAAAAAAAGGTAAAATTCAGGAATTTATATATAATATCCTGAAGCATTGGCATAATATATGCTCGAAGGACTAAAAATATCAACAAAATTTATGGGATTTAAAATTATTATTTGTTCGTTTTAATCACAATCCATCAACACATTTTGGGTGTTAAATTATGAACTAACTTGCACCCGCAACTACGCTTGGGTGGCAGTAAAGTTTCACATAACCCCATAAACCCGTCTAGGTTCGATTATCTTAGTTAGAATAACCTCACCAAGAACACACCTTTGAAATTCATGTCCCTAGGACAAGGCTATGCGTTGATAGTCAGTCAGTAAGGATTTTCTTTACATTTTTACAAAGATAACTTACCTAGCAGTGGTACAACAAGCAACACGATGTACGGCACGACGCGCAGTTGCAATGCATCGACGACTCGAGCAAACGCCTCCGCGGCTCCGCATCGCACGCGCTCGTACACCACATCACTTAGCGCTGGGATTAGCTGTTTACATATAAATAACTTGCATAAGTATGTACATCATATATTCATTGTCAAGGAGAAGGAGAGAGAGACTTATTTTCAAAAGCGATGTATCTAAAGACATATCCAAGTCATATCCGATTCAAAATAGGATCATAATTAAGAATAAGTAATATTATCTCTTTTAAATCTACTTTAAGTGAGCACAGAATATATATAAAACTTCACTTATCGACTAACATTTTAATTTGCATTAATACAGATAATGATATGTTGCGTGGCAGCATATTACTAGGGAAAATAGAGGGGATACAGCGAATATTTTTATTCGCATCACGCCATATTAATAAAATGGCTAAGTGCATTCAAGGTATGCGCTCATAAAATTCATAACTAGCACGTATAACATATTATACGTGCGAGTTAAACTAATAAATCATCATCAGCCTATGTTAGTCCACCGCTGGACATAGGTCTCCCCTAATGAGTGGCATAGCGCCCTGTCTTCAGCTTGCCGCATCGAGCGTCTGCCTGCAGTCTTTCGCAGATCGTCATCCCACAATTCCCACCTGGGGCCTTACCATGAGCTCTTACTGCCATGATAGTTTCACTCATTTATGAGACAGATGTATGTGACGTGCATACATCTGTCACTGTCGCACAACTGAATTAACATTGCAATAAGAGCTCATGATTGGGCCCCTGGCCGTCGGGCCTAAATATAATAATAACAGAATCTCTATATAGAAAGTGTGCGTCGGACTTACATTAAAGGGGCCATAAACTAATAAAGGCAATGTGTTGTTTCGAAAATGAAAATGAAAATGATTTATTCAGTTTAGGCCCTGGTAAGGCACTTATGAATGTCGTGAAATTTACCACCGCAAGCATACCTCGTGTACGATAGTGATCATGGTCTGATGGTGTCTAGCCCGACACAAGGCAGCCAGCGCCCGGGCAGCCATGTGTCTGACGGCGGTGTAGGGGCTGCGGCCGAGCGCGCAGGCCGCCAGCGCCGCCCGAGCGAGCCCCGCCCGCTCCCATAGGCCTTCGCTCAAGTCCCCGCAGACAGCCTCGAACACTTGCAGCCGGGATATCAACTCTTCTGCCGCTTCCACTTCTTGGGATTCTAACTCTGTTAGAAATGTCTCTTATAAATGTATCTTGTAAATATACTATTATTTATGTGTATTGGCAGTGGATTGGACTCCTGATCACAGAATGGGTTAGTTTTATAAATAAGGCTTTAACCACTGCACCATCACCTGTATCATTTGAGCAATATCAATTCATAGGTTTATGATTCCCTTAAAATAGAAAAAAATATTTCAAGGGAATTCTATAGTCTTTGAATGAAAAGGGCAATGTATGAAGATTTGTTAGCTTTGCAATATTGTAGTAGTTATTTGAATTTTAAAAGTATAAGATTTTTACCGTAAAAACTCAAAACTAAAATCATAAACACCAGTTCAATACTGTGTTGGCAAACAAGCATACGGCCCATACTTGTAGCTGATGGTATACCTCATCAAAATAAGGGGGTATCATCGCATTGCCAACCCTAAAATCTAATCCAACGAAGATAATTGAAATAAATAAATCCAATAATAATAGTTACCAGCATCAGTCATAACTTTAGCGAATGGTTCCGTGATAAACTCCCATAGTTTAGGCAGGTCTTCAGGCAGCCGCTCACCGAAGTACGTAGTCATGCTGGTGAGCGCTAGTGTGGCACCGCGACGCTGAATCCGCAGCAATTTATGGGCCTGCAAATATCATCACGAAGAATTGTGACTCTTGTCGGTGTAACTGATGCAACTTCTTCCATTTGTCTCTATCAAGTGCCATCTCCTTGACCTCCCTATACGTCATGGCAGACACATTTTCCTTGAGTTGTCTCATGTATGCTAACCTGGGTCTTCCTCTTCCTCTATTTCCTTTTACTTTTCCTTCTAATATGTTTTAAAGAAACTGTCATGTCGTACAAGGTGCAAAATATATTCACTTCATATTTCTTACAGACATATATTATGCTCACGGCCAGGGGCGTGCATTGGATTTTCAGAGTGATAGTCAAAAACAATGAACAGGCAGGTAGGCAGTTTAAGTACATACCTATGTATCGCGGCGTATGTACATACGGTTTAGTAAAGACGCACAAACGAACATAACCACTGCTCACGGCTGTATTCCCCGAAAGGGTAGGCAAAGGTATTGTAATATCAAAACGTGACAGATGGTGAGCCTATCGCCGTCTCAGTCTTTGAATTACTTCTCAGACATGTTTAGGTTTCCTCACGACATTTTCCTTCCCCGTAAAGCACGTGGTGTGAAATCACTGCACATAAGTTCTTAGAAAAATGATTGGTACAGGCCTTGCAAGGATTCTAACTTGCATCTTTTTTTTACTATTTTAGGATTAATAAAATATTAATAAGGTCGTATAAAAGCTTGTGTTCAAGCCTACAGGGTGGCTCATGCAGACGAAGTGTCGCATAACAGCTTATGTTTAAGTCTAGAGAGTGCATTTCATGTGTATATGTTGATACTGAGGTATAATAGAGGGTACCTCATCCTCCTGGGCGAGCAGAGCCTCAAGGTTGAGGTGGGCGGCGGAGGGCGGCCGTCCTCTCCTCGGCGCGACGCACTGGGCCCTCCTCTCCTGTTCCCACAGCGTCAGGATACCCTTGTACTTGTCCACTGACATACACCATGATCCATTATTACATGTTAACCCATAAGTAATCTTTACTAATATTATAACAAGGTAAGATTTGATTGTTTGTTTGTTTGCATTGAATAGGCTCCGAAACTACTTGACCGATCTTGAAAATTATTTCACCATTTGAATGCTACATTATCACTGATATATTAATCGGCTATATTTTATCCCAGTAAGTATTTTATTTCAGTAAGTGTATATAAAACTACTAGTTGTGTGCCCGCGACTCCGTTTGCGCAGGATTAGACTTATATTTTGGACAATTCACACAATCCTAACTATTATTATAAATACGAAAGTAACTAAGTCTGTCTGTCTGCTTGTCTCGCTTTCACGCCAATACTACTGAATTGATCTGGATGAAATTTGGTACACAGGTAGATTGGACCTCGGGAAAGGACATAGAATACTTTTTATTTAATACTCTAATGGGAACGGAGCTACGCGGGTAAAACCACGGGGCACAGCTAGTATCCTAATAAATTATTATAGCCTTTGTGTTATTCTGATGTGTAAGCTATATTAATGTACAGTTTCATCAAAATCAATTTAGTAGTTTTTGCGTAAAAGAGTAGTAGAGTTGCCGACCCCAACAATCTATGGGGTAAGGCCAGATATAACATGACTAAACAACAGACGATATGAGATTGAATGCCCTCACATTGCGGTCCATGTGCAGGCACGTCGACCCTTGCCTCGGTGCCTGAGTCCCCTGAGCCTGAGTCCTGAGGGCTCTCCTCCTTGATGTCCAGCGAGATGCGCGGCGTGTACTCCGGGTCACACCTGCAATAGATAAACACTTATGAATTGTTGCCGTAGCTCAACAATAAATATTAAATTAGAAAATAAGTTTACGACGGCACGCTGCAAGTGCACTCATCACACACGCTGCTATTTCCCCGGGAACTCATTGGGTGGTAAATTCTTATGTGTATTCATAAGTGCCTTACCAGGGCCTAAACTGAATAAATCATTTTTACATTAGCCCTGTAGCAGCTACTTTATTGACGCATTTACTATTTACTTTCAAGGAAATCACTAACCATTCAATAATCTGACCTGACTACAATTAATTTATAAAAATCGTAACTACACTAACTTTTCTTTTTTACATACACCAAAAATAAAAACAAAAATTAATCTGAATCCGGAACGCCCGAACAGGGACTTGAACACTGACTGTCTAGTGCGAGGTTTCTTAAAATCCCCGTCACAAGTCACCGCGTTGACGTAAACGCAGATTTGTTTGGGATCACAATAGTGCCACCTGTGGGTCGTAAGATGGCGCGGTTTCGATCCCATACAAATCTGCGTTAACTTTGACGCGGTGACTTGTGACGGCGGCAGGAATACTTCAGGAATTATCGTTAGCTTCGAGGGCGGGTGTTCGTTAGTCTTACCTGAGGTACGCCTTGAGGTTGGCGAGCACCTTGTTATTGGGGCAAGGGTCGCGGGAGGAGAGCTGTGCCAGGAGCGCAGCGAGCGCACGGCCACCCAGCGCCTGCAGCTCCTCGCTGGCCTCGCGCTTCACGCTGTCCATCAGCGGCCGCACCACGGGGTTCAGCTTGGGGGGCAACGCCCGCAGACCAGCGCACGCACCCGCTAACGCTGCTTGCACACTGCCCACACACATACACATTGATGATGATGATGGTTACACATATGACATATACATTACAATGTGGGGAGGGCGAGGGATCATGCTCATCCCAGTAAGGGTGTCATGTCTGGGGAACACCGGCTCCAACTGCTCTAGTTGGACGCTAGTATATATTGAAATGCGTTCTTAAACTCTTATTTCGCGATTTAGGTAATTTTTTTAAACTTTGCAATTGTTAGTGAGTAGCGCCATCTATGGGGCGAGTGGAAAGACGCGGCTATAACAAAAAATACTCTTTTCAACCACGGCACTAACCGGAACACTTGTATGCAGTCTCTGTCCTGTGTCTCCAAACCGATATATGGAAATCTTCTTGATGTTCCTTTGACTGAGCACAACTTATCCACAGAACCGCTAAAATTTACCTATTGCAATATTACGTTGACAGCAGATAGTATAAATTACAAACTGTGTGAAAATAGTCTCACCCCATCCCAGAAGGGTCCCCAAAGGGGTAAACAGAGGTGTTGTAACAACAACACCCACATTTCACCGAATACGATTGAATCGCCGCCTCGGGAACTATACATACGTCTTTGATTTTTACTTCTCAGACATATGCAGGTTTCCTCACGATGTTTACCTTCACCGTAAAGCACGTGGTTTGAAACTGTGTATATTAAGAAATGTAAAGTATCTTACGAAACGTTGAGGGCAGTTTGTTCGCTGGTGCACTGCGTGACGGCTGATTGTAGGCTTCGCCGCCTCTCCTCTAGTGTTTGAGCGACTCGCTTCAGCTTCATGGCGGCTACCATCGGCTCTGTCACTGTTGTCATGTGACCCACCTGGGGATCAAACCCATTGCATTTGTCTATAGGTGTATGTTACCGTAAACGCTTATCGTAAGAATACCGAATTCATAGTAAGTGCGAAATAAAATCCTGATATACATTTGAGTTTGTATTTTCCCACTCTCTTATTATGGGAATACGAGCAAAACAAGGACAAAAAGCTATAGATACCTAAAAACATTTGATTACATTGTTTTTAGTACCACGTGATATTTGTTCTTTCCATTAAGGGATTTTTTCCCCATGGTTCTACTAGACTGATTGGCAGAACTACGGGAAAAATAATCACTTGATAATGAACTGTGAGTAATAGGCTAGCTATCTTCACGGGTGAACGGCGGGACCGATTTCGATAATAATTATTTTGTTCATTATTGTCAGGAGATGGTTCTTATGAAAGAAAAAACTAAGAATATTGGTTGGAAATTTTTAAATTTAAGAATACTTAACCACCCTATAAAATGTATTTCTTCTTAAATCTAACCTTAGCGCTTTGGACAATAAAAACTTTTTGATGTAGCCTTATGACGTTTGACATAGAATCGACAGAATACGTGCTGCATTCTCATAATTAAGACAGGGCAACGTCTATCGGGTCAGCTAGTCTCCTATAAATATGTTATGTTGGCAACTCGTCTGGGTGGCTGGCATTCTTGTCACACTTGTGAACAGGTGCTGCTTGTGGGGGCTGGTCATCTCGAGCTACGCATTTAGATATAAGTACAACTACTAGACTTTTCTTTATGTAAATTTTTATTGACATTGTGCATTGGAACTGTGTCCATGGGCTTACATTTCTCAAGTGATTTACTTTGTTTTTAAAAATTGTATAATATTTTTAAAAGAGTAATTACTGAGTGTCTTGCCAGGTTCTTCTCAGTAAAAGCAACCTTCCGAACCTGGCAGTAGCATGTATAATCCATGTCGTTCTGACGATTTGAAAGTACTTTGTAAAAAGTCTAATCGAATAAAGATATTTTTGACTTTGACTTTGACACTTGATAATGAACTGTGAGTATAGGCTAGCTATCTATATATATAAAAATGAATCCCCGTTTCCCTCGGTCACGACATCACGGGTGAACGGCGGGACCGCTTCGATAATAATTATTTTGTTGTGTTCGTTATTGTCAGGATATGGTTCTTATGAAAAAAAAAAACTAAGAAAATTGCTTTGAAAATTTTAAAATTCAAGAATACTTTACCACCGTATAATTTTTTTTTCTTCTTAAATCTAACCTTAGCGCTTTGGACAATAAAAACTTTTAGATGTAGCCTTATGACGTTTGACATAGAATTGACAGACAGGGCAACGTCTGTCGGGTCAGCTAGTATGTTATAAATATGTTATGTTGGCAGCTACTGAAGATATTAAATTACCTGTTCGAGCCGCAGTATACTGTTGAACTCATCGCCGTCGACGGGCAGTTTGTAATGTTTCATCATTGCTAACAAGTCGCGCGCTTCTTGCAGTAACCTGAGATACCACAAACCATATAACATGTAAAAAAAATCTCTGCATCATACGGGTAATATTAAAACTAACTAAAAAAAAATAATAAAACTATTCTAACCATGGTTTTTTAAAATTGATTAAATGTATTATTTTATTAATAAAAATGTTTATATTTGGTGGGCATAATGACTGCATTACAGTTGTAAAACTATCCACAGTTGTTATAGTTTATCTATTGTCTGTAACAATATTTTCTGAAATAAAGATTATTATTATTATTATAATATATTTATTGCCATTGTTGTAAATTTTTTTGCAAATGTTTGACCGTTATAATGGAATATCATTTATTAAGTACTGTTAATTGATGAATTAGCGAATATTGGTGTAATTTCATCGATTTGCATGCAGTTTTTGGTGTACTGTCGGGTAAATGGAACAAAGCAAAATAGTATGTACACACGGTAGGTTTTGAAATCGAAGCATTAAAAGCCTGGACAATAAATAATATGATACTATGTAAGATCGGCAATAAGAGTGCTATATTACTTGATCAGCTGCTAATCTATAAAAAAAACTCGCTTCGGCTTAAATTTGAAACACGATTGCATCCCTTGTAAGACACCAAAGCGTCAATTGTCATATTGAATGTGCAAGCGAAAACAGACCTTGTTATCTTATGTCGTGCAAATGATATTCGACTTTATGTCCGAATATACAAGAGGTCAAAGTTCCATACCTGTTGCAATTGACGGCAACTTCATCGTAGTATAGAGACTGGACCAGCGCTGTGTGCAGAGTGGTCGTCAACAATGGCGGCGCCAGACTAGATAGATCCTCTTCCTTATTGTCGCTATCACCGTTACTATCCTACAATCAATCATTGCTATTTAAGAAATAAATTATCTCATGCTGTAATAAATTACTGTATGCCAGGAGCTTCATATAGACAAATTGTAAATAAAATAATTAAAAACAATCATGACAGTCACACAACAATCATAATCTTAGTTGGACAAAACCCTAGTATTACCAAACGGGAATTAATTAATAGTTTTGAGGACTTGACAAACCTGCATGTAGGCAGGGTTGTATTGTGCACTATTCCATATAGTATTAGCTATACTGAGACACAGAACAAGCATTTATCATACATAAATAGCTTATTGCATAACATGACGTGTCATAATGAACGATACATACTGTTTGACACTAATAAATTTATTAGTGGTGTAAAGGTAACTCGGGAATCTCTTTACATTCCCAAGATATATAGACAAAAGCTTGCTACATTGTTAGCTTATAATATTAACACTGTTATAGCCAATATAACAAAGCATAGGTTAAGTGACGAGCCAGTGGTAGATAGATGTTCTACTAGCACTGTGACCAATCTTATTGATTCTTTACACCATTAAGTCAGACAACAGAGAAGTCAGGTGCATGTATTATGCGTCTGCTACACCAGAATATTAACCGCTTCTCTGGCAAAATTCTTGATCTAGAGTTATTACTAGACAAAATACCTATTGATTTTCTCTGTTTTACTGAAACTTGGTTGAAACCAGATACCATGATGTTTAATATTACTAATTATACCATTGCCAGTTCTTATAACAGACTCTCAGCGGAGGGAGGTGGTACCATCATCTTACTGAATAGTAACTTTAAGTCCAAAGAGAGAAAGGATATTACTAGTCTTTCTGTAGAGCGAGTCTGTGAAGCGGCTTGTGCAGAGTTGGATAATTATATAATTGTATGCGTATACAGACCTCCATCCTCTGATATTCACTCATTTTGTTCAACAATGGAGGTCATTCTTAAGAAAATATTTCGAACGAATAAACAAATATTGATATGTGGTGATTTTAATGTAGACATTTTAAGAAGGTCTTCTGAGGCGCGTTTATTTATATCTCTTTTTAAATCATTTAACCTGGACTTTGTATTTAATGAGCCCACGAGAATAACGGCCACTTCCTCTACTTGTATCGATAATGTAATAACTAATGGTAGTATAATAAAACAGTCTCAGATAAGTGGAATTCGATCTGACCACATGGCTCAACTAGTTGAGTTGCAATGTAGTAGGCAACCTTCTAAATCTTTTAGGGAATCTAGACCTCTCTCTGTCCATAGACTGCTGAAGTTTAAAAATAATGTTGAGTTAAAAATTAAAAAAGCAGAGTCTCGCGAACCAAACAAATATTTCAATAAATTACATGATGTCATATGTACAGAATTCAACAAGGCATGTCCTAAACAACAATATAAATTAAATAACAGATTACAGTTCAACAACTGGGCAACCAAGGGCATAAGGAAAAGTAGAGACACTTTATATGAGTTATACCACAAGAAAGCCCAAACAACTAATGTCGCTTTTCATAGTCACGTTAGAATGTACTCAAAATTATTTAAAAGAGTTTGCCAGATTGCCAAATCAAAACATATAAGTAGTGAAATTAGCCGCTCTGATGATAAAATAAAAACTGTTTGGAAAGTTATAAACAGGGAGACTGGTAGAAATAAAACTAAAGAGCAAGTAAGTAAGCTTAAAATCAATGATAGTATTATATCGGATAAGTTAGAGGTCGCAACTGCTTTTGAGAATTTTTTCGCTAACATTCCCACAGAGACTACCAAACATCTTAACTCTAGTCCGAATACAGCTGAAAGCTTATTGAAACAATCGTTACGAAAAAGCTTCCCAGATTTTAGTTTTAAACATGTACGTCCTATTGACATCATGAAGGCATTTAAATCGCTTAATATTAAAAATACGGAGGACTTATGGGGACTCTCAATTAAAAGTATCCAATCTATTATAATAACGATTGCTCCCGCATTAGCTTCTATTTTCAATTTATGTATAGATCAAGGTATATTTCCTGATATTATGAAATATAGCAAAGTAATACCGATATTTAAAGCAGGCTCTAAAGAAGATCCTTCTGATTATAGACCTATATCGATTCTTCCCGCGCTTAGCAAAATATTTGAAAAAATTCTGCTTAATCAGATGTTAGCTCACTTTAACGTACATAACATCTTGCACGATCACCAATTTGGCTTCACTAAAGGTAGATCAACAACGGACGCGGCAGCAAAATTAATAAAACACATTTTTGAGGCTTGGGAGGGCGCCTATGACGCAGTAGGAGTCTTCTGTGACCTTTCTAAAGCTTTTGACTGTGTGGATCATCGTACGCTACTTCTTAAGCTAAACTATTATGGAATTCGCGGAAATGCTCTCGACCTTTTATCCTCGTACCTATCAAATCGTCATCAGAAAGTTGGCGTCGGTGGTGTAACATCCAAGGGGTCAATAATCAAAACAGGCGTGCCGCAAGGCTCCATACTAGGCCCATTCCTGTTTCTAGCGTATATCAATGACCTACCACTTGTTGTAGAAAATATCTGTGATATTGTTCTATTTGCAGATGATACATCTTTAGTTTTCAAAGTGAGTAGAAAAGACAAAGATCTTAAGGCACTAAATGAAACTCTAACATCTGTTTCAAAATGGTTTGATGCCAATAATCTCGTTTTAAATTCTAAAAAAACAAAATGTATCCGATTTTCACCACCTAATACATCGCAAATAGATACAAATATATCATTAGTTGGGAGTCAATTGGAGTTGGTCGAAAGCACAGTATTCTTAGGTCTTACCTTAGATTCTAAATTACAATGGGGCGCCCATATTGAAGCATTGTCAAAAAAGCTTAGTTCAGCTGCGTTTGCGGTTAGAAAAATTAAACAAATGACGGATATTGATACTGCTAGATTAGTCTACTACGCTTACTTTCATAGTGTCATGTCATATGGCGTATTGTTATGGGGTTCCGCAACAGACTTAGATTCAATTTTTATACTTCAAAAGAGAGCCATCAAGGCAATATACTCGCTGGACCCCCGAGATTCTCTTAGAGATAAATTTAAAGAAATAAATATTCTCACCCTACCGTCACTGTACATTTATGAGAATTTGCTATACATGAAAAAAAATATTCATCTATTCAATTTAAACTCGGACATTCATTCAATTTCAACACGAAATAAACACAAAATTGTAGCTCCTAGATTCAGGTTAGCAAAGGTAAATAAATCATTCATGGGGAATTGTGTTCGTTTCTACAATAAAATCCCACAGTCAATAAACGCGTTAAATTATGATAAATTTAAGACACACATTAAAACTGTACTGATGAAGAAAGCTTATTATACAATTTCGGATTACATAAATGATAAAGACATATGGAATTAAAACTCTGCACAAGTAGCTCCTGGCAATGACATGGTATGCAAACATGATATGTAAATCATTTGGTATTGTTTTTACGTTTTTAATTATTATTTTTTACACATGCATGCTGATACAATTTTCACTATTGTGAATAATTTATGATGTTTTTTTTTTTTGTAATTATTATTATTTTACTGTGTAATGAAATGTACATGATGCCAGCTGAGTTTCTTGCCGGTTCTTCTCAGAAGGCTAGTTTCCGAACCGGTGGTAGATTCCTCGACGTTCATAAGTGCCTTACCAGGGCCTAAACTGAATAAATCATTTTCATTTTCATTTTCATTTTCATTTGCTTACAGGCGCCGTCATGAGTTTTGAGCCCTCAGCGATTTTTGCCTGTATCTATAAATATGACACAAATGCATAACCACAGACTAAATAAAACTTGAGACATGTACGTTTTGTCTGCTTTCAATACATTATTATTAAAAGACCGCCTCCGTGATCTAGTGGTCGCAAGCGCTACTGTTGAATACGAGGTCCTGGGATCGATTCCCGGTTTGCGCAGTGATATTTGATTTTTCCATCTGTAATATCCCAGTAGCAGCCCGAAGTCTGAATCAGTGCTTGTTTAATGGCAATAGGCTCCCCCATATTACATGAAACTTAGAGATAACTGGCGAAATGTGCACCTCTGCCTACCCCTTCGGGGAATACAAGCGTGAACATCTATTTATAATATAAAAATAAATAAATGAATGTGTTGCTAAGCGCTAATCTCGAGAGCAGGTGAACCGATTTTTCCAATTCTTTTAGTATTATATTTATACTTTTAGCCTATTCTTTGAAGTACGATATGGAAGTATGGTACTTACGTTGAGATTAATTTTTAAATTGGCTTAGCTCTAAAAACAACACTTTCGTAATAATAAATAAATAAAACATTTAAGTTCGCCGGGTCAACTAGTATTTAAATAAAACATATCCTAATTCGTAGTTACCGCGTGTCCGTTAGTGTGTTTAGTATGCAGCCGTGTGTATTCAGCCCAGGCCGCTACCACCAGCCCGGCCACTAGTCGCTGCAGCGCGCTTCCCGAACGCAAGTACACTACCATCACCTGCAAACATTGTACAGACAGACAGGGTCTAAGACATATGTTGTAATAAGGTGGATAAGGTTTGCTTATTATGTGGTAAAAACAAAAAAAAATTGTGACTTATTGCTTTTTTTTTTTTTTTTCCTTAGTTGTAATCAGTATGTAAGCATACATCATGTTTTACACAATAAACATTTCAAATTGTACAAACCAAGAAAAACTTAAAACCAAATCCTATAGGATTTGGTTTGGAGTGAGGGTAGTTATAACTTACTTTAACATAACAGTCTATGGGGCTCTCGTCTTCCGCCTTATACTCTATACCGGGCGCCGGCTGGACTAGATAGTAGGACAGGTGACCTGTGGAACACAACATACGTAATTTAATTTTATTGATAGCTCGATAAACTCGTAAAAAGGGTAAACCTCCATATGTCCGAGGAGTAATTCAAAGACGTACAGTGCCTCAGACGGCAATAGACTCGCCATATGTCACGTTGGCATTTGATTATCTTCGGTGAAAACTGGGTGTTGTTATTACAACACCTCTACAGCAGCCTACCCCATCGGGAAATACAGGCGTGAGTAAACGTATGTGTAAGTTGATATGTTCAACCTACCGATGCCCTGTGCCGAATATCACCTCATAAGTAAAACAAACCCATGTATACCTAATAGTTGTGCGGCGACACATCGTGCCCTGGTGACGTTCCTGTCCCTGGCTGCGGTAGGCAGTGCCTCCCCACCCCCCAGGAACCACTTCTGTGCTGGTCTCACCGCGCCCTCACACGACGATAGACGGGCACGCTTCTCCTGTACATTAAAGGTCTCGTCACGAGTTAAGAATGCAATACATTTTCATTCGATCATTTACGAGTCTTCTGTATGGCGCCGAATAAAATAATTGGCCTTCGTTCTTGACACGTAAACCTATACTAATAAATAGTATTTAATTTCAGTCGTCATTTCCACACATCATTATTTTCGTCAGAACGCGTCGTTCTACTAAACTACGCTATGGAATTTGAAAGGATTTTTTTGCTTAAATGAATGAATGAGATGAATGATAGGGTTATAGCGAAAAGGCAATGTTATGTTATTACATAAATGAGAGTAACTCGATAGGTAAAAGTGATTCTAAGTTAGGGTTGGTTGCTAGTAGCCTCAGGTCACACGTACTTTGGGTGGAGGATGCAGCAACAAGGAGGGGTCGACAGCCAGCCGCGCGGGCTGCATGGCGAGGCACAGCCAAGTAGCCAGCAACGGACACGCCGCCACCAATATCACGCCCAAACTTGCGTGTTTCAACAAATTCTCCCACACCTGTAACATAATTCCATATTTTCACTGTGTTTTGTTACCAATACTGTGATAATGCAGAAAAAACTAATAGTCCGCCATCTTGGATGATCCGCCATATTGGAATTAGAATGACATCACATAGCATTTACACCCGAAATAGGCGTGTATACCAAATTTCAGCTCAATCAATTGCAAGATTTCATCCGGACAAAGATATATATACTGTAAGTTAATAAAGACGCAGAGGAGCTAAATACCTGAACAGCAATATCCTGTATCTCCTGTAAATGCTCAAACAACACCCTCTGGTACACGTGTCGCATGGCATCCTGCAATAACTCCGGACTCCACATCAAGTACTGGCTATCATCATTATCCCCGTTGGTGGTCCCGTTAGGTTCCGTGACTAGAGGGCGGGTTAGCGTGCGAAGGGTCTGTAGAGTCGCCTTCCGAACCGAGCTGGTCGAGTGGTCGAGATATGGCCACAGACGAGGCAGCACGTCGGATAAGTCGATTGGACTGGGGGAAGGAAAAATAAGATTATTAGGAGGAACGAATTTTGCACGGAATTTCACACCGATTTTAATGGGATTTTCACTAGCATATTGGTGATGTTGCAAGTAGTGGTCGGCCAGCAGCCGCCATAGGGCTATAAAAAAAATTTACATAAGGGACACTTGGAACACTCATTGAACATCATTGTTCCTGACATTAACATAGGTTAATTTACTACCGTTTCCAAATGAGAGCCTATCAGCAGAAGAAACGGCGAAACAAACTTCCCAGTTTTTTTTATTATTATAGAAAGTATACAGGATGTCGGGGAAAATAGGACAGCTGTTAAAATATGTGAGAGGGTATAATTTTATGAAGCAAATAAAATTATTATGAAAAATATCTTCTTCCGTTTTCGAATAATTAACGTTCAAAGTTGACCATATCAAGATCTTATTTTCGCATAAAAATCAGCTGTAACGTAGAGTTAGTTATTCACGTGAAATCTAACTATGTTATTATTATTTTTCTCCTACTAATAAATCCTGAAATAATTACATAAAACCATTTTTCGAAACCATTAACCTTCCCCTTAATTTAAAAAGTTTAATTACCGCGTACGTAATGTAGGTAAACGAGGCCGGGCGTTCATTCAATCGCTTAAGGCCGCGAGCTCTTCGGTCATAGCCTATAACTACGTTATCGTTGGAGCTAGATATTTGACGACTTCAATATCGTGATATATTCATAAAACCCTACAACTTCTAGAAGACAACTGTTCCTTTTTCTCCGACACCTGTATATGATAGTGGTACTGACTGCAGCAGCCTGGCGGGCGCGGGTAGGGCGAGGAGTGCGGCGAGCAGCGCCATGTAGGCGTGCGCCGGCGCGGCCAGCTCGTCCTGCTCGGCCAGCAGCCGCCACAGGCGCGCCACCACGGGCCCCAGCGGGGGGCCCCGCGCGCCCAGCGCCGCGCCCGCCAGGGCCCCCGCGGCCGGCGCCAGGGCCCCCGCCGCCACGGCCGCCACGTCCTCCGCCGCGTCGTCCAGCCCCGCCACCAGCAGCTCCAGCGCGCCATTTGCGCATGCCACTTCCTAAGGGAAGACCGATCATCTCATTAAAACCACGACCCTCTCATCTTCGATCATCAACAATCCGGGTTCTTGCTCGTCACTAAACGTCGTCGTGACATTTAGGAAAGTCAATCCTCTCAGCTAAACCACGCCTTCTTTGCTTACTATACAGGATGTTGTTCGTCACTTAACTCGGCACGCTTCTTTTTGCTGGTATCAAACTTTAAAAAAAAAAATTTTGTTTATATTCTATTCAATGCATATACCAACCTCCGCAAATATGGCACTAATGCAAACCGACAACCTGTACATGGCGCTACAAGTACCCACCTAAAATAGTTGGAGCAGTTATTCTCCTGATTGGAAAATCTTCCATTCGTAGCCAACTAACCTGTTTAGCAGCCAGCAGGTACTTGAACCCCAGCAGAGCGCCGTGCCGGGCCTCCCACTGCGGTTGCGTGGCCAGCGCCGCCAGCAGACTGGCCACTTTAGCCACGCGATCCTCGCGAAGCAATGACAACGCCACGCCCATTGCTTGTGCGCACGTCTCCCTCACTGGCGCTACTACCTAAATATAAATAAATATGTTTTAATGCTTGCCCATGTCACATAAAACATTGAACCAAGAATGTAATGGAACTCATGCCCAAATTTGGCGCCCTAGTTTTCATTCACATTATAATTTCATAAAATAATTTAGACCATAAGCTGTAATTCTGGAAAATCAAGATCGGGAAATTATTTTTATGCCGACGGGTACATTTATACCTGATGCTAAAGCTTATTTATTCTAGAAAATTGCACTCGGAAAATTATTTTTATAAGCCGGTTAGTAAATTTATACCTGGTCTGAAACGAAGTCTCCGAAGCGGTCCAACGCTAGCACACATAACAACCTAAGCGCCATGTCTTCTAACCATTCTTGGTGGGCGTCTTCATTCTAAGGAACAAAAAGTTATTAGATAACTGGTACAGAGAAAGCGACAGACAAATCCAACTATAGATTGTCAATAGACAGTTACACTAGGCACCGTGGTGGCCTTGAACAGTCGCCTGCTACGCAAGCGACGCGAGATCAAATCCCAGCGGGGCCTGTGCCTATTAGTTAAAAAAAAATTATGTGCTAAACTATGTCTCAGAAGTATTTCAAAGACGTATGTGTATAGTTTCTGAAACGGCGATATAGACTCGAGATCTGTCTTTGCCACTTAATCATCTTCGGTGAAAAGTGGATGCTACTACACAACATAAGTCCAGCTAAGCAGTGGAGGTACCTCCCCCCTACCAACTGCAAGAGACCATATCCTAAAAAAACAGTTACACAACAGTACCTGTGAGTCGGTATAGTGGACGTGGTGTCCGGCGGAGAGTGCAATGGGCGCCCGGAGCAGTTCCCGGAGCGCGCTGGCGGCGCCGTGGCGAGCCTCCCAGGCCGCGCTGAGCAGCTGGCCTTGCAGCGCGCCGCACCAGCTCTCCAGCGGCCAGCGGGGACTCTCGCCCCACGACCCCGAGCAGTCGGGCACTGGCGCACCCGCTTCGACTGATACAAAAATAAAGATGTACTTCACATTAAATCCGTCCAACAGACATACAACAACGCTCAACTCGCTTTGTTATTAGATAGTAGATGTTCGAAGTACGTACACACGTATAACGTGATATAGGTGGCCACTAAACCGGCCGGCGACGACAGCGATCGGCTCGCTCGGGGGGGGCGGCCACCAGGCATCAGCTGACCGTGTTCTGCGACGGTTGTGTGCTACTCGCTATTATATTTTGTTTAACCTACCTGACGGTGATTTCTAGATTGAAGTATTGTGTCTAATACAATCATAGTTTATTATAAGCTGTTACTACACTCAAAACGTTATATCAATCCCATACTGGGAACTACGGCTAGACTTATAACGATAGTCTATAAAGACGCCGGAGGAACCTAAACGGGAGAAGTCTTTCGGCAATTGATTTTGAAGAGGACATTATTTATCTTTGAAGCTACCTGGAATCGACCTGACGAAGAGGGAGGAGATACAGGAGAGTGGCTATCTACGAGCTCAGCATTGTAGAATCGTGGTTAAGCCTACCTACGACCCTGATTATTATTAATTACTTAATCTAACCTACTTTTATAGATAACTAATAAATTTCTAGATCGTACCTATTATTTTATTTCTACCCGAAATAAATAATATGTGACAACCTTGCCAAATCTTTGAATAAGAAAAGTTCTGTAAATACTTCCAAATTTGAAGTAAGTAAGAGACCTCAAACACGTACGGACAGTTCATGCTGGTAGCCAGTGATCAACATTCAAGGTCTACTCGTGCAGTCAAGTTCAACTACTCGAAGCTGACATTAATTTTGAAGCAACTTACAGATCAACGAACAGTTCAAGCTGCTAGCCAGTGTTCGTTCAACATAGAAGACAAAGATATTTTGTCTGTATGTTTGGAGTTCTGTGAGGAGACTGCATGAAAGTGGTCCTTTTTTCACTTTAGTTTAAGAGGCTTCAAGCCGTTCTATGAGGTTAAATAAATAAACATTCACGAAGTACTCGAGCAGTCAAAGTTAAACTACTAAAACCTATCATTGATAAAGTGCTACCGACCGTCAGAACCAGTCGCTACTTGTTCGATCGGTCTGTGAATGTGTGTTTTTAGAAGACTGTAGTTTGCTAATGGATCGCTGGTCAAGTGGTCAGTAAGTTCGCCTGCCGATCTCGAGGTCACGGGGTTAACTTCCGAATCGGTAAAAAATTGATATTGGCTTTGCACTTGAGCCTTAAAGTTGTGCGGATAGCAGCCACTATTACACAGTTGAAAAGCAATGTAGGTACTCAACATAAAGGAGAAACTATTACTTAAATAACAAAATAACATAGTTTATGAAATGCCGGTCATAAGTCTGGATAGATGAGAGAACATTTTCTTTTAAGCGACAATACCCGTATCTAAGAAACATGCCATAAATATATACATTCCTATATTTATAACGAAACTAGCATCCGCTGTTTCACCCGCGTAGAGCTCTGTCAGTCTGTCACGGCAATATCTGAAATTCATTGGAATGATAGTGACGCCATCTATCGAAGATTGGTCGTACCAACTCAGAAACCTTCGTAGGCTCAACACACTTTACTGATTATCATCTCATACAGAAATATATTAATTTTTATATGTATAGATAGAAGAACAAAACTTACAAACAAATTCATCCTGTGTCTCCAATTTGAGTTTCTTCCTGTCAGGCTCTATGGGTGGGGTGGGGGGCGCGGAAGGTCCGTCCTCGGTGTCCCGCGACTTCTGTTTACTGAACGCGGCTCGAGCTTTGCGCTTCGCTACGTTCATCTCTCGGGAACTGAGGGGCTTGGATGATATCGGGACTAGTTCTTGCACTGGCCTCTAAGATACATTAAATAGAACATTCAAATTGGGCCACCCGTTGGAGTGTTAGTACGTCACACAATATTGAGCTTAAAATGTTTCCCCTTAGAAGCTTTTAGCGGGCTTTATTTTCAGAGTTCAGTAGGTATATCATGTACCTACGACCCGAGATTTTTTTACAGTTATTATATTCATTTTTTGTCTCAATAAATATGATCAACAAAAAAATCTCGCAGTGTTCAAGCTTAGCTGACATAATTAAAATTTTAAACCCTTATTCATTTAAGCATGGCGTAAGCATAGGTGTAAATGACCCAAACTTACGTTACACGTAAATAAAAAATGGACGCCTATAAGAAATCACCGTGTGGGACGAGGCCGCCATTTGTATATTGTAAAAACATTCTGGTGTAATGATTTAATAAATAAAAAAGCTTGTGAAAAAGGGTTGTAACGTACTTTAGGCGCATCAGTGTTGTTAACGGTGGGTCTGGATGGGCAGAGGTCGTCGTTGGTGTAAACCGCGGACAGGTCCACGCCCAGCGAGGCGGCCACGTCCAGGCCGAGGCGGGCGTTCAGCTGCTGACGCTGCTTGCTCAACCGCTCGTTCATATCTACCACACACATTCATTTGAACTTCAATTTATTGCTTTAAACATACTCTTAATCTAGCACTTACAGGTACTGAACACTTATCCTAGGTTAACAATATGGACCCTGTTGGTCACAGCAATTTTGGAGAGACTTACACTAGTATATTATATTTACATTTTATTTTATTATATTATATGGTTACTTATTAACTTATTTAATTATATAATTTCTGTTTTTATTTAAGGTTAATAATTCATTCTTACAATAGATACTAATAAATTAGATTACCTATGTTTTATTATATATTATTATACACCAGTTAGAGTGTATATCCACTGCCGTTATTCTCACAAGCCGCGTTAGTCTATAAGTTTTTAGAGCGTCGAGCGTCGGTTTCAATCAAAGAAAATGGATACATAGACGATAAAGTTCAATTTCGTATCTTTGAAATCGACATTCGACGATGAGAAACCTTACAGAATAACGTGACTGAGATGCTCCATTGGGCTAGCCTCGCTCTGCGCAATGATAACATTGGTTCTTAACAAACACATCCCTCGCTACGCATCTTCGCACATCTCTAATGGAAACGCGCCTTTAACCAGAGATAGAAATGTATTTGTTTGAAAAACATTCGCAAAGAGTATCTATACATCTATACAGACAAATAAAATTGAAGTGTCTGTTTGTAGATCCAAATTAACAGTTTTTCACTAAATGCATCTGAAAGTATACACGCTACTGACACCAAAAAACCAAGTCATAAAATTTTTCTCTGTCTGTCTGTCTGTCCGTCTGTCTGTCTGTCTGTCTGTCTGTTTGTTCCGGGTAATCTCCGAAACGGCTGGACCGATTTTAACGGGACTTTCACTGTCAGGTAGGTGATGTTTCAAGGAGTAACTTAGGCTACTTTTATTTCTTAAAAATATTAGGGTTCCGCGACAATAAGGATGAAACTAAATCTACGCGGGTGAAACCGCAGGGCACAGCTAGTTTTAAATAATTACGAAATGCTTTTCTAAAAACAAAGTAATTAACAAAATAAGTATTATGCATTTTCGTTTTAAGTCGCATGCCAACATTAGTCCTCACATAAAAGTACGAAGTAACATAAGTAGTTTGTACTAAAGAAAATGGTCGAAAACTCGCAAGAAAAACTGTACAATGTTTGTGAAGGATATTTTAGAACTAGTCAAAACCGACGAGCATGCACTCGTATGAAAGTGTTCTATAATTCTAGATAGCAATGGTGATCTATTCTTTGTACCCAATAACCAGATTTACCTAACTGGATCAAGTAACCGGTTCCGTGGCGTATGAACGCAACACTTTCAACATTTTATCCTTCGCAAAAGCAAAGATTGCTATACTCGTAGTTTAGAAAAACTTATTGGAAAACATGGAACATTGTCATTCATGTTGAAACTGTTTTTATACTATAATCAAACACTTGGAGAAAAGTTATGCTCCTACACTCCCTACCCCCTTAATACAAAACATGGTTTTAACGAAGACTAGACCAAACTCGGACTAAAACTACCATCCTTTTTTAAATTCGTATCTCAGAAGGAAACGGAGCTACTTTTAAACCGAGAATCTTGAATAATTAATCTTAGCTTTTGTTTTGGAATAAGACGAACGCGAGGTGAGATTCGAGCCCATGACCTCCTGCATCCAGTGCATTTGCTCTGCCAATTGAGTTACTGAGTGCCTAATGCGAGGTTTCTTAAAACTCACCGTCACTAGTCATGGCGTTGACGTAAATGCAAATTTGTATGGGACCAAAATAGTGCCCTGTGGGCCGACAGATAGCGCTGTTACGATCCTATGCAAATCTGCGTTAACGTCAACACTAGGCACTCTGAAGTCCTTATAAAATTTTGCTAAGTGTGTATGTTGATCATCCTTGGTAGTTCTCACCTACAGCAGACAGGGCTTCCTCTTCCACGTCATACTCGTGACCTTCCGACCCCATGAGATGAGCTCCATGATGTAATACTTTTTCAATGTCGAACGTCTCGCATCGCAGCCGCCCGTTGTCAACTTCTGGCTCGGTTTTCTCACCTGTAGTTTACAGAATAAGGTTCAGTATTCAATGTATTATTTTCAACTAGATTTCTTATATTCTTTTATAAGATAGTTCGTATCTATTGTGAGGTAATTCATTCCCAATTTTTATTTATAACATACTCTAGCTCAAGAATATACCCTGTATCCCACGGGGGTAGACAGAGACCCCTGCAATCCTTACATACTTTTCTGTTCCTTTATTCGTTACCTAGGTAACTAAAGTCCAACCGCCCTCGCTCTACAAAGGTGGTGAACAAATAAACAAGTGTACACTTTGCCTGATGTTAAACACTCACACGTTGGCCTCATCATCATCATCATTCTACCCTGTTCTTATCCCATGGGTGGCACAGTGTGTTCTCTTTCATTTCTCTCTATCAACCGTCTAATCTGTATTCACTTCTTTCTAGTCTATATCATAATCTACAACGCTGCTGACGTTGGCGACCTCATATTAGGTGGAATTAACCCTCATGTGAACCATTATACGTAAAGATTATGTTAATTTATGCGAGCGTCTATTCAGTCTTTTCTGTAAGGCAGCTCCGAATTTTGAACGGAAGATCCCGTTATGCCTACCTGTCTTGCAATTAAAAATTGCAAGGTCAAGTCAATGAAAACCAGTAAAGTGAAAATATTCCATACGAATAATTACAAAGGCCATTATTTTAAGCTCTGGCTGTAATGTAATAAATGTTTTTATACCACCATCTGTAATTAATGGCTGCGTAATTGTTTCGGCCAACAAAACATATTATTATTTTTATATTATTAAATTATCGATGTTATCCGGATCGTTGGTGAGGTTACTTGACACGCGCTTCGTTTTCCTGTTCTAATTAGGAAATTAAATAAACATTATAGCTTATAACATATACTGTCCTCGCGGGAACTTATGATGATTGCCATTTCATGCCATGACTATGTGAATTGTGAATGTATTAATCAGTCGCTTCTCTTTGTGTGCTGGTAATAGACTTCGCAGCCTACGTATGAACGGCTGCGGCTGCCACCACGAGCTTTGAGCGCTGTTCTTGAATGCACAGTAGTACATTTTTGGGTCATGTGCGAGCGCGAACAAATACATGAGCAGTTATCCCCCACTATTTTTGCCGAGAGCTCAAAACTCGTGACGGTATCTGTACTTTAACAAGAACATTAAGAATTACAAATTATACCTATATCTCCTCTGCACGGAGCTCGGACCGCAGAAATACCTACAAGACTATTCTAAAATAGTAAGTATTATTTGACTGCGACCTTCTGCAACGTGGAGGTCCGTTACTAGTCAAACAACTATAAAATGCGAAGGAGAGATGCCTTTCCTCTCTTGCCTCTCACTTTCCTCATCATCCAATCATATCACAAGCCGCCTTGGCAGTGGGTATAAAAGGGTATTATCATTTGATAAAAGTTTCTATTCATATTGCAATTACCACAATTGGTCATGCAGTCACATGCATGCCATCTTTATCTGTTCATTTGGAATATGTTCTCGAAGCAATACCCTCACATTGAATACACACATACATGCATGCATACATGCATATATACATACATAAATACTGCTGCAGACTCCTCAGGTTATTTGCATTCGTTAATTATTTCAATGACTGTACATTTTCCTTCCTTTCATTGTAATACAAATACACACATACGTAGATATGTATCCCAGAGACTACTGTTAGCCACGTGGTATCCACCTACATTCGTGCACTATACAGAGTCTAGAATCTTTAGGCGCATATCATGCACTCTCTTCAGTTACGTTTCTGGAAAAGGTTATTAATCTGGTAATGGTCTCTTCCCTGGACGACCTCTACTAACAGCTCCGTTCATGTTCGCGCTATAAACTCGCTCATCTCTTCGATACGTCTGAATTATTTGTTCCCCACAATATGTATATATACACTTTAAATTAAAAACACAAAAAATTAACGGCGTCGTTGCCACATATTATGCTAGTATTAAATGGAACTCTAGGTATAGTTTCCTTGAACATTTTGAGGTTCATGAAAGAAACATAGGCCATCAGTTGTTTACAGACCGTAGACTGACTCATTCATGAATAGCAAATATTGGAATAGTCTGCTTGTCATTGAATTGCATTTATTTAAAGTGGATATCTGATATAGGACGGATACCCCAAATGACCGCTACGTTCTTCTATTTTGTTCAATGTGACATTCAGAGGCTCAATCGGGGGAGAATGAAAGTTATTTAGGAACCAAACATATCGAAATATATACTAAGACTTGACGTCACTCATGTGAATTTAGCCTGAACCTAGGTACAGTATAACACGGCAAAGATTCTGGAATTGGTGCTGTTAGTCCGCGTTTCTTAATAGCCAAGTAAAGGTATTAGCAGTCGAAATACTTGTAACGGAAAAACACAGTTTCTTGAATGTTTTAAATTGTATATCCAGCAGCAGGGTAGACCCCCCAGCCAGCCCGGCTGCCGGTACACCAAGATTGGATGGCCTAGTAATATTTGCCAATAGTTACTTAACAATATTCTAAGATATTTTTTGTGTATGACCGTATGTCCAGTAGGGGACTCTAATGTAGGTGGATTGATTAAGTACCTTTTATTCCTGTAAACGGTGTAGGATGCCATTCTGGAACATTTGCAAGGATCGCCTCGACAGCCTGTGGGACAAAATGAAATAAAATCAATAACTTACGTTTGGCGTTCATAAGAAATATGATGTCCTTATGATCACTACAATGAAGGCTAAATGTTATAGACTGTAAAATGTAATCAAGTCTACATTACCCTATTACTAAGTTTCTTCGCGTTGGTAAGTTCGCCTGTAGGAGTCGCGGTGGACGTCTCAAGTCATTTAGGTACACAAGCGATAGAAGTTCCAATCTCACTGGTCTATACAATTATTTACGGTGAAAAAAAATCTCGTGAGGAATCAATTTTTAATGTCTAAAAAGAAATCCAAAGATGTATGAAATGAGCTTAAGACTGCGTTGAACACACCGTCTGTCACGTTGAAACCTAATCCTCGGTGAAAAGTTTTTGCGAAGGCGTGAGCATACGTCGCCGACCTTTAAGCATAAGACGTTCAAGTGGTTGGAAAATCTGATCGCAACACCCTCAACAATTATACAATTATAGCTGTGCCCCGCGGTTTCACCCGCGTAGATTTAGTTTCATGCTTATAGTCGCGGAACCCTAATATTTTTGATAAATAAAAGTAGCCTAAGTTACTCCTTGCTACATCAGCTACCTACCAGTGAAAGTCCCGTTAAAATCCGTCCAGCCGTTTCAGAGATTACCCGGAACAAACAGACAGACAGACAGAGAAAATTTTTAAAACTTGTTTTTTTATTGTCAGTAGCGTGTATACTTTCATATGCATTTAGTGAAAAGCTGTTATTTTGGAATTACAAACAGACACTTCAATTTTATTTATCTGTATAGATGTATAGATACCCTCGAATATAAGACGCGAGCATCTCCACAAGTGTTCCCTTATCGATGCTTAACCACCTTTGAAATAAAATATAGGAAGCTGTGAACTAAATATCAAAGAGGATTAGAAGACACTCAGGAATCTGTCACGAAAGCTTAAATGACTAAACAACGAAAGTGGATGTTAAGCATCTAAGTCTTTGAAAGTCATCGATATTCAATAATAAACAAAAGTAATTCGGAACAGCGTTCGATCGCTGTACATTATGGTAATTTGGAGCCCGCGATATTTTTATAATGAACGTCATTATTCGCGCCAACGAGCAGATTACATGAAACGAATAAATTAATGTGAACGCAATTCGCTGAATATTTTAACCTGGTTAAAAGGTTAAATGGGGTACGATAGATTGTATCGCTTGTTTTTTGGTTGGTTACATAATAACAACCAAGTTGGTACATCACCAGCCTGGTCCGTATTCTCAACAGAGATTTCTATCACGTGGCTATAATTTTTCTAAAAAAAATGCTATCTTGTGTGAAAGCGAAAAGAAGGCTATCCCCCATATTACAAAAATATTGTTTAAAGAAGACAAATTCAAACTCGGTCTAAAACTATAACCATCACTTTTTAAATCCTTATCACAGAAAGAGGTGGATGTAAGGCTATGTTTTGTAATACCATTGGTTCAAAACTGAGTTATAAGTGAGTTAAGTTCGTTCATGTTGCATATTTTATATGTAAAGAAATAAAAATAAACGTATTATAGGCACGTGCACCTCATGAGGTCAATGGAGTTTTTATCTCGCAATGCGTAAGCAATGAAATAAACTCATAGCATTATTCTAATCTTTAAATGAAATTCCGCAGTGCTCTACTCGATCCATGAATAATTAATAACGCTAATGTGCTATGGAATAAGGAATTAAAGTAATTGCCTTCAAATGAAGACTAGGCCAAATTCGGACTTATTTATTTCCAACCCTTTCGAATTCATATCACTAGAGAGATCTATAGAGATCTAAAGACTTAGTCAACGTATTGTAATAAAGGACAGGTGCCCAACCATGAGCTCTTATTGCTATGATAATTCAGCTGTGCGCCAGTGACATATGTATAGTCACTAATATACACGTGTCTCATAAATGAGTGAAACTATCATGGCAATAAGGGCTCGTGGTAAGGCCCCAGTATCTGATAAAGAGGTCTGGAAGCCTCAGGGCAAAATAATTGTATTCTTTTAAATTTCAATTTTTATTCCTTGTAAAGGATTTTTTTCTGAAGTATTTATTGCGGAGGCCCCCTCTTTTGTGAGGCATGCCCGCTGTAGGCCTAAACAATAACATTATCCTCGCGCTTGTGCTAATAGAAGCGATACAAAATGTATGGCAGTGACGTAAATCAGGCACATGAACATGACATATGTCATTCCCATGCATTTTGTATCTTTACTTTAAGCGAAGCGCGAAGATAATGTTACTTTGTCTATGCCTACTGGTTTACTTAAAAGTCTTCACGTTTTCGCCTCCCCTCGATTGTTTGATCAATTTGTACTTACGTAGTCGGTGCTCAATTTACTTTCAAATAACCTCTATAATTGCCAGACAAGACAACAGATACATGACTAATAAGAGTACAACTTATAAAGTTAATTATTGAAATTGGTATCTCCGTTATAATTAACTATAAATAAATAAATAAAAAAAATAAAAAAAAATAATAATAAATATAGTTAACTTATTCCAACTGTTGATTTGCATTCCTGACATACCTATTGTAATACGGTGTGTAGTGGGTCTCAGAAATGTTTGCTATTAAGTACATAATGCCTACTTCAATATCCTTTTATTATGCTGTGCCACGCGGTTTCACCCGCGGATACTTAATTTCATGTGAGTTTTGTATACGCGGCACCCTAATTTTTTTAGAATAAATTCGTTACTACTAGGTAATTTCAGGTGGTGGAATCCAGGACTTCATATTGTGCAGTAACGTTTACGACCACTAAACCAACGAGGCAGTGTTAATAATATTATTGTAAAAAGTATAAAAAGTAATTCAGCTTTAGTACGAGAATTTATTCGCAATTACTTAATTAACAAATAATAGATCGCATACAAATTGTCGCTTCCGGGGTTCATTTGATATGACTTATAAACCTTGAAAAGTTTAATTCCAGGATTCCAAACAATATTGTTCACAAATCTCAATTTTTGTAAAAAAAAGTAATACATATGCTTAGGAAATTGCGATATAAGTATAGTTGACGCTCAAAAATACTTCCACCGCGGCTATCAAAATAACATTACAACTTTACTAATATTTTTTCGAAAGATTTTTTTACTTTTTTGCGACTGTGAAGGGCTTTATCGAATGAATAGATTATTTCCTGATCAGCCTGTAACGTAGTTTTCAGGCGAGGGCGCACGCCGCGCCGCCATCGGCGCTGACGATTTGATTACGACAAAACACGTCGATCAATATTTTTCATTTAACTTGTTTCCGATTTTCCCGATTGGTTCCTGATCGACGGAAGCTTAGACCTGTGCAGACCTACCTCACAAACCTTATAAGAAAGATATTCAAACAGATTTTTTACGACTGCAGTTTTTTTTTTTTTTAAGAACATTTATTTTTTCTTCAAATCAGTCTTCACAAACAATCATGGATGGTACCGTCTGAATCATACCCTATCCAATAAAAAACATCGAAATTGGGCTAGGTACTCTATAAGCTGAGCATTGAACTGAGGTATATGAAATTAGGGTTCTATAAATTGCAGGACCACAAACGCGCCTGTAAGATACATTCTCAATGAATGTAAACAATGTAGCCAATTACTGAACAATGCTGATTGTCATCATACAAACACAAGTATCACTAAGGCCACCAGAATGCGTGTATTCGTACATCACTTGAATACAAATTAGCCGTAAAAAATCTATCTACCAGTGTACTGCGCACAATTTTAAAAGTTTAAAGACCTAGGGTGACCTGCAGCACAAATGGTTTATTTCGACTGTGTATTTATTCCGGCCGGCGATTTAATTAACGAGGCAGAAACGTACCGAAATATTTTTATTGCAGACTAGCTGTGCCCCGCGGTTTCATCCGCGTAGATTGAGTTACATGCTGTTTTTTTTTTAAATAAAATTAGCCACTCCTTGAAGCCAGTGCCAGTGAAAGTCCCGTTAAAATCCATCCAGCCGTTTAGGCATGATGCCGTGACCAAGGGAAATGGGGACTGATTTTTATATGTCTAGATGTGTCTTGATACATCTATTTGTAGACAATTAGTGCTATTTAAAATGACCTCATATGATTATGATTCAAGAAAAACCACAGATGGGATCTACAAAAACTACATCCCGGGAAAATTCCCGGTCAATCATTAAATTATCCCCATTCCTCCCGATTCCACATTACAGAAACAGATAGAAGTACTCACACCCATACATTAACAAACTTCCACCATACGCAACAAAAAATCTTACTTTAATTTTAAGAAATTATACTTTATGAATAATCATTACGATCGTTTTTTTTTTTCACATTTAGCGATATCGATTTTCCATTCATAAATCTTTTTCAATTCATTAATATAATTATTACAATCAAAATTAAATCTTCGTTCAGTGAAATTCCCTTTAAACAATACCAAATTTTACCCTGGACTTTTATTCCGTAATAGTATTTTGAGTACCATACATCCGTACTGGAGTAAAAGCAGTATCTATTCCAAATGCTAGCCAAATCAGGACAGATTTAGCCATTTATAACATTAAAGAAAAAATAATTATGGTAAAGCCGTGAGACGTGTATATAAAATTGCTAACAACGAGTGAATTATAATAGAAAATTAATTACTTCTGTAAAAATAAGTTTGCGTCATCAGACCAAATGAGATGAACAGCTACGGATTATAATACAACAACCAATAGAGATGGAATATTGATTTATGTAAAAATAGACAACAATTTGTCTCAATAAATACAAGGCTAACAATTTCTTGTATCTATTCCTAACCACCCAAGACAGCTGACTGACGGTATAATGGGAAATGTTAATGAATGCAAATCTCTGAGCATAGCCCACTACGTACGATATTCATTCGAACGGCACTAATTCAGTTACCATTCAGGCGTCATACTTAAATTAAGAATCATTGTGTGAACTTACTCACACCACCAGCGTTTGCATGTGTTGGAGGCAATACGTCATGTCTGTGTAGCTAGTAATCCTGCTACTCTCCCTGCGTTTATTATCAAGGGATACATATTTTATGACCACATATTAAATGATGCAATCCATCACCTAGTAGGTTCCCCCTCCTAAGCGAAATGAGGTGGCTGAATAATTATTAAATTGTTTCAGTAAAAGTGGATCTGAATGGAGACCAAGAGAGTGACACTGTATTGTTTCGAAAAGAAATAAAACTAAAACAACTAAAGCTGCGTTTGAAGAACGTACTTTCAGGATTACATAACCCGGTGAACTCCGATGGTCAAATTTGAAGGGTGAAACATTTCCCCTCAATGCCGCCGAAAATCAGGAATGGTATGTTATAATGATTACGTACAATTGATTTACTAACGTTTAAACAGTATACCGTTTACAACACTAAACTAGTGAAAAACGCAGGGATTTAAATTTTTTGCAACTAATACTATTTCATTCTTCACTAATGAAGTTCTAATGAAATTGGATGGAGTTCTAATGAATTGACCCACCACTCGAGTCTTTTAGGTAGTGGTGGAATTTCTCTAGGGTCACAATAGCTAATGAAAAGTAGATTGTATTACCTGAGCAGCAGCAACTCGCGTCTCCCAGGCCGGCGAGCGCAGGTGCTTCATCAGCCTGCCGAGCAGTCGGTGCAGCTCCTCAGGGTGTGCCTTCTGCACCTCACCCAGCTGCCGCGCCGCCGCCCTCCGCGTCGCAGGGCCCGCCCCAGCCTCTAGCAGCACGAAGAGACGGTCCAACCTAAAGAGATAGCAGAGGAAAACTTTAACATTTTGTCTTGACAATAAATGGAACACAAAATATACTATTTTATACCATTGTGCTTTCCAAATACGGCGAAGGAAACGATCGCAATACTATGTTGTAATGACTCTACATATTCGCGTTAAGGATATTTCTGGGGCTAGCGAAAACCACCAGGGGATCAATTTGTTGAAGAAAAAAGCTACCAATTTGAAAGCATTATTATAGTCAAATTAATATTGAGTAAATGATTAAAATATTGTCATTTTTTCCTGGAATATTTGAAAGGTGTCAATGAACTCGAGCAGGATCCAGAAATCCTTCAGATATAAATATGGGTGATAAACTAACGAACCAATTAGCATCAGTACTGCAATCTTAGCTACTATTGTTATTTATATTTTATAGTATACTAACAACCAGACAAATTAAATAAATCAAAAAATAAAGTTAGTTCCAATAGGCAAACAAAACCAACAAGTGATGTTCCGAAAAATCCTTCAGCATTTCAAAACTATACAAAAGCAGGATCAGAGCCATGGAGAGCATTGACACAATATATTTTGTTTTTATTAAATTTTATAAAAAATTAATTAGAAAAGATATTGAATTCCACTTTCCCATTAATTTCCTGAAAAAAATAATTAAGATACCCACCGGCTAAGTGATGATAAATCTGAATCAAGGTATACATTTTTACGCCTCCGGCGCCTCATTCTTCATGTATGAGAAAAAAGAAAATCACAAACACATTCGCTGTTTTTATCTCACTTGAGAATACGTCTTGATAGCAGAACGATCTCTGAAGGATTAAACAGGAATATTGAATATCGAGGGAGATTCTGTAAACACCCACCTTTAGATTTCAGGCACGGGAGAGAAATACCGTTATCGATGAAAATCAAATAACGATTAATAACGTTACTAAAATAACAGTCGCAAATAACGTTATATTTTGAGGGAAGTAACGTTGCGTTACCGATATTTATATAACGATAAAGAATCAGATAATGGGGTTTGGGATTCTAGGGCTAAACATAATAAAATACTTTCTATCATCCATACTATTATAAAGAGGAAAGATTTGTATGTATATTTGTAACGACTTGGCTCAAAAAGAACACAAACGATTTAAAAAAAAATTACACCATTTGAATGCTACATTATCACTGATTAATATAGGCTATATTTTATCCCCGTACTCCCACGGGCACGGGAACCACGCGGGTGAAACCGTGTGACGTCCGCTAGTGTGATATAATTGCTGAACTGTCATCTACATCATAACTAATCGTTATCAATAATCGGCAACTATTACCCATTACCCAAATGTTTACGATATATCAAACTAACATAACTTGTCGATACTTCGTTATCGGTCCCTGCTTAAATCTGTCGAGCTCGATTCATACTCATAAATACTTAAGTGTTTGTTACGAAGTTAACATTTTATTGTGTCAGTCCACTGACATTTTATAATCAGTGTCGTCTATTGAATTGTTTGAAAGCCGTTCAATGTAACCGAAAAGTTTTTAAGTATTTCATGTACTTAAGAAATTGACTTTCCTTTGAATAAAGTGAGAAAACCGAATATTTTTCTTCATCCGAATATTTCCGCTTATTTTTAGAACTTGAAAGAAGAACCACTGGTTTTACAAGCAGTCAAAAGCCGCTTACCATCAGGCGGACAGTAAACTTGTTTGTCATTATAATAAGTTAACAGACTTTAAAATAAAGGAGGAGATTCTACGTTTTTACTGTATAGTGGGCAACCCTTTATGGCAACATTTATTTGTGAAAATTATAATTTAAAACAAATTAAACTTTTCGCCTGTCGAATTAAGGGGTACATGTAAGAGTCTGATAAATAACATGCAAATGATGGATCATTAAATCACAATTGTTGCACATTATTATGGCGATACTACAGAACAGCTAAACTAACGTAAGTCTTACATGATAGAATAGAAATTAGTTTTACTTCCTTCCTCTAATCTAGCAACATGATTATGCGAACAACTTTCCATATCCACATATAAATTTAATTGTTGGATCTGTGGCTGCTAAATAACTAGTTTTGTTGTGCTAGGGTTCGCCTTAGAAATATCTATTTTGAGATTGCCAAGGGATGATAGAGTGGGCCGAGTTGAGGTTACTGGTAAATAATGGTACTTTACGCTTTTATATGGGTAGAAATGTAAAAGTGTATATACACATAAATAAAATTAAAGTGTCTGTTTGTAATTCCAAAATAACAGCTTTTCACTAAATGCATGTGAAAGTACATATATACGATACTAAAAACAAAAACCAAAATTTTTTTTTTCTGTGTCTTTATGTCTGTTCGTTTGTTCCGGCTAATCTCCGAAGCGGCGGGATCGATTTTAAAGGGACTTTCACTGTAAGGCAGCTTATTTTACAAGAAGTAACTTAGGCTACTTTTATTTACTCTACACGGATAAAACCGCAGGGCACAGCTAGTTTAATATAATACGCTCGTCTTCTCCAACAAGGCGATGGTAAAAAAAAATGCCAATGTTTTATTTTGTGATATTTTAATAATGTAATGAGGGTGCAACATTTAACTTGTCATTCAAATAGTGCAGCACACGACATATTTATAAGTACTTACAAATAAACAATACACCCTAACAAACTTCACCTACGCTGCATTACACATTGTTACCAATGTTGTCGTTGCAATCAACTCGACTTGAACAAAACGACCTCGCGATAACCCACCGCCTTCTATCACAACTTGTCCTGCAGTTTGTATCGAGACACATACCAAATTATTACACTACCATTTAGTGAATGATAATTTTATCAATACGAAATACACTTTGTGATATTACGCATTTCAATAATCATCATCATCCCCGGCTTACTTCCATAGATCGTCTCCCCTTTTCGACACCTGCCATGTCTCTTTCTGCATCACCCAAAGGTTGACTGGTAGAAAATGCCTATGGCATTAAGTCCGCCTGCAAATATATATTGCAGGAAGTTTTTAAACTCTTGGGGTCGGTACTTGATTCAACCCAATGCGGCTGAAAACCAGATTTTGTTACGAAGCTACTGCCATTGGACATACGTTACTCCTTTCACGAGGAAAATCTCTATTAAAGAAAGACTCTATTATGTCTTCGAGTGACCTGTAACGATTGCCGAAGATGTTAAATTGGCATTTCAAGAATCTATGGGTACCTAATTGAATTACATTTACTAATGCGAAAGTTTATCTGTCTGTTCTTACCTTTCAAAAGCTAAGAAAGAACTGCTTTGGCTGAAATTTTGAATAGAGATAACTTTGACTTCAAGGATACTTACTGCCCGAATAGAACTTTTTTATTGAGCCACAGTGTAATGATATGGAATCATAGGTATTTTGTGTTTAGTTTGTGAGATCGATACGTTTGTGACTCATGAAAAAGATTTAAGACATAGAGAACTCAGTTTAGGCCCTAGTAAGGCACTTATGGTCGTCGAAGAATTGACCACGGAAACTAGCCATCTGAGAATAACCGGCAAATCGGATTATTATGCACATAATATGGATTAAACGAACTGTAACGAACCTTCTTTTTACTCTGCGGGACGTCCCTTGCGTCCCGCAGTCTAAAATATATTTACTCTATGTACCATTGTAACAATTTAAAAATGCAATGTCAAGTAAATGTTAGCCAACATCTGTTCAAATCCACACTGCAGACGGTAAAAAGATAAATCTCCTAGCAGTCGTGACACAATGGATAAATTAAACATACAAACAATATACCAGTTGTGCACACAGACCAGACAAATGAATAGTAACAAAAAGTTAATTCGGGCAAACTTTTCTATTACATTTTATTCAGACAAACAACATATGTATGTACTATGTACGAATGTACCTACATACATTATTGAATATTATTTTTGTCGCTCTCAACAGCTGTTAAAATTAAAACGCTGAAAGTGGTTTACGAATGGTTATATATTATGAAATATGGAGAATATAATGTCAATATAAAATTACTAGAAAAAGACGGATATGTGGCGGTTATTATTATTTCATTATGTTTGCTTTATGTGCAGAGAAATTAAACAATTATATTATGTACACAATTTAGCTAATCCGTTATCTTTACGTCAAACAGTATTTCTAGAAAAACAACTGTTGCAATCAAGATTGTCGGAAATGTTTAATATAATCTTCAGATACTGTATTGTATTGTACTGGTACAGAGTGTGCTGGGGGTCTACTCTCTTTCTCTCGAAAACGAAACTGCAAACGAATGTAAATCAAACGTTTTTCAGTATCGCTTTGTTTTTATCGAACTCAAGTTTTCGTCCGTTTAACAATTTAATTAAAGTATGTTTAGAATATTTAAAAGTCAAAGACCTTTCTAGCAGACCACGTCCGAACGTAATTTTAGAACGAATAAGAACCGTGGTAGGAACTATGCGAAATTTCTGCCGAATTTAAGTTTTTTGGAGAAAGTGAGTAGGCCTCCTGTGTATGTGTGACATTCATATCTCATTATTATGAACTAGAACAATTGTTAAAACTACTGCCCGTTCGCCCCCTTTCTTCCAAAAAAATAATAAAAAATGTTGTCGTTAGCTCTTGATAAAATGTGGCATGCAGTCGGTCCTATTGTTCGATATAGTATACTAACATTTAGTAGCACTGGAAAGACCTAACAATTCTCTGCGCATTTCTATTACGCGTAATCTAATCAAGCGCCTTGGTTTATATTGGAAACAATTTATTGAGCAATATATAATAACTATTGAAGCTTTATTGGACGCATAAAATTGTAAAATAACACACAAGTTTGACGCGTATGGAATATTATAGAGCAAATTATTTCTAGTATATTTAATATCATCATCATAATAACTTTAATAACTCTTGTCGGTGTAAGGATGCAATTTCGATGCAATCTATACAGATAAATAAAATTGGAGTGTCTGTTTGTAATTCCAAAATTACAGTTTTTCACTAAATGCATATGCAAGTATACACGCTACTGACACTGAAAAACCAAGTTTTAAATTTTTTCTCTGTCTGTCTGTCTGTCTGTTTGGTCCGGGTAATCTCCGAAACGGCTGGACGGATTTTAACGGGACTTTCACTGGCAGGTAGCTGATGTTTTAAGGAGTAACTTAGGCTACTATTATTTATTAAAAATATTAAGGTTCCGCGACATGAAGCATGAAACGAAATCTACGCGGGTGAAACCGCGGGGCACAGCTAGTATTTTAATAAGATTATGTTTAAACCAAAGTACTCCTACTTTTACTACTCAAAACCTTTTAAACATTTCAAAGTCAAAGTTCCCGATGTTCCCATAAATATCTGGGGTCGTACTGGAATTGGGGAGCACGAATGCTGCGTTTCTTCCTCATTTTGTATGGGAACATACAACTTCCTAACATAAACTTCATCGCTTTCTTGCTCCCATACGAAAATACGCAGTGGATTTCGTCAACGTTAAACGTACTGTGGTATGGAAATAGTAAAAGAACTGGTTTTCAGTTCGATTGTTATCTGCAAAGACAAAAATCGGAAGCCCTTTTTATCTTAAGATAAAAATCTACAACTGTTTTATATTTGTTAGACATAGCATAGATAGATAGAAGACTATTAGGTATAAATCAATCAGACTTTTATATTCCGCATCTCCGATCGTCGGTGGAACTTCTGCGATTTATTTTCAGAGCAATATATTATATTGGGTGGGTTAAATCAAAGATTTATACTGAAAATTTCAACCTCTTTGTCATCCTGAACAAAGGTTCGTAAGTATCCAAACACGGAATAGATTTTATCTTACAACCACCAAGAACACCAGACGATCGAGTCTTTTTTTAACTTGAGGATTAATAGAATCAGGGTTAAGTTTAGTTCTAAATCATTGCATGCGACAAAAGCAGTTGTAAAGATGAAATGAAACTCTTACCGGGACGTCATGTTGTGATGGCAGATCAGCTAATTCCGATAATTTCCTCCTGAAACAAGGTAATTATGCGGTTAATACACAAAGATCAATGTCACCCTACAACGAACGATATTTTTATATACATATTATATATTTTTTTAGATTTATTAAAGACTAGCTGTGCCTCGCGGTTTCACCCATCTAAACTTAATGTCGTGGGTGGCCGCGGAATCCTTAATGTTTTTTAACGGACAGACAGACAAAGAAAAAATATCAATTTTTAATATCAGTTAGTCATAAGCTGTGAATTTGAAATAACAAACAGACACTTCAATTTTATTTATCGGTATATATATGCGAGTTCGGGATTCCTTACTGTTCATGATTATTGTTTTGAGTTAGTACGAGTACCTACATTTCATATTAAAATGTAATTTCTGGTTAAAAATCTAGAGATCATAGAGAAAACGAAAAATAAATTAAGGTTAAGTTATTTCTTTATTAATTTGGGATCGTTACACTCCACGCCCTGTTCAAGCTAAACATATATTAGACCTAGTATAAATGTTATGAAGGTATCAACAAGTTTCACCTCAGAATAATAACCACGAATCTCCTCCGCAGTAGATTAGGGAGATAGTCTAGAAATGTCAACATTATTTCGGTGTTGGTTATCGCGTCCACATTGGATGTAAGCGAATGGCCTAGTAACACGTATCCTTTTATCAGACATCTTATCGTTGCAAGAGAATAATTCACATTGTTCAAAATGAGCACAGGCATGATAGGAAGCCGGTGGGCAGTCAACAAGTGCAAAATCTACACTAATATTACAGAGCCGAAGAGTTTGATTGTATGTTGGTTTGGTTGAACGGTCTAATATATAGGAACTTAGTGGTTTGAATTGAAGAATTTTTTTTTTGTTGAATATACATCTAGGCTTTTGTATACTTTGATGGTGCTTTGGGCGTTAAAGGCTTAACATCACGCTACGACCAATAGGAGCGGAGCATCAATGGGATATGTTACAAAGACAGACAAAATACCACCAAGTAACGTAATTTTTATTATTATTTAATTTTCCATAATCTTAAGCGATGAAATTATTTTGTGTAAAACTAAAAGATTCCTCAGAGCATCTAGCGACAGGGATCGGAACTAAATTTGTTGATTGAGAGAATAGGGTACCATCTATTAGTTCCGAGAACTTTCGCTACATCTCGCTATTATAGTCAACAGCGCTAAAATTGTGCGAAACAAAATAAGCACCGTCGACTACAGCCAAAAGCACGTACAGAAATAATTCTGTGTATGGATTGGGGAAAAGAATCATGGAAATACGCTCTTTGGTGCGCGCCGCGTACTGAAATGTATCTCTATAGGTATCTCTGAAAATAGGACGAGTTCTTCGAAACATTCTTAGCGTGATTAATTGATTCTCAAGCATATAACTGTGCTGTTTGCGAATTAAGAGCAATAGATACGGCATTCTTATCTTATTCAGTATCAATTGCAAGTTTCAACATAATATGGGATTTGAAGACAATCTGAACTACTTTCGCATGACCTTGGAATTGATCCAGTTATTTCGTCTTTTGATACATCAACGAGTGTGTTGACTCCATAGTGAAATGCAGATATAAATTTCTTAGAACACGTCGTTTTTTAATTTCGATTGGAATGTGTTATTTCCGCAATGAACTGGTTTTAGAAGTTGAGCTTTGTGATATTGCTTTGTGTATTATAAAGCCCGTCACATACGCGCACAAATATACACATATATATGAACATTTTGTGATACATACAGGATTGTCCGGAGTTAACTGTGCCATAGTATCCATTAAGTTATAATTTACCCCATCTTATTACATAACATGCCTTCAACGAAGACTAGACTAAGCTCGGACTAACATGATGTCCATCTCTTTTCAACTCCGTACCACAGATAGGGATGGAGCAAATTTTAAGCCAAAGACTATCTAAGTCTTAGTTTTGTAATAAGGGGGCCATGTCAAACCATACGAACATAAGTATGTGGTTCGAGACTTAACTATCCATCGATCCTTCATAATGCAAGACTGAAATCCACAGGCAACATTCAAATCAATGTATTCAAGAGAAAGCAATGATTGACTATCTCGAAATCTTTAAAACACTCAACACTTGATTACGGAACCAGTTGCTATACAGTGTGAAAGATAGATAAAGAAAGTTGCATTATAGAATAATGCACTTATTTTTATCAGTTTATAGTGAATACAATAGAGGTAACGGTATCGAGAGCGTCGAACTTTTCAATATGCAGGGTGTAACACAAATGTCCAATCACACTTACAGATTGTCAAGAGTGACTCAAACAAGTTACGAGAAAATCGCTTGCTAGCGTCAAAACAGTGAAAAAAGTCAGATTCTATATTTTCTTGCTTCTTGTCTTATGCAGGACGAAGCAGGTCAGGTAAGTAAAATACCTTAGGTACGTATCTTAAAGATATTCATAAATTTTTGGTTTGGGGAAGTCCTTTGGACTTACTCACTTTCTCCGAAAAACTAAACTTCGGCCGAAAGTTCGCAAAGTTCCTCCCGCGGTTCTTATTTGTTCTATAATTACGTCTAAACGTAGTCTGCTAGAAAATTCTTTCAATATATTAAATCTTCTGCGAAAATTTTAATTAGATAAAAACACAGCGATTCTGAAACTACGTTTGATTTTCATCAGTTTGCGAAGTTTCGTTGTCTGAGAAAGAGAGTAGACCCCTGTATGTATTGTAGATCAAGAAATGTTTAATATCTTCATGATGCCAAAAATATATTACTTAAAATCTTATTTACGCTCAGGATTTTCGTATGTTCTATACGTTTGGTATTCATAACACTTCGCTATTTGAAAGTGTGATTTGACTTTCGAGTTACAAGAGCATCATTCGAAAATCTCGGATTCGTTTTTATCAATGGAAAAGTTATCAAACAAATTGTATTTTTAGGCTGTCAAAAAATTGTTCACTCATCCCTATCCTCTCCGCCTAACACTCAAAGTAAGCCCGCGAGGTTTCCCGTCTATATTATCTATAATCTTACCTAAATATTCAAGAATTCCGCGTCGATTCGTACAAATGCAAAACAAAATGTTTAATGTCAAGTGGTGATATCTGTACTTGTGTTCAGACGCGGGTGTCGGGCCACATATAGTGGCCGCCGATTGATTCATCCTTTATCACCGGATCTGTAGCACCCACGCTAGCAGAGCATGCATCCTGTATCCAATAGCAATAAGGCACTTATCAAAGTTCAACACAACTATCAAACCCTATATTATAAGGCCTAATGGGTAACATCCATATTCTTAGTATTAATGGTAATAGTCCGGTCAGTTCTCAAAGAGAAGAGCATATTTACCGAAGCGTAATAATCAAGATAAGTTTTTCTGTGTTCTGTAGTAATTGCGCAACATTCTGATACAAAAGGTGGGAAGAAAAACACACAGAAGAAAATGTTATGAAAATGATACCAAAATATATTTATTCAGTTTAGGCCCTGGTAAGTATGAACTTCGAAGAATTGGCCACCGGTTCGGAAACTAGCCTTCTGAGAAGAACCGGCAAGAAACTCAGCTGGCAATCATGTACATTTCATTACATAGTCAATAATAATTAATTACTTACAATAACAATACAATTAAGGAAACAAAAGCAAATACAGCAAATAATTGAAACGGTAAAAATGATAAACCGCAATAACAGTGTAAGCAAAGATAGAATTTCAGCAGTCGAACTGGAGACAAGAGGACAACTTTACAAAAAAATATTTGTTATGAACGTGCATGGTTACAGAAGGAAAGGCCTAAGAAAAGATAGATGAATTGTGTGGAAGATCATATGTTTAGAAAGGCAGTGAATACAGGTATTGCGGCTGATAGTGACAAATGGAGGAGACGAACACAGTGCGCAGACCACAAATAAATGAGATAAGGGCGGGAAGAAAGATGATAGTGATGAAACTTTAGAAAACAACTTTTACAACATAAGCTTTCACGCAACAGATAACATGATACTCGAACCCAACAAAGTATCAGTATACGGTAATGTTAGTAGTAGCCTTTGTTTCCATTCATTACTCAATTCCTCGACTTTATCAGTAATCTATCGCTATTCATTATCCAATTATTAATCTTGCTAGATAGATACATAGTAATCTTATCAATGAAAGTGTGTAGTTTTGATGTTCAGTTTCGTAAATTTCAGGAAAAATATACTGCTGTTCATTCTTCTTACGAGCTTGAGGTCAAAAAAATCAATTAAACCGACTTACGCCTATCATTTCTGACGAAAATACAATAATGAGGTAAGTAAGTACCTACGCTATGTCTAATCATAAAGCTGGAAAGATAACGGAACTCTTCATTGAATGCCTGACAGTAAATCTATAGAGTTAGGGCTCATTAGATTTGATAACAAGTTCATGTTTTTTGTTTAGTTTCAATTCAATTCAATTATTAAGTACGGTTATATACTTATTTACTTCATGCGAATTGACTAAATTAAGTTATCGATTCGCACGGTTCGTGCCAATAGAATCAGTGTGAATCATCTAATAACCCTAAAATTCATCTGCTAAGTTTCTAAAGAAATCAATCTGTGTTACGATGATAGCTAAAACTTCGCAAATAGGTACACACAGATTTCCACGGCCGGAAATGTATTGGGGTCTAGAGGTCGCAGGTAAAAGCATTATTTTCTACAGCTAGGAAACAAGTAGTTTGCCATGAGGTAAGGCTGACCATTGGTGATTGGAGCCGCGCCCATGGCCCGCAGCTGGAACAATGCCGTATGTAAACAACCGCTCTAAGACCGGTCACTATTGGGAAATACAATCAATATAAATCTTTGTTAAGTTTAATGACTTCTTTATTACATTTACATAAACAATCCCATACTTACTGTAAGCAAGAAATTGTATTTGTATAAGTAGGTCGCACCATAAAAATAATACGGCGACTTATCAATGCGGCAATAATTTGAGCTCTCATTGCCATGATACAGGTGCCGTCAAAAATTGTAGGGTTAACCGCGCACGTATTTTATTCGTGTGGCTCCATACGGACAAACAGAGACAGGCCCATACAAATATTATTGCGTATTCATAGTCAGCGCTCATTTCTCGTGACAGCACCTGTAGTATAATTGTGATAGATCATATGGGTACACGCCTTAAACGATGAACAATCATGGCAACAAGAGGTCATGGTAAATCCGTCGGAATTCTACCACCATATTACAAAAGGTTTAAGCGAAGACGAGACCAAACTCAGACTAAAACTATGTCCATCCCTTTTAAACTCCATAGTACAGAAATAGACAGGGCTATTTCTAACAAGTATTTTCTTAGTTTCGTACATTGTGTAAGAGTGGAACCAACCTAGATGGTGATATAAAAATAATTTCAAGCGAGCCTGTTAAGTTTAATTGATGCCAGTCCTATTTATGAATGGGCTCTATCCGTCTTCGAAGAAACGTAATTAAGACTATTCGAATACAATAAGACGCCATTCATTCCATATATAATTTAGCTTCGTTAAATACGGTAATTTATGCGCATTCGCCGCCGACAGAGTCATGCCATTAATATGGCCAAACAACCCAAAAACTATAAAAAGTGACCCGACTTGGGTGCAGTGTGCGATGTTATTTAAGGTCTAACTTAAAGCTAACTTTATCCCGCCTGCTAAGCAAAACATAAGACCCATATTCAAAACAGATCCGTCCACTTATTAAATTCTTGAAGATTTAAAGAGCCAACTAAAGCAGCGTCACAGATAAGGAAATTATCACCTTCAGTGATACGTATTCTTAATATTACAGAAGCTTTGGTTATAAAGCAGTGAGGTCTACATTACAGTTAGAATACCACCAGGGTGCCCAATATTGCAATCTCCACTTTTAAGACTTTAAAAAGGGACCAGTCTCGGCTTCATTTAATACATAGATCACCAAATGGAATTTGGGTACTAGTTTACAATTTGGTTAGGTTTATCGAGTTCAGTTTCAATCTTAAAATATGTTCAAAATACAGTTTCGAACTCACAAATGACACTTCCTGCGACAAAGTGTCAAAGGAATTATGTATGTATGGACTGATGTGAATGTGGCTGAGAACAGGATATGATTGATCTACAGATAAATTGAATAAGCGGATCGGCTCGGGTGCTCACAGATCGACCATGAAAGAGGAGAGTAAGATGAGGAAGTAGTAGTTAGTAGTGATTCGCTTTATTCAATCCCGATCCGAATGGGACGGGGTGACAAATAAAGAGATGGGGGTCTACAGTCTTTCTCCGAAAACGAAATTACGCAAATGACCGAAAATCAAACGAAGTTTCAGTCTTGTTATTTTTTTACCAAACATAAATTTTAATTCGTTAAATAACGTTCCATATAAGTAGTAGGTTTAGAAGAATTATAAACGAATGATTGTTTCGAATAATAATAATTAAATTTAGAACGAATAACAACCATTGTAGAATCTTTGTGAACTTTCGACCGAACTTCGCATTTCGTTGAATAAGAGTAGGCCCCCTGGTTCCATCTTACCTTTCTGACCAATTTAGTTAATGGAAGGCTGGAGCATTATTGGATGGAGCTAGTGTCATTGCGAGTTAAGGTTGTTAGGCTACATTAGTCGAGTTGAATGAAACAAGGGCAAATTATTGTGATGTTAATGTGGCCGTTACGACTCTATCCATTGGGGTGAACTGTTCGCCATCCTGAATCATGTGAGCATGAGTAAATAATAATACTATGGAGACTGAATAAAAGAATAAATAAATAATAGTAAACTATACTTATATCATAAAGAGGTAAAGTTAGTCAGTTTGTGAGGGGACAATCTCTTGATCTACTCAACAGATTTTGAAAATTATTTTACCAGGTTACATTATTTGTATCATATCATGGGCAGTAGTTTAATTATATGCAGGTAAAACAGCGGGTCTTAGCTTGCTATGATAATAGTTACTGTCATGTGATCTCATGACTCAGGAGATAAAGGTACAGAGAGAAGGATGCTATAGATAAAACTGAACCACACAATGTTTATTTATTTTAATCCATATCAGAATAAGTTATGGCTATGACATGCATACTGTAATAGTTCCTTATAATAACAACTACAATATTGTATAAGATAATAAAATGTTATATGCAATAATTCATATCTGTTTAGTATAAGTAATTTGTTCCCGCTAATTTTGCATAATTGTGTAATTTTGCTTAGTTATACAAATCTTAAAAGAGCATTCCAATTTCTGTGGAACAAAATCAATACATCTATACAGATAAATAAAATTTAAGTGTCTGTTTCTAATTCCAAAATTACAGCTTTTCACTAAATGCATATGAAAGTATACACGCTACTAACATTGAAAAACCAAGTTTAAAAATTTTTCTCTGTCTGTCTGTTCCATGTAATCTCTGAAACAAGGGGATGGATTTCATCAGGACTTTCACTGGTAGGTAGCTGGTGTTTCAAGGAGTAACTTAGGCTACTTTTATTTATCAAAAATATTAGGGTTCCGCGACAATAAGGATGAAACTAAATCTATGCGGGTGAAACCGCGGGGCACAGCTAGTATATAATAAAAATCTAGATTGAGATGCAAACATGTACATACATGTATTTGACCCGATTAGGTATATAATATGTGGACTTTAATATATAAAATCATTAATATATTATCATAACAACACATTGAATATCAATAGATTAATTTATTAATGTAAAAATATTAATTTATATTTTTTTTATTTTAACAAGTGTTGGTACAAGGTCCAATGAGGTTATTGCTATGCCAAATTTATAACTTTATAGCAGATGTCATGCGGTTACACACTTGTAGTTTCAGTTCCCATGGGAGTATCAGGATGAAATATATTACTCGCTGATAATGTAGCTATCCATTGCTGAAAGAATTTTCAAGATTGGTCCAGACTTTTTGAGCCAATTTGTTACAAACACACTTACATACAAATCTTTCCTCTTTATAATATTATTAAGTAGTAATTAGTATTGATTTGTAACTGACATCCAAGTGATCTTAAGTAAGATATACATAGTTCTAAAATTACTTAAAAGCAAATATTTAATCTATTCAACATCAAGAATGGGTAATTGTAGATAACTTTTATTGCTGTAACCAAAGTTACCGACTTTACCTCATAATACATTTAGTAGTAGTCATACATAGTATTATTATTTCAGACTAGCTGTGTCCTGTGGTTTCAGCTGCCTAGACTTAAGTTCTTTTTAGCTTTATTTCATAGATTGCAATTATTTTTAAATAGTAAATAATTAGCTTATAATATCATCTATCTAGATTCAGAACAGGACAAACAAATTTTAGAACTGTAAATACATCCATAGTTAGTGAAATGCCATAAATTTGGACTTACAAACACACTTCAATTTAATTTATCAGTATGGCATAGATATAGATAAATTGTAGTAACCATAAGTATATGCAAATAATTAACCTAACACAAAGTTTAGTGCGCTTATAGGAGACACACTACCATAAAGCCTATGGCTTTGATCAGCAGAAAGTTGGGCATTTTGATATTTTGCATTCTCAGAATAAACATAAAATCATGTTGGAAACAACAAAATACAATGCTCAAATAAAAATAATAATCTAACTGAATGGGTGTGGATTTAGTATCTTAAGAGGTATTAGAATGCCGATATGGGTTGGTCCATAGTATTGATTTTTCCAATGGACTGAGCAGAAGAGGGCTTGTCGCATGAATTCACTACGAAACAGCTGCGCGAACGCTCTGATAGCGCAACACTACATTCTACGGAACTCAACAACCATGTAGAAGAAAACATTCGCTACTAAATTGTAACGGTACGCACGTAACACAATCCTTTCACACATGCTACATCTGCACCTACATAACATATGGCCGTGGGCACAATATCTAGGGGATTACTCCAATTAATGCACTCGCCATCACATTCGAAACCTTTAAATTACGACCTTGAGTTACCCAAATTAAATTGTGACGAAATATTCATACGTAGCTAGTTGCAGATCGATTTTTCTATGGCACGATTTTCGTCAGAACTCTAGACCTAAGTAAATACTACTTTTATTTTGTTTGTCTATCACGAAATTGAATATATCACTCACCTTGCGTAACAAGGCTGATATCAGGTCACTACACCTGGAGATTTCCATATTTTAGGCCACACATAATCACACACGGTATCATTTTCATTTTCGTCAAAATACACAAACAAAAAAAAACAACGTGACGAGAGGAAACGCATCGTTCAAGCTTCAAATATATACTGACAGCCATGCTGCTGATGAGTCCGTCTTTATTGTGGACTTGTGCGCTGATTGGTCGAATACGAGCTGATAAAAAATATTAATTACATTCTTCGACCAATAGCGCAACAGGCTTTCAAAAAACATGATACTGTGCCAAAAAATTGCGATTTGAATCGGATTTGAAATGAAACGCAACACCAAAATAAAATTCATCTTTTAATTGGAACTTCTAGAACTTTTAATGCTGTAGGTACAGAGTCCAGAACAATTTTTTTATATTTGTAAATGTATGAAAATGTAACGCACTAAATTAAGCTCGGTAACGCGATTTGTATAATGTTTCTATGTTACATAAGGATTTTAATATTTTTTTCAATATAATAGGCTTGTGTGTAAAAATGGGCAAATAATGAATCAATTTCATAATATTAATAACTAAGTTAACTAAAGTTATGAGTTATTTTTAATATTTAGGAAATCCGTTTTTGAATAATTTTAACCATACATATGAAAATGAAAATGAAAAATAATTATTCAGTTTAGGCACTTATGAAAGTCGAGAATTTACCACCGATAAATATAAAGGCAATGTTGAATATTCTGTGGTATCAGGACTTTATTTATTTAGCTATGTTCTCCAGTGAATGTAAAAGATATCTGATATGTAGCAGTATAGTCTCTGATCTTAGCCCACTCCCACTTATTTATTTTTGCATTACTGTCATCTGTCATTTCAATCAAACAAACAAAATAATTGAGGTTATGTTTTCATGTGTGTAAGTAGGCTCATGTGATTTTATATTATTAGAAATTCAAAATATTCTATAATGGGGAAAGGAAAGAAAAAGAATCAAGATAGGAAGAAGAAAGTATCTCTAGTTTTCGACGAGTCCAAAAGAAAGTAAGGTTGTAATGATAAATCATTTATAATACTAATCCGAGAGTGATAGCCTGATGTTTTATTTTTTCTTACAGAGACTTCTTGTGTGGATTTCGTAAAAGGAAATTGGAACGAAAGAAGAAAGCACAGGAAGATCTGCAACGCCTTCTTAAAGAAGAGGTTAAGCGGATTAAGTTAGAGGTACGTTAAAAAAAACTTTTACGACGGACCTGCATGGAATTACGAATTTTGTAAATTAAAATTTGAAATCTGTAACAAACTTTCAGAATAAAGAATCATACAAGAAACTAGTGGTGTCCAGTCGACCACTACCAGACATAGAACAGTTACTTAAAGAGGAATACGAAGATGAAGATGTCAATGTTAAAATTGTCGAACTGTCCGCAGACACTTTACAGAAGAAAGATCTGGTTATTGGAGAGAATAGACCAACAGAGAAAACAGTTAAAGTGAAACCTAAAAAAAAAGAAACTGTGACAGTACAACCTATTGCAGGAATGGGTTCAGATGAGGAGCCTTCAGAACAAGAGTCAGAGGAAGAAGATAATGATTCTAACATGAAAACAAAGAAGGAAGTCAAGAGAATCCTTAAGAAACAGGCCACAAAGAAAATACAGAAGAGCAAAGTGTTTCAAATGAAGAACAAGTTGGATAGAGTAAAGAATAAAAAGAAAGCACAGCAAAAGAAAGGCCACACGAAAGGTAAAGTTGATCCCAGGGGCCACACCAAAGGTAAAGTTGATCCCAAAGGCCACTCAAAAGGTAAAGTTGATCACAGGAAGGACAAATCCAAGAAGAAAGGTGGCAGGAGAAAACATTAAATAAATTGTTATTTAAATTGAATGTGTTTTATTAGAAACAAGTATTACTTAATTATTGAGGTAGCATTCAGAATTGAATAATCCTAATTTTACAATATCAACCATAAAGCCTAGTAAACAAACATGATTTTGTAACAAACACCATAAATAGTATTAAAATTATCACAATGGAAAAAATTGTTTCAATCACAAACAAAAATACAGTTTTCAAAATTGTTTTTAATTAGTAGAACTAATTCTATTATTCATCAACGTCCTTATTTTTTTTAGATTTAGTTTTTGTCTGAGTTTTATTGGGCTTATCTAAAGTATTGCTATGTGCATTATTTTTATCTTGTGCTCTACTTCTAGTATTCCTGTGGACAACTTCACCAGGTGCTAAAGTACCTAACTCTTCTTTCACCTTCACTGCTCTTTGAACTTTAGTAACATTTCTGTTTGAAACTTCAACCTCAGTTACATTATCTTTGACTTTCAAATCCTTTTTCGGAGTTATTTTTCTGTTCCCACTATTGTGTTCCTCAAAATCATCAGAATCATCTTTCACTTGAGCCTTATTAGGAGTGACCTTCCTCTTACGTGTATCAGGGACATCTTGTAACAATTGAATTTTGACTTTGTCAGCCTCAACATTAGGTTCATCTTTGAGTGGTGTGAGTTTCTTGGGAGATTTAGATGGTGTCTTTTTGGGAGTTCTACCTTTGCCACTGGAGGGGCAGATGTCTCTATTCAAGCATTCATAGCAGATTGGGCTTACAGGTAAACAAATTGTTTGTCCAAAACCTACCATTAAGTGGTTGACTTTGCTCCACAGCTCAAAAGGTAACCATGTTTGGAGTGCTTTCCGGGTGTCCTCTGGCGTATTGGTTGGTTTCTTCACCCATCCTATTCTGTTACTTATCCTGTGGACGTGAGTGTCTACACCTGAAACATAACATCATGAAATTAATTATGACATCTTATATATAATATTATTACTTATAATATATAAATTAAATTATAATTACTTATAATTATAATATTTTAGAACTAATTGAACTGTAACAAATTTATCAAATCCTATATTTCCAAGGGCATCCGTAAGATATTTGAAGTAATGAATCCCCAATGAATCATTACCTATCCCAGTAACTTTGTTCCATGCCACCTTCATGCAAATGTGTGCCATTTTAGGGCCCACTCCTGTTAGCTTGCACAGCTTGTCCACAGAGTCCGGAATATCTCCATTGTATTGCTCCTTCAATGTCTGAGTTGTCTTTTTTATGTACTTTACTTTTGTCTGAAACATAATAAATTGAAAGAGTTTATTTTATTGTAAAGGTTACAAATAAAGATAATCATTCACATCATTGCATTTTAAGAACTCTCTTTGAAATTTTATTTCATGGTATCATAATGAAACATCAAAGCTTGGGACACAGTATAAATATAAGCTTACTAAGCAGTATGGAGTCCAGACCAAATTTTTGAAATAAACATGTTGTTCCACTCAGCGTGAGGATTGTTACACATTTTTTTAAATTTATTTCCTTGCTAGCTGTGCCCCGCGGTTTCACTCGCGTAGATTTTAATTCATGGTTGCCCACGGATCCCTAATGTTTTTTAAAAATCTAAGTAGCTTAAGTTACTCCTTGTAACATTAGCTATCCATCAGTCCCGTCAAAATCTGTCCAGCCGTTTCGGAGATTACCTGGAACAAACAGACAAAGAAAAAATTTAAAAAATGGTTTTTCTTGTCAGCACCGTGTATACTTTCTTATGCATTTAGTGGAAAACTGTTATTTTACAGTTACAAACAGACACTTCAATTTTATTTATTTGTTTAGATATACTGTCAGTCATGACAATTTGAATTTAAAAAATGTCTGTAACACATGTAAATGACATATACTAGGCCACAATGCAACACTCTACTGACAATATGCTATTATATTTATATACCGTGCTTAGGAGTTCTTATTATGCACTGCATAAAACAATCATAATTGGTCCTTGGTCTCTTTACCTTCCAAAACCCGACAGGATATATTAACTTCCCCAGTTCATCATCACTCATGGCCAGCACATTGTCCACAGTGAGTCCCTTGGCCCGGAGCCTTTCCATGGCTGCAAATGTTACCTGGTCCTTGGTCTGGCTTGATAGCATCAAGGATATTAAACTCTGGTATCTCATTACCTGCATAAAGTTATAATTTATTCATTTTAAATATAAAATATTAGAAAAATACTCAAGATTTAAAAAAAAGTAATTTATTTTACTACTTGCTGTGCCCCGCGGTTTCACCCACACAGATTTAGTTTCTTCCTTATTGTTGCGGAACCCTAATATTTGTAATAAATACAAGTAGCCTAAGTTACTCCTTGAAACATCAGCTACCTACCAGTGAAAGTCCCGTTAAAATCCGTCCAGTTGTTTCAGAGATTAACCGGAACAAACAGACAGACAGAGAAAAATTTTAAAACTTGGTTTTTTTGTGTCATTATTGTGTATACTTTCATATGCATTTAGTGAAAAGCTGTTATTTTGGAATTACAAACAGACACTTCAATTTTATTTATCTGTATAGATTACATGATGAGTGGATTATTTTGTTACCCTTTTCTGATTGAACTGAACCAGTTTTTCTTCAATTATTACATATAGCTAAACTGAGCTTAAACTTAGTATAGATAGCATTTATCCCAAGGACAAATAGCGTAATAAATTATGATGTTGCGGGCAGATGCTAGCAAGTCGACATAATATCTCTAGCTGTAAAACAACTCTAAGTAACCAACTACACCCAGATAATTAAAAAGTTTTTGGTAATGGAACTTACCTACCACGTGAAGAATGCTGTTGTATGTACATAGTTCTTACCTCTGGAGGAGCCTGTGCATCCATGGACATGTGGCACCCCATGGAGTCCACGGGGGCGTCATTGTTGGATCTCATTATCCGCAAGTTTACCAAAAAATCCTTCCAGTTAGGCGGTTCCCAGAGGCCTTTCTGATCCTGATATAATTAAAAAATTTACAGCAATAAAAAAATTGTTTTACATTGTTCTAAGATGTTTTAGGTAAATTTTAATAACTCTCAAGAAATTAATTCACATTCTACGGAAGATTTCTGGGAGCATTACTGTTTTAAATTATGAACCATTCTCATAAAAAATGAGAATTGTATTCAACAATATAAGAAGGGTTTACCTCTTTTACTGGTGAATCTTCATCATACACAATTTTTACATGCGGTTTCTTTTCAAACTTATACTTGCTTAGATCAGGCACGTAACTGGTTGGACTCGTGACATCGTCTAATTCTGATTTTATTTTAATATCTTGGAAATCTTCGCCGTTACCGCAATTCTGGTCACCTTCGTTGCTCTTGCTGGAATTACTGCTATTCGCACCTTTTGTAACTTTTGTTTTGCCGCGAGGCATCTTAGAAACGTTGATAATTGCGCGCAAAATAATTTTAACTATTGGTGTGTTTGTGCGAGTCTTAATAACGATAGGTTTGTTCTTAATTAATCACATCGGCACTTGGAAGAATATTATTACGAAGTTTGTTTTGTTTATTTCGTTTTGAATTTACTGAAGTGTTGTCAGCCTCCCTGTCACTTTTAATTTTCTCACTTTATCTTTTATTTTTTTTGTTTAGTAGACCATAGATAAAGAAAACTAAAACATATTTAAAAATATCCAACAGACCGATACGTAATTTTTGTTTATTGCATTTGTGTGTCATGTTTTGTCTCTGTCACTGTCATCTGTCTGTCTGTTTATTGCTGACTGCTGTGCTTTGGCTATGCTGCCTGTGTACTCTAGCTAGATAGATTCATATTTGAGTTCGGGACTCGAGTTGAAGCAAAATGATTTATTGATTGTGTTGATAGTGATTTACTTGGTATTTTCCTCAAGAAGTTCGTTAACAATACTAATTAGAATTTATAATAATGGCAGAACTATTACTTGATCCGAAAATCCGTTTATGGGTGTTCCTCCCTATCGTCATCATCACCTTTTTAGTGGGTATTGTAAGGCATTATGTATCGATTATATTATCATCTCAGAAGAAGATTGAGCTTCTGCAAATGCAAGATAGGTAAGAATTACCTTACTATGAGCTATATACTTTTCCGCTAATATTATATCTACAAGTAATACTTTACATTTTGTTATTTGTTGTAACTGCATAACCTATGAAACACCAATCATTATTGCTAAATTCAAGGTTTAACTTACAAAATTCTAGTAAATATAATAATCCAAGCCAACATTACGACAACCAAACAGACAACATTAAGACAATCCAAATTTTTTATTGAATTAATTTATATTTGATAAATATTTTCAGTCAAGTAATGATTCGCGCCCGTCTACTTCGTGAAAACGGGAAGTATCTCCCTCGGCAGTCGTTTGGAATGCGTCGCCACTGGTTCAACAATGAGGAGACTGGCTATTTCAAGGTTCAGAAAAGAGCTGCTGCTTCACAGGTCCGTTAAATCATTATCTATACATCTATACAGATAAATAAAATTGAAGTGTCTGTTTGTAATTCCAAAATAACAACTGTTCACTAAATGCATATGGAAGTATACACACTACTGATACAAAAAAAACAAGTTTTAAATTTTTTCTCTGTCTGTCTGTCTGTTTGTTCCGGGTAATCTCTAAAACAATAGTAAAAGGATTTTCACTGTCAAGTAGCTGATGTTTCAAGGAGTAACTTAGGCTACTTGTATTTATAAAAAATATTAGGGTTCTGTAAAATAAAGCATGGAACCAAATCTATGCGGGTGAAACCGCAAGGCACAGCTAGTTTGAACAAAAAAAACTTCTGTTTAGTGAGCATTGAAATGATTATTGACAGACAGATGCATCTCACTTTAGCTACTTAAATCTCAATTCAATTAAAATTATTTTATTCAATATATGGGACACATTGGAACACTCATTGAACTCGAGTTAATGTACTAGCATGTCTCAATAAAAGCTAGACAGGAAAAGAAACTCTTTGTAAATGCTCTCCTGTTCTGACACCTGACAGGGACTATTTTGTACTTCTAGAATCCCATGACAGACCCGGGAATGATGACAGACATGTTGAAAGGCAATGTGACCAATGTGCTGCCCATGATAGTCATCGGTGGCTGGATCAATTGGATGTTCAGCGGGTTCATCACTAGTAAGTGCACACTCATCCAATATTTACTTAAGATCTTGCAACTGTGACAATATTAATTTTAAAGAAGGAGGTTCTCAATCAGGTTTATGATACTGTTTAGTCTGGTATGTTTTAGTTGACTTATGTCAATGCCACTGTTAGAATGAAATTGAGGAATAGGTGGACTTAAGTTTCAAGTTGTTTATGAAGGTCAAAGAAATCACACTAGACAGAGAAAATGGAGTTAATTACAATAATAAGAAATATATAGATACAATTTATTTCTCACTAGCCCAGTATGAATTAATAATAACCTTTTTTAATTTAAATATTAAAGGTTCCACATTTTGAAGTGGGGTAGCTAGATTGAAAATGAAAAGAAATGAAAAATATTTATTCAGTTTAGGCCCTGGTAAGGCACTTATGAAAGTCGAGAATTTACCACCGGTTCGGAAACTAGCCTTCTGAGAAGAACCGGCAAGAAACTCAGCCAGGCATCATGTACATATCACCGAAACAATATAAATCATAATGAAATCATCATCCAAAATCAAATTTGATAAAATCAATTTGATTATCTTTAAGAAATTGTTATTTCTTTACAGCCAAAGTACCTTTCCCTCTAACCCTGCGCTTCAAGCCCATGTTGCAGCGTGGCGTCGAGCTTGCCTCCTTGGACGCCTCATGGGTGTCTTCAGCCTCCTGGTACTTCCTCAATGTGTTTGGACTGCGCACCATTTATGCACTTGTTTTAGGAGAAAATAATGGTAAGTTTATTCCTAGTTAAAATAAATTCTATTTTTCACATCTTTACACAAAAATCTTAGCTCCTGCCTCAAGTGACAGTTCTCTGTCACTGTCACTTGGACAGGTCTTATCCTTGTCTCCAATAGCTAGCAACATCATATGCTCGCCTATCGACAAGACGAACGCGAAACTTACAAACTCCTTATTATGAAATCACGCGGAGCACGCTTCGATGTAAATTTTTTTTATGCAGGTGGAGTCGCCCCGAACCTCTGGCGCCCTAATTCCGAAGATTGAACTTCAATCTTGTTCTTATCCAACCTCTCTCTAGGAATAAACAATTCACTCTACAACACATGTATGCCACCTCTTCTATTGATAAGAAGCTTTCTTCATACATAGAATGTTGTTCAAATTTACCGTTTTTAACACCATAATGTTTTTTCTTTGACAGCTGCAGACCAATCTAAAATAATGCAGGAGCAGATGTCAGGAGCTGCCATGGCCATGCCTCCGGACCCGAAGGCCGCCTTCAAGGCCGAGTGGGAAGCCCTAGAGATCACCGAGCATAAGTGGGCATTGTCGTCAGTGGAATCTGAACTACTGAACACTAATGAAGGGAGCGAGTAACTCAATTATTAGCCAATTTGTTATGTTATGTGTAATTTTGGTTAGGTTATGTGAGGTTCACAATAATAAATAAAATGTATTTATTGACTATGGTTATATTTTGTTTCATTTACTTAAGAACAAGAATAGAATAATGTTAAGAAAACATTTGCAAATATTTGTTAAGTGCAATACATGTTACCTTTAGCAGAACTTGTATCGAGCATTTGATCTAAAAAGAGATGTTGTTTGATGCAAGTTACTATTTGAACAGGTAGTCCAATAAAAAATTACAGCTTTATAGTCGTAGGTTTATAATTTTATACTAGCTGTGCCCCGCGGTTTCACCCGCGTGAATCTACGCAAATTGTTGTTGAGTTTCATCCTTATTGTTGCGGAACCCTAATATTTTTGATAAATAAAAGAAGCCTAAGTTACTCCTTGAAACATCAGCTGCCTACCAGTGAAAGTCCCGTTAAAATCCGTCTAGCCGTTTCGGAGATTACCCGGAACCAACAGACAAAAATTTTAAAACTTGGTTTTTTAGTGTCAGTAGCGTGTATACTTTCATATGCATTTAGTGAAAACCTGTAATTTCGTTGGATTACAAACAGACACTTAAATTTTATTTATCTGTATAGATGTAGGGATTATAGAAGGGGATGAAAAACAAACATTGCATTTAAAAAAGTATTTATTTCAATGCAAAACTATATGGATTATATACATACATAACCTCATAATCCTGTACAATATTCAATTAACAAAAAACGCTTATATTGCTCATGACAATTGCAATAATTTACTAAATAATTATTTCATACATGCATACCATAGGTTCGACCACTATTACAGACCCGTCTCGAGTTGTATATAGTGGGGATACTGCGTATGTTTTTATTCGCCTCGAGTCATACTTATAGACAGAGACAGACATATAAAATGACTACTGTAGGCCTAGACAAAGTAACATTCGCGCTAGCGCTAATAGAAACAAAAAGAAATTACGGTAATGACATAAATCAGTCACGTGACATAAGTCATTCCCATACATTTTGTATCGTTTCTACTAGCGAAGAGTGAGGATAATGTTACTTTGTCTACAGACCCTGGGCATTCAAAGTCAGCGCTCATAACTCGTGACGGGACCTGTAAATCATTAAAAAGTAAAACGCACAATTAAATAAGTTTAAGTGAAAACAATAAAAAAATTACATTAGTTTGAAACAAAATATTGGATTTTCAATACCCTCCATAAATATTGACAGAGACTCATAAAATAACTACCGCTTAATCAAAAGTTCTTATCTCGTGACGGGACCTATAATATAACATACAGAAAAGTTGTTAAAATAAAATTATTTTTGAATATTTACAAAGTATCAAAGCACATTCTCACATAGATTTTACTAATCTATATATTATAATAACCCCGCGAATCCCACAGCGAGCCAATTCCACATGTTAATCACCATTTTATAAAGCTAAGCGTTTTCTCGTTTGAATATTGATAAATATATACATAACATGATATGGTGTAGTTAACTTCCATACAACATTAACTTTATCTGTCATTGTCTTTCTTAGACTCACAAAGAACATAATAAATCAGTTTAATATTTATCGTGTTATTACACCAATTACTTTAAAGAAAATATTGAGCTTTATGTAAGAACTAGCTGTGCCCTGCGGTTTCACCCGCGTAGATTTAGTTTCGTGCTTCATTTCGCAGAATCCTAATATTTTTTATGAATAAAAGTAGCCTAAGTTACTTCTTGAAACATCAGCTAACTGCCAGTGAAAGTCCCGTTAAAATCGTTCCAGCCGTTTCAGAGATTACCCGGAACAAACACGTACAGGCAGAGAAAAATTTAAAAAATTGGTAATTCTGTATCAGTACTGTGTATACTTTCATATGCATTTAGTGAAAAGCTGTTATTTTGGAATTACAAACAGACACTTCAATTTTATTTATCTGTACAGATGTACAGATAATAAATTTTACAGAAAACTTTACAGAATCATGCCGTGCAAAGGAAAATAAACCTTAATAAAATCTGCGTGTGATCTTAATTTTGGTTTGTTTATTGCTCTTAAGGTCTAAAGTACAATATTAGGATCTGAATTAAGCCCTGGATACACTTGAGGACAAATTTGCATAAGTCTGAGAAGTAATTCAAAGACTCGTGTATAGTGCCTGACGGCGATAGACTCATCATCTGTCAGGTTGGCACCTAATCATCTTGGGTGAAAAGTGGGTGTTGTTACTACAACACTTCTGCGTACCCTTTCGGGGAATACAGGCGTGAGCATATGTATATCAATTAAACGAATCAACATATCCCATGTTAAGTATGATATTCCGGGACAAAGCAACGTTGCAGCGTCAGGAAGATTAGATATTCCAGAAAAAATATTGCCTAGTGTATCCCAGGCTTAAGTTCCTTTTGTCGAATTGCATCCTTATATCTCTTCTCTCTTTCATTTACTTCCAAAATGACAGAGACAACAAGTTTCACACAAACTTAGTTTTATTGTCATCGTGCGAATCCGTACATTTGCACTTTAGGAGGTTGTGGTACATTGAGGTATATGCAAGTCTTACCAAGATTTTAATACCATCAACAATTAAAGGTAAAAGGTATATTTATGAGTCTGTTAACTGTATTTTAATATACTCTATATTAAACGTTACAATAATTTAACAAAGTAGATTTGAAAGGTGAACCATAAAGAAATCTCGTTCAGCAATCAAACTTAAATTAAGAATAGGAACATAAAACCGCCATTTTGTTTATTAAGGCATGTGAGCAAGATGGAGACAGAAAATGGCGGGTTCACATCCTTACTCTGATTTTGAATAGCTGTTTCATCTTTAACATCCCTTACTTAAGAATTACATTACATAAATATAATTACGTTACGTAATTTAATGTTTTTACAAAAAGGGAAGGTTCCAAATTTCTAAAAGTTCTAAGACTTCACACTGCTAGAGTTGGGCAAAAACCGGTGTTTATAAGACTTTACCTTATTACGAGTTTTGCACCGCTTTCGTTATCCATACTCGCTAGCGTCACCTACAATATTTGTATGAGATATAGTTCTTCACGTCACCGCAGGGAGGCGCTGCACAACTCGTACAAATATTCGACGGAGACGCTAGCGAGTATAGATTAGGGAAACGGTGACAATCTCGTGATAGGAGTACAGTACCCCAAGAATAACATGCTTATACGTTGGCGATATCGCCTGCATTTGAGACGATTTTCCTCATTTTGTATGGGATCGATAAAAAGCGCCCCAAGCGGCGAGTGTAGGAAATTTTACGTCTCCATACAAAACGCAAGGTGCAAAACCTATATTTGGGGCACGGGTCCCCAAAAATCCAGTTGTTATCAAGCATCAAGAGTTACTCAACTTTATAAGTTATCTGTTGTTTTTGGATGCTTTTGAAAGATAAAGTTCCTTTTGTTTGTTGATGGTAAAAGTGTGTGGTATCTTGTTTGTGCACATACCTCAGTGCCCTCCGCTTCCTCCAGGCTCAGGAGGGCAGCAGCTACTTCTTGATGAGCTGCACGACGTCCTCATCATTGACGGTGTGCTGGAGACCAACCCTCTGCGGAGAGTACTTGGTGCTGGTGCCCCACACTAGTGCGTATTTCAACTGCGCCGCCAGCGTGCGGTGGATCGAGTGACACACGTGCTCTATTGTCACACCCTACGCAAAAATAAATAAAATCGAATAAATTATGTCTGTTTGTAAAACCAAAATAACAGTTATTCGCATATGAAAGTATACAAAATGAAAATGATTTATTCAGTTTAGGCCCTGGTAAGGCACTTATGAATGTCGAGGAATTTACCACCGGTTCGGAAACTAGCCTTCTGAGAAGAACCGGCAAGAAACTCAGCTGGCATCATATAGATTTCATTACATAGCAAATAATGATAACTATAAAAAAAACATATAAATTATTCACAATAGTGAAAATTGTATCAGCATGCAAAAATAATAATTAAAAAAGTAAATACAATATATAAAAATGAATTCCAATTTCTCTTGGTCACGCTATCACGCGTGCATGGATCTTATTTAGAAATAATATTAGAGTGCCGCGAAATAAACTATGAAACTAAATCTACGCGGGTGAAACCGCGGGAGCCAGTAATTAATAAATATTTTCATGCTATCTCGGTGAAGGAAAACATCGTGAGGAAACCAGCGTATATCAATACAGATAAATAAAATTGAATAAAATGTGTCTCTTTGTAAAACCAAAATAACAGTTTTTACATATAAAGAAAGTATACACATTACTGACATTAAAAAAACAATTTCCAATTTTTTCTCCGTCTGTCTGTTTGGTCAGGTAAATCTCTGAAACGGCTGGGCCGATTTTAGCGGGGCTTTCACTTGCAGATAGCTGATGTTACAAGAAGTAACTTAAAAATACTTTTTTAAAATTACAAATATGATAATGTGCCAATGTGACAGAGAGTGAATCCATCGCAGTCTCAGGCACTATACATATCTTTAAGTAACTTCTCAGACACATGCAGGTTTCCTCACATTGTTTTCCTTCACCGTAAAGCACGTGGTGAGAATTCTTCTTTCATAATATTAAGCTGTTCATACCTTCCTCAAGATGAGTCCGTCATCAAAGTCTGGTGGCTGTCCAGGTTTCTTGGTGTAGACGCGGATGAGGGAGAGGTACTCCCACAGGGTCTCCAGCAGGTAGTCCAGGTTCAACTTCATGTTACAGCTGGAACGATTACAAGTGGGACCTCTTTATTATATTTGTGCAGCTGTGGACGGCCGAACTCTAATGTTTTATTTAAATAAGCTACTCCTTGTAGCGTTAGCTATCTGCCAGTGAAAGCCCCGTTAATATCGGTCGATCCGTTTCGAAGACTACCCAGCACAAACAGACAGACAGACAGTGAAAATTTATGGGTTCGATCCTTGGGTTGGCAAATGTATTGGTTTTTACATCTGTAATTTCCCAGGAGCAGCTCGGAGTCTGGATAACTGCTCGGTTACTGGCAATAGGCCCAGCCCCTACCTCATAGAACTTTAACATAACTGGCGAAATTTGCGTGTACTATAAGTACACATCTGCCTACCCCTTCGGTGACTCTACTGGGAAGGCGTGAGCATATTTATTTATTACTAGGTGTGCCCCGTGGTTTCACCTGCGTAGACTTGAACGTCAAAGTCAAAAGTCAAAAATATCTTTATTCGATTAGATTTTTTACAAAGCACTTTCAAATCGTCAGAATGACACAATTTACAGGATTATACATGCTACCGCCAGGTTCGGAAGGTTGCTTTTACGCAAGAAACTCAGTAATTACACTTTTCAAAAATATTATACAATTTAAAAAAAACAAAATAAATCATTTGAGAAATGTAAGCCCTAACATAAAGAAAAGTCTAGTAGTTCTTACTTAATATCATGTGTGGCTTTTTTTCACGAAACCCTAATTTAAAAGTCATATGACCCCTTGTAATATCAGCTCCCTATCAGTGAAAGTCCCGTTAATATCGGTCCAGCTGTTTTAGAGATTACAACGAACAGACAGTTCATATGAATTTAGTGAAAAGCTGTTAGTTTGGAATTACAAACAGACACGTCAGTCTTATTTATCTGTATAGATGTATACATTTATTTGGTTTCCTGGTTATACAAACCTGACGACAACGGAGTTGGACTCGCGCGCTATCCTGTCGACCTCCTGGATGGAGATCTGGTCGATCTTGTTGTACACGTACATGCAGGGCAGGTACACGCGGTTGGCCAGGATAACGTCGATCAGGTCGTCCGCCGTGCAGTCCTCGCGGAATAACACCTGCACATTATTGTGTTATATGCGGATATTATATTATTATTATTAGCCTGCAGTGTCCCATTGTGGGCAAAGGCCTCCCTTCAACTTTTCCAACTTTCTCTGTCCTCAGCAGTCGTCTCCCAATCGCTCCTGATAGCATTAAGCTCATCCCGCCAGCTCCTCCGAGGCCTGCCGCGTTGTCGTTTCCTGCCATTTGGGGTCCATTTTGTAATGGTTTTCGCCCATAGCTCATCCAATATGCGGCAGACATGGCCAGCCCAGTTCCACTTTAAGTTGGCGGCGAAAGAAACTCCAGTGAAACAATAGCTTGTTAATATCGCACTGCCGCCATTTATTCAAGTATGGAATGTTATGGAACGTTCATAGGCATAGGTAGCGTCGCGCATACATACTTAACAATAATAATAAATAGTGGTCTCCTACCGCGTTTCTGTTACGGCGGCTAATCTTAACGAGGATTAGCCATCTGCGCAGGATATATTATAGTGCACAAGTGTGTGCGCAAACACAGGTGCACTCTTTATTGCCTCACTCTCATAGTCCGATGGGACGGCAATATAAAACTACCGGAGATCATGCGTAGGACCAACGGCTTAAATGTCTTTCCGAGGCACGGGGGTGTAAACACCGCCAACTTCCAAACTCCGCGCATTTATTGTGATTTTTGACAGAAAAACCAAATATCTATTTTTGATCCGATTGGGGAATCGAACCCGGGACCTCGTTATCGGCAGGCAAACTTGCTAACCACTAAACCAACAAGGCAGTTAAGGTCACGTGGAGATCGTTGGGGGTCGGCTGAAATGATGAGATCAATAAACGTACCTCGGCATTGAATATCTTATACTCGTGCAGTATCATTTGAACCATTTTCTCGTCCACCTTGGTGAGCTGACACGTCGAGTTAAATGACAGCCCGCCGCCCTTCTTTACCTGCATTGTACAAACCAATAACTTTATAAACTACAGCCACTGACTGCCGCTTGGTTTTGTGGTGCCCTGGGTTCGATCCCCGGGGGGGGTGATATTAGGTTTTTGCATGTGTATTAAAAACAAATAATAATGATAATGTTCGGACATTATCACACAACGCCATTTAGTCCCAAACTAAGCAAAGCATGTCCTATAGGTACCAGACAATGGAAATGGTAATCAAATCCACGACACCTAGACTAGCTGTCAGATTTACTAGCCACTAGACCAATGTCGTCATTAGGTATCAGGAGCAGCCGTAGAGTTTGGATTAACTGCGGACTGCGCCCCTATTACTTGGGACTTAAATTTAAATGTCTACCCCTCTGCCTACCCCTTCGGGAAATACATGTATGAAAAAAGACTAAATATATTTAGTGAGGGTACCTTAAAATAAATGTTAGGTTTAGGTTTGTTGAGCCGTATGCCGACGCTCTCGAGCTCCTTCTCGAGCAGCTGGCGGTGCACGTAGGGCTTCGTGGCGTCCAGCATCATCAGCACCAGGTCCGCCGTGCGCGCCACTGCTATCACCTGGACACCACAACACCATTACATACTCACACTGTTAACTACCCTCATTCTAGTCACTTTGTATGGGAATTCTGGCATACAACAATATCACATTCGAATCTGAACATACATGCAGTGAGTGGCGTGCATTGCATATAAGCAGGTAGGCAGTGCTTACAATTTGTGATGACTGAATTCACTCGTGTCGTGTGTGTGTGTCTGTCTATACCGAAACATATGTACTTTACCTACCTACCTACCTACCTACCTACCTACTTGTTGTTTATGCCTACCACTCTGAAAATCCAATGCACGCCCCTGCATACACGTGGGAAGCACAGTTACAACAAAAGCCTGCTTAGCTGTCAAGTAGCGACACCTTTGTCTACTTATATTAGAATAAATAAAAACCTAATAGAGAACTCATAAGATTAATTTTTCAACAACTATCATCACTATATGGTTCCTTCAAGAAACAGACGATAGTCTATTTGTGATACTACTATTTATGAGCACATACATCTCTTCCACAATATATAAAAGTGGGTAAAGTGGTTCACACAATAATTATTGATTGGTTAGAGTAGAAATATTTGAAAATACACTAATACATATGATATGGCACAAACCAATAAGCACTACAATTTATCACCAAATTTTGTAATGTTTATTTTGGTAAAATAAAACCACAAATCACCTGTCTTCCTCTACCCTTGCCCTGTGCAGCACCTTCAATGATTCCAGGCAAGTCAAGCAGCTGTATGTTGGCCCCGCGGTACTCAATCACTCCAGGAATGCATGTGAGTGTTGTGAACTCATAATTTGCTGCTTCAGAGTGTGTATGTGTCAGGGTCGAGAGCAGGGTTGACTGGAATCAGAACAATATTTGCATTTACTTGTTGTTCTTTTAAAATGTGTTTATATGATAAAATGAAGAATCTTTTGGCTGGCAACCAAAAGATTATTTAACTTCGGTAGGCTAATAAAAGTCAGAATTAGGAATCAACTTTCATTGTACTTTCAAACACCAAAAGCAAAAATTTTTTTATCTGTCATTGCAATAGTAAAAGTGTTGCAGTTCCTATAATACTTGTATTATTTTCTTGTCAACATTTTCATTTATTACTAAAATTTAGTTTTCAGTTTCATCTCATCAGAGATGAATTGACAAAGTTGAAAGCATATGCAGGTCCTAAGATACAACAATGTGACAGATACAATCAGAAACAAGATTATGCACAAGAATTTATATCATTGCATTGCTTCTATTAGAAGTATAGATACATTATGCACTCATAAAACTATAACGAAAAAAGTTAATATGTAGTTTATCACCTGTAAAAAAACTTGCCAGCAACTGAAAACAAAGGCTAGACTGACGACTTTACCTCAATTCGGTTTTTTAATTACTTCTTTTAAAAAAATTTATATATTAGTAGGTTTACAGTTAAAAAGTACCTTACCTTACCAACGGAAGGAAAACCGATAAGAGCTACTCTCGCATCACCAGATTTGAGTACATCAAACCCTTCCCCTTTATCTCCACCTTTCTTAGATGGCTCCAGCAACTGGGACCGGTATTTAGCTAATTTGGCTTTCAGAAGTCCCAAGTGGTATTCAGTTGCTGAAATATATTGAACCAGTATAAGCCTACTAGCAAATACAATTAGAAAAATATTCATAAAAACATGTTTATTGAGCATCATACTTTATGGATGTGAGATGTGGACACTCACGCACAGAGATAGGGAAAGGCTGCAGGCATTTGAAATGTGGTGCTGGAGAAGGATGGAAGGTATAAGTTGGACAGAGATGGTCACAAACGAGGAAGTATTAGTGAGAGTAGAAGAGGAAAGAATGATAATCCGGACAATAGAAAATAGGAGGGGCAACATGATTGGACACTTATTACAACATGACACCTTCATTAAAAACATCATAGAAGGGAAGATAGAAGGAAAGCGAAGAAGAGGGAGACCAAGGATTAGTTATGTACAACAGCTGAAGGAAAAAGTCAGCGTCATGCCCTACAAGGAAGTCAAAGTGTTGGCAGACAATAGAGAGGGTTGGTGATTGCTTCACCGACAAGAGCCTAGCTCTTAAATATATGATGATAAGCCTACATGTTCGAAAACAAATAATTTTAATCAACAAAATGGACACTTTATTGCTATTAATTTTATAAGAATTGTTGCAGTAAAATGACTACTAACAATTGTAAATGAAAGCCTGTCAGGCAAAAAAACACTGAAACAAACTCCCCATCTTTATTTTAATGTGTTCCATGTTTGTTTATTTCTTTCGATCTTAAATAGTCTTTTAAAAATTGGGTTGATTTTAGTATTGTAAAGAATAATAAATAGCATAGAAGTAATAAAATTATAGTGATATGTACAGGAATTCTCAAATACTAATAATATACAAATAAACTATGTTCTATCAGCTACCCCTGATGAGTTTTAATTGATTAATTAAAACTGCCTATCGAAGTTGTTCTTGGAACGTTGGTTACAAAATTGTATACATTGAACACGAATGTGAAAGTATAGTATAGAAAGTATATTAGGTATTTGTTTACCAACCTTTGTTTTTCTGTGTCCGGGCAATTTCCTTCTCAATTTCGGATATTTTCTCGAGAATACCCATGTTGTGGAAACAACAAAACGCTACACGTAATCAACAAATATGGATAAAATTCTAAAGTACTTGCACCGATTTACCATAAATTTACATTCATATCTACATTTTACACACGATTCAACAAAATAATTATAAATTTCTACTTTTCTAGTTAATTAAAAGACAATTTTTTCAATCGGCGACCTATAAAATTATGAAATTGAAAGATAATAAGTTAGGTTATGTTGCGTTCCATTCCATTGTAAATTCATGACAGACAGACAGGCAAATTGACAAGCACAGAAACACATTATGTTATATTATATCTGTGGTTATTTTACACACGCGAAACACAACACAAGAGTAATTTAATTTTAATAATTGCATTTTGTAATGACGATCAAGCATGCGTAGCTAAATATAATAATATAATATTAGTTTAAGTAGATCAGTAAACAGGGAATACTAACTAATTATAATATGTCTGTGGGTAAATCCTTTAAAAAATATTTAAATTAAGTTGGAAGTAGGTTTTTAAAACCAACTGGTTTTAAAGCGAAATCAATGTTTACATTTTTCAGTTAAATCTTTCGCCAATAATATATAATTATGATTACTTGCAGTTATCAGTTCATTGTTTTCAGTTGGTATGTTGAATATGATGTTTGGGTAATATTTAACATTCCCAATTTTCTAAAAATTAAAGCACACCCTACATAAATTAGTACTTACTTAATGTGCTTACTACTTACACAAAAATATCAAATGAGATACTTATAACTACGAAAGTAAGCGTACAGTGAATAGTTAACTCGAAAATTAACTATTTCATTTACAGCTTTATATCTAAAGGTTTGTTTGATCGATTCAATTACGGAAGCGAAACACGATCTACTAAATCTATCGAAGAGTTAGTACTGGAATATGAAGATGACAAAAATTCTATGATAGCAATACCGGACAAAGGTCAGTGAAATAAGTCTAGATAGATCTTTACCCGAATATATGCAAACAATTTTATAATACTATCTTGTTTCACCATAAGTCTTGAGGTATTTTGTATCTGAAATCGTTGGAATATATATGAATGACTGGAGCTTTCCCGTGTAGGAATCTCAAGTACGTAATAAAAGAGCATCTTCAACTATTTATTTTTATTTAATGTTTCAGACAACATATACCTTTACGATGATTTTTACGACGAGCTCGACAGCAGGATACGAGTTAGATCTTCAATGAACATAATATTTTTCGGCCCTCCCAGTTCATTTTTAAGGCTTAGTCCAGAAACTATCTTACATATTCTGTTGAATACCAAGTCTCATCTCATTCCCATCGCTAAAGCTCTGTTGGCTTGGGATATAATAACTGGTTCGTGAGACAAACACAAATTTTATGCATATTTTACTAATAAATCTTAAATTATTTACAATAATTAACTATACAAGTCATTCCGAACACAACATTTTAAATTACAGACGGAAAAACTGCTGCTTTCTTACAAGGCCGTGATTTCCTGGCATTTGGGTCACTTTTGAATGTGGTGCCCGAAGAAGATTTATATAATGTAAATTTTGGGGATACTTCTGTGCTTAATTATTTCGCCAATACTAATTTAAACTTAAAAATACGTAAGGTTAGTAAATGCTATTGACAGATATATTTTGAATAAAAAACCTCATACAAAAAGATACGTATATGGTAAAAAACACATTGCCTGATGCACCTATTATATATTAAGTACATATTTTGTTTTGCAGTACGGGATCCTAGTGGCCGCTTATAGGCGTTATTACACAATTGATTGGAGTACCAACGCGACATACATAAATGAATTGGGTTATTTATTTTGCGCCTTTCCTGCGTTTGATATGCAACAAATAACGCCTACTGCTTTTAAGCAAATATCTGCTGATCTTTTGAGTAAGCTAAAGAGGTGCAGTGTGAACCAAACCAGGGTAAAAATGAACTTCAGACTACTGACTATCTACTCTACAAGTGTTTAATAGGACTCCACGATGCTACAGTGATATCATTTAGCATCGTGGGTTCCCCTAATACGCATTTTTTTGAGATTTCAATATAGGTACAAATGTAATATTTAAGGATCTGTAATGTAATATTTGTTTCAGACTCTTTATAAAATAGCAACTCATCCTGATGCTTATGACGAACCTCATGTATGGTCCTCTCATGAAGTTGGTCGACTTGGCGCGCTTTTTGCTTGTAAGATTAATTGAAAGTCCTATAAGAATCTTATTAGATTGCAAATTCTCTGACAATTCACCTTGTGTGATTATGACCTATCATTACAGGTATACCACAGGAAGATATTAGTTCCATACAATTGGAGGCAATATCAGCCATTTCAGCCGACGTGATGAAAATAATGCTCCAAGAGAAGCTTCAATACTTTACAAAAGAACAAATATTGCGCATGAATCCTCCAGCACGACGTATTCATATTTTACGAATGCAACTAAAAAGTAGTCTTGATATGAGTCAAATCACAAGAAGGCATGCCTCAATTTTTGGTCCTAACTGTCTATTGTTATTTAGCAAAATTGTCACCCTACTTATATTTAGTGATCATAAATTATATTGATAGAGACTAGCTTTCTGCTGCGAGATAATAAGTACGCAAGTAATTTGAACTCTGTGGCAATCTCTACTAGAATGGTTTAGGCAGTGGAAGCCATATTTCTACTAAGTACCTAATTAAATGTTCATACATAATGATCACCCCTATATTCCTCGAAGGGGCAGGCTGTACTGGCTGTACAGAGTTGTACTTCGGTATAGAAAGTAAAGAATCTCACACATTTCACCAGATATGTTGTCCATGTAGTAGGGGGTTATATTAGATCGCAACCGCGTGCCGCAGTACCTACAGTAGCCACCACTGGACCAACGAGGTAGTATTTGATGTTTATATAAATTACATTAATTTAGGTACTGAACAAAAACTTGGTATACTTAAACTTGGTAAATCATCAGGTAGACAGATACAGTAGGTAGGTATAACTGTTTAATTATACCTACTTAGTTTTGTATTTAGTGCCCATAGAACTAGATAGGTCCTACATGACTAAGGTAGGCCAAATAAAAATTTGCCAAGTCAATGGGGTCAATTTTATTAGCCTTAGACAAAATCTTAACAAATTATTGCTTATATTTTAACATTTAAATTATTATGCTAGTGGGTAAAAACATTTATCAATGCGGTTCATTAAGCACAATAAGATTATTTAATAAAAACAAGTAAGGCCTGAGATAAAAATTATTCATAATATTTGTACCTGAAGAATAAATTTGGAGGAAGAGGAAATCGCATTTTCTGTGGAGGAAGCACGATGAAATAAAATAGATGGCGCTACTTTTTTAAGTCCGTGGATTGCCATGGCGCGTTATGATGGCGTGGCGTGAGTCATGCGAATGTTTTGTTATTTTAAATGCGCTCTTTTAATTAACTGTTTCATGAAAGTTTATATGATAATAAATTAAGTATCGGTTTATAAAGTATTATTTCCATAAATATACACTCTATTCGCCTTCAATTCAATCAATATTTCCTGCACGTTTCCTTTACAAATACAATTTTTTATTCGTTCGTTATACGAATTGCGTTTTGAGTTTTACTTCCGTTTCAACTGCATTTGTATTATATGATATTTCGGTAAATATATTCGATTGTATTAGTTTAATTGCGTTTTAAATTATGAAATTATTTAAGTAGTAGAATAACTTTGCGTTTTCTAGTTATGTTTTAATTTCACATTTAAAGTTTTTAACTAATCAATGACAGTTCTTTATGTACGACCGGCTCCATTTTGTTTACACTATTTACGCCATTTTCTTTTCCCCTGACTATCCTTGACTTCACTTACCAGTTTTTCGATTCAATTCTTTCCTTTTTTTGGGAAGTGTTGTAGAGTGAGGTCGCTTAGATAAATATTTTCGTAAATATTATTATAAGATAAAGTTTATATTGGCCAATATGCCTCCTGTAAAACATTATTCCTCTAGTGAAGTGAATCAGTATGAATTATCATCAAGATTATTATCTCTTACCGAAAATAATACGTCGTATACTCTAACACAAATAAATGGCCAAAGGATTTATAGGAAGGCCCCTCATGCTTGGAATGGACCAGAACCGTCAAGGAACTGTGAGGTAAGTGGGTAGATAGGTTCATTCTTAAAGTAAATCTAATAATTTTTTTAACATAAGATAAGAATACAAATGCAGCTTTTAGTTTACGATTCCTTGCCCCGCGGTTCCACCCGTAAACTTAATTTCATGTGTGGCTTTATATAAAATTACCCATTTAAAAAAAAGGAAAAGTATCCTTAGTTACTCCTCATAACATCAGCTATCTGCCAGTGAACGCCCCGCTGAAATCGGTCCAGCCGTTTTGGAGATGTGCGTTGTATTGTAACTAATCTACACGCTGGGCTGGGGTCCCTACCTACTTAACCTACCACACAACAGGCAGATACGTATAGGTAAATTAGGCAGTTCAATGGTTCCAGCGTAGACTTGACAACTATATAAATAGTGGATAGGTACTTACCTAAGCGGATACCACATGAAGGAAGCACCTAAGTAATTCAAAGGATTTATTACGTAGGTAGGTATTGTACGGATCCTCCTTCACTGCCTATGCCTTCCTATATTATCAACTTTCGTAGCCAAGCTACCTAGTAGCGGTCAGGTCATCTACTAGCACATGTGATATGCGTGTGCATGTCAAGGTTATATACTTACCGTTTTGGTGTAAAGGCGCGGGGTTCGCCGGCTTGGCGTCACGAGTTTTGAGCTTTCAGCGAAATGGGAGGAAAACAGCGCATTCAAGGCCAGCGCTCGAATCTCGGTGATGCCCAGCTAAAATAGTGGGGGTAACAGAGTATTTATTTTATTCGCGTCGCGTCATAAGGACAGATAGAGACAGACAGACTCATTAAATTACTACTGGGCAGTCAAAGTCGGCGCTCAAAACTCGTGACGGCACCTGTAGTTCCTTATTACACGGATCTTCACTGCCTATGTCTTACTATTTTATCAACCAAACCTTTCGTAGGTAAGCTAACTATTGAAGAAGATCCGTGGTGGCCTTGGCGCCGTCTGTTGCGGCCTTAAATACATGCGCATTCCACAGTTATTCCCACTTTTATCGTTTAGTCAAAACTCGTGAAGGCACCTGAGTGTCTAGTGCAAGTTTTCTTAAAATCGCCGTCACAAGTCGTCACGCAGATTTGTATGGGCTCACAATAGTGTTATCTATAGGGCGACAGAGGCGCTGTTCCGATCCTATACAAATCAGCGTTTACGTCGACGCGGTGACTTGTGACGGCGGCAGTGAAAAACTCGCACTAGGCCCTCTGTACCTACCTACATAGGTAGGCACGAGATAACGTTACCAGCGTTCGCTACAAAGCCGGCCACGTTATCCACATTCGCTACCTACTGCGCCAGCCGCGATTCCCGCGTTCGCTACTGCGCCAGCCGCGATTCCCGCTAGCCACTGTAGGGAAGTTTTTGTTCGCGTTTAGGGCGCGAGTAGTCTGGTGATCGTGACATAACATAAGTATACAAGATAGGTCCTTGGAAAAAAGGTCTTTCTAGGTTATTAAAAACAGATGTTGCAAAATAGACGACAATTGCCACCAGGCGTGCTGTGTGTCTCAGCTTTGATATCATGTCCGCAAGGGAGAATTACCTACCTGTATTACGTTGCATACAAATACAAAATCAAAAAAAAGTCTTTGGTACAGGTGTTCATCGGTAGAATCCCGCACGACTGCTTTGAAGACACCCTGGTGCCGCTGTTCCGTCAGGCTGGCGAGCTCTTCGAGTTTCGCCTCATGATCAATTTCTCCGGCTGGAATAGAGGGTAAGATGAAGAGATTGCTTATTAGAGCAACTTATTATGTTATCTGTGTTTTTTATATGGCGTCTGCTTGTTGTTTTTTAAATTTTTCTAGAGCTCATTAGCTCCATTCACGTACCTAATAATAACAGTTACGATATTGTGGCGACGTCGTTTACTAGCGCTTTCGTATTCAATATACCTACCTACCCTTGACTTATGTTTCAGTAACAATTCAGTTTTAATGCTCTTGAGTTGAAGTCCCGGTCTTGGGACATATATTTGTTTTTAATTTATTAAGTTATTTGATATAATAAAAATATGCTCACGCCATCCCAGAGGGGTCCCCAAAGGGGTAAGCAGAGGCACAGGTGTTGTAATAACATTTCATTGAAGATGATTAAGTACCTTAAACAATTTGTTTAAATTGGTTCAGGTATGCGTTCGCGATGTATACTACCGACGCCGAGGCAGGCAATGCTATACGCTTGTTCAACAACTACATGATTAGGCCTTCCTGGCAATTGGGTAAGTTTCACACGTTGTTTATGACTAACTAGCGTACAATCCGCTTGTATATGCTTGCAATGTTATGTCGAATTTGTCTTTTGTTCTCTAACTCCCTACTATTCTAGCTAAGTGTACTAGTGTTAGCTTTCCCGTTTTCTTTGAAGCTGTAATCCTTCTCTGGACCAACCATAAGCCTTGTTTGCAATGTTGTACTGTGCACACTGTAATAGCGAGTGCACTGGGCATCCATCGGCCTTAAGTTCGTGCAAATTAAGACGTATGCGATGTGTTTGTTGTATTTTGTACAGGCGTGTGTCCATCGATCAACAACTGCCGCATCTTCATATCTCGCATCCCGCCGACCACGCCGTCGGCGGAGATAGTGCGGCTGCTGTACGCGCTCACGGACGAGGTGCAGGAGGTTCGCATCCGGCGGTCGATCGCGTCGTGCGCCGCCATCGTGGAGTATAAGTCGCACCGCGGCGCCGCCATGGCGCGCAAGGCGCTCGTCGCGGCGGCTGCGGCGGCCTGGGGCTGCGGAGCGCGCCCCGCCGTCGACTGGTCGCTGCCGCAGTCGCCGCAGCTACTCAAGCAGTATCGCGAGGTTACTATAATTTCTACATTCGTCATGACACTGCCTGAAATTTTGTTTCAACTCTATTTCTCTCTCATGTGACACCATAATATAATGACGACTTCGTTATCCTTTGTATCTTCCATTGCAAGAAATCATTTCAACATGTATGTTTTTCTTAGTTTCCGTCAGTGTTTTTCTTTACCATAAACCTTGTAGGAAAACAAAATTTGGTAAAAAAAAAACTTGATCTGGCAATAAGGTAATTGAATGACAGTAGTAACAATATGGTGTGTGCATAGGTGGGTCGTTGGACGGCGGAGCGCGGCGTGGAGCTGTCCCTGGCGGGCGAGGAGGGCGCGGCGCCCCCGCCCTCGTACACGCTGGAGCCGTGGTCCCAGGCGCGCCGACTGCGGATGATACACGAGGCGCAGCGCACCGCCGCGCCCATACACCACCCCGAGTGAGTCCCCTATATACACGCTGGAGCCGTGGTCCCAGGCGCGCCGACTGCGGATGATACACGAGGCGCAGCGCACCGCCGCGCCCATACACCACCCCGAGTGAGTCCCCTATATACACGCTGGAGCCGTGGTCCCAGGCGCGCCGACTGCGGATGATACACGAGGCGCAGCGCACCGCCGCGCCCATACACCACCCCGAGTGAGTCCCCTATATACACGCTGGAGCCGTGGTCCCAGGCGCGCCGACTGCGGATGATACACGAGGCGCAGCGCACCGCCGCGCCCATACACCACCCCGAGTGAGTCCCCTATATACACGCTGGAGCCGTGGTCCCAGGCGCGCCTACTGCGGATGATACACGAGGCGCAGCGCACCGCCGCGCCCATACACCACCCCGAGTGAGTCCCCTATATACACGCTGGAGCCGTGGTCCCAGGCGCGCCGACTGCGGATGATACACGAGGCGCAGCGCACCGCCGCGCCCATACACCACCCCGAGTGAGTCCCCTATATACACGCTGGAGCCGTGGTCCCAGGCGCGCCGACTGCGGATGATACACGAGGCGCAGCGCACCGCCGCGCCCATACACCACCCCGAGTGAGTCCCCTATATACACGCTGGAGCCGTGGTCCCAGGCGCGCCGACTGCGGATGATACACGAGGCGCAGCGCACCGCCGCGCCCATACACCACCCCGAGTGAGTCCCCTATATACACGCTGGAGCCGTGGTCCCAGGCGCGCCGACTGCGGATGATACACGAGGCGCAGCGCACCGCCGCGCCCATACACCACCCCGAGTGAGTCCCCTATATACACGCTGGAGCCGTGGTCCCAGGCGCGCCGACTGCGGATGATACACGAGGCGCAGCGCACCGCCGCGCCCATACACCACCCCGAGTGAGTCCCCTATATACACGCTGGAGCCGTGGTCCCAGGCGCGCCGACTGCGGATGATACACGAGGCGCAGCGCACCGCCGCGCCCATACACCACCCCGAGTGAGTCCCCTATATACACGCTGGAGCCGTGGTCCCAGGCGCGCCTACTGCGGATGATACACGAGGCGCAGCGCACCGCCGCGCCCATACACCACCCCGAGTGAGTCCCCTATATACACGCTGGAGCCGTGGTCCCAGGCGCGCCGACTGCGGATGATACACGAGGCGCAGCGCACCGCCGCGCCCATACACCACCCCGAGTGAGTCCCCTATATACACGCTGGAGCCGTGGTCCCAGGCGCGCCTACTGCGGATGATACACGAGGCGCAGCGCACCGCCGCGCCCATACACCACCCCGAGTGAGTCCCCTATATACACGCTGGAGCCGTGGTCCCAGGCGCGCCTACTGCGGATGATACACGAGGCGCAGCGCACCGCCGCGCCCATACACCACCCCGAGTGAGTCCCCTATATACACGCTGGAGCCGTGGTCCCAGGCGCGCCGACTGCGGATGATACACGAGGCGCAGCGCACCGCCGCGCCCATACACCACCCCGAGTGAGCCCCTATATAGAAAAACTTATGTGCAGTAATTTCAACCCATGTTTTATGGTGTAGGAAAACATCTTGAGTAAACCTGCATATGTCCGAGAAGTAATGTATAGTGCCTGAGACGGCGATGAACTCGCCCTCTGTCACGTTGAAACTTAAACATGTTCGGTGTCATGTGAGTGTTCTTGTTACAACACCATTTCTTGCTCCATCGGGGATGACGTGAGCACATTTTATTATTATTATATTTTTTTCTTTTATTTAAGGCATTTATTTAGTTAGTTTTAATTAAGTTGCGCTGTTTGTCAGCTTTGTTATACAAACAAAAACCGAATGTGCATGAAGTTATGAGGTGGTGGTGGTATGTGTAGATGGTCGGTGGGCAATGGCGGCGGCACGCTGGGCGTGGAGAGCGCGCTGGGCGCGTTGTCGCTGGGCGCGGGCGTGTGGGCGCCGCCCGCCCCGCCGAGGGACTTCAACCCCTGGACCGCGCCGCACCCGCTACACGAGTTCATCTCGCCCACCAAGGGCGCACAGTGAGTCGCACTAAGATTTCGCACGATCATTGGTTTCGTCGGGCTTGTGCAAACTAATTTTACATTCACACCTCTGGTTAAATTGTTAATAAGTGTACAATAGCAATAGATCATAGTGATGTTTTCAAACTGAAGCAGTTATGTTCGGTATCACAGTAGTGCAGCAGAGTGTATTCTCTGAGAATCGCGAAAACGATAACCGAGATTATATTGCACTCGAAATTGTTTCTTAATTAGGAATATCTTACAAATAAGATTGCAGTTAATTGATATGATCGTAAATCCTCTGTGGGGAGAGCGAGTGATCATGCTCATCCTCTCTATACAAAAAAAATACGAATCTATGAGATACTGAGTACAAAAAGAAATATTTTCATATATCATCTAAAATGTATATTAAACATACTAACTAAATAAAATGTTGTAACACTACGCAAAAAAACTCTTAAAAATAACGCAAACCATTTCGGACACGCTAGTTATTAGGCATATTACAGCGTCGCACCTTTGACTACCCCATAAACAAGACCTTGACATTATTTGGTATCAAGTAGGTAAATACGTTTGACGCGTGAGGACCCAACCCTATACACAAAGGTAAAGTAAGTATTTAGGTAACCAATTCTGTTATGATTGAATTTGCATCTACAGCATTTGGTGCATAAATTACAATAAAATCAATTAAAATTACATATTTTATGGTAGGAATCACAAATTGTTTATTTAACATTTTCATTGTAATCTTATTTTGCACAAGTACCCTGGTTTGTGAATGTTAATTTTAATTTAATTTCAGTTGATTAATTTATTGCATGAATTAATTAAGTGTATGCTAAATGTTTTGTCTCGTTTGCATTTGGTGAGTTTGTGTGGAGTTATAAGAAAATGTTTCTATCTCTTTACTGTACCCCTATCATGAGTATGCAACCGCTTTCCTAATCTATCGCTAGCGTCTCCGCCAAATACTTGTACAAGAAACTATACATCGCCTCCTAGCGGTGACGTGAGGAACTAAAATATCTCATACAAATATTGTCAGTGACGCTACCGAGTATAGATTACAAAAACAGTGCAAAACTCGTAATAGGGATACTGAGTATTTCTCGCACTATGGCTTAATTCAACATTTCTCTATCAATTTATTAATTACTTACTAATCATTAATTATCGCGAGTTGGATAATTGAGCCGATCTAAAAACGCTATTATGTAAACGGCCTAAGAGCTATAACGTTCGTACTATACGTACGTACAATTTAATTAATTATTTAGGTGGCTCGAATTAATCCACAGCGCATATTCGGAAGATTCATTTGTATCTGCCATAGGAGGATCATGATTTTTTTGTTTGGACAAAGTGCTCTTGTAATTAACAAGATGCCAAGAGCTTCCCAATTGTTAAACTATACATAGTTTTCCGTCGCAACAAAGATATTCGATGATTCCCCTAGGTTTATAAAGAGCATTTTCAAAGGTTCTTAATACTTTGAACAATCTAAAGTTTGCTTATGGACTAAAATATAGAAATCTTTCAAAATGCTCTTCTTGCTTGCCTGTTTCGTTATTTTGTGTTTTACTAACTTGGACATAAGGACTATTTGAGTACACACGGAATGTGTATCCTCTTTATGTCACTTGAATGTTAAAATTAACTATTCTACGTAATATGCAATTAAATATGCTTCACTTCTTGTAAGGCATAAGAGAGGTAAATTTAGAATTTAAATTTTCGACAATTTGATTTAATCCTAAATGTATTTTAATTAAGAATCCAATTTGAATGGCATTATTATTTATGTATTTGAAATTCTTAGCCTTTTTAAGTCAGCATCGGTAATGTAAGCATGATGGTTGTACAATATTGTTATAGAATATGAATTAAGGGCAACTCCGCGCCTCCGGGCCGCGCTAGGATTATTGCACTAATGGCTATCTGCATTTTTTTGATGTTTTTTCAACGAAATATTCACTTTATCGTAGTTTACTATTTCTCTGTGTGAATAAGTCTTATTTAAAATCAGGTTTTAAGTAAATCAATTTGGAACTGTTTTCTCAGCAACGGTTGAACACAGCATTATGAAATTATCTATCTACATACATAATGAACAAAATCTAAGCTTTTGTAACGAGACAATATGAATTTATCTCTCGATGTTTTATGAGATTTTAAATAATATTGCATGCCAGTATTGATTAATAAATTTAAGTATAATGGTTTAATGTCCGCGGTGTTTTATTTCGTTGCTATTTGAGTTCCTTTGCTAACTAACACATAAACATTGGTGTGTGTCTTTGTAAATATCCTACAGGTGCCGTCACGAGTTATAAGCGCTCAGCGAAAATGTGGTGGAAACTGAGCATATGTATTTTATTTCTCTGAGTTTCTTGCCGGTTCTTCTGAGAAGTCTAGTTTCCGAACCGGTGGTAAATTATTGACTTTCATAAACGTGCTTTACGAGGGCCGAAACTGAATATAGTATTTTCATTTTCATTTACATCGCATATACAGATTTATAAATGTCTACTGTGCATCATCCTCCTGCCCTTATCCCATGTTATTTGTGGTCTCTCATCAGCCGTCATATCAGACTACTGTGCATTCTAAGTCAGCGCTCATAACTCGTGACTGCACTTATATCGATACGTTATCATGTTGTGTGTGTGTACGCATGTTTGTCCCCATTTAAGGCTTGGCTGCAATAGCACGCTATGTAAACGAGCACTCGCCCCCTGTAACGCTTTCCTCTAAGATAAGAGGGTAACCCAGGTTGCACATTGTTGGTGTAAGGTTGACTTGTTTGGTGAGTACAGTTTTAATTTTACATATACTAGCTGTGCCCCGCAGATTTACCCGCGTAGAGTTAATGTCTCGAGTGACAGTGAAATTACAATCAGTCCAGTCGTTTCGGAGATTAGCTTTTTTTGTCAATTCATATGCATTTTGGTATTAAGCTGTTATTTTGAAATTACAAACAGACACTTGTTAAGATATTTTTCATACACTTGCGTGTGGGTTGGACTCTTGTTCTATAGAACTATGGTCATAGAAAAGTATTTGCGAATATTGTGTATGATGTTCTGAGACTAATTCGGGTATTTCGTAGTCCAGCATATGGGTGAAACTATCACAAGCCCTTAAGTTCAAATTGTCTTTATTTGATTAGATTTTTAACAAAGTGCTTTCAAATCGTCAGAACGTAATGATTACACAGGATTACACATGTTACCGCCAGGTTCGGAAGGTTTTTTTTTTTCTTAGGTCATTAATATCTTCATTCAACATTAGATACGCCTACGAAACGCCTAGACAAGTGCCCTTTTTATTTAAATAACATGTGTTATGTAATATAAATATAGTGATATTCTAGTTGTGTAACGTTAATGTTGTGTATCGCCAGGTATCTTCTGGCGATGGGACGGTTGCTATTTGCAGTCATCAAAGTATGGAGAGTGACGTTCAGTACAGGACGTGTCTCTATTACCGTATCGCTTGGAGGTAAGTCCATAAAATCTGATTACTTATATTGTTATTGAAAGACAAAAAGCATGGTATGTACTTAATTTTTCATTAAGCTCCATTCATGGTGTTTCTTGGTTTTTTTTGCAAAATCACCAAGGAGAAATTGCTTCACCTTAGTCCTTTATTCAGTTAATGGCTGATTCTGAAATTACAGATTATAAACTACTGAGTTGTTAGCTGCTGGTAGGACACGTCGAAATAAATAAAATATTTTCCTGGACAGTTGAGTAAAAGGCTCTAAAAAATCGGATAATCCTTACGTTTCGTAGTATTTCATAGTTTTATGTTTTAAATATCATCAAGAGTAACAGCTATTTAAATAAATATTCAATCAATCAATCGGTACGATAGTATAGCAATAGATTCGACCCGCAGAGTTACAGTCGATCGCTCGCCCACGATGTGTGAAGACCAAGTTTTTCCTTCAATGTCGCGTAAGGCACTGTGAAAATGTAGCCTCAAACAAAAATCAGCCGCCGAGACGCGCGCTCGTTCCGTCCAAACATTATGTCACCGTAACTTAACATCTAGTTGGCTGGTAGTGAAAAGGTTGTGTTTGTGTTGTGCAACCGTTATCGGCGATGGCGGTATGCGACAAGTGGGTCGCGCTCAAAATTGTAGAGTTTGTGAGTTTGCATACCATATTTATATTTATCTAGCTGTGCCCCGCGGTTTCACCCGCGTAGAGTTAGTTTTATATGTGTCCCGCGGAAACCTTATGTTTTTTTTAAAATCGGTCCAGCCGTTACGGAACAAACAGACAGACAGAGAAAAAAATTAATAATTGTTTTTTTTTCTGTATTGTATATACTTTAATATGTATATTTAGTGAAAAGCTGTTATTTTGAAATTACACACAGACACATCAATTTTATTTATCTGTATCGATGTATAGATACATAACAATCACTACTAGAGTATATTCAATGTTTCTGGTTCTGGTCCAACTCCTGTGTCTTTCTGCCTAGGATGGAAAATACGGGTTTGAAGCGACACTGTGTCTTGTTGACATCTAAGTAGATAAGTTATTTGGTTGGTCTGATGGTATAGCCCACGTGTTCAGGATCGCGAGTTCAAATCCCCCGTAACACAATCATGAGAATTTGCTGCAGGAGATCATTAGATAGTTGTTGTAAGGTTAGGTGTTTAGGATATTTAAAAGTGCGGCGGCCATAATGCAGGGAAAGTGCGGTAGTGAGACAGTGATGCAAAGATAGAACGAAAGTTTATTTTTGCCACGTGAGATAAGCTTTACTTTATTGGGTACTATAATTTTTCACGACGACGCAGGTTCAAAACTTGCTTCATTTTGAACAAGTTATCATTAATAGTTTAGTTTAGTTAATTAAGGGTTTTTGAAGAAGGTAGACAGAGGGGCACACACTTTTAACGATGATGGTAAGGTGCCAACGTGATAGATGGTGAGTCCATCACTATCTCGGGCACTATATTTAATCCAATAAAATAATTATAATATTAGGACTAATCTGTACAGATAAATAAAATTGAAGTGTCTGTTTGTAATTCCAAAATAACAGCTTTTCACTAAATGCATATGAAAGTATACACGATACTGACACTAAAAAACAAAGTTTAAAATTTTTCCTCTGTCTGTCTGTCTGTCTGTCTGTCTGTCTGTCTGTCTGTTTGTTTGTTCCGGGTAATCTCTGAAACGGCTGGACGGATTTTAACGGGACTTTTACGGGTAGGTAGCTGATGTTTCAAGGAGTAACTACGAGTAGGCTACTTTTATTTATCAAAAATATTAGGGTTCCGCGACAATAAGGAAGAAACTAAATCTACGCGGGTGAAACCGCGGGGCACAGCTAGTCTATACTAATATTATAAAGAGGAAAGATTTGTTTGTTTGTTTGCATTGACTAGGCTCCGAAACTACTTGACCATCTTAAAAATTATTCCTGCAATGGATAGCTACATTATCAGAGAGTAACATAGGCTATATTTTATTCCCGTACTCCCACGGGAACGGGAACTACGCGGGTGAAACCGCGTGACGACATAAGTCGATGTTTTCTTTCCTTTAGAAAAGAAAACAGTTAATTAATGTAAGCAGCAAATTTTCTAAAACACTGATGTTGACACGAAGAGTAATATTTTATTGCATTGGTACATTGACAAGCCATTACTCAACAGCGAAAAGTTCAAGTTTGTAATCATAATGCTCGTTTGGTTGGTCTCTGCAGCAATCGTTTGGCGTTGTTTCTCTCATTGAGATAGTAAAAGGGTCTAAGAGTAACGCGGGCTATATTTTGTACCGATAAATAATTTTCGGACATTACCCCAAAGCTTGTATCATGAATACTAAGCTACGGATATAATGCGTTTTATTTTGGATATACTTATAATCCATACATAACACCCAGGCACAAGGCAAACACAAATGATCATCAAATAAAATATTTGTCCTGACGCGGGAATCGAACCCGTGACACCTAGTGTAGCAGTCAGGTATACTAACGGTGTTGTCAAACTAATGGACTTGTGGGTTAAAACTTATCATATGTCATACCCATACATTTTGTATCGCTTCCATAAGCGAAGCGTGAGGATAATGTTACTTTGTCCCCGTAAACAAGCGACGTAAGTTCAATTAGAATTTGATAAAATCAAAGCGATTTTGATACTACGTTTGGTTTTCGTCCGTATACGAACGTTTCGTTGTCGGAGAAACAGAGTACCCCCAGAAACTTTATGGTGAAGGAAAACATCTTGAGGAAACCTTTATCATTTCAAAAGATAAGCTGCAACTAACTATACAATGATTACGTTTGAAGCATGGTGTGTAAAGGTATATGCAGTCGCTAAATGGTCCGTACGCTTACAAGGCGCGTATGTTACGCAGGCGTGTGTTGCAACAAGTTGTTTGGCCGCCGATAGACCTTGTCGACTTCTCCGATCCATTCTGCATGCTTTGATTTTATTTATATACATTACATCACAGTTTTAGTCAAAATAAACTGATGAGTTTATTGATTGCTTAATAAAAACTTAGTTAACTACTCGCGGTTAATATCAGCTTTTTGTTGTATATTTCTAACCGGTTGTTCTTTTAATGTTATGTTCATTGTAGGTTGATTATTTCACACGGTTCTTTCCAAAGGTCACGTAGAGATATAATAAATAGGTACGTTTATTCTACACAGACTGCATACGTTAAAGTATATGTCCCGCCACGGGTTAAGATCGCGGTGCATGTTTTCATGATTCATAAGTTAAATTATGAGTGTCTCTGTACCATACAGATAGACAGAGACAGCCTCATAAAATAGTAAAATATTTTTTTAGCTTCACACACAATCAAAATATTATAAGGATTCTTTTGGGAAATGAAATGAACTCTTGAAAGTCTGTAAAATGTATGTATGAATTTTACTCTTTTCAAGCGAAAACTACTTAACGAATGGATTTTGATGAAAATGTATAATTATATAGTTTACACATCATATTACATAGGCTGTAATTTATAACAATATATCAATTGTCTAAAATATAAAGATTCCTGCGCAAACGGAATCGAGTACGTTACTTTAGCAAGAAAGTGACTCCTAGAGAGATGTGTGTGGCGGGGACCAGCTAAGTTGTTCATATTGAAATGGATATTTCAAACATGAGAAACATGAGGAGACTATTTGAATTTCTAAACTTAAAGAACTCGCTCAATCACCATTCTATTAGTGGAATAGTTATAACACATTGTTTTCTGTCTCTAAAGACATACCATAGGAAAACACCTGTGTGATGTAATTACATTTCCATAAAGTATGTTCCACCGAGGGCTTGGCTTGGTCGCTCGAAATTATATACGACTCTTCGTAATGACGTTGGTGAAACGTAATATGTTATCTATGGTAAAACCCAAACTCTTTGAGTTAGCCTACTTTTTCTGATTAATAGTTAAGGGTGTGACTAAAGTACACTCTAGGTACTAGTTTGGTTTTTATCTACTGGGTTCAATTTTATATTGCTACACTTACTGATGTGTTTTCAAAATAATAGACCAGAATAAATATAGGCTGCATACAGACACCGCTTACTATCAGACGGACAGTACCACTTATATAGGTTTTAACGTTGACTTTATTTAGTGCGTATTTTCATATTTTTTTTATGGGAACGTAAAAGTGTCCCTATTGGCGACTGGCAAGTGTAGGAAGTTTTACATTCTCATACAACATAAGGGAAATACACAGGCAATATCGTCAACGTAAAAACATGTTAAAACCTACTTATACTAGGAATACTGAACGCTTATATGCAACCTTAACGGCATCCATTAAGTGTATTACATTATAATAGGCTAGGGACCTACAACTAACTTCAGTTGTCTAGGTAAAACTGTAATAACAAGGATTATTTACCTAAAAAATTACAAATAACCACGTGAGGACCGGAAGTTAACAGCTTTCCTTAGTTATTCCTCTGTAAAACGTTCTATTATGACAATAGAAAATAATGAAATAGCCTTAAATTTATTAAAATACATGATTGTATTTTATTTTCCATCATATTTTTCCCAATAATACTTACTATATAACACGTGCGTAACTTACGGGTGTTCAATGCAGATGCTCAAATGTGCTGAACGTGGAAAACCTGGTGGAATAGAGCGACCTTCCCCCTTGAATACAGCCTGTCACTCATTGCTGTCATTTATCTGTTGTTTTATTGTATTTGTGTTCCACGTGTCGTATCGGATACAAAGGCAATTCATTCCGCGGTAAGGTTGTCAGTCTTCCGTATTCACTCTTGAGATTTACAATTCAATTATTTGTTCGTTTTCAGCGTAATCTTATATACGGAGCTTTGAGCGCTGAGCCAAAATAGTAGGGATAAGTGCGCATGTGTTTTATTCGTGTTGCATCATACAGGTAGCCATGACGTGTTAAGAGCTCTTAGCGGAAACAGCAGGGGTAACTACGCATGCATTTGTTCGCGTCGCCATACTTGACAGACAGACTCATCAAATAGCTACTCATAAAATAAGCATTCAATGTTAGCGCTCAAAACTCGTGACGACACTAATACTATATTAAATTAAAATTTATGTTTTCTTGCGTCTCTGTCGCGTACTCGCAGTCAGCAAACACTCCTAAAGGAGTCTCTTTAGTTTTTCGATTCCGCTTTACCTTCTGTCTTTCAGCGTCGTCGTTCCTGCGACTGCTAATAACTGTGATTTCAATGAAGTTGAATGAACCTTGTTAATTTTGAAAAGCATTTTAGTACTTCTGTAATTTTGTGCTCACAATCTGCTTTGTTTGTCTAAATATTTTTTAAATCTCCTAATCGCCAGGTCATAAAATGTATTCTAAAAAGTATTAGTACCTACATTTTTGCGAAGAACTCTGAAGTATTTATTCTCGTACAATCACAGCCAACTCAATTACTTTGAGAATCTCAGTGTGAATTCCGTAAATAAATTGTAGTGATTCATTCGTTGTAAATTAATTGTAGGCTAGGTATCTTATGTTGCTTAATTGCATGTTATTATTACGCTTGATCGCAACTTGCGGGAATCACTGTCAAGGCAGTGGTTTACGGTCGTGTTATATATTGTAATCATTTATTTGTTCTCACGACAGATGATCAATTAAATCGGATTATACAGATAATCATTATATTGTAGCTTTATCCCGTGTGGAGCAAGTCTGTATAACAGCTTAAGATCAGGCTGATATAGTAATGTCTTCCTAATTTCGGCTGGATATTCTTCTAAATTGGTTTCACTGCAATAACCTTGTAAATGTAATGTACCTTTTCAGACAAATAAAAAAATAACATTTACATATACATATAAACATAAATAATAGTATTGGAATAAAACATACCTAAAATAAAACCATATATAAAAAAATATTCTCAAATTGCTCACGCCTCATCACCGAAGGGGTACTTATGCCAGTTTTGTTTAAGTCTCATCTGATTAGTCCCAGCTTATTGCCATTAACCGGGCACTAATACAGACTGGGCAACTGATGGTATATTATAGAAGGCCAGTAACATTGCCCGAGCTGGGAATCGAACACAAGACCTTGTCTTCCGCAGTAGTGTTTGCGACAACTATATATATGGACACAAAACATAGGGGCATCCATAATCACACACTTAACATTGAAATCCAAAAAGTGAAGCACAAGTTGTGACATTATTATAATATGTTTTAAGTACTCCTTCCGTATTCAGCACAGCTCGGCAATTTGCGTGGTCCAATGTCGCTCCCACGGCGCGCCGGTGACGAGGCTTGCGACAATCGCATCTGTCGAAGGACCGCTGGTCTATTGTCGGCGAACAATGACGTTTCCTTGCCGTGCATCATAGTGCATCTACCGATTGTGTTACAGGGTCTTATGGTTATGGTGGATTTTAGTCAAGGATATTGCTGGTTTTTATCTATTTTCTCATCCCGGTGTGTGATTTCGTAGTTTTTTAGTATTCTGTGGCCATACTTGGGGTCAAAGAAAGAATAACATTTGCTTTTTTCGCACAGATTAGATAAAAATACAAAAAAAAACATAAATTTAACAACCATTTATACAAACGTTCTCCTCCTCCCTATACTCGATTTCACCTAAGGATTTAGTGACTTAGTCGTGAAAAGGTTCCCTGCTAGGGCCGGCGCGCGCCGAGCCACTAGCCTTAAACACGTCCCTAAATAATACAACTCAGATCCAGCTCCCTAGCTCATCCCCCAGCAACGCCCTAAGCCGAGGTCCGAGCCCCGCACCGGGGTGCCCTTAGCTGTGTTGCTTAGTATTTAAGTTTAAGCTCGGCTGGAGGCCCTTGGGTCTCGCCCTATAGTCCGGTTAAGCAGTGGAGGTAACTCCCCCCTACCAACTGCGAGAGACCATATCCAAAAAAAAAAAAAATTCGTGAAAAGGTAAGAGACGTTCAATTTTTCACAGGCTGCGTGCGTAGGATTCCTCACCGCGTATAGCTTGACTCAATGTTGTTAAAAGCTCTTGGACAAATCCGTGATCTTAAAAATTGAATCAAAATTTGGTCTCGGTCAATACTACAACATGATAGCGCAGTTTCCAATGCCTTGTAATAATTTATTGTAGGAAGGAAGGCATGCATGGCAATGTTCATTTATAATGTAAATGGTGTTATCGTAGTACTCGTGACTACAATGCGAATAGAACCTGATCCAAGCAATAATGTTATCTACATAGATATACTGCATCTACATAATATTATGTACATTTGTACACTATAATAGTTATAACGTCTAAACGTTACGAATGTGAATCATGTGATCACTGTGTTGTTATTTGCGCTGCGTAGTAGCAGGTTTTATATTGATCCTGCGTCCCGAGGTTACCCATTGGTTACCTGTTTTCTATTCCCTTTATTGGTTGGCTTTTGTAGCATAACTCTTAATAACAATATTGTCCCTCGTCAGTTGGTGTGCGTGGCGTGCTTGGTGGGTAAGCGCGTATCTCAGGATGACGAGGCGCGCCTGGCGTTGTTGCTGCAGAAGCTGTCCCGGGAGTGGTCGCTGCTCACCTCCGTCACGTGGGACTCCGTCGGGGGCGCGTTCGCTGATGCTGTTTATGGAGGTAACACCATACACTAGTTAAAACTTACCTACATGGAACTTGTCGAATTGGGGAGACGGGATTTCTCGCTTTCCAATAAAGTCTGAGGATTTAGTCAGAGTTGTATGTTACCCATTTTGACTTTGGTTTGCCATCCTTCAGACACAGCACCAGTAGATTCGGTGGCACCTCTGTGCTAGCTAGTGTTCTGCAATTTTTTAATTATCCTTTATGAAAGTAGTCATAGAATAAATATGAATATAAAAACAAAAAATAGCAAAGTTTGAAAAGCAACTCAATCTTTAGATTTTGATTATTCAAACAATTCTAAGTAAGTAAACTTGATTGTAATAAGCCTAATGCTAGGGGTCGTGGGGTTCAACTCCCACGCTGTCGAAGTTCTTGTCGTTTGAGCTTCCTACAACAATATAAATTGTGTAAATTTCCTAATTACTGTAAGCTGGGATTATTATTTAATTAGTTCTTTAAAAACGACTAAGTTTATTTATTTTCATGTATAACATGTCATATAAACGAGCAGGAATTTTCGTTGTCTTGACTTGCTGTCGGTCTAGTGGTTAGTATGTACCATTGTGATGGCTTTACGCGTCAGGACAATTTTTTATTATCAATAGCATTTGGGTTTGCCTTGTGTCTGGATACATACATCTGCTCACGCCTGTATTCCCCGACGGGGTAGAAAACAAAACTATTAAAAATGTATTATATCTGTTGTCTCTGGTACCCATAGTGCAAGCTATGTGACTTAGGGATTAAGGTTAGATGGCGCTTAGTGATAATGTCCAAACATTATTTATTGCCGCAGGTTACGTGATTATAACATTCGGCTTGATACTGGGCCGTGTGTTCCAAGAGATCCCGAAGGGGCGGCGCATTCTGGAGGGCGTCCTACTAGGATTTGGCATGCTGTTCTTCCTAATACTAGGTAAGTCGTAAACCATTACGTCATACAATGTCTATATGATAAGCGTCTTCAAAAAAATTTTGTAGTTTTCTTTCGATCTAACACTATAATGGTTCGATAATCGTTACAATGAGAATGTATGTCACACACATTTTACTAGGAAAATTTATGTTGCACGCTTTAGCAGCCTAATAATGAATGTATATGTATCTTAAAAAATGTTTAGAAGATGGTCGTGGGGATGAGTGGCTTGTGTCGTCGCCTGCTTCGCGAGCGATGCAATTTATAATCACACACTAAACATTTGCCAAACCACAAGCTATTTATTCATTTATTTTGAGTGAAGCGTGAGGAAATTAAGTATAGCTTTGATAAGAAATTCATAGACGTATGTATGCCTGAGACGACGATATATTCACCATATTCGGTGATTAACCTTCTAGGGGTAAATAAAGATTAATTTATACTTTTTTGTTACCAGGTGGCCTAGAGCTAGCTTCAATCGACTCCGTCCCAAGGAACTTGATACCGAACGCAGCAGTGCTCGGAAGTCTGTCTCTACTGGCCGCTGCTCTATTCCTCATAGACCTCATGGGTCCCAGGGCTTACACAACTACCCACCAGTCACAAACTGACCCATTCTCGTCGCCTAAAGTCGAGAAGAAAGTGTCCATAGTCGCCGCACCCCACACAAACGGACAACTGGCCAGTGATAAGCAAAACGGACACAACACTCACATTGCCGAAAGACCAAAGGATTTGGACCTAGAAAAGAACGTCACCAAAGAAGTTCTAAAGAAAGAAAACCCCGGGCTTTTCGATCAACCAAAAAATGGCTACGCTAAGCTTGCAGAAGATTTAGCCAAAGACAATTTGGAAAAGACTAAGTTCGGGTCCGTTCGAAATGGTATAGAAGGGGGCAATTACGTGCGACTCTCAGATCCGTTAGCTGAACCCGACAAGCTGCACTACGAGCGAGAACTGGCCAAGTTCCACGAGAGGTATTTCAGGGATTACTTGGACTCGTTCGAAGGGAGGTTGAAGTGCAAGGAGGATTATCTACCCGAGCTCCAAACGCCAATCTTCGCTCAAGTGAAGCCTGGTCGGTTGCAGAGCCTATCCCCCATCTCCGACGACTTGTCGCCGAGCTACGATCATAAACATTCCAAGTCTCCGACGAAAGCTAAGACGGTTTCAACCCCGACACTGCAACAGCTAGAGGATTATTTACGAAGTTCGAGTCGATCTAAACGCGCGGATACTCCAGCGCTGTTCCCCATGGAGCCTATAGAGGAGAAGGATAGGGAAGTGACAGATATAGAAGGTAGGGCGTCTGGCACTCCCACCGACCCTGGCTACGTCCAGTACACCGCGGGCAGGTGGCCAGACAAACGAGATCTAAGGACACCTAGACATAGTCCCACGTAGTGCGAAGCGAAGGTAAGCTCTTTATCGTTACTATTAAGATGCTTGGTCGTTTGATACCCTCCAAATGATGAGCGAGGTGTCTTCACGCTGTTAAAACACGACTGTTTAATACGAGTTACCATAATTTGTTACCTGTACAAAGTATAGATAACATTAAGTTTCCTTGTATATTCAATAGTATTAATGTAAGTAATTTAACGGCGACTGAAGATCATTCACCACCTGAAGTGTATCCGTGGGAGCCATTAAGATAATTATTTGTTAAGAACAACTAGTATATTTTTGCATGTTTCGACATAATAAATTATTTTTACTCCCAACCCAAGCATTTTAATTACTATCAAATTATACGTATATAAGTTTTTGTTTGGACAAAATTGTTTGAAAACAAAAGAATTAAAAGCCAAGGTACGTAATACGTAACTAAGTGCTCCGTACAATCGGTTGAGTCAGGAAGTTCATTGCTCCAGCATTGAGTGGAAGATTACGAGTTAATTTTAAAATAATGATCTGCGTGTGACACATAGATAAATAGTCTTACCCAAATGTGTCTATGTCATACCTACCTACTGTTTGACCATTGATCGCGACTAGTTTCAATTTGTTCACGTAGCAACTACATGAACAACGTAGCGCAGATGGAACAAACTACATATTTCAGTAGCTCCTTTGAAATAACTTAAGCTCCCTTATTGTTTAAACGTATTCATTTGGTATTGTTTTTACGTTTTTAATTATTATTTTTTACACATGCATGCTGATACAATTTTCACTATTGTGAATAATTTACGATGTTTTTTTTTTTGTAATTATTATTATTTTACTGTGTAATGAAATGTACATGATGCCAGCTGAGTTTCTTGCCGGTTCTTCTCAGAAGGCTAGTTTCCGAACCGGTGGTAGATTCCTCGACGTTCATAAGTGCCTTACCAGGGCCTAAACTGAATAAATCATTTTCATTTTCATTTTCAAACCAAATCCGGACTAAATCTATGTCTATCACTTTTTAAATCCGTATAAAAAAATACGAAGCTACTTGCACGATTCCTTCTAAGGGGGATAGAGTATAAAGTAAAACTGTGCCCTAGGCCTAACTTTCTTTATGTTTCAATATCGACAAATTAGTTGCGTATTAGCGTGGCAAGAAATGAATTGATCTGATTTTGGAATTCAACCACTACCTGCCTTCGAAAAAATATCAAAACAGTTCGTGCCATGATAATAAGCAACGAAATTCAACATTGAAACAAGTCCAAACCTCTGCTTTGCACTGAACAGGGTCCTTACCATGAGCTCTTATTGCCATGATAGTTTCACCCATTTATGAGACAGATGTATGTGACGTGCATACATCTATCACTGTCGCACAACTGAATTATCATTGCAATAAGAGCTCATGGTTGGGCCCCAGGACACTGCTCACATTCATTAGACTATTGTTAAAGCGATCATTAATTAATCCTTTATACACATAGAATAGTTGCCGTGTCAGAATTCTAAAACTGAATCATTTCAACTTTATGGTGAAGAATCCGAAGAGACTTAAGTGAAGTTATCAATCTACAGTGTTTCCGCGTGATGTTCTACAGCTGTCCAGCTGATGAGCTTCTTGAGTAGAAACGAAGAAGGCTGTCACAACGCACCACAGGTAAATAGACTCTATTCCCGTTGAGATTAGCCGCCGTGACCGATGTTTGGTAGGAGATCATTATATTTGTTAGGCATTTCTCGAACGCACGTGGCCTTTGCTTGCAATCATATTTATGAAAACGTGATGATGAAATATTTGCAGTTTGAGTTGTAATATGCATTTAATGAGACTGTTAATTTGGAATTACGAACAAAACTTAAATTTGATTCGTCTGTGTATATAAAGATATAAATATATAGAATCCAGAGGCATACACTCACGAATCGTAAACCTGGCGCGTGATTCCACAGAAAAAACTTATCTGCTTGAATGAATTTCCTAACGTGCACTTTCGGCTACACTAAGAACGAGTGTCATTCAGAGGCTGTTGCTAATAGAATAGACCTTACAGCCATGCTTCAATGGATACCACAAATATAAATTAGACTAGTTAGCGAATGTCAAGACCATTATAGGGTTCCTGTGAATTGACTTAATTCTTAAACCTTCGCTTAAACTTTATAGTTAAAACATTGGTTTATTTAACATGTCTTTGTTAACTTACGTGGGTTATAGAAATATCATTTAGGTGTTCACTAATTGAAATGTATTTGCTGCACCTAGCATTTTCTTCCGAATCTTAAAATTCAGTTTAAATGTGTTGCTACATCAATAAATCAGATGTAATTATTCAGATTGGCTGTTTCCCATACTAACTAATAGTTTTACGTTTATGAATGAAAACTGACAAATAATACAAGCAAACCTATAAATGGTTAACAATATTACGTGGAACAAAATAGAGTATCAATTTATAATCTAACTAGCGGACGTTATGCGGTTTCATCCGTGGAGTTCCTGTTCGCCTGGAGCATGGGGATAAAATATATCCTATGTTACTCAGGGTGAATGTAGCTTTCAGCAATGGTGAAATACTTTGAAATCAGCACAGTAGTTTTTGAGTTCATTTATTACAAACATACACACAGAAATACAAATCTTTCCTCTTTATAATAGTTTTGTAGACTAGCTGTGCCCGGCAGGTTTCACCCGCGCAGATTTAGTTCCATTCTTATTGACGCGGAACCCCAATATTTTTAATAAATAAAAGTAGCCTAAGTTACTCTTTGAAACATCAGCTACCTGCCAGTGAGTCCCGTTAGAATCGGTCCAGCCGTTTCAGAGATTACCCAGAACAAACAGACAGACAGAGAGATTTTTTTTAAAACTTGGTTTTTTAGTGTCAGTAGCGTGTATACTCTTATATGCATTTAGTGAAAAGCTGTTATTTTGGAATTACAAACAGACACTTCAATTTTATTTATCTGTATAGATATATATTGGTATAAGGCAACACGTTTTGGATATATCAGGGCTATTTATTTGTTGAACAAGGACCTGTAAAGTGATTATTTCTCATAATAAATAACATTAGTCTCCTTGCCATGCAAATTAAATAAATGATGACACATTTTATTACCTGTCGGGTTTTCTCACGGGTAACTGCGGTAGTGGCCTCGCTGGTCTTCAGTACCTCTATTATTAAATATTGTTTTTAAAATTTTAACTACAACATACTTATAGTAGTTATTTTTTTTAATTTAAGTAAAGAGCCGAGAGGAGTCTTAAAGTTATTTGGACAATTTCAGAAAAAAAAAATATTTACGAAATAAGTTCTGGGGCCTTACCATGAGCTCTTATTGCCATGATAGTTTCACTCATTTATGAGATAGATGTATGTGCCTTGTATCAGGGGCGGATCTTGAATTTGTGGGGCCCTCGGCTAATTCTGTTTAGGGGACCTAATTACTCAACTAATTTCCATTTTGACAAGAAACTGTTTTCTGTAGTGATTTCGGTTAGAGGTCTTCTGTATTCGCGGGGCCCTGGGCTGCAGCCCAAAAAGTCTTTAAGTAGATCCGCCCCTGCCTTGTATACATCTGTCACTGTCGCACAACTGAATTATTATTGCAATAAGAGCTCATGGTTGGGCCCCTGAAAATTTGTACGCGACTACTAAAGACATTTTAAATAATCTTTAACCTGTCGTTGTGCAAGCAAATTGTAATTGATAAAGTATGTAATTATGCAAACTGTGTAATGTTCGAATAGCTAGCTAAAATGTATGGTTTTTCTTGCTTTAATTACCGTACATTGCACATTAATTCGGTTGTATGGGCCTTAAACATTTTTTCGACATGAACTCATACCATTATTTACTGTATGGACTTATTTACATTTCGAATTACGTGTGCAATTATATAATTGAATCTCGCGCGGGTACACTTTCACTGGTCATTTTATGATTTTTATTTTATTGCTTAATATGTAAATATAGGTTAATCGTGAGTGATAGATCTCTGCATGCCCTAGTTGAACAAGTTTAGTTTAAAGTGTAAAGTTTAATTTACTCAGAAAACTTAGAGAACAGTTTAGAATCATACAAAATGTTTTTCAAACGCGTGACAAGATCAATTTCGATACGACTGATTTAACTTCAAAAAAATATATTTAAAGAGCTGCAAAAATCCTAAATCTGTAAATAGTAACTAGATTCAAATAATTATCATAAAGCACAGGTGCCGTCAGGTTATTGACAATACCAGACTCATAAAATTACTACTGCGTGTTCAAGGCACTCGCTCTTAACTGGTGACGGGAGCTGCCGCATTATTCTGTAAGGTTTCTCTCGAGCGTCGGTTTCAATCATAGAAAATTAATACATGGGCGATAAAGTTGAATTTCGTATCTCTCGGCGTCGAGTGCGACTCTGAGAAACCGAATAACGCGGCTGTGGTAGTTTCGAATCACAGTAGTTAGTTAGCCCGCATGTATGTCACTATGAAGTGCAAATGTGTTCTTAATTCGGCGGCTGTAGGATGTAAATGCGCAACCTTGGTGCCACACGTCGGCGTTTAGACAAAGGACAGTTTTTACCGTGGGAAGGCGCGTAACCTCCATTTTGGCTTTGCCGTCAGTCAGCTGGTTGCGCTTCTTTCGTAGGGTTGTCACTTTGAATTTTGCTACTTAATTATAATCAAGTCCTGAATATATAGTGATATTTTAAATTTCACGAACATGTACCCGCCCACGCCATGACTTATAAAATTTATAGGCTGAAATAAAATTGAATAATTAAAGTTTGTACACCTACGGCTTTCTATAGTTTAGTGTTCCATTTTGCAGAAAAAAAACATCTTATTTTTTTTACAGCATATACATTTTCTTAAATCTTTCGGTAACAAATTAACTACATCCTTAAAAAAAGACCCGTTTTAAACATGAGCTGATATTATCTTTCATGAGAACTGTTGAATTCCGCGTAATTATACTTAGATGTATTCAGAACATAATAAGTAGGTAACTATAGCCGGGGATTTCTTTAAACAAAAAAATATGTATAATGGGTCACAAAAGTTATATACCACCATATTTTAATTTGCCTATTCAATGTGACGTGTGTAGCTATGATATCTAAAAGATTACCTAGAAAGTGTCTGGTCAGAATTCCGACTGTGCCGAGCTACGGTCGAACTCGACTCGACAAGAAGATTTAAACTTATTCTAAATCCAAATTTATGTATTTATACACTTGCTGACACGAGATATTAGCGCTAAGCTTTAATGTTAGGGTTACTGCCCATGTACTTACTTTGTGTCGCGCCGTTCAGACGGACGGACAGGCTCATAAAATGCGTACTGCGCATTCAAAGTCAGTGCCCATAACTAGTGATAGCAACTATTCTAGGAGTTCTTTATCAAAACTGGTACACTTTCGTGGTTGACTATACATTATTATTGTGCTTTGAGAAATCCTCTATAGATGACACAAATCATAAGAGACAGAATAAGTGACCAAACTCATCTTATATACATACTTAAATAACATGGGCATTAAATAAAAACATAGATTTTGGAAAATAACTTTATTGGTATGTATCTACAATATCTCCGTACATCGAATAATTCTTTTAAATATATTACATGACAACGATATAATTCATTTTAAGTAATTTAAGTACCATTAACATGACTCGGACCACGAGGCCTTTAGACAATTCCATTAAACATAATTATTAACTGATTAATATAGTTACTTCTAATTAAATAGCACCTTCATGAAGCTATCGAAGTTAACATTCCTTGACATTACAAATATAATTGATAATTGCATTAAAATACATTCACGGTTAGAAAATATATGTACTTGACTGAGATTACATAAACAGTCTTATTTGAGACTAAGACGATCGTCTTACTGGAATTAATATTTGAGCTTGACATAGTTATATTATAAAACTAGCTGTGCCCCGCGGTTTCACCCGCGTAGATTTAGTTTCTTCCTTATTGTCGCGGAACCCTAATATCTACTATATAAAAATAAGTCGGGTTTTCCTTCCTGACGCTATAACTCTAGAACGCACACGAAGCCATCTGGTGGCGAAACGGAGTTCTCCGGGTTTTCTAGTATTTAATAAATAAAAGTAGCCTAAGTTACTCCTTCAAACATCAGCTACCTACCAGTGAAAGTCCCGTTAAAATCTGTCCAGCCGTTTCAGAGATTACCCGGAACAAACAGACAGACAGACAGACAGACGGAGAAACAATTTAAAACTTGGTTTTTTAGTGACAGTATTGTGTATAGTTTCATATGCATTTAGTGAAAAGCTGTTAATTTGGAATTACAAACAGACACTTCAATTTTATTTATCTGTATAGATATTTAATTATTTACTTAACATAAGATAACTAAAGTATAAACATAACATTAATATACAATTTGGTGGTTATACAATAATGGAATGTAAGAAAAACTTTAATTTTTAAACAATTCCTTTATACAAATTAAGTTTAAAATAAATGACTAAAATGAAAATAGAAATATACGCTCGTGCGATGTATTTGTGCCTTAGTCCTATTATCATTTCAATCTAAGCTCAATACATATAAAGTATTAATTCATACGAAACAACTATATATTTGTCTCATTCTAACGTTGACATTGCATCTGCTAGAGCAGGACAAGCACAATTAGATATTTCACTTATTTGGTTACTATTTCAGATCTTTATTGGACGGAATTGTATATTTGAGGTATAATTAATATAATTTAAAACTGCACTCGTTAAAATATACACTGTGCATTGAGTCCCATTGCGTCACTTTTCAGGCGTTGAAAGCTGAAACAAAATAATGCAGGTAAGAATTTTGTTAATATTGTCTTAGCACTGTATTTTATATATATTTTCTGTGATAGAAATAACGTTCCTAGTTAAATTAATCTTATTCGTTACAGTTTAAGGACAAAGGCCTACGTGTTGTAGCTTGATGCTCCCAGATTTTACGGAAGATGATAGTGCCAATGGATGGTTCATATTTGTATATTTATTGCACGAGTTAGTTACATTTACTAGTGAGCCGTTTCAGGTACTGTATAAAGATCTTTAAATTTTTTTGACCTCAAACCGAGTCGAATTGACTATGCCGTCATGAGCTACGCGGAGTAATCATGAGTATGTCTCTGTTTGTCTGTATGGCGCGAATAAAATACATGCGCCGTTGCTCCCATTATTATAAAAAAGAGGTTAACAATTCGACTGTTTTTTGCTGTGCGCTCTTAGCTTGTGAGGGCACACATAAGGTATGTAAGTGTGTACCAGGTTCGTGTCGCTGGTCCCTCTGCAGCGCGACGTACTGCCTGACGAGGCGCGCCACCTCGTGCGCCTGCTCGGCCTGCAGCCGTGTGACGCGCTGCTGCAGCAAGGACCCCACCTTCACGTCCAGGAACAGCGTGCCGTCCTCCGACCGCACCTGGAACCACCGTCATCTTACATTACCCTGTTACTGGTGCTTACTGCGCCCGATACATCTATTGAGGTGTAGGTGTTGTAGTGTAATGGTGTAAATATAGAGCACCCTAGACCTTTGTACGTATAAACAGGGTGTCTGGGTGCGAGCGTCCTCGCTAATCATTACTAGCACCCTACAGGTAGCGACAGTGTATGAGGATAATTTAGTGGGTGGGTGCCTGTGTCTTCGAATGGTGTAGTGGTTGCCTGGGCGTATGGATGGTGTAGTGGTTACCTGGGTGTGTGGATGGTGTAGTGGTTGCCTGGGTGTGTGGATGGTGTAGTGGTTGCCTCTGGGTGTGTGGATGGTGTAGTGGTTGCCTCTGGGTGTGTGGATGGTGTAGTGGTTGCCTGGGCGTATGGATGGTGTAGTGGTTGCCTGGGTGTGTGGATGGTGTAGTGGTTGCCTGGGTGTGTGGATGGTGTAGTGGTTGCCTGGGTGTGTGGATGGTGTAGTGGTTCCTGGGTGTGTGGATGGTGTAGTGGTTGCCTGGGTGTGTGGATGGTGTAGTGGTTGCCTGGGTGTGTGGATGGTGTAGTGGTTGCCTGGGTGTGTGGATGGTGTAGTGGTTGCCTGGGCGTATGGATGGTGTAGTGGTTGCCTGGGTGTGTGGATGGTGTAGTGGTTCTCTGGGTGTGTGGATGGTGTAGTGGTTGCCTGGGTGTGTGGATGGTGTAGTGGTTGCCTCTGGATGTGTGGATGGTGTAGTGGTTGCCTCTGGGTGTGTGGATGGTGTAGTGGTTGCCTGGGCGTATGGATGGTGTAGTGGTTGCCTGGGTGTGTGGATGGTGTAGTGGTTGCCTGGGTGTGTGGATGGTGTAGTGGTTGCCTGGGTGTGTGGATGGTGTAGTGGTTGCCTGGGTGTGTGGATGGTGTAGTGGTTGCCTGGGCGTATGGATGGTGTAGTGGTTGGCTGGGTGTGTGGATGATGTAGTGGTTCCTGGGTGTGTGGATGGTGTAGTGGTTGCCTGGGTGTGTGGATGGTGTAGTGGTTGCCTGGGTGTGTGGATGGTGTAGTGGTTGCCTGGGCGTATGGATTGTGTAGTGGTTGCCTGGGCGTATGGATTGTGTAGTGGTTGCCTGGGTGTGTGGATGATGTAGTGGTTGCCTGGGGGTGTGGATGATGTAGTGGTTGCCTGGGGGTGTGGATGGTGTAGTGGGTGCGCATGGGTGTATGAATGGTGGGTGGTGTAGTGGATGCTTGCTTGTAGCGCCCTTTAACACCATTGTAGGTGTATATGTTGTCAGTGGATGTTAGTGTAGTGTGTGAGGATGGTGCCTGTGTCTGGGTGGAAAGTGGGTGTCGGTGTATTGGGTGCTGACCTTCCTGGTGGAGATGAGCTCACTGTAGGGCCAGTGGGTGTCGGTCTCGTGGGTGCCTGGGTGCAGGAGGTGCACGCCTCGCCTGTTGAGTGCGAGCACGTGTTCCCTCCACTCGCCGGCGCCACTCACGCGCCGCACCGCGAAGAATGACGACCCGAATAACGGCCAGCGGGATAACACCTGACAAATAAGGTTATTTATAGGTAGCGTCCACAATATTGGAGACGAGGTGGGTTCTTCGTGTTCAACACTTTTGGTGTTGGTCACTCACTGTTCCATTTACATTCATGCTGTACCCCTACTAGCTAACCTAGGGGAGGTATAATGCGCAGTCGGGCAGCTCCAAAATTCTAAGGGGAGAATCCCGTTATACCTTGCCCTTCGATCGATTCTCCTACGCATTTGGAGTGAAAGCGTTCGTAGACTTTGGTGGCCGACTAAGCAAAAATTATCCGAATACTTTTCAACAATTCTACAAAATGCTTATGTGAGAAAAAAAATTGTCTTACCTAAAATTTCTCATATAAATATTTTTAAAAATAGGTAAAATACGAACACCAGGCGGGCCGCGAATCCACTAACTCTGCAAACCGTGCAGTCTGAAGAGCCTCCAACTGCAGCTACTCGTGATCCTACCCCGAAATGCATCGAATTTTTCCTACCCTTGTTTTGCGGTTTTAGGGGCCGCCTTGATGACTAAAGACTATGAAAACGGTCCAAAATTTGTAGTTACCTGCAGCACTTTAGCCTTAGCGGCGGCAGGCGAGAGTGCCTCCGCGTGCGGCCATTCGGCAGCCAAGCACGCGGCCCACTTGGCAGGCCTCGGCTCGCGGAGGGCCAGCAGTGGTTTGGGCAGCAGGAACTTGAGGTCCCTCGCGTGCGGAGCGGCCTGCAGCCCGGCGGCGCGGTGCAGTAGGGCTGCCACCAGGGCTGCGTCGCGTACTACTCCTGCACTCGCCGCCCCGCCTGACACCACTACTAGCAAGCCTTCTAGGTAGTCTGGAGCCACCTGTGACGATTGACATTTTTTACAGATTTTTTTTTTTTTTTTGTAAGCTTGTAATTGAGTTTGTCTGTCAATTATAGGCTGAAATAAATAAATTAAAATTTTGATTGAAGTAAATGTATAAGGTTTTTCTTTTTAGATATTAACATCTAGGGACTATTCCACTTAAATGACTTACGCATTACAATGGGAATTTTACAACGATATTCATATAGATACACTGTTCATGAATTTAAAAAATTGCCCTATTATCTGTCTGCTGGAGTGAAGCAAGAGGTATAAATCCACCAATAAATTGACAAAGTGACGACAACGAGTAAGGATTTATACCTCTCTTACAGTTTCGCCACCTCGCTCCGCTCCAGCGATCAGAGGCCTTACCATAAGTTCTTATAACCATCATAGTTCCACTGTGAGACAGTGACAGACTTATACACGTCATACATCTGTCTCATAATAAAAGTCAAACTATCATGGTAATAGTGGTCATGGTATAGCCCCAGGTAACCTAAGAGTCGTAGTGGTTATGTAGCGGTCAACTGACTTGAAAACAAACTCCAGGTCACCGACCTTAACTAATCAAAACTGTTTTAGTTGGCGACCCGGACAATTACCTATACATATTTAGTCAATTGTTATACCTGATTGAAGAGCACTTCAGTATACAAGGGAGGCGCGTCGGTCCTGAGTGGATGATGCCACACTGATCGGCAGAAGATGAGGTAGAAGGGATGGTGTGCGCGCTGCAGCTCTGTGGTGACGTCGAGGACGTACTCGTCGCCGGCCAGAGGCATGGTGAGTGCGTCGCCCGCCACTATGCAGTATAGAGAGAACTCTGCGCGCTCTGCCTCAGACGATACGCCGATCTGTAACATTTATGTACTTATATATTCTGTTACTTATGTACTTGTTTTAAATATATATGAGGAGCTCGTGGCACAGATGCTATTGCGCATATGATTCGATCAGCGAAGTTAAGCAACCATACGCCTAGCCAGTAGTTGGATGGGTGACCGCCCGAGTTCCCTCCGTGCCTCGGAGAGCACGTTAAGCCGTTGGTCCCGGTTGCCAATTTAACATCTTTGGCAATCGTTACAGGTCAGTCAGAGGCCTAAAAATAATCTGACAACTAGTTTAACCCAGATCACAGATTTTCCTCCTAAATGGGGTTGCGAAGGTCAGATGGCAGTCGCTTCGTATAAAAATCAGGTGATCAGCCACATCGGGTTAAATCAAGTGCCGACCCCAAAAAATGTATGGGAAAAGGCCAGGGAAATGATGATGTACTTGTTTTAAATAAATGTTAGAATTGGAAAAAAGGCTGCTTTTTTTGAGATACTTAATATGTTGTTATATACTTTGCTACTATGCAGAGTTTACCGCCAATCATTATTCGAAGCGTAAATTGTATGTTCTTCACGCGGCCGTAAGGTGCCTCTTTTTAAACAAGCCCAATATCATATTAGGTTGTACACACATTGCTATAACTACAAAAACATTTATAATCTATATATTATTTTGGTTTTAACGAAGACTTTTGTAAACTCTGACTAAAATTATGTCCATCCCTTTTCAAACACGTATCAAAGAAAGAGATGACGTTACTTTTAGACCAAAGACTATCATAGTCTACGTTTTATTTTTAATAAGGGGAAACGCATACATACAAAAATCACACTGACAGCAAAATTTGCCAATAGCTAGTCTTGACATCGTCAATTTTGCCTTTAGCTTTGACAGCACACTGATAATGGGTTGCACGATAGTTCTATTGTGCAATCCACCGTCAGTGTGGTGACAAAAGAGTAGTATGAATGCTATGCGCGCACCAGTTCGCAGAGTTCGTTGACGATGTCCTGCACGACGGTGGCGCAGCGCGTGTTGACGACCCTCTCCGCGCCGCCCGGCAGCCGGTACAGCTGGCGGCGCGCCGAACGACCCGCCGACACCGCTGTCACCTAACGATACACGTTTTTATATTAATGAACAAACAAATCCCAGTTAAAACATTCAAGTTAAAACATTAAGGAAAAATCGGTTAGGTGGCTTTGCCTTGAAAATTGTTAATGTTAATGTTGTAAACTAGCTGTATCACACACGTATATTCAGTTTCATGTTTTATTTCGCGGAGCCCTTATATTTTTTTATAAATAAAAGACAAGTTACTCCTTGATACATCATGTACCCGCCAGTGAAAGTGCCGTTAAAATCGGTCTAGCCATTTCAGAGATTAGCCGGAACAAACACACAGACAGAAAGACAGATTTTTTTTAAATTGGTGTTTTAATGTCTGTATCGTGTATATTTTCATATGCATTAATTGAAAAACTGTTATTTTGGAATTACAAACAGACACTGTCTATCTGTATAGATAATATAGATGTATAAATCTCTTATTGGACCAAAGGCCTACCTTCCATTCCCCTTTTGCGATTTAGGGCTTACACCTCGCAACTAGAGGGTGACAAAATTCTGAAGTGTCCATCGTACCACCTTGTTCTATGCTTACCTATGAAGTACTGAGGGCTAATTATGCTTTTATTGAAATTATTATTCAAGTAAACCATGTTTTATTCCCAAAATCCAGAGTTCAGATCGCACTGGTTGTTTATTACGACAACGTAAATGATATGTGTCAAATAATAATGTTACCTCCTCAACACTGGGCACGTTCTTCCTGCCGCCCGCGCGCAGTGTCTTGCGGAGGTTGGCGAGGCACACCTGCGCGGTGCCCTGGCACGGCCGGCGCCGGTCCGCCGCCGCCGCCGACAGGTACTCCACGAGGAACGGCCTGGAATATTATACAATAGATTACTGCTATTGCCACTATCGCCTACTCACTATACAACCGAAAGGGTGTGTGTGTGTATCCCGTTTCTTAAAAATTTTGTGTCTGCTGATTTTCATTACAAACAATGATATAAATTTCAACATCTAAGATTGGAGCAGAAATTGTTTTGTATTCTGTGCTAACATCAAATCTAACAAAAAAAAATGGGTTTAACTGATTGTTGTCGCAGTATACATAATATGAGCTTGCTACAAGCAGTTTATTTAGGAATTTAGGAAGAAATAGTTCGAAATGAACCACAGAAGCTAGCTTCTACGAGATTATAAGCGACCCCGGCTTAGTGTCAGTAAGGGGTCGTGGCTAATCGCGTAATATACGTCATTAGCGTGTCTTACAGATATTTTTATAAACTTCGAATTGACATCACTTTGAAACCACCGTGAGGAATAGTAACCATGAGTACTAATCCTCACGGTCGCTGTTTAGTAAGCTTATACATACTGTGGTGTTGTATAGCAATAGGTATGTGGTTTTGTTCTGGTATGTAGCTAGCTATTACAGGTTCACGTGTCTCAACTTAGAAGGTTCCCCGTATACGCGGTAGGTGCGAAGTGACTAATGGTTATAAGTACCTGAGCGTCTCGGAGCATGTAAAGTAGGCAGCGAGTATGGACATGAGTCGCCAGGCGCGCTGGCACGAGTCCTGGGAGGGCGAGCGGTTGGAGGTGGTCTGCTTCATCAACTGGCAGTACACCTCGTCGCGCAGCTCTACTACCGAGTGGCAGTGCTGCAAACATTGCATTATATGTACACAGTTGAATAACGCTTTTGAATACCTAATTATGCAGTGTCATACATTCAGGTAGGCAGAGATGTAATTATATGCAAAATATAGACACATTTGAATAAAGCTTTTGAACATCTAGAGTTTCATACATATAGGTAGGCAGAGGTGTAATTATAGTACAACCAGTACGCCAATACTGTTGTCTTATGTAATAGAGGGCTAGCTTTTGCCATTAAACGGGCACTAATCCAGACCGGAGGCTGAATCTGGGATGGAAGAACCCGATAACACTACCCGACTCGGAGGTTGAAGCCAGGGTCGTCAGTCGCAGTGGCGCTTAAGATATTGTCGGCACTAGACCAACTGGGCAGACTAATATACTTAGTAAAAACATAGGCCATTTTAGAAACAACTGGATTGTAAAATAAATGACAGGATAAATAAAGAAGCACACTGTAATTTACTTGTAGAAGATATGAAGATATAGTTTGTATGTCTTACGAGTAGGTCTTTAACTAGGTAAGTTATAGGTGCGGGAACGAGCTTAGACCGCTCATCGAAAATAATGGGAATATTCGCGCATGTATTTGTTCGCGCTCGCTTCACATACCTAAAAAATACTAGGTACCTACTGCTCATTCAAGGTCAGAGCTAAAAACTCACGACGACACCTGTACACGTAATCTATCAGTTACTATGTACGTTGTCCTCACCATCAACACAGTGTAAACACATTTGACTTCAGTCAAATCCTGGTGTATGTTCCGTTCAGCGGGCTGTAGGTCCCCGCAGTACGCCCTGATGCAGGTGAAGCACTCGAGGGCGGGCGGCGCGAGTGCGGCGGGCAGGCGCAGTAGGGGCGCCCTCAGCGGCGTCGGCTGCCATTTCACAACGTCCGTTTGTGCCTTCCATGTCCATTCGTTGCGCTTCGCTTTACTCTTTAGCGAAGAGTCGGCTTTTAGGATTTCTAGTCTGTTGACAGAAGAAAATATTAAATCAGTATTTGAATATCTCTCAAGCTCCACTTCTCCGAAGACTACTTTCGTAAAGTGGTCACTTCGACGTTCATAAGTGCCTTATCTGCAGGACTATACAAAGTAACATTATCTGACGCTTGCGCTAATAGAAACGATACAAATGTATGGAAATCAGTCATATGAGATATGTAATTCGTAAAATGTATGTAGCGAAGCGTGAGGATAATGTTACTTTGTCTACAGGCCCAGGGCATAAACTGATTAAATCATTTTTATTTTTATTTTTCGTAGAGTAAAACATTGAGCACACGAGCTCTGAATTCGTGGTGATCACGACCTTAAGAATCGTCGATCAAGTTCGAAGCACAAGCCTATCTAATCTACATTTTATGTACATTAAAAAATTATTACAGTAACAATTTCTTAACCACGCAATCTTATGAACAAATCAAATTAATATTCATTATTCATAATCCATTCACGAATACAAATATGCAAAACTCACACTAGTATCGAGTCATTAGATAATTACTACGGAATTGATTTGAGTGGTTTTAGAAAGTGATGTCATTTAGTATTCAACTCTGAACTTGTATACTCAGGGTCACTTATGTTTTTTATTTTGCTATGTCAGGATAAATACCCAAAAGGGTCCCCGAGGGGGTAAGCAGAGGTGTTCCAACACCCATATTTCACCGAAGATGATTAAGTGCCAACATTACAGATAGTAAGTCCATGGCCATCTCATGCACTATACTTAGGTACTTCTTTGAATTTACTCTCGGACATAGGTACTTACCTATATGTGTTACTTGCGAATTGTGTTGTGTTAATCCAAGATAGGTATTATTACCACAGGAATAGGTAATTAAATGAATCCCTAATAAAATACTATATTCAGATGATCATGGCACAGTTGCTATTGCGCAAGCCAGTAGGATGCTATGCCGTTGGTCCCGGTTACAAATTCAACATCTTTGACAATGGTTACTGGTCTGATGGAGGCCTAAGGAAGTCTGACAATTAGTTAACTCAGAGCACTGATTCTCTCGTAGGGGTTGCGATGGTCAGATGACAGTTTGTGTAAAAATCAGGTGATCAGCCGCATCGCGTTGAAGCAAGTGCCGACCCAACGATGTATGGGAAAGGCTAGGGAGATGATGAGTAAGGTGATCATGAAATATGCCGTGTGGGGCAGTAAGCAGTCACCGCCAAAGGTACCTACTATTAGAAGCGGCGTTCGGCCAAGCGAGACCAATTATGATAGGAACATTACGTGCTCTCACTCGGGGAACGCGGAAACGCTATAATCGCTACTACTGTTGTTTAGACTATTCAATGTACAATGCTTTTATTTATTGTTCGATTCTCTTTATTGGATTTCAACTTTATTCTGCACGCGACTCAGACATGAGAGTTGTGATGGTCAGTTGTTTTGCAAAGTTTCCTTCAAATTCGGTTTTGTGGCGCGCCTGGAAAGCATAACATAAGGTAGCGGAAAGAGAAGATCTCTTATCATCTCGCTCTTTCCAGTTACTATAAGATAGCATCTTGTGTAATCAGTAATTAGTATCTTTGTTATTGTAGGCTCGCCCCCTCTATGTAAAAGCGAGTAGGAGGAATACCGTGGGTTTCAGCCGGTAGAAGTCGCATGAGTCGCGCCTCCGCGGCTGTTGGCGTATCTATAATGGGTTTCCAACATAAGAATACAAAAAAAGCCTCTATGTGAAGCAAACTCCTGATTCTAAGGCACATGAGTAGATTTATAAGGGACCTAAGGTATATTTTGTGCACCCTTAAATAAAAATAATATCCTATTTATTGGTAGATATAGCGGCGGATCATAAAATATCGTCGTGAGACGATTAGGTTGGTAGGTACCGACATTTTTTTCATACCATAAAGTAGGTACGTATTTCAATTTTGAAAATAAATACAATAATAACAGAAAATAACAATAGAATATTATGAACTTTCAGGCGCTACAGACTACACTACAGTATAAATATAATTTAATGAAACTTTCCAAAAAGTACCATTTGTAATTTAGCAGTTTATTGTACGTGTGTGAAATGGAAATTATATATAAATAGCATGTGAAAAAGAATGAATTTAAAATGTAGACGATGGAATTGGTACCTATCCCAATTAACGTTATTATCCAAGCCCCAAAATGTATTTAACAATCCCCGTGATACTAGCTTTGCTTACTTTGGGACTATCGCGTTGTGTGATAATGCCTGAACATTATTTATTAATTTTATTCAACTGGAAATAAAATATGTATCAAGTAATAGAGTGGCATTTAAACCAATTGGCAAATTTAATTGTGGTGCATAGTAATTATTACTTAGGCATTGCTTTCTAATTATATATGAAGCTTCTAAAATCGTCTCGCATTCAAATTCATTTGTGAAAAAAAATCTTACTTATTAGCAATTCATCACGATTTTAATTACATTTATGATAAAATACGCATTATTCGTTTAAATAAATTATCGTGGTATTGATTTTACGGGATATTTTTTAAGCAAATAAAATATTTTCCCACTTAATTTGCGTTATTAGGTGACATTCTTTTAAAAAAGTATTAAATTTCTTACAAAGTACCACAGACATTCAAAATAAAAATATGTAATAATACATTATCTGGGCGAAAGAACACATTTGACCACAGACTGTTTACTTCTAGGTATTGTATAATAATTCTACTCCATATTCATTCACATTCTCACATGGCTGATTGTATTAATGGATATATTAATATTCTGTTATTAATTCACAATTTCTGCCTACTTCTATCAAATATTTTATTTTTGGTTATTGATTGGTTGGGGATAATAATTCGAAAAACGGTTTTGAAGTTTAGTGTGGCACTAAGATTATATCGATACGATTTTAGCAAGAATTTGTCACCGAAAATATATGACTATTTGCATAAAACAAATAAAATATTTATTCTTAATTCATCTTCATCGAAGAAACGGTTTTCACACTACGGGCTTAGGCATATTTACTGTCAGAATATTTACACGTGTATGGAACAAGGAAATAAGAGAAATCCGCAAATACTTCCTTAGACGTTTCATAACAATTCGTTTTTGTTGTTTCTGTTACGGCTTGAGTAATCAAGAATATTACGGGATAACGATAACACCCAAAGGCTATGTAAATTAATAACGCAATTTACGAAATTAAAAAGAAAAGGTGACAACTTTCAAAGGTCATCATGATTTGTGGTGTCTTGCCGTGTTGTTTTCACACTGTCAAATCCATAGACAAAATCACTTGAACACATGATGAGTAGCAATATATCTCACAATAAGTGGCTATCGTCATCGCCGCAGCAGATGTGGTCGCGCGTCAAACTATCGCTCGAAAAGTCCGGATCACTCTCGCTGGCCGCGTCGATGGACATCGTGCCGCGGACGATCGCATACTGACCGATCAGCGAAAGTATCGATAAAAATTTAAATTTCGATAATTCGTATTCACCTTTCAAACGGTTAATTTGGAATACGGTTTTTATTTAAAAGTTGGTATTTGTTGCTTAAGTTGTTTTGTTTCATTGTTGATTGTTGATGATTGACAGCGCAATTTGCAGTTTGCAAAACGTTAAAGTCGTTTGCATATTATTAAAAGTTCACAGTTTATAAAGTGTTGCATAACACTTTTAGTTATGAAGAACCAAGGTATCCAAAACTGAATTACTGTTAAGAACTTTTCCTCAAAATCTCACGGTTTCCAAATTCGTATACAACACAACATTTTTACAAATCGCATTTAATTATAATTTCAATAACTTTGAAGACATCAACAAATAATATAAAGAACACATTCGTTTGCTCGCCATACTCAAAAAAACTTCCAGCAGAACTTGCCAGCAAAATAAAACTGTCACCAATGAATTCACTTAACTAACGCACTTCTAATTTCAAATTGAGAATACTTGCATTCGATATTTGATTCGTGCTGCGGCCGCGCACGGCATTGTCGAAGGTTAAACACAGAATGTCCCCTGACCTCAGAACGCGTTCAGTGAATCTTGCTAGGGTTGCCCCACTTTCCTCTACTAACACTTTTATTGTCCATTGTTTTAGTAGAATTGCTCAAGATCGAAAATCTCGTTACGAAAAAAAAGTTCTTTAGACAGAGCTGTTATGTGATAAGTAGGAAGTCATAGATGTAGATAAGTGTTAAAATACTCATTAAAATCTGTGTTACTGTGTTAAGACCCATCAAAAGAAAAGCTTGTCTCATTCAAAGTAAATATAAGCAAAATAAGTAACTTACTTAATCTGATTACAGAACGCCGGGTATTAAACGGTATTCTGAGCAAATTTTAGGGATTTCTTGAGAGAAACTTACGTCTGAGAACTTTCACGATAAAGTAGTAAATCATCTCAATAAGACATACGGATATTTCATACAAAAGGCAGCGCTATTTACATATCGAACCCATAAATTAAAGCATTAATTTAATTTATCGGAAATATCTTTTACTCAAATAACATTAGGTACCTACTTTGTAACGTGACAAACGTGTTTTCCATGCATAACTTCGTCACATAAGTAAGTAGTATTAAATTACACCTAAAATATAATAAGCGTGGAAAACAAATTAAATCGGTTCGCTTGTTCCAGACCCTGAGCATTATGTAAACAATAAGGTATACGTATCGCGATTGTTCTGTGTAAAGTGGATCAAATTTGGTATCTCTTTGTCGCAATACATCAGCCATAATTTGACAATACACGCTTTGTTTGAGAATTTACTCATTAATAATCATCATATTATGTAAGAAGGTACATACTTAATAAAACACAGGCCGAGTTATTTATTAAAATTCTATGTGCCTGTATTCCCCGAAGGAGTAGGCAGAGGTGTTATATTAACAACACCTACATTTCACCGATGATGATTAAATGCCAACGTGACAGATGGTGAGTCTATCGCAATATCAGGCGCTGCACACCTCTTTGAAATACTTTTCTGACATGCAGGTCTTCTCACGATGTTTTGCTTCACCGTAAAGCACGTGGTGCGAAATTACTACATAAGTTTTTAGAAAAACTCACTTATATTTTTTTCGAATATTAGAATCTATACAAGCATGATATTTTTCTATATGAAACACTAACTTATCAAACTCGACAACCCTAGTAAAACCATTAAGAGAACACCAATAAAAAGTAGCCCATGATACCCAGCGCAGCTCCCTTGCTTGTTCCATGTAAAACATTACACTTTTTGCCGCCCATTGTGCGACGTGTGGAAACCAACTGTGTTGCCATTAACGAAATTATCATAGAAATTGTATAGTTCGCTGTTTTCCGTTCACAGGAACGTACAGATTATTAAAACTTAATTAATAACATCGATAGATTACCTCTCTATAATTACGATGCTCTTGTTTCAACCATGATGGAATTGTGTAAAAATATAAAAATAAAATGTTTAAGGGCCAAGATATTCCTGCTAGGGATAGTTCTGTGCGGCTAATCCAGGGTATTAGGGGACAAATACATTCAAACTACTATGGATATACAGTACTACATAGAAATGTAGATAATAAACAAAAAAACCGTAAAAGAAAAGAGTGAAAATACTATACTGTAACACAACGTAATTTACCAAGGCTGTCATTAAACGTAGCATTCCGTCTACGCCCCTCTATGCCCTCGTAGACTGTCATTACAGAAAGTGAAAAGAATGACGAGTATATATCAAATAATACCAACTGTGTAATCATAAACGCTGCCTTTCTTTTTGCATGCTGTTATTGTATAATTTTTGTTTAGGACAGTCATCATCGCCCTCGCATTATCTCATACATTGTTGAAGTCGATATTTACAACTGGGTTGTAAATCTTTAACGATTTAAAAAAAAACAACTTTTTTTTTAATTGAATGTGTTTTCTTTATGAAGCAACTGTTCGTAAGTAATGCCAGAATTTTGTAGACTTCAAACTTATATTAATAATTAGCAACTACTCCTCGCTTCGGTTAAGAGTTTTTAGATTATTCCAAAATGTTTTTTTTAGCTGTAAACAAATAGAAATTCAATGCCTATTAGTAAGAACCGTATAACAATATCTGTAGCGAAGTTAAAATAATTTTGTTTGAAAATGGCGACTTCAATTTATATTATTTAAATATGTAACGATTGTCCAAAATGCCTAGAAAGAAAAACACAAAACTGGATATTGAATTTATATTATGACGGACTTCATTTATGCAACTACTTACTAAGTAGTTTTGTGGGGAGAGCGAGTGATCATGCTCATCCCCAGCAAAGGGAAGATCTCCGAATAAGGCGGGTGTCAGAGGAGCACCGGCTTCAAATGTGTTGGAATATATACTTCAATGCGCGATTTAGGTTCTCGTGTATTTGTACTCAAACATTGTAATTGTTAGCAAGTAGCGCCATCTATGTAGCGAGTAGAGAAACGCTGCTACAGAATGATTAACAGGAGCCCAACTATGATCGTTTTGGCAGCGCGTATTAAGAACATCTTAGCTTCGACATTTGATTTTACGGTAGCAATATGAAAATGGGAAAATCAAAAGTTCTTAATACGCTGCGTTTAAACCGATGATGGTAAGCTGTGCTGGTTTCTGTTTGTTGAATCCATTTCAATGTATAAAAACAAGTATTTAATTAAAGTAGAATAAACAGCAACAGCGATGATAACTGCGTATGTAATGTATTTGGTCAGCGAGCACCGTGACGTGATGGGGTGCTACATTGCGACGGTTGGCTGCACTGGCCGGGACGGTACTTGGACATGATTTACAACAGGACATTATAAAAAAAGAGAAAATAGCTGCCCTCACGAGTTCTGAGCGGTCAGCGAAAAAGTGGGGATATCGGCGCGCAGACAAAAAAATTACTTCTGCTCATGCAAGAACAGCGTTCAAAACTTAATACGGCGCCTGTACATTTCTCTTTCCATCTGCCAGTCTTTCCCTTTAATTCTCTTCGGTGACCTAACGTGTTTTGCTTTAATAAGACCGTATTTTATTTAAACTTCACTGTTCATTTCATATTTCGGGTATTAAAAGCTGTATTGCAATGTAACTTAAAACTTAAACCACCATACGACAAAATACTGTTTATGCAAAGACTAGACACGTTAATCCATTTTAAAATCCGTATCACAAATAGGGACGATACTACTTTTAAAACAAGGATTATCTGAGGCTACGTTTAGTGATAAGGGGGCATCAGTTTAAAAAGGTACTCACTCTGGGCTTTGCCTGAAGTGGTCGACAGCAAACTGCAGTAATGGATGCCTTCCATCGTGTTGAGGTGTCGACTGGTCTCTTCTGTCATCTCTCAGCTCTCTTTCTCTATCCCTATCTCTCTCCCGCTCCCTTTCCCGCGGTATTGGAGAAGAAGCTTGCCTCCTTTCAATGTGTTCAGATTCGTCCCTTGATTCTCTCGACTCTCTTATCTCGCGGATTTCACGGGAGTCTCTAGTTTCACGGGATTCCCTAGTTTCACGGGATTCCCTAGTATCTCTTGTATCCCGTGTATCTCTAGTATCTCTAGTGTCTCTAGTTTCTCTAGACTCTCTGCTTTCTCGTTCAATCGCGCGCTCTTTCACTCCATTAGTTGTAGGCTTTGGTTGAACCTGGAACAAAGGATAGATTTACTTAATACGTTAGTTTAGAACAAAAACTACATTAAAAAAGGTTGAGTAGTGGTTGCTACTTAGTGGTCAAATTTAACTGAATTTGAAGGACTGGAGGAAGGAGTGACTGGCAATCATAATTATAGAATATTAGATTTATTTACAATCCATAGATACCTGATACATTGCCCATCACATCATACCTTCTCATTTAATGTGTAAAATAACATAATATCAAGATTCTATTTCTCATCAAATGCTACTGAAGTCTACTTGACATTGTCGTAGTTTTAATTGAAGGTCAATCAAATCTGAATTACAGTTTGCGAAACTGTAAGACGCCTTCCTAATGAGAGTTCGAGCTCTCTGAGTGAAACGCAGAAACGAGGTCGATCATCGAAATGAGAACCACGTAGATAGAATACTTAATAAAAGAAATAAAAAACAAGGCTCCTAGTACATTGTGAAAAATAGCTTGTAAATTTAGCATCAAATTTTTCAGCAGTGTTATGTAGAGACCAAGCAACAAATAAAACTGAACACTGTCGACATAAACACCAGGCATCGCTCGGACTCGGGAAAGCGTGAAGGACCGCCTACACGAGATCAAATACTTTTGTATAATGGCTGATAAATAGCGGTATGGACTTGTGGACTAGAAACTGAAGCGGTCTTTGAATTTTTTTCAGTGCCCCAAGTATACATTTTGTTACGTATTTGAGCGGCGCGAAATTTGCTGATAGTTTTTTGGAGGTGTTTTGTGGTTGAATTCCAAAGTTGGCGGATCAACAGATTTCGTGTGTCGTATACTTCGGGTAAAGTAGACGCAGAAGATTTTAAAAGCTTTTTTGAATTTCTACTTGACACCGACAACGCGGAATATTTTAATGAAGACGCAGCTATGGTGTGCAAAAAAAAAACAAAAAAAATACCAAACTGATGACATAGATTTGAAAAAAAAAGCCTGTTAAAAATTAAAAATTATGTCTTTGAATATACGAAAGAGGTTTGTTCGTACTTATTTACTTAGTACGAGGCAAAAACCTGTCTGTCCTCTTAGAAATAAGGCGTTAGAGAACTAGATTTTTTTTTTAAATTAACTCTCTTTAATATTTAGTAAAACTTTATGGATAAATACAAAACAAATATTACAATTTCATTACATAATTCATGCGAAATTAAGACACTCAAATGTTTTTCAACCACTATATCCAGCAAAGTTATTCGTGCCAATTCAAAAAGTTTATTTCAACGAATCAGTTTGTCTACTAGGTATTCCAGGTCATACAAATTAACAAAATGCACTTTACCTCCTAATTTCAGAAGTAATTGTTACAGTTCCGCAGGTTTACACTTATTTACAAGTCAATGAACCAACTACTGACAAGGATTACCGAAATAAAGAAACGCGGAGAGCAACCCAAACATTTGAGCAATCGGTGGAAATCGACAACTATGTAATACTACAAAAAAATGTTTTAGGTATTATAAAAGGTTATAAGAAGCATCATTAAGGTATATTAAAAAATGTTTTTGTAAATTATATAACTTTTTAAGAATAGGACTTGATTACCATCGAAAAATTACCATAAGTTCGGAAACACCTTATGAGAGACAGCCGTTAATAAATTAACATAAATATTAATATTTTAATCAAATGTGTACCTAAATATGTATTTTACCTTTGGTTTCCGTTTCAAAGTGTTTCTGCTAAGCGTCCGAATGGCACCGTATAGATTTTCCATTTTCACTTTCGTTATATTTCATCGATTCGTATAAATTACACAATTATATAATAGCACTGTCACAAAAAACAATTATAAAAAAAAAAACAATTCTATTAATTTTTTTTTTAAATTCCGCACTGCACTAGCGAGGTGCAACGGCGGTATGTGGTTGCACCGAGTGTTTGAAGCACTAACGCCATCTATCGTGATCTATAAATATTGATGCAATCTCGACGGACGCCTCGCTCCGATTAATCGATGAACTTTCGTAATGCGAATACTTGCCGCGCTTTTAACCGGTTAGTTCCTACGGTAAATGGCAGCACTGATTTATTTTCGCGAACAATTTCAAGGCCTATTTCTTAAAATTAAAAAAAAACTATTATGTAGAATGCTTTCTATAAGAACCGCGGTTTTACTCGCGTCCGTTCAACAATAAAAATTATATAAATTTTTCCCGTTTTGTAAAATTTTCCATTGACGCTTCGCTCCTACAGGTTGCATCGTGATAATATAAGGCCCAACACCTTCCTCGATGAACTATCTAGCACAATAATACATTTTCATATCAAACCATTAGTTAATGAGATTAGCGCGTTCAATCAAACAAACAAACATTTCAGCTTTATAATATTAATATAGAATAGATAAGTGGGTGTCAACCGAGCCATTGTTTGAATATTAGTTGTTTGTTGGTCCTACCATTGTGATGGGTACTGTCTCTGTGCATGCATGCATTACACATAAAGGCTTGCATAATATTATGATGTTAACATCCGTTTTATACATTTCTAAATATAACCCACTCTAACGTACTTTTTAATTATTTTGATTGATTTATTGCCGGCACATTCTGAATTAAGTATGTACTGAACCTTTCGAAATACAGCGTTGCTATAAAGTTATCGTACACTACGTCTGTGAGGGGCTTAAAGAACTGTTATTTATTCTGTGGCTTCATTACAGGACGTAGATCAATTATTAAATTATTAAAATATGTAATGATATATGTAAGAAAATTACCAAATTGCCTACAAAATTAAAATTATAATTTTAAAGTTTCTACAGATTGACCGTTCACTCGTGCACAATCCCATTAGTGATACTCACTTGGCCTGGCCCGTGAATATCCTAAAACACCGATTACTAAAACTGAGAAAACTACTTTAAAAACATAATATTAAAAATAAAAATTAGAATTATGGTTATGTTGTTATCACGCGCCTTAAAAGAACGAAAACTTGAGTTTGATAAGCACAAAGCGATACTGAAACTACGTTCGATTTTCGTTCGTTTACGAAGAGTCGTTTTCGGAGTAGACCCCCTATCTTTATGCATCTGGTAAGTCATTTCCGTCCCAGTAAATGGACCGAAACTAAATGCAAATCGTATACCAATCGCAACAGGCTGTCATTCAAACGGCCTAGACCCGCCTGTTTGAACGTTTCAGACGGTAGGGTTGCAACTCGCAAGCTAGGTATCATAAAGTCATCTATTTAGTCTCGTTAACACAAAAACTATGTAAAGGATTTCATGGGTGACCGGCGGAGCCCTAATATTTTTTTTAAATAAAGGTAGGTAGCCTAAGTAACTCATTGCTATCTGCTACTGAAGGGCCCGTTAAAATCGTTTCGGAGGTTAGCCGGAACACAAAGACAACAAAACAGAGAAAAAAAAAAAATTCAGTACCGTATTTACTTTCGTAGGCATTTAGTGAAAAGCTGTAATTTTTGAATTATAAACAGACACTTCAATTTTATTTATATGTATAGAAATATAGGAAACACTTTTTCAACTTGGTTACTAGTTTGCTCGGATACGCATCACATGACGTTACCGATACGGCAGCTTGGTTGAAGTGAATGTGCACGCGTCCACGAACAATTATGAATCATTTCCAATAGATGGCGCTACATGTACCTAAGACGCAGTTAGAAGTGGTTATTGACAGCCCTAACAGTAACTACAGCAAACGAAAGTGACCTAGCTCCGGGAAATAATTATCTAGGAAATTAGAAACAAGATGCATTTGATCGTTATAAGTTTAGTAACCCGCACTTTGTATCTTTCTTTACATACAGACAAGCTATTAAATATAAAAAAAATGTTAAATTTGAAATACTTTCATAAAAAATCTTATTAGGGGAAGATGTTTAATCTTAAATCACAAAATGTTAGCCAGCTATAAATACAAAAATATTGTAAAGAAAAAATTTGTTACTATTTCATGTCACACTTCCTTTCAAATCAGGAAGGTTCAATATCAAAGCAAGGTAATTTCCAAAACAGTTTTGCTGTCGACGCACGAGCTCACTTTCACAACATTCCTAGCAAACTAGACGGGTTTATGAGACGAAACTTCGCGGATATCATACGGAAAACATTCCAGGAAATCCATGGGATCCATCCGTGGGAATATTTTACGATTAACCTAAGTATCTACAAAGAAGCAATCCGAGCTCGCTAAGAAAAACTATGACCAAAAAAGTCGGGTTTCCAAATCCTATTTTATATCCGTTAAGTGTTGATTATTTTTTTAAGGAATTTTTTGACTTATTAGCTGTTTTTTCAGTTAGTATATCTATAGGAAGGGTCTTAGCTTGGAATATCGTGAATATGGCACAAATGCCTCAATAATCCGAGAACTAAGCGTCAAGACGCGTCTATTTGCCTTGGTAAAGTCTCGCATTCTCAAGTTCTTTGGCCATGTGTCTCGGCGGGATAACACTTCTATAGAACGCCTAGTTGTGCAGGGTAAAGTGGAAGGCACCGGAGCACGCGAGAGGTCCCCTATGCGGTGGACAAACCAGGTCAGATCGGCGGTTGGCGGGCCGGTGCACCAATGCACAAAGATGGCCGCCAATAGAGATGGCGGGCTATCGTAAAGCAAATAACAGCTGCTCCTAACAATAAAACTACATGACTGACGCTCTGACAAAAACGTAGCGACTGAGAAGAAGATATCTATAGGGAAGCGAAGCACGCATTTCGCTACATTCTCGATCAAATACCTCTTGCTTGGTAACAATACGGTAACAAGCGATGCATTATCTAATTACATCACATAATCCAGACGAAATTCAATGATTACAGCACATCCATTGCGTTTTCACGCAATGTAATGAAGCTTAGCAAAATGTATGCCGCGTCGATGGAGCGGCAAATAAATGGGTGTCGATTGATTAACGATACACGTAATGGAATGGGAAAGTGGAAACTGTTTTCCTTTTAATTAAATAGTGTCACAATGTTTCATGTCTCTGGGGTTATATTGAATATTTTTTATGACATGGTATGCAAACATGATATGTAAATCATTTGGTATTGTCTTTACGTTTTTAATTATAATTTTTTACACATGCATGCTGATACAATTTTCACTATTGTGAATAATTTATGATGTTTTTTTTTTGTAATTATCATTATTTACTGTGTAATGAAATGTACATGATGCCAGCTGAGTTTCTTGCCGGTTCTTCTCAGAAGGCTAGTTTCCGAACCGGTGGTAAATTCCTCGACATTCATAAGTGCCTTACCAGGGCCTAAACTGAATAAATCATTTTCAATTTCATTTTCATTTTCATATTCTCAAGTGTATATAAAGTTATAGAGAGCGGATATCATTGTTCTATGACGTTAATTAGACTATTATGGTGCGGTAGGTACAAGTAGAAAGACGAATTATGTGTCGCTTCAAAATCAGTCCTACCGTATTGGAGATCAGACACAAGAAACAGACAGAAAGAAAGAGAACTAAATTAAAATTGTTTTTATGTGAGTACCGTTTATTCATATGCATTTAGTGAAAAGTTTGAAATAACAAACAGACACTTTAATTATCTATTTATACAGTTTAATTATCTGTATATATATACAGATTTGAGAGGAGCTCGTGGCACAGTTGCAATTGCGCATATCATTCGATCAGCGAAGTTAAAGGGGTTCGAAAACGGGGTTGCGAAGGTCAGATGGCAGTCGCTTCGTATAAAAATCAGGTGATCAGCCACATCGGATTGAATCAAGTGCCGACCCCAAATACATGGGATTAAGGCCAGGGAGATGATGATATACAGATTTGGATCTAAACATGGTCTAAAATAATTCCGCCTACTTGACACTGAAAGTCGCCATGACCCAAAAATTATCACAACATTAGCACATAGCCTACGCCTGCCTATACGACATTTGTAATATCACACTTAACAAAATGTGATACTTTACTTCAAATGTGTTACTTTACTTCAAATGTGTTAGTTTACTTCAAATCGTAGACTAACTGTTATTTGACCTCCTCCTTGTCAATTCATGGTTAAATGTTGTGAAAACAGTTTTTTGATTGAATCGATTTGTTTGAGTGATAGCTATGTCAAAATATTCATTGGTAGATATCCAGTCAATCGCTCAAATGGATTCGATCCGACAAATCAATAATCTCTTATCCGAAATACAATTAATTCTGTGAAGTAGATAAATTCATTGACTGATTTTTTTGTTACTTTTCAGACGCCCTTTGTTTATGTTTCCGTGTTCACAAGCATAATAAAAAAATACATTCCAATTGGCAACTTTGCAACAAAAATTGACTTCCTTTTTAGCATGTTATGCTCGCGCCTGTATTCCCCGAAGGGGTAGGCAGAGGTGTCCTTACAGTATACCCATTTTTTGCCAGTTATGTTTAAGTTATATGAAATAGGGTGCGACCCTATTTCCATTAACCGGACACTAATCCAGATTCAGCGATTAACATCATCAACGAGTAACATAGGCTTCGCTTTCAACCTTGTTCACTCCCAAGGGAACGGGAACTACGCGGGTGAAATCGCGTGACATCCGCTGGTGTTTTACTTAATTTTATCTACCCTAATAACTCAGGGAGTTTCATTGACATCATAGCTTATATTTATTTTATAGCCAAGTTCCGTCAGCACTTACTGGATAAGAAATAACGTTTAAACTGGTATTTGTTTGTACATGATGTTAAAAATCAGCATATCGGCTTTGACATAAGATTAAGGCCGAATTTTATCATTTGCTTTTCTCTTCCTTCCTTTTCATTATTTCATTATTAGCAATTTTCTTATTATATTGTATGAGCGCTAGGAAGTACAATCATTGTGAGACCTCGCACCAGTGGCGTGCATTACATATAAGCAGGTGGGCAGAAGTTACAATTTGTGATCACTCGTGTCGTGTGTGTCTTTACCAAAACGTATGTACCTACGCCGCGTCACATATATATGTACTTAACCTGCCTACCTACCTACTTATTGTTTATGCCTACCCCTCTGAAAATCCAATGCACGCCCCTGCCTCGCACTATAATCATGCGGTGTTTGCCTGTAAACGGTTTAACACATTAGCGTAAGACCATTAGATTCTATTCTATTTAACATAATTGATGTGTATAAACTGTTGGCAAACCATAAATAAATAAATAAATCATTCTAAATTGACATTATTTATAGAAGGGATATATTATCAAATATACCATTTAGGTCTATAGTGAAATAACTGTAATATGAGTCACCAAACAAAGTGTACACGGAACAATCACTTAGTATATCTAACCCGAGCAGAACCCGTCTCAATGTAATCATGTTTTTTTCCTGATAAATACATTCACTTGAAATAATACGAAAGTGTATGTTTAATCTGTCTGTATATTTATTCTGTACATTTTTGCATATTACCTGTATATAAATTATAGTGTAATAGTTCTTAAAGTTACGCGATTTAAATTCATATTTAGAGTTGCTCCGGACTTATCACGTTAATATTTTGACTATAACGTACATCGACGTTTCGATTGATATAATTTAAAGTGATCATCTTAAATCTAGCCAGTTTCTAAAATACTCTTTAAATTCTTAGTTAGCATATTTTCTCTTATTATTATTGTATACTCGCTCGATATAAAAGCTTGTTTGTCCTTCTTGAAGTCAGCAACAACGCAGCAACGAATCGACGTGTGACCTTTGCATACTATTGTAAAGGTTGACTTTTATCTGAACAATAAGAGAATTTAGCGAGCACGCCTGGTATCGGAAGTGGATTCATGTTAAGCCGTCACGAGTTTTGAGCGCTTAGCGTAAATAGTGGGGATAACTACCTTATATGCTTACTTTCATATGCATTTAGTGAAAAGTGATTATTTGGAATTGAATAACCGGACACTTCAATTTCATTTATATGTATGGATATTATAGACAAGTATAGATTTGGTTCATCAGTTGTATTTAACGGTCAAAAAGCTTTAAACCAACTTATAAAGAAAACAGTGCTATCCGTGAACCGAAAGATGGCGCTGTTCCATACAAATCTGCGTTTACGTCAACGCGATGACTTGTGACGGCGAATTTAAGAAAACTCGCACGAGGCACTCTGACCCAGTTTTACCCTTTGAGTACGGAGCCCTAATAACGTAGAGTTACTTGCATTAATTGACTGCACACAAATACAACAGAAATAATAGCTAAAGTGAGTCGTGGCAAGAGCAGTCACATTTCGCGGTGTTCATCCAATGGGATGATAAGCAGAGAATGTCTAATATATTTCTACTTGCAAGTAATTCCAGCTATAATTGTATCAATTAAGAGACGTTATGACGTTACCATTAATTCATAAATGGTTACTGTCATTTTGATTATAACAAAATTATAACGGTTTCTTAAATCTGACAGCAAAAAACATGAAGTTAAACAACTATAACCGATTACTGGAGAACCTACTATATTGTTAGAATGTAATCTTTTCTATACTAATTATAAAGAGGAGAGGTTTAAGGTTTAAGGGTCATTCAGTTCTTTCATATGATACCTAACACGGTACGATTAGAAAAAACCTTATCCCAATAAACCCATTCCACCACACCCAATTTTATGTGATTTTAGTCTATAACCAGCATTCAATCAAGACGCAATCAACAAGAGCTATTCAATTGTAAAATAATGATAAGTATTTTTGATGGTCTGAGGGAGAACAGATGAACAATAAATTTAGCTTTTAAGTAAGTAGGTACATAGTTGTATCTTATATATAAAAAATAATCCCCATTTTCCTTGGTCACGCCATCACACGTAAACCGCTGGATGGATTTTAACGGGACTTTCACTGGCAGGTAGTTGATGTTTCAAGGAGTGTTTTAGGCTAATTTTATTTAAAAAAAAACAGCACGAAACTAAATCTACGCGGGTACTAAGTCTACCGCGGGGCACAGCTAGTCGTTTATATAATTATATCGTTATAACATGTTATAAATATGCTACACACACACTCTCCGTTTCTCACATCATGATTGGTTTATGGCAGAAAATGATCGACGATAAGTTCAATTGTGTATGAATTGTAAAATAAATAAATTATAGGTTTAGATGTCCGACTCTCCCTTAACTTAAATATAACGCACTAGCAGAAATCACGCGGTATCACGCGCGTAGTTCCCATTCCCGTGAGAGTAAGTAGACAAAATATAGACTATATTACTCGCTGATAATGTAGCTATCCATTGTGGAAAGATTTTTTCAAATCGGTCCTGTAGTTTTTAAGTATATTGGTTACATACAAAAATACAAATCATTCCTCTTTATAGAATTAGAATAGAGTAATAATAAGGGTGGTATCTCTACCATGGTAGAGATGCAAGGGAGAGTGGGCACTAGTCACGCTCTCATTGTTGCAATTAGCGTATAAATGTATTGTCAATTACCGGTGTCCGCGCACCCGTGCGCGCTATGGCCACATTTGAGGAAAGCGAAATTCTACTTCACTCACCTTATTACGGCTTTCACTAATGGTACTTAGCTATATTTATATTGAAGATAGCTGATATACGAAGGTATTATAAACCTTTATAACATCAATCAAGTAGGGTCGGCGGGTTATTGATACAAATTGTAGAGAATATTTATGTATGTATTTTATTAGAGTGCACTCAAAAGCTGTGAGATTCATGCTTATTGGTTGCTTCTCTGACGGGTGGCAGACATAAATCTATACATCTATATATCTATACACATAAATAATTTTGAAGTGTATTTTTGTATCAAAGATACAGCTTTGCACTGGATGCATATGAAAGTATATACGGTACTCGCATAAATAGCATTTCAATATTTTTTTCTCTGACTGTCTGTCTGTCTATCAGTCTGTCAGTTTGTTTTGGCTAATCTTTTACAAGGATAACTTAGGCTATTTGATTTGATAAAAAGATTAGGGTTCCGCGGGCCACCCGGGTGAAACCGCGGGGTAGTTTAATTATAAATATTGTCATGTCATGCGTAAATGGGCTTATATTATTCGAGAAATATTATACTGTGACCATTGAAAATTGTGAACATATTTTTGAAAAGATTAATTGCTGAGTTTCTTGCCGGGTTCTCTTCTCAGTATAAGCAACCTTCCGAACCCGGTGGTAACAATTTATAATCCTGTATAGTGTATTTTTCTCTATGTCCTTCTGACGGTTTGAAATTACTTTGTAATTAGACTAATCAAATAAAGATATTCTGGATCTGAATTTTATTCATACATCCATATGCTCACGCCTGTATCCCATGGGGGTAGACAGAGACCACCGTTTGCCACATGCTACGATCCTTACATACTTCTTTCGCTTCAACCACATTCAAGCTTCATAAAATTCTTCCTTTTGAATTTTATGATGCAAAAAATTTAGTTCTTTATTTATGCCCAACAATTAAATACCAATTTAAGGCAACAGCACAAAAATAAATAAATAATGGCTAAATTGCCTTTTTTTCTTTTTTTAAGTCAATATAGAGATTTAAATACATTAAAACAAGTACATTAAAACATAATGTTCCGAGTACGCATTGTGCAATAAACGACCGGATGTGACAAGCATTTATAGATTGAATATATAATCACACTACATCCGGCATACAGATGGGTGCCTAGATATATTTACTTACCTAACTGTTTTAACACTATCAATTCAAGCCCAAGTGTAGATTTAGTTTTAAGTATTTGCATAACCAAAGGGGAAAATGAAAATGAAAAATATTTATTCAGTTTAGGCCCTGGTAAGGCACTTATGAAAGTCGAGAATTTACCACCGGTTCGAAAACTAGCCTTCTGAGAAGAACCGTCAAGAAACTCAGCCAGGCATCATTTACATATCATCGAAACAATATAAATTATATGAAATCATCATACAAAATCAAATTTGATAAGGGTATAAAATAAAATCAAAGAGAAAAAAAAAACAAAAAACGGGATCCTTAAGACTTCGCTGTCCGTCTGTCATCAGGCTTCTCATGAAGCGTGATTGTTAGACAGTTGATATTTTAACAGATGATGTATTTTTGTTCCCACTATTACAAAATATTTAAGGACGTCGCCCAAACAAGAAAAAAGTTGTTTTTTGTACGATTTCTACACTGATACTTATACAGAGGAAAGATTTGATTGTTTGGATTGAATAGACTCCGAAACTTCTTGACCGAAAAATTATTTCAGCAATGGATAGCTACATCATCAGCAAGTAACATTTTATCCCCGTGCTCCCACGGAAACGGGAACTACGCGGGTGAAACCGCGTGACGTGCGCTAGTTATAGACAATGGCACGGCACCTTTAGTGCGCGACTCCGACTCACACTTGGTCGGTTTATTTTAGCTACAACTTCACTGTTCCGTATTCAATCAAATCTTCATTACCAGTCTTACAATAGTTGCTAGGAAACTCATTCCATTCTAAGATATTTTAATTTCCTTTATAATAAAACAAATAGAAGCATGAATATGTACTGTGAGATGATCGCGCGCCGTTACATCGATTAAGAGCGAACGAATCGATTCCAGTGGATCTCACGTGACTTTAAGGCAAATATGTTGCCTACGTCACGTCGATGAACATGCAATATTAAAGTTTCTTTCTACGAAATTACTTTATAATCTATACTAATACATGAAGCTGAAGAGTTTGTTTGTTTGAACGCGCTGGTCTCAAGAACTATTAATCCGTTCTGTATTTTTTTTTCAGTATTATATTACCCATTTAATGAAGGAAGGCTGTCATTGGTTTGTTACTGTTTCACACAAAAAGTACTGAAACTCTACAATAATATGGCTCATACATTAAAGATATTTTGTGAATTCTCCGAAACATAAAGATAGATAATAGTAAAATCCTGCATAGACGGAGTCGTGACGAATACGAATTTGCTAAATGGGTTAAAGTTAGCGTAAGCCCAAAGTAACTATTCCACGCGGACGCAGTCGTAGGCAGAAGCTAGTTAGACAGATATTATAGATAGTTAGAGAAAGATAATAGGCTGTATCTGTGACAAGTTCTAAGCATATAATTTCACAACGAAGTGTAAAAGAATTTCTTGTAGAAACCACTTATTTCAGACAGGTAGTATTTCCACTGGCATACTTCCACGTTACCTACGATGATTTCAATCGTTTGGCACATATAATGATACCTTTTATCCATGTCAGTGTTCTAACTGTTCTACGGTTGTAAGTGACGTGTATCCTGTGCTGCTAATATCTATTAGTGGTTATTAAACACTTAAAAGATCTCTGCCCCAGGCTGGTTTTGAGACGTTCGAACGTCGCCGCTTGACCTTGCCTTTTACGCTTTTTGGGGCGATCTTTAACGTTCCCATATAACAAACAGACAGACAGGGATTTTTTTTTATAGTGCATTAATGTCAGTACCCTATATACTTTTATACATATACATCTGTCTCATAAATGAGTGTAGCTATCATGGCAAAAAAAGGTACGGCCACAGGTCACGCTATCACCTACCATGCTACCTTCGGGAAACAAATGAGAATCGTAAAAAGGTTAATAATATATTCCCACGGATTCGCCAAATTGGCAGCAAGTTCGTATGGGGCCTCGGAAACGGAAGTGCGCTCCGATTCACTGACAATTGTCGCCAGACACGCTGATTTTAAGCACTGCCATTATGTGGTCATGAGTTGAATGCTGATGATTTTGTATGGTAGGCTTAGAATTAGATGCATCAAGGTTATGTAATATACTCTTACATTGATAACCTTTTTTATATGCTCCCTGCGTGTATTCTGTATAAGCAAATAAGCAGTGTTTACCATTTATGATGACTGAATACACTGGTGTCGTGTGAGTGTGTTTATGTGTGTCTATACCAAAACGTATGTACCTGCGCCCTACTTACCTACTTATTGTTTATGCTTAACCCTCAGAAAATCCAATGCACGCCTGTCTGATACTATTTTAATAAATTACTTCATCAAGTTCTTCTAAAGGGTGTGAAGAGATTTTTACAGGTTCGGTAATGCAAGCGTCCATATGCTGCTGTAACCATTTTCTATCTGGTGGGCCGTATGTTTCCCTACCTACCTTAGTGGTAAAAAAATCGAGGCTATGCCTAATTTCAAATGGAAACGGATTGATAAAAAACTACAAAACACGCTTTATTTATGCCTATATCAAACTAAATAAAAAATTGAAAAACAATTTGATAAATTTGAATGAAGAACAAAGTAAACAAATTTAATAAATATAAATTAAAATTAGTGCAAATTTGAAAAAAATATATTAAAAAAAAGCGTGGAATCCGCCATCTTTGGCATTCAACCACAACACGCCTCCGAAAAAGTATCAATACATTTTGAGTCACGCAAGGTCAAGCGTCACGTTTGAACGTGTCAAAACCTATACTTGGGGCAGTTCTTCCATTGATATTATTAAATGCAAAGCAACGCGGATGCACGCGTCAGTCATTGAAATCGAATTAACGCATTAGAAAGATCTGCTATTAGGTAACCAACGAGCTTTTTGTTAAAACACAAATCATCGTTAGGTAGGGCTGTCAACGGAATCTATACAGACGAATAAAATTTACATGCCTGTTTGTAATTCCAAACAATTCCAACAGCTTTTCACTAAATGCATAATATGAAAGTATATACGGTACTCGCATAAATAAACCAATTAAAAAAAACTGTCTGTCTGTTTGTTTATTCCAGATAATCTCCGAAGCGGCTGGACCGATTTTAGCGGGACATTCACTGGGTGATTGCTAATATTACAAAGAGTAACATAGGCTGCTTTTATTTAAAAAAAACATGGGCACAGATAGATTATTATATTATTTCGTTGATTATATTATTAGTAAACAATATTTCAATTCTTGAAAAATTACTAAGCTTGGAAGTTTTTTTCAGAGTTATAAAGGAAACGAAAACAAAACAAATCTAAACTCTTAACAACAATAAAACCCAAGATCACCCATTACACGATGACATATATACATGATCTACATCGACCGAGCTGGGGCTTGCTAACACTATATTACAAGTTCAGGGGCCTTACCATGAGCTCTTATTGCCATGATAGTTTCACTCATTTATGAGACAGATGTATGTGACGTGCATACATCTGTCACTGTCGCACAACTGAATTAACATTGCAATAAGAGCTCATGGTTGGGCCGCAGGTATCGGACAAAAATAGCCCTCTTTGGGCAAGGTTAGAAGTTAAAAGCAATAAGAGAATAAAAAAAAAAACTATCATTGAAGGATTGATTTTTAACAGACTACTTACAAAAGGACTCATTATCAGCTGGCAGCCCTAATCATATAGATTTTCTAGTTCCACTCCGACGTAATCACAATTTTATTGCGCAGTCATAGGTTTCAAATATGAAGGTGTTGCAAAGAATTTAGCTTTTGTACTGATCTTTCTGATCGATCGGCAATATATAAAAAACTAGCTGTGCCCCGCGGTTTCACCCGCGTAGATTTAGTTTCATCCTTATGGTCGCGGAAACCTAAAATTTTTAATAAATAAAAGGTAGCCTATGTCCTTTCTCAGGATCTAAAGATTGTCTGTACCAAATTTCATCAGAATCGGTCGAGAGGTTTAAGCGGGAAAGCGTAACAGACAGACAGAGTTACTTTCGCATTTATAATATTAGTAGGGTTGTGCATGAAAAAAATTTCCGAAAGCATTTCGCAACTTCGGAACATGTTTTGTATTAAAGACTCGTCGTATTAAAAATCATAGGGAAATATAAAATAATTGAATTCAGACCAAAGACCTCCACTTATCACATACATACTTAGTTTGCATTTAGCGGTCTTGGCTTCTTGCTGTTGATATTACAGGGCTGGATGGTATATTACGAAAAGGCGAAATAAAAAAAACGGTTTTTAGTATTTAGAACCTCTTTTTTTACAAAGCCAAAAAATTCGATCCGCTTTTTGTTTGTTTCGAGGTAACCGGTTCGCATCCCCTCTACAATATAATGAGTGGCTTCTAGGACAAGTGGGATTAATTCCTCAATTTATCACCAGAGCCCAAATAACATGGGATAAGGGCAGGAGGATGATGATGATGATGCTGAATACTAGGTATAACTGGTCATCTTTAAATAGTATACATTTGATGTCGCCTCTTCATACAAAAATATACGCATTTTCTAAACTACGAATCGGCTCTTATGGTTGTTTACGAAAATGTCTCCTACATTTGATGATGAACTCCGACGGGCTTATAATCAAACTAAATCTATTTACAAAAAAAAATCTCTGTCTATCTGTCTGTTTGTTCCGATTGGAAGATAGCTGATAACAAAAGAAGTGAGATAAGCTAGCTAACCTTTATTTAAAAAATATTTAGTTTACCGCGAAGAAAAGCCAAAACCGCGGGGCACAGCTATAGTTCTTAATCCCTACTTATATTATGTGTAATAAATACGAAAGTAACTCTGTTTGTCTGTTACTCTTTCCCGCTTAAACCTCTCAACCAATTTTGATGAAATTTGGCACAGACAATCTTTAGACCTTGAGAAAGGACATAGGCTACCTTTTATTTATTAAAAATATTAGGTTTCCGCGACCATAAGGATGAAACTAAATCCACGCGGGTGAAACCGCGGGCACAGCTAGTATAATATAAATTGGCCAATACACACATCAGTCAAAGGGTCCATATTCAATTGCGTCACGCACTTTCCATTCATAATTCTATTGACAACTGCATAATGACACATGACTTTCCCCTGCGATTCCAAGAGCAACCATTGTGAAGTGTTGTCAATCGTTGACGGTTTTATGTAAAGTAAATACATTGTTACGGTTCCTTGGTCGTTCTTATTCGATTGTCTTTTAATCACTACATATCAATAGATTAATCTAATATATACAAATCTCGTGTCCGCGGTTTTACCTAAATCCTCAGAAACAGCTAGACCGATTTGTAAGAAATTATGTGTGCATATCGTAGGTCTGAGAATCGGTCAACATCTAATTTTCATACCCCTAAATGATAAGGGAGATCCACCACAAAAAAAGAAAATACAACGTTTTAATACATAATAAAGATCAGATATTTTCACAGCACTCCCCCATACTGTACCCATTTGGGACAACCACACGAAGGAGGTCTGAAGGTTCTTATTTTAACTAATAAAAAAAAACATCATTATCCAAATAAAAAACAAAAAATCTTTTGATATTTTATCGAGTATCCCTTGGCTCTCCCAAGGGAATGAATACCTAAAATGCCAATAACCATTACAAAGAAAAACAATAGTATTGCCACACTACAAAATACAAATTTGAATTAATACGATCTTTTGCGCGAGATTTAGAAATTGTTGAAAAAACGTTACAACTCTATACATAACGAATAAACAAGAAAAAAAACTCTTATTAAGTTTCTCACGAGATTTGCGACCCTTAAAATGTCCAAAGTAATGTCGAAGGCCGATAATTAAACAAAAATACTACAGACACTCGTCCTCAGCCTCACTGATCAACAATAAACATCTCACGTTATAAATCGCGTTGAAAACTATGCACAAGATATCCTTGACTTGTGAAGGGTCATGTCTATCGTGGATTGCTTGCGTGCCATAAGCGGTTACTTCATCCTTATTATTATAATGTGCAACTAGTCATAACGATAGTATTATCTAAAGTAGCGACAAAATTACTTATTCTTCTTAAATACCCTTTAAAGAGCATTAGGAACTAACTAAGTGATAAATGGACTTTATTGAAAAATGTATGATTAATTACTAGCTGTAGGTACCCTGCGGTTTCATCCGCGTAGACTTTATTTCATAGGCATTAATATTATTAAAAGTAGCCTATGTTACTCATTGATTCATCAGCTATCTGTCAGTGAAAGTCCCGTCAAAATCGGGTTTATACGAATTAGTCTATGTCCTTTATCAAGTGCCGAATCGCAAGTTAAAATCTCGATCGTCTATGAGTTTTTCTAAAAACTGAAGAGCAGTGACACCTCGAGCTTCACTGCTAAGGAAACCTGCATATCTATCAAATATTCGATTCTTAACTCTACGGACGGCATAATAATATTATGTAGCACTCGCCTTCTGTTACATTAACACCTAACCATCTACTAACAGCTGGAAAGGCGTGAGGAAACTTAAATTTACCTACACATGAACGAATAATGAAACGAACACATATTCTAATTTTCAACAATTTCGCATTCAAAAAACCTAAAAAGTTATAAATTCTACCTAATATCTATACAGATAAATAAAATAAAATATTGGATAGCAGTTACTCAACGATCATAACATACCGCCAAGATTGTGATGTGATATAATTTGAACCGATGACGTTGCAAGAAATCTTTAATTAAACGAAGATACGTCTGTCTCAATGCAATAAATAGTTATCTGTTGTGTAATGAAGTGTTAAATTAAACTAAGCTTAGTCGTAAAAGGTCACCTATTATTCTATCAATTCAAAATAAGTGGCGCGAATGCCGCAAGATGGTAAATCAGATGTTATAATCGATTTACCTCAACTTACAAGCACTTGCAAAACAAGCAGAACGCATTGATCAATTGCTTGCTTACATACTATTCTAAATTTGGCAAATCACGTGAGAAATTTTATGAGAGATGCAATATTCTTTAAAATTATGACGACATACCTTAAAATCTGTATGACATGATTATCTAATATTATAATTAATTAGAGTGGTAACACTATTATATTTTTTGGGATGGTAATGTCGGCTTTCTCTATGGTATACTATCCTAAGGGACGCTAGTATGGGTAGATAATAGATAGGATATCTTGAGTTGGTTTACGCTTTATCACCATTGTATTTTATTATTATTGCAGTATTTCTTTGGATATATAGAACCTCATTCAATTTCAATGTTTATACTAACCCTGGCTCAGTAGAATGAGAGCAAACAAAAGTTATACGTATATCTCGACATTCTACCAAACAAAACCTAGTATGTAAGTCATACGACTATCCGTCTCAAAAGTTAATTAAACGTACTTTTTATGCACCAAGAGTAAGTAGGTATTATAATCAACAAAACGAAAGTATGTCACACAATAAAGTCCATAAAACGAAGCAAAATGCAATCAAAACTTTTATGAAAGATATTTATGGACGAGATAATGTTAATGAGCTCCGCTCTTGCTGCGAATGAGTTGTATAATTTAAAGAATACGGTCACGACTTTAACGCAACTAATTTATTATTTCAGTAACTGCTGAATAGGTCGATAGCTCTTGGAGTATCATCAATTTGGAAAGCAAACGTGGTCACGTAAGGTAATTTGTTATTACTTAATTAATTATCGCGTGTTGTTAGTACCATACATTGTGTTACTTGGGTATAACAAAAACGTAGTCAGCTCATTTTGTAATGTTTCATTGCGTTTCGAAATAAAAGCAATACAGAATCGCTGAATAAGAAAACTGTAACCTTCACGACAAACAAGACATACAACAAACGGTATTTTAATTTATAAGGTATACAAACACCAAACCTGCGCACGCGACTCATCCTTACAACACTTAAAGCACTGAAACCACAAATTACCTGCAATCCATCGGTCTTGTCGGTCAAGTTTTCGAACCTCGCGAGGATTTCTCTCACAGACACTTTAGGTTCAGTCGTCTCCTCGTGTATGGTCTCCATGTGTCCGCTGGATGATGAGGAGTAACTTTGGGGATACTTCTTCCTGTCAGGGTAGGTTTTCTGTCGTGGAGGTTCAGGGTCCGCACGGGTGTCGGCTCCGGAGTCGGAGTCAGCTGAGGCGTCAGCGCTGGATGGGGCTCCGTCCGAGGAGTTAATGAGGGAGTCGAGACTGGGAGCGCGGCGAGGGCAGTGGTCGACGTCGAGGTCGAGGCCGTACAGCCGCTGCAGGTGGCGCCAGTTGTCGCGCATGGCTAGCGAAAGCCGCGGGCGCGGCATGGTGCGCGCGCGGCCGCGGTCACAGACTAACTGGCCACGCTGCGCGCTCCACGCACTGTCGCTCTCATCATGAGCCTTGACAACCTTCTGGTTATTTGTTTTGTTGACACAACTTTTTTACAATGCATTGAGACCCGGCGTCTGGCACGTTAGCACTAGCCCACATCCAACACAGCAGTGGTACGGAAAGTCTGGAAGGAACTTGGTAAAAATACTCAAGCCAAATTTTTGAGAAGTATTTGAAATTCCAGTAACCACGTAACCAGTTTTATCGCAGGTATTTTATAATATCACAATCACGAACTTGTTACAAATGTCACCACATCTACGGAACGTGACAACATCGAAAGAGCAATTTATCAGCAGTATGTAGTTTCTCATCTATTTCCCGTTCGCCGTGTTGTATCTAATGCGAGCTGTGAGGAAATCTGACAATTTACATTCGCTTTTCTATGCACCGTGCGTGTCCATTCACCGCGTCACCTTTCACAAGTGCAGTTTAACTACCAAGCTTGATTCCAGTAGAATGTGCGTAGGCATACATTACATTTCTAAGAGGGCTCTTGAAATCATAATTCAATTGAGCAGTCGCAAATTTTAGAGATTTAGAGATCGTATAAATGTTTGTTACAAGTCGGTTTTTAAATATCAGTGACACGATTTGAGGCTATAACTATTCAGAAACCTTGTTGGTTAGAGGATAAGATCATATGACTGATTTTTTGGCAACCTTGAACTATTGAACTTGTTACCTACCATCCAGCCAGTATCCATTCCGTGGGTGCCACAGATTTAATTAGTACATGATGATGGACGGTACGCTTGCAAAATGGTACAGCAAACATGTCTTCTAATTCAGTTTGTTGCTGAACTGCAATTGTCGTGTTAGGATCTGTTGTATGAGCCCTTACTTTTCGATAGACTGACTCTTTAATTTAGATTCCTTGCAGGGTTGTGTGCAACGTGCCTTATTAAGCAGTGCGTATTTAAGCCACGAATACCTTAAAAGATCCGATCTAAATTCTACCACAACAACCACAGTCCACAAACCCTCTAAATAGTCATAGACGGACTAATATTTTAAATTGCTTTTACTAGCAATAGAATGTGACGCCACCGATTAACCGCTGTTTATCATAATAATAAGTATATATTTATTCTGTTAATAAGTTGGTTAGTATATACATTATAAACGTTTCCTTTCATGAAACCTGCCTGATTATCCGAAATTGAAATAATTTATTATAAAGGATTCCTTGAAACCAAAACCAGAAGACACCAAATTAATTCTAAAACCGTTTGTCACCAAACTATTCGATGCAGACCCCAGGCAGGCGGACCTTAATAAACTATTTATGAAGTATGTAACCACACACAAACTCTATAATCTATGGAAGAATCTGGAACAATAGCGCGGCAAGGTAAGCTCATAGTTTGACCAGAAATAACAGGGTAAGATGCTGTAATTTCATAGACAATTTTCCTTAGATGACTAGCATTCTTGTAGGCGTGTGTACGTTTATCGCAGATGGCGGATAGCGGTCACCGTAACGGCGCGCTCGTTAACGGGAGCTTTATGGATACCAGTGCAAAAAAAATACATTATTTATCTATGGTAAGACTTAAGCCTGTTTCATTATTGAGATGGGTGACAAAGATTACATTAATTTTACGTAACTTTGTTTATGTTGTGAGTTTATAATAAAACCGGTAGATATAGCCGGTTTGATTATGGTCTATTTTTTTATATTAACTGTCGCCGGACGAAATAACCAATTTGACGGACTGTATGTAAATACCGACAAGGATTACGCATTACAAACAGATAATTTGTAATGAATGTAAAATATTTACAGTTTGGTATTTGAACTCAATAAGCAATAAATAAATTGCGACATCAATTTATCTATAAAGATAAATAAAATTGAATTGCCTGTTTGTAATTCTAAAATAATAGCTTTTCACTAAATGCATAATGCCGTCTCTCTAAACTCCGGCTGAACTCTGCAACGGTTTGAATGATTTTATCGGGACTCTCTGTTAGCTGACGTTACAAGGTTCGGTAGCTAATTTGATCTAATAAAAAATCTAAGCTCCGCGAAAAAAGCCACTAATGAAATAAGGTCTATGTACGAGGATGAATCCGCGAGGCACACCTAGTACTACGTATGTTACATAATATGTAAAGAAGATTAAAATTGACGATCTTCATACGACACCAAGGCCGTACACTCAGAACATGTCGGTTCCAGTGACAGCTGTCACAGGCTATTATTAACAATAGTAGGTATATCTCTGCGCATGGGCATGGTACTCCGTCACGGTATGAACTAGCAATTACGCCAACGAACATATAACTAACTAACAGTAATCACGAACTCATTAAGAAAGTATATTGAATTGCAAATGAGTGTTAGCCACTTACTCTTCTGAACTATATGTCTACTAAGGGCCTTTGTTATATTACATTACCTGACTAAAGTAGAGCTATTGTTATACATTTGATGATAATAAATACACAAATTGATATTGGATTCGGTCGAAAAATATTATAAAAAAAAAACTAAATAAAGTTGCCAATATAAAAAAAACATTGTGAACTAGACTATTGTCCATTTTGACAGATCACAATGAATACACTAACGCGGGAAAAATAGAACGCATACATGTTTATTTACAAAAACAAATGAAAAACACGTTATGTATAAACATGATCGATCAAAATAATGAAAGCATTAAAACGTGAGCAAGAAAGCTGACTTCCGCATAAAATTCAGGTTGGTTTGAAATATATTAAGTGGTTTAGTTTACTCTTCGATTTAAGTAGCTATCAACCAATAACATGCATGTTATATCATTATTCGCTTACGTAATTGATTATTACAGTTTATTTATTATAAACGTAAATTTTTGTCGCGCGACATAATTTTATGGCCATAAATTAGCACACGTTCTTTGATTTTTTTGCTGCGCCCTTTTAGTGTCTTTGATTACTATTCCATAGATATCCAATAAGCATTGCGACAAGGTTACGTCTATGGGATTTATGTCTATATCACTCATACTAAGCTGAAACCTTTTTTAACCAATCAACAAATTTAAAAACCAACCAAGTGCGGGTCGCACTCCCACACGAAGGGAAAACCTACCTTTCACTACAAACACAAAAAAAATCCCACTTAAATAAAACAAACTAAAACGAACGAATAATAAGAATCATACTAAATGACGTCTAATTTAGATAAAAAGAAAATCAAAGAACCTATACTGCCTAACGGATATTTACTCATTGTAATTCTGTGGAACTATTAAAAAAAATCACACATCATAACTTACATGACGTTTAAAAATGTATTTCGGTAAAGAAACATGAACATACCTGAGTGCACTGCAAGGCGAACTCTGCAATGATAGCGTGTGCATGATGAGCGAGTGGGACATGTAATGTGATGGGCGGGTCACGTGGTCCCGCCAGCTGCAGCTGCTGAGGGGCTGATGATGTGCTCCGGAGACCCGATAAGGGGAGCGTCCGGCGGATTGTCAGACCTGACGGACCTGGGATAAACAGATTGATGAATATCCACAATCAATTATTTAATGCTAGATATACAGCTTTACTTCACTATTGCAAAACATGAACTAAAATAAAGTAGTTCCTTCTCTAATGGACATAGCTATTGCTTTCCGAGGTTAGTCAGGTTAGTCTAGTCATGGTTCATACCATGTTTTAGAATAAAGGGGTAAGGGTGCGTTTCCACCAAACGTGCGCGGATATGTAGCTAGTGATGTGTTCGTTATAAACCAATAGGATCACTGCGTTCAGCGAAAATATAGTTAAATATAAAATTATATAATACTAGCTGACCCTTCTATTCCTAACTTCGAACCCTACGTAACAGTCGATTCCTAATTTTCTTTTTAATTATTAAAATTAAAAATAAGAACCATCCTCGTAATGCAAGGAATATTTAAAAAAAACATTTGCAACATCGGTTCAGCTGCTCTAGAGATTTGAACTCAGCAACATATTCAGCGATTAATTTTTATATTATAGATGATTGTCAGTTACCTTTAACGCCAATAGTGACAGCACTATGCGAGACAGCGAGTACAGCGTTCTCCCCAGGGGGCACACGGGCAGAGAAGAGTCGTGCGAAGTAGAAGGGCCAGCCGCGGGCCATGTCCACGGCCTGCCGCTTGGTGGCGGCCCTGGGCGGGCCTTGGGCGCGGAGCCACGCCGCCCCGGCGCGACGCTCGCTTATCGTCAGACGTAACGTTGGCATGTTGGATGTTAGGTCGTGGACTATCTATGAGGTGAAAAAATGGGCGAATTGAGTAACCTCCTTCCTTTTTTGAAGTCGGTTAAAAAAGTATTTATTTGCAAAACTGTTTTTTACAAATGCTAAATAATTGCTTGCCTTGTCTTTTAAGATAGTAACGACATGTTGAATAAAACTTTTTGATTTGATTGATTTGATTTGACATTATAATACTGTGTTATACATGTTACCGCCGTGTTCAGTAATTACTCTCTTCAAAAAGATTTTTATAATTTTGAATAATAAAGTATGAACAAAATAAATCAGAATAAATATACAATACAAAATACAAAAGACTCCGATACCTTTCTTTTTTTTTCTTGCGACTTTTGAATGATTTTTAAGTAAGTTATGCCCATCATTGTGTCATAGTTATTCCTATTCAGCGGTTTTTCGGCAGACAGACAAACAGAGACACTTTCCCATTAAAAAATATTCCTCCTACTTATTACTTCCATATCGTCACTCGGGGACGTAGCATCCCATGAGTGAAACATTTTAACATCCAAGTTATAAACATTACGTTTTCATATATAATTGTGGGTACTTACTTGTGCATAAAGCAAGTCTAATATGGCAGGGTCGTTGTAGGTCTCAAGTGGCGTGAAGACTTCCTTGCGCACGCGCACCTTCCACGGCACTCGGCCGTATGTTAGGTAAGCGCGGTCTGACGGCAGTAGCGCTGCCGGCGCGGGGACATCGCCTGGGTAATTTATAAGTTATTCAACTATACTAATACTATATAAAGCTGAACAGTTTGTTTGTTTGCTTGAATACGCTAAGCTCAGGAACTGGTGGTGCGATTTGAAAATTTCTCTCAGTGTTAGATAGCTTTAGATTATCACGATACTGCGTCCTAACAAGAATGATGAAAATTCATGAAATAAACGATATATTGCCTTATTAGACATGAACAAATGTAGTTATACATCACATTATAGGTCCAACGAATAAGTAGTCCTGAGGTTTGTTAATTTTAAGTGAGCACCCAAAAATATACTACTCACACAATTTGTACTAGAGTTAAATCATATTTTGAGTCTATCTCTGGGCTATTTATTCTTTGAACAAGTTTCTAAGCAGCATCTCTGAGTTATGACGTACTTAAGCATGAAATATATCGATATTAATAAAGAATTGCAAAACTTACGTTCAAGATGTTCAGTTTTATCCGTAACGTGAGTGGATACTGAGTGTCGTCTCTCTGCTTCCATTTTCCTATCCCTCTCTTTCTGTACCATATGGGTCTTGAATGTAGCTCTCTCTGTCCGTTTGGCTGTATCAGCATTATCAGTTGAGAACACAATGTCCGACCGAGGGCTGTCTCTCGCTCTACCAACGAGCATATCACGAGAATTCTTCCTGCCATCGAACCTTTCAAAGTCGTCAAAGTATGGCGAACGCTTTCTTTCGAAAGAATCGTCCAAGCCGTTCTCCTCATTCCTCCGATCGGATCTCGTGGGCCGTATCTCGTATATATCAGACGTATCCCGTCCGGAATACATGTCTGCCCTCTCGCGTCTGTCTGTCGTGTCCATCCCTGATTCCGAGTCCCACTCGTCGGCGCCATTTTGCCGATCCTCGTTGTAGCTTGACTCGTCGCCCCAGTCGTCCCTGATGTGCCTCTCCCGCCGGTCGGACGTGAGGAATCGAGTCGCTAAGTCGTCTCGAGGAGGCTCCGAATCTTCTCTCCGTCGCGAGTTCCAGTTAGCGAGGAATGCGTGTCGATCATCGGCCTCTCTATTCTGGTGGACTCCGAAAGTGTCTCTATCTCGGCGGAGTTGAGCGAAGGTGGATGATGAGTCAGGAGCAGGCGGGGGAGGGGCAGGTCGGTCAGGCGGAGTTGGGGGGGACTGTGGAGGCGGAGGGGCCGGGCCGGGGGGCGCGGGGGGCAGCGGCGGAGGGGGAGCGTCCCAACGCGCGGCGCCTCCTCCTAGCTGACGCTCCAGCATCAATTTCCTCGTGTCTTCTAACTTATTTATCGTGCGAGGGGTTTCAGCAGCCGATGACGTACTTCTAACCGAATGATTGGCTGTGACCCGTTCTAATCTTTGTCTCATTTCTGAGCTGAGTTTTAACTTGCCGACGCTGCCAGGAGAAGGGCGTTGGGCGCCGATTTCAAAACTACGTCTCGCAGTTCTTTGGTTTGGTGGTTCCCTACTGGGTGACACGACAGGCCTGTCCACTTCGAACTCCTCCCAGTCTATGCCCGGAGAAGCTTCAGACTTCGAGCGTCCACGGGGCGGCTCGTGTTCAATACCGTTGGTTTGAGCTTGCGGCGTGTGCCTTCTTTGAATCTGTCGCATCTTGAATTTTGTGAAGTCTTGGGTAGTTTCCTGACCGGTTGCGTCTTTAGGCGGCGGCCATCGCCACTTGCCAATGCGGACTGTCTTCGCTCGGCCGTAGGGGTCCATGAACCCTCGCACCTCAGACGGGTCAGTGGCGTGGAGCGGAGGGGGCATCGGCGGTGGGGGAGGCGGGGGTGCGAAGGTCGACGTACTTTCGTTAGATTCTCGACGGATCTTGTTCACAGAGTTTCTAGGCGGAGAGTGGACCTGAGCATGGACTATGGTTGAAGCCCTGACCGGTGACGTTGGCTCCGACTCGGAAGGTTCGACGACCTGCCCAGCCAGCAACGACTGTAGAGCTTGATTTTGCGCTAGAAGCTGTTGCTGTATTTGAAGATTCTGTGCCATAGCGCTCTGAAGGAAAGCTCGCTGTAAGTTTTGATGATACGCGTTAATGTCGACAGTTCCTGGTGGCGGTAGGTGTAACCCTAAAGCCGCTGCGAGCGCCTCGGGCGTCGCCGGCATCGTCGGAGGCAGCGACATGGCGCCGAAGCTCAGCGCCGACGTGTTCGCTGAAGCTGCTCGAGGGGTGGCACCGCCTCCTTTTATGGCACCTGACAATCCTTCTCCGTCGGTCAGTCTTTTCAGACTATCGTTCATGAAGATCGGATCGAAGAGGTTCGTTATGTAATCATCGACAGAGTCCGCACTGGATTCTTTTCTGCTGGTGTTCTTCTCTTCGTGTCCGCCGCCCTTAATGAGCGATGCGATGTCATCGGTAATTTGGATGGTGTGTTTGTATTCGCAGTCGAGGACGTTGTCGATGAATTGTTTGAAGGTGCCGCCCTTGATGCTGGCGGCGAGGGAGCGCGCGTCGGATAGCTCGTCGATGTTGGGGTCGAGGACGGGCGAGAACAGGTCGTCCAGGAACTGGTCCACGTCGGAGGCCTGGCTCGGCACGCGGACACGTCGCACGTGGGACGCCAGGCTCGGAGCCTCGGACGTGTCCGACATGGCTGATGATCTGAACACACAAATATGTAGGTACATTATTAAATGGTTGACGGTTAAGAAATAAAGACACGAGCACTTACTTGTGCTGTATACTTTCATATAAAAAGTCAAATTTGCTACCTATATGCAAGCAATCTTTGTATCTCACTGAATCGCGCTAGGAGTAAATACAAAAGAGAACTTACTTTTATTTTTATAGACCCCTATGTCATTGACACAACATCATTCGACGTAAAATCGACGCACGAATTACACACCTATTTAAGCGTTCATAGGCTATAGGTAGATACAGCCTTCAGGCAGGCTGTACCCAATTATTCAATGATGAATATTTTTTTATTATTAAAATAATCTTTTCACTTACCGAACACCTCCAAACTCGGAGCTCTTCTCAATATACGCGCGACTTGACTGCGAGCCGGCCGGTGCCTTCTTGCCAACGTACTGCGACTTTATATACCGCGAGGGCACCCGCGACCCAGTCCCATATTCCATCTCCATTGCTCCTTTACTACTGGTCACACTCGGCGCCCCACCCAGCTGCTCCACCGAGTGATAACGATCATTCAGACGCGATTGAGATAACCCTAAATCGGCCAATTTATTCGGCTGAGGCGCAGGGCCGTCACCTAGAAGGTTGTCTAACGATCTGCTGCGAACCTTGTCCGAAGTTTGTTCGAAGTATCGCTCGTTCAGAGCCGATTCTCGGGAGAGGATGTCGTGGGATATCTTTCGAGAATATTCGTTCTCCGCTTTGTGGGAGTATTCGTCTGCGTTTCTAGAATACTCGTTGTCCACTTTCCTAGAATATTCATTTTCAGCTTTCCTTGTATATTCGTTAGCTTTTCTAGAATATTCAGTTTCTGCTTTTCTAGCATATTCGTCTGATTTTCTAGAGTAATCGTTATCCACTTTCCTAGAATACTCTTTATCTGCGTTTGTAGAATAATCATTATCAACTTTTCTAGAGTACTCGTTATTCGATTTTCTAGAATATTCGTTGGTATGTTTGTTCATGGTGTGTGACTCGTCTCGCTCCACTTTCCAGTTGTACTCGGACAGACCTTCATCGATGGACTCTTGGAGCAAACGTGGGATGCTCGGCGAACGGGACTTTGGCGGTTCCGGCGGTGGTATCTAAATACAATAAAGAAAAAGATCTACAGTAAGTAGTAAGTTTTAATAATATTCGAATGAAGTTTTGAGGGTTTCCCTGATGTGCTCAGAGTGCCTAGTGCGTTTCTTAAAATCGCAGTCACAAGTCATCGCGTCGACGTAAACGCAGATGTGTATGGGTAAGGGCTCACAATAGTGTCATATTTAGGCCGACAGAGGCGCTGTTCCGATCCGATACAAGTCTGTGTTTACGTCGACGTGGTGACTTGTGACGGCGGCAGTGAAAAACTCGCACTAGGCCCTCTGGGGCTAGTGTGGGTGGAAGTACCTGCGGGCGGGCAGTGTCAGTGTCGGCGGAGGGCGCTCCACGTGTGTATCTGATGTGTTCAGGGGCTAGTGTGGGTGGTAGTATCTGCGGGCGGGCAGTGTCAGTGTCGGCGGAGGGCACTCCACGTGTGTATCTGATGTGTTCAGGGGCTAGTGTGGGTGGTAGTATCTGCGGGCGGGCAGTGTCAGTGTCGGCGGAGGGCGCTCCACGTGTGTATCTGATGTGTTCAGGGGCTAGTGTGGGTGGAAGTACCTGTGGGCGGGCAGTGTCAGTGTCGGCGGAGGGCGCTCCACGTGTGTATCTGATGTGTTCAGGGGCTAGTGTGGGTGGTAGTATCTACGGGCGGGCAGTGTCAGTGTCGGCGGAGGGCACTCCACGTGTGTATCTGATGTGTTCAGGGGCTAGTGTGGGTGGTAGTATCTGCGGGCGGGCAGTGTCAGTGTCGGCGGAGGGCACTCCACGTGTGTATCTGATGTGTTCAGGGGCTAGTGTGGGTGGTAGTATCTGCGGGCGGGCAGTGTCAGTGTCGGCGGAGGGCACTCCACGTGTGTATCTGATGTGTTCAGGGGCTAGTGTGGGTGGTAGTATCTGCGGGCGGGCAGTGGCAGTGTCGGTTGAGGGCACTCCACGTGTGTATCTGATGTGTTCAGGGGCTAGTGTGGGTGGTAGTATCTGCGGGCGGGCAGTGTCAGTGTCGGCGGAGGGCACTCCACGTGTGTATCTGATGTGTTCAGGGGCTAGTGTGGGTGGTAGTATCTGCGGGCGGGCAGTGGCAGTGTCGGTTGAGGGCGCTCCACGTGTGTATCTGATGTGTTCAGGGGCTAGTGTGGGTGGTAGTATCTGCGGGCGGGCAGTGTCAGTGTCGGCGGAGGGCACTCCACGTGTGTATCTGATGTGTTCAGGGGCTAGTGTGGGTGGTAGTATCTGCGGGCGGGCAGTGGCAGTGTCGGTTGAGGGCGCTCCACGTGTGTATCTGATGTGTTCAGGGGCTAGTGTGGGTGGTAGTATCTGCGGGCGGGCAGTGTCAGTGTCGGCGGAGGGCGCTCCACGTGTGTATCTGGTGTGTTTAGGGGCTAGTGTGGGTGGAAGTACCTTCGGGCGGGCAGTGTCAGTGTCGGCGGAGGGCGCTCCACGTGTGTATCTGGTGTGTTTAGGGGCTAGTGTGGGTGGAAGTACCTTCGGGCGGGCAGTGTCAGTGTCGGCGGAGGGCGCTCCACGTGTGTATCTGGTGTGTTTAGGGGCTAGTGTGGGTGGAAGTACCTGTGGGCGGGCAGTGTCGGTGTCGGCGGAGGGCGCTCCACGTGTGTATCTGGTGTGTTTAGGGGCTAGTGTGGGTGGAAGTACCTTCGGGCGGGCAGTGTCAGTGTCGGCGGAGGGCGCTCCACGTGTGTATCTGGTGTGTTTAGGGGCTAGTGTGGGTGGAAGTACCTTCGGGCGGGCAGTGTCAGTGTCGGCGGAGGGCGCTCCACGTGTGTATCTGGTGTGTTTAGGGGCTAGTGTGGGTGGAAGTACCTGTGGGCGGGCAGTGTCGGTGTCGGCGGAGGAGGCCCGCGGCGGGGGCGCGGGGGGCGCAGCGGAGGCCCGCAGCGGGGACCCTCGGCCGCTGGGCAGGGCGCTCCACGTCTCTATCTCACCCACCGCGTCCAGCGCGTATTCACAACCGGACCATTCTGGGATTACAAAAGGTCACTTTGACTCTTCGAGAAATAACCGCCGATAAAATTAAAATTCACGCAACCTTCATAGCACTGAGATCAGTTTGTCAAAAGGGACACATGTAAAAAAACCGGGGAGTTTGTTTCGCCGTTTCTTCTCCTGACAGGCTTACATTGGAAACGGTAGTAAATTAACCTAAGATGAGCGTAAGAAAAATTACGTTCAATAAGTGTTCAAAGTGTCCCTTATCTAGATTTTTTTCTTTTTGATATTTTTTGGTTAATTTCACTCTAATCTTTAATTTTATTTATATTCACGTAGTCACACAACACAAGTTTTCAATTCCAATTTATTACCGTTAAAGATGGCAAGGGGACTGTCTTTTCATAAGATACTGGCGGACGTCAAGCGGTTTCACCCGCGTAGTTGTCGTTCCCGTGGGAGTAGGGAGATAAAGTATAGCCTATATTGATCAGTGATAATGTAGTATTCAAAAGGTGAAATCTTTTTCAAATCATTCCAATACTTTTTAAGCCTTTATAATATTAGTATAGGTCACTCAGACACCATATCAACCATGTAACAGAACAAAGGTTACCAATTCCCCAGGCAGTGTTTAATGAGTAATGTTACCAGTGAGTTGTCCATTGTGTTCCATGGTAAGCGACCACCCAGTGGCGTTGGTCACGCCGGCGGCGGCCAGGGCGGCGGTCGCGGCGCGCTCACACGTCGTCCACGAGTCCACGCACACGTGCTGGACTGTGTCTGCAATCAATTATTAATCAACATAAGAAATTATAGCAATATTTATTGTTATTACCAGCAATCTAAAGGAATTGTCACATAACACAACCGAGTAAAGTTGTAGCTAAATACGACGATGCGCTACCAAACCAGAATGGCGGTTATAAGTGCTGAACTAAAAAAAAATATATTATAATAATTTTTTTTCCAAACAATCCAGTACTGTCTCTCTTAGAACTTTACTTAGCCCCATATTTAAAAATTTTCGTTTGTTTTCGGAACACTAACAATCGATTATTGTTGTCTGTGGGAGAAGACGCTTTGAACGAACATGGGTTTTCCCTCCCAACAGTAAAGATTGACGTTGAAGTTCTTCACTCGTACTTTACTGAAAGTTACAAAACTTCATAGACATGAAAATATAGGGCTATTAATTCCGTGGATAAGGTACAGTACCATCATAGAGGCGCAGGGGCAGCACTGGTTTAGCGTCGGCGAGGGCAGCGCGCCACTCGAGCAGTGTGGGCGGCGCCCTGCGAGCCGCGCCCGCCCCGCCGCCCGCCCTGGCGCCGCCCGCCCCGCCGCCCGCCCTAAGGCCGCCCGCCCTCAGCAGCCGCCCGCGCCACGCCGCCGGCGCACGCTCCGATATGAACCGCAATAGGTACCTGGGTGCATACATTGCTGATATACTAGCAATTTATAGAGGAGCTCGTGGCACAGTTGCTATTGCGCATATGATTCGATCAGCGAAGTTAAGCAACCATACGCCTAGCCAGTAGTTGGATGGGTGACCGCCCGAGTTCCCTGCGTGCCTCGGAGAGCACGTTAAGCCGTCGGTCCCGGTTGCAAATTTAACATCTTTGGCAATCGTTACAGGTCAGTCAGAGGCCTGAAAAAGTCTGACAACTGGTTTAACCCAGATTGCCGATTTTCCTCTAAAAAGGGGTTACGAAGGTCAGATGGCAGTCGCTTCGTATAAAAATCAGGTGATCAGCCACATCGGGTTGAATCAAGTGCCGACCGCAAATACATGGGATAAGGCCAGGGAGATGATACTATCAATTTATAATGTACTAGCTGATGCCTCAGGATTTGATCATATATGTTTGACAAGTCACACAATATTTCATACATTATAGCAGGGTTATTCTTATATGTAGGTAAGCTATATTATTGTAGTTTCATCAAAATCCATTCTGTAGTTCTTGCGTTTTTTTGTAAGTGCCGTCTTTACTTTAATTTAGTGAAAAACTGTTAATTTGGAACTACAAACAAACACTTCAATTTTCTTCATGCGTACTGGTCCGTCGCGAGTTTTGATCGATCAAACATTTTTCATTCGGTATATGAGTCTGTCTGACTAATAAGATGACCGTAAATGTTTTACGTATTCTGAACTCGTGACGTAATATGTATAGATATATACAAATATACTAGTCCCGCTAGAAGTACGTGCACAAGTATGTACGTACTAGTTATACCACTCAGAGATCCCGCTCTCTAGCTCATCCCCCAGCAACGCCCTAAGCCGAGGTCCGAGCCCCGCACCGGAGCGCCCTTAACTGTGTTGCTTAGTTTTTAAGTTTAAGCTCGGCTGGAGGCCCTTGGGTATCGTCCTTTTGTCCATTTAAGCTGGTAGGAGGTAAGGAGGTAACTCCCCCCTACGAACTGCGAGATTTTAAAATAAGTGCAGGTACTTGTGTAGCGCGGGCGTGGGTTGGAAGGCAGCGAGGCAGTGGTGCAATAGTTGCCAGACGCGCGGCGCCGGCGGCCCCGAGGCCTGGCCCGCCAGTTGGACCAGGATCTCATCTCTCAGCCCACGGGACATCTGCCCCCGGGATGCTATGTAATCTGCTAACACCTGCCAAACACAAAGGGAACGTCATTACGTGACCTATTTAGGAGGAGTTACAACTCTTAAACCTTATCTCACGAGAGGGGGTCTCCGCTTGTATTAGGTTTATTTTTTTCAAAAAACTACAAACAATATAAGTGCCATGGTGACCGTGGGATTTGAGCTGTCGCCTGCTACGCAAACGATGCTAGTTCGAATCCCTGTCACACTCACCATCTGTGACGTTGGCACTTAATGATCTTTAAATTAAATCTAAAATATCTCTATTCGATTAGACTTTCAACAAAGTACTTTAAAATCTTAAAATATCAAACATCGGTGATAGGTGGGTGTTGTTATTGTAGTAGTATGATGTATAATTTGAATTAAACGAATTTACATTTAGATAGGAGGGGGCATGGGGGAGACGGTCTACCCCAATTTTACGACACGCCAAAATTACCCTGGTTTAATCAACGGATGCCCACAAACACATACGCTTGCTGTCATCGCGTCGAAATCGGTGCTGAATGCAAATAATTCCTTGGCAATAATCTAAGTCTCAATGCAAATTATTGGTCATATATTCATACCTTTTGCCTAGCTTCATTGCCGGCGGCTGATTCGTCGCACCATCTTAAAATGAGTTTGAACGTAGCCACCGCGTCGTTGAAATCTTGGTCTCTGAAATGAAAAAATACCAAATTGACATTGAAGATGTAGCGATTTTTTTATTATTTTTATCCGACTCCAAACATTTAAGAGGTTCTCAATTTTTTATTTTTTTAATCATTTACACAAACACACAAAATACTTAGTAGTACATAGCACTAGAAAACCACTAAACTTTATACAAATAATGCTATATGGTCGTCACATTTCAATAAATTTATGTGCTAATGTAGGTATTAATAAGATATATATATTATATATATAAGTAAGATTTTTAATTTATTGAACTGTATGTTTTCATAATTATAAAACCGCTCGATCTTTTATTTAGGAAGGTTAATAAACTAATTGAAATCACTTAAAAACCCTGACTTTGCTCTCAGATGGGTATATAAAAGAATGGACAGTTAACTAGCGTATGTTACCAATGTGTCGAACTATTATTATCTTAGCTTGTGTTAGCGATGTACCTGACAGCGGCCTTAGATAGGAACGGCCTAGTGATGGGATGTTTCCTAGGGCTGAGTTGTCCGCCGTCCGCGAAGTACACCGAACTGAACTTGGAGAAGGCGAACTGCTGCAGATCGCGGGGTAGCTGGATGTGCTCATCTTCTGCGTACACTTCACTTGACACCTGCAATAATGCATTTAATAAATATTTTAGGTTATGGCAACAATGTTTTGAGTAATAAGTATGTGTTTAAATAAGTATTTAAGTATTATATTCGTTGTCTGGTACCCATAATACAAGGTTTCCTTAGTTTGGGACTAGATGGCGCTGTATGATAATGTCCGAAAACAATTTTTTATTATTATTATAATAATGATAACGTGAACCCTGTCTGCGGAGCTAAACGAATACTTGTACCACATGTAGTTACTTTTAGGTGAATCTGGGTTTAAAGCTACCTTTAGTCCAACTTCCAGCTAAACTGTTTAGCCATGAAAATGTAGCAGACAGACAGACAACTTATTTACCCAAAGAAAGACGCCATAATATCAATTCGATCACACAATGGGAAAAACAGGGACACTTTTTTAATCTATTATTTAATACTAGCTGTGCCCACGGTTTCACCCGCGCAGATTTAGTTTCACCTTATTGTCGCGAAACCCTAATATTTTTAATAAATAAAAGTAGCCTAAGTTACTCCTTGAAACATCAGCTACCTGCCAGAGAAAGTCCCGTTAAAATCGGTCAAGGCGTTTCAGAGATTACCCGGAACAAACAGACAGACAGACAGAGAAAAATTTAAAAACTTGGTTTTTTAGTGTCAGTAGCGTATGTCATATGCATTTAGTGAAAAGCTTTGGAGTTACAAACAGACACTTCAATTTTATTTACCAGCATAGATTATAAATAGCAAAGATTTGCATTTTGTTTGTTATTAACATAAACTCAAAAAGTATTAACCGATATTAAAAATTATTGCACTCATAGAACATCACTGAGTAAGAAAGGCTATATTATTGCTACATGGAAGCTTGTTTAAAATAAATGAACTTACTTTAACTAGATTCTTGTCAGTGTGCGGCGGCTGCCACTCATCAAGCTTGGATAAGATGAAGGCCAGCTCAGCGGGCACTTCCAGCACTTGCATGCTCTCAGCCTTCGCCTTCTGCGCTTTCTCTTTCTCTTTCTGCTCCGCTGCACGACGCCTGGAGAGACAGAGACGATTGATATAGTACTTATTATCTAGCTGCAGCAGTTAATAAGTTTTTCATATTAGATCGTAAGCTTTATGCTGTTCATGTTTGGAAAACCTATTTAATTACGAGTTTTCATATCACGTTTTATTAAAACCCCGCGGTTTCACGCGTAGATTTAGTTTCATCCTTATTTTCCATAACTAAAAGTAGCCTAAGTTACTCCTTAAAACGCAAGCTACCTGCCAATGAAAGTCCCGTTAAAATCGGTCCAGCCGTTTCAGAGATTACCCGGAACAAACAGACAGACGGACAGAGAAAATTTTTAATACTTAGTTTTCTAGTGTTAGTAGCGTGTATACTTTAATATGCATTTAGTGAAAAGCTGTTATTTTGGAATTACAAACAGACACTTCAATTTTATTTATCTGTATAGATTTGCAAAGTGTTTTTGGCTATTCTATCTATTCCAGTAACAGCCCGGGATTTGGATTAGCGCCTGCTAAATGGTATTATATAGGTAATAGTATATAATATATTATGAAGATGAGATAGAAAGGGATGAAGAAGGGATGAAGAAGGGAGAATATGACGTTCAATTAGTGTTCCAAGTGTCCCTTTTTTTAACATACATATGCTCACGCCTGTATTCCCCGAAGGGGTAGGCAGAGGTGTTGTAATTTTCAACACCCACATTTCACCGAATATGATTAAGTGCCAACGTGACAGAGGGTGAGTCCATCGCCGTCTCAGGCACTATACATACGTCTTTGAATAATTTCTCAGACATATGCAGGTTTCCTCACGATGTTTTCCTTCACCGTAAAGCACTTGGTGTGAAAATCACTGTACATAAGTTTTTAGAAAAACTCATTGGTACTGGCCCCGCTTTTTTTTTATTTCTTTTTATATGAAATAATAGTGCTCACTTGTTAGCAGCCTGCGTAGCCTCAGCCCTCCGTCGTTGGTGTTCGCGCAAGGCAGCGACGTGTTTGCGAGCGCGGCGGCCGCGCACCAAGGCCTGCGCGCGCACCACTCCGCGCCGCGCCGCCACGAACCGCCGCCGCACGCGCACGCCGCGCCACCACGACTGGACCACTACTGACGACCAACGCATTTGGCCGTAACGCTTCCTGAAAGAACAAAAAACAATAAATTCTATTGAAAAATATATTTGACTACATTGTTAAATCTACGAGGTATAACAGTTTATTTAAGGTTTTTCTCAGAAGTTTAGGTAAGTTTATAAATTAAAGTATTTTTTTTTATTTATAAATATTTTTCATTACCATTTTTATAACACATGGGAACGATTTATTCATTAACTAGCTGTGCCCCGCGGTTTCACCCGCGTAGATTTAGTTTCATCCTTATGGTCGAGGAAACCTAATATTTTTAATAAATAAAAAGTAGCCTATGTCCTTTCTCAGGGTCTAAAGATTGTCTGTGCTAAATTTCATCAAAATCGGTTGAGAGGTTTAAGCGGGAAAGCGTAACAGACAGACAGAGTTACTTTCGCATTTATAATATTCTTCTTCTTAAGGTGCCTCTCCGATTAACGAAGGTTTATATATTATATTATTTATAATATTCGTAGGGATTAAATGCCCTCATGAATTGGAAAGTCTGTAAGACTAGTATACCACTCAGACCCACCATACCAGTTAGTAATCAAACAAAATCCATAAGCGTAGCGTAACAAAAAGTGAAGCGGATCGCAAACAATTAGAAAAACGATTTTTTACCCAGATTTATTCGTCTCCTGAAATTATATTTATAATCTTCCGACTTGAGAAGTCTGTTATGAAGTGTTTTCCTTACCTAGCAATATATCCACGTATATGAGCCTGTAGTTTCGTAGCGGCGGCACGCAACTTGTCTGCGCGGGCGCGCTCCAGAGCTCTGTGTAACGCCTCCCTTATGAACACTCGCGCAGCACCCAGTTGGTAGTCCGCACCAACTAAACAAAAATATAAATAAACAAGATGGCCAGCCAGAATCTATTGAATAAACTAGCTGACCCGGTGAACTTCTTACCGCCTAACAGTCGTTTATTTCAGTTTTAAGACCATTTCAGGTAATTTTTTCAATTTTTAACTGCGTAAGAACCATCCTCGTACTTCAAGGTATATTAAAAAAATTTGCAAAATCGGTGCAGCTGCTCTTGAGATTTGCGGTTAACAACACATTCATCAATAGATTATCAACATGACAAGCAATAAATATACTCAATCTCATAAGCAAGATAAACTAGCTAGCATGAATACCTGTGTACTAAAATCATGTTTGAAAAACAAATCCTCAGAATATCTAAGGATATAGTACGTAAACATCTGAAATGAAAGTGAAATTCAATTAATTTTATAATAGAATCTCACTTGTAAGACCAAGGGGTGTAAGTAATGAAGGACTGGTTTTTCCTTGTAACTTACTGGAACTGTTCCGAATCTGTGACCGGTAACATAGGGATAAGGTTAAGGCGAAGATAATATGAACACAAGATTAGATACTCACATAATATCATAGCTTGCAATGTACAGCCACACATTTTAAATTTTTTCGATAATTTTCGCATTTTCAAACAATTTTAACATCACTCTCGCTCAAAGAATCAAAATATTATGTCACAAACGAGATCATCTAACATTCAAATGACTTGTACCATATCAGTTAACGGAGTTTAGTAGCTGGAGAAAGAGTGATACTCTAATGACACTATCAATTACGAATATTTTCTAATATCTAAAAGAAGTTAAGTTGACGTTATATACACTCGTATAATAAGCATTTAGATAATTAATAAATAAATAATTTTCTTTATCGCCATTTCTTTATAGATCGTTGATATAAATAGGTTCCGCGGTTTGACAGAATCGACTTATTCAAGTAAACATTCAAAGGTGAAGATTATTTAAAGCCTTATAATTTTTTTTATCTCAATAGAAAAATTACATTACAAGCACAGCTAATCGTTTGCTACGCCTACTTAGTATCACAATCTTAATATTTAGGAATTTTCTCGCTCAGAGAATCGCTTGCTATTCACCGTGGCAATGCTGCCAGCCTTTTTCAAGTTTTCTATTCAATTAAGTGTCTCATTATTAAACAAATACAAACTGCAACATCCACGCATAAAACTCATATTTTTTGCCTGCGACTTCGTCCGCGTAAAAAAGTTACTTTGGACTAACGCTAACATCAACCCGCGTTCGGTATAAGTGTGATGATATAGCCTTCCTCGATAAATGGGCTATCTAACACTGAAATATTTTTCCCAGAGATTAACGCATTTAAGCAAACAAACAAACTCTTCAGCTTAATATATTAGTATACAGATTTGGAGTATAAAATTACACTGTAATATTGCCAGTATTATCAAATCATCATTCCTTACAAGGATGGCACCAATAAACACAAGATACTTATCTTCATATCTTGATGTACATTAACATAATGACTAATGATTGATAGGTAAGCAATAATAAAACAATAGTAACTCACCGGCCCCCGTGGCAGGCATCTCGGCTAGTATGGAGTTGCATATCTCTCGGTAGGGCGTCGCTCGCGTGGGCGTCGATTTTAAAAGGTACCTGTCGGTTGAGAAATGGCAAGTGAGTAATTGATGTAAATTATGTTTACATGTAGTTTGATAGCTACTTTCATTCACCAATTCCCTTGTTTACAATGTAGTGTTTGTTTAATTTGCCGCCTTAATACAAGATCCTGGTATGCTAAAGAGGTACTCAGGTACTTCAAATAAAACGTATGTCCATCCTAAAATTCCATCATTACACATAAATAAAATTGAATTGTTTGTTTGTAATACCAGTGTTGGTTCAAGCTAATCTCTGAAACAGTTGCCACAGATGAAAAAATCTAATAACATTTTAGCTCAACCTGAGGATCGAACCCGGGACTTTCGTGTTCCACAGTAGCGCTTGCGACCACTAGACCAACGAGGCAATCGTTCTAGCAGCTTATTTTGTATATAACCAAAATCTTACCGATATCTCTCCACAAAGTTCTGGAAAGGTATCCTGATGGGGTATCCGGTCTGTCTAATCTTGATGGTGTCCAACATGCCGGTGTACCGCAGTTGTGCCAGCACGCACGGCATGTCGAACTTCATGGGGGACTTCTCCCCGTTAGGCTTGATGCAGCGCACGAACCACGGGTTGCAGCGAGACATCGACTCCAAGAGCTGGTGGAGACTGTCACTGAATCTACGAATTAAAGACCATTAAAAATGTTAAAACAATCTTGGGAGTTTCATCCAGGCTTTGTAGTAATTATTAACGTTAACAATAAGTGTTCGACGTGTCCTCTTTGATGAATTTATTTTGTTTTTCTGATTTTCTTTCAAATATCACTCGAAAGCTTACATTTAACATAGATAATGTCTGCTCCATTGTACTACCACATCACAACTCAACACTCATTTAACAATCCGAACATTAACCGGAAAAGCCTAACAACTAGAACAGAGGTTAGCACACCAAACACGCCAATAAACCAGGCCATATCGTACAGACCGACGTTTAAAATATTGAACATTTCTTCTCATACGGATACACTCCGTACACCTGCCGGCATCAAGCAAAAATGATAAGAAATATCTTAATCAAGCTTTGTTCGCAAAAAGAGAACTGTCTCCCTAAATCAACACTGTAATAAAATGGAAAACTTTTATAAATCAATAGAGAACTAGAAACGATATACGATCTAGTCTAAGCCTGAGATCTGTGAACTCATAGGATGTCGAATCGTCTCCATGGACATCTTCATCGGCATTATCATTATCATAAACATCATCATCACTGCGTACCTGGCAGCGACAGTAGGTGTCCTGGGCTTCATGGTGACGAATCTCCCATTAGCTCCTCGAGGTAAGGTCTTGTTGGCATCATGCTGTGCGCGCAGCTGGGTGGACATCTCTGCAACGAGCGGCACTTCACTGCTGCACAGCAGTTCCAGCACATCTGCCCTTAAGGCATCGCGGTTCTTGTCCAGAAAGCCTTCCACGTTGTACCACACTTGACCAGCGTAATGCTTAATCTGAAAATTAAGTCGAAGATGAGATTGACGCACGTGACGTTCTCCCTACGCCGAGTGGCGTTTCGTCGAGAGGCATATCTAGCCAAAACAAAACAGTCGGCTACGACGTCATGTCGAGCTCGGGTGTTTTTAGCCTAATGTATTTTATTATGTAATAGCGACATGCCTTCATTTCATTATGGGGCTACGATTTTTAAGACAATTACAAAAAACGTATAATTTTCTCCACAATTTATTACTTAAAGTCATATTGGGAGTAAATAAGGTGGAAACAATTCCTATCAAAGTTCCAAAATCCATCTCGTATCTTTCTAGTTACAGTCACCATTATTTTTTTCTGAGTGAAATCAGAGTGCCGATATTATCTGCATAATGCATAACTGTATTCTAGTTGATATTAACAAGTACACATACACCAAACTCGTTAGCTCCCAGCCGTGGCCTGGAGTATAGTTCGTTCAGAGCGTGGTTGTAATGGCACTTCTCCAGGAACGAAGCGTCTGAAGCTCGCGGGAAGTTGCTTTCATCGTCCAGAAGGTGTAGAATCCCCACTGGCTTTTTACTCAACAGCTGGATCACTAGAAAATGACAAGTAATGTACATGTATCGATGAAATGATGCACATGATGCCTAGCTGAGTTTCTTGCTAGTTCTTCTCAGAAGGCTAGTCTATCCGAACCAGTGGTAAATTTTCGACATTCAAAATGCCTTACGAGGGTCCGAGCTGAAGAAATATTTTTCACTTTCATGTTCATTCACGCTTACCAAGGAAGTGGCAGCCACCACGTTCGCTGCAAAACGTGTGTAGCGAATTCCTACATAATGCATGAAAAAGCGCGTAAACAGCTTCTCGATGGCCTCTAACTGTGTTTAGCGGCCCTTTTGCGCCAAGCCTTAAAAATGGCTCAACCACGGGAATCATAATAATCACGACATGATTCAATGAGAGCTTCTCATCAGCTGAGTATGCGACTAGTGCGAAGAAATGTTTACAAAGTTGAAAAGTGATATAAATTTTAAGCGTTCATTGGTAAAAGTATAACGATTGTAGTATTTGTACTAGTGTTTTAAATTTCAAGGTCAAGTTTGTATACGAACGGTATTCAGAAAATTTCATAACTATATGAAAAATAAAAGTTAATGGAGAATTCGACATGTTACCTGGCGAGTTATCATTCCAAGTAAGGTTGGACCACTCCAACCGCTCCTTCTGGTACTCCAATTGCTCCAGTTTAAATATGTGTTTGTTGAAATAATGTTGTAGTGTTTCGTTTGCGTAATTGATGCATAGTTGCTCAAACGAGTTCTCTTCCAAGTCTTCAAAGCCGAAGATGTCCAGGAGAGAGATCCTATGAGCGTCGTGTAGCCCAGAGCGGTGGACTATCGAGTTGATTCGGAGGACCAGCCAATTGAAAAGCGAGGAGTATAGTGCTTTGGCAAACGCGTCTCTTGCGTCTAACGCCTGATCTATCGGGAGCGGCGAGCGCATGCGCTCAGCTCTAGCAGCCGTCACTCTTGTAGTCAAGGCTCTAGCTAACGCCTCCCCAGGTACTTTTAGCAAGTGCGCCGCCCAGCGCACCTCAGCCCCTCCCCCTAACTGCACCCCTTCTTGTCCGTGACGCAGCTGTCTTCTATGAAAGTACACGTTGCCTAAGTGCAAAACAGCTGCCAATACTCTGATTATGTCTTCTCTTTCCGAGTCTCCTATGCCAAGAACCTGCATGGCACCACATAGAGCGGACCAGTCGGCGCCTGCACCCGCTCCACCAGAATACCCACCCTGGTTTAAATAAAAATAGTGCTCCGCGGACAACAAGCCTCTTGCTCGTCGTTGCTCCTCATCTAAACCAGCTAATAATTCATAAAACACATGATAATTCCTCTCTCCGGGTGACTGTGTCACTATTCTAGATTTTTCTAATAAATAATGAGCTACTCTAGCTCCAGCAAGCGCGCCATCTTTAAAGTATAGTTCGAGAAGTTTCCCGAATCGACTAGAGTTGTGGTTTTTTGGCGTTCTGGCGTTTCCGAAGGCTTCTAGCAGAGGGGCTGCTTCGAGTATCTGTTCGGAGACAGGGGCGCGGCCGGGGGGCGCGGGGGCGACGGCGGCGAGGAACTGCACCGCCAGCTTGGTCGACTCGGTCTTGCCGGCGCCCGACTCGCCCGAGATGAGGATGGCTTGGGGCTGCGGCAGGGACGCGCGCGCCGCCGCCGCTATGGCAAACAAGTGAGGTGGGAGGTCGCCTAGTGCTTCCGCTGCGTGGTATCTGCAATTTGGAACCGAGTTCACAATTTATATAAAAAACATACACACGTGTAATTAGCCTGCTCATTGGGAATGTCGTAATATGTACCTCATTAATTAGTCAGCCTTATATAAAAGCAATGTAAAAGTCGCAAAATGTTTCGGTCTGAAACTGCAATTAATTGCGCTACAATTTGTTTAACGGGCAGTGTTCCGAGGAATTGTTTGACGTGCCTGCTGACACTTGCGGGTTCATTCATATTTCCTACACATTGGATGGGACCAAGATGGATGCACACTACCAAGACATCTTTCCCGAAGACGCTTAGGTGAGAATAAGGTTCGCACGTTAGAACACTAAGATCTCCTAAAAAGTTGTGTGAATATCTGAAAGAGCCGACTACGCGAGTAGGTAATATCTCTGCGGTTGCAAACGTGAACCAATAGGCTAATATAAATGCTTATCACCAGGGCAGATGGGGGGTTGTAAATAAATACTTCGATATAAATAACAAATTTATATAGTTTTATCGATAATCCTTACCTTCTAGCAGTTTGCAATCCATACAACGCATCGACAGGTCTGTAAGGGTTGACAGCAACTAATATGGACCCTGCGTATGTATAAATAAGGCCCTGTTCGTATCGCAGCTTGAGGTTCCATAGTAGGGCTGCTTCGTGCAAGTCTTGGAGTCTTGTCATGTCGTCCACGCCTGTGGGGCCGAGTTCCTCGCGGGGCCAGACTGGGTCGCCTTCATCTTCGCCGTTACCCATTTGGAGGGCGAAGGTTTGGGGCTGCGGAGAAATAAGCATTGTACTTATTTGGAACTTACAGGTTAGGCTGACCTTGAAAGAGTTTGTGTTCGAATTTTTGAGTCTGTGTCTGTATGGCGCGACGCGATAAAAAAACATGTGCAATAACCCCCACCACCCCACCTTTGGGTTAAATAAGAAACAAGAGCGGATTTACTATTAGAGTACTTTGTATATAGGTTGATTGAAGAGCAATTTTTCCACCGACTCAAAAATGTCCAGATGCTTAGTCGAACTTAATTTATTTATAACAAATTAAACTTTTATACAAGGTGTCATTCAAGAATAGTGTATATAATTGTTCCATTTCAAAATTAAATCTAAAGATGCCTAAAAAACCAATGCCTAATTAGAAGGAATTAAACTTATATTTTCTTTCACTAAAGATAATTATTAATATATGATTTTTCTACTTAGTTTTCCTATCAACATCTAAAAGAACTTTACTCAAACCGAACGATACACGCCATCTAACAACAAACCACCAATTATGGTTACAAAAACACATGATTTTCGCAAGGTTTGTGAGCAAATACAGCGGTAACGAGAGATGATCGCACAACTTTAGAAAGTCATCACAACAGTGAACAATCACTAACACGAGTTGTATAATTACACACGATGCCTACTGGCTGAGTTACACTTACTTCCCAAAAGGAGCGCAATATAAATGGCAGCAGTATGGAACATTATAATAGTCGCGTAAGGAACACGGCACACTGTTACGAAATAAATATAACTTAGCTCACTACAAGCAATACCCCAAGAATAAATTCTAACGTAACGATATCACGATATCTTCCTAATTTTGTATTGGAACGTAAATCTTTCTACAACTGCTGCTAGGGGCGCTTTACGTTCCCATATAATAATAATAATTTTATATGAATTCTATTATAATTTATCATCTTCTATACAGATAAATAAAATTTCAGTGTCTGTTTGTAACTGCAAAATAACAGTTTTACACTAAATGCATATGAAAGTATACACGGTACTGACATAGAAAAACCAATATATAAAAATTTTCTCTGTCTGTCTGTCTGTCTGTCTGTTCCGGGTAATCTCTGAAACGGCTGGACCGATTTTAACGGGACTTTCACTGGTAGGTAGCTAATGTTTCAAGGAGTAAGTTAGGCTACTTTTATTTATTAAAAATATTAAGGTTCCGCGACATTAAGGATGAAACTAAATCTACGCGGGTGAAACCGCGTGGCACAGCTAGTAAGTAAATAAAATTGATACCTGAATAAATAAACTTAATAACATGGAGTCCAAAATAGATGTTGGAGCTCTTTACAAAAACCATTTTATCGACCAATTTGAAGAACGTATTTCAGTCTACAGTCACCCTAACAATGATATAACACAACTTGAGGAGTTAACTCGAGTCATAACGACTGCAAACAATCGTATCATTTATCTCTCCGCACTTGACGTTTCGCTATCGAGATCACTCACAATATTACCTATTCATTACCCGCTTACTTGGCACGTTCGGTTTCAATTAATGTTAATAAAAAGCAATAGGTTTGTAACAAGATTAAATTTACGACGACATATGCACAGGTCTTTAGATTTGCATAACTAACTGCATATATTAACAGCAGTAATCGCGTGATCAGCAAGGTACTGTTAACTGACCCCCTAGACTTGCATTAGCACGAGCCGTGAATGAAATTAATATGACTTTGGTCAGACAGTTTGATAATAAACTACTATCAGTCGAGGACAAAAAATGTTGCAAGACTGCACGCGAAAATCAACTTTGTAAACAACGCATTAGAAGTTAGAAGTGGATAGACCAGTGTGCTGTGCTGGTTTTAAATAAATAATGATATAAATTATGACAAGTTTTTTACGGAGACATGCTGGCGAAGTAGTTAAGGTAGAAACCTGCGATGGAAGCGAAACGAGTTCTAATCCCACAGGTCTACTATATCAAAGAGCTTTTCGAAAAACTAAAGTGCAGGGTTGTCAAACAACGAGCTTTACGTCTAAGGAAGACACTGTGACTATTGGCGGCGAATCAATAATGTGTCTGAGAAGAAATTCATCCATTAAGAGTGTGTATTTTCTAGATATTGATAGATACACCTTCTGTTGAATCTCTCTCTGTGGAACCTAATCATCTACAGCGAACAGTGGGTTATAATTGAACTATTTCTGCAACTCCCTTCTGAGAAGGCATGAAGATACAATCCAGATCAGGACTTTGTGCTTTCAACAAATAAATTGGAAAAACAAAGTTACTTCGCAGCTAAAATGAGTTTTGTGGAAACTTACAACATCGATCTCAGAAAAAACTACAGCAATACTACGGTCCTAAGTGTTTTGAAAATAGTTTCAGCAGTAGTGGTAAAAACATTGTGCCACGATTAGCATAACAAATCGCACTGATATCGACTTGAAAAAAATTTGATTAAAGGAAGCAACTCTGGGAAACTAATTTTACAATACTATCGCAAGCACTGCTTTTAACCCTCGGCCTCGATGCAAAGAGAAGGGTTATTAGTTTAACGTTCCTTTGCGAATGGATTGATTTTATTTCTAACAATTTTGGAGTAATAAGTAGTTAATTACATTACTTAAGAGGACATCCAGGCACAAATCCTTCAGCCGAGGAAATACAGCTGCTCTTTTCTTGACTCTTCCTCTTAAATCATGCACATTTGAAGACATTTTTAACAGCTGATTATTTTCCCCACTGCTACGGTTCATCTGCCTTCTCGCCACTCTGCACTCCGCGCATGGTGTCTTGCAAAACTCGCAAGAGTTGCATGAATCGCATGAACTGCAAGAGCTGCAAGAATCTAGAGATTCTGACGACGCTCGTGGTGTAGGTGCGAATCGGACGTGCATCTGAATTTTCTTGTTAAACTGTTCGTGATCTATCAAACTGTTGTATCGCTTGAATAACGAAGATTGATCAACTGAATGGCACTCAATACAATAGCATAATACTTAATAGTGGTATAGGTTTGTTCGCGGGTTTCTCTTATTATAGTTATGACGTAACTGACATTAAAGTAAGATTCTGCCAGTCAGTCAACACGGGAGATTTTTTGTGAGATGGCATCAACAGAAAGTTAGTTTAAGGAATGTAAATGATTTATTAATTTTATTTTGTGGTACATCAAAAAAAAATAATCGGTATTGGGCTACTCAAAAATTGCCGAGAAACTAAAAACTGTTGAAATTCTTCCCGATTTTGTTACTATACCATACTACATAATAACAGGCGATTTCACTTTCTTCAATTTATGTAATGATTACGAGCTTTTAGACAAATATCTTTGAGATCAATTTATAATCACTTGGCCTTCTGAGACCCATCGCTTCACACACCACCACAAACAATTCACACACATTCCATCGCGTTTGAACTTGCGCTTAGATTCAACCACATCATGTCAAACTATTCCACAGAAGTGCACTACTTAAAGCCACAAGCGAGTAACTGACTCTACCACACAGTAGTTAAGTAAGATAGCTCGAACAACTGTTATACGCGCGAGGATAACGGCTGAGTTACTTGGAAACTCGGCGTGGAATGACAAGATGTGCCCAACATCCAACATATTGCTACATCTAACGAATATTATAATGTCAAATTACCAATTTTATTACGTAGTTTGACGAAATTATGCTCGGCTTAAAGTTATGCAAGCTCGCAAAAGTCAAGGGTGAACAGTGGAGTGCAGTTACTATGAATTACATATGACCTTACAATGTGTTACGTTCATATACAATGATTATGTATATTTGTTGCCAGCCCTCTCGTATCAGTATTGACACTGCGAAAGTGGCCAAGAGACGAAACAACAGCCTATGATAGACTTGAGTTGACACAATGGTCTGAATTGGTCTCAAAGGACAATAATTTAGAAAAAGAAATATGTTTGGGGTTCATGTTGTTTGCTTCATAATGTGTTAAGCCTATAGACAAGGACATGTAACCTCTGACTCCTGCACAAGCAACAATTTAGAGACAAGTGCTAGTTCAATAAAGACTATCCATAATTATCCATTGCACTTTTATGTTACTGTTAAGAGCAAAGTTTCGGAATTCTTGTTTCCAGATACTCATTTATTACCAAATTAACTTAGGTATCTAGTTTATAAGAAGGACCTCTTACTACGGATGGTGATTCGGCAGGACCAAGGCACCCTGACACTTAGAATCATCAATGGAAAATAGAGCCTCGTCGTGATGACATTGATTTCGTCTTTCGCTGCCAACACTACCCTATTTATAGTTTTTCTATAGGTAAGTACTAATATTATGAAGAGTAAAGATTTGCTTGTTTGTAAAGAATAGGCTATGAAAGATTGTACCGATTTAAAAAATTATTTCACTAATAGAATGTTGCTAAAAAATATCAATGAGTAAGTAGGATACTTAAACTATATTGTTGATCGAATTAAATTAACGATCTGTAAAATAACGCGGACGGAAGCTAGTAAGTAATTTATACATATATACCCACCATTGGGCGAGTGCCACCATCCCTACTATTTGGTGCCTTGGTGATAATTTGAAAAATACTTACTTCATTTACGATTTCTTAATCCTACCTCTAACTGACTTGCCAAAACTGCAATGGTATTGAGGCCAGCCAACTTTTTACCCAACAGCTGTAATTTCCTGTGATTACTTGTCCCGGGAAATGTCCAATTGCCCACATAGTTTACAATTGGAAAACGAACCGTAGAATATAGTTCGATCTCGACCCAAGCTTCATTGGCCTTGTACAGGTGTTACGTCACCAGTTACGAGTGCTCAACGAAAATAGTGGGGGGTAATTGTGCATGTATTTTATTCGCGTCGCGCTATTAAGACTGACGGAGACAGACTCAAAAAATTACTACTGTATATTCAAGGTCCGCGCTCATAAGTTGTGACGGCACCATATAAATGCCAACAAAATGGTTGAATTTATATTTCGACTTGCTGTGCCCGCGGTTTCGCCTGGGTTGGCTTCAAGGGCGTGCATTGGATTTTCAGAGGGGTAAGCATAAACAATAAGTAGGTAGGTTAAGTACATATCAATGTGGTGCGGCTGAGGTACATACGTCTTGGTTTAGACAGACACACATACAACACGAGTGTATTCAGTCATCACAAATGGTGAACACTGCTTAATAGCTGATATGGAATGCACCCTGGTGGGCCAACGTAACAAAATTAGCCTACACAAATGCTAACCTATACATCTATACAGATAAATAAAATTTAAGTGTCTGATTGTAATTCCAAAATTACAGCTTTTCACTAAATGCATATGAAAGTATACACACTACAAGTTTTAAATCTTTTTTTGTCTGTTTGTTTCTCAATAATCTCTGAAACGGCTGGACGGATTTTAATGGGACTTTCACTGGCAGGTAGCTGATGTTTCAAGGAGTAACTTAGGCTACTTTCACATCTCAAAAATATTAGCGTACCGCGACAATAAGGATGAAACTAAATCTACGCGGGTGAAACCGCGGGGCACAGCTAGTACTTACTGTACTATTTCTCATGAATCTGTCTACCATATACAAAAAAAATTTTTGAACCCGACAGATTTGAACAAACAAAACAACTCTGACTTTTTGTACACGTAAAGATTAGTTAAATAAATAAATAGCTATTTCAAGCATACCGTTTCATTATTTAGAAATACATTTTATTAAACCGAACGAAAATGTCGACACAAGTCACAACTTAGTAAAAAAATATAAGATTGAAATCTTAACAATGATTTACATGAAAATAAAGTAGAGATTTTGTGACGTTTATAATGATTTAAAAGTGAGGTTGTAAATGTGTAGCGGTGTGGCGAGTCAACTCTCTATCAACATTCCATAGGCGGCCTTGCGATCAGCATCTAAGAATGCCTCTTGGCAATCAGCTAGTGCTGTATCTACTCGTTTGAATCAAATAATAATATACAGGGCTTAGGCTCAGGCCTGTAAAAATCCCACATACCCTTCCGTCAATAAAAATAAATACATAGATATGAGTTGATAACCTCGTCCTTTTTTTGAAGTCAGTTAAAGAAAGGACTCAACTCCATAGACTCAAATCTTGGAAGGTTGACATTTTCCAAAAATAAAACATTATTCATTTAAGTTAGTTTCGTTAAATCATCATCTGCTGATGTGAAACTCATTTTTTTTACCTTCTTTGCGGTTTTTTAAATGCATTATATTTTTTTTGTAACTACCGTGTATTTTTTAAAACTACCGTGTATGTTTTATGAATTTAGTAAAAAGGTTGTTTCACAAAACAAACCTTCATTTAAAGTTTTAATAGCAATAAAAAATAAGTGAAGGAAAAATAAGTAAACGATGTTATTCACTTATGCAAAAATCTTTTATAGTGGCAGTAAAGTAAACAATAAAATTGTATGTGAGCAGAGTAACAAACAGGAACTACGCAAGCATCGTGATCTCACAGGTATACGTGACCTATAATTATTGCACGTTTTTTTTTATATTCCATTCCATTTATGAATCACTTCTTAAACTACCTATAATGTAAGGATTTGAAGTTAGCATAGAGTCTATGCTATTATAAATATTTATTTTGAGAGATTAGTCTATGGCATAGACTAATCAAGAAATAATTTAAATATTTTGGATTTAATAAACCTCCACCTTTGTTTGAGGTTGGTTAAAATATAATTTTTTATTTAAACAAAATTAAAAAATATTTTATTCTTGTTTATACATTTCCAATCCATTAAGGAGTTCCTATGAATTCAACCTCAATTTCCCCTGTGTTGCTAAGCTCCAAAAGAAATATAGACAAAAGTTTATTTACATTCATCTCGGTATAATTATGAGCGCAAATACCCATTCTAAAATTGTATAAACTCTATACAATCATGCTCAGCCAAGACCTCGCCTGACCTTCGCTCATTCAACTCATTGCAAAGCTCTGACCAGTATTGCCAACAAAAATAATAAAACACCTGAGGTTAGAAACTCCTTGAACTTTAATCTTTTTGTGTTGTAGTAACTCTTCAAGTATCTTAGTGAATAGGTAAGAAACAGTTACCTGTTTATTGTCAGACTCCATCGTGTGTATTCTAAATTTGTTCATTAATATAACCTACATACTTTTATATTTAAATCATCATTGTATTTATGGGTAGGTAATGTATAATTACTATTTATGATTCTAAGCCGCTCTAATTGCTTTTCCCTGATTATTTCACACATTATTCTTAATATTTATGCCAGCTTTGCATATTTGGTCTTTATGCTTTGAATGCACTATAGTATTTTTTTGAGTTTGTTTGGCCCGAGCATGAATGCGCAATCCTAAAGAATATTTTGACTGGGAGCTCGAAACTCGTGACGGCCTGTAACCTATTAGTCTGAGACTAAAGGTATAATATGGAGAGCTTACCTGTCCACTGACGAGGGCGCTGACGAGCAGCACCCGGGCAGCGCGGTGCACCTCGAGCAGCGAGCCGGGCAGCGGGGCGGAGGCCCCCGGCGGCTGGAACCACACCGCGGCGCCCTCCGACCACTCCGGCAGCCCCCCGGACCCCGCCATTCTGCACAATCAAAAACATTCCTTAACAAACACATACTTACAAGTTTAGAAGATTTTTATTAATAAAAAGAGATGATTGTACAAAATGATGAAATACTTAGATTTACTCTTCCAGAAGAGATTTAATAAAATGTTATCCATTGGATACAAACAATATTGAAGAAACGTAGCGAAGACATCTGTTTATCGGATTGTAAACTTACAAGGCTCTTGATATAGACTCAGATTTAGATATAGAAAATCAAGGAAGCTTAAGCAAGGAGGATAGACATGACTTGGATAGGATTTTTGACGAAGATGTTAAAATTGTAACTGACAAAAAGTTAATATTCTATCAGTTGATAATAACATGTGTTACTAAACACAGCTGATGTGAGTACGTGCCAGACTGTAGGGGAAAAATATCCAATTTACAAAACAATCAGTTTTGCAATGCGGAAGAATATTTTTTCGTCGACCATAATAATAATATCGGCCGTGTGCATCTCTGTCAGACAAATTACGTACTAATTAAGTTGGATTGAAATTGTGGATTTGTGGCTATATATGTAGTATATACTATATAATAGTGATTTATGCTAATAGGTTGTCGTAAAAAACACTGATACATAAAAAATATATTTATTTAAATTAAATAGCCCTTAAATTAATAACGTTTAACAAATATTTGCTTAAAACAATGATTTAACTTTAAAGGTATATCGGACCTGCAGGGTACCCGCAGCCGCAGGGGCAGTCGGAAAGCGCAGGCCCGCAGCAAATAGGGGGTGGAGGAGGCGGCTGTATGCATACAGGGGCTGGTGGTGGCGCTTGGATGCAGAATGGAGCTGGTGGGGGAGGCTGGACGGTCATCGGGGGCGGCGGAGGCGGCTGGACACATACAGGTGGCAGTCCTGGTGGTTGTATTGTCATGGGAGGAGGCGGCGGCGGCTGGACGCACATAGGCGGGGGAAGCGGCGGCTGGACACTAATCGGTGGAAGAGACGGCACTTGGATCATCATCGGCGGCAGAATGGGTGGCTGCACCATCAGCGGAGGAGACGGCGGGGGCTGCACTGGCATCGGAGGTAGAGCCGGCGGCTGGATCATGATCTGACCGAGCGGAGGCGGCTGCACCACTATCGGAGGTGGAGGGGGCAGCTCGATCACTATCGGGGGAGGCAGCGGCAGGTCCAGGTATATCGGGGGCGGGAGGGGTGGGTTAACGTACATCGGGGGAGGGGGAGGTGGCGTTATACACATGGGCGGTAGCTGCGGCGGTTCCACGCAGATAGGGGGGATAGGAGGAAGAGCTATCGTCATCGGGGGTAGCGGTGGAGGGTTGATGAGCATCGGCGGACCTGGAGGTGGGGCTACCGTGAGCGGTGGCGGGAGGGGTAGCTCTAAGAATATCGGTGGTAGTGGGGGTGGTGTGACTGTCATCGGAGGTGGGGTGGGCAGGGTGACATAGATAGGTGTTGGTGGGGGAGCTGGTAGGGCGAGGGGGGAGGCGCAGGGACAAGCGGGAGGAGGGTAGCCCGGAGGCAAGCTGGGTGGCGGGTATGGTGACACTGCATAGTATTGGGCTGAGGTGTACTGGAAAGATAAAAAAATAGTTTAGAAATATAATTAAAAATATATTTAAACAACTCTGAAAAAATTTAAATAATTTTTGTTACACTTACTTGTATTACTGCTAATATTAAAACAATCATACTGTTTATTATCGCTCTTGGCGACTAATTAATGTTCGAATAATAACACATCCCCATTTTATACTTCACTATTGCCTAAATATTCGATGCAATGAGTTGCACGAGCAAATGTTTATCTCACTATCAGCATATTTATATCGTAAGGCAAATCAAGTAATATATAAACTGTAATAAACGATAGGGCACGTTCTATGGCGATTTCTAGATTAAGTTAGCAAACATCAACTAAGCACGATAACGAAAACTTAAGTTGAATTCATTCGTGAAATAACTTTATGCGATAAACTACATGTTTTCCATTTGTTTTTCCTTTATTTTGTGTTTGTGTGTGAATTAGTATTTGGAATGTTATTAGGTATTACTAATGGACCTGCCAGACTATACAAGACACGGGTAAGTATAAATACCATATCTTCTCATACTACAAATTTGAGGTTTTTTATTTTTGTGTTCTATTTGGTGTTCCTTATGCAAGCCATCGATTATTAGAGCAAATAAAAAAAGAAGAAAACATCAGGAAATTTAAATATACTATTTTTCACCAAATTTTCGGGAAATCCTGGATCTTGTCACTACATACATATGCTCACGCCAGTTTTCCCCGAAGGGGTAGGCAGAGGTGTTGTGATTTTCAACACCCACATTTCACCGAAAATGATTAAGTGCCAACGTGACAGAGGGTGAGTCCATCGCCGTCTCAGGCACTATACGTCTTTGAATTATTTCTCAGACATATGCAGGTTTCCTCACGATGTTTTCCTTCACTGTAAAACACGTGTTGTGAAATAACTGTACATAAGTTTTTAGAAAAACTCATAGGTACAGGCCCCGCTGGGATTTCTACTTCTTTAATTCCTATTCCTAGTTACACGAAGTACGCTATAGATTTTTTATTTTCTTCATCCTTAAACCTATGAACGTCAGGAAAGATCCGTGTATTCTTCATGTCTCATACTTATAGTTAAAACGCGGAACGTAAACATTTAAGAACCCATTTAAATGAGCTTATTATTTGAATGAAATCGGATATTGCGCATCAAGAAACTCGCCAAGCGTGCGCAATGCGCACACGACGGCGTCTGTAACGTCAAAATTGACGGATTTCACTTTCCTTAATAGGCTCGCATTTAGTTCGTGATTATTATATCTAACGATGATATTAAACGTAATATACAGTGGATCAATTACAGAAGAATGCTTACTGAATCTCTCTCAATTCCCTCGCCTCATTCATCATGAAGTGAATTACGAAACCTTATATTTAGACCAAAAGTCTGCCTCAGAATAAGTCTGTTCTGCACACACGTAAAATTTGGGACGTAGGAGACACAAAATGTCATCTGATTTCGAAAATGAATTGACCAAATTGCAAGTTTCTCTCCCAAAGACCTACAGTCTTAGACATTTAAGCTTAATTAATGCGTCCTTGTTCTTAAAGTCCTGACACACAAACAGTTCAATGAATCCGGGAAACAATAGTATCTAACACTTCCGTCTACCTAGACGTGGATTGGAACGTCCTGATGAATATCAATTTACAGTACCCGGTGAAATGTGAAAGGTAGCGAGCTTTAGGCCGAGTATAGAGTTATAACAAGTAGTCTCTATTCGGTCGGGTTGGCCGTTTTGTATTCTAACATCGGGTTGACCTCGAGGCTTTCTCGGACGTCAGGTGCCTGCTAATGATACGATGGTCGGGAAGGAAATGCGTTTGATTGACCCTTATGAGGTACAGGTTACTGTAGGCCTAGACAAAGTAACTTTATCCTTGCGCTTCGCTTATAGAAACGACACAAAATTTATGGGAATGACACTTGCCTCGTGCCTGATTTATGTAATTTCCAAACACTTTGTAACGCTTCTATTAGCGCAAGCGCTAGAGAATACTGCTCCGAAGAGTATTTAACTATAATTTCGATTCGTAAATATTTAAAAATCTTCGAAAGTAATAACGTATGTTGCGTTTCGAAGTGAATAGTCCCATCCAAACTTAGCATTGCAGTTTCGGGTTAACATTTAATTCGGCAGAAAGTATAAATTAAGAAGCAAGATTCCAAAATATGTTGTAGTTTGCAACACGGTGCTACAGATCTCTAAAACCCAACGAAGTGAAAAGACATGGCGGATTAAACTACGTTTAACATTCGAAGCATTCCGACAATGGCTCCGCATAGCGTAAGGTGGAATAAGCTATAATCGTTCGGAATGTCACGCTTGGCTACGTTTTGGATTCATATTATTGCGGTACTTATAACTATAACGTCGTAGCGTCGTCGATATACGTTTTCATTGTAACTGTTTCTTTCATTGCTACAGTAATTTTACGCTGTCCAATCCCGTCTCACAAGTCTAAGGTCAGAATCCACCCTTTAATGGAGTGAGAGGTTAGGAACGAGAAAATGAGAGGTTAGCCCACTAGAGGAATGAATCACACGAAATGTAAACCCTTGAGCGAAATTACGTACTTTTGCGCGCCTATCGTTGCAGCAATCTGATTTGACATTATTTCTGTCAAAATAAAGACAAGTAACGCTTGAACCAACAAAGCTAAAAGCTTTCTCAGTAAGAAACGACTTTTTGTGGTCTGCGATCAGTAATTATACATTAGTCAAGGAGGCGAATGCGTAAATAAGCCATTTAAACTAATTGACGTTACGTAATGTTACATACAGTGTGATTATCAAAAAATGCGGTTTAGCTAAGAATTAGCCGCTATTACCTACCAACGTTTTGTTACGTGAGCGGATCTTGTATTAATTCGAGTTTATATTTAGAATAATTTATACGAAAATGAAGAATAAAGTGTGGAAAAAAAGAAGATCGTGCAAAAGAATATTTACTCGACGCATTTAAGTAAAGTAGGTAGGTTTTGTCATAATCACTTTCATTTTAGATGTTCTAACAGATTCCGCAGATGCTGCGAATAAGTAGGTATTTGCTTACTTGGTGACATAAGCCGTGGCCTTCACCTTTTGTCTTATGTCTTGAAGTGCAAACCGAAACGCCGTCGCAAGAAGGCAATCGACGATTATGTTTTTTTTTTTATAAATACCGTCATTCCATAGGTATCCGTGATGTAAGCCGTCGAAGGATATTTGCTATATACATTATTTGTAGGAATCTTTAATTTGAAATTCGAGTTTGTAGAAATCCTTGTTCTTAATCATTCAGTGTTTTGTCTGCAGATTTTTTTGCCAATCTTTCCAGCACACACATGCAACCTTATCAAATTGATGTCTTGTATCGATCTTCATTGTCATCTATGTATGCATTAAACATCTTGGGACTAAAATATATATTTATTGCAGTCGTAAACAGAAACTTTGTCTCATTGCGCACTAGACAAAGCAAATTCCTTTAGAGTTCATGTAATCACCAAACGTTGCATGGTGTAAATAAGAATTTTAATTACTGTAGCCGTGAGTGAACAGAATTACATAATAGTTTACATCCCCAATAATACGGCGCAGCGGCTGAATAAAGTGCAAGCATAATTCATTGTTAAACGCTGGGTATCTGATGCGTTGCGTAAGTTGAGTGTGGGATCCGGGGCAGAGACAACCGTGTTAGTGGAACAATAGGGGTGGGAGGCGCGTAGGAAGAACATCTGCAAATCTTTCTAATAATGCCATTTTATAATTTTATAGTCAGAGGTATAATTACTGCGGCAACGCATACACAATACAGTTTATTGTTCTTAACACAGCAGAGCAGGTTGATTGTTTTGTTTCATATGGATGATTCTACATTGGGCACTCTAGATCTTGGAGAAGTTAACCATAGAGTGTACATTATGAAGATATTGTACAAAGTGATGTACATAGATTTAAATTCATCTAATTCTACAGAAAAATAATAAAAATTCCCCAATGTATGCAGAATTACACTTCATTGGACAATTCCAAATACATGGCAATAAATGATTCCTTCATTCTAGTTGCATTATATGTAGTGCCCGGTTCTGATGTTTAAATGAATGAAAACCTTTCACTATTAGTGTCATTTTTCACTTTACTTACTAAGCGGAATTCTTTTTCACATGGAACCGTTCAATACTACTTACTAGATATTCAATAAGTGAGTAGATAACTTAAAATCAATCGGCACCATTCACCGACCACGAAAAGTGAACTATTTCCCAAATTAGACATTGTTACCTACTATAATAATTGAATTAAATAATTCTATAGGTGACAAAGTGACCAAGTGGCGTAAAATCACCGAGTTGACACAATGGTTGTTTAGCAAACAAGAAAATAGCGTGGTTCCGGGCTGATTGTGATTCAGCATGATTGCTACACAATCTTGCTATTAATAAAGAATTATTTTATTAAAGCAACAAAGAGAGAGTTCGAGTTAGATTGTTTTGCTTTAAGATAAATGTGAAGATTCTTACAGGGTCGACAACGCTAGCGTAGATATAGATTTGAGAATGTTGAAACGTCGTCACTGGACCTTGAGTTTCAGCGTAACTCAAAAGGTGTTGATCGTCTTTGGCATTCAACCAAAACCCGCCTTCGAAAAAGTATCAACACATTTCGAGCCACGAATAAACCTAGGTCAAGCGACGACGTTGTACATGTCAAAACCTATACTAGGGGCACTAGATGTAGCCATAGTGGTAAGTACCTTACTACACTTACCAACAGGTGGGTCGTAATTCGTATGCTCGTTTGCCATATTAGCCTAAAGCTATTATACATAACTATGCTAACTTTGAAATCATAGTTACTTCGGAAAATAATCAGTCAGATTCCTTAACTTCATCAATAATCACGCATTCCTACATTGTCAGCTTAATTATTGTCTTTTTAGATGATGACATAGTAATTCGATAATGATATATTACATAAAATTTTCGTACTTGCTACATATATGACTGCAGTAGATATCAATTTTATTCATGCTCGTTTATTTTATTTCGATATGAACTAGAATTGCTCTGTGAATTCAATTTCGTCGTGTTCATCATAATTTAGTGCGATATCATCACGATCTTGCTTTTCAGTGTTTTGGGAGGCAATCAGCTTACAATAGGGTTTTTATGTGGTTTGTATGTAGGTTGATGATATTTTCACTACAAGATCAACCAACAATCACGTTAACATCAATTCAAATATGAGATAGTAAACCTCAAAAAAAGTTGAGTAGCATTCAGTTTTGTGCATAAATATAGTTAAGTTTATGCGAACGCGAATTTGACCATAAAGGTCAAATTCGCGTTCGCATAAACTTTTCGCCGCCTCCGATGTTAGATCAACGCAAAGAGAAATCATTCTATCGTATTGTTTTCTATTGTTAATTAAACTTTTATCTTCATCAATTAGAGTATCGTGACTATTATCATTAATGTCTGGTGGACTAGTTTAACTCCTAGAGGTAAAAGCCAAGTCAAGGGCACAACAATTAGACCATCAAGTTCTAATAGCCATAACTGTCGTAGCGTAAGCTCCCCTACAAATTGGTTTCATAACTAGTTACTCCAGTTAATGCGATCGGACCAGTTCTAATGGTATCTGTCATCGTATAATTATTGCGAAATGCCTTATGAAATGCACAATTGTAATTCCTGTGGGTCGTAACAACTGACGTGTCATTAGTGTCATGTCATTACTGTTTTGTTTATGTGGAGGGGATCCATTATGTGTATCTTTATTGTATACAGTGTCTTGCACTGCTTTATTCTTAATCTTAGACTGCATCGTTGGTCTAGTGGTCTTGGTTGCGATCCTCGGGTCAAAGTGTTATTGGGTTTTCCACTGTAATTAGTAGGCTTAAAAATAATTGGCGAAATTTGGGAGTACTATAAATACACCTCTGCTTTCGTCAAATTATTATTATTATTATTATTATTATAAGCCCTTTTGCAGATATTTTACGATTGGTTCGGTTCTTTAGTTGTTTTGTTCGTTTGTAATATCTGTGTGCTTTGTTATAGCAAAGGCCTCCTCCAACTGACTCCATGTTTTTCTTTCTTTGGCTAGTGTTGTCCAGGTACCGCCCGCCATTGCCTTAATTTCGTCGACCCATCGCCTGAATGGTCTGCCCTGTTTTCTTTTCCTGTTCCCTGTGTACCAGTTCATCACTATTTTCGACCATTTGTCTTTTCCTCTGATTGTGTGACCTGCCCATTTCCACTTGAGTTTTTTGATGCTTTCGTCAAATACACGTGTATAAAACTAATCTAGAAGTCACAACAGCATTGTATGATTTGTTTGTGGTGGCACGTGTGGTTTAGAAATTAGCAGCAAACACATCCACTCTTTAACGCAGACCAGTTTGCCTTTGCCAATGACTTTTTCAAACATTGCCTCGAAGAAAATCATCTACTTTAGTGCTTAAATTACAACTTGTTGTTTATGTGGTTATGTCTTTGCGCTACTTTAAGTATATTTTTAGTAATAAGTAAAGATATATGTATGTATGAATGTTATTTAAAAACTTATAACGATAAGTTGTTCAATGTACAGGCTTGCAAGAAATACGTGTCAGTATACAGGGTGTCGGAGAATTCGAAACAGTAGTCTTATAGAAGTTGTAGGGTTATATGAATATAGCACTATGTTGAAGTCTTAAATATCTAGCTCCAACGATAACGTAGTTATAAGCTATAGTCGAAGAGCTCGCGGCCTTAAGCCGGGTTGCATTTACGCGCGGCCGCGTTCACCTACATTACGTACGCGGTGATAATCTACGTAAGTATAGGTAGGTACCTACTTCAAATCAATTAGTTAACTGACCTTATTTATGACAGGATACACCTTAGTCTGGACCATATCACTTCACTCACATACAAAACATTGTTATCACTAAATGGGCAAGTGTTCGAAATTGCGCCCTTGCACATCCAAACAAGCCTGAGCTTGGACTTCCGTTATCCCTCAGCCGTTGCACAACTCTCATAAGCACTCTACCTGAAGAGGGCACGCACTCATCACTTCGATGACCGTAAAAGTCCAAATAAAAACGCAACGCTTCACCAGTATTACCCCTTGCAGCTTGCTATTGCATAGGCCAAAACCATGTCGGTATACTGAACATCTGAGTACTGAAAGTTCGCCATGATAATACTAATTAAGTAGGTACTAAGTACCTAACAAACTAACGAGAAAATGAAAGTAACAAGGTCACGACGGAAACAAAAAACTTTGCTTAGAAGCACACGCCCGCGACCATTATCCGAATTAGACTGATTTTGAAACAAATAAATAGGTACTAAATCATAAAAGTGCGAATGAATTAGGGGTGTCACACACTTTTTTCAAGATACAACTTTTAACATACGAATTATTTTGATTTAGTTTTGACTCCGACTGGTAACACAATATGTGGATTAGACATCGCTTATCAAGCGTAGACGTGCCGGTTCTAATCCCGGTATCAAAACATTACCCATTTCCCCTTGGTTTAATTAAAAGTAGTGCTATCTCTTTTTGTGATACAGATATCAAAAGGGATGGACATAATTTTAGTCAGAGTTTGGTCTAGTGAAAATGAAAATGAAAATGGAAATGATTTATTCTGTTTAGGCCCTGGTAAGGCACTTATGAATGTCGAATAATTTACCACCAGTTCGGAAACTAGCTTTCTGAGAAGATCCGTAGAATGGTTTAGACGATGTTTTGTAAAAATAAACATTTTTCAAATTCATTCTTTCTTTTTATTTATTCACGTTAAGAATAAAATTAAAATAAATTAAGAGCGTGAATTAATTTAATACATCCGAAGAGGGTTCGTGGAACAAGTAGAGTCAATAGACCATGTTCGACAGCCCTAATACAGTTCTATCATAGCGGCGCGGCGCGAGGGCACGTACGAAATAGGGATGGGATGGGACGCTATTATCGATAGACTTATCGAAACATAAATTAAATTACTGAATACGGATAATAAAAACAAATTACAGAACCGATTTAATAAAGTTACGTTATTATGTAGGTACAATTTACATAGTACGTGATATTAAAAGATATCTCGGGTACTCTTGTTTAAAATTGTGTTGTCTTTAAGTGAGTGCTCTACTACAAGAGTAAATTATTGAATCTGTAGTCAGATGATAATTAAGGTAAGTAGTTTATTTAATATCAGAATCCTATAAAATCACAAATTGTATTGAGAATTAGAAATACTCTACCTAACTACATTACATTTACCTACAAAAGTTCTACTATCCAATTACTACAATAACGTAAGTACTTTCACTTAGTCTATGCGAACAATGAATTGGTATTTACTACTAATTAATAATACTACGCTTGTTAAAAGGAAGCATTAGGTACTTTTTCTTTTAATCGAGTGATCGATAAAAATAATCCCACCACTAATAAACACACACACGAATAAACACACACACACTAATAAACACAAAGCGTGCCGCGCGCTGCCGAAAGTCGCCGCGATATCTGTTTATTTGCACGTGCCGCCTGAACTCAAAGACACCGCGCTCTTTTAATGATGCCGCGCGGTGTCTTTGATATCGTACCGAAAAGCCGGCAGTAACTTTGATTCTTGTGGCGGCATTTCTTTGTAAATCATCGGTCTGTCTTTTACCTAATTCAATTGAACCCGTTAGAGGTTATCAGAGTTCACAGGAGTATGAACTGTAACGATGACCTCAAAAATCATAAAAATTTTAAGAAGTAGATAAATAGTTTCGAAAACAGGTTTCATGGGGTTATTTCAGGAACTATTCGTGGGAGAAAAAAAATTAAAACGTAGTTAGATTTCAGGTGAATAACTTTACGTTACAGCTGACTTTTATGCGAAAATAAGGTATTGAAATGGTGAAGTTTGAACGTCAATTACTCGAAAACGGAAGAAGATATTTTTGTCGTAATTATTTTAAATGCTTCCTAAAATTATACCCTATCACACATTTTAAGAGCTGACCGGAATTAACCGACACCCTGTATAGTAGTGGTGACTTGTGCCAAGTTTGTGCCTTTGGAAACAAATATCGATGGCCATGAAAGGGCCAAGGCAAATTGCACAATCAACTCGACGTAGGTGTAAAATTAATTTGTTTGCGACGTGAACAATGGTCTGTGGGATGGCCATACAATTTAACCCCTAACACAATAGCGCATTAATAGCCATGTGTCATTACAACTTCGTACTCCCCACAAAATCACAAGAACTATACTAAAATACATATACAATAAGGCTCTCGCGCTTAATAAAGATACCAATTTATCTTGACCTAAAACTTTTGATTCAGTAGATATAAGACAGACGACACATGAAGACAAACGAGTGAGCTCAAGTTAGGCTGGCCTTAGTCATCGTGGTAGAAGTCCACGTCGAGACAATGACTAATTGGTGGCTCGTCATTCCATCATACAAAGAACGCACGATTACTATAAAGAGGTGTCTATAATAACACATTGAAATGATAGGTGCTCATTCGTTAATCATTGAAGATGCTATACAATTTTGTTAAGTTATTCGTTTTAATAAAGGAATTGGGTTCTTATTAAGTTAAATGGGGCATGAGAAATGCTCGCATGTCGATACAAATGAATGAAACGACTTCTAGCTGAGAGCTGAATACTAATGATTGATTGAAATGTTAATGATCACGTTACGGGTAGATTAGTTGACAATGTCGTTATAAATAGAGATGGTGGAAGCGAATTGCTTCGGAACAATTATCTTGGGAACGTTAATTGTTCTCGGGCATCGATTCGAGACAGGTTTTAAGAAGCTACTTAATAAATCAATGCGTTCATTAGTATTTCTCTTTCACCAACTCATCTAATCAATCCCAAAATCATCAAAATAGAAAAAGTCTATTAACAAACGGATGAAAGCGAATACGTTAATATGCATTTATGACAGAATTTATTGAAAAAATCAAATCAAAATATAATACAGACAGTATTGTTACGTGGAACAAAAGCACAAATGTTTTCTTAAGAACTCGTACGGTGATTTACACAACAGTTTAGCATCTTAGTTACAGTACAGAAGATATTCACAATCGAAATGTTTCCACCGAAATGGGACAGGGTCGATTTCAAGTGTGAGAAGTTTTAACGTCAATTGTTACGCATATTTGATCCTTCTCAGTTGTTTCAGCTTTATAAGATTTATATATACTAATATTATAAAGAGGAATGGTTTGTATGTATGTTTGTAACGAATTGGCTCAAGAAGTACTAAGCCAATTTAAAAAAAAAATTCACCATTTGATTGCTACATTATCACTGATTAATAAAGGCTTTATTTGAAACCGCGTGACGTCCGCTAGTATCTTAATGAAGTTCTTTGGTAAATTTGCAGTCCATTTTCGGAAAAATTGCAAGTTCCTAAGAAAAAATTTAATCCAATAAAATATAGATAGTATCTGAATTTACGTAGTGTACCTATGTGATTATTTATACAAAGATAACATCGTACATACACATAAAAGAAGATTAACTCTGAAGGCACGATGTTGATTCATAAATTTCCCTTAGAAGAAAGTATTGGCACATACATGTAATGTTTACTCAACAATCGGTAATAAAATTTTACAACTTGCCGATGAATCTTCATAGCAGTCTTAACGTATCTATACATCTACACAGTGTTATCCGGGTCGCACAAAAAATAATACTATTTAGACGACTAGTTCCGTGGCACCAGACTTGTAAACCAGTATATTTCACGAAAAACATATTATTTTTGTATCTATACATTCTTTAATATTATTACCTGGATGACTGAGGCTAGCTCGTTTTCTTCAAATTAAAACTAGCTAGATCGATTTATCACCCCAGAAACCCGCTGCACTCAAAAATATCATGAAAATCGTTGGAGCCAGGGTCGAGAATCAGATTATATTATATACATACGTACACGAAGTACTCGTTAAAAGGTATTAGAGATAGATAGATAAATTATGGAATGGATGACTTCTTCGTATGGTACACTAGGACTGTTTTTACATTTGTTCGTTCTTTTATGCAATATATGCGACTTCTATGTGTCATTTCGTAATTCCTGCTTAACGTCGAGTGATATGTAATATGGTTTTATAGCTTTAATAACATGCGTAGTGCGTACTATGTCAATGTCAATTGTTTCGTTCACACTTTACTCGTGCGCGAGTAAAGTAAGTAATTCCAATCATGTTTCAATTATATTATACTGGATAGGTATAAAAGAAAACATGATTCTTAATTTAATAAATAGAGTTTACAAAGTACTGACTCATATTGGTAAAAAGCACTATTTTCTGCCATGTGTTTCCACAGGATTGAATCTTGATTGTCAAGCGTGAATAATGAATAGTTTTAATGAAGCAGAAAAAGCAATTCTTGCACAATCGTATGTATTTATCGATATTTATTGGAATTGGTTTCTAACACTGCGAAAACTACCTTCAAATGCAAAAAGATGAAGAAAACACACCAAATTCCAAATAACCTAAAATCAGCTACTTTAAATTCGCCTGCCTACACCACCTGACGAAAGTCACTGACAGTGTTAACGTGTGTTAAATTCTGCCAGAATGAAATGAGAGAGAACAATTGTTATTCTCGCGAGTGCGAAGTCTCGTCTCGTATCTTACTTTCCTATACTTCCGCGAGACGCATCGACGTGCGAGTGCGAAAGGAAAGTTGTCATTAGTTCGCCCTCCGATAGCGTTGCATGACGGATTGCCTCACACAGCAACGAGAAATACAACCTCGGTACTTACATTGAGTAACTGACCTTTACTCTGCCTTCCTTTTTGACACACATGGACATTAAGAGCAGCTGTGTCGCAAAATAAAAACTAAGTGCCGTTCGACGGGAAGGGAGTGCCGCTAGGCTCGCATCTAGGGCCCGTGTCCTATTTCATGGTTGAATAGTTGTTAATGTTATAGCGTGTGAGAATTATTTTTTCTTTTAAATAGGCATAATAATGGTATATCTATAAAACTGAACTTAAAATAAAAAAAAATGAATAATAAAAATTATTTACTTGTAAACTGTAATACATTTGTAGTTTTGTGACAATGTAAAGATACTTATTTAAGAAAATTATCCTATTATTCTGTATGTTATACTGACACAGTAATTGATCATTAAAAACCAATAAGACTGTGTGAAAATAAAACGATACGGCATCATCATAGCCACCTCAAAGGTATCTATTACACCGACATCATAGAGGTAACAAAAAAACTAGTTGGTTAAATTAGAAAATTACGCCAGATGGTTCGCACAAACTTTCTATCTGCGTAACATTTCTCTATTATATTATTAGCCATAACTACTATATTATGCACACATATTAGACATATTTACATAATAAAATTGAGTGGTCAAGCACGTGGCGAATCCTCTCAATTTAGGGTGAGTGATTGAACATACATAGGCACTTACATACATACATATAACGTGGCATAATAAGCCTATACATCATTTACTTAAGAGCGATTACCAACCGGTCTTCTAAAGTATTACTTCAAAATTCGGTCCAAATTTACATAGCATTCTGTAGTCTATCAACATTATAATAGATTTTAATTAGAACGAACATTAAGGTACTTTCATTTTCTCTAAAGAATAACTGAAGTACCATTAGTTTATTACACAGCACAAAATGTATTAGTTCATTAATAAACCAGGTCTGTAAATAAAAACTTTCATCACAGCTAATTAAATAGAACGCAATGTAATCAAAAAAATTGTCCAAATGTATTGCAGCATCTACTGTATTGAGTTATCTTTCTGATTTCAAAGGGAATTTGAAATTTTGAAATCCTTATAATTTTGATTTTGAATAATTATCACTTTAAGATGATCTAGATACCAAATCTAGGAGGTTTGAGAGCACACTTGGTTTAGGTTCCATCGTTATCAACAGTAACAACACGAGGCGATATAGTAGTAAATATAGAAAACTAAACCATTACCTTACCAAATATATTTGTAGACCCAACAAATAGTGAAGATTACACTGTTGGTACTAGACTTAGAAATGCACACCTTTGAGAAGTAGAAGACATGCTTATTAGCGCATGATGAAACGGACTTATACTTAACCTTTAACTTCAAGCCTTGGAGATGGATAAAGTATCCAAGAACCTACAGATCTCACATCGCATATACAAGAATTGAAACAGGTACCTTAATGAGGGTGTGGCACTTGTCCGACGCTTTCTTTTACAACACGTAATACTTTTGCAACCGCTGGCATTTCAACGGAATTTGAAGAATTTCTGAACAGTTGGCGCGGTTAATCGGTGAAAAAGTACTCTTTTTACGAGTTAACGAGTAGTTAAATGTTATTTGTAATGCTTAATAATGTTCGAATTTAAAGTATAACGACGACATTCTTGTTCGACCAAATTCCCAAATCACCTACCTTCCGATAGGAATATATAACCTTACTCGTCAAAAACACGAGAAAAGCCTTCAAAATTTGTTTTGATTCGTTCATTGACTCCATTTACTATTGTTCTGAAATCTCAAACAAACCGAAGACGTATTTTAGGGAACGTAACGAATTGGGTTATGTACTTAACGAACAGTTGAGCCTACAGCAGTAGGGTTACCAGATTACAAAGAGCTATTTCTTAAAAATGCAGTGGAATTGAAGCATGGAAATGGGAGGATATTATGTACATAAAGAGAATCAATAAAGGATTCGAGAACTCCCATAATAATTTATACACATATGCCTGTATTTCCTAAAGTGGTAGGCACATGTCGTCAGCAATGTTTAAGTCCCATGTGGATAGCAGCCTCTTGCAATTAACCGGGCACTAATCCAAACTCCGGGCTGTTACTAGGAAGTTACAAATGGAAAAATCCAACAACACTTTCCTGACCCGGGGATCGAACACAGGACCAACAAGCCACGTTTGTGACTACGGATTAATATTTTATCAATATGCTCTAAGACTAGGATTGTGAAAACTGTCATCTGATGACCCTATACAGGTAACATGGTCTACATTAAACAGCTAATCGGTAACCGAAAGTCGTATTCAAATTACATCTGTCTGTATATAAAGGGCTACTATACGATTGTCTTCAACACGACACAGTGCTAGACAATCTCCATCGTCGACATAGCCACGAACTCTATCACAAAGACCGCTGCAACTGTTCAAGCTGACATAGTTTGTTTTTCAAGTAATGACGACGTGTGATTAGGTGCATAGTCTATCGTTTAAGTAATGTAGCGTCGTGTAACCCAGAGGCTGTTCAATATAGTTGATAGATTACTTAATATCTTGATATATCGTGCTTCGAATGTATTTCTCTTGCGCATAAACCTTCCTCTCAATTAGATCAACTTCAAAAGTGTGTGTTATTTCTGTGTTGTGGATGTGTTCTTTTACCTCACTCAAATGATGTTGTGTTTCATTTTAGTGTGAAAATTAATTTATTTTTTTCTACTTCTTTCTGATGCTTCATAATTAGGCGAATCTTTTTCCTTCTTCTGAACCATTTTTCTTGCGATCTATTCTTAACCTAATTCTGATTTATTGTGTAATCCAAAATAACTAGTAGGCCTACTACTACATCATAAAGTACTTGATTGTACTAGTAGTATTATCGTTAACACTACAATTTTTGAATGGTCTTCTATAGTTGGTTAGTTGGCCTCTAAGGTGACTGTTATGCCCTGAAGCGGGACTTCTCACGGCCCGCAAAAACTTCTTCTGTTATATGGTCACACATGGTCAATTTTTTCACAAGCTAGCCTGACGTGATTTAGGCACGTAAAAAAGTCTGTTTTTGCGCGACTTTTTATCGAACGCAATCATGAACTCCTATGCGATTGGTCGAAACACTAACAAAGTTACATCGCACGCTGATTTCATTTCAGATCCATGGAAAACTAGTTTGATTGATGGAATTGCTACTTTAAAACTTTCTTCGTATTTCTCACATTAACGTGTATCGTTAATATGTGTGCGTTAGATAATATTAATTTAATGTTAATTTTCTAGTAAACTGAGTGAAAGCATTTGTGAATTTCGGTATCAGAAAGGAAATGCAGTTAACATGGAGAGTTAGCTTGAGATTGAAATTAAAATCTCGGTCGTTAATCTTATTTAAGCTTACTTTTATGTAGATGTTTTGTGTATTGTTAAAATCATTAATTCTATGATTTCTATTATCATTTTGGTATTATAATTCCGAATCTCAAAGTGGTAAATTTTTATGTGTATTGAGACCTTTGTCATATTGTATAGAAATATAATATTGTGAACAATAATACCTTTTCATTACGTAAAAATAATCTCTACTTAATACATAAAGCTAAAGAGTTTGTTTGATTTTTTGAACGCGGTTATCTCAGGACCTCCTTGTCCGATTTGAAAAATTATTTCAGTGTTAGATAGTCCATTTATCTAGGAAAGCTTTAGGCTACATATCATTACGCTAAGACCAATCGCCGGTTAAAGTTAGCGTTAGCCCAAAGTAACTGTTCCACGTGGACGAAGTCGCGGGAAGAAGCTTGTATTTAATAATACATAAAAAAAGTCAATTCAACTCAATACGCCCAGTGATACCAGTAAGTACACATAATTCAATGATACCTTCACAAAAATAACATTTTCCACAAGTAATGCGTGCCTTCCTTCTAGACCTTCTACTTAGTTCTCAAGTCATTATACAAAGCGTTATTATGATATCTGTGTATGTGAAGTGTTTGTGTGAGTGTGGTCACAGTGCGGTGGTCACCTTGACCGCAAGTGGACCGGTCATCGGTCGCGAATCACTGCCCACCCGGGGAACTGTGACGTGTGAACAGAACACCTTGCTCTTGGTTAAAAGAAAACTAAGATAGGCCAATTCAATTCCCTCTATAATGGTTGAAGAGGACAATGGCTGGTTTTCGCGTCATCCTTGTGAATAGGTGCTGCTTGTGGGGAATGGTCATCTCAAGCTACACATTTATACAGGGTCGAGACTTTTAAGGCGCACATTTATCGCAAAGTACGCCGGAATCATTTTAGTTTTAAGAATTTAATTTTACAACATATTTGTCTTATATCATACTACTTACATATTACCACAAAAGTAAAAATAGTAAGAAAAACGACGGAAAGAAAAAGAGATTTAGTTTCACTTTTAAGGGCTTATTTACAATGGTGGAATGGTTTAAAATACCAGCGGTTTTTTACCCCAAGTACTTATAGGTTTGTAAATGATCAGAAGTCTTCGCTACATTTTGCGATTTTGCATGTCTCAAAATGAGTTGCAACGCCATATTTGGCATTCATTCACAACCCACCTCCAAAAAAGTATGAACACATTTTAAACCACTTTAATTATCGATCTCGTTATTCACAGATAACCAATCATTATGTTAATTAAAGCGATTTCCGAAAGTTGTCTGATGAATATATCATCACGTTTGGCCATAAGAGATGAATAAATGTTTGATGGAAACAATCCTTAATTTAAAACCAATCTAGGAGTAACATTATGGTAACATTTTTTTAGGAACACTCAAATCTTTTTTAAAACGGTACTTACTTTGAATATAAAGTAAATGACCTTTATATTTACTAATCTAGTTCATAACATATTTATGGCTGCCCCAAAAATCCATTTAAAACCTACTAATATAAGTACATATATGCATGAGATTGTCTACTAATGATTAAGTAATTATACAATATACCTATTCCTGTTTGGCACAGGATCCTCATTGAGCTTTTTGCAAATTTAGAGGTGCACATAAACACAAACTCATACTCAAAAATATATTTTTTCGATTAGATTTTATACAAAGCACTTTCAAATCGTCAGAATGATACAATTACACAGGATTATACATGCTACCGCCAGGTTCGGAAGGTTGCTTTTACTGAGAAGAACCTGGCAAGAAACTCAGTAAATACTCTTTTCAAATATAAATACAAAACAAATCACTCAAGCAACTATAAGCCCATGGACACAGTAGCAATGCTCAATTATCAAAAATAAAAACTAAAAAAATATTAAGTACAAATATATGTGAGCATGGCAAATTTCAGCCAGCCATATAATACATTGTTCATTGACGCCAAGTCAATTGTCTCCACCAAGAAAAATGGTGTATTAACCCAGAATACGCTGAGCACGTGCGATCGTGCAAATTGGGCCACAATACAATGTCAAAAAAAGGGTTCGTACCGTCGAATTTAAATTCAAAGGTCTACCACGGCATTGCAATGGTGCCTCTTGTTTCTAGTGAAAGTTTGTTCAAACGGAATTGCATTGGGATTCTAAAGGTTTTCTGCAAATATTTAAGAAATGGAGAAACCTTTCCAACGTAAATATTCTTAAGGTTCGGTAATCGTACAGATTTAAGAAGGGAGTTCGTTGCTATGCAAGTATTAACGTTATAATGTTTCATTCAGTTCATTCAGATGCGTATCATATTATATTATACAATATAATATTGCATGCTTTGTGAATAGCTCTGGCTAGATAGGATAAAAATAAGAAATCTTGGTATTCTACAGCAAGATTTACCGACCTTTTTCGATATTGCAAGAAATAATATTTGATTATAACAACACTTTTCTCAAATCTCAATATAATTGTAGAAAAAGCAAGTAGGTACATCTTAAAGCATTGCTATTCAGCGTGGTAATCCTACCAGCATTCTTGGTACAACTACAATCTCGATTTGGACCTAGTTTTCTACTGTAATTTAGAACTTAGTTTTACTTAACATACATAGTATCTCTAAATTGCAAAGTTAGTACCACCATTGATCATTTTTCAAAAAAAACTAAGTACGATCATTAAGTAATTGTTTTTTTTTGTACTGATTAATTTATAACCTACCTACATTAATATTATACAATACAAAAGGTCAATTAAAAACAAAAAACAGGCAAAAATCTTCTTAATTTATTCGCACACCTGTTTGAATGAATAATGAAACTTTTTTTATTACCCACAGAGAACAGTATACATATACAGATAATAACCTACAACTTACTTACTGCCTAATTCTTAATGACAGTCCGAAAAAGTTAATTTTACGCATCTTTAGTTATACGAGTGCATGTATGTTTGATTATCTTGAACCTGCCATGTCGTCTCATTACTCATTCATTAAGTACCTATTTATTATAATTATTTAAAAAATAACTTGTTACTGGCAATAATTTTAACATGGTTAACCTTATACTGTGGTTATAGAAAGAAACGGTACAATATTACACGCTTCGATAGCAATTGTTTTTCTGTTTGTAAGGGTTCTTGGGAACGTTTTTAAAAGGTTAAAATGGTAGCCTCGTCGTTATCAAAGAAATGACGGAATAGCTTTTGAGTTGAAGTCCTATTGAACTACGATTTTGGATCACGTGAACACCACATTGGGGAGAGGATTTCGATCATTCAACGGCATTTCGAAACGATCGAAATGCCATTGAACGATTTAAGCTTTAAGTGAATCGGGTCAGGACCCACTGGTCCCCTGAAATTCGCACCCTATGATCACTCGTCCCTTTAAATTTTTGAGGTTTCCACTCGTCCCCTGATCTATCTAAAGTACTAGGGCGCAGTTTAGAGAGATAGCTTCAATGTTTTTCGACTATACCTCCGTATAAAAAGCATAACATTTATACCAGGAGACGAGTCGGTACCTTAAAATATATTAATAATTGACTCCTACATTTATATAGGGGCCGAATCTACAACATTTATTCTAGGGGACGAATATATAATGATAAACAGGCACTGTGTTCGGTAAGTTAGGTAGGTACCTACTAGGCATGGGCATGGTATGGTAACAACCGACTTGTTTCCTTTGTATTCGTACTACGAAGCCTCAATCGTCTATGTCTGAAAACCTAAGGCATCTATGTCTTTCAATTGTAAAATTAGCATAACTTTTATAACAGGACCTATTGACAGCTAGACCGGTTCCGAACGAGTTCTTATTATTGCCATACAGCTTTGACTGGTGTAAAGCTATAATAGAATTAATAAATTATCTTGTTAATGTGTTCCTTCGAATGTGTTATCGAAAGAGTAACACGTTCCAATAGATAATTTTTATTTATTACGAAATAAATTTCGAATTTTTTTGGTACTAGACTCTTTGTCAGGGTCGCCAATTTACGATGACATTTTAGTCTAAGTGAGAGAGGATGATGTAGTTTACATAAGACCTTGTTTGAAGTACCATCACGAGTTTTGACCTATCAGCGTCAATTGTAGGACTGGCAAAAAACTGCGTTTATTCCTGCTCCATACAAGACTCAAAAAAATACTATTTGCATTCAAGGTCAACTCATATCTCACCTATAATTTAGGTACTTACTTACAACATATATTTCACTCAAAATTTGGAATTAAAGTGAATGCATTATGGACCTTAAAGGCTACCTGTTATGACACAATTTCGATTATGTTATTTAGTATAAGTATAGTAATAAGTAACTTAATACAGTAGTTGTACGTAAAATATAAATCTATACAGATAAATAAAATTGAAGAGTTTGTTTGTAATTCCAAAATTACAACTTTTCACTAAATGCATATGAAAGTATACACGCTACTGAGACTGAAAAATCAAGTATTCAAAATTTTTCTCTGTCAGTCTGTCTATCTGTTTGTTCCGGGTAGTCTCCGAAACGGCTGGACAGATTTTTACGGGACTTTCACTGGTAGTTGATGTTTCAAAGAGTAACTTAGGCTACTTTTATTAATTAAAAATAGGGTTCCACAGCATGAATCATGAAACTAAATCTATGTGGGTGAAACCGAGGGGCACAGCTAGTAAAATACCAGCGCAGAAGATTAGAGGTGTGTTTCACATTCCTTTCCATCAGTCCCTAATGCGCGTGCGCAGCCAATTCTGTGTCGCTGTGTCGCAAGCAACTGTCGCCACTATTGCATTTTACATGCCTACACTACCTAGGTATCTAAATATTAAGTACTACAGTAAAATATTTGTGACTCACACAGTCAGTATTTACCTAATCTTTACATTATGTGCAACATTTGCATTAAGTGTACGTTTTCTTGACACGAACATCATACTATTATTTGAAATGACGCAGAATTTTTACAATATATAAGTACTTTCACACCGAAGAGTTACTTATTTAAGTTTTATAAACATGGGAAAAAAAAAACTTAAGTAATTTATTCAATTTCGAAATCTTTATGTCAAAAAACCTTGAGCTAAAACCTATGTCTACGGTTTACCGAAAGACTAGATGTACCTCGTGGTTTTACACGCGTAGGATTGACAATAAAAACTATGTAAATTACTTAATGATATATTTTTTCCCGTTTGTGTAACATTTTCCATTGATGATTCGCTCCTTTTTGTCACAACGTGATGTTATAAATCCTAAGAGCATTCCTCGATGAATGAACTATCCACCACAAAAACATTTTTTCATTTCAAACCAGTAACAGTTCCTGAAATTACCGCGTAATCAAGGAAAGAAACTTTTCAGCTTTATTACCAAGTACAGATAATAAACGTTATTAGCGAAACTAGAAATGAGCTTCCAATGGATTTGTTCTCAAATTATTGTACTATCGCCGACATTAAACCTTTTGAATATCTTTGAGTACCGTTTATAGAATAAGCCAGAGTGCCTAGTGCGAGTTTTTCACTGCCACCGTCACAAGTCACCGCGTCAAAGTTAACGCAGATTTATGTGGGATCGAAACAGCGCCTCTGTCGGCCTAAACATGACACTATTGTGAGCCCATACAAATCTGCGTTTACGTCGACGCGATGACTTGTGACGGCGGTTTTAATAAAGCTTACACTAGGCACTCTGGAAATAGGATTATAGTCACCTTACTTAGGTATCTTGAATCTTGATGTAAAGCTATCAAAGTATTCCTCTACGGGATTTACGACTGAGATCCATAAAGATAAAAGGTAAATAAATTGCAAAACACTAACATAAAAGGTGCTGGAATGCATGTCTATACTTATATTATAAAAAGGAAACTTTTGTACGTATGTTTGTAACGAATTGACTCAAAAAGTACTGGACCGATTTCAAAAATTCTTTCACCATTTGAATGCTACATTATCACTGATAATTATAGACTATATTTTATTCACGTACTCCTAGAGGAACAGGAACTACGCTGGTGAAACCGAGTGACGTCTGCTAGTATATAAAATCGCATTGAGAGAGTTCTTGGAATCTATAGAAATAACGTCGAGACTCGAGATGTCCGACTTTAGAAATATGTTTATGTTTGGCACCTGTGTGTACCAAAACTACCAAGTAACAAAACCGGCTGGAGCAGAAGTTGGTAGTAGCTACCTACCTATCAAACAGAGCAAGTGACCGAATATATTAGTATTCGAAAACTTGTACTTATTTATTGCTTTTTCATTTAAAACTTTTTGTATCGAAAATAAAAATGAAAAGTATGTAAGTATTTAAATTTAAATAGACATTCTAGTCTACAGTAAATACAGGTGGCGCCGTCACGATTTATGAGCGCTCACCGAAAATAGTGAGGACAACTGCGCATTTATTTGTTCGCACTCGTTCCATACAAACTTAAACAATGGCCCCCCTAAGTACCACGAGTTTTGCACAGCTACACTCGCTAGCGTCACCATCAATATTTGTATGAGATATTTTAGTTCTTTACGTCACCGCTAGGAGGCGTTGGACAATTTCTCATACAAATATTCGGCTGAGACGCTAGCGAGTATAGATTGCGAAAACGGTGGCGAACTCGTAATAGGGATACAACAAACGAGTGACGCCGGTCATTGTCACTATAGAGGTTTTATCCTTGTATCCATTACCTATTATAAAAGCAGTAGAACCCGCTTCCCCTCCTAGCAGTGTCGGCGATAATTTTATTTCATTACTAGCTGTGCCCTGCGGTTTCACCCGCATAGAGTTAATTTTTTTTTTTTAATAAAAGTTAGTTTATTCCTTGATACATCAGCTACCTGCCAGTGAAAGTCCCGTTAAAATCGGTCCAGCCGTTTCGGAGATAACCCGGAACAAACAGACAGACACACAGACAGACAGATGCGTTATGCACAGATTCCATATGCATTTTGTGAAAAACTGTTATTTTGGAATTACAAACAGACAATTCTATTTTATTTATCTGTATAGATATAGATGTATAGATGACTTTATCCAGCTTTTGATTGGCAAGAATTATCCAATTAAGTACTACTACTAGGTACGAATTCCCTGAAGAGTTAGGCAGAGGTGTTGTAATAAACACCCACTTTTCACCGATATTGAATAAGTGCCCATATGAAAGCATACCTACGTATGTAATACATAAATCGGTGGAGGTGGCAAGGACCATGTATTTTATAAATATATATTATTATATATTATAGGTAAGATAGGGTAGCTGCCAGCAGTGCTAGTATAGTTATTTGTTTTACAAGAGTGCAAAGTTGCTTTTTAACCGCGTGTTCAATTTTGATGACCGAGCAAGCGAAGGATTCTAAAATTTGCTTTTTTTTGCATTTAGTCATTTCCTCGCTGAGGTGGAATGAAAAGTTACGTGTTGCACTCGAGTGCAAAGATTTTTCACCTCGTGCTCTTTTGATTCCCTCGCTAAAGCTCATCTCATCAAATTTTAGAATCCTTCGCTTGCTCGGTCATCAAAATTGAACCCGCGGTTAAAAAGCAACTTTGCACTCTTGTATAACAAATAACTATTATTGCCCTGCTTGGGTATTCGGGTTCGCTACGTCCATGGAATGTGTACAATTATATATTATAGGTTTTAATATGTTTTTTTAAGCCTGTATATCCCGCATTTTGTATGGGGATGTTAAAAACCGCCCCGAGCGATAAGTGCCGCGAAATGGCAGGGTACCCATAAAAGTTTTTTTTACCTAGAACGGCAGTTAATATCGACCGATTTAAAAACCGATAATTAAGTTAATCTTAGTTGGCAGGAGGTAGCCATTAATTTACAACGGTTGCTTTTAATATTGGCATTGAAAGCAGGATATTGGGTTTCCTTTCCTGCTTTTGTAGTTTTTATGCATAATACCTAGATTAGTATAGGTACCTACCTACCTGATTGTTTTACTAGTTGCAGAGAAACCCACGACCATTTGGAACCACTTGAGAACACATGACAACAGCAGATGATACCAACCCAGGTAGGCAGGTAGGATCAACTACTATACATATGCCCACGCCTGTATTCCCCGAAGGGGTCGGCAGAGGTGCTGTAATAACAACACCCACTTTTCACCGTGCAGATGGTGAGTCTAAAGCCGTCTCAGGTACTAAACATACGTTTTTGAATTACTTCTCAGACTTGTGCAGGTTTCCTCACGATGTTTTCCTTCACCGTAAAGCACGTGGTGTGAAATCACTGTACATAAGTTTTTAGAAAAACTTTTACTTCGGGCACTGTACGTTACTTACTTTGCGTACCTAATTACCTAACAGGAATGCAATAAAATCTCTAATCAAATGAAGAGATGAACAAAAATTTGAAAATTAATAGCATTTGCGTGATCTCGCTCAATTCACCCGTTTAACTTATCTATACGAGAGGTTTACGACCATACGACGCACGGCGAAAACGCTGGAGAAATCTGTTAGCTGGTCTACGCTTTCTCTATCAAGACAGATCACACCCGAATTACCTAATACACTCGCATTGTGATTAAGAAATCGAATTCTTCACATATCTACTCATCTTGCGTACCTTACCTACCCCACGTACATACATTATTTTTATTGTTTTGATGAAATGTACAAGATGCCTGGCTGAGTTTCCTGCCGACTCTTCTCAGGAGGCTAGTTTCCGAACCGGTGGTAATTTTTCGACGTAGGCAAGTGCCTTACAGAATAGATCATTTTCATTTTCGCTTCACATAAATGCGTAACTAACTAGGTAGTTTGATAAGTAGTTTTTTTTTCGGATTGTCTGTCTGTCTGTTTGTTTGTTTCAGCTAATCTCTGAAACAGCTTGACCGATTTCAACGGGACTTTCACTAGCAGGTAGCTGATATTATAAGGCGTAACTTTTATTTTAGAAAAAAACACAAGTAACATTAAATTTGTACTTTACGCGGTAAAACCGCGATCCCACTATTTACGCTGAGCTTTCATAGCTCATGACGGCTCGTGTACCTGCCTAGATATTGATTTCTCACTTGTTTTTGTTGACCAAAGGTCAATAGGTAGGTAGGTAAATAATGGTATGGTATGCGAAACCTCACGCGAAAGTGTGTGTAAGTATGAGAAAATTTTATAAAGTAGGTAAATATGTTAAGTATATACCTAAATAAGAAGGTAGATTAATATATGATTAAAAGATAAAATGTATTATTTAATCTATGGTATTGTTTTGAAAGTAGATACCTCCAGATCAAGGTCATTGACCGGCCAAGAGGTCACAGGAGTTGCCATATTGAAAAAATAACCATGTCAAGTGAAGCAAAAAAACGGGAACATGCCGAATGCTTATTCCTGCAGTGGAATTTAAAACTTGCCTTGATGCGGTGGCTTTCGGCAGATATTTGCTCGCAACAAACTAAATAAGATGGGAAAATGCGAACAAACTTATTATAATTAGGTAGGTAGGTATCTATATGGTTTAGAACCCATCTGCATCATATTTATGCAAATTGATCAGTTAGCAAAACTCGCAAAGTAGGTATTGAGAACAACCACACAAATCCAGTTTGAAGGTACGCAATTAATTAAAGAATGGAGGTAGATAGGATTTTACTAAACATAAGGGTGTTTCAAACAGAGATGGTACATAATCCTAAGCAATAACGCGAATTCCAACGTCACAGAGCAAAGACAGACACGTACGCTTAGAAAGAAGTTGACTTACTGGTAAATAAGCGCAGACACCTGAGTTCCTTGAAAACCTCCGTCAACTTTCACAAAACTTCATAACACAATCGTACAACACTATTGTAATAATATTAATCACTTAACGATATACGAAATACATTCGCGAAACGTAAATTACTTCACACATACTTTGATTACACAGTGTTTTTAAAGTTTTCAACCGCGATCACCACGACACAGTCGGGGACATATAAATGACTGACTGCTTCGTCCGTCCGTTCGTTCGTTCGGGGGAGGAGGTTGCTGCGCGAACGCAACACCGCATTCCACGAGTGCTAATCAAGGCACGTAAACTATACCTCTCTCGCTCAGATTATAGTGAAAGTAACGGACGAGAATGGGATGGGTGCCCGCATAGGTTTGGTATAGGTAGGTAGGCCCGTTATTCATACAGGTAAGGTAAACGCAACTTTATTAGAAGGAATAAATTGCGCTATGACTTTCGTTAGGAATTTTGAGTTGTAGGTATGAGTGATTATTGCACTTTGATAAGCTTTAAGTCGATTAGGGTTGAATGAACGGCATAATTTTATAAGTTTATTTATGCGTCACCGTAAGGTTGAATGGTGTAGAATGCCTTTGGAATGACAATATGTCCGACTGTGCAAGTTTGCATTGCAAATTATATAGTAGAAAAATCGGCAAGTTCTTAAATCCTTAATCGTAAATGATCTTTTCAAACTGGGTACAACTATTTGTATTTAACTATCTCAGACTAAATGATTATTCAAATAATTATAGAACCTTATTCTTTGGTCTGAACTACGCTACCTATTACCTATCTCTAAGAAATGTAAACTATTCCATAAGTTTTTTTTTATTTGTATGATACCCTCTAAGATTGATCCTCTACCTTACACATAATGGTATCGCTTTGCCATCATTATAAAAGACCGAACGTTTAAATCATACGTAGTTAGCCACAAAGTCTCCACCCTCCATGTTATCCTACGGAACACTGGCGACCTTACTCTCCGTAGCATCACAACACTCTTAGGTTGGTAGTGAGTGTATTTGTGATATTCTGTAATGTGGAGGTACAGTCCCCAGTCGGGCAACCCTATCATCCAAGTGCGGCAGCCCTATCCGTTGAGATCGACCAGTCTGTTTCCTGTACGCTACATTGCAAATGCAAAATATTTTTTTTAAACTGAAATAAATAATTCAATTATAGTTCAATTAAATTTAATTCGATTCCTTCCATGGAGTAGCTCAAAGCAGTAATACGATCAAGGCTCTATTGATATATGACTGATAGCTGACAACTGATAATTAATGACACATGTCACGTATGTCAATGTCCGCCCAACCGTCAAAGATACACTCTCATTCTAACTAACTGTCATTCATTTCTTTTACTCACTAAAATTGGTATTTTGTTTGATTGCTGAACCGACAACTAAAGAAGAGAGTAATTTACAAATAAACAATATTCAAATTTTGTTACTAAAATGCCAAAAGTACGCCGCAGCAGGAAATCTCCACCCGAAGGATGGGAATTAATTGAACCAACATTGGAGGAACTGGAACAAAAAATGCGAGAAGGTAACTAACCTAACAACAAATGTTATTTTCAATTGCCGATTAAAATAAATGCAAACTAACTTTCTACTTATCATATTTGTATATAAACACAGTTGAAGAAAAGGTTAATCCTCTTATTACAGCTGAAACGGAGCCCCACGAAGGCAAACGCAAGCAGGAGTCACTGTGGCCTATATTCAAAATACATCATCAGAAATCTCGCTACATCTACGATTTGTTCTACAGACGCAAGGCAATCAGCAGAGAGTTGTACCAGTACTGTTTGGACGAGAAAATAGCAGACGCCAATTTGATAGCGAAATGGAAAAAGACAGGATATGAAAATTTGTGTTGTTTGCGTTGCATACAGACTAGAGATACAAATTTCGCGACTAATTGCATTTGTAGGGTGCCTAAGAGTAAGTTGGAAGAGGGGAGGATTGTTGAGTGTGTTCATTGTGGATGTAGAGGCTGCTCTGGTTAATATGTCACTTACTTTATAACTTACATTATTAAGTAAAAGGAGAAGGGACCATGTGACTACCAACTGCCATAATATGAAGAAATCAACATCAATTCTTTGGCTCTCAGTTTAGGTTCATGAATGTTTGCAAGTAGACAATTAATAAGATGTGTAAACAGTGGCATAAGTTTATTATTGGTCTAGGGCTCCATAAGCTTTGAACAGAAGGACCAGCCAGCTCCCAGAGCTAGCAAACCTTGAGCTCATCAAATGTGTTAGTGTCTTTTATAAGCATTATATTTTATTTGATTCAATATTTTAAAGTATATTACATCAGCAATAAGCTCACAAGCTATGGTCTTTTCCCTTTTTATCCCTATTATACAGAGTCGAGATCTCTAAGGCACAGCATCGGCTGTTGGTACATATCAATGTAAAATTTTATATATGTTCAACGGCTAGGGGAAGGGCCCCGGGGCCCTTGTCCACCTAGCTATGCCACTGTCTGTAACTTAGGAGTACCTACTTGCCTTAATGAGCCTATTATAGTGACTGATCAGGCAGGATAGAGAATGTTATTCATGAAAGATCACAACCCCACTTTCAAAGTACTTTTTCCACTTCAACCAAAGTACATTTTTGTGGTCGTTCAAGCAATGTTTGTGACCATCCCTTGTTGATACTTAGGACAATACTTTTTTGTAATAAAATATAATTACAGTAACCTTGACTAGAATATTATTATACACTAAACTCTTCCCATCTCGACCCTTAAAACTTGGAAAAATAGTGACACAGGGCCTATTATAATAAAATATAGATAAGTTTTATATCTATACTTTGTAATATGATTTTATTTATAGCTGTCATTTTAGTGATTTTAATAAAGTAATATTTTTTAGAGAAACTCCCATGTATTCAGCATATAACCTAGCAGAAATCGTTTTTATTTCGAAACTAAAAGACATATGACGACATATAACGCAATAATTATTGGTACCACTCACATCTCTCTAGGAGACTCCTTCTTGCTAGGGTAATATACTGCATAAATTTGCTATAAGCAAATACGAAAAGATTGAAATCTTGAATTTACCTTGGGAACACTCTAATGCAGGTCTCGTAATTATCTTTTGTAAATTTGAGTTTTGAAAGGTTAGTCACTACACTGTCCTACATTAATATTATTTAGGTATTCATAAGGATTTTTAATGAAAGAACAACTTAACTTTGCAAGTAACTTTATTATGAAAAATATAGCATTTTATATGCTTTTGAGATCACAAACAATGAAACAGATATCTAATAACCACTTAGAGGTATAACAAGAACAACCTTTAACAAGTTTAATTTATATATAATAGAACAATTATATTATCACTAGGTACTTTTAAACTGAATCTTACTACTTATTAATCACAATTATTTCCCATCCACAATAGTATTTTCAAACACAATAATCATAACACCTATGTACCTTTAATTCCTATTGTGACTCACTGTAAGGCACAGATCTATAGGACTTGTATAAATCTGCTACTGTCTCTCTTTTAATAGCAATAGCAATGAGTGGTGATACTAATATCTCCCTGCTGTAATTTATTGAAAGTACTTGGTGACAGTTTTAAACATAAATTAAGAAATCAAATAAATAATGAGAATCGAAAAGAACATTTTTTCCACGTGGAAAAAAGTATTACAATCTGAACATAAAATTTAACTTCTTATAAAATAATCTTTCATTACCAACAATATCTAATTATTTAAGTAACATTAGTGAGGTAACACTTAATCAATCAGTCTTTACTTAATACTTATGTATTATTAATTAAATTTCGAATCACAACCTCTTTGGACGAATTAAAAAGTATACCAAACAATCTAGACCATAACAGTTTTCTGTCCTAATTCCTTGGACAACTCTATGACCAGCTCGCGGTATATGAGAGGGTTCATGTTCTTGCCCAGCAAGTAAAGAATGAACCAATCCCCGTATCCAAAACGCTTCACTATTCGAGAGATCATGCTCCTCTTGACATATCTCAGTTGTCCCATAATCATCAAAGTGCGGAAAGGACGGATCGTGAGCACTAGAATGCGGAAAAGGACGGAGAGAGTGGACATGAAAGCTAGAATGATGAGCCAAAACCACAGTATAACAAAGATCTTTTCATTGACTATGTTGAGTGGGAGAACGCAGAGACGGTCTTTGACTTGCAGTGATCCAGAGGGTCCGTAGCTCCGGAGCCAACACTTGGTGAGCTTGGGGAAGAACTCGTCCATGGGGTTGACGGCTGCGAAGTCTATCATGTTGGAGGGCACGCGCGGAATGTGAGTGAACGCCGCCACTGACGCACCGTAATTGCGGAACGCGCCGCCGAGGAATACGTCCAGCAGAAATATCTGACCAACCTGGAATTATAAATAGGGCTTTCTGAATATATGAAGATCAATGCATGTTCTTTAAATTGTAGTGAATTATATTTCTACATAAATTCCAAGTTAACGAGATAAATTTCTTCAACAAAATTTCACAGTATTGACTAGTGAATAGCACAAGAGATTTTTTTTTTCCTATACTATATGCATAAAGATAAGTTTATTCAGTCTGATGTAAAGTTAATGCAGCCTATGAGCCTAGGCATAGCCCCAACATAGCTAGCCTAGCCCTAACACATTGTTAAAGTTACAAAGAGTGGAACTGGCTGAATTAGTGAAAGACCAAGGGGTCTCAGTCTCCTACATGGCTGTGATCTTCTGTATTGTAAAGGCACAGTAACCAGTCTGCTTCTAATATCAAATGCATGATTCCATTCAGCTATTTTTCTCGAAATAAGTTAATTTTTTATGCTGGATTTGCTAGCTGCGTTTAAAATAGACTTACGACATTAACAAGGTTGAGTATCTCGCAGAAGGCATAGCGCAGCGCGTACATGTTGTGTGTCTGCATGTTGGTGTAGCTCAAGTACGACAGCAGCTCGCCGCGTCGGAACTCCGACCAGTCCTTCGACACCACTGGACTTGCTAAAACAGTATATAGGAGTTTATTAAAAATGTTAGGAATACTTGTTTCTGTAAATTTACTAGTTAATTTTCAATGGACAATGATTTAATTTGGTTCCTAATCCAATAACTATAATTCTCCATTCTCTGAGATTTTATCTTTATATTTTAAAGGCGAAATTGTCTCAGCAGTTTTTGGAACAAACATTGACATATAAAGAAAAGCTAGTTTCTGAATACCTGTGTAATTCTAAAAATAAATGCGAGTCTAAATCAACTTGCAAAACACATATATGTATTGGTAGAAAAAGCATAGCACTTGAAAAATGTTGCTATAAGTTTTATACCAGGCTGATGTCCAAATAGTTATAAATATACTGAGCAAAGCATTAGAATTGATAAAATTAATTGGTATTTATTTGGTTTGTAATATCTTATAATTATTGGTATATAAGAAAAAAATTGCTAGAACCACTTTAAGGATGAGATGGTGAAACAAGACCTGGCCACACATCAACTTACCCAAATCAGCAGCCAAGACCTTCAAGCGCCCCCCTTCCCAGATCTTCCACAAGTAGCGTGGAGTGTAGAACATGACAGACTGACCGAGGAGCACAAAGCACACCCATTGGTAATATGAGTGCCTGATTTGCTCATCATCTTCACCTCTGGCGGGGCCCACTCCCGGGTATGCCATGTGCTTGCCTTCTATACCTGAACACAAAAGATAACTCAAACTCCAAGTCTAATCACATCTTATGTATAAAATAATCATGTTGCAATGTTTTGTTACCAAAATCCTCTAAAATGCATGGACTGATTTATAAATAATGTTGTGTGCATATCAGCTAGGTCTGAGAATCAGCAAACATCTATTTTTCATACCCCTAAATGATAAGGGTGATCCACCCCCAAAAAAATATATGGTAACACAATGTTTGCCGGGCACAGCTAGAAGTTATATATTATCAAGTAGGTCAGCATAGTTTCAATATTAGTCTTTTACTCTGGTACATAAAAAAATGTGATAAACTTAAGTTTCTAAATCTTATGGTTTTCAACATAAGTGGTACCATAATAAGTAATCCTAAAACGAGACTCTAATTGGAAAATCTGCATTATATTAAGTACTACAAACTACAAGTTCCACTAAACTCTTTGCCAATGTGTTTTGGTGAGGCAAATTTATTTTATAAATTTATAAGTAAAGCAAGAATACACAGTACTAACCAGCGAACCGGCTCCTCAAGGTGTAAGTGCCGTAGATCCAGCAGTAGCTGTTCACGGCGTCTTTGTCATTATCCTTCTCATTCTCACTCATGCAGTGGATCGGCTCCCCAAAGAACTGCTTAGAAGTCACCATCAACGTGAACACCAACAGCATAATCACAGTCACTTTGTAATGCATCCGAAATACATTGTTATCCGTACAAACATTCTCGAACTTGAGAAACGCCCGAAAGGGCATAAAAAGATCAATCATTTTAAAGAAATTTACACCGTAATACTTTCAGACAGAGCAAGCCCACGAGGTGAGAAATTAACGGGGGGAAGTTTTCACACTACCCGCGAATAGAACTTTATAATTGCAAGCAAACAAAATTGGCAAAGCTTTGCCGTAACGGGTAGAGAGACGATAACGAGAACGATAGACATCGAATAAGAAAAATTACATAATTAGGATACGGAAACCGACAGTACATCACTTTGGTTTTTCAACCGGAAGTGTTATTTTGATTAAATCATAGACTTAGTATTTAGAAATACCTAGTATTCACAAAAATACTAAAGTATTTTGTTTAAAAAAGTGTCAACTCTGGAGTTTGAGTCCGTATCAGGGGATATTTTTTAATATGAATGGACAGGTAAATAGCAGTCGTGAATTTGATGCTTTTCCAAACTAGTGTCCATCAAATACTTCTAAAATGATTCTTCTAGTATTATAATTTGTAACTTCTTATCCCTAAAATAAAATAAATCTATATCTATACAGATAAATAAAATTTATTTGTCTGTTTGTAATTCCAAAATAACAGCTTTTTACTAAATGCATATGAAAGTATACACGCTACTGACACTAAAAAACCAAGTTTTAATTTTTTTCTCTGTCTGTCTGTCTGTTTGTTCCGGGTAATCTCTAAAACGGCTGGACCGATTTTGACGGGAGTTTCACTGGCACGTAGCTGATGTTTCAAGGAGTAACTTAGGCTACTTTTATTTATAGGCAAAAATATTAGGGATCCGCGACATGAAGCATAAAACTAAATCTACGCGGGTGAAACCGCGGGGCACAGCTAGTCAGAAATAAAAAACGACAGATGTTTTGGTAACACAACTTTAATTTATTGGCATTCATTAGCTCCAAGTCCACACTCCCTGCCTGTATTTAAATATAATGAAATCATCACAAACACCGCTATCCTAACAATGTTAATTTATTACAAAGAGTAAAAAATTTGGGAATGTTACGATACTTATTAAAATTAGAAATAAATAAAGTTCACACCAATAATCATATACCTCCACATATCTTATTATAAATTTAACCTACTTTTACATTGAGCAATATAAAAAATCATGGAAAGAAGTGCAATGATTACGATAAAAATCTTCAACAATTATATATTTTTTCAGAATTGAAAAGTTACGTATTATGGCAAATTTCTTTGGTATTAAAGTGAATGCGTACAAATAAATAATTAGATAATTGTTTAAAGCACATAAAGCTATAATAATTTTATAGCCTTGATAATTAAAAAAATGTGATATACGTAATTGCTTACTTAGACATTAATTAAAATGCTGTCCTCAGTTCTTATATAAAACTACTCAATCGCATTATAAATTAAGCTTTTATTTAGTTGCAAATGCAAATAAAATGTTTCATTTTACTATTATTTACATTAACTAGCCCCCAAACTTATGGTTAATGAATTTGAAAATATTAAAATGATAAATAATGAACACTATTTGAATTATAATTTACTTTTAACTGCACTGTCATTATATTCGCCAAACGCCATGTTTCCTGAAGCGAAGATATTGTCCGGGTCTAACGCCTTCTTAGCCGCGAATAGCAACTGCCGTCCGGGCTCACTCACTGTCTCTGTGTACCATTTCCTGCGCAACTTACCCACACCGTGGTGATGGGATATTGAGCCTAAAATAAAATAAAAAATAACTATTATAATAATACCTATTATCGTAGACCTAATACCAAAATACCTATTATTTGTATCTTATTCTGCAGAATAGAATGGAAAAAAGAAATAGGACGAGTACGACCATAAACCGTTATACTGAAGTAGCAGAAGTTAATTGTCGTTCTAAATATAAATATTGCGTATAAATATAGGTAATATTCACCCCCAGATGCAATAATTTCATCCCTGGCAGCTTCTTCGATCTCCTCGTAAGTGGCGACGGGGTTTTCGCAGTTCCCTGTGTTGTGGGCGAAGTAGAAGTACAGACAGCATCCAGCGTCGTATCTGCAAACGAAATACACATAGAAAGAAGAACGGACAATTATTTGCCTATCAACCTATATTAGTCCACTGCTGGTCATAAGCCTTCCCTGATGAGCAACAATCTTCTTCTTATATATAAAAACTAGCTGTGCCCCGCAGTTTCACCCGCGTAGATTTAGTTTCTTCCTTATTGTCGCGGAACCCTAATATTTTTATTAAATAAAAGTAGCCTAAGTTACTCCTTGAAACATCAGCTACCTACCAGTGAAAGTCCTGTTAAAATCCGTCCAGCCGTTTCAGAGATTACCCGGAACAAACAGACAGACAGACAGACAGACAGACAGAGAAACATTTTAAAACTTGGTTTTTAGTGTCAGTAGCGTGTATACTTTCATATGCATTTAGTGAAAAGCTGTTATTTTGGAATTACAAACAGACACTTCAATTTTATTTATGTGTATAGATATAGATGAATCCCTATTTCCTTTGGTTACGGCATTACGCGTAAACGGCTGGATGGATTTTAACGAGACTTTCACTGGCAGATAGCTGATGTTTCAAGGGGCGTTTTAGGCAAATTTTATTTAAAGATACCTATGAAATTAACCGCGGGGTACAGCAAGTTATTATAACATATACAGGCTATCATACTTACGTCTGTGTCAGTCGGCATGAAATGTGATAGTGTCGTATATTCCTCCGCGCGCACTCGTCCCGCACGCGCGCCTTGACGTTGGCGGCGAGCGCCAGCGTGCGGTCCCACGGGACTGACGTCTCAAACGACTCCGCCACTACACCGTACTCCATGGCCACGTCCTGTGCATCAAGTATACACGTTTCTACGTCGTACGGAGTTTTTACGTCTCCATGCAGAAAGAGCGCTAAACGCAAGGTTAAATCTATATTTGGGGCACTGAGCTGAATAAAGCTACCATACCGATAAATACAGCTTTTCACTAAATGCATATGAATATATACGGTAATTGCAGATTTAAAAAAATAATCTCTCAGTTTTCTCTGTCTGTTTGTTCCGGCTAATCTCTGAAACGGCTGGAACAATTTTAGTGGGAGTTTCACTGGCAGATAGCTGATGTTTGTGACGACGTTTGAACGTGAAAACTTATACATATCAGTACCATACATTTTTAGGAGAGCGGTTGCGCTTTCCTTCCGCACTTTTCCAAGTTATTGCAAAGAAGGAACGTCTTTGAATTAAGTAGGTACGTAGATGACTGTATCTCACCCTCAGATAAGCAATGACGAAAGTGAGTGTATATCCCGTCTCTCCATTCCCCGCGCCCGCCGGCACTCCGCCAAACATCCCAGCTATTGAGTTCAATGTCTTCTCTTGTTCAGCCACTGAAGCTGCACTGCCTTCCATCAGTAAGGTGACCACACACAACTTGCTCGGGTCGAAGCCTTTGATACGAGTGATGTACAAACGCTTCAGGCCATCGAGCAACACTCCACCCCATGAGTGCTCTGTTTTGAGCGCTTGCCCGAAGCGAAACTGTTCACAAAAAGATATATTAAGCTTTACTCTACAGATAGGTGAAGCGTGGCTGGTAAATAAATAGCAGATTCAAAAATGGTAGAAGGTCGCATACAAATAACAATACTCATTGTTGCAATGTCTTAAAGTCCAATGTGTCTTAATAGGGAGCTTGGCTTTGTAAGATATCAGATCATCTGGTGCACTGACTCCACTCAATATAAGGTCGATATTTTTATAATTTTAAGCACTAACTGATGGTCATGGATGGGAAGGAAAAATTCGTCACATCACGAGGTTTTCATGATGAGTGATTTTTGAACAACCTTGATTTTGCAATGATTCAAATTCTGCAGTAGTCGCTTACCATCATTCTTACTGCTACAAATACCTAAGTATACAAATACCTGTTCTGCGTGTATACCTGTTATGCGTTCATACCTGTTCTGCATCTATACCTGTTATATCTATACCTGTTCTCAGTCTATACCTGTTCGTTATCCATGAGTCTAATGCTAGAAGGCTGCAGTCGTCGCCGTGCAACCTCCCGTTCGAAATTGAACCCGCTCTCCCAATCAGGGAACACCAGCGACCCATACCGCACAACACCGGGCAGAGGACGGATCTTGATTGTCACCTGAACAAAACACAAACACTCACCTCAAGTTGATCTGACATAAATTTGCAAATTCGCATCTCAGTCATCTAACAATGTGGCCTCTAGCTACGCAGGACCACAAATCTCTGAGCTTATTAGGCTTTATTCTGTAGATCTTAAGAATAAATAAAATACGAGAAGTAATTATAAGTGTTTTCCTCCTCACCTCAGTGACGACCCCGAAGCTGCCCTCGGAGCCCATGATGACGTGTTCCCACTCAGGTCCGCATGAAATACGAGGCACGCGACATCCTTTCTCCATCACACCGCGAGGGGTCACCACCTGATATTAATACAGTGTTATATAGATTAGATACCATTCAGCTCCCTGGCCTTATTCCTTGAATTTGATAGGGTCGGCACTTGATTCAACCCGATGCGGCTGATCACCTGATTTTTACGGGGAAAATTGGTAATCTGTGTTAAACCAGTTGTCAGATTTTCTAAGGCCTGCGGCTGATTTCCAAGGATGTTAAATTGGCAACCGGGACCAACGGCATAACGTGCTCTCTGAGGCACGCAGGGAACTCACCCATCCAATTGCTGATCTTATACACAACGCAAACATTACTATGTGCACCTTCTTCGTTATGATAACGGCTTTTTAGAAAATAAAGATCACTATGATTTATTGAAGTAGAAAAGAGTTCTCTCCTTCGGACTAAATACTATCCCGTTCTGAAAATCAGCTCACCTTAATCTGCACGACTAGATCCTCAATGTTGCCATATGTGTTTTTCTTCATGCCGCTGGCGCGTGTGGCCACCCATCCTCCCAACGTGGAGAACTCGTACGAGTCGGGCTCGTGGCCCACCGTGAACCCGCGCGCGCGCATCTCACGCTCCAAGTCTTGCCCTATTATACCCGACTGAAATTGAGAAGGTACAGTCATCAAATAATTGTACCCAATAAAAGGGACACTCATTGAACATCATTTAGTCTGTCTGTCCACTGGAGTGGAGCGAATTAGCGGTGAGCGAGGTGAAAATCTACCAATAGAATTGCACAAATAAAATGACCAGTGCAAGTAGTAGTTTTTTTTAAATTGCCATCACAAGGTACCGTTGTTGTCGTATACGCAGATTTGTATGCGATCGAAACGGCGCCATCTGATGGCAATACATATTTTGATCCCATACAAATCCACGCGGTCACTTGTGACGGCGGCAGTGAACAACTATCACTAGGCACACTGAAGTGAGACTGAACTGACTTGGCACTTTTGTGGTATAATTAAAGCTCCCATATCATCCGCAAATATGTGTAAAATAAAATGAAATTCGAGTTTCGTTGATTGTTAACTGCTACGTAGAAGGTAAAACTTTTCAGTCGTGGGTTGGACCCAAAAACTCCAAATTGAGTGTATTTCGCCATAATGTGAGCTGTTTACCTGCACTCTAGCCAAGAGCTGTTCCTTGTCGATCCACAGTATGGAGTTCATGTCGCTGGTGTCCAGCACCAGTATGGGCCTGGTCTCCTCTGCGGGACAGGTCACAGCTCCAGACACCGACGTGCCGCCACCGAAGGGGATCACCACGAAATGATGGCGTGATGCGCATTGCACTATACGCTCTACCTGTAAAACCCATCTACCTTTATTTACGCTGTCTTTCCACTGGAGCTAACCGATAGATTTGCACAAACGGATATTTATTAGACAAGCAGTCGGTCGATCTCCGTTATGCGCAGAGTTTTATCACCTTGAAATCAAGAAACGCTATGATTTACTATATGTAGGACTTCATTTGGACTCAATTCTCGCAGGTTACAATATTATTAAAATAACCTTCGCTTATTCTAAAGTCAGTATCTCTAGATTATAATACTTAACTAAATGTTAAAAAAATATCAATATTTTTTTATCACAGGTTATTTCAAGAAATTTCGTAGGTGCACCAACCTACCTGCATGCATAAGGTGATGCAAGAGCATAATCTGAACACTTTAACAATGTGGGATAGAGAGTACAATAGGTTCTGTTCGCCCTTGTATATATTCTTAACAGCGACCGTGATCTCCAACTTGAACACCAATAGGCGATAAGTGTCCATCGCTCAAACATTATGTTATAAGTAATCTATAATTGCCGATTACGACAAACGAGGTGGTGAATATTCAAACAAATTGTACGGTTTATTTGTTCAGCGTGTTGTTGTAAAGAGGTCGTACAAACAGCTAACCAGAGACGCAGTTACAAAGATCCTTGCCGCTTGCCGACGCATGGACGGATTGCAAAATCCGTATCGTCAGATTTTACGTTCTTAACTAATATTTATTATTCGACAACTTTTCATCCTGAGGGCTGCCGCCATGTCTTCGTTCCTATTACACATACTGTTCAATCATCACCCTGACCTTATCCCATACATTGTTGGCGTCGGCACTAAATTCAACCCGATGTGGCTGATCACCTGATTTTTATACGAAGCGACTACCATATGACCTTCGTAACCCCTTAAACCTTGACCATGAGGAATACGGTAATCTAGTTGCTGTCATACTTTCTCTGTGTTAGGCTTCCGACTGACCTGTAACGATTGCCGAAGATATTAAATTGGCAACCGGAACCGACGGATTAACGTGCTCTCCGAAGCAAGGAGGGACCTCGGGCGGTCACCCATTCAACTTGGCTTGGGTTAGGGTTGCTTAACTTTGCTGATCGAATGATATGCGCAATGGCAATTGTGCCACGAGCTCATCAATCACTAGAATTAATATATAATCATACCTGCTCATGGCTCTCAGGCCAAATCACAGCATCAGGTATCCTCGGGAAGCAGTTAGCCCTTAAATAGGCAATGTCTTTCAAAGTCTGGCCATGAGCTCTGATCAGTCTATCCATTCCATCTGTGCTGACTAAGGCTATGCTTTCTAATTCTTCCTTGATATTGTCGGGGAGTCTGCTTTCGGGGAAGGTCGTCGGTAGTTCGGGTATCTTCGGTACCGTAGAAGGGTCGATGCCGAAGTTGTCCATCGCCCATTGCGCTAGGTAGGGTAGCCGTTGACCGCCGAGGGAGTATCTGAAAGGACCAGATTAAAATTAATAACATATTAATACAAACAGAATTTTGGATTCTACATATCTATACATCTATAGCTATACATCTATACAGATAAATACAATTGAAGGGTCTGTTTGTAATTCCAAAATAACAGCTTTTCACTAAATGCATATGAAAGTATACACGCTACTGACACTAAAAAAACAAGATTTAAATTTTTTCTCTGTCTGTCTGTTTGTTCCTGGTAATCTCTGGAACGGCCGGACCGATTTTAACGGGATTTTCACTGGCAGGTAGCTGATGTATCAAGGAGTAACTTAGGCTTATTTATTAAAAATGTTAGGTTTCCGCGACAATAAGGTTGAAACTAAATCTACGCGGGTGAAACCGCGGGGCACAGCTGGTAATATAATATAACCCTTTTATATCTGTTACTGATTGGCTGGTTACGTTATTTTTTATTAACGTTATTATTAATGTTACGTTATTAACTGTTCGAGCAGTCAAGTCTAACTGCTTCAAGATGCTATTGATAAACTAAGTACTGGCAACCGCAACCGTATAATTTATAAATATATTGTCCAGAATATAAAGATAATCCATCCCACGGTTGTCTTGAAGATATTGCCAAGTGCGATAAGACCGCCATTTGTACCTATAATGGAATCTATATGTAACTAAATAATATCTGAGGTGTACAAAGTGTTAATAAATAAATAGATGAGTCCTGCGCAGGCGGAGTCGGGGGCATCAGTTAGTACTTAATAATCGTACAGTCACTGATAAAATGTAGGTATCCAATTAGTGACATTTCTTTGTCAATTCCTGTCACAATTAAATTAAATATAATTAGCATATTTTATTGAAATGGGGGAAAAATATACGTTAAATAATTTATGATTTTTTTTATATGTATATCAGTTGAATAAAGTTGGTGATTTTAATACTCATTTAACGTGGACTAGGAGTGGCTCTTCCCATTATCCATTTTAATGCACTTTATAGAAAATCACAATTATTGATTGAAAACATATCAATATGTAATCTTTTTCAATTTAATAATATTCCAAATCCAAATAACCGCTTTCTGGGGCCCAACCATGAGCTCTTATTGCAATGATAATTCAGTTGTGCGACAGTGACAGATGTATACACGCCACATACATCTGTCTCATAAATGAGTGAAACTATCATGGCAATAAGAGCTCATGGTAAGGCCCCTGGACTTGGTTCTATCCACATCAGAAAGTGTCTCGGTGTACGGTGCGGACCCCTTGGCTCGCATCGATTCTCATAACCCTCCTATCGCTATTGACTTAACACTCCATATATAGACTCTGAACCGTGTCGGTCTCAAGCTGAAAGACCAAACTTTATAAAGTGAGATTTTATCAAAATTTAATCTGATTTGTGCGATATTGACTGGGAAAGTATTCTTAATTCGCCTTGTCTGGACACCTGTGTTGACGCGTTTTATCAAAAACTGAATGATGTTATCACAAAGCATACCCCAATGCGGAAAACTAGTTCACACAAATATCCCTATTGGTACAGTTCTGCTTTGATACAATGCATAAAAAAGAAAAATAAATACCATCGACGTTATAAGCACTTTAATAATCCACGTGATTACGATACTTTTTCAATGCTTCGCAAAAGGAGTAAAACATTAATTATTGATTGCTATAACACGTTTATCAGCTCAGTTGAAAATTCACTGAACAACAATACCAAATCATTTTGGAGATACATAAAAAATAGGAAGGGGAAAAGTTCACTTCCACGAACAATGCATTACCGTGGTCATACATCTAGCGACTCCCAAGGTATATGTGAACTATTTTCCAACTTCTTTAAAGCATCATATGAATTGTCAGATGTTGGTCAGGCTGAGCCAAATGTTAATTCTATGCCTGAGCTCAATCATAGCGTACTAAGTAATATAACAATTACAGAAACGGAAGTTTTGGCCGAGATTAAGAGCTTAGACCACCTTCCTACATTCGGGCATGTGGAAAAGAACTCTGTTTCCATTAACATTACTATTCAACAAGCCTCTTAAAGCTGGAATGTTTCCCTCTTTAATTATATGTTTTTAAAACACGTGGTATTATAATCCGCTTGTTAGAATGTGCAGACAGTACAATGAAATAGCTATCAAAGACAAGAACATTGATATATTTAATAATAATATATCTGCCTTGAATAGGTGGTGCCGGGATAACCTCCACAAGTATTGATCAATTATAGTCGAATTAAGTGATTATAATCTATAGTCTAATTAAGTGATTATACTAAATATTGCTAATTTTTAGATACTCTTTAATAATCTTCTTAATTTTCATATCTTCTTTTAATATTATAGTATTCATATAGTTTATTTATAGTTTATATACTTAGACTAGCTGTTTACACAAAATTTGGTGTAATTCTTCGGATCTCAATCTGTTTGTGTAACATAAATAAATAAATAAATAAAGCTATATAATTAGTAGGTACATAATTGAGAAAAATATATTATTAAGTATACCTATATGTTTTTCTAACTATGCAGAGGTTTGCGTGCATATCATTGTATATTTTGAGGATGGCGCTTACGTACCTACTAAACAAAAGACGATAATATTTTGTAGAAATCTTTGTAATTCCTGAGTAATGATTTTATTCTGTGATATGAGACTATTTACGCTTATATTTCAATAAAGTATAATTTACGAGGGCGTCCATTCTTTGTAGCATCAATTAATGGAGTTATTTGTTTGTTTCACAACGTATACAATCAATATTAGTTCAAAGCACAATGTGCTTGTGTCAACTCATTGGTTGCGAATGGCAAATATGAAAACATCTTGCATTTATTTATACTTACGCACATTCGAACACGCCTGATTGCATGTTGGCATCATAAGTTCATTAATGGAATTTATCATCATCTCCCTGGCCTTATCCCATGTATTTGGGGTCTGCACTTGATTCAACCCGATGTGGCTGATCACCTGATTTTTATACGAAGCGACTGCCATCTGACCTTCGTAAACCCTTTTTTTCGAGGAAAATCGGAAATCTGGTATAAACCAGTTGTCAGACTTTCTTACGCCTCTGACTGACCTGTAACGATTGCCAAAGATATTAAATTGGCAACCGGGACCGACGGCTTAACGTGCTCTCCGAGGCACGGAGGGAACTCGGGCGGACACCCATCCAACTACTGGTTAGGCGTATGGTTGCTTAACTTCGCTAATCGCATCATATGCGCAATAGCAACTGTGCCACGAGCTCCTTCATCAATGGAATTTAATATTATACAAATACTAGCTTCTGCCCGCGACTTCATCCGCTTGGAATTACATTGAGCCGACGCTCACTTTAACCCGCGATTAGCCTTCGTGACGCGTGACATCTTAGGAACTACAGGTTCGATTTGAAAAAATATTAAAATGTTACATTACATGGATTATTTATCGAGGAAAGGTATAGGCTATATATATGTGTATCATCATGTGGGTAACTTTTATATAAAAATATTGTTCTATACACTGCCATCTAACTATTGGTATATACGTTACTCGGTACAAAATAAAATTATCTATCATCTCCAAAACAAAACCGAGGAGCCAAATTCTGTCTACGCCGCGCATAGTACTGTATTTTCACCACTTATTTAAAACCTACGCTATGCTAAGCGACGTAAGTTCGAATTCCATCGGAGCCAATGAGTTTTTCCAAAACTTATGTACAGTGATTTCACACCACGTAGTCGAAGGTGAAGGAAAACATCGTGAGGAAACCTGCATATTTCTGAGACGGCGATAGACTCACCACATCTTCGACGTTGGCACTTAATAAATTTTTGTTGAAAAGTGGGTGTTGTTATTACAGCACCTCTGCCTACCCCTTCGGGGAATATAGACGTGAGAATATGTGTATATTTAAAACCTAGGTACTTGAATCACCCATCTCGGTATCGTAAAGAGAGGCCCGTCGCCAGGGGAGAGAGGGTATTTTGGTATGTTACATGCGACATAGCACGCCCTCCTACTTAGCGACACTAGCGACTCCCAAGGAACACCGTGGAGTTTAATAGGTACGAGTCTTTTTTTTTTTATTGACGAGGGGTAAACCTTCAAAAGGTCCCCGACCGCCCTGGGAGAGGCAGATCGGGGTATGTGGGATTTTTACCTCACTAAAACCCCCCCGGTGGCCATCCTCAGTGCTCAGGGGGGACTCCGGGTACTCTGATAGATCGCACCGGTGTCCCCCCACACTTTGCCGGGGCACATCCCCGGGGCAGCTGTATCGCCGCCCCTGAAGACCTCGCTGTGCAAGGCAGCGCGAGCCACATCGCGCTGCCACCTTCCCGGGCCTGCGGCTCGGTGGTCAAAGCTCCCACCCCGACCACCGCCAGCAGGCCCTCCGGCCCCCTTTAAAAGGTGCGAGTCTGCCGTAACCCTTCCTCTGCCCCTGCGGCAGTTGGTGTATACATAACATATGCATAAACGATTATCTACTTAAAAAAAAGTACTTGAAACCATACAACGTAGCTGTTGAAAGGCACAGGGGCCTTACTATGAGCTCTTATTGGCATGATAGTTTTACTCTTACTAAGAGACAGATGTATTTGACGTGTATACGTCTGTCCCTGTCACTCACCTGCAATATCATTGAAATAAGAGCTAATGGTTAGGCCCCAGGGCTCTGTCTGTAGGTATTGTGCCTGCGCAAGGGTATCTAACCGACAATTTCAGGGAAATATTCCTGAATCCCTGATGTTGCACGTGTAGGTTACGCTTACCATCAGCTTTCATCAAACGGACAGTACAAAATGGGCCTATCTATCATCAAGATTTCTTTGCGAGAAGGAGCCTATCTTAAAGAGGCCTTCCTAGCTATAAAATGCCGAATAACAGTGCACGACAAAATTAATGTATATTTGGAGGTAACATTCGTCGGCACGAAGGTATTAAATATTGACTTACAAAACTGTGTGTCCATTAGTATGGTGTCACTGTTTGATTTACAGGAACACGCAATGTTGACAAGGGTAGCCATTCCGTGCTAGTGTTGACGTCATACCACATCTAATATTGCATTTTCTTATGCTACACCTTTTGGTAAGCAGTTCTGGTATCTATTAAATTATCTACATTTGACAAATTTAAAAAAAACACCGATTGATTAGTGGTTAGTATACACGACCGCTACACTAGGTGTCACGGGTTCGATTCCCGCGACTTGGTATGCATTATCTATACTAATATTATAAAGCTGAAGAGTTTGTTTGTTTGTTTGTTTGAACGCTCTAATCTCAGGAACTACTGGTCCGATTTCAAAAATTCTTTCAGTGTTAGATAGTCCATTTATCGAGGAAGGCTATAGGATATATTTTATTCTCATAAAAATTAGGGGTCCGTAAGAAAATTGCAATTTTGTAACCTAAGGTGTAAAATCGAAAACCTATTTGTGCGTACGCTGCAAAAACTATTGACAATAGAACAAAATGATGTACTATGGGTTTTCATGTAGAAGTAAAATACTGTTTGTTTTATTCCAATAGGACATTGCGTTGAGAAATTATCACGAGTATAAAAAAAAATTGCAAAGAATTGGTACCTAATAGTGAGTTATATGCCAAAGAGTAATCTCTGAAACGGCTAGACCGATTGTAACGGGACTTTTACTGGCAGATAGCTAATGTTGCAAGGAGTAACATGGGCTTTTTATTTATAAATAAAATTTAGGGTTCCGCGGTAATCAAATTTAATATACGCGGGTGAAACCGCAGGGCACAGCTAGTAAGTATATGTACTCGTATATATTTAAAAGAAAGTATATCAGCAGTTTGGTACCCATAGTATATATAAAAACCTCTGTAAATATGGCGCGTGCCTATAGATCTTGTACCTATAGTGCAGATGGTGGGTCCATGGCTGTCGGACTCACCATCTCTGGCATATTGGCACTAAATCATGGTTGGCATCACGTTCGGTCGAGATATAAATACTGTACCATTAAACATTGTAAAATATTTTAAAAGAGTAATTGTTGAGGTTCTTGCCGGGTTCTTCTGAACAAAAGCAACCTTCCGAACCCGGCGGTAACATTTGTAATACTGTATTTTTTGTCCTTCTGACGATTTGGAAGAACTTTGTAAGAAGTGTAATCAAATAAAGATATTTAGAATTTTAAATTTAACCTTCATATAACCTTCTGGAAATTGTTTTAAAAATATACATTGCACTTACAGCTCGTAAATTCTATCATTACCATTTTTAAAGTATTTATTTATTATTCTGTGACCTGCTCGTTGACTAGATGTTTTTTATTTGGTGAATTTTCATGAATAAACTTAGGGAATTGCATTAATACTAATATAATAAAAAAAAAAGTCATTTGGTTAGTTCCCATTGTCATCTATACAGATAAATAAAATTGAAGTGTCTGTTTGTAATTCCAAAATAAAAGCTTATCACTAAATGCATACGAAAGTATACACGCTACGGACACTAAAAAACCAAGTTTTAAAATGTTTCTCTGTCTGTCTGTCTGTTTGTTCCGGGTAATCTCTGAAACGGCTGGACCGATTTTAACGGGACTTTCTCTGGCAGGTAGCTGATGTATCAAGGAGTTACTTAGGCTACTTCTTATTTATTAAAAATATTAGGGTTCTGCGACAATAAGGATGAAACTAAATCTACGCGGGTGAAACCGCGGGGTACAGCTGGTAATATAATATGGACCTTTTATGTCTGTTACTGATTGGCTGGTTACGTAAGCTTATATAGCACATGAGGTAAATGCTTTACAATTTACGATGTCGGTGTAACAGGGTGATAATAGCAATAGATTACTATTTGTTATATTTCGCGGGCAAGTGACAATTTGCTTTACATTGCAAATTGGTTGTACTTCATTGAAAGTTATGACCCATTGAATTCCATAATAATAATAGAGCCGTGGTGGCCTTGGGGTTTTAGCTGTCATCTGCTACGCAAGCGACGCTAGCTCAAATCCCAGCGGGGCCTGTTCCAATGAGTTTTTCTAAAAACCTATGTGCAGTGGTTTCACACCACGTGCTTTACGGTGAATGAAAACATCGTGAGGAGACCTGCATATGTCAGAAGTTATTCAAAGACGTATACGTATAGTGCCTGAGACGGCGATAGACTCACCCTCTATTTGGTTGGCACATAAACATCTTCAGCGAAAAGTGGGTGCCGTTATTACAATACTTTGGCCTACTCCTTCTGGGAATACGGGCGTGAGAATGTGTATGTGATTTGATTTATTCTTCTTGAACCAAATTCTCTATATTGATGTGCAATTGAGCAAATGTTACACGTAATGTGGTGTCACATGGCACGTGTCCTGGCGAATTAACGGGATGTACCAATTTACCGGCGCCCACGCATTCGGCTTGGACCTGTTATTTCGGAATTATGGAGTTTGCACACTATCAGTGGACGCTAAAGGCAGGAAAGTAGTTAATTAGTTATGTTAGTGTCTAAATTCCTGCTTTTTTCTGCCTAGTGTAATGAGAAATCTAAGAAAATAGTAAAACGCAGGCGGTTTAAATTGGAACACTGTCTCCGTTATTACAAAACAAGGTTTATGGAACCAACAAGAATAGACTAAACTCGGACTAATCTCTCTCTCTATCTTATCTATCTCTATCACACATGGAGAAATGAGAATACTTTTAAAACCAAGGATTATCTTAGACGACGTATTCTCCTTATTTTATATGGGAATGTTCAAAACCGCCCCAAGCGGCGAGTGTTTGAAGTTATACGTTTTAAGTCTCCATACAAAAAAAGCGCAAAACTCACTTTGGGGCACAGTTTAGTCTAGTGTGTGACTATGAATGAGTTATACAAATAATTGCTCGTCGGCCAGAGGGTTAAGCGCTATTCACACTTTACAAAAGCGCAAATAAAATAAAAATATTTTCCGGAATCTCTTCAATTGCATCACCAGGCAAATTAGGCGATTGGATCACTTTTAAGACACATTACAAATAAGGACTTAGCGTAAACAAATACGGATAATATACTCATAGTTTAACGCACAAGTCGCACAACCCTTCAAAAATTCTGATTGCAAATTCACTAAGGTTTCTCAGCGTCGAACTCGACGACGAGTGTTGGTTTCAATCATAAGAAATTGATACATAATACATAAAAAATAAGGTTCAAAATCTTTAAATTAGGGATGGCGAACTGAGATCGATTAATCGAAGAATCGATTTTTCGAGCCAAATTAATCGATTTTATATATCGATATGTAACACTGAATCGATATCTCACCCTAGAGAATCTCGAATCACTCGATTTTTTCTATTCACAACACGATTTTAATCTATTCAGTAGTTTTAGAATAAAAATTTGAAATCAGTATTTTTTTTGTTAAAATTATTACTTAATATAACAAATACATTTAGAAAGTAGAATTATGTCTTCTTTTTTACCTGATACTTTCATATTGTTATAAAAATGATTGTGATCATCGATTTTCTTGAACTAAAAAAAATCCCTGATTTTAATACTAAGTGATCGCTTATTATGGTATCTTGTTTTTCATAAAATGGATTTATATTTACATTGTAAATGCAGACTCGAGAAAAAATCGATTTTTTAGGAATCGATCTTTTTGACCTAAATTTTTTTAATGAATCGATTCATCAAGTTACGATTCGAATCGATTTAAAAATCGATCTTTTTTGGAAAGAATCGCCATCCCTACTTTAAATCCGACACTCAAGAATTTTCATGATCGTTCAAGTAGTTTCGGAGCCTATTCAATGCAAACAAACAAACAATCCAATCTTTCCTCTTTGTAATATTAGTGTCGATCAAAGCCTTTGATTGAAATGAATTTGAGTTTTTATGAAATTAAATGATTATAATCGATTCAATGTTTTTTTTACTAAAAACTGAAATAAACATCGACACATCGAGTATATCGAAAGCATTTCAAAACATCGGATCGATTCGATGTATCACATTGTAAACATCGATGTATATCGAACATCCCTATCAAAGGTTACCTGCTCCCCGTGAAGGAGGCGGTGTCCTTCTCCAGCTGGAACATGGAGTCCTTGTACCCCCAGCCGTACCATTTCAGCAGGTCCTGTCTGAAAATAAATAAACATGACGCATATTACTGAAGGAGTTAAGTTTCAAAGGAAAATGTTATGTCTGCTAATCATAATCGAATGCGAAATAATTTTTTTTTGTTTCATTTGTGATACTAATACGTCTATACTATAATCTATACTAATATTATAAAGCTGCAGAATTTGTTTGTTTGTTTGAACGCGCTAATCTCAGGAACTACTGATCCGATTTCAAAAATTCATTCAGAGTTGGATAGTCCATTTATCGAGGAAGTTGGAGCTGCGGTTTTCTAGGCATGAAATCGGCCCGGCTGGAAGATCATTCCCCGGCTCAATTCACATTTAGGTAGGTACATATTTCAGCACGATATGAGATTGTAGTAATAATGACCTAATTATAATATAGGTGTGGGGAGAGCGAGTGATCATGCTCAACCCCAGCAAAGGGAAAATCTTCCAGCCAGGCGGGTGTCATGCCTGGGGAACCGCGGCTCCAACTGTTCTAGTTGGAAACTTGTATATATACTGCAATGCGCTTGAAAACTCTTCTGGCGCGATTTAGGTTCTAGTGTATTTGTATCTAAACTTCGCATTTGTTAGCGAGTAGCGCCATCTATGAGCGCGTGGAGAAACGCTGCTACATAGGTAATCTTGTGAACAATAAAAATATCGATAGCCAATATCTTATCAAAAAAACTAGATAGCCGATACATTGTTATGTTTATAGATGTATATTATGCATAGTGATGAGACATACCTAAAATGAGCCAATACATCAATTGACACATTGCACTGCATATTTGTCATACATATGTTTTGGAGAACGCACTAAAAAGATTGCTATAAACATGTCTACTGTAGAAGTGACACGAGTTTAGAGCGCAGGGGCCTTACCATGAGCTCTTATTGCCATGATAGTTTCACTCATTTATGAGACAGATGTATGGGACGTGCATACATCTGTCACTGTTGCACAACTGAATTAACATTGCAATAAGAGCTCATGGTTGGGCCCCAGATCTTGAATCCGCTATCTCTGACATTCAACCAGCCTCCGAAAAAGTATCCATACATTTTGAGCCACGTTTGAACGTGACAAAATCTATACCTACTTTGAATTCTCTTTAAACTCGCAAAATAAAATGATATGTCTTGCGAGACAGGCTTATTAAAAATGTATTCCTTCACAGTAAAGCTCATCGCAGTGTCTCAAATAACTTTACTACGTAATCATTATTGCAGGCCAAAGATATAATTGAATCTCTTTAAAAATGGTTTCCTTCACAGTAAAGTTCATCGCAGTGTCTCGAATAATTTAAGTACGTAATCATTAGTACTGGCAAAATATATTAAACCTTATATAATTGAATCTCCTTGGTTCAGCTCAAAATCTATACAGATAAATAAAATTGGAGTGTCTGTTTGTAATTCCAACATAACAGGTTTTCACTAAATGCATATGAAAGTATACACGCTACTGACACTAAAAAACCAAGTTTGAAAATTTTTCTCTGTCTGTCTGTCTGTTTGTTCCGGGTAATCTCAGAAACGGCTGGACAGATTTTGACGGGACTTTCACTGGGAGGTAGCTGATGTTTCAAGGAGTAACCTAGGCCACTTTTATTTATTGAAAATATTAGGGTTCCGCGGGACAATGCAATTAACTCTACGTGGGTGAAACCGCAGGGCACAGCTAGTTTCTCATAAAATCTCTAAACCACGTTTCAGTAATTGCCACGACGGCTCCAAGATAGTGAGTCACTGACCGATATAGGTAAGTAAATTGTTATATCATATTTTTATGATAAGATATGTACTTGGTTAGTTCCGCTGTTATCTTCATCATTATCGTAGAAGGTAAGGCAAAGGTACCTCTATATTTATTTATGGGGCTAAACTCGCTATCATAATAAAGCACGAAGTTCTAAAATGTATATTTCTGTTCCAAATGTATGAATAGTTAAGACTAGCTGTGCCCCACGGTTTCACCCGCATAGATTTAGTTTTATCCTTATTGTCGCGGAACCCTGATATTTTGTAATAAATAAAAGTAGCCTAAGTTAATCCTTGAAACATCAGCTACCTGCCAGTGAAAGTCCCGTTAAAATCGGTGCAGCCGTTTCAGAGATACCCGGAACAAACAGACAGACAGACAGACAGACAGATGGACAGACAGACTGAGAAAAAATTTAAAACTTGGTTTTTTTGTGTCAGTGGCGTGTATACTTTCATATGCATTTAGTGAAAAGCTGTTACTTTGGAATTACAAACAGACACTTCAATTTTATTTATCTTTATATTATAGAGGATAGAGTATATAGAGTATAGATTTATCCGAAGTCAATCATACTCATTATCATTTTGAGGTCGGCACTTGGTTCAACCCGATGTGGCTGATCACCTGACTTTTATACGAAGCGACTGCCATCTGACCTTTTAAGAGGAAAATCGGTAATCTGGGTTAAAGCAGTTGTCGGACTCTCTTAGGCCTCAGACCGACCTGTAACTACTGCCAAAGATGTTAAATTGGAACGGGAACCGACGGCTTAACGTCTCCGAGGCGTATCATGGCAATAAGAACTCGGGCGGTCACCCATCCAACTACTGGTTTGGGTTAGAGTTGCTTAATGAAAATGAAAATGATTTATTCAGTTTAGGCCCCTGGTAAGGCACTTATGAATGTCGAGGAATTTACCACCGGTTCGGAAACTAGCCTTCTGAGAAGAACCGGCAAGAAACTCAGCTGGCATCATGTACATTTCATTACACAGTAAATAATGATAATTACAAAAAAATAAACATCATAAATTATTCACAATAGTGAAAATTGTATCAGCATGCATGTGTAAAAAATAATAATTAAAAAAGTAAAAACAATACCAAATGACATATCATGTTTGCATACCATGTCATTGCCAGGAGCTACTTGTGCAGAGTTTTAATTCCATATGTCTTTATCTGTCTTTTATGTTTGTGCAATAGATACCACGAGTGCCACGTGCACCTTCCGAAGTTAAATGCTCACGCCATTCGAGAAGGGTTCCTAAAGGGGTAAGCAGAGGCGTTGTAATAACAACCACATTTCACCGAAAATTATTAAGGGCCAACGTGATAGATGGTGAATCTATCACCATCTTAAACACTACATGCACATACGTAGTTACTATAGATTACCCACCTTTAGATCAAGATATAAATAGTATTATACAAACATGACCCACTGTTTATTATTAGACGCAACGCGTGTAACGTCTATGACCTACATGTCTCTGGGAAGCTTCAGCAATTGCAATATTAGATATAGTTCACTGCACATAAATTCTGTTATACACAGTGTTCTGAAAAATTTATAACTAGCTGTGCCCCGCGGTTTTACCCGCGTAGTCATAATTTCATGAGTGAAATGTAATTTCTAATGTTCTTTTTTAATTAAAAGTCTAATATCATTCATCGTATGTTAATCCTTCCAACGTTTGTTATCTGCCAGTGAAAGTCCCGCTTTATTCGATCCAGCCGTTTCGGAGATTAGGTAGAACAAACAGACAGACAAAGAGAAAAAATATGGCAGTTGTGCCCCGCGGATTCACCCGCGTAGATTTAGTTTCATCCTTATTGTCGTGGAACCCAAATATTTTTAATAAATAAAAGTAGCCTAAGTTACTCCTTGATACATCAGAGAAAAAATTTAAAATTTGATTTTTTCGTGTCAATAGCGTGTATTCTTTCATATGCATTTAGTGAAAATATGTTATTTTGGAATTACAAACTGACACTTTAATTTTGTTTATCTGTATAGGTATTGATGTATAGATAAAAACGTCATGTACTGTAACATCTGCCTCATAATATGAGTAAACTATCATAGCAATAATAATTCATGGTTAGGCCCCCGCCCGATGAAAGAATAAGGATACGAGATGTAAAAGTGCGGTTAATTTAACATCCTACTTATTGTTCGAGTGTGGTTTTCCTGGGTTCATAAAGCTATTGAAATAGACCGTAAAATTATGCTCAAAACTCAATAACATGTGAGAGCCGTGGTGGCCATGGGGTTTGAGCAGTCGCCTGCTACGCAAGTGACACAAGTCACACAAGTTCGAATCACAGCGGGGCCTGTACCAATGAGTTTATGTCTAAAAACTTATGTACAGTGATTTCACATCACGGTGAAGGAAAACAATTCAAAAACGTATGTATAGTGTGACGGCGATGGCCTCGCAATCTGTTACGTTGGCACATAATCATCTTCTGTGAAAAGTGGGTGTTGTTATTACACCTCTGTCTGCTTCTTCGGGGTATACAGGCGTGATCATATATATATACTAGCTGTGCACCGCGGTTTCACCCGCGTAGAGTTAACTTCATGGGTGTCTCGCGGAACCCTTGTTTTCTTTACATTAAAAGTAGCCTAAGTTACTCCATGTAACATTAGCTACCTGCAAGTGAAAGTCCCGTTAAAATCAGTTCAGCTGTTTCGGAGACTGCTCGGAACCAACAGACATACGAACAGACGGAGGAAAATTAAAAAAAAAAATGTTTTTTTTATGTCAGTATCTTATATACTTTCATTAGCATTTAGTGAAAAGCTGTTATTTTGGAATTACAAACAGACACTTCAATTTTATTTATCTGTATAGATATAGATGTATAGATTTATGTAGTCAAGAATATTCATTGTTATTTAACAGGAAATGTTAATTTATTCCTCATACTTCAACAACATAAAATTAACATTGCCAATTATTTTCACACTTGTCACATAATGTGCCGAGATTCACGTAAAACAAACAATCGAAACATCGAAATAAATGTGGATAATACGCTTTCGATATAGTCAACGTCAAAACGTCATCAAAGAAAAGAAGAAAATTTATTTTCCATGCATAGAAAATGCGACGCAGCATTACTCTTATACCTTTAAACGAGCAATTCTTGTATATATTTAGATTCTGGATCTAAGGAACGGCTGCAACGATTTTCATGAAATTTTGTATGCAGGAGGTTTCGGGGGCAAAAAATTGATCTAGCTAGGTTTCACTTTCAGAAAACATCGTCTTGACCATGTTTTCGTGCTCTGAAAAACTCATAAAATATCACTACAACACTACAGTAATTTTCGCCGACAACTGTCAAGTTATGATAGCTCAGAGGTGAGGCTGTCAGCTTACGAGGTGATAACAAAACTACAATACCCCGGTTTGAGACTGACGTTCACCGGTTCGATTTTTTTCTTTTGGTTCCTTTTTTTTCTACAAGCTTTTTTGAGAAACCGTCAACCGTTTCTTTTGTGGGAGTAAGTTTAGTTTTTTGTGAGAAAAAGAAACCGAGCACAGCTCGGTCACTCGGGTACTTATTATTAATTATATACGATACTAAATAGGTGGTTAAGTTAATTACATTATAACGTCACAGACATACTGTTTTTTTCATTGTTGCTTATTAATTGCATGTATGTCTGTGGGCCTCACCCCAGTTAGTACCGCACAAAGATAATGACTGCAAAAAAATTACATAATCTATGGCCACACACCACAGTTTTCCACAGACAATATAAGAATGCGATCTCTGCAGCTCGACAACATATTTATTTTAAAGACATGTTTAAACCTTTATCGCAGTACTTGCCTAGGTTTCTCAGCGCCGCACTCATCGTCGAGAGTCGTTTTTAAAGTTACGAATCTGAACCTGATTCTCTATGTATTATGTTTAAATGTCCTATGATTGAAAGCAACGCTTGACGTCGAGTCCGACGCTGAGAAACCTTAGTGAATAAGGCACCAGCATGTATGCTAAAATAATCATAATGTAATGTTAGTTTATGTTAATGTGGGTAGTTTAACATAGAATTGACATTGACATGTTTGTCATCATAAAGTACGCAACAGACGGTGCTATAATCTATACATATATATTATATCTATACATCTACAGATAAATAAAATTGAAGTGTCTGTTTGTATTCCATAATAACAGCTTTTAACTAAATGCATATGAAAGTATTCACGCTACAGACACAAAAAAACCAAGTTTTAAAAATGTTCTCTGTCTGTCTGTTTGTTCTGGGTAATCTCCGAAACGGCTGGACGAAATTTTAACGTGACTTTCACTGGCAGGTAGCTGATGTTTCAAGGAGTAACATAGGCTACTTTCATTTCTCAAAAATATTAGGGTACCGCGACAATAAGGATGAAACTAAATCTACGCGGGTGAAACCGCGGGGCACAGCTAGTACTGTACTATTTCTCATGAATCTGTCTACCATATACAAAAAAAAATTTTGAACCCGACAGATTTGAACAAACAAAACATCTCTGACTTTTTGTACACGTAAAGATTAGTTAAATAAATAAATAGCTATTTCAAGCATACCGTTTCATTATTTAGAAACAGAAACAGCTTTTCAGTAAATGCATATGAAAGTACTAGACGATAGCGAATAATTTAATTTAGACATAGAGAGAGCAGTGAAAAAAGCAGTTGACATTACCGTGTTTATTTGACAACAATGTATAAAAAAGACTTACAATTAAGAAACATAAACCAAAAATTTATGATGTACAAAATAGTTTCCAACATCGTCTCTACACACGGTACTGATACTGAAAATCCATTTTTTTTTTCTCTGTCTGTCTGTCTGTCTGTCTGTCTGTTTGTTCCGGCTAATCTCCGTAACGGCTGGACCGATTTTAATGGGACTTCCACTGGTAGATAATTAATATTACGAGGAGTAACACAGGCTATTTAAAAGAAACATTAGGGTTCCGCGGGCCACCCGTGAAATTAGGTCTACGTGGGTGAAAATAAAATTGAAGTGTCTGTTTGTAATTCCAAAATTACAGCTTTTCACTAAATGCATATGAAAGTATACACGCTACTGACACTAAAAAACCAAGTTTTAAAATTTTTCTGTCTGTCTGTTTGTTCCGGGTAATCTCTGAAACGGCTGGACGGATTTTAACGGGACTTTCACTGGTAGGTAGCTGATGTTTCAAGGAGTAACTTAGGCTACTTTTGTTTATTAAAAATATTAGGTTTCCGCGACAATAAGGACGAAACTAAATCTACTAACTAAGCCGGTTCTTCTCAGAAGGCTAGTTTCCGAACCGGTGGTAGATTCCTCGACGTTCATAAGTGCCTTACCAGGGCCTAAACTGAATAAATCATTTTCATTTTCATTTTCATCTACGCGGGTGAAACCGCGGGGCACAGCTAGTAATATTATAAAGAGGAAAGATTTGTATGTAAGTATGTTTGTAACCAATTGGCTCAAATAACAGGCCGATTTTAAAAATAATTTCACCATTGAATGCTACATTATCACTGGTCAACATAGGCTATATTTTATCCCCGTACTCCCACGGGAACGGGAACTACGCGGGTGAAACCGCGTGACGTCCGCTAGTTTATCGATAAGTTGGCAATCGATAGTATCCTGAGTTACATGGAATTAACTTAGAAATTAAAGTTTCGAGGAAAGACCAATAATGTAAAATTTATTGCTCAATAAGTGCATTTCATCCATCTGTTTTATTTTTTCTATGCCGAAATCTTATAATCTGGGACATCAACGATGGCAGGCTGGTTACTTTCCTACATACATTCCTTCCCGTAATATCATTATATTCCCATTTCACGTGAGAAGATACTTATTACTGTAGTTTTATTTTACAAAATAGTCAAATTTATTTGTTGAATTATAAAATATAGATAATAATTTATATTTCTTACCTTCTTCTAGGAATAGCACTTTTAACTTTAATGATCGTGCTGCACCCGTTTGCATTAGGTTCGCTCTTCTTATTTTTATCACTAAAACTATTCATCACAACACCTCCAGCTGTCCTATTATTGTTCTCACAATTTTTTCCCGTGCTGTTTTCAGATTCAGCTGACATTTTTACAGCGGACGACGATATGGATTTGTGCCGGATAGCATTTGGAACGATTTTTATAAATCACGCAGCCTGCCGCGCATGTAGTGACATTACTCTGTCGGTAAAAACGTTCACATGACGTGTAGCGCCATCTGTCCTATAGTTCTAGAACTAAAAACCGTTTACAGCTATGCGTAAAAAATATCACTGAGTGAACATGCCTTCTAAAATGTAGATAGTTCAGCAGTTTTTATAGGGTGGCGCTTCACGCGTCTTATGTACCTAATTCCCGTACAGTAAGATATTAAAGAAATTAAAGAAAGCATTTGTAAATATGTATTTATTTATAATCTTATTTTCTATAAAGTAGGTATGTTGTACAAAATATAGTCTTAATGTTCTGGGATAAGTATTTAAGTATTATATTTCATTGAAACGGTTACAAATCGACTTAAACTAATTATAAAAGAAATTAGATTAAATAATTTGTAAGCAACAGAACTAAGTGTTCTAAAATAAAAAAAGTAAATGAATGCATTTATGTAGATAACAGTGACACAATATATTCTGAGTTAAATTAATTAATTTAAAATACTTAATTAGTTAGTTTTCCTATATAATATATTTCAAGTGTTACCAAGGTTAATATACAAAATGTTGCCAATCCATTATACATTATTTTGTAATTCTAAACTGTATAATCTAGATTATAATGTAAATTCGTTGCAGTCTTTCTATTATACGACCTATATAAGCACCTATTTCATTACTTGTCTTAATAACTAAACGTAAGCATTAGTCTAAATAATAAATGTATATTTACAATACAGAGTTTAATAAGTAATCGTATTATAATATGCTCGCTTACAATAATTATAAAATTATACAGATTTTATTTTATTTCAGTAGCATTCAGACTTGTATTACACAAAAGGATCAATTTAATCTATATCTATACAGATAAATAAAATTGAAGTGTCTGTTTGTAAATTCAAAATAACAGCTTTTCACTAAATGCATATGAAAGTATATACGGTCTGTCTGTTTGTTCCGGCTAATCTCCGAAACGGCTAGACCGATTTTAACAGGACTTTTACTGCAAGAAAGCTAATTTTGCAAGGAGTAACTTAGGTTTAAAACTCTACTTTGATTTAAAAAAAACATTAAAGTTCCGCGGGCCACCCATAAAATTAAAACTACGCGGGTGAAAATGTGGGGCACAGCTAGTTAAGAATTAAAAATGGTTTCTATTGATCATTAGGGTCATTATGGAGCTGATAGAGAAATATTTCTTATGTACGTATTTGTTGCAATCAGATACTAATATTTAATGACTTGTAATCATTGCATCTCTTGAATTTGAATGAACATTACGTGAATAATATGTAAGTACTTTGAATATAGCTGAAAAAATCAAGAGCTTTCAATTTAAAACCACCTTAATTTGTACAGTTGTTCTAAATCGAAGGCTCATTAAGCACCAAGACTTACACTAAGGCTAAGAAATAACTAAAATAAATATGGGACTTTCTTAAAAGGGCTTAAAATTAGGGCAACAACCTATGGTACTGCGCCGATTTTTTGTTCTTTTCGATGATGTAGAACGACTTGGGCTTCCCATTACCAGAGAAGTATTTTCTGAAAGACGTCTTTTTAGCGGGCACGTAGTACGCTAATGCATCTAATGAGTTCGGATGATTGTTCACACCCTTCGGCCAAGTGGGGGTACCTTCAACGTCCACTTCGTCGTCGAATCTAGCTTGAGGTCGGTTCTTGGCTATTTTGTGGAGGACAGGGATGTTCCAGTGGTACACCTTGGCTGGTTTCCCATTGCTCGTCATTTGGAGGGGGAGGGTCCTTGCGGCTGCGGGGGCGGGGTCAGCGTGGGTGTAGTAGCTTGTATTTGGGGGTAGTTTAATGACGTACATTCTGGAATCGCCCGTCGCGTGCCTTCTGCCTTGTTCAGCCAGCCGTTTCCTATTGTGTGCGGCTGGTATCCTAAGTTTCTTAAGGCCTAAGGAGCTGAGTAGCTCGTGTGTGCTCGGCTCCTTGTGGTCTTCGCCCAGGACGTTGTCTTTAGAGGAAGACGACGCTGGCGCTGATAACACTGCTGATATTGCAGTCAGCAGGACTGCGAATCTGAAACAAATCAATTTTGACTTTAGTTTGGGTTTGGGTTTGAGAACTTTGTCGTGTCGGCGAAAGTCATATGGAAGTTGATTGAAGATACTCAGAGCATAATATGTCACAAAGTGTACTGTTACTTCCCGGAATAAAATAACATGTTGTCACCACAACTTCTTCGGGTTTTATCTAACTCTTTTCAAATAATAATGCAAGAAATAACTACCTATATCAAACAACTCATTCCCTTTTTAAGATAAGGTAAAAGTAATAGGATGTCAGGTGCCGTACGTGTGACAAGTTATGAGCGCTGATCTTGAATGCGTAGTGGTAAATTTGTGGGTCTATCTCTGTCTGTCTGTATGGCGCGACGAGAATGAAATACATGCACAGTTACCACTGTGTTCGCTGACTGTTCATAACTCGTGTCGGCACTTGTAGGTTCTAATATTGGTGCAATTCTAAGTTATGAAAACGTGGACGCTCTTCAGAGTGCGTTGACTCAGACTCGCACTATGTACACAGTTCATTTGCACAGTCAAATAACACGGCCTGAACGATTGCTGCAATTAGCATGGGCGCACCATTAGATGTGTTACACATACATACAAGACACACCTATGTACAAAAAGGGTTTGGGAGAAATGCATTTGCATTTAATAAAACTCGTACTCATCCCTGCCCTTGAGACATGGAATAATCTGATGCCACTTAAACTGTTTAATATTTGTCAGGGATAAAAAAAAGCATTTTATACTTCTTAGACTCACAGAAGGTTCATAGTCAAGAGAGTAGATGAGCATATCTGGCAGAGTTACCAGAAACGAGCATATACACGCATTAATCTATACAGATAAATAAAATTGAAGTATCTATTTGTAATTCCAAAATAACAACTTTTCACTAAATGCTTATGAAAGGATACACCCTACTGATACTAAAAAACAAGGTTTCAAATAATTTTTCTGTCTGTCTGTTTGTTCCGGGTAATCTCTGAAACGGCTACACCGATTTAACGGGACGTTCACTGGCAGGTAGCTGAAGTTTAAAAAAAAAAACATTAGGGTTCCGCGGGACACCCAAGACATTAACTCTACGCGGGTAAAACCGCAGGGCACAGCTAGTCTAGAATATCTCTTAAACTTACCAGGAGATTCTAATTATTAGAGTCCTGATCAAGGGGATGAGGGGGTGAGCGAGTTACAAACAGCGGGGTATGTGCCACAAGTAGGTTTCAACGGTGACCAATTCCGTTGCGAATTAGCGTTGCATAAAATTGCGCGTTGATACCTTCCACTGAAAATTTGTCAGTGTATATGTAGTGGGATCCCAAAAAGCGGATAAACACATACCATGGTATACATAAACCTAGGGTACGAGAAACCTTTCTACTTTGTGGTAATTCTCTATGGCATCTCTGTAAACAAAGGAGCAAAGTTTTATCGCATGTTCGCAGTAACAACCCCTTCATTCACTTGCATACACAATGCCAGTTCGCTTGTCATAACTGCATAACTTATCGAGCTAGCCACGTTTTGCTGGTTATTTCTAAGAATGGATTCTTAAATGACATAAAACCTACTTTATGTGATTGTATATTGTCTATGCCTGGTGCTATGTTGCGTATATTTTTTGGAAGTTTGTTACGGAAAATAAATACTTGTAGGTATATAAGCTTAATGCAGTCTCTGCTGAGCAAATTAGGTAGGTAATTGAGAACTTGACATATTTTCGTTTCAGAATTAAAGCGTAAGTACATTTTGAGTATTATTTCTCCAATTTAACATTTCGAAGAAGAAAGTCATGCTTAACACGAAATACGCGTTTCTTAAATATTTGCGCAAAGGTCTACTAAGTCTCGTTAGTATTCTCGATTCTCGGTCACTGAAGTTCTTCATAAACCTGAATTTAATAGACTAAAGGGCTTTTTTGCCTGAAGAAGAACAAATCAGACATGAACATCGTCCTATATGTCAGGGCATATTTAAATGGCTGGTCGGATTTCGATGTAATTTAGAATACAGATGGGCTTATACTTCGTTTTATTGGCACTTTAGTGTTACTGGCTGCAGGACGCGGCTTCATCTGCGTCTTATTAGAGATCCTTAATTTATCTCGATTAACAAAATAAATGTTACTCAGTGTTACTGTGAGAATTTCGTAAATCCGTCCAGTTGTTTCAAAGCTATTTGTTACTTATATACTAATATTTTATCTTCACAATATTGTAAATGGAATTGAAAATAATTTATTCAGTTTGGAGTTTGGGGCCTGGTAAAGCACTTATAAGCGTCGAAAACCACCAGCCTTTAATCTCACAAGAAGGCAAGTAGCACCGCAGGCACATTTTGACTATGACGATACGATCTTCTTGTACGATCGTATATCAATGGACAGCATACAGCTCACGTCGTCCTATGTGGATCAATATGTTTCTTGTGGGATCCTAGCCAAATGGAGAAATGGGGTAGCCGGTACTGCTAACCGGTAGGTATGCAATGCCTACATTGTAAGGCCTCTTGGCTCAGTTTTCTAGGCCAGTTTGTTAGACGTATTAATATATCTCGCACTCTTAAAAAAGAGCAGGTACTCCTTTCTTAGTCTGAGATTTGTGGTTATAGCTTCTCGGCTTGCACATGTTTCGATAAGTTGTCTGGAAAAGGTTTATTTCTGCATGCAACTCCTGGTAGCAGCAACTAATTGCTCAAATATGACTATGGCATTTATTGATTATACACTCAAATATTATGTTTAGCATTAGTTTTTGGCACATATTTGCCACCCAATTTGATTATGGTGCCCCTGCCCTGTCGTAGCAGGGAGACTTCTATAAGGAGTTTGAGAGGTTAGCAGTTGTTCTGACTGAGGCTACGTCAGCCTCCCTCAATACAGCGGATACAGTCAGACAGCGTGTAATAGATATAGCTGAATTGTATTTTATGCCCAACATCATCTTCAGACCTTCGCAGAAGGGCTGACCCCTTGAGAGAGATTCGAGAATATAAGTTTCACAATATTTAAATTGATGCTATGGTGAGTCAGGAGGTGTCTTTCAGGCACGACAGTACATCATCACAATTGAGGATAACAACCTACTTAGTCAAATCAAATCGAATCTCCGTTAGTCCCGTTCTAAGGCACCATTCCCACAAAGCCTAGGCTCTCCCGGCCTGCCGGAGGCTATCGGCTCTCTCGGCAGCGCAGTGTGGGCGGGCCCTAGCACCGGTGACCGCTTGACCTCGACTCCCGGGTCACGACGCGCCGGTCAACGCACCGCACGCGTGCGCAATGCGCAATGCACTTTGTCGCCTACACTTTCGTAACTTTGGCCGGCGACGTCGCGCCGTGACTTGACAGTTCTGCGCCATGTTGGAATTTGAACGTGGAATGTCTTATTGGTTTGACAGTTCTTGCTGCACAAAATGGAAAGACCACATTGTTTGAATTGATTTATTATTATGGCAAGGAATGATAATGACAGGTAAAGTTGAAGGAGTGAGGTGTATTTTGGTAGGTAATGTTTGGTCGGGATGACGGGAATCAAGCCGAGTGGTTGAGATTATATTTTCAGTCTCCATCTATTTTCATACAGAATTCAACAAGAATTCTGTAAACTTGTCCGGTCTTTTCGCCTTTTTTTCACTATTTAATAACATGAATGTTAACTATCGATGGCTATTAAGTTTTTCTTCATTTTCTTATATTTATATTTTTTTATTTTATTATTTTGAAGAGGATTGGGCTATTGCCTACTGTAGTAAAAATATGCCTAGGAAGCCGATTTCTTAATATCGCATAAAACCACGTATCATCAACTAGATCAAATTTTGAAGCCCCATTAACTTAATTAGGGTTGCCATATCTTAAATTTGGAGACAGCTATATTTTTAAAATTAAGTTCGGATTACAGGTGACAGCCCGCCCGGTCGCTCCCCGGATGCCCTCTAATCTAGTACAAATTCGGGGAAACCTGGACGAATGGCAACCCTAACTTAAAACAATGTCCCCGCGTTTCTTTAATGGTGGTTAGATAGGTAAGTACATAGGTACCTTAGGCTCACTATTATTGACCTAGGTCCGGGAAATGGGATGCAATAGAAGTTTCTGTAATGGCTAGCAATTGAATGGATTTCTTGGCGTAGAAACGATGTTTGCAGCAAACTTATTGTTATTTAACTGCCAATATTACGAGCTCGTTTTAATATCATCATTATATTATAGCCTTCTCATGTTCAAAGGTTGTAAGCTATTTTATTCTTCCGAAAATTTTAATTGCTGTTAGAAACGAATATAGGTCTCTTCCACGACTGGGTACGTACTGTAAGGCACTCAGCCTTAACCTAACAAATCATTGGCCACATGAATCAATGAAGTTTTATCCTAAATATTTAAATTTGAAATTGTAGAATGTCCAAAAAAATTTTACCTAATACAACACGTTTCTTCATCTTTGACTAAAACAATGAAATCTTAATTTTTTAATGTTTCAATTGCAATTCTAATTTCAAATTTGAATTTCAATGTCAAGGCCACTAGTGTTGTGACGAAAACGTGTCACACGCAATTAGTCGACTCGCACGCGTTGACTCGACTAACAATTAATGTATTAAATCGATATTTAGAGCATAATAATAGTGGACGGCTTAGGGTCATGTAACTGGCAAGCAATTTGAATAAGTGGCCGAACAATTTTGTCTAATAGCTCAATATACGCGGCACTAAAGTTTGTAATCATTTTAATATGGTATATTTTATTTCGCCCCGTTTTCCTAATCACCTGTTGATAGCATGCACTCAAAGCAGTCACTTTCATATTGATGATTTTAAAATGGTATTATGATGAGTAGTAATCTTCTTGCTAGAGTCATAAAATAGGTGTATGAAATAGATACTTACTTGCGATTGTTATTTAAAACTATGCATATTTCTTATGTCTGTCGGTTCCATAATGGTATATCACATCGCCAAACACGTGAAATTATAAAAAGCGTATTATGGCTACTTATCGACCCACATCATCAATTTGATGATAATAGAAAATATAAGTACACATTCACCTAATCATAAGTTCAGTGATCGATCCTTGAAATTTTCTCCCTGAAATAAACAGTATAAAGGATAGTTACAAACATGAGTAAAAGAATGCATCAATTAATTGGTGTTTCACGTCTTCACTGGTGGCGCTTATGGCAAACGTCGTTCATACGTTGATTCATTATTTAGTTAAAAAATATAAAAAAGTGCATACGGTATTATTTATGCACCTACTGCTTGTATTATTTTAAATCTTAATTACCTAAGTCTTTGTTCATTAGAATTGATAAGTATGATCGCGTGACACGTTTGGTCACACCACAATTCGTGGATGGATCGTGGTCAATCATCGCGTGTTTCACATTTTGTCGTGCATCTGCTAAAATATTCCAAGCTAAGCAGATTTTGTAACTCTACATGCAATTTGTACTGCAAAAAAAAATCTTTGCGTTTTTAATCGGGAATAATAAATAATCAGACAACTTATTAGGAATTAAATAATGTTAATCACATCGTTAATATGTAATACATAAATGATTATTATTCAGTAAAATAAAGGTAAATTGTTAAGTCGTTTGACGCAACAAGCAGGTTGAATTAATTTTTAATCAAATGTTATTGGGATTCCTTATGCTCTTCTTTCATTAATTTTCTAGTCTTCTAGAGACACAACCCTGAATACGCCATGCCGGTAGAAGACTACTGCCATGGCGTATTCAGATACTTGCAATATTTAATGTGCTGGTATAAATAATAGTGAGCGTAAATACCACCCTGGTGGCGCCAAGCGCTTACAATTATTTATCTCCGTGCTATTTTTGTTCCTTTTTATAACTACATTCCCATATCATTAACATGTTCCGTAAAAACTATTGTTTATTAGGCTGGGCTGTTGTGTTATACATAGCAATGTGGTTGCAATCGTGTTGTTGGTTTATGACCGAGAGGAGTTAATTAACAGAAAATATATTTATTCCGTATCTTGTCAGAATATTTTTTTAATACCGTTTTTTATCTTCAGTAACTCCATGTACCCAATGAAGTTGAGTTAGCTAGTTATGGAATTAAATCTCTTGTTTAGTTTGAAGTTACTGATAGCATAAGAATGGAGAATGCGCTTCAGTTGTCAAAAAAAAATCATAAACAATTTCCAACTGAAAATTTTTACTCATCAATGTGCTAGGTAGGAAAGATAAGTAATTTATGAGTATAATCTATATTTAACCAAACCATTCCCTTAAATAGTTATTTGTTATACAAGAGTGCAAAGTTGCTTTTTAACCGCGTGTTCAATTTTGATGACCGAGCAAGCGAAGGATTCTAAAATTAGAATCCTGAGCGTTAGCGAGGGAATCAAAAGAGCACGAGGTGAAAAATCTTTGCACTCGAGTGCAACACGTAACTTTTCATTCCACCTCAGCGAGGAAATGACTAAATGAAAAAAAAAACGTTTACAATCACAAGATAGGTAGGTACACTTTTATTTCAGTTTAGGTATTAATTACTACAGGTAAGTATTACAGAATATTCTTTAAATTATAACAATACTAAGGTATAATTAAGAAAATTTTAAAGTAACGTTGCTACAGTTATTTAAATTGAGTGTAATATTTTTTTTTAATTCACAAACTTAGTGCACACGATGTTCTAAATTCAATTTACTTTATCCTCTAGAGAATAAAAACGGCTTTTCCACTCAGATATTGAAGATTAAAAATACTCTTTCCGAGATGGTGGAATGAAAAAAATATTATTCATCTGTGTTACGACAGATTATAATTTATAAATAGCAACCCGCCCTCGCTTCACTTCGGGTTATGATTGTTCGTTTAATTATCTCTACTACGCGTAATATAATATAAAGGTTTTTTATATATATTTTTCTTAGCTATAAACCCAACAGAGATTGACTTCTATATATTAGTAAAAACGGTATTAAAATCCGTAAAGAAGAACGATGCGTTCAAACAGACGAAATAATTTTTCATGGAAATGGCGACTTTAATAATTCAATCTATTTATAAAGCTGCAATAGCAAGATGCATGATAATCTCGTTTTATTTTAAGCACCTCATCCTTCAAGAACAAGGCACTTTGAGCGGATCGCAATCCTGGATAAATCGCAATTTATCCAGTTCATTTGCATAACATGTATAGCACATCCTACGACAATGAGTTACCTGTGATAAAACTGGAAACACTCAGAGGATTATTTGACAGATTTGCCCTTTACATTTTCAATAATGCAAACATAGGAAATTATCAAATAATTGTCAAAGTTAAAAGATACGTAGGTGGTCCTAGCCTCGGCGCCGGGTAATAAGAGACATTAAATCCTGGGCCCCAACCATGAGCTCTTATTGCAATGATAATTTGAAATTGACAGATGTACACACATCACATACATCTGTCTCATAAATGAGTGAAACTATCATGGCAATAACAGCTTATGGTAAGGCCCCTGAACTTAATAGGGTGAAAGATTAAGAGCTTAAATGTACATGATTTCAAAATAAGAAGGTGCCAAAACAAGACACGTGCCGAATTTGAAAATGTATCGAATTAGGGAGGTAAAGGATTAACTAAAGTAGGGAACTGGGGAAAGTGTCCAGCCGTTACTGGGCTTAGTTGTATCTCCCAAGCACGAAAGCGAAAAAAGGAATACCGACCGACTAATAGCTAAATTATTTTTACCTACCTACATTATAAAATGATCATAACAATATATTGTAAGCGATATATTCAACTTAATATATCTCACGCTTATTAGTAAGTGCATAACCATAACATTAAAAGCCCCATTTCTAGACTTTTATTCAGTGAAATTGCAACTGCCTTACATAACTCCCGCATAATAAATGCTCCGGGCTGTAAATAAGATAATAAAATATGCAGGCTGTTTTTTAGTTTGTCCTTGTTGAGGTTTAAAAATAACACTACACTCTACCAAGCAGCCGTTAATTACTGTCCTTACAATTATATTTGTTTATTTATTCCTCTATTCGACTAAAGCTAGAGTATAAATAGTCGAGTGCATAGTCAGCGTACCAGGCGATGTTTATCATACAAGGAATGATAATGTCTGAACTATTTTAATTATGTCCTAAGGAATTACTCTTCATTTGCTAAGGTATTTTCTCTTCAATATTAAGATGAGAATAATGTACTTATGTAAGCAGTTTTTGGTTTAAAAATAAATCTTATTCGAATATTTTTTAGTCGAGTATTATAATCGTTTGTCATTCGGTACTGCACTAGCCATTAAAAAGATAGACTTGTATGTTTTCTTTTACTGTTAGTGTTATCTATTTAAGTAAATATAGTTTTAAAGAAGCACTAAAGTAAGTAACTGGTTCTGTGTTGATAAATAATGTACGGAGCACAAATAATCAAAACAGGTTTGATAAATTAATTCTGGGGTCAATTAAATAAATAGTGCAGTTACTTTATATTTAGATGTTTCATTTATTGTTTCACGGTACATTTTATATGACTACGTCGTTATATAACACAGTAAATTACTAAAAAAAACTCTCTCCTTAATTATTTTGTTTTGTCGAACAGTTTACTAGGCCGTGCAAATGACTGTGGCTAACTTCATCATCATCAAAGCCTTATAGACGATGTTACTGGATTTTTGACGAAGCTGTCATTGGGTGACTTTTTTTTCAGGTGCCGTCACAAGTTTTGAGCGCTCAGTGAAATAAAAAAAATGTAAAATAAAAATTTATTTATCATATCTCAATCAGACTTTCACATAAACTTAGTGTTTGCCACCCTTTTGAGTAATTATTTACTTGTGCCAGTGCCGTTTCATCCATATCTACATAAAATCACAGAAAGTAAGATAATAGTAAGTAAAAGTATTTAAAGTAAAGTATGCTTTTGAAAAAGAATAATAATAATAATGTGAAAATAGTACGCCGTCGGTAAAGTCTATATTCATTGCACATTCAAGGCTAGCGCTCAAATTTCGTGACATAAAATAATTACACGAATAAAGTCGCGGGTAGAAGCTTATCTTCACAAACCTACCGATGTGTAAAACCCAATCAAAAATCAGAGATGAAAAAACATCGATTAATCTGTCACCTTCCTTCAATTACTGACGTTACAATTATGATAACAATCGTATTAATCGATTCTCCGAGTATTGTTGAATGATTCATTCGTTTGAATACATCGGGGTTGAATTTAAAATCACCTAGACCACTTACCTAAGGCTATGTGCACATTGCTACAATTTAATATCATTAAAGCATATTAATCGGTAATATTTTTATTTGTATTGTACTTGTGTATTTAAATGCGTGATGTAATAAAATATATATTGTATCTAATTATGTAAGTTTATTATCAAGTATGTATGCCGTACACCATACAGCTGCCAATTAATTTCCTCATGCAAATCCATCCCATGGTTGTCTGTAAGATATTGCCAAGTGCGATAACACCGCCATTTGTACCTTTAATATAATGCAATCTATGTGTAATTAAATTAGGTTCATATTTGGTGGAGGTACTTAACCGGGTACAAGGTATCCCCCTGTATATTAATCTGCCGGGCTTTAGTAAATCCCGAAATCCCCGCTTGGGTTCCCCTACTATAAGGTTTACAATCAAGTGTTAATAAATAAATAAATAATTGTTATACAAGTACATACATAAAAATAAGTTGTAGAATGACCTCCCCAACATGGTTTTCCCATACAAGTACAGCAAGGGTTCTTCAAGAAGGATGTGCAGAGATATTAACCGGGTCGGTAACAAGCGCGTGATACCCCTGATATTGCAGCGGATTAAGGCTGGTAACCACTTACCATCAGGTGAGCCGCGTGTCTGTTTGAAACCCTTGTGGTATAAAAAAATACATACGATTCGGATATAGAATCTTTTATTTTAAACTATAAATTGTAATAGTTAAATAACTAAGGGAAGTATGTAAATAAGTATATGCTATATGCTTATCATAGGTAGGCGTGCTTATAGTATGTAGGTATGTTTGACGTTAGTGAATGTATTAAGTAAATAATATTTATGCAGTACTAGGCTCTGCTCATAGCTTCGTTATCCTGTAAATCTTTTGGGATTATTAAATCTCTCTTAAAGAACTCTACTTGGAAAACCATATTGGGGAGTCCGAGGTAGGAAGTTCCTTAGGACTAAACAATTAACTATAACTACTTATATAATAATTTTTTTTAGGAAAAAGTATGAATGCCTCATAATATTTAAGAAGGGTGTTTTGATAAATGTTAGTCGTTGTACATTCGGCTTTATAATGCTTATTGAAGAAAATCTGTCCAGCAACCCACTGCTTAGCATGCGATGTTTAATTTAACCAACCAACAACCTTGTGATGAACCAAAGAACACATAAATAAGACGTTAGAGTCGGATTTGATTCAATTGTTATACATACTCTGGGCCGCAACCATGAGCTCTTATTGCAATGATAATTCAGTTGTGCGACAGTGACAGATGTATACAAGGTACATACATCTGTCTCATAAATGAGTGAAACTATCATGGCAATAAGAGCTCATGGTAAGGCCCCTTGTCAATTATTAGATAAATTGCTTTGTAATTAAAAACAATTTACAAAAGAAGTAAAACCGTCTTCAAAAAGAGAAAAAGAAAATTATTCGTAATAAATTACTTACTTTTGAAGTTGGAGTTGAGAGTTTGACTCCAAGTTTGATGCTTTATTTGGCACCACCATCAAAAATAAGTAATTTTAGGACATAATTTTATTTTACGATTTTGAAGGCGGTTTTACTCTTTGGTCAAAAAATTTTTTTCACGCTTTTCAGTCAGTTTTTGCAAAGCAAAGTAAACATTTTATAATAGGTAAATACAAGACAAACGTCAAAGTGACGTTTTATATTCAAATAAAATGTATTACATAAAATAACATAATTCAAAACAGAATGGTAACGTAACCTAACGTGATATTACCATTATATGTTCATCGCGAGCCGTTTGTCCAGTCGCTGAGATATTGAAATAAATCGAAAGATTAAATTACCATAATCAGAGAAATAAGCAATTTGGAACTCAGATTGGAATTGATCGGATGATTCATAAGGTTCTGAATGATTCTCGTATTTCCCGACTGGGAGATCCCGTAATAAAATTAACGGTAAACCAATAATACGGTACCCGGCGAAATATATTGCACATCCGGAGACTTCGGGAAAAACATAATAGACTAATTTCGGCTTCGTAGAGCGTATCTCTGTCGCACACTACTTATACGATGTCGCGAGTGACATTGATTGGCGAAATTAAGTGAAAGAAACAGAATTAAAATAAATCTGTGTCTGACTGTCTGTCCGTCTGTCTCCGCCGCCGATCGGAGAGCCGATCTCTGAAACGGCTGTACCGATTTTAACAGGATTCACTGGCACATAGGTGATGAGAAAAAAAATTAACCACCCGCAAAATTAGGCCTACGCGGATGAAACCCGGAGCACGGCTAGTATGTAAGTAAAATAGTGTAGAACACAACGTTACTTAAACAATCCTTCGAGTTCACTGCTCGATGTGGCAGCATAAATATAAATATTCTTATTCGTTCACTTTGATTGAATATAATCCGTTTACCGGTATATTTACATAAACTTTACATATAACCGATTGCAGAATTGGCACAGACTAATACCGGTTTTTTAGTGCTAGGTGACATAAGGAACCGAACTGGAGACCCGGAGGTCGGCGACCGGCTAGCGGGAAACGCGCCTATAACTACTCGACGCCACTTAGCATGCGTCCATAATAAATGTTCTGATGGACTGCACGCGTCATTAACAGTGTGAACTTAGCCTAATTAAAAAAAAAAGTTGAACTGACCATTTGAATTATAAATTTGTTTACTCTGTGAAAAAAGAACTACTTGAACCCGAATAATACGGAGAGGAGCAAAAACAAATGCGTATTTTTTTTATCCGTGCTTATTTTTCTAGAAAAAAAGCAATCATTTGCGCACTCTGGTGCAAGACTGTTTTAATAGTAATTCAGTTTTGCCCTTGTTGGTTATCGATCCATCTATAACCTAAAATAATATTATAATTGCGACAGAGTCACCTACTTTTTAACACTCATATTTTGTTGAAAGGTAAAGATAGGAATAAATGGCGAACAGAAGGTACTTAAAAAACCGGACGTATAGCTAGTGACATTTAAATATATGTGCCGCATACATACACACGGTACGAGGAATCCTAGTCTTGGCTAGGAAGGCTGTAACTAAATAGGCATTCGTAGATTTAAACAACAATGAGACTGAGTACGTACCAAGGTAATGGTAACATCTCCTTTTTGAATTTGATAGTATAAATTTATGTCGTCATTAATTCAGAGTCAGAAAAGTATTTTGTCTGTTTGAAGGCATCGATATTTTAAGCTGTGCTACGGATCTTAACACAATTTTCCCTTAAATGTAGGACTTTTGAACTCCGATTTGTTTAAAGCTAAAAAAAACCATGTTATATTTTACTAGCTGGTACCCGCTAAGTCTACACAGGATTTGACTAAACTTTATATTTAGGACAATTCACACAATATCTTTATAAATTATAGCCTATGTTTTATTCTGTATACCTGTGCAAATGATTGTAAAGTTTTATTAAAATCCATTCAGCAATTTTTACAAAGTTACAAACATACAACCATACATACATAATTTCGCGCTAATAATATTAGTAGGATAGATAGTGAAGAAAAGTCAACATTATAAGTGTGAATAGAAGTGATTTAAAAAAAGCATTCTTCTCTAAACTAACTAGAACGTTAAGTGTCTGCAATTTTACTATCTAATACATATGATGACGTAAAACTTAATGATAATAATATTCATAGGGAATCCTAGCATAATGTTACTGTGAGAAAATGTCTGCTAGTTCCATGTTACAGAGGTTAATAAATAGGAAAACGCTCCTCGCGTTTAACTACAGTGTAGTTAGGAGTTAAGCGAAGGTATTTCATTAAAATCACTGACTGCCCTGGCATGAGTTATAGTTTAAGTGGCGTACGAGCTGAGAATTTTGCCGCGAAGCAAGTTGGAAGCCTTACAAGGGCGAGGAAAAGCAATTAGCTAACATTGGCCCTTGTGAAATGAGGACTCGGACACAATGTTATTAATTATTTATTAGATTTATAAATACACTTTAATTTTTTACAAACTTTAACGACTCCACTAGCATCTAATATTTTTTTTCTTGACCATAGTCTAGTCAAGTCATAGTCAAGAACCGAAAATATCCTTACCATAGATTTATTGCACAGAGTAGATATACAGATAATTTTAAAAAATTGACACGTAAATATACTTATTTCTAAAACAACATCCCTATTAATTAATTCAAAATTACCGTAATGAATTAGCACTAACATAAATTGCATACTTATTTGTAATACTCTATGACTTATCCAACTTGAAATGTAATTATTACGTTAGTAATTTTTTTCTATGCCTATGTTATCGGTTGTGTTAGTATCATTTATTTCAATACTTACTGCATTTAATGTTTATGGCCGATGATGGTATACATATATACAGGGAACAGTGCTTAAAACTAATTACAGGTAGAAAGTAATTAAGAAGTGGGCTGGGGCTTTTCTCCCTCAGAAAATCAGCATTGCTATTCCACCTGGCAATGCTGCTAACCTTCTTATTACACGGAGACACCTATTCCTGCCAAGTTTTCTACTTATAATTGATTAGATACAAGGCGACGTTGGGAACTCAAAAGTCCTCCAACTTTTCGTGACATACCTTTGATTTATTGGTGCATGTATCGGTACAGTATCTACATGGGGGGTGTTTGGGGTTTCAAAAAACCTTTCAGTACCGTCACTCTACTGTTACCAGTCGTGACCCTTTCCATTGTAGAAACGCACGACGTCATGATGTCTATTGTCAGGAACAGCACAATTGTAAACAAATACTTTTAGATCGACTGACACAATTTTCAGGCTTGTTTTAATTAAAAGCTTTTTATTTACTTGCAATTTATGTTTGTCTGTGTGTCTTGCAACTGAATTTAAAAATAGCTGAAATTTGGTATACACGCTTATTATGGCATGGCATGTCATTTTAATTTCTAATATGGCGGATCATCCAAGATGGCGGAATAGATTTATTCTGCACCACCACTGTGTGGGTATTATTAAATGAATGGGCTCGCCTCCTCAGCAAGAGAAGAATTTCTTTTTCTTCAATTTATACACGATATTTTTGTAAAAGCTTGTGAAAATTATTTTTGTCTGTGACTTGCAATTCTGTGTTACTGGTATTCTATTGGTGAGAGCATTTTAAAATCGGCCTAGTAGTTTCATAGCTCATTCGTTAAAAACAAATCGTTCCTCTTATATTAGAATAGATAGCAATGACATAACCGCGTTGTGATTACTTTAATCACCAGTGTCATGTCTGATGTATTATGATGACGGTGATGATCATTTAGAGACGCGGCAGTATTCATATTTATTACTCTGTGGCCACAACGCGCATCACAACCTATACAACGGAATTCTTGTTTTTTTTTCATAAAAGAAAAAAATATGTTCTCACTAGAATTTGCTGTTGCAGTGATTATATTTTTATTTTATTGGGAACATTGGAACATCCGAATACAAATTCCCACATTCGCGGGATTTTTGTTTTCGGATATAGTAGGTAGGTAACTCACAATTTTGAATCAGAGTCAACTTGTATATGTGAGTGGTATTTTTTTAAGAGTCAATCACAATTCGCAGCTTGCAACACAAACGATGGAAAGAGACACAAAGAAGAAGTTCCCAACTGTTATCAAAATATTTTACTAATGCGGTATACTAAATTCAGCCATTTTGAACAATTAAAAAAATCCACCGACTCCCTAGTATGACAAACCATACAAACGTTCGCGGTCATGTGTGCGTCACAGTTCGCGGGATCAGCGCGGGATTCTAATTACATGACCGTAGCGCCTTTGTAATTCCGAGAAACATTTGAATATACCGTTAATACAATTTGTAATGACTTCCTTACTCGCATTCCATGTGATTTTTGACATAATAATCACAAACAAAATTTGTTTCTCAGCGTAATTTGACATCCGCTCAGGAACATACTTTAAACTTCAGAGGCCATGACACATTGCCATAATAGTTTAAGTTTATTATGTGACATATGTATATGACGTGTATAAGTCTGTCAGTGGACCTATGATTGTAATCAGTGCCCCAAGTACAGGTTTTGACACGTTCGAACGTCGTCCCTCGACATTGTGTTTTGCGCTTTTTTGTATGGAGATGTAAAACTTCCTACAATTGTCGCTTGGAGCGTTTTTTGACGTTCCCATACAAAATGTGGAAAATACGCAGGCCATATCGTCAACGTAAAACATGCAAAAACTTGTACAAGGGACACAGAGCTTATGGTATGGCCCCAATTGCTTTACCAAGCACGTATTGCCATGATAGTTCATCTTTGAAAGTGTCCGATAAAGTTAAAGATATAGTATAAAGATAAAGTGCTTGGTACTAGAATAAGTCCTTAATCTTTCATCTGAGTACTCCGAAAGAAATGAAACGTAATAACCAAATAGCGAGGGGGCGCGGCGCTCAAACAAAAATATCCAATAATTTTTTATTTTTATTTTTTTTCACAATGGAAACTTCATAAACGTTTATCCTAATGTAAATTTCTTATTCAGTAATGATTTCATGAAACAATGTAATAACTAGATTTATTCCACTATTTCTACTGCTTTGGGTTTAAAAATAACTGACCTTGATACTTCAGTCCATTGTCAACGCAACGTCCACAAGCATAAACAAAAGAACATCAACTCGACGACAATAAGAAGAAATCCCGTGTGGTCGTGCGCGCACATATCGCACAATACAACCTCCCATACCATTTCCATTTACTACTCACTTGGTGCTCGAGGCATGTATTGCATGCGGTTATGTACAGTCTCAGTCGCATGGTTAATTTAATTAACATCTCTATGTAGTTTGATAAATAATTAGCCATTCTTCGCAATCTTAGAAAAAAGCCTTCTAAATTATATTAACTACCCTTAGGTAACGTCGCATTTTGCTGCGATATTGTCTGTGGTTTTTGTTTTTTTTATTGTTACGGTTTAGTGAAGAAACAAAACAATCATTATTTTATCTGTGAAACCAACAGTGCTTTATATAAAAGATGCGAGAATATCCGAAAATTCAAGTGAGATATCTCGTGATGACCTACCTCTCCAAAATCTCCGTTACCCTACGGCACCAGACTTACGAAAGCCGAAATGTGATGTATGATCATCGCCTTGGCTTTATGCTATACATTGTTGGAATCAGTACCTACATCTACTTGGGTTGGTACTTGAAGCAAACGGATTTGACTATTTATAAATAGATTTTTCACGAGGTCTCAAACTTTCTTAAGCAGCTTATTAAATAGCTCAATGTTCTCAGAGACACGAATGAAAAAAGTCGATATGACACGGTTACCCATTCGACTACAAGATAGATTGCTTATCGAACGAATAAGACAGACATCCTGTGACAGACGAAATTGAAACTATTAAGCAAACTTGGGCATGAGCATATACCTTTATAATTAAACATAATTTTGAAAAAAGTAATTGTTGAGATTCTTATCGCAATCTTCTGAGTAAAATTTACAATACTGTAAGTAAGTATGTATCCTTCTGACAATTTGAAAGTACTTAGTTAGAATTCTAATCAAATAAAGATATTTTTGATTTTGATTTGACCTTATATGTTTATAATCCTAGTGTTAAAGTTATAAATCAAAAATAGTAAATCCAACTTTCCCTCAATACAATAAGGTGTAAATCTGATAACGCAGGCGGCTAGGGGCAAGTGAACCATGATTGTGGCGCGATATCGCATTATTTATGAAGTCTGCCTTTTATTGTTGTCTGGAAGTTCAACTATAACTGAAGGCACTGATTGCAATATCTGCTAATCGTTCTTCGTCGCCTTTCACCCAAATATTGTACCAAGTCGCCAGTCCTTTTTGTAGGTACGCAAGAAAACCCTTCGTAGTTTCGAAAGAAACCAGTTAAGTGTTTGGCGATCGGGATTTTGATAAAAAATATATTTATTTAAACAATAGATGTTTATTGTTACAAGACAAGAAATGGACTAACAATAATTAGAATAAAACTTATGAACTAAAACTTAAGACTAAGCAGAATGCCGGTGCTCCGCCGCCGTGCTGACTCTGCGGGTTCCGAGGGTTATGCCTCGTTAACTCCTCCCTCCTTAAGATAGAAGCGAGAGTTGGAGCTTCTAGCAGCGTCCTCGCTGCTTTTGCTATCCAGTGGTAGTTGCTTGGTCTTCCATTTGTACAGTTTCCAGAGGGCGACTCCGCTCAGCAGCATGTACAGGAACAGTGTTGTCCAGCTTGGAGTTGCCATTAGAGTTGTCCAGCTAGTTTCATCCTCGGGAACTATGTCATTGATTTTATTTATTAGTTCATGGATGCTGTCCAGTGGGATGTCTTCTTGGTGCAGTTCAAACTTAATGTGTTCTTGCGTTATTTGCTGTGCATCAGGAAGAGGGATGATAACGTCAGTGTATACTGTTCTCAAGTGTGTTTGCAGTGTTTTGTTCAGGACATACATCTGACAATCTTCAGACAATGTGACTAGGAACGTCCCTTTTGTCTTCTTGTATTTTGTCTTCATGTTGCATTGGGTTTTGATAACTTCATCATCTAGTAGGAACAGTATCCAGCTGTTATCTCGGATCTTCTGTAATTTTCCTCCGGTCAGGTGTAACTTGGCGTAAGTGCAGTTGGCCTTTTGATGTTGGACCAGCGATGCTATGCAGTCTTGGGAGCCTTCCAGTCTTCTGACTTCCAGCGACTTGCAGAGATGTGTTTCCTCGGTGAGGGGTTGGCAGTCTCCTTCCTTGATGTGGGCGTACTCATTGCTACCAAGTGCAAGGTATTTGGACTTTGGAATAATTGTGAGGTTATTATGGTCAGGGATGGAATAAAGGTGAATGAAGTCAAATACTTTTTGATCGACAGAGGGGATTTCTAATATGAAATTTATTGAGTGTGGTGTGCTATATGCCTTAACCTTAATAGATTTCTCTATCTTATGTATATTTATAATATTTATATCATCTACCGGGTTCATTGAATAAGAAGTACGTAAAATGGCTAATTCCTTAATAAGATTGTGTGGGCTAATAACACTTGGATGCATAGTTCCTAGCTGAGCAAACGTTACGGCATCTTCTAATGTAATTAACTTTTGTAAAATTAACTGTAAACTTAAGTCTATTTGTATATATATATCTAGAAAATGAATGTTATCTATAACTCCATTAGAGTTCTGCGTGATATTTTGCAGTATGTTAACTATATTATTCTGATTTTCTTCTAATTTATTTATTTGGCTGTTAAATTCGTTGATCGTACTCTCGGCTAGTAATAAAGATTTCTTTTGTGAAGTTTGAACTTTGTTTATTTTATTATTAATATCTGAAATTTCCTTTTCAAACTTAACAGCATCTTCATAATCTAAATTACCGGTTATCGCCTTTACTAATGAGCCTAAGCCATTTATTATTCCACGTTTAACTCTAACAGGGGGAGTAAGATAATCTAATTTCTTATTAATTAAACCTATACTATATAATATCTGATCTTCATAGGATTTATATCTATTACCAGATGTTTGGGAATTTTCAGCATTCTTAGTACTTGCATATAATGCCATTACTTTAATTGATGCTAGTTTTATATTAGTCATATTATACACACAAGCTAGGCTGAAGTAGTCAGTCTGTCTGAGTAACTGTCCTTGTTTAAGTAGTAATATGCCATTATCGTTACTAATGGGATCAAGGGTTACGTTTGCGGTTGCGTAGAACACGATGGCTCCTGCGACGAGGGTCCTGGAACAAGATGAGGCCTACGTAGTAGCTTGAAGTGAACTCTTATAGATTTTGAGTTCGGGTGGTTACCTATGATCTCTGCTACATTGTTAGGATGGAGATGTATCACCTTGTAGGGTCCTTTGAATACAGGTTTCGTCTTATCGTTCCGCGCTGTTTTAGCCACCTGCTTATAAACTGTTTCACCTACCTTGAATGACACTCCTTCAGCATCTCGGTTTCGTTTTGCGATCACCTGTTCTTTATTACCTGCCATGAATGTTGCAACACACTCATGTACTGCCTCTGCGTTTGAACGGTGTTTGAGAACGTAATCTTGGTAAAATTCTTTGGGATAAAATATCTCTAAAGGATTTCGGGATGCTGTGTGCCCAAGTAACAGTTCGTGTGGAGTATAGCCTGTCGCGGAATGTATCGCGTTGTTATAGGCGATTATCGCGTATTTCATGATATTCTGAATGGGGTCGTCGTTATTTGTCATCCGTTGTATACGAATGATTTCACCTAATGTGGAATGTAGACGTTCTACTGGAGAATTTGAATTTGGGTTGTAAGGGGTGGTGAAATGAATATTTATATTATGCAACGCACAAATTTCCTTAATAACGTCGTTATCAAATTTTGTATCTGAATCGGTTGTAATTTTGTGGGGTAGGCCTAAAACAGACATTACTTGTAAGAGTGCTTCGGCTACATGTACACTACTACATGCACTTAACGGTATCGCTTGAGCATATTTTGAGAAGTTATCGATAACTGTAAGGAAAGTTCCGCCACCTGTGGAGTACAAGTCCATGAACAGGTGCTCCATGGGTTTTTGGGGTGTTTCTGTGAGGGCTAACGGGGGCCTTAGTGGATTCCGTTCGTATTTTGATTTTAGGCATGTGTCACATTGGTTTATATACCGTTGGATAGTTAATAGCATATGGGGCCAGTGATAGTTACGATGAACCTGTTTGTAAGTCTCCTGAATACCGCGGTGAATGGTTTTGCCTTCGTGATATTTTTTAATCAACTCTTGTTGCTCGGCTTTACTTTGAACTAGAGTAACGCGCGACGTACATTTAATGAGTTTAGGGCCTCTCTCATTAAAAACTGTTGTATATACTCTTGAAAATGCCAAATATAAACTTTCATCATAAAAATAGCAATGAAACGTACGGTCCGCAATAGTGTGTTCTTTAAGGAATTTAATTATTTCTTGTTCCGTATTGTTAACAGGGATAAAAACATCTTTGATAACAGTTCGCGAGTTAGTGGACCTTTCGTCTACTCTGTACGTAGAGCCTGGCGTGGATCGTATGTGGAATTGTTTAAGTTGCCTATCTATCGCGTCTGTTATAATAGGGATTCCGTTGTTTTCATTATCAGCCTGCGTGTGATTTGTCGAAATTAACTCATCTGGGTTAATAGTGACTACGCTCATAGTATCTGATTCGGTGCCTACTTGTGATCCTTGTATGTTACTATTTATCGGTTCCGTTAGACTCATAGATGCGCTACCTGCTATTGGCTCATTTATACTCATTGGCTGAGCAAAAGATACCGGTCCGAGAACATCTGCGGGATCGAAATCGTTAACCGCTCCTACTCCGCGTTCGGTATTTCTACGGGCGTTATCGAGTATATCATTTATCATATCGTCTTCATCATCATTATCTGGATTAACTGCCAAAGAGTCTACACTATTGTGAAAAATTTTCGCGCGCGAGAGCGCGTCCGCGTTCGTGTTTTGGCGTCCTTTCTTATAAATAACCTTGTAGTCATATTCGGCTAATTTAAGGCGCCATCTCGTTAATTTTGAGTTTGGGTCTTTTAATGACATTAGCCATGTAAGCGGCCTATGGTCTGTGTATATGATAAACTTTCTGCCGTACAAGTAAGGGCGGAAGTATTTAATAGCCCATACGATGGCTAGTAACTCTTTCTCTATTGTAGAGTAACGCGACTCTGTTTCTGATAACGTTCGAGATGCGTATGCGACTGGCTTATCCGATCCAACTTTGCCTTGTGACAAGACCGCGCCTAAAGCCACATCGGAAGCATCGGTTGTAAGAACGAAAGTTTCGTCAAAATCAGGGTACATTAAAATTGGGGCGTTTGTCAAAATCTGTTTACATTTATTGAAAGCTTCTAGAAATTCCGGTGAATGTACGACTTTATTATTTTTCTTGAGACAAAGTGTTAATGGTTTGGTCAATTTGGCAAAATCTTTAATAAATTTTCGGTAATATCCAACAAGTCCTAAAAATGATTTTATTTCCTTGTGGGTTTTCGGCAATGGGAAATTCAAAACGGCCTTAATTTTGTCCTGATTTGGTTTGAGTCCTTGGTCAGTCAGTTCATGTCCTAAAAATGTTACATGTTTTTGAAGAAATTCGGACTTATCTAACTGAACCTTGAGATTATGTGTTTGAAACCGCTCGAACACTTGTTTTAGTTTTTCGACGTGTTCTTGTAGTGACGTAGATATTATGATGACGTCATCTAAATATGTGTACACGTTCTCTATGCCTCTGAGAATATGATCCATTAAGCGTTGGAACGTACTTGGGGCGTTTTTTAAACCGAAGGGCATGCGTAAAAATTCGTAATGCCCTCTTTCGGTAGTAAATGCGGTCTTCTCGACATCATTAGGGTGCATTTCTACCTGATGGTACCCACTAGCTAAATCTAGGGTAGTAAAGTACTGGGCACGACCTAGCCTATCAAGTATGTCATGTATGTTGGGGAGGGGGTACTTGTCCTCTACAATACGGTCATTTAGTCGTCTATAATCGATAACAAGTCTCCATTTAACTTTTCCAGATGCGTCTGGTTTTTTGGGGACTATGTGAACTGGGCACGACCACGGGGAAATACTTTCCCTGATAATGCCTTGTTTCAGTAGGTTATCGACCTGACTTTGGATTTCTTTGCGCTGTTGGGGGGGCTGTCTATAGCTCCTAACGAAAATAGGTGTCTCGTCTGTCAGTCTTAGTTCGTGTTTGACCGCGTGCGTGAACGTCAATGGTATGTTTTCAGAAAAAAATATATTCCTATACTGATAGCAAAGTCTATTAATTTCGCGTTTTTCCTCCTCATTCATATGATCTGTTCTAATTTTCTTTAGATTTTCGCGTAATTCATGGTCAATGTCAGTCTGTCCTTGTATATGATTTAATTCACAGCTATCAATTTGTTTGTCCGAGTAAATTTCTAATCGTATTGGGGCTTTGTTTGTAACATATTTTTTATCGTTATTGAAGTTAATTACCGAAGTTCTAAACGTTCCGTTTGTTACATTAACTATCGCCGCGGGTGATTTTAAACCGTCGGACCAATAGAAATCGTCGTGTATATACTGTCCATCTATATAATGTGTCTTGAATTTTATTAACTTTTCGCATCTAGGTTCGACTTTAAGTTTTTGAAAGGGGTGGTTAAAAAAGATTGGTATATCCGCTGTAGATGTACGTAACGTGTTATTATTCAAGTCGATATTACTTTTTAGTTTGCGCAACAAGTCAAATCCGATTAGACCTTTATACTTCGGATCGAAATCAAAAATTTAAAATTTATGCGTTATATCGGTATTAAACACGGGTGGCAAGGGTAAATAAACTACATGATTATGACGTGAAACGCTATGGGCCGTGGAGATTTCAAAGGGTTCGTATTCGACACATTGTTCAAAAATTGTACCGCAAATAACATCCGGTGATATTGTAGAGCGGCTTGCTCCTGTATCGACTAAAAACTTACCTTGAAATTCTGGTAGTTCGATGTATGGGAGGTGATCTTTGTCCTGGAAGTTTATCTCTACTAGCTCTGGTCGTCCTGAGTCTCCTCCAAAGGAAAATCCTGGTCTGGGTCTTGCTCGTTGCTGTACACATCTGTTTCAAAGCCATTGTTGTCGAGGGGTTGCATATTATAGTACTCACCTTCGTCGGTGCATGGTTGCAACTGGTTGCTCATGTGACTGGGAGTATAGAAGAGCTGTTCGGTGGCAAACTGCGGCCTCGGGGGTTTGTCCACAGATCTCATGGTCACGTCTGAAGATTTATGAGGGGTATTTACCTGTTGTTTGGGTATATTTGGCTGGTTCCTGAAGTTTCCGCTTCTATAGTTTCCTGAACCACCTGTTCGAAAATTACCTGAAGAAGGTCGAGTTTTCCAGGGTAGCATTGGTTGTGCCCACTGCTGTCGTTGCTCCGGGGACATGCTATTACTGGGGTTAAAAGGGGGTTGTTGCATTTGGAACGCTAAATTCGTAGGGGGTATGTAAGGGTTGCTAAAATTACGGTATTGGTTACCATTGGAGTTCAATTTAGGTAGTTCCTTCGGCTTAGCTTGGGATGTTGACGGCATGCTAAAATTAGTTGCTCGATTATATGCAAGTCTAGCCTCTTCCTGCCTAGCCGCTATTATAGCTAACTCTAATGTATCTGGTTTTGCTATTCTAACTCCTAGCGAAACATGGAAATCTAATTGGTTAGTGTACTGTTCTATTACCATTTTCTCATAATAACTTTTATTATTGTGTTCGCCAACGGAGAGTAAAGTGTCAAGTAACTCTCTAAGCCGTTTTCCAAATGTTTCGGCATCCTCATGTTTAGGACGGCGAGTACGAGTGAGTTCTTGCATCACTTGAATCTCGTTGCGCGGTTCACGGAGTCGTCTAATAAGTGCGCTTTTAATAGTATCCCACGTATTTAAATATTCCTCATAAGCTAATGCGTCTGTTGCGGCGCCACTGAGTCTACTTTTAATAAGACAGATTAAAGCCGGGTGTGATTGCGCGTCTTCCGCTGTCAATAATTTCAATAAATTTTCGACCTCTCGAATGTAATAATTTAATAACTTTGGGTTACCGTCATATCGGGGCATTAAGTCAGCCATCAGCTTAAAGTGCGTATCGCAATCTTTTAGCGACATTTTTATTAGTTTAATTCAAATTCACGTAAATATGGGTAATAACCCTGCACAAAATTCTCGGTACTAAAATAAAGGTTTTAAGTGAACAATAGAGTGACGTCAGAGTTCGCTCTAAGTATCGAGTGTCTAACGCGATTATAGCTAACAGACAAACGTACTGATAATTATTTTATAGCACAAATGTAAGTATTTGTCTATTATAAGTATATTAAAATAGGAAATGTCTATCGCGATTAAAGCCTACAGACATACACACACAATAGAAAAATGCACATAAAAAAAATGACAGGAAATAGAGCAGGAACACTTGGATAATAGCAAGAGTACTTACCCCAGGATGTTCTGCATCTCCTGACGAGTCCTTTGACCGATCGCGCTTTTAGGTTCTTTCGGATCGCGGTGGTACGATTTGAGAACCGTGACACAATCGTAAGAGAATAGGGATTCAATACGAGAGTGCTGCGATCCTACCGACTGCGCCAGTTAAGTGTTTGGCGATCGGGATTTTGATAAAAAATATATTTATTTAAACAATAGATGTTTATTGTTACAAGACAAGAAATGGACTAACAATAATTAGAATAAAACTTATGAACTAAAACTTAAGACTAAGCAGAATGCCGGTGCTCCGCCGCCGTGCTGACTCTGCGGGTTCCGAGGGTTATGCCTCGTTAACTAACCCTGAAATATTTTTTTCTACTTTAATTTTGCAGAAGGTACCTAAGCCTATGGTAGCATCGTCTGCATGTCACGTGACCAAATATTGTGTCCGTAATCAATTTTAAGGATAAAAACCTTGAAATAATATCATCCAATAACTAAAAAATATTATTAAAAAGACTCCCTTAAGGCAAGGTTCCGAACATACCAGCAGCGTTCCCCCTTTAAATAGCTAGACTAATTCTTTGTCCGAGGTAGCTGCCAGCTCTTCAGTCTCCTGCAAGTCGATTAACCTTTTTGTTATTTCCTTAAAAAGCCTTACAACGCTAGGACCCCATGGACCAAGGGTCTCGACACCGAATGGGACAAAATCATATTCGGAGCCTAGACCCCTGTATTTCCAAGCTTTAGCTTTTTCAGCCGCTTCTACAATGAAAATAATGTAAGACCGAGAACACGCCCCTGGGGAACAACTGTTATTGTTTGAAAATTGTTCACTACTGTACCATAGGCTTCATTGGAATTTTTACTCTTCAGTTTCTAAAGGCTTTATTGAAATCTTTGATTGCTTGAATATTATGTAGGTTCTCGTTTGATATACGAATCCGCGGCAATAGATTTGACATTTAAAGATATTTTTCTCACTAGAAATAGATTAGCATTGAAAGCAAGAAGCCTTGTTTGTTCAACTAGATACTTACTCCAGATTATTCATTCAGAATTACCCCAATTACATATCGTCACCGGAAAAGCAAAACTACTAAAGCGCCATTTTGGCCAATATGAGTTATATATATCGTTGAACTGGATTTTTTTTTCTGCGTCGATTGGTGTAGGTTTCATAAAGATCGAAGCCAATTTTTGGCGCTTCAGCACCTGAAAAATATGTGATTTTTCATATTTTCCATTCAACGAAAAATCCTTACGTAATACAAATCTTAACCTTTTTTTTAAATTTGTCAGATTAGTAATTTTTTTCACTGTCATTATCCACTTTTTCCTCATTCAGCAAGTCAAAATACTGTAGTTTGTATCATTATAGTCACTTCAGTATTTTTTGCTGGTTTCAAACATACCTGGATTGGGTTGATAAGTAAATTTGCTTTATGCAGGTATTGATGAACATGGCGCTTTAGTTTATTCTGTCTACGCACTTTTCTGAGGGGAGACGTGATTAGTATTTTTACTTTACGGATCTATGTATTTGAGTGTCTTTTAAGAAGTGTTGCATTCATGAAATCGACGAATAAGTATGGTAAGCATGGTAAATTTAACTCGATAATGGGCCTATGGTTCGTTTAGTATTAAAAAATGTCAAAAAATATTACGTTTAGTCTTTTGGAATTAAGTTTTGTTATGATTACTAGTAGATAAGTATTTAGTATTTTGTGCGAGAGTTATCACTGGCACACTAGGTTAGTAAAAAGATCTACAAAATATTTCTTCAAATTGCCTATTAATTCAATCTAGTTTCAATCAATTTCTACTGAAAATAATGAATATCATAATAACTAATAAAAAATATCATAATGAATAACATAATCCATGGGCTGGTAATATAATTAAATGAGGCTATCATTAACTTTTTGAAAAAACCTATTAAAAACCTAGCTATTATACCATATTGATTTCTTAAATGAAGAATATTATTTTATCATCTAAGCTACCGAGATAAGACTAAAATTTATTCATAATTATCTCGTACCCTTCCTCGATATCATGTGTGGACGGTCAAATATTTCTTCTCTTACATTTCTCTATAGGTAATCATCTCTGTATTGACTCACTATCTACGCATATCGTATATCTCACAATCCAACAATTATATTAGGTCTTCCTCTACCATTATGACTATACAAATTCATACACGAAACTGTTTTCACATCATTGTCCTCATCGGTTCGTATACCATGGCGTGTCCATAGCAAAAGCTTATTCTTCAACTTAATTACTGGTGCTACATAAAAACATTCCCTTTTAAATTAATCCTAATTGTCATTCTAGTTATGCCACACATCCATTATCTCAATTGATTGTTAGTTCCTTTCACCCCTTCACTTCGTAGCTCTATATTCAGGTCCATACATATACCAGCAGGGATTATAATTGACTTGCATATTATCTCCTACAGTTTATGGAGGAAGAGGTAGTCCAATATTGTCCCCGTGAACTGCTGCTGTTTCGTCCATCATCAGCCGCAAAGCCAGTTTAAGCAGACTGGTTATCGTACATCGCCCGAATTTATCTTCGCAGGACTGGACATACCACCAACTCCACCTATCACTTTTCCCCAAATACATACATAAGCCCACGTACTCCGAATTTGACCTTTGTGTAAAAGATTGTTAAACTAATCATGCTAGCTCTTCCTTAGACACCCTCTACGGACACTTCCACTCACATTCGCTCTATAAATTTATTTTGACAATCGCCTTTCACTCATCCATTCGATGTCCATACCATCTCAAAATACTTCTTTCAATTCTGGTCACCACATCATACTTCAACTTGTAACTGTCTCTTATTACAGTATTTTTAATTCGATCTACTATGGTAACTACCCAAATGTTCATACTAATAAGACACGAGCTTTATTATTTCATAATAATTAGCGTCTAGCACATCAGCTTTGTTGTGAAAGATGGGTACGAGCTTTGGCATGCACCATTCATTGGAGATCACCTCTTCATACATAGCTAGCGCAGCTTTTTAAGAAATAGGGTGAGCATTCATACTTTTTTTAACAACTTTCATCTCCTCTCTTTTCCATCCTTTATTCTACATTTCGGCAAATCATACCTGTATTCACTAGTTTACCATTCGATATACCGTTCCACTCACTAGCATCATTCAAAGACGTTTTATAGTATACTATAACAGAAGATGGCTGCATCTTTCATACATATTACATGCTTAAGATATTTTGCATCTACCTCACTGAGTTTTTTAAAACGGCATAGTCTATTTTCGCTCCAGATCCATCATGTGAATATGCTAGATTATGGACCCTTTATTCATAATAAAATTTTTGTTTCTTCTGGCGAATAAGTTGTCAATTTGTTGGAAATCATGGTAACTTTTACAGCAGATAATAGTGACTATGAGTTTCCCCAATGTTCGAGTCCAGATGTACCATAATCTTCAAGTATTTACTCTCTTCACAATTCTAATTTATTCTTTCAACTTCACCATTTAAATTTCTTCTCCTGTCATCAATTCCAGCTTTAAGAGGAAACATGCCTTCATACTTTCATTACATTCATGTCAACTGTCAAATATTATTGTAGCAAAAATTATCCTATCACTCATTATTTTCCCATACATCATTCATTATTCAATTTACTATCAAACACATACATGCCATTTGGTTTGCATTGACTTCCAATGTAATAGGGCTTGTAGCCTTTATCAATAGCTCTAGCTTTTGAACCCTTGAATTTCATCTTCTAAAGATATACCACATTTGTAAGTCTTACTTTCAGTACATTAGCTAACTCTAGTCTTCTTCTAGTCATGGCCTATATGGTCTAACTTATACACATCATCATTTACGACTGGTCTTCTCCCTAGCGTCAGCTATCCATTGGAAAAAAATATTGCAAAATAATTATTTAAGCACTTAACTATTTTATTGATAAATATAAAAACTGGGTAAGTAATAACAAGCAAAGCATAAATTGAAGTTCGAATTAAAAACGTTACTCAAAAAGACTTGTTATTCCTATGAATTTAGTATGCAGCTAGTACACATTGTTAGTTTTTACACTTTAGTATGACGGTTAAGAAAAAAACGATTAATTTTTGATCCTTTATCTGTTACTTATGGCGTTTTGGCATAACAATGATACCATCTAATTGTGCTTTACATCATTTTTCCAATCGGTCTTGACACATTTTATGGTGTTTAAGTGATATTTACTGAGTGTATAATCTATTCAAAATGCGTGTTAGTACTTTTTCTTAACAAACATTTCGAGAAATGTGGTTTGTCAGTACTTTTCGTTCACTGCACTTAAACATTATTACGGAGATAAGTAATTTCTGCTTACGAACTATACAGAGCATAAGTACTAAAGCGACAGCTATCTCCTGAATTACAGGAAATATGCTGAAAATCTTTATTTCAGTACATAGATAATAAATTCACGATATTTGTTTTCATTTACTGTTTTTCGATTGGAATTATAGGAAAAGAGTTATGAATTTTTTTGTTAAAAAAAAAACTTTAAATCGCTCTACTGTAAAATGGCCATTTGGCGCTTTAGTATTATAGCCTTTCCGGTGACGATATCTTATTCATGTCAATCAATGATCATGTTAAAATAAATATGAAATTCTATTCGATTAAAATCTGTAACTACTCAAATCGATAAGTGGATAAACAGATCGATTAAATTAACACTAAAGAGGCGTGGTTGACCATAAATAACTATTACCGCTTGGAATGAATTACTGGGGCGTTACCATGAGTTCTTATTGCAATGATAGTTCTACTGTGTGATAGTGACAGATGTATACACGTATATACATCTGTCTCATAATGAGTGAAACTATCATAGCATTAAGAGCTCATGTTAAGGCCCCTGTTCTTAATAAGAAAGTGTAATGGTGCTATCACACCGGATTTTTAACAACTTCAATTGCGGGTAAGTGCTCACTAGAGCAGTTTGGTGACTTTCGCTAAGATAAGATTATCTTTGTCGGCAGGATCAGATTGGAATCAATGGCCAATTTATCCGCTACCGGCGCTACCGTTACTCAATTTGTGTCTTATTAATACACGCTTTCATAGATAATCGTGTATTTTAAATTGGTTTGCAAATTATAGGTATGTTTACCTGATTACTTGCGAATAACCTAATTAGACACGCAATGAAATGTACAAAGATTTAACAGTAGTTAGTCGTAAATTACACATTATATTAAATTCGTAATTAGACTGAATAATTCGATAATATTGCTCTAGTATTTCTTAGACACGATATAGAAAATAACGGCTTTTAATATTTATAATGAACACGCTGTGCCCCGCGGTTTCACCCTCGTAGATTTATAGTTTCATGCTTAATTTCGCGGCACCCTAATATTTTTTATAACTAAATTATGCATGCAAAGTCTCAGCCCGATCGGTTTAAAATTGACTAATTTCATACAAACTTTCATCCTCTATTTTATCCCCTTGGGGGTATAATTAATCAAAATCCTTTCTTAGCGGATGCCTACGTCATAACATCTACCTGCATGCCAAATTTCAGCCCGATCCGTCCAATGGATTGGGCTGTGCGTTGATAGATCACTATGTCAGTTAGTCAGTCACCTTTGTGTTATTTATAGTTAGAAGTATTTGTAATTAATCATTATTTACTATGTAATTAAATGTAGGTACGTGATCCCAGCTGAGTTTCTTGCCGGTTCTTCTCAGAAGGCTAGTTTCCGAACCGGTGGTAAATTCTTCGACATTCATAAGTACCTTACCAGGGCCTAAAATGAATAAATCATTTTCATTTTCATTTATAGCTATTACGTACTAATTTATAGTTCTTTGGAAGTGAGTTATGTTCAAAGACTTCGATTCTTGATTTTTTTTTATTCTTTTGTGAAGTGCGGATGAATGAATTACGTGAAATCGGTAGTGGCTGGCTACAATAATAAGGTGATTCACGATTTCACAATTTTTTTGTGAATATTTAAAAACATGGTGAGTCCATTCGATCGCATTTCTCTTGGATATTTTCTCTTGTGTTACTTTATTTGATAAATTTTACAGAGGCTCACTTATAATTGTGGCTTCATTGTATTGTCGGTTCATTGATTATTTTATCACTTTTTGTGTTATTATGAAACTGAAGAGTAGATTTTTGAAAATACAAAATTAAGTCAATCTGAACATATTTTTTTGGATCTTGTTAGTCTTTTTGCACGAATCACGTGAAAACTACTGTATGGATTTCAATGAAATTTCGTAGATAGCTATATAGTAGAAATATTAAGGCTTTTTACTGCAATATAACATCCCAATATAAAAAGAATTTACTAGAAAGTCGCAGTGTAGTATGTAGTTTATATTTTTGTGTACCATGAATCCAATAGTCGTGCAATTATCACTTCGAGATGTCTCAGTGTAAACGAAAGGAAATACTCTCGGGTGCAAACTGCAAACAGTGTTCGAGATCCGTGTTTACACTACCCTGGGTAGGGGCCGTCCTTCTTGTGTGGTCACTCAACTTTGTTTTTCTACTTAGACACAAGAACAAACACATTCTGCCTGCTTCGAAATACTTCTCAAGAAGACCAGTTTACTTGTGGTGAAAAGTTTTTACAAAATAGAACGAACACTCTAGGATTGAGATATTCATTGACAATCTATTGAAGAATTGAATCACTTCTCCGTAGTGGCCGAGTGGTTTTAGTAGTCACCTGGTTGGCAAGCGTCGCAAGTTCAAATCCCAGCTGTCTGTGACCAATGAGTGTTTTAACTAACACCCATGAATTTCACTCTACGCGGGTTAAACCGCGTCGCACTGCTAGTTATAAAATATAGAGTTATTCTACAGTATTCAATGTCTGTTAGTCTTCATGTCTGTTAAATCAGTTGCAATCTCATGTTAATTATCAAAGTAAAAAATGAATTTACAAATAAATTAAATTCACTATTTCTCATTTGATTGTATTATTGGTCCAATAGCAATAAACTAATCAAAGCGCGGAAGCCCGCCGCCCACAGCCGAGCACATCGCTCAAAGCTCACGCAATATCGCGTAACTTGACCACTTGCGCCCACGCACCTTTATTGGAGCTCTACTATCTACATTTAGATGATACAAGAAGTTATCCAGTTCTTAATCATGTGGTTTATCTTTGAAATCAAATATTGGGTGCCATAAAATCAATAAGGAGAAAGAATATTATTTTCTTCTTAACGCATTCGCTGCTAACGACGCTCCTGCGCGTTTATCCGAACTTTCCTATATGCTAACGACGCTTATGTGAGTCCATACAAATTTCTGTGCCTTCACTGTGTGCTACGGCCGACTCTGCGCGTCTATTGTTTAAATAAGACCAAATTGTAAAGGCCCTTACCCACCATTGCTATTTATAACAGATACGGGATTTACCTACATTGATATTAACAAAACGGTGAACGAAATAATTTATCGGTGTGCCTACAACCCGGCTACTGAGTTGTAGGTATCTATACGCAGCTGCGTAGCTATAGTTGGCATGTGATCATATCCAGTACTCGCCAATCGGGTAAAAATGAACTTTTTTTTTTAATTTTTTAAGGTGCCATATTTTAAAGACAACGGTCAATAGTCATGGGATCAATTTTGTTAATATTTTTTTTTATTAAAACTAAGATACAGTACAGTAGGGACGTAACATTATTTTATCGGTAATAATTCTTACACTCACGGATAAAGGATTAATAAAAACAAAAAAAAAATATTTTGTTATCTGTGAAATAAACAGCAGAAAGTCTGTATAACGTTTAAACGTTTAAACTTTTTTACTGTAACTAAATAATGTTTCACACTCCAAGAACTAGTGTACTCAGGTAGACAGTAGGTAGGTACATAGGTACAGACCCTTTTCCTTTTCGCATGTTTTTATTACCTGTCATAAATAAGCGAGTGTTTTACGACCCGCAATAACAATAGTCAAACGCGCAGAAGCGCCGAATAGCACTGGGGAACACCTTACGTCGACGCTATGTTGAGGTTTTAGCACAGAGCGAAAGCGTATTTGTACAACGATATGCGTTTGCCGCACTGGTGTAAGATCCGATTGTGTAGCACAGGGTAATGACTTTTTATTTAGCTTCAGCAGCGAACGCGTATGACATTAAAATTAGACGATACTTAAGATAGTCATATAAGAAATGTAAGGTGTGACTGTACAATATTTTCCTGCATTTATTTTCATATTTTTGTAGGAAATTTATAGAGCGAATGCAAGCGGATGTGTCGGTAGAGGGCGTCCAAGGAAGAACTATGACCAAATCTATACAGATAAATAAAATTGATGTGTCTGTTTGTAACTGCAAAATAACAGTTTTTCACTAAATGCATATGAAAGTATACACAGTACTGACACAGAAAAACCTTTAATTTTTCTCTGTCTGACTGTCCTTCTGTCTTTCTGTCTGTCTGTCTGTTTGTTCCGGGTGATCCCCGAAACGGATTTTAACGGGACTTTCACTGACGGACAGCTAATGTTACAAGGAGTAACTTAGGCTACTTAGATTTTTTAAAAACATTAGGGATCCGCGGGCAACCATGAAATTAAAATATTATCATCTACGCGGGTGAAACCGCGGGGCACAGCTAGTAAATAATATTTTCAGAAAGGTCTAATTCGGAGCACCATTTACCAAAGCACGTGTATGAAGAGATGCATGAATGTAGATGAAGCCAAAGAAGAAGTATGTAATTATCGTAGCACGTGGCAAACGGTGGTCTCTGCCTACCCCCATGAGATACATCATACATAATTTATATTGGTTGGTTGACTAAATAATATGGAAGAAGAAAGAATAACATTTATTTTCTCGCACATAGTAAAGAAAGAAGGAGTGAAAATACAAAAAACAGAAATAAAATAAAAAACAAGGACATGAGGGTCATTTAAGTTTCAGGAATTTAAGAAATACCTCTAAAAAAGTTAATTGTTTGTTCTAAAATCTAAATCTTCTTTTACGTGATGACCACGGAAATTCTTATAAGGATTGGTTGAGCGTACACAAATTCAAGAGAGTTTTATTAAGAACTGTGCCCTGCGGTTTCACCCGCGTGGATTTAGTTTCATCCTTATTGTCGCGGAACCTTTATATTTTTTTAAATAAAAGTAAGCCTAAGTTACTCCTCGAAACATCAGCTACCTGTCATTGAAAGACCCGTTTAAATCGGTCCAGACAGACAGACAGACAGACAGGCGGACAGACAGGCAGAATAAAGTTTGAAACCTTGGTTTTTTAGTGTCAGTAGCGTGTATACTTTCATATGCATTTAGTGAAAAGCTGTTATTTTGGTATTACAAACAGACACTTAAATTTTATTTATCTGTATAGATATAGATTCTCTCTTTTAGTCGCAGATGAAACGTGTGGCTTTGTTATATCAATAACTTTCTTACGATGAGTTATCGTACCTCGTTCGTAGAACAATAAAATGACAAAACTCTCGGTCTAATACACATAAAGTAACGTGTAGGAATTTACGGCGGCACGTCAACAAACCATTTCTTGTATTGAACGATGTGAGAAATTATTTAGAAATAGCGCATTAGAATTCCAGCCAGCGCTTGGACTGTGGCAAAAAAGGTGAAGGCACCATTTGTATGTTTCTCGCATACATCTAGGACTTAGATTGACGTTCAATGCCTATTTAAAAGGATGTTTCCCAGACAGAAGACTCTTCTTGCACAAATTTCAAACTGTTTAATGGTTTTAAATTCAAATGTTGAGTTGTTATTTATGAATCATTCCTTATCACGTGTACGATGGTAAATGCTTCTTGAATATTAAATACTTACAAGAGTATACATGCAAAACAGTGAAAAATATATTGCACCGCTGCTTATAACTTTTAATAATCAGAAAGCATAGAATAGGTTATAATATAAACTCTTTTAGATTTCTTTCAGACTCTTAATTTATTTATACACGATGGTGAGTCCATTGCCGCCATTACTTCTCAGACTGCAGGTTTCCTCACGATGTTATCCCTCACCGTAAAGCGCGTGGCGTGAATTCACTGCACTTAAGTTTTTAGAAAAACTCATTGGTACAGGGCGCTAGGATTCACAATTTTTATTACGACTAGCTGACCCGACAGACGTTGCCCTGTCTTAATTATGAGAATGCAGCACGTATTCTGTCAATTATATGTCAAACGTCATATGGTTACATCAAACAGTTTTTATTGTCCAAAGAAGAAAGAAATAATTTTATATGGTGGTTAAGTATTCTTAAATTTTCAATTTTTCCACCCAATTTGCTTAGTTTTTTCCAAAAAAAAATACTATCGAAATCGGTCCAGCCGTTCACGCGTGATGCCGTGACCAAGGGAAATGGGGATTCATTTTTATATAATAAAGGTTATAAAATAATTACTTTAATATATGGTTCACTCTTCAAATTATCAATGGTACCATAGACTTATAGACTGCTAAATTGATGTCACCGCGGTAATGGCGTGCTCTAATGACACAGCTTAAGACCAACAAAATAGCTTATCATCTAAATAATCAGTCAAAGAGCTACCTACGTAATGCGTGCGCGAAATATTTTTTATTCCGGCCATTGTCCGTTGAGCGAATCATTTCCTTTTAATTAACATCAGAGACACTTAAATGAAATCAAATTTAATCCAAAGTGACTTTTAAAATTTTTGGACGATACGGCACATCCTTCACTTTAACTTTGCCATGTCTAGAAATAAAATTAATTTTTAGGTTGTTGACTGGGTATATTATTTTTATACTGAATATTTTTATTAATCTTAAAATACCGGTTGCAAAACCGTACTTAAGAGCTAAACATTTAATTTAATTAAGTTTAGAATCTTTTTTGTTTCTTAATGTTGCAATTTTAATAAATTATAACATAATCATTCCGACAAAGATGTTCATTGATTTTATATAAACATTTGTAAGGATTATGTTGCTGGCCATTAAGAATTTGATTGTATCATGTTTCGAAAAAATAACACTTTTTGAATAAAATAATGTGAATATTTTTTAATGGCCAGTTCTCAGACCAAGCAAGGAGGGCTTATTTAAATAAATATAAAGCGTAAAGTATTCAACTTTAAATGTAACTTGTTATGCAAATATTATTATTAAAATCAGTTTCTTATGATATTTTATAATTTGCAATTACGGTTCCCTCAAAGTGATCAAAGATTATGCGCAAGGAAATCTTGAGACATTAAAAAAATATCTACTTAGGTAGCTTCATTTAATTCACTGAGTTGAAGAAAAGAATCTCCTTATTTATGTGACTCAAACAAGATACATACATACCCCTTATTACAAAACACTGTTTAAGACTAGACCAAACTCGGACTAAAGACATTTCCATCCCAAGGGGGTATTGGTTGTTTTTTTGTTCCTTTTTTGCTCCGAAACTACTTGACTGATCTGGAAAATCAATTACACTTTTAGCAATGAATAGCTACATCATCAATGAGTAACATAGGCTGTATTTAATCCCCGTTTTCCGTAAAACCGCGTGACGTCCGCTAGTGTTTAATATTATTGACTGAGCTATTGAGCCGAGCAATTAAGAACTAAGTACATCGAATTGTTTTTGTGTTTTAGTGATACTAAGAATGTATCTTTACAAGTATCGTGTATCTGCCATCAGCTGAAATACTTTAAACTCGATTACATACATTCAAACATTCAGATTAATTAGTAACGTTAGCGGATTACAAAGTAATTCAACTGGAAGATAAAACTGTGCTAAGGAGTGTCCTATAATTGCTTATCGTTGGAGCGTTAATAGACTGATTAATCGTGCTCATCTCGATCGAGTTAGCCGCTTAATAGAAAAGAAACAGAAGGGCAGCTCGCTACGTTGGTCGAGAATCGTCGCACACGTAAGCACGTGCCTGCAAGTGCCATAATCATTCACCGTCTTCTAGTTATTGGACGTTTCCTTTGACCTAATCTTCATGCATGTTTCACGGTCCATCAGTCCGTCAAAAGATACGTCCAGCTCATTGCCAACCATAGCAGATCAGATGAGGAATAGTATGATAGAGACAGTTGCAAGTTAAAGAAAATTTAGTGTCTAGAATTTAAAAAAGTATGTTGTTAAAAAAGTATATTTTGTAAATTTATAGAACTAATGTGAGTTTAAGTATCTGCCTACCTGGTTATCTGGTTACTTTTCTTCGTCGTTACCGTCCTGATTCACAGAATACTTTAAATAAAACTGGATAGCAAACAAGCAATACCAGCAAGTACCAAGCAACATAGATTTGAGACACTCGGAAATATGCGTTGATATCTGCGTGCCTGTTACCGCAATAAGAGCCGTCCTTCTGTCAGTTTTAATTTTGTGATTTAACTAAGATACATAACTTCAGTTAGGAATACTGGATAAATCCGCATTTCTCAGTGAAGACAGGTAGATGATTAGATTACAGAATCCAACACACGGTCTAAGTTCTAAGTGATGATAACATTCCGGACTTTATCTATTGCATAATTAATTCTAGCTAACTTAAGTTGGAGTGTGTATACATTAATGAAGGGAGAAAAACCCGGTCAATTGCGAATTGACACAGGGACACATGTAAAAAAAAACCGGTGAGTTTGTTTCGCCTTTTCTTCTCCTGACAGGCTTACATTTGGAAACGGTAGTAAATTAACTTAAGTTAGCGTAAGAGAAATGACGTTCAATAAGTGTTCCAAGTGTCCCTTATGTTGAATAAAACTTTTTGATTAGATTTGATTTGATTGGACTCGCAATTTCAGGGTTACATACCTTAGTTAAAATTAAATTAATAATATGCTCACGTCATCCCAGAAGAGTAAGCAGAGGTGTTGAAACAACAACACCCACATTTCAAGGAATATGGTTATGTGCCAAGACTGCCAACGTGATAGATGGTGAGTCCATCGCCACACACGTCTTTGTAATACTTCTCAGACATATGTAGGTTTCCTCACGATGTTTTCCTTCACCGTAAAGCACGTGGTGTGAAATCGCTGTACATAATTTTTTAGTAAAACTCATTGGTACAGGAGCTGTTATTCGAACTTGCGTTTCTTGCATAGCATGCGACAGTTCAAACCCCACGACCACGGCTCTCTAACGTAATATCAATTAAGTAGAAATTCTATACAACTTTGCTTCAAATAAAAACTTGTGTAAGTGACTAAGTTATCTGTTTCATTAAACTAACAAGCATCGAGTGAGAATATCGTAACAATCTAACCAGCTTTCATCACACTTGCTATGGTTAATGCGACGTACGTAATTTTGAACGGGTTCTAATTTCTAGGAGATCTGTTATCTAGGGCAAACACGTCAATAGTCACGAAATGGAAAGCCGGAGTAACTACCATAAATCTATGATATACTTATGGCATGGCGTCTATAAAAGGACTGGCCACTTTTGTTTATGGTATCGATTAGGTACCGTTGCGACGCTGGACAGTTAACGCTGTCGTCGGGTAAGGTCGAAATTTGAATTTCAAGAATCGGTTATCGATTTTGTATTATGACATAAAAGAAAATTCATTTTTTTTTAATTCAATAAATGTAGTAGACTATATATATCTCCTGCGTCAGACGGTGTCATAACTTTCCCAATTTAAGTACTACTTATTTGAATGTCACACAATTTTTTTTTTCAGGTGAGAATTATACTGCCAACTATGAGATTGGATGGATTTAATTATGTTATTATAGTAGGGCCCCTGTAACTATATATATGATTGTGGTTATATTGTTTCTTAAATACTTCTGCCTATAAACTTCTTACCGTTATGGCTTACCATAAAGAAACTCGTAAAATTAAGCGTTTTAAATCCTGTTCCGCTGCTTCCACAGAAGTTTATTTACGCATACCTGACTAAATTGCAATACAAACCAATTAGTAATCAGTCAAATGTATGTATTTGTTACGCGGATCCTAACTGACCAGACAGTTCTATAACTGTTCAAGAAATTATATAATTACACTAGCAGTGCCCCGCGGTTTCACCCGCGTAGCGTTAATTTCTTGGGTGTCTCGCGGAACCCATGTTTTTTTTTTTAAATAAAAGTAGCCTAAGTTACTCCTTGTAAAATTAGCTACCTGCCAGTGAAAGTCCCGTTAAAATCGGTCCAGCCGTTTCAAAGATTACCCGGAACAGACAAACAGAGAAAAATTTTAAAACTTGGTTTTTTATTGTCAGTAGCGTGTATCATATGCATTTAGTGAAAAGCTGTTATTTTGGAATTACAAACAGACAATTCAATTTTATTTATCTGTACCTATACCAATAGATAAATAATAGTGCGCTTGTAGTCACTATAACATGGTTTTCAATTAAATAGGGAAGATACGTATGGTATTAAAAAGAAAAAACCGGCAGAATATGCATTCGTAAAAACCTTCCTTACCTACCATACCTGTATCTACCTAAAAATGGGGGTAGGGTGGGACTAAAAGGCATGAATTTCTATCGATCATTCGTTACTTTGAATAACCCTATTGTCCAGCTCAAATTTTGATGAAGACTGCCTGGAATTAAATAAATAATTTGAATTAAACATAATTTTGATATGGTTACGAATATAACAGAACCAAAAAGGTCTCAAAAAAATAACCGCAATTTTTGGAATCCGAAGACTATAGAGGCACTAGACAATAAATAACAAGTAAAGTTATTTTATAACCATAGTCATATACAAACTCAGTAAGTGGTCAGTAAGGTCTGTTACAAGTAAAATAACATATAACCATAGACATTTTTTTTCAAGGTATCATAAATTAGCTATGGATGAAATAAAAATAAAGGCCTTACAAACCATTATACCGACTCGGTCAAAGTAAGTAATCCTAATGGCAATAAATTCAATGAGATTGCAAACCGCATAGAGACATCGTTTGCGGGTAACGTGTAAAAAATATGTGGTAAATTCCGCAAGCCTTGGAATCCAATTTGTATGTATTGAACTACCTTTGTAAAAACGGAGACATGGCACTTATGTTTACTGCCGCCGGAGCGGTTTGGATTTCAAACAGGACTAAAAACAGCCATTTTTCTTGCCTTTAGTGTAAGCTGTAGTGTTTTAGAACTTCATCGTAAAATACGATTTACGATTCAACGCCTAATAATTAAATTTTCATTATTTATGTATTTTTTTCTAGTACAATAGAAAGAAAAAGAAAATATAAATAGAATACATAATTTAAATTAGTGTAACAAGTTGCTTAATTAAGTCCAAATAATTTGGTGTATTAAGCTGATAGCGAAAACATTGCGAAAAAAACTGTGAGACATGATTTAGATACCATACTTGAAGAAGAGGAAGCGGTGAATTGGTGTATTTATAATTACTAAATAATTGTTAAAGCTATTTAAAAAAAACCTGGAGTTTTTCAGTCATAGGTATTTTAAAAACATGTATGTCTCTGATCCATGACAAGTATCGATTAGCTCTTTGTAGCACAGAATTACTTGACTGCATAAGAGTGAATCATAAAGTAACGTGTGTTTCAAAAAATCTCATCTACCCGGGTGTCTCCCTTATCTGACAAATAGCTCAGTGGTCATTTTTTTTTGTTTGTGAAGTATTTTTGTTTCAAAATATCAATTTCATTGTGAGTAACTGTCGCTGACTGACTAAACATTACTACTTCCCCGATGACAACCCAAAAAAATTCTGTCAACTTGAGTGGACATTGGGCAATAAATCATTGTAGGCTGCAGAGCATTTGTAACACGAGTGTGGCCCTTAATGGATGGATTGAAGAGGGTGAAGGAAGCGCAAAAGGTTTGCAGGATAAGGATAAAGTCCTTGGCTCTATGTGAAGTGTGAACCTTTGCTCCATGTCTACCCAAAGCGATTTGTCACAATATGTCCGATTCAGCAATAAGTTGATTGTAAATCCCTACTAAATCCTGACTGATTGGTATAAAAACACGTAGCTTAAACCGCTAGTCCTAGAGACATGAAATTTGGAGAGTATACTCTTCGTAAGGTAAGGTTTCCGCTAAGAAAGGGTTTTCTGAAAGGTGAAACACCAAATACTTTATGAAACTGTTTATATGTGGGTTTGTTTAGCCTCTCGAGACAAGAGAGCTGGGGCTTTTCTCGCTCAGAGAATCAACATTGCTATTCAACGTGGCAATGCTGCCCGCCTTCTTGGCACGATCCCGAGAGACACCGACTTGGGACAAGTTTTCTACCTTTAATTAGTTTTAAGTACTGTTCCTTGTATATATAATTACTTAAGTTTTTATTGAATAAATGATTATATGTGGGCAGAAGGTGTTGTAGATCACATAAATGATGACTGATATAGATAAAGAAATAAGGCCCATCTCAACTGTTATCTCAGCAGCAGCCACCATGAACAGCTCGGACATTTTAAAGATTTTTACTCTCAAATATATCAAACGTAACGTATTAATGTAGAAATGCCATTCAGCCAGTCACAGTTTCGAACGATCAAATCGGATTCCAGAAGACCATAAAACGGGATAGAATTTGTATCAGCTGGAGGAGACACTTATATTTCAATAAGAAGTGGTCTTTAACGACCAATATTGCATTCTAGCAGTGTGTAGTACAACTGTACTCTCCAAATACGGTGATGAACGAATCCATTAACTGATTGAAGACTTGGCTGGTTTTCTTTTACAAACGGTTAAGGATCACGGATTTCCCTTCATACAAAAAGCTGATGCAAGTGATACTAGAATAGCTGTGTTGAGTGTGATCCAAGGATGCGTATTACTGCACAGTTAAAATATGCAAGTATATGATGCCTTAGTATCACAATTCAAGGCTTTTTGGAAGCAATTTGACAAACAAATAATTTCCACGTAATTGAATTGCTAGAGATATAATAGATAAATTATTGTTCAACAACTAAGTATACAAGAAATTAGTTGCACCATTCAACAGACACACTTTAACTTATACGTCCAAAAAATTACACTGACAGCAAAATTTACGAATTTGGTGCAACGCACAGCGTAGTTAAGTGCAACACATTACGCCATCAAAGCTCAAGTCATATGCTCTATTGCCATCGTCATATTTGCCGTTAGCTTGAGCTTTGACAACTATTATCGTGCAACCAAGCCTATGAAGCCTACTTATATTATATACAGTACTTGTGGAACTCATTACTTCAGCGGTTTCCTGGTTGAATTGACACTGAAGAGGGTTTAAAACACACAATGGTACGGGATACCCACTGATTTTGGGTTTTTCGGTAATTAAGAATCCTGCCATAATGCTATGACCTAGATGTCAAGTAAACACAAAACTTTCATTTTAAGTATTTGCAATGCCAATTTCTATGCAAACTTTTGGCATTCAGAGCAGTGTAAATAAACGTAATTAACTTAATTAAATAGATGGAGGTGATCATAGAATTCACACAATAAACACTTTACAGAGCAATTATACATTAATAGCTGTAAGCCCGTTAATTACTCATTAAATGCGTTTAATGCCCACACAGCAGTTAATATCCTTCTATTTTGATGTCATTACGGTGTTAGAAGGCGCGGGCGTGAGACTCCTCATAATGCTAGACCACAAACACTAAGTGAACTCTACGACACTGCACTTGACCGCGGGTGTTGACACATCTATACAGATAAATAAAATTGAAGTGTCTGTTTGTAATTTCAAAATAACAGCTTTTCACTAAATGCATATGAAAGTATACACGCTACTGACACTGAAAAACCAAGTTATAAAATTTTTCTGTCTGTCTGTTTGTTCCGGGTAATCTCCGAAACGGCTGGACCATTTTAACGGGACTTTCACTGGCAGGTAGGCGATGTTTCAAGGAGTAACTTAAGCTACTTTTATTTCTTGAAAATATTAGGGTTCCGCGACAATAAGGATGAAACTAAATCTACGCGGGTGAAACCGCAGGGCACAGCTAGTTCAGAATAAATAAGCGCTCTTTCTCCCAAGAATATGACGATAGAAAACGTAGTTAGATTTTTTATATGAGGCACTATTTAATGTTTAGGATCGATTAAAAGTTATGATGGCCAAGGAAATAATGGAAAAAAAGACACCTATACAGAGGACTTTTTACCAACTACTACCCCATAACCATTTTCTACCAAATTAGCTCACAAATCTCAAATATATCTAAGAAATCGTTGAATTGTTGACACATTCTAAGATTTCAATTTCCTGAAAAATGTCTTTCTCAATGGAAAAAATATATGTTTTGAACCTTCCTTTATACAATTTTCAAACCATGTGAATCGGTCCAGCTATTTTCGAGTCACAAGAGAAAGATACTGAGTTACAACCATCCCTCAAATTGATACTCAAAAGTTTTCGTCAGCACACTATTGTATTATGTTATCTGCAGTGAAAACGACGCGTCGCTACACTTGAACGCATCTAAATAGAAATTGTGCTGAAAGGCTAGGGTTGGGGTGCGCCCGACTGACTTTGAATTGCAGTTAGATAACTTCAAGTACTCTTGGTATACATTAGTCTACAGGGTGAATAAAGCCCCCTCTAGCTAAGTTTGACTTATGAATCTGCTTACTATGTTGCCACCGATGGGTTAGTTTGAAACCTATAAGAAGTTTGAAACTTTGTACGCAAATATTTCTTCATAAATAACTCATAAATATAATTTTTATTTCTATACCCTGACTTATTATTTTAAATGTATAATAATTAAATGAGGGGACACAGACATAGATCGGTAATCTATATCAGTCTGTGCGTGGTGAAGAGAGGTAACATTATTCCTGTTGTCCCCACTAGTTTAGCCCTACGGGGTCAACAAGTATAATACTTTTTACTCGCCCAGTAAAAATATAATAGTAAGTATAGTAATGAACAGCTTTTTTAAGGCTAAGATATATTTTACGAGGCTCGGGCACTATATGTTTACAACGAATTCAAACAGTAATTAACAGCCGTAAAGATAAAGATGTAATGGTAGGGAGATATAGAACGAATGAGTGATAAAGATTTACTCAATAGATACAAAATATACAACTAATTATCTAGAAACCGGAGCAGACAAAACAATTTCCTAGATAAGAGTCGATAAATATTAATTGAAAAGGGAAGAATTATATATTATAGAAAGAAGAATATGAATTTTATTGTAATTAATAATTATTTTGTATGCAATGAAATGTAGGTACATGATGGCAGCTGAGTTTCTTCTGAGAAGGCTAGTTTCTGAACCGGTGGTCAATTGTTCGACGTTCATAAGTGTCTTACCTAATAAGGGCCTAGACTGAATAAGTCATTTTCATTTTCATTCAAAATTGCTGTGTATGAACAGTTAAACTGGATGTGGATGAAGTACCAACAATAGGCTTCTTCCCTGTCTACTCTCTGAGGTATTCTGCGGTATAGATATTTATTGCACTTTTTGCTCTATATGTGAGTACCACTGAAAGACAGGAAAGCCTCTGTGCCTCTGTAGGGAATAATGGGGCTCTACCTCACCCTTAAAGGAGATCCCAGCCAAAGGAGGCTACCTTAGAGTGAGTATTATGTTCCTGCGATGAGTAAGGTTGCCAGTGCTCCATGGGGGAGGGGAAGAGTGGAATTGCTGTAAAGTAATAGCTGTGTGCTGGCGTATACTGGGGACTCTTCTACGTTGAAATATTATTCCATTTTATTCTTTATACGGTTGGCAAAGCGTGAGTGGCACTCTGGTGTTGGTCACGTCCATAGGCTGCAGCAGCCGCTTACCATCAGGCGGACTGTATTCTTGTTTGACACTCTTCAAGAATAAAAAAAGCATCCGTCGTCTAAGTGTGGCATGGGTGGCGTACAAGAGTCATTTTGTCATGTCTTCGCCTGTTTCTCGAGAGCTTAATGGTATGATAGGTCTAATTTAATAGCTAAAAGCATAACCCGTCCGTGTATTGTTAACAACTGTCTCACGATGGTTCACCGTTGTATACACACGGCCCCATTACAAGATGCGTACCATAACCATTTTTCAACATCACTATAGGTGCCGTCACAAGTTTTGGGCGGTAACCTTAAATGCAATGGTTATATCTTGGGTCAAGCTATAATTAAGTGTGAAAATACATACGCAGTAAGCGCAGTTAATAGTGCCTCAAGAGGTTTTGTAACGTTCGAACGCGCGTCGCTTGCCTTGTGTTTTGCACTCCTTTTGTATGGATAGAAAAAACTACATACCCTTGTCACTACAAAATGAGGAAAATACGCAATTAAAACCTATTCTTGTGATACTGAGCACTGAAAATCTTCAGTCAGTTCACTAGTGACGGCACCGTTTCTCGATGACATGACATTCAGATTGGAATCGTGCTTACGTCCTGGTGCTAAGTGTTTGTCCCTCACTGGTGTTACAGTGGGGGTATTATGTGTGTGAACTTCGGTCATATAGTCTTTCATGTGTGAGCAGAGCCGTCGATCGCGACCATGTCGAAGAGGCCTCACGCGACAAGAAGACTAGGCATTTCTCACTTAGTGCTTCGATTCACGTAAAACAAACAATCAAAATATCGTTGATCGATAAAAGTCATTCGACCGAAATGCTCTTTCACACTCTTTTCCCAAAATGCATTATGAAATGGTAATTACATAAATAAAAAATAATTTACATATTCTTTCTCCGTCGGTCTGCCTGCTCGTTCCGGCTAATCCGGATGGCTGGATCGATTTTAACAGAAATTTCACTGGCAGATATCTAAGGCTGGAGTATTATAGGCTACCGGATTTATTAAAAATATAGGGTACCGCGAAATAAAGTCACCGATGAAATTAAGCTAACCAATAAACATGCTATAAATAACGAACAAAACACATAATACTTCTAGCAATTCAGTTGACGTAAATAATATATGCGTTTTGTGGAACCACGTGGAATTCCGGAAAATGGTCACAGACCGCTAGACAAACACTTACGGAGTTTATGAACTTGCACACATCTAAGAGAACAAAGTATATGGTAGCCATATACTAGCACATACATAGCTACTACGTTATAAGCTAATAAGTAAATGTACACTCGCACTTCACTTACAAAATATATGCATTCTCTTCGCATTATTTCCATTTTGCTCCTACACAACGCTTACCATCTAAATACATACATGTTCACACCTGAATTCTCCGAAGGGGTAAGCAGAGGTGTTGTGCCAACATGTCAGATGGTGAGTCTATCGCCGTCTCAGGCACTATACATTTGTCTTTAAATTACTCTATTTCTCTTATATTGTATATACATACATTTGAGCAGGAAATTCAGATGCAATTTTGATAATCTTGGCAAATGTATGCTTAATGAATTTACATTTTATGATCGCTTGTAACCACGGCTTGCAACGTTACTTTTATAGCCCACACAAGTACTAATTGTAGGAGCAATTGCACATTTCAACTGTACATTCGATACGTGCCAGATGTCGTGTAAATCTTGGCCATCAAAAAGGTGATAGCAGTCGAGGTATGACTAATCTAGGGTTACCATATTTGCCTATAAACATAGCAGGTTTCTGCTGTGCTAGGATGACCCGGGGTGGCCGTAATACACAGATTTATAGACATAGATTTATAAGGCATTTATAAACCTGTATGTTTCCCTTGCTGGAGCAAAATTGTGGCAATATGATGTCGAATTGCTTATAAATTAGTAAGTGGGAAATGTCCTGTCAGTTTTCAGATGATGAGAACATATTCACAGTAAACATACAGTCACTATGCAATCTAGCTCGCAATCCCTGTTACGAGCTCTTAGATTGCGATAGGGATTTGTGAACTTTTTTCCATTTAATATGGCTCCATAGCCATCACCATCACCTCATTTAATAGGGATTAGTGGAATAACCACCTTTAATCGGGACTAATGGAATAACCTTATTTAACGGGGACTCGTGAAATAACCTGATTTAATGGGGACTAGTGGAATAATATCACATAATGGGGATTAGAAGAATAACCTAATTTTGTATGTAAATAAACTCAAGTTGTTGCTGAACAACCGATTTTGCTGGAATTAAATGAAAGCTATTTAAAACTAGCACGGACGGACATAGGGTGCTTAAACGACAAAGTCGCAGTAAAATATTTGTAATAATTGAGTTTATGTTGTCGTCAAATCGTCAGCTATCCGCAGTGCTTAGGTTCAAATGTCTACCGGTTGTAATCTCACTTCCATAATAATAATGAGCCGTTAGTTACATACGCTTTCAAGTAAGTAGGTAACTAGACATCACCAGAAAATAACTTTAGAACTCATGTACCTATCCAAGTTTTCAATGCTACGAAATATCAATCATTCTTATCATACAACTGAAGAGTTTTTTTTTTTGGATAGATTTGGATGTTTGGTTGAATCAACACGCTAATCTCAAAAACTACTAGATTGATTAGAAAAATTATGTCTGTGTTGACTAACACAAACATAATTTTCATTCATCGAGAAATGCTTAAGGCTTTATAACATCACGCTGCTACCAATAGGAAAAATATCACAATGTCACATAGGTTTTATTGTCATTGACTTGCTTGACCCACTTTTCACCGAAGATGATTAAGTGCCAACGTCAGGTTAGTCTATCGCCGTCTCAGGCACTATACATACGTCTTTGAATCACTTCTCAAACTTATGCACGTTTCTTTACCATGTTTTCCTTCACAGAAGCACGTGGTGTGAAATCACTGCACATATTTTTTGAGAAAACTCATTGTTACAGCCCTGCTTTCTTTCTTTCCACCTTAAGGTTATCTCAGCCTGCTAGTGAGTCCGTCACTGGGTGTCTGTCACGGACACATAATATCATAACCATCATCAAATATCTTATATCATCATTATAGTAGAGAAACAGACATTTCTCACAGGAATTCCATTCAATGGGATAAGTGAGTTAATTGCTACAAGTTCATTGTAAAGTGTAATGAGTGTATAATAAGCAATGTGTTATGAGAATGTGAGGTAGGGGAGAACTTATTAGATATTATGAGTAGTGGTCTAGTATTAGAATATATACGATTACTAGCTGTGGCTCACAGTTTCATCCACGGCGTAGCCTTAAATTCATGGGTGGCCCGCGCAAACCTTTTATTTTAACCAAGTAACTCGTTATAACATTAGCTATCTGCCAGTGAAAGCAATTATTAGAAGTTGAAAGGGTACTAAAGCTTACATTTAAACTGTGTCAAAGCTAAGAAGTTTGTAAGACGTCACTGCAAATAACAATGATAGCCCCCGTTCTTTTTATAGACACCCAGTATTGTTCTTGGTTAAGTACGACTCATATTAATGGTATGAAGCATGATTGAATCGTCTCAAGATCCCGAGATAGCATTAACATCTGCGTGTGATTAATGATCATCGTCCACATGTCCCGTCCACACGCGACACAATCCCACACTTCGAGGAATCCTTGCCACACGCAACTCAACTCAAATATGTGAATAAATAAAACGGAACACGACTACACTGACAGTTCTGTTTCCGTCACGCGGAATGATCAAAGACAATTTAAGACTGTCGGGAGGGATCCATGTTATGCCTTTATGTAATTCTGTGGCCTAAATGTTTTATTTGTATGGCAACGGTAAAAAAGCGCCCCAAGCGGCGAGTGTCGGAAGTTTTACGTCTCGAATAAAGCGCAAAAGGCAAGGTCAAGCGACGAGGTTCGAATGTGTCTAAGCCTATACTTAATTCACTGGACGCTTGACCTGGTATTATGTCTGCCATTCATGTAACTTTTGGTAAAGATGATAGATGGTAAGGAAGAGTTAGAATAGATACCAAGATTCTCTTTTGCAGCAGCTACTTAGAAATAATAAAAATATAATTATTCAGTTCAGGCACTGGTAAGGCACTTATGAACGTCGAGGAATTGACCACCGGTTCGGAAACTAACCTTCTGAGAAGAATCGGCAAGAAACTCAGCATTTTATTGCATAGTAAAAAAAAAATTATAACGATAAAATCATATAAAATTATTCACTATAGCGAAAAAAGTATCAGCATACATGTGTAAAAAATTATAATTAGAAAAGTAAAAACGGTACCAAATGATTTACATAAATATGTTTGCATACCATGGTATTACCAGGTGCTACTTGTGCTGAGTTTTAATTCCATAAGTCTTTATCATTTAAGTAATCCGAATTTGTGATAAATCTTTGCTTTATCACAAATTGGGCGAGACTCCACTCCTTGCGTGGCGCCGTGTAATCAAAACATGCGGCAAATATCTTGTCTTGTTCGCGCGTGCCGTGCTACGTGTTGATAAAATAATATAAAAGTCAATTTACACACAGGCTCGTCCGAAATCGTACACATTCAACAAAACCACACGTTGCGGTTGGCGCCAAACTTAACGGTTTTACACAAAGGCTTACAAAGTAATCAAGTAAGTAGGTCATCAAATAACAAACTTATCAAGTGGGTAAATAACTAAACAATGCCCGGACAAAATATTAATACAAATATGTAACTAGTACTTTAGGACTTCTAGTTTCTTAGGACTTCAACATATCATTGCTTTTTTCTGCACATAACGGGTACAATCGATTAATTGTCGCTAATCGATTGTACCCGTTATGTGCTGCTTTTAAATCATTTGTACCCAAACGGGGTAAAAGTTTCAAGGCGGTAATTTTTTGAAAAAATATTATTAAGCACAGGTTAATGTTAGTATTTGAATGAACACACAGGGTAAAATTCTATTGTGAACTTCACACAGGCATCATTGCATGAAAAAGCAGATAAATAAGTGTCTGTTTGTAGTTCCAAAATAACAGATTTTCACTAAATGCATAATTAAGTACATACGGTACTGACATAAAAAAAACTATTTTAGTAAAAGAGAAGCACAGGTTCTTATTTAAGATTATATCATTATGTACTGTGCTAATACCTTAAGTTCGTTAATTTCACAATAGGGATGGAAGATTATAGTTAATATAGTTAAAATGTGATGAAGGGAATATCAAAGAGGTATTATTCTCTAATTATTGTCTTTGTTTGGCCGTTTAGGTATTATGTTTCGGAAGGGTCACAGGACACGCGACAAAACACACTAGGGGTGCGTTATTGAGAAAGTTCAAAAAGTACTTGATTACGTATTTCCATTGATGTCTGGCTTATGAATAAAAAAAACTGTCATTTTCTTTTTCTTTATAAAACCTCTGGCCGAAATTATTTCAGCCAGTTCGTTGAAAAAGAGCCATTAAAAAAAGATTTTTTTTCCGTCTGTCTGTTTATTGTAGCTAATTTCTGAAGCGGCCGGACTGATTTAACCGGGATTTTTACTAGCCGAGAGCTGATGTTATAGGCTACTTAAATATTAAAATAACTAGGACACAGCTTGTAGTTAGATAATGTTTAGGAACTCAGAGAGAACTGCCTCACAGGCACAGAAGTGTCAGGAGTATAGGTATACATATAATACTAGGTAATACTAGGTACATACGAGTTACGTACCGCATTGCAGTGCAATGCAGTTTTTTGAATAGATTAAGGGTTTATTATGTGTCCTTCAAATCTCAGACAGTAAATTCTTTTGTTTGATACATAATGTAAAATATTAAAATAGCTTTACCATGAAGAAAAAAAAAACCCCTGTGAGTGAGGAAACCTGCATATGTCTGAGAATGAATTCAATAAGGTATGTATGTATAGTGCGTGAGACGGCGCTAGACTCGTCCTCTGTCACGTTGGCACTTAATCATATTCGCTGACCCGTGATATTTGGTCATTTGTAAGGTTAAAATTTAAAATATGCAACTAAGTAAAGCTTTGTAATAAAGAATTTAATTGCCCTTTCATATAGTAAAATCTTGGTGCAATAATAATCCGTCATTACGAGCGTAAGGGCTTATTAAACGTACACACTCTTCACACGCATTTTTATCATCGTGCGAAATCTCGCGTTCCATTGTTTTGCATGGGGTGTTAATAATATGCGACCAACTTATTATGTTTTTTTTATTATTTAGGGTTTAAAGAGTTTGATTTTCATTAGGTTTCAATTAAAAAAATGCCTCTGAATTATCAACACTATCTACTTATAATATCTATACGTAATTAAATTTTTATTGCCTTGCCACTTACCTACCCTTTAACAATTTATTAATTAAAAAGATCAGAGGCGAGTATCTACCGACGTAAAGACTATGTTACTTTTTAAGAGGTTCTGTAATTAACACTGATTGCCATGCATGCCTATAATAATTATTCCTTAAAATACTCGATTTAGTACGCGTAAAAATAATTGCACATAACGTAACTACACTTTTTTTACTCGGAAGAGTGCAACAGCCAGCAATAACCCTCGGTCAAGGGTATAAATTAAACGATAAATCGACTAATAACAGGCTTTACTCACCGAAGTAAGTTCCGCATCGTTGACTCAGCGGCGTGCAGGCTGCGGGAACTGAATTTAAAAAAAACACTTCTATTTTTGAAATTCAAAAATGGTTTTTATAGAACACTCGTATTCCACGGTTGCGTAACTTAGTTGCGATGTGTTGTGGGCCCGCGTGCGCTCCGTATGAAAGCTACGTCGATTCTGGTGGGTCCCGCGTTGCGAATCCGCTCTTGAACTTGCGACTTGACAGCACTTGACAGGTTGCATAGGCTAGCATTCAGCTGCATTTTCGTCAATGCCTCACACGCCGTTATTTCAGTTATTGACATATACGTACGTTGCCTTTGAAATTAGAAAGGTGTTACCCGCTAGTTAACACGAGCAAGCGGAAAAGGCGCTGGCAGGAAAATTTGTTTGCAAATACATCAACTTCAGAAGAGGCGTTCAAATTAGGACCTGCCCATTTTTGGGTTGTTCTTATCAAAGCCAACTGAAGGTCAGAATTACTTCCTACGGTGAGTAAGTTTTCCAGACAAGTTCTATGCCGGCAAAGGCCGCTACCAGTTTGATCATTCTCTTACTGTAGAGTTCCTGGTATGAGTTAGGTTTCCCTTAGGATTTCCAAAGAAAGAAAGAAGATTGTAATCTTATTTGTCTTCAAATTCAAAATCAAAATATCTAAGTAATAAATTAAGCTTTTTAATAAAGAATGACTGTACGGGATTATACTGCTACCGGGTTTGGAAGGTTGCTTTTACTGAGAAGAATCTTTGTTAGTAGCTAGGCTAGTAAATGGATCGTTTCTCAGACTACTCAACGAATCCACAAGACGATTAGAATAAGTTCAGATTGACGTCTACGCTACTGTCACGTTGACTTAATCATCTTCGGTGAAAAGTGTGTGTTGTTGTAACAACATTGCGTTGCATTGGAACTGTGTCCATGGGCTTACACTTCTAAAGTGTTCTTTTTTTGTATTGTAATGTAATATTTTGATAAAAGTAATTACTGAATTTCTTGCCAGGTTCTTCTCAGTAAGAGCAACCTTCCGAACCTGACGGTAGCATGTATAGTCCAGGGCCTGTAGACAAAGTATTATTCTCTCACGCTTCGCTAGTAGAAACGATACAAAATTTGCAGGAATGACATATGTCACGTGACTGATTTATGTCATTTCCATAGATTTTGTATCGTTGCTATTAGCGCAAGTGCGAAAGAATGTTACTTTGTCTAGGCTTACTGTATAATCATGTCATTATGACGTAATTGAAATTTGAAAGTGTTATGTTAAAAAGATATTTTTGGGTTTGAGTTTGAATTCTAACACATCTGCTTACCCAGTTGGGGAATACTGGCTTGAGCATATGTATGTATGTGATGCCTACACAAAAATACTTGGCTGGTGACCCATCTACGCTTATGCCTGAGGCGTAACCTAACCTTCTAATGTGGGCAAACGTCTTTACGGTCACAATACCGTACACACAATTTGTCAATATATCAACTTTCATAGAAACAGACAATTTATTGCATTGCCCATTTTAATAGTTTCGCGATAATAATACGTTGTGACAGGCAGCCATCTATTACAGATAGATAATAATCTATAGCTACATATAAATAAAGTTAAAGTGTATGTTTGTTGTTCCAAATTAACTGTTTTTTTCTAAATGCATATGAATTTATACATACAGTACTTACATACAAAATAAATACAGTTAAAAATAAAGTTTTTATCTGTCTGCCTGTTTGTTGGCTTATCTTACGGCTTGACTGATTTTTACGGAACTTTTTTTTAAGTAAGTATAATATATCAGCTGTCTGCCAGAAAGCCGGAAAGCCCGAAAATTAAAATTATTTTTTTATTTTAACTTTTTTAGTAAACTTTGAGTGCAAAGCTATTATTTTGTAATTACAAACAGTCACTTAAATTTTATTTATCTGTATGTAGATAGTATAGATTACTCTCTACTCTTTGCTATTCAGTCATCCAGTCAATTATCTGACGCCTACAATTGCATGATTACCCATAATAGGTAAGTAGATCACATAAAACTTGTATGTATGTAGCTGTTGTATAAATATTAGATTCAACAAAAAAAGATGGCCGTAATTGATGAGACGCGCCGCACTATCATTAAAAAAACATAAAAAGCGGTTTTTTAGTAAAGTGAGACATTTGTATTATTTAGAGCACGTCTGAATTTAAATTGTGTTATTTGTGTTCTGTGTCATTATATCTGTGTTGTTGTTCTTTTTTTACTTGTATGGCTGGCCAGTAACAAAAAAGTTATGAATTTTTTAAACAGGTACTCATTTTTAATTTCTTTTTAAAAGACTTCACAGCTCGTAGACAAGTGGTATCTACTTTTTTTAGCAACCAGGTTCATCATTAAATAAATTAAATAATATTATATTTCCATGCGTAATAACATCTCATTATCCTAAAGCCACTGTGTTGAACGTGGCGGTACTCTACCCGACACTCGTCGTGTACAGCATAAATACAGGGTGTAGACTTTTTAGGTGCAATTTTTTGGTGTCGGAGCCTCGCCTGGGCAAAAAAATGGGTGTTTCTATATGTAGGTATCGTCGTTTATTTTATAAATGTTGGAGGCATTATATGTACATTTTAGAATTTCATTTTACAAGAAAAACATCATACAATAAGCATCGAACCTTTACTAACCTCTAACCAGAAAAAGAAATAGTATCAGAAATACGATAATTAAAAAAAATAATTAAAGAACGTTTATTTTATTTTTAAAGTGATTATGTACTACCTCTGCTCTAAAAAATTGCGCCTAACAAATCTAAACCCTATATAAGCTTACTGATGAATTTAAACAGTTGAATAGTTTTAATATTCTCCCGTCAAAAACCTGAAGGGCTGCACTAAACAAAAACATAAAGGTATCATTACGGCAATTCATTCGCATAACAGCAAATGATGAGCGCTCATGGATAATAATCATAGGTTTGCTATTTGAGCTTTTTCTTACAACTATTATTTCTACATTAACATTTATAAGTATAGCGCTCTGTGAAGAGGGAAAGTAGACTTTTGTTTTTCAACAAACGCCTGTGTTTTTGTAATTGGAACGAATTTGGGGCTGCTTGAAATAATAACACGTTTTAAAGCTAAGCCATAGACAAATTTTTTTTTATTAATATTGCGCAGATCATGCAAGTAGTATTTTATTTTATTAAACCCCTTAAAGTGTTACCACAGAATAAATTACTTTTGAAATTCATAATGTTTAAAAATATTAGCTTAGTATTTTTTTTTTATTACAGCATTATATTTTAATGTATAAAATAAAACTGTCACAGTGTTTTACTGAGTTATAAACTAAAGTAAATATTAGGTATTTAAGTTAAAGTGTATTATTTTATAAGTACCTACTAGGCTACTATGTTTTAGTATTATTAAAAGATAACGAAAACTTTTTGATTTAAAATAATTGAGGTTATAGAAACTTACTAGATAAGTTAGATTTAGCTATAGCTTTTCCAACGTATCCGCCTGCAGTTGTAGGGTAACCATTACACCTAAGTGTCTCGTCCAATAGTTGCACACATAATTCACGAAGAAATAGGTTAAACTCGCGCTAAATTAAATCGGAATATAAATAGTATCCATTAACACTTAATAAGTGTTGTCACTTTATTAATTGCATAATTCAAAGCCTCCTAAGAGCAAGTGATGATAACATCTTTGAATAACTATCGTACAATTCCTTTGATATATATTAGTAGAAAGCCGACTGAGTAAGTAAATTCATTCATCAGAAGTCTAGTGCCTGCGTAGTACTGCGGGCAACATTATACACAACCCCATTTAATCCAACTCCAATCTATACAGGTAAATAAAATTGAAGTGTCTGTTTGTAATTCCAAAATAATAGCTTTACACTAAATGCTTATAAATAAAAAACCCAATTTCTAAAAAAATTCGCTGTCTGTTTGTTCCGGCTAATCTCCGATACGGGTGTACCGATTTTAACGGGTCTTTACTTTAACATAGTCTACTTCTATTTAAAAAAAATACATTAGGGTTCCGCTAGTCACCCAGGAAATTAACTCTACGCTAAAACTGCGGGGCACAGCTAGTCCACAATGATCCACATCTAATATATGGCTAATTTTATCAGAAATTTCTATGATACGGCCACACCAGAGTCGAACTCACCCCAACGCTTACGCTGAGAGCCATTTTAATCTTGTATCGTTCCTTTGATTGATCGCTTTACAAAAGCATTAGCGGACGTCACGCATTTTCACCCGCGTAGTTCTCGTTCCCGTGGAAATACAGAAATAAAATATAGCCTATATTAATCAGTGATAATGTAGCATTTCAGCGGTGAAAGAATTTTTTAAATCGTTTTAGTACTTTTTGAGCTAATCCGTTACAAACATACATGCATACCTTCCTCTTTACAATATTAGTATAGACTAGCTGTGCCCCGCGGTTTCACCCGCGTAGATTTCATTTAATGGGTGGCGAAAACCTAATGTTTTTTAAAAATAACAGTAGCCTAAGTTACTCCTTGTCACATTAGCTATCGGCCAGTGAAAGTTCAGTGATTTCCCGGAGCAAAGAGACAGACAGACACACATACAGAGAAAACTATTAAAAATTGCTTCTGCTTGCGTCAGTACTGTGTATACTTTCATTTAGTGAAAAGCTGTTGTTTTGGAATTACAAACAGACACTTAAATTGTATGTATCTATATGTATAGATTATCTTCTCTAAATATACTCCAATGTCCTTAATAAATAGACTACTGCAGCGTCTGTTCCCACAGCAAATCTAAATTGGACAGCCAAGCGGCTGGCTTGTTGGCAACCTGCCAAATAGAGCTGGCAACTTCCGATTTGCAATTGGCAACCTTACTTACTGTTCACTACCGGTAGGTTGGTTAATACTCCTGGGGGCTAGCTGTAATTGTTTAGGATACATCTCTCCATGTTCTGTGGTTTAGGCAGCGCTTATTTATAGCTTGGACGTTTCATTCCATGTACCACAATGTCAAAGATCAAATAAGTTTGTACTAGGCAATTAGGTACAGGGGCCCAACCATGAGCTCTTATTGCAATGTTAATTCAGTTGTGCGACATACATCTGTCTCATAAATGAGTGAAACTATCATGGCAATAAGAGTTCATGGTAAGGCCCCAGTACCCCAAGTCCCCAATAATAGGTTGTATAATGTTTTTATTTCGATATTGATTGCGTATTTTCCTCAATTCGAATGGGAACGTAAAAACTAGCGGAGAATATAGGAAGCTTTATGTTCCCATACAAAATGAAGATGCGTATCTTCTATCGATATCTAGTCCAATAGTAAAAAGAAAAATATATATAAATATTATTATTGAATAATATTAAAATACTAGCTGTGCCCCGCGGTTTCACCCGCGTAGAGTTAATTTCATGGGTGTCCCGCGGAACACTAATGTTTTTTTAAAAATAAAAGTAGCCTAAGTTACTCCTTGTAAAAATAGCTACCTGCCAGTGAAAGTCCCGTTAAAATCGGTCAAGCCGTTTCAGAGATTACCCGGAACAAACAAACAGACAGACAGACAGAGAAAATATTTAAAACTTGTTTTTTTTTTGTGTCAGTAGCGTGTATACTTTTGATATGCATTAAGTGAAAAGATGTTATTTTGGAATTACAAACAGACACTTCAATTTTATTTATCTGTATGTATAGATTATATGCCTTACTATGTGTTAATTATACCTTATTATTATTTGATGCTGGGGACGCTTGCTCGCGATTTTATCCAAGCGATTCATCATTCTTTGTAGAAGTACAGTCGACGAAACAGTCTGTAAGTGTGGGAATATATTAATTAGCTTTTACTCTATCTATCAATTTAACTCATAATAAAGGCACATTGTAATTATTACCGAATAATATACTTGTATTAATTAGTTATCAACTAGAATTTCATATTCAAAGTTACTCGGGACTTATAACGAAAATATTACGCGATTTACACATGAATTTAAATCGCAACAGTTTAAAAAATGTAACTGGAATTTATTGACTTACATCTATCTATACAGATAAATAAAATTGAAGTGTCTGTTTGTAATTCCAAAATAACAGCTTTTCACTTAATGCATATGAAAGTATACACGATACTGACACTAAAGAAACAAGTTTTAAAAATTTTCTCTGTCTGTCTGTTTGTCTGTTTGTTCCGGGTAATCTCAGAAACGGCGGGACGGATTTTAACGGGACTTTCACTGGTAGGTAGCTGATGTTTCAAGGAGTAACTTAGGCTACTTTTATTTATTAATAATATCAGGGTTCAACTACAATAAGGAAGAAACTAAATCTACGCGGGTGAAACTGCGGGGCACAGCTAGTAAATATATAAAAGAAAGTCGTGTTAGTTAAACAATTTATAACTCAAGAACGGCTGAACCTATTTGGCTGAAAATTTGTGGGGAGATAGCTTAGAATTAGGAGAAAGACATAGGATTTCTTATACCGTTTGTGACGTAAAACGTGGTGACGTGATGACACGATAAGAGAATTTGGAAAATTTGAAAATTGAAGAATACTTAACCATCATATTAAATTCTTTCTTTCTTCTTAAATCTAACCTTAGCGCTTTGGACAAAAAAACTTTTTGATGTTACCTTATGACGTTTGACATAGAATTGACAGCATACGTGCTGCATTCTCATAATTAAGACAGGGCAACGTCTGTCGGGTCAGCTAGTACAAAATAAAAAATGATTTTCCACAGCTCTCACAATAACATTTCCACATGAGAAATTTATGTCAATGAGTGGTCTATTCAATGGTCACACATGTTAATAAAATTAAAGCTGACTAATTTGCCGACCGTACCAATAATTATTAATGATAACTGCTGGTGCATTGAACATGACAATCGAACCGTGAGAGATAGCAGAGGGCCGCGACATGGTCCTTAGTTAACTTATAGAATAATTCCATCGACATGTAATGCAATTATGCAATGCTGATGCTCAATCATGCAAATATTTCTTTTGACTATGTATGGATGAAAACAAGACGACGATGATTTTGGACACACAACTGCGTTATTCTGTAAAGTTTTACAGTCAAGTGTGTCAAAGATATGAAATTGAACATTATCGTCTGTGTATTATGTTTCAATTTCCTATGAACCAACGCTCGACGTTGAGACCTTACAGCCGCGTTATTCACTAAGGTTTCTCAGTGCCGAACTTGACGACAAGCGTTGGTTTCAATCATAAGAAATTGGTATATACTACACTACCGGACGACAAGCAGTTTCACCCGCGTAGTTCCCGTTACCGTGGGGGTTCGGGGATAAAATATAAGCCTATGTTACTCGCTGATAGTGTAGTTATTCATTACTGAAAGAATTTTCAAGATCTGTCAAGTAGTTTCGGAGCCTATTCAATGCAAACAAACTAACAAAAAATCAATAAAATCTAATCTTTATAATATTAGTGTAGAAGTGTAGATAGAGGATAAGGTTAAATTCCTTATGTTTAAAACCGACACTCGACGACGAGTGGGACGCTGAGAAACCTTAGTGAATAACGCGGCAGAATTACATGTTTGAACCCAGCTAGCTCGAATATATTATGTTTTATATTATACAACATAGGTACTTGAAAAACACCGCAACTTGATTGGCAGCCAGATTATACTAGATTTAAAAACAAATACCTACATAATTTTCCTTTATAATTAAACTAGCTGTGCCCCGCGGTTTCACCCGCGTAGATTTAGTTTCTTCCTTATTGTCGCGGATCCCTAATATTTTTAATAAATAAAAGTAGCCTAAGTTACTCCTCGAAACATCAGCTACCTATCAGTGAAAGTCCCGTTAAAATCCGTCCAGCCGTTTCAGAGATTACCCGGAACAAACAGACAGACAGAGAAAAATTTTAAAACTTGGTATTTTAGTGTCAGTATCGTGTATACCTACTTTCATATGCATTTAGTGAAAAGCTGTAATTTTGGAATTACAAACAGACACTCCAATTTTATTTATCTGTATAAATAGATTGAACTGCTTCTCTGAAAGTGCAGGGGCCCAACCATGAGCTCTTATTGCAATGATAATTCAGTTGTGCGAAAGTGACAGATGTATACACGTCACATACATCTGTCTCATAAATGGGTGAAACTATCATGGCAATAAGAGCTCATGGTAAGGCCCCAGGTCCATTTCCTAATTTCCCATTTCGGATGTAAGGGAAAGCAGAACGGACGCAACATATTGAAAATTATGGTAATCTAGCGTGATATCATTCAATAACGTGTAATCATTTTCATATGAATATCATCGTTAACCTACTTGCATCGATGCATGTTTTCTTGTTCATATGATCCAGTATTTATAATAGATGTTTCACCTCTTAAAGATTTTTAAGAATTAAAAACAATTTTTAAACCGAGTGCCTAGTACGAGTTTTCTAAAAAACCCCGTCATAAGTCATCGCGTTGACGTAAACGCAGATTTGTATGGGATCATAATAGTGACGCCGTGGGCCGACAGAAGCGCTGTTCCGATCCTATACAAATCTGCGTCAACTGGCACTAGGCACTCTGGTTTCAAATTGTAATATCCACGCTGTAAACTTAAACCATCTAAATATACTTACATGCTACATTATCACTGATTAACATAGGCTATATTTTATCCCCGTACTCCCACGGGAATGGGAACTACACGGGTGAAACCGCGTGACGTCCGCTAGTCAATCATATGTATACAGCATTGACGGATGTCACCTCCCATCAGTATGTGTTGAAGACAGTCACTCAATCAAACAGCATTATACTATGACATTGTTATTTGCACGAATACCGTAATTATCCGCTATGTAACCAGCACGAATGAGACTAGACACAGAATAAATTAACCACTAATTAACACCTAATTACGCGGGATTAGAGGATGAATAAAAATGTTCTTAAGAGAGGTAAGGCATAACGGGATCTCTGGCTAACTTTAAATTCGCGAGACAAAGTAAAAAAAAACTAAAGAAAGGTATCTTTCGTTCGAAATTCAGTGCCCGAATGGTGCTTTTACCTCCACACCTAAAACTAGGGACTGTAGGTGTTTAATTTATATTGTAGTAAGTAGCAAGAAGGCCAGGGCCTATTTGAATACTGACCTTCTATGATTAAAAATAAGAAGGATTTAAATTTAAACATAGTTCGATTGTCTTTTGTTTTTTGTGCTATTACTATTGCTATTGAATTTGATATTGGTCTTGTAAAATCTTATTGTTGTTTTGTCGAATTATAATATTATTATTTAAAGTTATAGTTATATTATTGATATTGACGAGTTGACGATATTGGTTAAGTACAACTACCGAAGAAAAAGATTTATGAGTAAACTTAGGGTTTCTTCAGTAGGTACCACATAGAAAATCGCTGTCAAATCATGCTAATTACTTCAGAGTTTAAACCCTGCTTCGAGTAGTTTGTGTTCCTGTGGTGCGTAAGGTCGCCAGGGGCCCAACCATGAGCTCTTATTGCAATGATAATTCAGTTGTGCGACAGTGACAGATGTATGTACGTTACATACATCTGTCGCATAAATGAGTGAAACTATCATGGCAATAAGAGCTTATGGTAAGGCCCCAGTGCTTCATTGAGGGGAGGAGTAGGAATGGAGTCGCTGGGCTAGTAATAGTGTCATTAAGTTGGTACAAACCGCGGCCCCTCAACAGAGCGGGAAGAGTAACACAGTGGGTTTTAGGGACTTCATTATTGAGCGAGTGACTTTTGGTGTTAAAGCATTAATAGGCTGTAGTAGCCGCTCACCATCCGGTGGAATCGCTTATTGCCTTAGTAGCTAGTGAACTTATCTTTTGAGTAGTGCCGTTTCTCTTCTATTTAAATATTTTCTTGCAGTAACCTTAAGCTAAGTACCTACCTATACTAAAATCTACTTACTTCGTGAGTGCGACTGCTCAAATAAAAAGATAGGTAATTAGCAAAGATTTAACAATTTTTTATCGCTAATCCATCTCAATTGTCGGCGTTGAAAGGAAAGTCATTTTCTCTCTGCAATGAAAAGATCATACCAAAACAAATGAAAGTTAAACAAAAACCTGCACACGCGGCGCTCGCGCACCACATACTTCGGGCTAAGTTTTGCATGTCACATACTAAGTAATGACTAATTAATTATTTAAACTCATTTTTTAGTTAGACAAGACCACTTGTTTGTTTAAACATTTATTCAACTCGGAGATTGACAATAAGGTCTCACATCAAACGCATATGTCTTGTATAGGTCTCAAATCAAAGGTATAGAGTATGTCATTATATAGATTTTTCTTACTTTTTCTTTTTTTGTAGCTGTGTCATAAAAAAATATAAGAAAATTCAGGTGGCAAATATACAGCCCACCGCAGCTCATGGACGCTTCCCATACAAGGAGCATCCTAACTAAGTAAGTAGGTAATCCCAACGAAAAACGTTGTTAAACCTATAAGAATCTCGTAAGCTCTACTTTAAGAACTCCATAGGAAAATATGATTTTCTTATTTTTTTCTGGGCCATTTATGAAAAGACAATATTAAATACGATAAAGGTAAAGAATTACTTGGGTACAGGTACAGGTTTAATATTAAGTGTTGCCAACAATAATTACTTAAGAGAGAATTTCTCTGGGAATTAAGTCGGAATTAAGTTTCTATTAAGTTGTTTAGTACAAGCTCTAAGCCGCTAAACTAATGGCTAAACTAAGCGTAATTATGGACGAGACTGGTCTATTTTCTAGCATTAGCAAAACTAGTCTAGATCCAGATTGTAAAGTGATGTTGTGATTGAAAATTGTAGGTAAACCACAAATCCTATTACTAAAGTCATTAAACATCTTACGTGCTGCATATTACCTATTAGTTCAATACAGCATACGCCTTCAACCGCGTAGTAAGTAAGTACTTATACTAGGTATACATAGCCTTACTTTTACATGTGACATAGCCAAAAAATAAATATAAATCTTATTTATGGGTACAAATGTGCTCGAATCGAAATAACTAAATTGCATCAAATTTGTCAAACATATGACTATTACTAAATATTAGTAGCATTAGGTAGAGTAAAATATAATATACATTTATCAAACATACAGTTTGATTCATAGATATAGAAAAAAAATTGGTTTGATTTATCCATATATGTTGACTATGTTGGGTTGGGTTTTAATTTAGGTTGGGATTTAGAAAATAATTCGCTGGGTGGGTTGGGGCAATTGGATTTATTATGTTGGCAGTCCAGGAAATTAAATCGATTTCATCCCACCTTTAGTCGATTTATTTACTAAAACAGCGGAAAATTATTGAATTTTCATAAAAATAGTATGACAATCTGGTTATTAATAATTCTATAAAATAACAATCACTGTTAATTGGATGAAAGCCGTAGATTTAAGTGAAAAAAAATATTCAATATCTATGTCTAAGTTTACAGTAATATAAATGTTATCTATGGTCAATCAGGACATCAACGTTGAACATGGTAGTAGCGGCGCGATTTGTCACTTTCGATAATTTTTAATGTTTTTGTAAGAAAGTGATAATAATTAATTAAAAATGTCGTCAGCAGAACCTTCGCAGAACAAAACATGGGAGCTCTCCCTTTACGAGCTCCACCGCACTCCCCAGGAGGTGATAACAGACGCAACCGAGATTGCAGTTTCCCCGCGTAGCTTGCACAGCGAATTGATGTGTCCGATTTGTTTAGATATGCTTAAGAAGACGATGACCACAAAAGAATGCTTGCACAGGTTCTGCAACGACTGTATTATTACCGCGCTGCGTTCTGGCAACAAGGAGTGCCCGACGTGTCGAAAGAAACTCGTTTCTAAGAGGTCATTACGTCCGGACCCGAACTTCGATTTGTTGATATCGAAGATTTATCCGAGCAGGGATGAGTATGAAGCTCATCAGGAGCGTGTGTTGGCCAAGTTGAGCATGTCTCATTCGCAGGCGTCTCTAGTCAACTCTATTACTGAAGGGATAAAGCTGCAATCACAGAATAGGCCGCAGAGGTCGAGAAAGAATCACGAGGATAATAGTAACGCGTCTAATTCTAATGGAAATCCTGAGCCAGTCCAGAACGGTGGTAGTACGTCAGCTCCTAAGGAGACCACACCGTCCTCACTCAATCCTGCACCTTCTGGACAATCAACGTCAAACCCAGCATCAGTGCGCAGCACCCCTTCACCGGTGCCGTCCAATTTAAGTTCCATTTCAAAAAACACGAGCACTACCAAGCGGGCCAAGTCAATACTAACGTCGGAGAGGAGTGAGGAGAGTGAATCCAGTGATGGCAGGTGAGGGGCCATATTTTTACCAGTTTTGTTTGTGAATGTAGCTTTTTAAATATTACAGAACTTGTCAAAAGGTATTTTTTCTATGGCTGACATGAAACTGAAAAGATTGTGAGGAAATCATGCCCGGGATTTTTCATTATACCACACTAGCTGTGCCACGTGGTTTCACCCGCGTAGATTTAGTTTCTTCCTTATTGTCGCGGAGGCCTAATATTTTTAATAAATAAAAGTAGCCTAAGTTACTCCTTGAAACATCAGCTACCTACCAGTGAAAGTCCCGTTAAAATCCGTCCAGCTGTTTCAGAGATTACCCGGAACAAACAGACAGACAGACAGAGAAAAATTTTAAAACTTGGTTTTTTATTGCCAGTAGCATGTATACTTTCATATGTATTTAGTGAAAAGCTGTTATTTTGGAATTACAAACAGACACTTCAATTTTATTTATCTGTATAGATTAGAACTAACAAAATACCACAAACTGATAGGTATAATACAACACTGCTGATTTAGTAAATACAAGCTTCCGCCCGTGGGTTTGTATACTATATACAGGCCTCTTCAACATCTATGAAAGATGATTTTAGTATACTACATTATGGTTATTAGAATAGTCTTTGTGTAATAGATCTGATATGATTTGTTTAGTTTGTGCCTCATTATTTATCTATTGTACCTTCAACAATAATCTAACAGAGAAATTTTAATACTGAAATCTTATACATTATACAGTGATATCTTAACCTTATACATATTACAGTAATTTAAAAATTGTGAACCCTCACATACTTAATCTCACAATTTAAATTATCATATTATAAGCATCACCATATTAGCCTGTGTACATTCTAATTATTGATGAAGAATTTGTAAATGAGATATTTATAAAATTTACTTCCATATTCAAACCTGACCTTTCTATGAAATTATGAACATATTATTATACAAAACTATAACATTAAAAATCTAACTAATTCCTGTCTTCCAATTGAATTCCAGAACTGAAGGAGAAAATTCAATGGACACAGAAGGGGAAGGGGAACCGTTGAACCCAAACGAAATAGAGTTGGTGTTCAAACCGCACCCAACGGAGATGATGGGAGACAACCAGCTGATGAGAGCACTCCGGGATAGCTCTGTCAGATACTTGAAGACTACTGCCAATGCTTCGGGTAATTTTTGTTCACTTTGTTAAAGTACTGGTTCTTTTAATCAGTCAAAGATATTTTTATTTACAGAATATGCCTTATTGTGGTGGCTTCAAATTTCGTTATGGTGGTCAGGACAAGAGCAAATTATAAACAAAAAAGTAGTAAATGTAAACTAATTATATTTATGGCACATTATTAATCGCAAAATATTAAATATGGTTAAGAGCCGCATACAAGCTGTGGTGGCTGTAGGGTTTGAGTAGTCCCTTGAAGCCCAGTAGGGGATGAACTAATGAGTTTTTCTACACAGTGATTTCACACCACATGTTATAAGGTGAAAGTTAAATAGTGAGGAAACCTGCATATGTCTGAGAAGTAATTAAAATACGTATGTGTAGCCTGAGATAGCGATGACTCACCATCTATCACATTGGCACTTAATTATATTCTGTGACAAGTGGGTGTTGTTACTACAACACCTCTGCCTATCCCTTCGGAGAATACAGGCATGTATGTATTTATGTAAACAAAATCAATGAATGTGATATTTAATTTTATTCTGAATTTTAAATATGTGCAACCCCTTCTTAATATATCCTTCCCCCAATGGAATCACACCCTATTGAAGAACTAATAGAATTTAATAATAATAATAATGATCTCCTACCGAATTTCGGTTGCGGCTAATCTCAACGAGGACTAGCCTATAATGCGCTATATATAAATAAATATGCGCAGGAGATATTAAAGTGCACAAGTGTGTGCGCAACCACATGTGCACGCAATCTTTATTCCCTCACTCTCATAGTCCGATGGGACGGCAATCCGACTCGACCGGAGAGAGTTCAGGCGTAGGACCAACGGCGTAACGTGCTTTCCGAGGCACGGGGGTGTAACACCAGCAGCTTCCAGACTCATTTTATTGTGAATTTCTTGTCAGAAAAACCCAATATCCATTTTCGACTGGATTTGATTTGACTGATTTTTGACTGATACTCGTGATCGGCAGGCGAACCTACTAACCACTAGACCAACGAGGCAGTTTATTAGATAATAGAATTTAAGGTATTACTTGTTCAGTACTAAATTCATTACATACTCATTAGTTACTTTTATGTTCCAGTGGATCACCTAAGCAAGTACTTGGCAATGCGTCTCACCCTGGACTTGGACGCGGAGCTGCCAGAAGCATATCGTCTTCTCAACTTCTGTATCTATGTGGCACCTGCTCCGGGTCAGTTTGTACCACTGGCTGGCTCGCAGACTCTCCGGCAGATCAACGATAAGTTCTGGAAGGTTGTATGTATCCACACCAATTCTTCTACTTTTCTAGCTCAAATTAAAATTCAGATAATTTTTTTTGACTAATTCATATAGTCTGGTCCTAAACTAAGCAATACTACTATGGGTACCAGACCACGAAATAACCTCTGTGGACTTTGTCAGTGGGGCTATAGCTCCTTAAAAAATGTTGTCAAAAAGTGGTGTTATTGTTTAGTGGTATACCTGCCTACATATAAAATCAAATGTACAATGTCTTGTCGATTCTTCTCATAAGGCTAGTTTCCGAACCAGCGGTAATTTTAATCTACACTAAAATTATAAAGAGGAAAGATTTGATTGTTTTTTGTTTGTTTGTTTGCATTGAATAGGGTCCGAAACTACTTGACGGATCTTGAAAATTCTTTCAGCAATGGATAGCTACATAATCAGCGAGTAGCATAGGCTATATTTTATCCCCGTACTCCCACGGGAACGGGCTCTACGCGGGTGAAACCGCGTGACGTCCGCTAATTATTTTTTTAAAATTTTAAGTATACATTATTATTACAGGTGAACAAGCCACTTGAGATGTACTACTCGTGGAAGAAGACATAGAAGTAAATAACATTTTAGTTACGCGCCGCGGTCGTAACTGAAATGAAAAAGTGAAGTGATACATTATGTATGATTATAATATTTGTAACTCAATGAATCTATGCGTAGTTATATCGAGACATGGACTCAATAATGTGATAAGGATTTAAAGGAATTTATGTGAAATTTTATTATAATTTAAGGATTTATGTAGGTTTTTAATGAATATTTCATCAAATAATTTTATACTATTCAACATTAGACAGCATTATACAGATCAATAATTTATTTCTTTCAAGTACCTACGATTGAAAAAGTTTTAAACTATCCAATTAAATGTGTAATTATTCAATTACCTAATTGTGATGTCCTTTAAATACATAAAGAATAATAAAATGAATATGTAATTTTAAAACAATTTTAAATTGAATCTTATCACTATCATAATATGTGAAATTTTAGTGTACAGTGATTGTGCAATTTATTTTATTAAAAGTAGACAGCTATGCCTAAGAATTTTATTGCGTACTAATTCCTTATTTTAGGGGTGCTTCGTCTGTTCATCATTGGCGACTTATTTTACGTTCCAACATCCATATCATAATGTTTTTAATAAATGAAAATAACACTGCATCGGATTGGTTTTAGATATTAATACAAATATTTATATGTAAATAATTGATATGTTCATAAAAGTATAATTTCGAACGACTAAAATAGCTACTCACACAGCATAGATAGGTCTATGACTTGTGTACTTACACCTACGCCTTCTGCTTCTTCTTGCGGTGCCTACGCCTAGGTATCACAAAATTATAATGGCATGAAACGCCCGATTTACCTAGTAATCACCTACACAGAATAAAAGCCTAAATAATGTGTTAGAAAACATTATTAGTCTTGTAGTCTATTTTATGAACACCTAAGTCATGGAAGTATTTTACAAGCATTAAGTTATTTGCTGAATTTTTGGTTATATTTGAAATTATTACGTAACTTTAACGTAGTTTTGACAGTAGGGTAAACACAAAAGAAACAAGTTATTGAAAAGCATTAAAGTAATGTATTTCTCTCGTGATTTAACAAAGCCTTCGCATTACTCACGACATACTATAATATTACTGCATGCCTATTTAATTATAAGCAATTATCGCCGCGTTGTAAAGTGAGGTAGTCTTACAGACTTGTATAGAATACCAAAATCTACAAGGTGATAAAATTCTCATCGTAAATGCTGTTATTAGTAAATTTTCTCTTAAAAAGTACCATTTTTTTATAAATATACGTCATATATACAAATAGTGCTTTCCGGAACTCCTTTCCGTTTATTTTCTTCATCAATATTACGAGATTTGCACCCGACATTATTATTAAATTGCAGCATGCAACACTGAATATTATGTGCCGCACCGAAGTCATCTGAACTGCGCGGGAAACTTGAAATGAAACTGGCAGGCAAGGCAGTTTTTTTTATTTGGACGGCACAAAATGTCTCCTAAAGGCACTGTATTCCCTTCTAAGTGCTTTGGTGGACTCTAATTTCAATAATTTAAGTGCTTCATCAATTTCTTCTTTGTTTTCGGAGTCTCGTGCGATTGTTAATCTCTCCATTGTCGCGAAATCCAGTTCTTCAATCCTCTCAGCTTCATCGATTAAACGGTCCACGTCTCTAAGGTAACTGCGGTAACTAACGCTCTCGGCATTCTCTTTATAATTTATCAATCTTTCTATGTGCTCCCAAAAATCCAATGTCCGTCGACCATCTCGCAGTTTGGAGGTGTACATGAAATTTCTAAATAACTTTCTACCTCTTTCATCGTTGAGAACGTTTTCTATTTTATCCGTAAAACGATCCAAGTCAGATTTTGTTATTCCTTCGTAATCGTCACAACCGCAGGCGGCGAAACAATTATCCATTTTGATGTCATTTGTTTTTGTATGACACTTTGACTTCTTCCATCGCTCTTATCGATTTTATTAAGTACTTGTTTCTCGCAAACGATTTTACATTTTCTTTATAATTTACGCCGCACTGTGTTATAAATTATGATCTATATTCATGGCATAAAACCACACCATACTGTACGTATGAACAGTATAACTGCAGTGATTCACCTCAAAAGGAAAATGTGAGGTTAACTTCAAAAATAGTTCACAACACGAACGCCCTGACTCGTCGACTGCGTAAATAAACTGAGCTTGTGTGTGTGTATTTCGTTCGAGTTACGAAGTTCACTGTTGGACGAACATGACATGGTTCACCACACTCACTCACTACTCTGTGCTCACAATCTATTCCGTGACATGATAAACTTGAGATGCTCGGATTAATTACGTATGCTTGACTTGAAAACAGCTTGCATACTCACATAAACAAAGCCACAATTACTTAAATACCTAATTATTATGAACCTACTGGTTAAGTATTTCTCACTTTGGAATTATACCAAAAATGTCTAAGAAACAACTTGTTTCATGGTAGGGAGAATGTGCTTTGTATCAAAAACGCAAAGCATTACGCATTACATCACGACAGGTATAAAAAACGTGCCGTGACCTCGGCCGACGTAGCAATTCATTCATGGGAATTATTGATCGAGGTGGAGCGAAGACAATGGTCTTATGTTTTTAGCATTATGTACTTACAGCGGAAAGGGATAAATATGGTCTTATAGTACAACTGGTTGTACTGAACAGAGGGAGTATATAAGATGTCTTAAATAATTGGATAGTTACAACTTACAGACAAGATAGCATGTAAGAATGTAAGGAAAAGTTTACCAACTTTACGATCTTCTTCACGGGGCGAGAAACGGGTCCTCAATATAACCTGGTTATAGGTAAGTGCTGAAAATGATTAAGTGTAGGGTAGAGCGTGTCTTCTCGAACCGACCTTTTAAAAACCTCAAAAAACATTAGGCACGTCGGACGTCATTGAGATAGGTAATCTTAACTTTCAGCGTTACTAACAGCTGCGATGTAACAATACTTCATTTAACGCACGTTAAAGCGTATTTCCCTTACACAACGTACCTATACCTAGGCTCGAATATCTATTTAAATATCTAAGTACCTGTCATTTTGAAGGCGGTCCAAGTTAGTTTTTAAGCATACGCGAATATAACGGACAGTTAGGTATAGGACATATATCGTTTTGTATCGTAGCCGATAACCTAGTTTCCTATGACATCATTATGTAGGCTTTTATAAATACAATATTCATGTATTCTTATGCAATACAATGTGTCACAACGTTCTATAAAAAAAAATAGTTTACTCAGGTAGGTACCTAGGTAAACTATATTTTCATCTTTCCTTACAATGCTCAGCAGGTGCCTATTTCAAAAGGAAGAAAATATATTTTTTTAGAATATCTATGAATACTATTTAGTAGGATTTTTTTTTTTTTAAACGGCGCGATATTTTAAAAAAGACATACATGCAGTGTCGTCTATCTTATGAAAGCCACCATGTGGGATATGTGCAGATAACTCCTGACGGGATAGTTGTGGCAAAGTGTTACTTTTGACTATTCAATATTGAATAATAAGTAATAAAAATCTCCTTATTTTTATGAAACTATAATGCTATGTAGTGCTAGGCTCAGAGTTTCGACCATAGGCAAACAACAATAATTTAAATAAGTTAATAGAGATAGTTAATATCATATTACTAAATTATGGCCTTAATATGTTTTGCATTCATCCATAAAAGGTTTTTTTCCCGTTCGTCTGCGTTTCGTTAGCTCGGACGTAGTAAGTAATTAAGACTCGTGAGCATTGATTTCATATGTAATTTATTACATAATAATAATGATCATAGAAATAAATAAAAATCGTTATTAATTTTTACCTCAAATTTTTTCGATTTCGATTTTAGGCGAGTAGTTGCATTTTTTTAGTATGGCAATTTATTTTCATATCTGCCAACCTGACAAAAAAGTGACGTTTACATCGGCCATTTTGCAGTTCTTTCGAAAACTGCCGTACACGTGTTCTGTAGGTTAATCTGATAAATATACTTGAATTTAAGTAATTAAGCCTGTAAAATAATCATTTAAATAACACATAAACATTTCAGATTGCCAAAATGGCAGTGACAAAGAAGCCCGTGACTAAAAAGACCCAGCTTCACCAGAAGTCTGGCAAGAAGGGAATCAAAGGTGGTAAAATCCGCGGTAAAGGCATCAAGCGGAAGATCAATCTGAAATTCACGATTGACTGCACACACCCCGCGGAGGACAGCATCCTGGATGTGGGCAACTTCGAGAAATATCTGAAGGAACGCGTCAAAGTCGAGGGCAAAACAAATAACCTAGGCAATCACGTTGTCATCGCCCGAGACAAGACGAAAATCGGAATCAACGCAGGTAAGCAGCTTCTGAACTTGTTTTAGATGTAATTAAAGTGAATACACCTGTAATTGTAGCAAATTCTAAATATTCCAAGGTCTTTGTGAAATGTGAACAAAACAAAAAGTATTGTAACCTACAAATTGTACATTACAGTCGAGCTATTATGTTTGCCGTGGATATAGCCATCTATGTGCACATTTATGTTTAGAGAAAAAGAAATCCTACTCTTATATCACATCGCAAATTCCATGTAATAAATATCCATGCATATTTTAAGGATTAGCAGTTTAGAGTTCAATTAGAAATAGGGTAGAATACTTACATACATCTTTTACTAGTTAGTTTATTTTTCATTTTTATATCGTTTTCTTAGTAAATATCTATAAATCCTATAAAGGATTTAGGATTTTTTATAGGAATCTTTTGCTGAAATGACATGCTGTTAAGGATTTGTTTTGTTATATGTAAATTTTTATAAGATTAAATTTACATTTACTATGTATTTGTATATCCACATTGAAGACAGTATGACTTGAAGACATGACGTATACAGGGAACAGTACATAAAACTAATTAAAAGTAGAAAACTTGGCCCAAATAGGTCTCCGGGATTGTGCCAAGAAGGTTGTCAGCATTGCAACTTAAAAACTATAAAATAAACAAATAATAAATATGTTCATGCCATCTCATAAAGGTTCCTGAAGGGGTTAGCAAAGGTGTTGTAACAACAACACCCACATTTCACTGAAGATGATTAAGTGCTAACAGAGGGTGAGTCCATCACCGTCTCAGGCACTATACATGTGTTTTTTAATTACTTCCCAGACATATGCAGGTTTCCTCACAATGTTTTCCTTCACCGTAAAACATGTGGTGTGAAATCTCTGGTTTTACAGTTTTTTTATTTATATATTATGACTAGCTGTGCCCCATTGTTTGACCTGCGTAGATTGAGTTTCATCCTTATTGTTTCGAAACCATAATATTTTTAATAAATAAAAGTAGCCTAAGTTACATACATATGCTCACACCTGTATTCCCCGAAGTGGTAGGCAGAGGTGTTGTAATTTTCAACACCCACATTTCACTGAATATGATTAAGTGCCAACATGATGGGGTGAGTCCATCGCCGTCTCAGGCACTATACATACGTCTTTGAATTATTTCTTAGACATATGCAGGTTTCCTCACGATGTGATGATTTCACCGTAAAGCACATGGTGTGAAATCACTGTTCATAAGTTTTTAGAAAAACTCATTGGTACAGGCCCCGCTGGGATCCGAGCTTGCGTCGCTTGCGTAGCAGGCGACTGCTCTAACCCCGAGGCCACCACGGTTCTAGCCTAAGTTACTCCTTGAAACATCAGCTACCTGCCAGCGAAAGTCCCGCTAAAATCGGTCCAGCCCTTTGAGAGATTAGAGAGAAGGACAAAGAGACAGGTGGAGAAAATTTTTAAAACTTGGTTTTTAAGTGTCAGTAGCCTGTAAACTTACATATGCATTAAGTGAAAAGTTGTTATTTTGGAATTACAAACAGACACTTCAATTTTATTGATCTGTATAGATGTGTTAACAAAATTTTCTATGAATGTCTCTTCATAGACTTGTTTATGTTTTGCACTTTATGTAAGATTATTTTAATGGTGGCGACGAGCTTGAGTGCAGCTATTCCGCCAATATTAAGCTGATTGTCACACATCATCCACGAACAGGACTGTCAAAAGTCCATGCACTGGACTTTTGACAGTTCCATAGATGCAGTAAATAAAGACACTTATAATCTATACAGATAAATAAAATTGAGTGTCTGTTTGTAATTACAAAATAACAGCTTTTCACTAAATGCATATGAAAGTATACACGCTAAAACAAGTTTTAAACATTTTCTCCGTCTGTCTGTTTGTTCTGGGTAATCTCTGAAACGGCTGTACCGATTTTAACGGGACTTTCACTGGCAGCTGAAGTTTCAAGATCATATTCGGTGAAATGTGGGTGTTGTTACTACAACACCGTAGCTTCCCCCTTCGGGGACCCTTCTGCATTTTTTTTATAGGGAAAATCAAATTGGTTGTTTTGTTATTTCAGACATTCCCTTCTCAAAGAGGTACCTGAAGTATCTGACGAAGCGTTACCTCAAGAAGAACAACCTCCGTGACTGGCTGCGAGTGGTGGCCGCTGCTCATGACTCGTACGAGCTCCGCTACTTCAACATCAACGCTGACAGCGACAACGAGGACAATGAGGATTAAGTGCTATCGCTACAATAAATAGTTTTACACTACACATTTTGTTTATTTGTTCAACCTTACTAGTTGTGCTCTTCACCCCTTAGAATGCCTGTTAGAGGTGAATTTTGATAAAATAATGTGGGAACCAGATTCGCAGAGTTTTGTATTCGCGTCTAATTTAATGTCGGTGAAAAGACCTATAGTAATTGATCAGTATCTAAGCAATGTTGAAATACATGTGCCGTCACTATTATGAGCGCTGATCTTTAATGCGGAGTAATTTTATGAGTGTCTCAGTATGTATGAATGGTGTGAAGCGAATAAAATGCATGCGCAATTTACCCTATTTTTGCTGAGCGCTCATATCTCGTGACGGGATATTTGTTATCAAGGGGTCATTTGCTATGTGATTTTGTAATCTAAAATTACACACCTATACATATGAATGCTGTTGATGAAGTTACCTTTTCACTGATTAACTACTGAATGAATTTGCTGAAATTTAAACGCATTCACTGCTAACTATGTATTATATAAGACGTATATAACAGCGTCCAACTGTTAGAGAATTTACCAAGAAGATACAATGTTAGCAGCGAATGTGTAGGACGTACGTCCATGAGTTTTCAATAGGCTCTGGTAAGAGCTAATTATAAATTACAATAACAGGTTAAAAATAAAACATCAGTAACATAATAAGTATAATTTATTGATTGATAATATCAAACATAGTAATGTACATAAATAATACAATATTTCATTGTTTACTGAGGCTTTGGGGAGAAAACTTGCAAATTTAAGTCCATCTACTGTTATACTACGCTAACGTTAGATTCATATCCGTCGCAATGAATTATTGACCGATCAAGTCTAATCGACGTTCAAGTAAAGTAGCTTACACTGGGAGTCATTTCCTTGGTACTATATTGAGCTAACCTAGTACGAAACTGCCCAATGTTGCCAGCTACATAGTTCCTAACCTACTGGTATCTCGTGTGAGAGCGACAAGGCATTCACTTGCCGGCGGCGATCTCCTTCATTCTGTTGAGTGCTGAGCCCGCCCTGAACCATGCGATCTGTTGTTCGTTCATAGAGTGGTTCAACTTGATGCGTTCTGATTTGCCATCTTTGTGCTTGATCTCGCATTCCAGGGGCTGTGGAAGAAGACCATTTATATGTACAAAAAATCACGTTGAAAATTTTTGCGCTACTTTGAAGTGAAGTTAACATTTTATGAAAATAAAAATAACACCCATATTAAAGGAATAAGTACTTTCAGAATCTTTAAATACATAAATAAAGGTGTCCCTGAAATAATGGATTTTATTGAATAAGGTCATTTACAATTTTTCATCCTACCAAAAAATACCTGAAGTGTGCAATTAAAAAGCGTGAGTTCCATAAAAAAATTAATTGTAAGGGATTTTACCTTGCCAGGCGCGAGGTCCTTAAGTCCGAGCAGCGATATCTTGTCCGTGGGCTGGATCTTGTCGTAGTCGGCCGCGTTCGAGAACGTCAGCGGCAGCATGCCTTGCTTCTTCAGATTTGTCTCGTGGATTCTAAACAATTATGATACATTTTAAACATCAACTTACACTTTATTGTATTTTCAAACTAGCTGTGCCCGCGGTTTCACCCGCGTAGATTTAGTTTCATCCTTATTGTCGCGGAACCCTAATATTTTTAATAAATATAAGTAGCCTAAGTTACTCCTTGAAACATCAGCTACCTGCCAGTGAAAGTCCCGTTAAAATCGGTCCAGCCGTTTCAGAGATTACCCGGAACAACAGACAGAGAAAAAAATTTAAATTTTAGTTTTTCAGTGTCAGTAGCGTGTATACTTTCATATACATTTAGTGAAAAGCTGTTATTTTGGTATTACAAACAGACACTTCAATTTTATTTATCTGTATAGATGTATAGATAATATATTTCTCGTTTTCTACATACAGCCTTAAACCTAGTTATTTCATAGGATAGCTTACCTGGCGAATGATTTGACGATGATAGCTCGTCCACCAAGATGCCTGGGTTCGAGCGCGGCGTGTTCCCTGGACGACCCCTCGCCGTAGTTCTCGTCTCCGATGACGACCCACTGGACACCAGCCGCCTTGTAAGCCCGCGCGGTGCCGGGGACCGGACCCCACTCACCAGTCACTTGGTTACGGACCTTGTTCAACTCACCGTTTTCTGCGTTTGTTGCGCTAACGAAAAAATTTCAATTCTTACTTATACTATGTATGTACTTATGTGCAGTATTTCACACCACGTACGTTATTACGGTGATGGAAAACTGAGGAAACCTGCATATGTCTGAGAAGTCAGTCAAACACGTTTGTATAGTACCTGAGACGGCGATGGACTCACCATCTGTCACGTTGCCACTTAATCATATTCGGTGACATGTCGGTGTTGTTGTTACAACGCCTCTGCTTACCCCTTCGGGGACCCTTCTGGGATGGCGTGAGTATATATATATTTTTTTTTTATCTCAAGCGCTAGAGAATGTTACTTTGTCTCGTCTTACAGCGCAGATGGCTAATCGCCGTTGAGATAAGCTGCCGTAACCGAAATTCTGTAGATCATTATTATTATACTTACGTAATAAACATATTATTGGAGATGTTGTCGAGGTGACCGCGGTACTTGAGCCAGGGTCCGGCGGCGGAGATGTGGTCGGTGGTGCACTTGCCCTTCACCTTGATGAGGATGGTCAGCTCCGTGAGGTCCTTGCCGTCCCACTTCTGGAATGGTGTCAGCAGCTGCAGCCGGTCAGATGTCGGGGACACGTCCACTTTCACATCTATTGTATTTAAAGTATATATTAGATACGTTATTAACACAGCGCCGTGGTAACCTTGGGGTTAGCAGTCACCTGCGAGGCAATCGAAGTAAGTTCGAATGCCAGCGGGGCCTGGGGGCCTACTCGCTTTCTCCGAAAAACGAAGCTTCGGCCGAAAGTTCGCAAAGTTCCTACCACGGATCTTATTCGTTCTAAAATTACGTCCGAACATGGACTGCTAGAAAATTCTTTGACATTTATATATTTTAATCCTACTTTGGCAAAAGTATTAAATTTGAATTTGATTAAAACAAAGCGAAACTACGTTTAATTATTATCGTTCGTTTGCGAAGTTTCGTTTTCGGAGAAAGAGTAGACCAAAGAGTTTTTATAAAAACTTATGTGCTATAATTTCGCACCACATGCTTCACTGTGAAGAAAAACATCGTGAGGAAACCTGCTTATAGACCAGTCCATGTAGACATACAATTTGTGGTCAAATAACAAAAATTGCCGGAGGGTCAAAATGTTTTAAAAATAACCATCGACCCTATGTGTGCTACAAAAGTTATTCGGGGCCAAAGGTCAAAATTTTAGGTTTTTGGATTTTACTCGAAAACGGTAATTTTAATCAAAATAAAACCTCAAACCAAAGGTCTTAAAATTCTCTAAAAAATCACCAGTCACGGGCAGAAATTGAAAATGAAATTAAAATGATTCATTCAGTTTAGGCCCTGGTAGTTCTGAACGTCGAAGAATTTACCACAAATTAGTTTTACAATATTAAGTGAGATGATAGTAAAATGTGCGTGTACTGACTGCTGCCATCAGCGGGCGGGTGTTCGTAGGTGTCCTGGCCGGGATCGAACCCCTTGGAGGGCAGCTCGTCGCCGAACGGGTTGGACAACTTGAACTTCTTGCCATCGGAGCCAGTTAGCTCGTCCGATACCGGGTTGAAGTCCAGACGACCTGTTGAAGAAGGAAACTTATTATATTTGTAATTAATGTGGTTTTTTTGGCATTTACAGAGTGTAAGGATTAATGAAGGACATATATCCTTCGTTATAAAATATAATTTAAGTGGAATGTATATTATTATCCACTTAAATATATATATATATATTCCACTTAAATTTAACTCAATTTCACTCAAGCAGATGTTACTAGATCAAAATTATGTATAAACTAGCTGTGCCCTGCGGTTTCACCCGCATAGATTTAGTTTCATCCTTATTGTCGCGGAATCCGAATATTTTTAATAAATAAAAGTAGCTTAAGTTACTCCTTGAAACATCAGCTACCTACCAGTGTAAGTCCCGTTAAAATCGGTCCAGCCGTTTCAGAGATTACCCGGAACAAACAGACAGACAGACTGATAGACATACGGACAGACAGACGGGGGAAAAAAAATCTTGGTTTTTTAGTGTCAGTAGCGTGTATACTTTCATATGCAATGAAATTAGTGAAAAGCTGTTATTTTGAAATTACAAACAGACACTTAAATTTTATTTATCTGTATAGATATAATTGTAAATATTTTAACTAACTTAAACAATATTCGTGTTTCATGCCAGTTGCATAGAAAACTTCTTTTTTTTCCTGTTAACATTTTCCCACCGAAATGCTGCATATTTTATAGATTATTTTATTCTAGAAAGTCACTTGGCTTAATTTTATATATGTTTAATATAATATATTTTACATACAACCTTATGTTCCGTTACATAACTAAATTAATTTGCGTCGGAGACAGCATGGGGACGCGGTTAACTCGACCTTTTATTAATATGAGAATTTTCCGTGTATATTTATTAATTACTAGCTATACCCCACAGTTGCATCCACGTAGAATACTGTCACGGCAATATATGAAATTCATTGGAATGATAGTGGCGCCATCTGTCGAAGAATGGATGTACCAACTCAGAAACCTTCGTGGCCTAATGTACAACACTTTGCTGAAGATCGTCCACATGATCTAATTTTCATTTTTACATATATAGAAGAACTAGCTGTGCCCCGCGGTTTCACCCGCGTAGATTTAGTTTCATCCTTATGGTCGCGGAAACCTAATATTTTTAATAAATAAAAGGTAGCCCTATGTCCATTCTCAGGGGCTAAAGATTGTCTGTGCCAAATTTCATCAAAATCGGTTGAGAGGTTTAAGCGGGAAAGCGTAACAGACAGACAGAGTTACTTTCGCATTTATAATATTAGTAGGGATTATGATTTTATCGACTGCTTAAAAACATAATACGTTCATAGTAAATCTGTAATTAAAGTGTATATTCACCAGCGATGGAGAGCGCGGTGACCAGTTCGGGGCTGGTGACGAAGCAATGGGTGGCGGGGTTGGCGTCGTTGCGGCCGGTGAAGTTACGGTTGTATGACGTCACTATCGTGTTCTTCTCGCCCTTCTTCACGTCTTTACGGTCCCACTGGCCGATGCAAGGGCCGCATGCGTTCGCCAATACCTACACAACAAAAATGAGTAATTTTATTGTAATTAATCATTATCTTATATATAAAAATATATATATATATATATATATATATATATATATTATATATAAAAACTAGCTGTGCCCCGCGGTTTCACTCGCGTAGATTTAGTTTCATCCTTATTGTCCCGCAACCCTAATATTTTTAATAAATAAAAGTAGCCTATGTTACTCCTTGAAACACCAGCTACCCGTCAGTGAAATTCCCTTTTAAATCGGTCCAGCCGTTTCAGAGATTACCCGGAACAAACAGACAGATAGACAGACAGACAGAGAAAAAATTTAAAATTTGGGTTTTCATTGTCAGTACCGTATATACTTTCATATGCATTTAGTGAAAAGCTGTTATTTTGGAATTACAAACAGACACTTCAATTTTATTTATCTGTATAGAAGATGTATAGATGTTAGTATACTCACGGTGCCTCCAAAGTCTCGCAGTGTCTTGGCAATGCCGTCCCTCTCGATGGTGGCGCGGATCTGCTCCGAGCCGGGGGTCACATTGAACGGGATCTTGGACTTCAGACCGTGGCTCAACGCCTAATAACACACAAATTGTATGCAATTACTTTAGGAGGAGCTCGTAGCACAGTTGCTATTGCGTATATAATTCGATCAGCGAAGTTAATCATCCCTTACTCAAACCAGTAGTTGGATAGGTTACCTCCGTGTCTCGGAGAGCACGCACCGTCGGTCCTGGTTGTATATCAATCGGAAATAATTTTAAGGTCAAATTATAACCTAGTTATTCGCTAATTACAGAGTTGAATTAATTGATTATCTGTTAGTAAGGACGTAGTTTGTTTGTTCGATATATTGTTTATTCAATTACTTCACTGCAATTGAACTGCATAAGTAACTAATTGTTATTTGGATTTTGACAATTCCCATTTGAAAAATTGATTTGGAAAGATCCATTAATATTTCGCTTCGGTGCTATACCTCGAAAAGCACGTTAAACCGTCAGTCCCGATTGCCAACTGAACATATTTGTCAATCGTTACAGGTCAGTCGGAGGCCCAAGAGAGTCTGACAACTGGCTTAACCCAGATTACCGATTTTCCTCATAAAAGGGGGCTGCGGAGGTAAGATCTCGCTTCGTATAAAAATATCGTGATTAGCGACATCGGGTTGAATCAAGTGCCGACCCCATCAATGTATGGGATAAGACATGGGAGATGGAAATGGCTTACAAAAATGTAAAAATGTTTGTGTTGTAAAAACAATCTATTTCACAGCTTTGAATTTCTTCAATCATACTAATGTAGCAGCGTTTCTTCACTGGCTACATAGATGGCGCTACTCGCTAGCAAATGCGAAGTTTGAGTACAAATACACGAGTACCTAAAAACCGCGCCATAAGAGTTTTCAAGCGCAGTATATATACAAGTTACCAACTACAATAGTTGGATGTGTTGCTTAGATTTTAAGTATAAGCTCGGCTGGAGGCCCTTGGGTGGAGGTAACTCCCCCCTAGCAACTGCGAAAGACAATATCGTAAAAAAAAAAAATAGAACAGTTGGAGCCGCGGTTCCCCAGAAATGACACCCGCCTGGCTGGAAGATCTTCCCTTTGCTGGGGATGAGCATGAGCACACTAACCTCCTTGACAATACTGGCGCAGCGTCCCATGTCCTCGTAGGAGGAGTTGGTGCAGGACCCGATGAGTCCCACCCTGATGTCCATGGGCCAGTCGTTGGCCTTGGCCGTGTCTCCCAGCTTGTTGATGGGCGTGCACAGGTCGGGGGTGAACGGACCGTTCACGTGCGGCTCCAGGGTCGACAGGTCGATCTCGATTAGCTACCGGGAAATTACAAACATTTTGAATACATGCTAACATATGTTCAGGTCTGGTCTGTCCGTTAGTCTTCGCCCTTTTCTCGGCCACCATTCGATTACCGCTTTGGTCCGATTCCCGTCTTCCTGTCTCCCAAATTAATTCAACAAAAAAATACATGCAATTACTGCTCTCTGTACACCTGACTGCAGTTAGACCGTTGAAATTGTAAAAGCCAAAACAGGCGGCGCTATAATATATACATACATATGCTCACGCCTGTATTCCGCGAAGGAGTAGGCAGATTATTAAGTGCCAACGTGACAGATGGTGAGTCTACCGCCGTCTTAGCCACTATACATACGTCTTTGAATTACTTCTCAGACATTTGCAGGTTTCCTCACGATGTTTTCCTTCACGCGTAAAGCATGTGGCGTGAACATCACTGTACATAAGTTTTTAGAAAAACTTATTGGTATAGGCCCCGCTGGGATTCGAACTCGCGTAGAAAAAAAAAATTCTTTAAATTTTTCTCTGTCTGTGTGTTTGTTCCGGGTAATCTCCGAAACGGCTTGACCACTTTTAACGAGACTTTCACTGGCAGATAGCTAAAGTTTCAATGAGTAACTTAAGCTACTTTTATTTATTAAAAATATTAGGGTTCCGCGACAATAAGGATGAAACTAAATCTACGCAGGTGAAACCCCGAGGTTCAGCTATAGACATAAATAAAAATGAATGTATTACCTCGTCATAGGGTGCTTTGGGGTCTGGTGTGAGGAGGTTCATGTATTTATTGGCGGCGGCTGCTACGTCCGGTCGGCTGGTCGCCTTCAGGTACGACTCCATACGCTTGTTGTATGGGAACACCTGGAACAACGCATTATTCTTTAAATACCACAATTTCAAGTCACTATTTCTATACAAAACGATGATTTATGTTTGAACGCATTATTCCTCTATACTACGTTACAGGTGTATAGTTCCTCGGGATTTATCTATACAGATAAATAAAATTTAAAGGTCAGCACTTGATTCAACCCGATGTGGCTGATCACCTGATTTTTATACGAAGCGACTGCCATCTGACCTTCGTAACCCCTTTTTTCGAGGAAAATCAGTAATCTGGGTTAAACCAGTTGTCAGACTTTCTTAGGCCTCTGACTGACCTGTAACGATTGCCAAAGATGTTAAATTGGCAACCGGGACCGACGGCTTAACGTGCTCTCCGAGGCACGGAGGGAACTCGGGCGGTCACCCATCCAACTACTGGCTAGGCGTATGGTTTTTTTCCGGCTAATCTCCGAAACGGCTGGACCGATTCTAACGGGACTTTCACTGGCTTAGGTAACTTAGTAACTTAGGCTACTTTTATTTTAACATTATACATCTGTCTCATAATAAAAGTTAAACATGGCAATAAGATCATGGTAGATCTCTTGAGGGAACACATTTTTGAAAAATATTTTTTTATAGCGGCCCAAAATAAATGTATATATTAATTAACTTACATTAATGATAAAAAGTTTTTTATAACTTACACTGGTTGTGGCACCGATTTCAGCACCCATGTTGCAAACAGTGGCCATGCCGGTGCAAGAGATGTGGTCGACGCCAGGCCCGTGGTACTCCACGATGGCGCCGGTGCCTCCCTTCACCGTCAGGATACCAGCTACCTTCAGGATCACGTCCTTGGGACTCGTCCAGCCCTTCATTTGACCTATATACCAGAGAAAACACAATTATATACTTACATGGTCATAACAATACAGATAAATAACATTGAATTGTCTGTTTGTAATTCCAAAATAACAGCTTTTCGCTAAATGCATATGAAAGTATACATGCTACTGACACTGAAAAACCAAGTCTTAAATTTTTTCTCTGTCTGTCTGTTTGTTCCGGGTAATCTCTGAAACTGGACGGATTTTAACAGGATTTTCACTGGTAGGTAGCTGATGTTTCAAGGAGTAACTTAGGCTACTTTTATTTATTAAAAATATTAGGGTTCCGCGACAATAAGAATGAAACTAAATCTACGCGGGTGAAACCGCGGGGCACAGCAAGTAAGAGTATAAAATGTTACTTTATTCCGCTATTATAAGTATACAAATGACATAATTATCCTAGTGAACGGACGGGACATTTCTGGGGAAGGGATGGGCCACCCAACTTTGTTTTTTTATAAGACTTTGTGACTTCACCCTAAAGGTGATTCGTATAACTTTATTTAAGTTCTTTCAAATCATCAGAATCTACGAATGACTATGGATTAAGAGGCCTCGACGATAAAAACGAATTTGAAGATCTTTTCATGCAATCTTGAATATGAAACCCTATGCAGCTAGCCAACATACAGACTTATTTAGCAATTGTTCATTTCAATCTGTTTTCAAGTCATAAGAATGCCAATGCTTATCTTGATACATCGAAAGTATTGTGAACTCATTGATTAAGGTGTAACCATTTTAGATACACGGTACTTACCTACATTCAATGAAGTCATTAAAACGCTTATATAAAGACTAGCTGTGCCCCGCGGCTTCACCCGCGCAGATTTAGTTTCTTCCTTATTGTCGCGAAACCCTAATATTTTTAATAAATAAAAGTAGCCTAAGTTACTCCTTGAAACATCAGCTACCTACCAGTGAAAGTCCCGTTAAAATCCGTCCAGCCGTTTCAGAGATTACCCGGAACAAACAGACAGACAGACAGAGAAATTTTTTAAAACTAGGTTTTTTAGTGTCAGTATCGTGTATACTTTCATATGCATTTAGTGAAAAGCTGTAACTTTGGAATTACAAACAGACACTTCAATTTTATTTATCTGTGTAGATTGGAAAAAAATCTTATCAATCACATACATACATTATCAGCATTTAAACCAAAACATAAAATATCTTGGCGTATTTAGATACCAATTCATGTAAATTTTTGGCAAGTACTTTAGATACACAGAACGTGTTTAAACAATATCTGATGCAGTCCATCGATAAGTTACGTATGACAGTGTTTTGACTGCCCTGACTGGAAATTATTTTTAATATTATAGGTGCCTTCACGAGTTCTGAGCGCTCAGCGATAATAGTGGGGATGAGTGCGCATGTATTTGATCGCGGTCGCACGAGACAAACCCAAAAATATTCCTGTGCATTCAAGACCTGTTATTCTATAAGAATTCTCATCATAGGAAATTGATACATAATCCATAGATGGTAAAATTCCATTTCGTATTTTTGTAACCGGCGCTCGTCGTTGTTTTCGACGCGGAGACACCTTACAGAATAACGCGGCGCCTGTACTCAATTATCTGTATATAATTAATTAGCGTGTCTTCGTGGCCTTGGGGTTTGAGCAGATGCTTGCTATGCAAGCAACGCAAGTTCGAATCACAGCGGGGTGAAGGAAAACATCGTGAGCAAATATGTAAGTGCTAAGAAGTCATTCAAATTTTCGTATGTATAGTGCCTGAGACGGCGATAGTCTCACCATCTGTCACGTTGGCACATAATCATCTACGGTGAAAAGTGGGTGTTATTATTACAACACCTCTGCCAACCTCTTCGGGGAATGCAGGCGTGAGCATGTGTATGTATGTATGTAATTAATTAGCGTACTGTAACACGTTAAGCACCTACAACCGACTATTATCAGCGGTGCTTAGTTATCTATGTCACGTGGATTGTTACAGAGATAGCTAGTTAGTAGGACCATGGAATGTGATACTACTGCGCATCTTGCACTCAATCACTATAAAGTGGACTGCACTATTAATATAACCTCTATTTACTTTGCATGCCCTCTGAATGTGCTGTTATAAAAGATGTTTGCTCCACGGTTTCACCCGCGTAGATTTGATTTCATAAGTGATTTTGTTTCGAAATCCCATTTAAAAAAAAAAAACCTCCTTGTACCATCAGCTAACTGTCAGTGAATGTCTCGTTAAAATCGGTAATATCTCCGAAACGGCTGGACCAATTTTAACGGGACGTTCACTGGCAGATATGTAATTTATCGAGGAGTAACTAAGAATTTTATTTAAAAAAAATCCGCGGGTCATCCATGAAATTACCTCTACGCGGGTGAAACCGCGGGGCACAGCTAGTAATTTATATATTTTTAAGTATAAAATGTTTTAGAAGCTTTTTGGCATACAACACATATATATTAGTTTGTCATGACACGTAGACTGTTCGATCAATGGCTCAATAAATCAGTCAATGGCTTAGTATGCATACATCTGTCTTATCGAGAAGATAAAAACGAGGTATTCGACCTTGGTTGATCGGACAGTGACCGAACGAACCAGTGCTCTGTCCGAGATAATGTCAATATAAATAGACGCATAGAAAAAGGAAATATATTTATTTTATAATTAGCTGTGCCCCGCGGTTTCACACGCGTATATTTAGTTTCATCCTGATTGTCGCGGAACCCTAATATCTATACAGATAAATAAAATTGAAGTGTCTGTTTGTAATTCCAAAATACCAGCTTTTCACTAAATGCATATAATAACCATAAACACGCTACTGACACTGAAAAACCAAGTTTTATAATTTTTCTCTCTCTGTCTGTCTGTCTGTCTGTTTGTTCCGGGTAATCTCTGAAACGGCTGGACGGATTTTAACGGGACTTTCACTGGCAGGTAGCTGATGTTTCAAGGAGTAACTAAGGATACTTTTATTTATTAAAAACTAGTTTCAGAGATTACCCGGAACAAACAGACAGACAGAGAAAAATTTTAAAACTTGGTTTTTTAGTGTCATTATCGTGTATACTTTCATATGCATTTAGTGAAAAGCTGTTATTTGGAAATTACAAACAGACACTTCAATTTTATTTATCTGTTTATATAGATGTATAGATAACTTTGTTTTTTTTATATTATAGACAAAGTTTGTAAACAAGCTTTCAGCCTCATGTAACGTTTGCTTGCAAAGTTCGTCATTCATTAGTTAAAGAATTTAAGTTGAGCAAAGTCAAACTTGCTTCCCACGTCTTCCCAGAAGGGTATTCGAAGGGCAGTTACACCACCCACTTTTCACCGAATATAATAAGACCAGGGGGCCTACTCGCTTTCTCCGAAAAACGAAGCTTCGGCCGAAAGTTCGCAAAGTTACTACCACTGTTATTATTCGTTCTAAAATTACGCCCGAACGTGGTCCGCTAGAAAATTATTTGATGTTTATATTTTCTAAACCAACTTTAATTAAATTATTAGACGAAGAAAAATTTGAGTATGATAAAAACAAAGCGATAATGAAACTACGTTTAATTGTCGCTCGTTCACGAAGTTTCGTTTTCGGAGAAAGAGAGTAGACCCCCAGGCACCAACGTGACAGATAACTGTTTAAATTCCTTCTCAGACATTATGCAGTTGTAAGGCTCACGGTCTTCACATGAATTTTTAGATTTTGAACATGCGTGGTATATGGCAGATGGCTACTCAAATGACTCCGCTACACGGTTCTTCTATGTAAAACATTGTGATAAAAGTGTAATTATAGCAAAAATACGACTTTGCGTAACCTCTACCATTCAACGTGTAACGTGGTGCAATAAATAGATTTGCTTTATTGGGTTCCTTGGACAAACACCTAGACCATTTTTTTAATGCTGTTTTGTTTCATGCTGTTTTTTTTTATAAAATTAGCTTAAACACTCCTTGAAACTTCAGCTATCTGCCAGTAAAAGTCCCGTAAAAATCCATCCAGCCGTTTAGGCGTGATGCCGTGACCAAGGGAAATGGGGATTCATTTTTATACATAAAGATTAGGTACTCAAAATTGTAAAAATATGTTTGAAAAGAGTAATTACTGAGTTTCTTTGCCGGGTTCTTCTTAGTAAAATCAACCTTCCGAACCCGGCGGTAGTATGTAGAATCATGTATAATCATGAAACGTGAACATGAACGGTTTAAAAGTACATTGTTAAAAGTCTCGTTGGTCTGTCACGACATGTAGACTTTTATTTGCTGATACGATAATTTACTACAAGATATTTTTCCAAATTTTAAATTATAAACTACCCTGCACCCGCAGCTTCGCCAACGTGCCATTAAGATCTCACGTAAAAACTTTCAACCCTCACGTAATCTGTTTATTTCACATTTCTCCCTCTGAGTTTCAAATCTCTAGGACCAGCGGTTTAAGCTGAGCATTGATATATAAATCAGTCAGTCAGTCGGTCGGTCGTGAATTTGAATTTTCAAAGGTAAGGCAACCTGTGAATATGTAAAAGACATATACACTTTCCCACCTACAATATTAATATGGATTAGTTTTTTTTGTTCATCCGGAATCCCAATACATCTGTATTGGCTATTTAGAACAATTAATTTGTAGTAGCTAGTAAAAAATACTTGGGCGGTGCACATGACATTGGCTTATTGGCGCCTAGCCATCTAACATATACCTACTAGGACTATTTATAGACTAACCTATCGACTATGGCGATGCAACCACTAATTAATTTATAATCTATTGAGCCATTATTATAAAGCTGAAAGATAGTATATTTTTTGTACAGTATTCGCAGTATTCTTTGCATAAACCATGATAATTAGATAGTTGCAAGAACTTTACAAACCCTGCGGTAGTATATAGTATATGCGGTAGTATGTAATCTTGTATAATGTCGTCGTACTGATGATTTGAAAGTACTTTAATAGAATTCTAATCAATAAACATATTTTGAATATTGCAACTCACCAGTAAGTTTAACACCAATGACCTTGGGACACTTCAGCTCCCAGGGGATGTCAGCCATTACGTCCACAGCGTCAGCACCACCCACACCTGGACAAACAAACACGTACATGTGGTATTGTAATGAGTTTGCATGTGAGAATGCTAGGCAATGTGTGAACCGTTAAGAATGGAAGAGGAAAAATTAAATATTGACGGATAATAGAATAAAAGAACGACGACGGATAACAGAAGAAGTATTTATTATTATTTCATTGTGCAGTTAGAAGACGAAGTAAAGAATTAAAACCTTCATATAAAGTTTTTTATTCTACTTAAAATAAACCACAACACATACTATTTTAATTATCTAGCTGTGCCTAAAGTGTGTGACTGAGTGATAATTGTTTCTTTTATAATATCAAAGTACCCTAAGTTTTTCAGTGTAACATCAGCTCTCTATCGATCAGCTGTTTCAGAGATTTGTCGTTAATAGACACTTAATTGAATATATAGATTAAGATTAGAATAAGCACCTATTAGACGGAAAAACCTTGCCAGGTTCTTTAGAACCCAGCGATATTTTATATTAAAAAACTAGCTGTGCCCCGCGGTTTCACCCGCGTAGATTTAGTTTTATGCTTCATGTCGCGGAACCCTAAGATTTTAAATAAATAAAAGTAGCTTAAGTTACTCCTTGAAACATCAGCTACCTGCCAGTGAAAGTCCCGTTAAAATCGGTCCAGCCGTTTCAGAGATTACCCGGAACAAGCAGACAGACAGACAGACAGACAGAGAAAAATTTTAAAACTTGGTTTTTCTATGTCAGTAGCGTGTATACTTTCATATGCATTTAGTGAAAAGCTGTTATTTTGGAATTACAAACAGACACTTCAATTTTATTTATCTGTATAGATAATTTTGATATATCAAATATAGATTTGCATTTTGATTTAAGTAACCAAAGAAAACTTTGTGAAAACAAAAACTCTTTATTTTCTTAAGTCTTTTGCTAAGTTTTGATGCCTGAAGATAAGCATAGCAAAGTAAGTATCGAAGTTTAAAAAAATATAAACTTACCAATGCAAAGTCCACCAAGACCACCTCCATTAGGTGTGTGGGAGTCGGTACCAATCATCAACAGGCCGGGGAAGGCATAGTTCTCGAGGATGATCTGATGGATGATGCCGGAGCCTGGCTTCCAGAAACCCACTCCGTACTTAGCACCAGCTGTCTCCAAGAACTTGTATACCTCGGCGTTTTGTGACTGAGTGAAAGGAAATGTTCATTTAGTTTCTCTTATAAATCCACGGGAGTGCCTAGTGCGACTTTCCTTAAAATCGTCGTCACAAGTCATCGCGTCGACGTAAACGCAGGTTGTATGGGCTCACAATTATGTCATATTTAGGCCGACAGAGGCGCTGTTCCGATCCTATACAAATATGCGTTTACGTCGACGAGGTAACTTGTGACGGTGTCAACTCGCACTAGGGCCTCTGATGGTAAGGAGCCTCTGCAGCCTATGAACATGGCCAACACCAGAGTTGCACATTGCCCACTTTATAAAGAATGAAAGAATGGGTAGAGAGTACAGAAACTGCAGTTCTCCTTCTCCAATGAATAACTGGCGAGAGCACAGTTTTTCCAATTATTTACCAGGTATAGTCTATATTATACCATTACGAATACAACCTATAATAGTGTATACCTGTTATATTTTTATAGGCACTAAAACAGCAAAACAAGCGAAGGAAAATTTTTGCCGAGAAGTAGAATCACGACTAACTCAGGTGGCAGAGCAACTGCACGGTTTGTAGAGGTTTTGGGTTCGAGTCCCGCCTCGTGTTCGTATTTATACTGACCATTTTTAAGAATTTAGAATGTAAAAACTATAATGTCGCCCAAACAGAAAAAAATACCTTAGCTCTCTTCAAGTCCTGTTCCCCGCCAATTTGTGCTTCGATCAAGTGATCGCAGTGGATGGTGGAAGGGACCGCGACGCGAGGCAGTCCTGATGAGATGAACTGCAGCATGGCCATCTGAGCAGTAGCGTCCTGCATGGCCACCCTGTCTGGGCGGAGGCGGAGGTATGACGTACCTCGTTCCAACTCCTGGACAATGGAGATTCATTTGGTGAAAATTCAATGTTACAAGGGTCAATTTGTCAAGTGCGTTGTTGCATCTCGGGGTTGACTATTTGAAAAATAAAACAAAAAAAAGTCTTAGTAAATCATTAGGACTTTGAATAATCAATGTTTCTAGCCAGCTGTTATTCAGAACGATATATCAGCGACGCACACGACGTCGAATGTGGGTATCAAACACGAATTTGAACTTTATCGTCTATTTATTATGTATCAATTTGTTATTTTTGAAACCAACTCTCGACGTCGTGTGCGTCGCTGATATATCGTTCTGAATAACAGCTGGCTAGAAACATTGTTGATTACATGTACCTCACCATTCCATAAACTCACTATTAAGGATCAAATGCTGGAATGTGATGTGCGATACATACATACAAAATCATGTTGATTTTTTTAGATAGTACCAAATACAATGTTATCAAAAAGTTTCATATACTTGATAATTGCTTTATAAACAATTTATTACACAGTTCAGTAACAAAATGCCCAAATACCTACACTGATAACAAGGTGACACATACTTAAAAGATTGTTTGTTTATGATTTTATGGATTGTTCTCAGTAGAGGTGATTTTCCTTTGAAACACTCTTATATTGTGTTGACTTTATGATCATCAATTAAATGTTATAATTAACAACATGTTTGTTACTTATAACAAGTGTTTTATTCTAATACTAGCCTACGTCACGCGGTTTCACCCGCGTATTCCCGTGGGAGTACGGGGATAAAATATAGCCTATGTTAATCGGTGATAATGTAGCATTCAAATGGTGAAAGATTTTTTTAAATTGGTCCAGTACTTTTTGAGCCAATTCGTTACAAACACACTTATGTATAAATCTTTCCTCTTAATAATATTAGTTTAGATATTTGCTAAATTCCTATAATTTCATCAAAATCAGGTTTGAATTCTTCTTGTTACCATGTTGATGGACGACAGACATTTTAAATTCTAGTAGCCCAGGACTTGGCTCATCATCACCATCATCAGCCTTTGTTAGTCCACTGCTGGATATAGGCCTCCCCTAATGAGTGCCATAGCATTCTGTCTTCAGCTTGCCGCATCCAGCATCTGCCTGCAGTCTTTCGCAGATTGTCAGGACTTGGCTATTTCAGTAGCATAATTGGTGGTTTGTTTTGATATCGAGGTATTGGTTCAGTAGTTTTTGCATCAAATAGTAACCAAATGTTACAGCCTATTGAAATTCTGTAAGTATTAATGTAACTTCTCTGAAATGTTGGTTTAAATAAGAATTGTTAGGATTACAGCTATTGGTGGCATTTAGGGTCTGCTTCAAAGATTCTATGAGTTATTAAAGATATTTAGAAGCAGTTGCCACTGCTCATTAATACACAAATGTAAATTCCTCTCTGGCTCATAAAATAACAGGAATTATTTCAAGTTTCAACAGAACTGTGTAAACAAAGTAAGTATATTTTCTATAAATTTTTATATAAATAATTTCCTGTTTTATGAAACAAATATCGAATGCATTCACTGATTATTGGAGATCCTATTACATAATATATGCCGAGGAAGGTTACATCAAAGACATTAGTCCTATGATACTGACTATCCATCAATGTGTTAACAAACTTATAATAACACTAATTACTAAATGTGGTCCTAAATTTACATTCTAAGCCTGAATCCAATTGTTGTGAAAATCAATCAATCAGGGCTAAATTTATTTAAATATAATAAAAAAAAACAAAATGAATGAATTCCAGTATTATCTAAGAAATATTCATATCACTAGAACTGAGTAGAATAAAGATTCTGCTGGTTATTAAAATATAAGGAAATAATTATGCAGTCATGCTGTGACATGTAAGGAAGTCAAAGATATGGCACTGGGCCTATGGACAAAGTAACATTATCCTCATGTTTGAAAGAATTAATGTTAGGTTTTTTCATCTGTTGTTACCTGCTAGCAGCCCAGATTCTGGATTATTGCCTGATTAACGACAATAGGCCTCATATTACATGGGCTTTAAGCATAACTGGCGACACATAAAATGTTGGAGTACCATTAGTACTTACACATCTGCCTACCCATTTGGGGAATACTGGCATGGGTATATCTATACAGATAAATAAAATAAGTGTCTGTTTGTAATTCCAAAATAACAGCATTTCACTAATGCGTATGGTAGTATACACGCTACTGACACTGAAAAACCAAGTGTAAAAATTTTTCTCTGTCCGTCGAAACATCTGGACTGATTTTAACAGGACTTTCACTGACGGGTAGCTGATGTTTCAAGGAGTAACTTAGACTACTTTTATTTATTAAAAATATTCATGTTTCGCAACATGAAGTGTGAAACTGAATCTACACAGGTGAAACCGCAGGGCACAGGTAGTAAAAAAATCAAAATAAAATAATAGGCTTTACCTGTCCCTTAGGGTCATCCAGATGGGAATACAGCACTTTCTCCGACAAGGTCATATCCCGACCTAACCTCTTCTTGACCACCTCCAAATTCTTCATGAGTTTGTCGTAAGGCAGAGGGTCCTTGTCGAACTTGGACATGGCGACCTAAAAACCACCATAATTCACTTAGAAACATGTTATTTAGAACACACGACACAATTTTCCAACTGACAGTGATTACATAACATGAACTTAATATCACTGAAAACACTTGAAAAACACTTTTGCGCGGGATCTTCGTACCTGGGCCGAGGCCGCCGCAAGAGGGGACAGGCTGAAGCATCGTTGCTGGATATCCAAGAGGACCGCCTTCGTCCTGCTACCCTAAAACAAACAGCAGAAACCACATCAATTTTACCCAAAATTTAAAACAACACTATAAAGCTTCTACGTTCACAGTCAATGGAATTCTGATTAAAACTACAACATTACCCCAATGACCCCTCATCACTTATTTTACGTGACCTGACCTGACCCCGTCATTCAATATGTTATCGTAATCTGCTATAATTTACAACTCCCCAATAACGTAAATAAACACGATTAAACTTCATAGATAATACGAGGTATTTTTAGTAAAAAATAAACGAATTTAGACTTGGAAATAATAATTCTTACCTGGCCATGCAAAACTCTCATACAGTGAGCCATGGTCGCCGGACACGGTATTCTATTGAGAAGGTAATTAACAAGAACTTTAGAATTTATCAATTAGATCGCAACATGGATCAAGTTAAAAAGGCCTCTCGTAACCAAATGAGATAGATTGCTTAATTTATCACTACAATTTTCATAGATCGTTGACCAGCCGAAGAGCTGGCTGGTAGAATATGCAATGCCGCAGAATGAAATCACGAGCAATCTGCAAAATTGGCAGATTATTTGACAAATGTCAAGTATCCAGTGACATTGGTGACATTTTAGTAGTAGTTGTCATACTATAGTTCTGTAGAGTAGAATCACGCAGTAGCTGCAGAAGGTAGGTTATTATTTTACGTTAGTCTATGCATGTTAAGTTTTATTATATTTAATTTATATTCATTTTGTGGGCGTGATGAGTGAGCACCGCAATCTACATAATGATATTACACCATAGTGATTCTACTAAGCGGCCCTTTGCTGATTTTAGGCCGTAAAAAGATAGTTTTTTTTTTATTTTCGACTGAAAAACTTGATTCCCTGTAAAATTTTCAAATTTGTTGACTGCATTGACAATATTGGCATTGACATCTCAGCTGACACATCATACACATTTCACACTTTTTTGACAGATTAGAATACGCGAAGTACTTGTCTAGTAAAAAACTTCATTCGGTGTTGTTATTTTCATTTCAGATAAAATTAATAATACAATTAATGGATTAAAATTAACCAACTTATATGATATGTAGTCTTGCTACATTCAGCATTATCTGAAAAATACCTTGTAACTGGTTGTATAAGACATATTAACGCATACAGACAGTCAACATGACGAATGCTACTATACAGGTACACACCCCCTTTTTTCTTATTTTCTTTTGAATATAAGTAGATAATATAAATATTATTATTATAGCTAGAAACATACTGTAACCATGCATATAAATAATTAAAGCACTTGCAGTCTTGTTATGAAATGTTATATAAATTATTGTTTTGTAGGAGATTGAAGGAATAGACGATTACTGGGGCCCTGCATTCCGATCAGTGTACGAAGGTGAAGGGCATGAAGCGTTTGTGCAACAGTTAGACGAACGTATCAAACAACATGATAAGGAAATTGAGAAATTGTGCAATTTTCATTATCAGGTAAGAAACAAAACTATGTGCAAAATAAATTTAATTAATTGAACTGATATATCGCTCAGTAGCTCAATAGTATTGATATGAGTCAAATATGAGTAGGTATGTAACGAATATTGGTTTAATTTGCAATGCAATTGATATCTGTAGCATTTTTATTTTCTACAATTTTGTGGCATTTTTTTCATAAATATTCTTGTATTTTCCAGGGTTTCATAGATTCAATACGTGAACTTCTGCAAGTACGGTCTCATGCAGAAGAGCTCCACGCTGAAATATCAAATGTTGATGCTAATGTCAAGGAGACAACAGAGGGTAAGGGTTCATGTAACATAAGCATAACATTTGTATTGACGGTCTAGTTTATGGCTATTGGCAGTGGCGTGCATTGCATATAAGCAGGTAAGCAGAAGTTGCAAATTGTGATCACTGAATACACTTGTATAGTGTGTGTGTGTTTATGTTGATATGTGTATCTTTACCAAGACATACATACCTACACCGCGTCACATAGGTATGTACTTAACCTGCCTACCTACCTACTTGTTGTTTATGCCTACCCCTCTGAAAATCCAATGCACGCCCCTGGGTATTAGGTAAAATCATGACCATGTAAATCCTTTACCACCACATTGGTTTAGCTCTGCTAAGCAAAAAGAATTCCAGGTCTGTACTAAGGTGTTTTTCAAAGAACTTAAGTGCGGTGATTTGCATTCTACTGCTTTATGGTGACGGAAACAATGTGTGGAAACCCTCACAATGTTATGAATGCATATTATTATGTTAATTGCATGAATGCATTAGCGCATAGCAGTGAACTGCTTACAATGCATCTGCACATTAGCAGTGAATGTATTAGGAGGAATTTCAAAGGCAATCATAGTTCATTCATTTTTTACACATTATTCATTTCCTTTTTTTTTATCAATAAATACATGTATAATATAAAATACAAAAATGTTATAGCGCTATCTAGTCCCAAACTAAGCAGAGCTTTACTATGGACTTATCAGTCTTTCCATTGGCAGTTATCATCTTCAGTGCAATGTGTGTTTGTAATACCTCTGCTTACCTTTGGGGTCTCTTCTATGGATGGCATGTGCAGTTTGTCAGAAAAAAAAAAAAAAATGAAAATGATTTATTCAGTTTAGGCCCTGGTAAGGCACTTATGAACGTCGAGGAATCTACCACCGGTTCGGAAACTAGCCTTCTGAGAAGAACCGGCAAGAAACTGTTTTTCTTTAGCTGTAAAGTAGTTCATTTCAATTGCTTTTCACCAGTTCTGGCGCAGAGAGCAGAGGAACTGATCCGGGCTAGACGAGTGGAGCTGAACATAGCAGCCACTATAGAGAAGATGGAGCTGTGCCTCCCACTGCTCACCACCTACTCCAAGCTCAAGACACAGGTTGAGGCCAAAAGGTAACAATACTCTTAGTTGTTGTTGATTTCAATTGCATCATGAAATGTATTGACTTTAAGAACTGGGGTCGTACCATGAGCTCTTATTGCCATGATAGTAAGACTCATATTATGAGACAGATGTATATGACGTGTGTACATTTGTCGCACAGCTGAACTATTGTTGCAATAAAAGGGTATGGTTGGATCCCAGAAATCTAGAGTCATTTTAATTTCTATATAAATAAATAAAACTCTTTTAACAAAGTACTTTCAAATCGTCAGAATGACATGAGTACAAAACTCAGTAATTACTCTTCAAAAATATTTTTACTTGAAAATTAGGAAATAAACCACAAAAATAAATACCTACTGACAATTCCAATACATAAAAATGGAAATAAAGATAGTGAAAGTAGGTACTACATATAATTGAGTAAAATTAAGACTATGCAAGTAAAACCACAGGCACAACTAGTATAACCCAGTATGCCAGCATGCTGTAAAATCAACCAAAATTTAAGTGACGTTTTTGTTGCATAGACAATCAACATGTTATATTTCCCTAATAGGTACTACCCAGCCCTAAAAACATTGGAGCAGTTGGAACACGTGTTGCTGCCCCGAGTGGGCCCTTACAAATGGTGCGTGCAGATATCGTCGGACATACCGCGGCTGCGACAAGCTATACAGGACGCTTCTATGGCCGACCTTAGGGACTTCCTTGAGAACATACGAAGACTTAGTCCACAGGTAATCAATTGTTATTTTTTTAATGTTGCCTGTACTTAAATTCTGGGGCCTTACCATGAGCTCTTATTGCCATGATTGTTTCACTCATTTATGAGACAGATGTATGTGACGTGCATACATCTGTCACTGTCGCACAACTGAATTAAAAATGTATTCTAGTCTAAGAATGTAGAAGAGCAGTGGTTGTCACACATTTCTAGTCAAGGGACACTTAAGGCAATGTGAGGTAGCTATGGGGGCCTCACATTTTTGATTATTAAGTTAACCACTAGTCACATATAATAACACTAGCGTACGTCACGCGGTTTCACCCGCGTAGTTCCCGTTCCCGTGGGAATAAGGAGATAAAACATTAATCAGTGATAATGTAGCATTCAAATGGTGACATAATTTTTTTCACCGTCCAGTACTTTTTGAGCCAATTCGTTACAAACATATTTACATACAATTCTTTCCTATTATAATATATACTTTATAAGATTAGTATTGATAATATGTCAATACAAGGAAATCCTTGTAGTTAGTAAATACTATTGGCAGTTAGCACACGAGGTACATGTCTGTGAATAGTGTTATACATGTATGTATATATTTTCTTCCAGGTTGGTGCAATGGCTCTGAAGCAAACTCAAGACATGTTGGGGAGAAGTTTGGAGACCATTATAAAAAATAAAAAAGGTACACTTTAATAAAATACATAATTTCCTTTAAAAAAAAGATTTTGTTTTGGTTAATAGCAATGATTATTTCCCATAGACATGGCAGTACTAGGTCAGTCAGGTAAAGAGCAGAGCGGTCCACAGTGTCCGTACGAGCTGGTCGACTTCAGTCCTCTCCACCGCTGTTTGCACATACACAGCGTGCTCGGAGCTAAGAACGACTTCATACAATACTACAGGTGACATAACAATACAATTAACTACAAAAACAGCAAAACATAAAACTGCAAATTTAATCATTCTGTTTGTAATTCCAAAATAACAGCTTTTTACTAAATGCATATGAAAATGTCATATGTCAGTATCGTATAGGATACTGACATAAAAAAACAATTTTATTTTTTTTCTCTGTCTGTCTGTTTGTTTGTTCCGGCTAATCTCCGAAACGGCTGGACCGATTTTAACGGGACTTTCACTGCCAGATATAATATATTTTTTAAATAGTGTTCCGCAGGTCATTCATGAAATTACGTCTACGCGGGTGAAACCGCGGGGCACGGCTAGTAGGCTATATTTTATCCCCGTACTCCCACGGGAACGGGAACTACGCGGGTGAAACCACGTGACGTCCGCTATTTAAATATATTTAGTGATTTATGTAATTGTTTCCCAGAGCTCAGCGCAAGCAGCAAGCTCGTTTAGTATTGATCCCATCAGCCAACCTTCACGACTCTAGTCAGAGCGTCAAGAACTATCTGAATGCTGTTCTCGGCTTCTTCATACTCGAGGAACATCTCCTCACTACTGGTGCTGGGATTGTTTCTAAGGTAAGTATATTCAAAATCAAAAAAAAAAAAAAATATATATAAGTATGTGACATTTGGAACACTCATTGAATCTATACATCTGTACATCTATACAGATAAATAAAATTGAAGTGTCAGTTTGTAATTTCAAAATAACAGCTTTTCACTAAATGGATATGAAAGTAGACACGCTACTGACACTAATAAACAAAGTTTTAAAATTTTTCTCTGTCTGTCGGTCTGTTTGTTCCGGGTAATCTCTGAAACGGCTGGACCGATTTTAACGGGACGTTCACTGGCAGGTAGCTGATGTATCAAGGAGTAACTTAGGCTACTTTTGTTTATTAAAAACTTATTATTATATCGCTCGCGCTATGCAAACCAAACATTTAGTTTTTTTTAAAAAACAACAGCGCTCAAAACTCGTGACGGCACCTATACTGTATTTGTTTGTTAAGGACTGGCTACTGGAACTATGGGGCATGTCGGTGACCAAAGTGGCCGGAGCTCTGAGGACCAACACGGCTCTCATCACTGATCCCACGCTCATGCTCAACGTCAAGAACCAGATCGTCTGGCTCATCAACACACTCAAGTAACATTCATCCTTCTTTAAACATCCAAGCATCTGTCACTTTGACATTATGACAACCAAATCTTGATACTTTCAATAAAAATATTTTTTACTGACTCGCTGACGGAAATCCGTGGAACCCTACTGTTTTTTTAAATAAAAGTAGCCTTCGTTATTTCTTGTTCAATTAGCTATCTGCCAGTGAGTCCCGTTAAAATCGGTCCAGCCGTTACGGAGATTAGCCGGAACAAACAGACATAGCTATAAAAATATATGTAAATTAGTCTGTTAGCTTCCCTAAAAGAGTAAAAAAAGTCATTTTTTAGAGAGTTGCGCCATCTATGGATCGAGCGCTGTTACAATTCCATACCTGCAAACTTTCGCGTACACATAAGTAGGATTGAAACGGGTTGTATGTGTAGAAGCTACGGGCTCCCGACGGATCCCCTCCCGCTGCTGCTCCAAGAGATGGCTGAGCATTACACGGAGGTCCTCATGCAGCGCTGGGTGGTCGTCTTCAGGAACGTCCTCGACAACGCTTCCTTCCCTCCCATTGAGGTAACTAGCATGTTTGCCCTATGTTTGTATATAAGCCTCGCGCGTTGATATTGCGACTGGCGGGCATATTAGTGACGTAGTCGACCTGTCAGTACCGTTCGCATGGTCAGCCAGCGCTTACGTGTATTGAGTACCTCTACGACGTGTTTTAATAGCTTTTTATTTTCGTTATCCTGTTTTATTTTTGTTGTTATGTTTTGTTATTGTCATTAATTAATGATTAAACAGACAAGACTTCTTTCACCTGTATAATATTAGTAGGTAATTTAATAATAAATACTAATAATTAAATTCTTACCTATAAATATATTACGTGCATAATATAATAGAAATACCTATAACCCTAGGTTATTAATTTTTTTCACCAGATTTGGCAACACCTCACACGAAAAGTAGATTAACCTTTTTACTGTCTGTACTTTTTTGCGGTGGGAGGAGCTCGTGGCACAGTTGCTATTGCGCATATCATTCGATCAGCGAAGTTAAGCAACCATACGCCTAGCCAGTAGTTGGATGGGTGACCGTCCGAGTTTCCTCCGTGCCTCGGAGAGCACGTTAAGCCGTCGGTCCCGGTTGCCAATTTAACATCTTTGGCAATCGTTACAGGTCAGTCGGAGGCCTAAAAAAATAATCTGACAACTGGTTTAACCCAGATCACAGATTATCCTCATAAATGGGGTTGCGAAGGTCAGAAGGCAGTCGCTTCGTATAAAAATCAGGTGATCAGCCACATCGGGTTGAATCAAGTGCCGACCCCAACAATGTATGGGATAAGGCCAGGGAGATGATGGAATTTTTTGCGGTGGATGACGTCACGTAGCTGTTATTGTGACAAGGTTCCATCGCAATATCAACGCGCGGGGCTTATAATAGAGAATATTCGAAAATAATTTCGTCCGAGAAATATGTTAAAAGAAGATTGCTTTTGTTTTCTTCTATTTTGTTCACCTTCACAAAATTGTTGAATCTTGTCAGAAAAATATCCTAAGCTTGCACTTTATAGTCGAATGTGGATAGACTTCCTAAATGTGAAGACATTATTGCCAATTGATATCCTCGTCGCCAAAAATTGATGTGTATGCGAATTACCAATTAAATACACGTTGCAGATTTTACTCAAAAGCTCCATTTATTTTACAATTATAACGTTGTCATTTTGACAGTTACATTTTTAAGTTATCTACAAAAACATCCAAAGAGGTTAAATATATATCAATTTCAAACTGTATTTCGTTGTGTTAAGGTTCAAAATCAAGAGGAATACGACGCAGTGATGGATAGTTTCCCTTACGACGGCGACGAGCTGGAGACACAGCCATTCCCGAGGAAGTATGTACATTTTATAATTACCTACAGCATTTATATGATTTATAGCTGAGCCTTAATGTTTTTTAAATAAAAGGAGCCTCAGGTTCTCCTAGTACCATTAGCTATCTGACGGTGAAAGTCCCGTTAAAATCGGTGCATCCGTGTCGGAGATTAGCCGGAACAAACAGACAGATAGACGGATAAACTGACAGAGAAAAAATAAACAATTGGTTTTTCAATGTCGGTACCGTGTATACTTTTATATGTATGCATTAAGTGTAAAACTTTTATTTTGTAAGTGCGGTACTTACTTTTTATGTTAAGTAAAATTATAACATTTTAAATTATACCTATAGTTTTTCTAACCCCAAACCTACTTGGTCTGGATATGGTCAGGGGTAAGGTGGGTCCGGTTTAACCAAGTTTTGTGATAATGTTTATTGTCTATAGATTCCCGTTCTCGTCGATAGTACCCAAGGTGTATGTACAAGTGAAGGAGTTTATATACGCGTGGCTCAAGTACTCCGAGGGCTTGGGTCTTGGAGGGAGCAGGAGAGCAGCAGCCGCGAGACATTCAGCATCACTGTTGCTGTCTCGCTCCTTCGCCGGTTGTCTCTCTGCTTTGTTCCGCCGACCGTTGCCTTTGGAACGACTAGTGCAGGTTAATATATCTTTATTTACAACTAGCTGTTTAAATTTAGTTTCATACTTCTTCCCCTATTTTATCCCCTTGGGGGTAGAATTAATCGATATCCTTTCTTAGCGGATGCCTACGTCATAACATCTACCTGCATGCCAAATTTCAGCCCGATCCGTTCAGTGGTTTGGGCTGTGCGTTGATAGATCACTATGTCAGTCAAGCACCTTTGAGTTATATATATTTAGACTAGCAGACGTCACGCGGTTTCACCCGTGTAGTCCCCGGTCCCGTGGGAGTACGGGGATAAAATATAGCCTATGTTACTCGCTAATTTTCAAGATCGGTCAATAGTTTCGGAGCCTATTCAATGCATACAAACAAACAAAAAAAACAATCAAATCTTTCCTCTTTATAATATAAGTGTAACTATTTAAATTTTTCAGGTTAATATATCTAATTATGGACTATATGACACTCACAAATGCGTATCAATTGGCAAAATAATTCTTAAAATCGGTTCAGTACATCTAGAGATACATATATCCCCTTGAAATATTCGCTGAACATACGTATGGTATGTAATGTAAGGTGTTATGTTAACAGATAATAGTGGACACGCAGTACTTGGAGGACGCCACGATGTACTTGTACGAGTTCATTAGCAACATGACCGGATCAGAGCCGGTCACTGTGCAGGTAATAACATAATATACATTTATTTATTAGCGTAAAGGAAACATACAGTTTTATGTCAAAAAATTAAACTAAAAATATTTAAATTAAACATAACCCAATTAAGTTTCCAAAATCTATACTCTACACAGATAAATAAAATTGAAGTGTCAGTTTGTAATTCCATAATAACAGATTGTCACTAAATGCATATGAAAGTATACACGGTACTGACACTGAAAAACCAAGATTTAAATTTTTTTCTCTGTCTGTCTGTCTGTCTGTCCGTCTGTCTGTCTGTCTGTCTGTTTGTTCTGGGTAATCTCTAAAACGGTAGGACCGATTTTAACGGGACTTTCGCTGGCAGGTAGCTGATGTTTCAAGGAGTAACTTAGGCTACTTTTATTTATAAAAAATAATGGGGTTCCGCGACAATAAGGATGAAACTAAATCTACGCGGGTGAAACCGCAGGGCACAGCTAGTCTTATATATAAAAATGAATCGCCATTTCCCTTGGTCACAGCATCACGCGTGAACGGCTGGACCGATTCTACCGGGACTTTTACTGGCAGATAGCTGATATTTCAAGGAGTTTCGGCCAGTAACCAATTACACAAAACGTATCAATATTACACAATACATAGATTTATATACAGCATATTATAAAAAATAGATGATTTAGACCAACGGTTGAAGCAATGTTTTATGTGTCCAGGCTGCTGGCAGCATGTTCCAAGCGGCGAGAGACGACGCTGAACAACAGATATGTGACAACCTCGAGAAGAAAGTCGACGACTGCTTGGACCTCGAGAATTACGACTGGCTTCTGGGTATGACTTCTCTTCTACACTAATATTATTATTTTTTTATTTTTTCATTTTCATTTTCAAACTACTTGACCGATCTTGAAAATTCTTTCAGCAATGGATAGCTACATTATTAGCGAGTAACAAAGGCTATATTTTATCCCCGTACTCCCACGGGAACGGGAACTACGCGGGTGAAACCGCGTGACGTCTGAAAGTATATACGGTACAGACATGATAAAATAATATTTAAAAAAAATCTCTGTCTCTCTGTCTGTCTGTTTGTTCCGGCTAATCTCCGAAACGGCTGGACCGATTTTAACAGGACTTTCACTGGCAGATAGCTGATGTATCAAGTAGTAACTTAAGCTAATTATATATTAGAGTTTCGCGACAATAAGGATGAAACTAAATCTACGCGCGTGAAACCGCGGGGCACAGCTAGTACATAAATAAATAATGCATTTTAATGGTTATTTTCCTACTGAATTCATTGAAAACGGTACCTTTGTATAAGTATAATTGTTGGTTCCAGTGGAGCCGACAGGACAAGCGTCGTCGTTCGTGACAGACATGCTCAGCTACTTGTCCGGTGTCCTGACTTCCCTGGGACAGCTGCCGGAGAGGGCTCGGTAAGCGGTTACCTATGATGTGGAAATAACCAACAAACCTATCTATTATATTGTAGCTATACAGATAAATATAAATTGAAGTGTCTGTGTAATTTCAAATTAACAGGTCTTCACAAAATAAAAAAAACATTTTTATTAAACCTTCTCTGTCTGTCTGTCTGTCCGTCTATTTGTTCCGGGTAATCTCTGAAAGACTTGAACCGATTTTCACTAGTAGATAATTGACGTAACAAGGAGTAAGTAAGGCTACTTTTGTCTTTTATAAATTAAGGGTTTTCTTAGTGCCACTCACGGCATTCAGTCTACGCGGGTGAATCCGCGGGGCACAGTTGTATACATATAAAATTCAAAGTATCGACTGACTGAAATCAAGGAGGGAAGCTTGTGACGTCACACACATGTCGAACGATCACGGCCGGAACAAATTTCAAAACCAAGTTATCTATACATCTATACAGATAAATAAAATTGAAGTGTCTGTTTGTCTATACAGATAAATAAAATTGAAGTGTCTGTTTGTAACTCCAAAAATAACAGTTTTTCACTTAATGCATATGAAAGTATACACGGTACTGACATAGAATAACCGTCTGTCTGTCCGTCTGTCTGTCCGTCTGTCTGTCCGTCTGTCCGTCTGTCCGTCTGTCTGTTTGTTCCGGGTAATATCCGAAACGGCTGGACGGATTTTAACGGGATTTTCACTGGCGGATAGCTAATGTTACATACAAGGAGTAACTTCGATTTTGAAAAAACATTAGAGATCCGGAAATTAAAATCTACGCGGATGAAACCGCGGGGCACAGCTAGTTTTTAAATATAACTCAAAATAAAGTTACAAGGGCTGTGTGGAAACAAAGTAAGATTATAAAATTAAACTTCCTTATTGTAATTTCCCCTACCAGTGTAGCAGCAGTGCGCGCAGCGACGAATCGTATAGCAACTCGTCTCCGCAACCTTCTGCTGGATCCGAACGTGCGCCAGATATCATCGGGTGCTCTCCACCAACTCGACCTGGACGTCATCCAGTGCGAGCAGTTCGCAGCCGGCGAGCCCGTGCCTGGACTGGCTGAGGGAGAGCTGCTAGAACACTTCGCTAGCTTAAGGTGAATAATAAGAATTTGGGTTTGAGCAGTCACCTGCTACGCTGCAACTTATGTGCAGTAATTTCATACCACGTGCTTTACGGTGAAGGAAAACATCGTGAGGAAACCTGCTTACGTCTGAGAAGTAATTCAAAGACAAATGTATAGTGCCTGAGACGGCGATAGACCCACCATCTGTCACGTTGGCACTTAATTATCTTCGGTGCAATGTGGGTGTTGTTATTACAACACCTCTTCGGGGAATACAGGAGTGAGTAAAAAATATACATCGTATCAAGTATCCGTGGGAACCGCTCAACTAAATTTGAGCGAAATCAGGGCCTGTAGACAAAGTGACATTATCCTCACGCTTCGCTAATAGAAACGATAAAATGAAAATGAAAAATATTTATTCAGTTTAGGCCCTGGTATGGCACTTATGAAAGTCGAGAATTTACCACCGGTTCGGAAACTAACCTTCTGAGAAGAACCGGATACGAAATGTAAGAGAATGACATATGTCACGTGACTGATTTATCTTATTTTTTATCGTAAGCGCAGAATGTTACATTGTCTAGGCCAACTGGCCAGCGGCGGTTAACTCCGCACATGAATAAGATCGCAAAATGATTATCTAGCATGACATCTAGCAGGATGCATTCATTTATAGTATAAGTATTACTAGCCAGTCAGATTGTCATCGACAGAACATCGTTGCATGACTTATGACATCATCGTACCACGGGTGACATTGTCGTACGACAGGTGACATCATCGTACGACACGTGGGTGGCATCATGACACGACAAGTGACAACAAAATACCACATGACATCACAATGCGTTATTCGACCATCACAATATCATACAACGAAACGACTTCCATCTCATTTTGACATCTCCTGTAACGTTACAAAACTACAGTACAACTTAATGACATAAATTTTCAATACACACCAATAAAATACTTTATTACTCAATCAATAAGACTTAAATTTCTTTGTGTCCATCCAGACAACTCCTAGACCTGATCACGGGCTGGGATTGGTCCTCGTACCTTCACGACATCGGTATAGATGGTGGCAAATACGCCTTAGTAACACCACGTGATGCAGCTACACTGTTGGAGAAGCTAAAGGAAGCCGAACAAAAGTCCTCCGTCTTCTCCGTCCTGAAGAAGAACGAGCGAGACAGAAGGAAGTTACTCGACACCGTCTTGAAACAGCTGAAGCAATTGCAGAACCAAGACGGATCGTGAGGTTAATATTTCAAGTGTCATGCAAGCACCCTGTTATTTTATTTATAGTGTAGTCGAACAAAAATGAATCCTCCGGTCTTTGTAATAAGGTGCTATTCATAATTTCCATGTATCGAGAAAAGTTACTCAATTGGAATAAAACTGTTGGTTCATCTGAAAATGATTTATTCAGCTTGGGACATGGTAAGTAAATAATTTTTATTAGTGATGGGAAACATTTATTGTATATTGAAACTGTCCGTCAGTCCATTCTCTATATCCACATATCTGGATATATAGAGTCTAAAATTTTAGGGGCATATTTTTGGCACAGCGCATTGGCTGCTGGTATCAATTTAAAAATAACAATAAAAAAATCCTGACTCGGGATCGAACTCGTATTCCGCCGTAGCGCTTTCGACCACTAAACCAACGAGATAGTCATACGAATATAATTAGTAAAATTAATTAATTTATGTTAAGTAATAACTTATTACATGTTTTGATAATCTAAAATCGCTGTCCAAATAAATGAGCACATATATAAAAGAAAAACTTATTGCTTCGTTTATCTGTTGAGAAAGGCTGCATTTGACAGCTCGATATCGATCATTATAATATAGACAGCGAGAATAATACCAACAAACATTATCGATTAAAGATTACAATCGATTCACGAAAAAAACAATCGATTCTTCATTAACAACTCTGTTAATTGTCGATCGATAAATTGATTTTTAATCTACTTTGATTAGTTGAGATAGAACTGTGTCCCATTTTAACTTTTTTTTCGTGTTAAGATTAATATTCGATGAATAAAAACGTTTAATTTTTTTTTATTTTAAAATTTATTATTATTTTTATAATTTGATACATAGATTTTTTAGTCTACTTTGTTTAGATAGAACTGTGTCCCATTTATACATTTCTTTTCGTGCTAAGATTTTTATTCGATGAATTAAAACGTTTTTGAGCAAGCAATTTAGGCACTATGCTATCAAGTCTGCTCAACCCAATCAGCGCTATGAGATCATGCATTTTATTTAAATTTATTATACAATAAATTATCTAGTTACATTAAGCGATCTTACATTTTAGCATTGTAAATAATCGTATACGGAAATAACGTAAATGTAGGTACAGTTTTTATTTAGTTATTTTTTATTGTATTAATTAGATAGATTTCTAGTAATTAATAACAATGTGTAACTACTAAAACCAATAAAAATTAAATTCGATACCCTTCCAATGGAAAAGTAAAAGAAAAAATATACTTAAGTAAATAAATGGAAACGTGATTAAAAAATAATACTTAAGTAACCCTAGTTTCTTAACACCATCTCGATGTCGTTCCGGAGAAGTTGGACGAACTACTATTATGTTATACTACGAATATAAACTCGTAGTCTATACATCTATACAGATAAATAAAATTGAAGTGTCTGTTTGTAATTCCAAAATAATAGCTTTTCACTAAATGCATATTATGGTAGTATGAACGCTACTGACAGAGAAAAACCAAGTTTTAAATTTTTTCTCTGTCTGTCTGTTTGTTCCGGGTAATCTCTAAAACGTCTGGACCGATTTTAACGCGTCTTTCACTGGCTGATGTTTCAAGGAGTAACTTAGGCTACTTTTATTTATTAAAAATATTAGGATTCCGCGACAATAAGGATGAAACTAAATCTACGCGGGTGAAACCGCGGGACACAGCTGGTATTAAATAATATGTGTTTATTTAATGCCTTTTCACATACAGTCACATATTGTTACGCCAGCCATGATAATATGTGGTCTAGTCCTAGTATAACTGTTTGCAAACCGAACTTGTTTTGTAACTAGCAGTACCTAGCTCAACAAACCTGCCCTACTCACCTAGTGATGGAAGCATTTATATTAAGCTCCAGTACCGTTATTCGAAGCCTAAAATTAATATTTGAGAGAGCTATCCTGTTTCCGGTTCACGTGACACAATTTTACTGGTTCCTGATTGGTTCATGTCCCACCTCCTCCCTTCCACATTTTACCACCAGGGGGAGGTGCGCGACTCGGTCTCGCGCGCTGCTTGCTTCATTGGCGTCTTGTTTTTCGTCGCGTACACACGTAACTACAAAAATTCTCGAAGAAATTTTTGTGTTAGCTATACTGGTTGTTCTTAAGATAATTTCATATCAAGGTACGTTGTATTCAAACGGCGTTGCCGTTCGTTATTATTTTAATTGCTTTTAAATTTTTTAAAAGTATGATGGTTTAAACGGTCATTTTTCCGTTGCAATTGGTAAAACCTACATTGATTTTAATCGTCGTTTCTTAATTGGTAAAACTGTTACATCGATTTTACTAGATTTCAGAAATGGCTAACTCTTGTGAGAGTTCAAGTTCAAGTTCGTCATCTGAAGAAGACGGATGTCCCACTCCTCCGTTAGCTACTTCGCAGCCTTCGGAACCCATACAGCCCTCTGAGCCCCTTTCTTCGAAGAGGAAGGCTAAAAGAACTAAGGAAGGACCTAGTCGCAAGAAAAAACGAAATGATGCAATTCATCAATTAACAGAGCAGGTTAGTGGCATAGTAAAGTTCCTTGAAAATTTTTGCCAGCCCATACATCAATCAAGTGATTATGGCGATGAATTAAATGCTGATGTCAGCCGGGATCTGTATGAGAACGCTGAGCAGGGGCCGTTACCCGAGGAAATCTTGGTAGCAGGGCCATCTACTTCTGTTGAGTCCCCAAACTCCCTTAAATTATCCCTCAATACAGTATTGAAAGAACCATCTGTTCCCAAATCCGCGCAAGCGTATGTAGACTTGCTAAAAGCAGTTCAGCATTTTGACTCGGAGGACTGGTCGGATCTGAGGTATTCGGAAGTTCAAAAACGTTATGTTTCTCGCCCCGGTTTTATGGAGCTTGAGGCGAATGAAGAAATAAAGCCGTTTGACAAGTTTAGCAATCTCAGCCTTACAGAGCGAGGGTTTGCAGCCCTAACTCAAGTGCTGATTAAGCAACGTGAGGCTGCACAGAATTCTTTTGATTCCCTTTTGACGTGGTCAAGGTCAGCTACAGAATTTACACCCCAATCCCTTTGCGCTAAAATTAAAGAGTTTTTTGTAGAAGGGGACTTTCAAAAAATTTCAAACGACGCACTTCAACTTGCGTGTGGACATCGCGCTGATCTCATTCAACAACGAAGAGACTGCATCCTTCGATCGGTTAAAGATTCGTTTTTAAAGGCTACCCTAAGAAAAATCCCCCCTAGTTCAGATTTTCTGTTTCAAAAATCTAGCTTCGCTTCAACTATTGAAAAAAATGGGGGTAGTTCAAAAATTTTTTTTCCTGTTCGTTCATCAGTTCAAAATAAGCCTGCTGCGCAAGCAGGGCCTAGCCATTTAAATTATAAATTGCCTGCGCAAGGCATAATTGACCCATCTAGGCATTACAATACAATGCCTAGATTTTCGTTGCCTCTGCCTACACAGAGCAACCAGCAGTTTGCTATAAGAGGGCGCGACCAGTTTCGCCTCCAAAGAACTCGACAAAATGACCAATTTAAGCCCTCGCGCCAGCGAGGTTCACAAGCTCCATTTCTCGATAGCTTCCAACAAACGGCCGCTCGCGGTCAGCCCAAGAGCGCAGGCCAGAGTTTCCCACGCAGGGATCAACAGAGGCGTAAATTCTGACTACATGGCATTTCAAGCCGGTCAACTTGCGAGTTTTGTACACAATTGGCAAGCCTTAGGCGCCCCATCACCAATTATAAAAATAATTCAAGGATTGCGAATTCCTTTTTGCCAGAAACCGCCCTTGAGTGTTCCAAATTTAAAGTTCCAAACTCCTTATTCAAAGGAAATGGAGGTGGTAATTCAATCCCTATTAGAAATGAATGTTTTAGAGATGGCGGACGCCAGTCCCGGTTTTACATCTCAGGTATTCCTGATTCCGAAAAAAGACGGCTCGACTCGACCGGTCTTCAACCTGAAAAGGTTAAACAAATACCTCAAGGTCCCGAAATTTCGCTTGATAAACATGCACAGAATTCCCAGCTTCCTACAGCCTCACGATTGGCTTATAAAAATAGATCTATCAAATGCGTACTTCCACCTTTCGATTGCAAAAGTGCACAGGCGCTTTCTGCGCATTATTTACAAAAACCAGGTATGGCAACTAACTTGCCTACCGTTCGGCCTAGCTTGTGCTCCAAAAATATTCGCATCGCTCACGAATTGGGTGGCTCAGTTGCTAAGAGACAGAGGTTTCCGTATCGTTGTGTATTTGGACGTAGCAATTAGGGTGGATAGTGAACTACGAAAAGTCGATACTAGTGCCGCAAAGGGTTATCGAATTCCTGGGCATATGTTGGGACCCTCACTCAAACAAAAAGTTTTTGAGTACCGAGAAAATCGAAAATCTAAAACTGAAAATCATCAAATTATTAGACCGAAAGACTGCGTCATTGAAAGAAATTCAAAGTATGGTGGGATCTTTAAATTTTGCCAGTTTCCCAGTCCGACGAGGTCGCCTCCACCATCGTGCCCTTTTAAAATTCTGCCAGGATCTTCTTCATTGTCCAAACAATCGTTATCCAATACCAAGAGCGGCACTCAGCGAATTGGAATGGTGGACTCTCCACATATCAGGCAGCTCCATGATACATTATCCCCCCGTATGTCACTACCTTGTAACCGATGCATCAGAGGTAGCGTGGGGGGCGCAGTTGGACAATCTAAAAATCTCTGGTCAGTGGTGTCAAAAAGAGTCAAACCTACACTCAAATCTCCGGGAAATGTTAGCAGTTTTGTACGCTTTAGACGATCGCGGTCCCTTCCTGGCAAGTTCGTCGCTGCTGATTCAGAGCGACAACAAAACAGTTGTTTCCTACCTAAGAAACGAAGGAGGTACACGGTCAGTGGCAATGATGAGCATTTGTTACAAAATTTTTCGCATATTAGATATTCACAATATTCATACAGAAATTCATTATCTGCCAGGACGGTTCAACTCGGAGGCAGATCACTTGTCTCGTCTATTCCTAGCACCGGAATGGCATTTACTACCCCGGATAACGGAAACGATCTTCTGCAAATGGGGAACCCCGCAGATAGACCTGTTTGCTTCAGCAACAGCTCATGTAGTTCCAACATACGTATCCCTGGACGCTACCGACGATCGAGCCCATCTACACAACGCGTTCAGTCACAATTGGAATTACAGCCTGGCATGGCTATTTCCTCCCCCATTTTTAATTCCACGTGTTCTAACCCACCTAAATACAGCGACAGGTGTCTACTTGCTAGTGGCGCCTCGGTGGCTCAAGGTCTTTTGGAGATCCGACCTTCGGAATCGGGCACTGGGTCCGCCGTTCACGATCCACAGTCTAGCAGACGTCTTGATAGACACGACGACCGGCCGTCCTCCACCTCAAGTGCAAGACATGACCCTAGAGGTATGGAGATGTGGGGGTGGTCAGAAAGCCTAAGGGACTGGTCCCAAAAGGAAAAGGAGTTCCTGAGTTCCAGTTGGAGGCAATCTTCACTTCGGACTTATAAATCGGCATGGGACAGGTGGCTCGCATGGGCAAAAGGTAATTCAGTCGATCCATTTAAGCCTTCAGGTTCTGATTTGGCTAGATTTTTGATACATTTACATCAAGATTATAAACTGTCGTATTCAACTATATTAGTATATAAATCTGCTATTTCCACGCTTTGTGATCCTAATATCGATACAAAGTTAAGTTCCCATGTACTAGTCAAACATGTGTTGAAGGCAATTTCAATCAATAAACCTAAAATTAATAAAGCTCCTATATGGGACACTGACGCCTTAGTGTCTTGGTTACGAAACAGTTCAGTCAATGAAAATAGTCTATATGAATGTTCCAGAAGAGCAGCTATCTTATTACTACTTTGCTCGGGCAGACGTGTGCATGATTTAACCCTTTTATCAATAGACTCTGATAGCTGTATAATCACTGAAAACTCAATCACATTTTGGCCTTATTTTGGATCTAAGACGGACTCTTTTTTCACTCGCCAATCAGGATGGCGTTTGGTCGAAAATAAAGATAGTAGATCATTAGATGTTTTAGTATGGATTAAAAGGGTTTTAGCTTTGTCAACAGAAAGGCGAAATTGTTGTAAATCTAATAATTTATTCTTGACCACTTGTGGTCCACCCAAACAGGCTACTCCTACGGTCATCGGTAATTGGGTGAAGAAGGTGCTAAGTGATGCAGGAATTAAGGCCAGTCCTGGAAGCGTTCGACCAGCCGTAGCATCGAAGAACTGGGTTCAGGACTGCTCCTTAGAAGACATCCTGGCTCGGGGAAACTGGCGTTCACATAATACCTTTACTAAATACTATCGTCGGTTAATCAAACCCTTGGAACCTCTCTCAGCCACCAGTAGTTGTTTTCAGCCTATTTAACAATTATTTTGAGTAACAAACATGGTTAATTTGTTTATGAGACATAATGTTTAATGTTGTGATTAATATATATACAACTTGTAATTAAAACTAAAGTATTTGAATTCTTGCTTAGAACTGATTCGTTTGTACATTATGATTGGTGTAAGCACACTATTAATACAATAATTTGGATCTTATTTTTATATTATTTTTACCCTTTGTAACTCCGCTTATATCTATGCATACATAGGGTGAACCCTAACCGTTCACTTTTAACTGATAATATAATGGATGACTGACAGTTCACCTATATTATGCTCGAATCTCAACCTGTAGGAATAACATATAGTTAATACCCTTTCACATTGGCGTCTGTTTACCACCAGGCGATAACAAACAGGTCTCAAATATTAATTTTAGGCTTCGAATAACGGTACTGGAGCTTAATAGAGGCGTTTTACCTACCAATAAAACGCTTATTAAGCGGAATACCTTATTCGAAGCCTCCATTTTTATATCTGCCTGGTTTTTACTATCACACACATACACACACGCTTATTTTTATTAATTTTTTAATATAAACAAATTTGCTTGTCGTAGTAATAATTTGTTAATATTGTAATTCATTGCCAAAAGCATTTAAATGTTTTGGTATAGATATAATATAATATACATATATTTAAATAGTTCCTAATAGGTATGTGTGTGGTTATTGTCAAAAATAACTTAAATAAATATTTTGAGATCCAATGAAGCAAGCAGCGCGCGAGACCGAGTCGCGCACCTCCCCCTGGTGGTAAAATGTGGAAGGGAGGAGGTGGGACATGAACCAATCAGGAACCAGTAAAATTGTGTCACGTGAACCGGAAACAGGATAGCTCTCTCAAATATTAATTTTAGGCTTCGAATAAGGTATTCCGCTTAATAAGCGTTTTATTGGTAGGTAAAACGCCTCTATTTATCTGCCGATATCTATATAGATACCATGGAATTGTAACTGTTATTATTTATTTGTAATCATGAATAAATTATTTTAATTAACATATTGTGTTTCATTTAGATTGTTTTTGTATTATGGCATTCAATTTGTTAAAAATATACTCACGCTATAGCTATGTTTTAATCAAACCTTAAGTGCTTTTTTGAGGTTACAGTGAAAATAAAGTTTCTCCAGTTTGATAATTAAATCAATGTCGCATCTATCTATGTATAGTAGGCGATAGACTCACCAGGGGCCCAACCATGACCTCTTATTGCAATGATAATTCAGTTATGCGACAGTAACAGATGTATACACGTCACATACATCTGTCTCATAAATGAGTGAAACTATCATGGCAATAAGAGCTCATGGTAAGGCCCCAATACCCCGTATAAGTAAGTTTTAACGTTGACGATATCCATTGCGTATTTTACTTATTTTGTATAGAAACTTAATAGCGGCAAGTACATAATTTTTTTATTTCATTCATTACCCTAAAGAGGTAAGCAGAAGGGTAGTAACAACACCGGCGAGTATACGATGCGAAAACGCGAGTATACGTTATTTATATTGCAAACTTTAGAATGGGTTCATATTTTGACACGTCGTAATTGATTTTTATCATAAACGCAAAACATTTCAAGAGATACTTTTTATTGATAACGCTCGCGCTTTTCACGCACACGATGAAAGTATTTATGCACTTAATTTACGCCAACTTCGAGGTAGAGTTTTATCATCATGAATTTAAGAGTAATGAGACTCTTGTCGGTGTAACCGATGCAACTCTTTCCACTTGTCTCTGTCCAGTGCCAGCTCTTTGACCTCCTTATACGACATGACAGACACCTTTTCTTTAACTTGTCCCATGTAGGTAGAGTGTGACAATAAGGTGCTATTCATAATTTCTATGTATCGAGAAAAGTTACTCAATTGGAATAAAACTGTTGGTTCATCTGAAAATGATTTATTCAGCTTGGGACATGGTAAGTAAATAATTTTTATTAGTGATGGGAAACATTTATTGTATATTGAAACTGTCCGTCAGTCCATTCTCTATATCCACATATCTGGATATATAGAGTCTAAAATTTTAGGGGCATATTTTTGGCACAGCGCATTGGCTGCTGGTATCAATTTAAAATTAACAAAAAAATCCTGACTCGGGATCGAACTCGTATTCCGCCGTAGCGCTTTCGACCACTAAACCAACGAGATAGTCATACGAATATAATTAATAAAATTAATTAATTTATGTTAAGTAATAACTTATTACATGTTTTGATAATCTAAAATCGCTGTCCAAATAAATGAGCACATATATAAAAGAAAAACTTATTGCTTCGTTTATCTGTTGAGAAAGGCTGCATTTGACAGCTCGATATCGATCATTATAATATAGACAGCGAGAATAATACCAACAAACATTATCGATTAAAGATTACAATCGATTCACGAAAAAAACAATCGATTCTTCATTAACAACTCTGTTAATTGTCGATCGATAAATTGATTTTTAATCTACTTTGATTAGTTGAGATAGAACTGTGTCCCATTTTAACTTTTTTTTCGTGTTAAGATTAATATTCGATGAATAAAAACGTTTAATTTTTTTTTATTTTAAAATTTATTATTATTTTTATAATTTGATACATAGATTTTTTAGTCTACTTTGTTTAGATAGAACTGTGTCCCATTTATACATTTCTTTTCGTGCTAAGATTTTTATTCGATGAATTAAAACGTTTTTGAGCAAGCAATTTAGGCACTATGCTATCAAGTCTGCTCAACCCAATCAGCGCTATGAGATCATGCATTTTATTTAAATTTATTATACAATAAATTATCTAGTTACATTAAGCGATCTTACATTTTAGCATTGTAAATAATCGTATACGGAAATAACGTAAATGTAGGTACAGTTTTTATTTAGTTATTTTTTATTGTATTAATTAGATAGATTTCTAGTAATTAATAACAATGTGTAACTACTAAAACCAATAAAAATTAAATTCGATACCCTTCCAATGGAAAAGTAAAAGAAAAAATATACTTAAGTAAATAAATGGAAACGTGATTAAAAAATAATACTTAAGTAACCCTAGTTTCTTAACACCATCTCGATGTCGTTCCGGAGAAGTTGGACGAACTACTATTATGTTATACTACGAATATAAACTCGTAGTCTATACATCTATACAGATAAATAAAATTGAAGTGTCTGTTTGTAATTCCAAAATAATAGCTTTTCACTAAATGCATATTATGGTAGTATGAACGCTACTGACAGAGAAAAACCAAGTTTTAAATTTTTTCTCTGTCTGTCTGTTTGTTCCGGGTAATCTCTAAAACGTCTGGACCGATTTTAACGCGTCTTTCACTGGCTGATGTTTCAAGGAGTAACTTAGGCTACTTTTATTTATTAAAAATATTAGGATTCCGCGACAATAAGGATGAAACTAAATCTACGCGGGTGAAACCGCGGGACACAGCTGGTATTAAATAATATGTGTTTATTTAATGCCTTTTCACATACAGTCACATATTGTTACGCCAGCCATGATAATATGTGGTCTAGTCCTAGTATAACTGTTTGCAAACCGAACTTGTTTTGTAACTAGCAGTACCTAGCTCAACAAACCTGCCCTACTCACCTAGTGATGGAAGCATTTATATTTATCTGCCGATATCTATATAGATACCATGGAATTGTAACTGTTATTATTTATTTGTAATCATGAATAAATTATTTTAATTAACATATTGTGTTTCATTTAGATTGTTTTTGTATTATGGCATTCAATTTGTTAAAAATATACTCACGCTATAGCTATGTTTTAATCAAACCTTAAGTGCTTTTTTGAGGTTACAGTGAAAAATAAAGTTTCTCCAGTTTGATAATTAAATCAATGTCGCATCTATCTATGTATAGTAGGCGATAGACTCACCAGGGGCCCAACCATGACCTCTTATTGCAATGATAATTCAGTTATGCGACAGTAACAGATGTATACACGTCACATACATCTGTCTCATAAATGAGTGAAACTATCATGGCAATAAGAGCTCATGGTAAGGCCCCAATACCCCGTATAAGTAAGTTTTAACGTTGACGATATCCATTGCGTATTTTACTTATTTTGTATAGAAACTTAATAGCGGCAAGTACATAATTTTTTTATTTCATTCATTACCCTAAAGAGGTAAGCAGAAGGGTAGTAACAACACCGGCGAGTATACGATGCGAAAACGCGAGTATACGTTATTTATATTGCAAACTTTAGAATGGGTTCATATTTTGACACGTCGTAATTGATTTTTATCATAAACGCAAAACATTTCAAGAGATACTTTTTATTGATAACGCTCGCGCTTTTCACGCACACGATGAAAGTATTTATGCACTTAATTTACGCCAACTTCGAGGTAGAGTTTTATCATCATGAATTTAAGAGTAATGAGACTCTTGTCGGTGTAACCGATGCAACTCTTTCCACTTGTCTCTGTCCAGTGCCAGCTCTTTGACCTCCTTATACGACATGACAGACACCTTTTCTTTAACTTGTCCCATGTAGGTAGAGTGTGACAATAAGGTGCTATTCATAATTTCTATGTATCGAGAAAAGTTACTCAATTGGAATAAAACTGTTGGTTCATCTGAAAATGATTTATTCAGCTTGGGACATGGTAAGTAAATAATTTTTATTAGTGATGGGAAACATTTATTGTATATTGAAACTGTCCGTCAGTCCATTCTCTATATCCACATATCTGGATATATAGAGTCTAAAATTTTAGGGGCATATTTTTGGCACAGCGCATTGGCTGCTGGTATCAATTTAAAATTAACAAAAAAATCCTGACTCGGGATCGAACTCGTATTCCGCCGTAGCGCTTTCGACCACTAAACCAACGAGATAGTCATACGAATATAATTAATAAAATTAATTAATTTATGTTAAGTAATAACTTATTACATGTTTTGATAATCTAAAATCGCTGTCCAAATAAATGAGCACATATATAAAAGAAAAACTTATTGCTTCGTTTATCTGTTGAGAAAGGCTGCATTTGACAGCTCGATATCGATCATTATAATATAGACAGCGAGAATAATACCAACAAACATTATCGATTAAAGATTACAATCGATTCACGAAAAAAACAATCGATTCTTCATTAACAACTCTGTTAATTGTCGATCGATAAATTGATTTTTAATCTACTTTGATTAGTTGAGATAGAACTGTGTCCCATTTTAACTTTTTTTTCGTGTTAAGATTAATATTCGATGAATAAAAACGTTTAATTTTTTTTTATTTTAAAATTTATTATTATTTTTATAATTTGATACATAGATTTTTTAGTCTACTTTGTTTAGATAGAACTGTGTCCCATTTATACATTTCTTTTCGTGCTAAGATTTTTATTCGATGAATTAAAACGTTTTTGAGCAAGCAATTTAGGCACTATGCTATCAAGTCTGCTCAACCCAATCAGCGCTATGAGATCATGCATTTTATTTAAATTTATTATACAATAAATTATCTAGTTACATTAAGCGATCTTACATTTTAGCATTGTAAATAATCGTATACGGAAATAACGTAAATGTAGGTACAGTTTTTATTTAGTTATTTTTTATTGTATTAATTAGATAGATTTCTAGTAATTAATAACAATGTGTAACTACTAAAACCAATAAAAATTAAATTCGATACCCTTCCAATGGAAAAGTAAAAGAAAAAATATACTTAAGTAAATAAATGGAAACGTGATTAAAAAATAATACTTAAGTAACCCTAGTTTCTTAACACCATCTCGATGTCGTTCCGGAGAAGTTGGACGAACTACTATTATGTTATACTACGAATATAAACTCGTAGTCTATACATCTATACAGATAAATAAAATTGAAGTGTCTGTTTGTAATTCCAAAATAATAGCTTTTCACTAAATGCATATTATGGTAGTATGAACGCTACTGACAGAGAAAAACCAAGTTTTAAATTTTTTCTCTGTCTGTCTGTTTGTTCCGGGTAATCTCTAAAACGTCTGGACCGATTTTAACGCGTCTTTCACTGGCTGATGTTTCAAGGAGTAACTTAGGCTACTTTTATTTATTAAAAATATTAGGATTCCGCGACAATAAGGATGAAACTAAATCTACGCGGGTGAAACCGCGGGACACAGCTGGTATTAAATAATATGTGTTTATTTAATGCCTTTTCACATACAGTCACATATTGTTACGCCAGCCATGATAATATGTGGTCTAGTCCTAGTATAACTGTTTGCAAACCGAACTTGTTTTGTAACTAGCAGTACCTAGCTCAACAAACCTGCCCTACTCACCTAGTGATGGAAGCATTTATATTAAGCTCCAGTACCGTTATTCGAAGCCTAAAATTAATATTTGAGAGAGCTATCCTGTTTCCGGTTCACGTGACACAATTTTACTGGTTCCTGATTGGTTCATGTCCCACCTCCTCCCTTCCACATTTTACCACCAGGGGGAGGTGCGCGACTCGGTCTCGCGCGCTGCTTGCTTCATTGGCGTCTTGTTTTTCGTCGCGTACACACGTAACTACAAAAATTCTCGAAGAAATTTTTGTGTTAGCTATACTGGTTGTTCTTAAGATAATTTCATATCAAGGTACGTTGTATTCAAACGGCGTTGCCGTTCGTTATTATTTTAATTGCTTTTAAATTTTTTAAAAGTATGATGGTTTAAACGGTCATTTTTCCGTTGCAATTGGTAAAACCTACATTGATTTTAATCGTCGTTTCTTAATTGGTAAAACTGTTACATCGATTTTACTAGATTTCAGAAATGGCTAACTCTTGTGAGAGTTCAAGTTCAAGTTCGTCATCTGAAGAAGACGGATGTCCCACTCCTCCGTTAGCTACTTCGCAGCCTTCTGAACCCATACAGCCCTCTGAGCCCCTTTCTTCGAAGAGGAAGGCTAAAAGAACTAAGGAAGGACCTAGTCGCAAGAAAAAACGAAATGATGCAATTCATCAATTAACAGAGCAGGTTAGTGGCATAGTAAAGTTCCTTGAAAATTTTTGCCAGCCCATACATCAATCAAGTGATTATGGCGATGAATTAAATGCTGATGTCAGCCGGGATCTGTATGAGAACGCTGAGCAGGGGCCGTTACCCGAGGAAATCTTGGTAGCAGGGCCATCTACTTCTGTTGAGTCCCCAAACTCCCTTAAATTATCCCTCAATACAGTATTGAAAGAACCATCTGTTCCCAAATCCGCGCAAGCGTATGTAGACTTGCTAAAAGCAGTTCAGCATTTTGACTCGGAGGACTGGTCGGATCTGAGGTATTCGGAAGTTCAAAAACGTTATGTTTCTCGCCCCGGTTTTATGGAGCTTGAGGCGAATGAAGAAATAAAGCCGTTTGACAAGTTTAGCAATCTCAGCCTTACAGAGCGAGGGTTTGCAGCCCTAACTCAAGTGCTGATTAAGCAACGTGAGGCTGCACAGAATTCTTTTGATTCCCTTTTGACGTGGTCAAGGTCAGCTACAGAATTTACACCCCAATCCCTTTGCGCTAAAATTAAAGAGTTTTTTGTAGAAGGGGACTTTCAAAAAATTTCAAACGACGCACTTCAACTTGCGTGTGGACATCGCGCTGATCTCATTCAACAACGAAGAGACTGCATCCTTCGATCGGTTAAAGATTCGTTTTTAAAGGCTACCCTAAGAAAAATCCCCCCTAGTTCAGATTTTCTGTTTCAAAAATCTAGCTTCGCTTCAACTATTGAAAAAAATGGGGGTAGTTCAAAAATTTTTTTTCCTGTTCGTTCATCAGTTCAAAATAAGCCTGCTGCGCAAGCAGGGCCTAGCCATTTAAATTATAAATTGCCTGCGCAAGGCATAATTGACCCATCTAGGCATTACAATACAATGCCTAGATTTTCGTTGCCTCTGCCTACACAGAGCAACCAGCAGTTTGCTATAAGAGGGCGCGACCAGTTTCGCCTCCAAAGAACTCGACAAAATGACCAATTTAAGCCCTCGCGCCAGCGAGGTTCACAAGCTCCATTTCTCGATAGCTTCCAACAAACGGCCGCTCGCGGTCAGCCCAAGAGCGCAGGCCAGAGTTTCCCACGCAGGGATCAACAGAGGCGTAAATTCTGACTACATGGCATTTCAAGCCGGTCAACTTGCGAGTTTTGTACACAATTGGCAAGCCTTAGGCGCCCCATCACCAATTATAAAAATAATTCAAGGATTGCGAATTCCTTTTTGCCAGAAACCGCCCTTGAGTGTTCCAAATTTAAAGTTCCAAACTCCTTATTCAAAGGAAATGGAGGTGGTAATTCAATCCCTATTAGAAATGAATGTTTTAGAGATGGCGGACGCCAGTCCCGGTTTTACATCTCAGGTATTCCTGATTCCGAAAAAAGACGGCTCGACTCGACCGGTCTTCAACCTGAAAAGGTTAAACAAATACCTCAAGGTCCCGAAATTTCGCTTGATAAACATGCACAGAATTCCCAGCTTCCTACAGCCTCACGATTGGCTTATAAAAATAGATCTATCAAATGCGTACTTCCACCTTTCGATTGCAAAAGTGCACAGGCGCTTTCTGCGCATTATTTACAAAAACCAGGTATGGCAACTAACTTGCCTACCGTTCGGCCTAGCTTGTGCTCCAAAAATATTCGCATCGCTCACGAATTGGGTGGCTCAGTTGCTAAGAGACAGAGGTTTCCGTATCGTTGTGTATTTGGACGTAGCAATTAGGGTGGATAGTGAACTACGAAAAGTCGATACTAGTGCCGCAAAGGGTTATCGAATTCCTGGGCATATGTTGGGACCCTCACTCAAACAAAAAGTTTTTGAGTACCGAGAAAATCGAAAATCTAAAACTGAAAATCATCAAATTATTAGACCGAAAGACTGCGTCATTGAAAGAAATTCAAAGTATGGTGGGATCTTTAAATTTTGCCAGTTTCCCAGTCCGACGAGGTCGCCTCCACCATCGTGCCCTTTTAAAATTCTGCCAGGATCTTCTTCATTGTCCAAACAATCGTTATCCAATACCAAGAGCGGCACTCAGCGAATTGGAATGGTGGACTCTCCACATATCAGGCAGCTCCATGATACATTATCCCCCCGTATGTCACTACCTTGTAACCGATGCATCAGAGGTAGCGTGGGGGGCGCAGTTGGACAATCTAAAAATCTCTGGTCAGTGGTGTCAAAAAGAGTCAAACCTACACTCAAATCTCCGGGAAATGTTAGCAGTTTTGTACGCTTTAGACGATCGCGGTCCCTTCCTGGCAAGTTCGTCGCTGCTGATTCAGAGCGACAACAAAACAGTTGTTTCCTACCTAAGAAACGAAGGAGGTACACGGTCAGTGGCAATGATGAGCATTTGTTACAAAATTTTTCGCATATTAGATATTCACAATATTCATACAGAAATTCATTATCTGCCAGGACGGTTCAACTCGGAGGCAGATCACTTGTCTCGTCTATTCCTAGCACCGGAATGGCATTTACTACCCCGGATAACGGAAACGATCTTCTGCAAATGGGGAACCCCGCAGATAGACCTGTTTGCTTCAGCAACAGCTCATGTAGTTCCAACATACGTATCCCTGGACGCTACCGACGATCGAGCCCATCTACACAACGCGTTCAGTCACAATTGGAATTACAGCCTGGCATGGCTATTTCCTCCCCCATTTTTAATTCCACGTGTTCTAACCCACCTAAATACAGCGACAGGTGTCTACTTGCTAGTGGCGCCTCGGTGGCTCAAGGTCTTTTGGAGATCCGACCTTCGGAATCGGGCACTGGGTCCGCCGTTCACGATCCACAGTCTAGCAGACGTCTTGATAGACACGACGACCGGCCGTCCTCCACCTCAAGTGCAAGACATGACCCTAGAGGTATGGAGATGTGGGGGTGGTCAGAAAGCCTAAGGGACTGGTCCCAAAAGGAAAAGGAGTTCCTGAGTTCCAGTTGGAGGCAATCTTCACTTCGGACTTATAAATCGGCATGGGACAGGTGGCTCGCATGGGCAAAAGGTAATTCAGTCGATCCATTTAAGCCTTCAGGTTCTGATTTGGCTAGATTTTTGATACATTTACATCAAGATTATAAACTGTCGTATTCAACTATATTAGTATATAAATCTGCTATTTCCACGCTTTGTGATCCTAATATCGATACAAAGTTAAGTTCCCATGTACTAGTCAAACATGTGTTGAAGGCAATTTCAATCAATAAACCTAAAATTAATAAAGCTCCTATATGGGACACTGACGCCTTAGTGTCTTGGTTACGAAACAGTTCAGTCAATGAAAATAGTCTATATGAATGTTCCAGAAGAGCAGCTATCTTATTACTACTTTGCTCGGGCAGACGTGTGCATGATTTAACCCTTTTATCAATAGACTCTGATAGCTGTATAATCACTGAAAACTCAATCACATTTTGGCCTCATTTTGGATCTAAGACGGACTCTTTTTTCACTCGCCAATCAGGATGGCGTTTGGTCGAAAATAAAGATAGTAGATCATTAGATGTTTTAGTATGGATTAAAAGGGTTTTAGCTTTGTCAACAGAAAGGCGAAATTGTTGTAAATCTAATAATTTATTCTTGACCACTTGTGGTCCACCCAAACAGGCTACTCCTACGGTCATCGGTAATTGGGTGAAGAAGGTGCTAAGTGATGCAGGAATTAAGGCCAGTCCTGGAAGCGTTCGACCAGCCGTAGCATCGAAGAACTGGGTTCAGGACTGCTCCTTAGAAGACATCCTGGCTCGGGGAAACTGGCGTTCACATAATACCTTTACTAAATACTATCGTCGGTTAATCAAACCCTTGGAACCTCTCTCAGCCACCAGTAGTTGTTTTCAGCCTATTTAACAATTATTTTGAGTAACAAACATGGTTAATTTGTTTATGAGACATAATGTTTAATGTTGTGATTAATATATATACAACTTGTAATTAAAACTAAAGTATTTGAATTCTTGCTTAGAACTGATTCGTTTGTACATTATGATTGGTGTAAGCACACTATTAATACAATAATTTGGATCTTATTTTTATATTATTTTTACCCTTTGTAACTCCGCTTATATCTATGCATACATAGGGTGAACCCTAACCGTTCACTTTTAACTGATAATATAATGGATGACTGACAGTTCACCTATATTATGCTCGAATCTCAACCTGTAGGAATAACATATAGTTAATACCCTTTCACATTGGCGTCTGTTTACCACCAGGCGATAACAAACAGGTCTCAAATATTAATTTTAGGCTTCGAATAACGGTACTGGAGCTTAATAGAGGCGTTTTACCTACCAATAAAACGCTTATTAAGCGGAATACCTTATTCGAAGCCTCCATTTTTATATCTGCCTGGTTTTTACTATCACACACATACACACACGCTTATTTTTATTAATTTTTTAATATAAACAAATTTGCTTGTCGTAGTAATAATTTGTTAATATTGTAATTCATTGCCAAAAGCATTTAAATGTTTTGGTATAGATATAATATAATATACATATATTTAAATAGTTCCTAATAGGTATGTGTGTGGTTATTGTCAAAAATAACTTAAATAAATATTTTGAGATCCAATGAAGCAAGCAGCGCGCGAGACCGAGTCGCGCACCTCCCCCTGGTGGTAAAATGTGGAAGGGAGGAGGTGGGACATGAACCAATCAGGAACCAGTAAAATTGTGTCACGTGAACCGGAAACAGGATAGCTCTCTCAAATATTAATTTTAGGCTTCGAATAAGGTATTCCGCTTAATAAGCGTTTTATTGGTAGGTAAAACGCCTCTATTTATCTGCCGATATCTATATAGATACCATGGAATTGTAACTGTTATTATTTATTTGTAATCATGAATAAATTATTTTAATTAACATATTGTGTTTCATTTAGATTGTTTTTGTATTATGGCATTCAATTTGTTAAAAATATACTCACGCTATAGCTATGTTTTAATCAAACCTTAAGTGCTTTTTTGAGGTTACAGTGAAAATAAAGTTTCTCCAGTTTGATAATTAAATCAATGTCGCATCTATCTATGTATAGTAGGCGATAGACTCACCAGGGGCCCAACCATGACCTCTTATTGCAATGATAATTCAGTTATGCGACAGTAACAGATGTATACACGTCACATACATCTGTCTCATAAATGAGTGAAACTATCATGGCAATAAGAGCTCATGGTAAGGCCCCAATACCCCGTATAAGTAAGTTTTAACGTTGACGATATCCATTGCGTATTTTACTTATTTTGTATAGAAACTTAATAGCGGCAAGTACATAATTTTTTTATTTCATTCATTACCCTAAAGAGGTAAGCAGAAGGGTAGTAACAACACCGGCGAGTATACGATGCGAAAACGCGAGTATACGTTATTTATATTGCAAACTTTAGAATGGGTTCATATTTTGACACGTCGTAATTGATTTTTATCATAAACGCAAAACATTTCAAGAGATACTTTTTATTGATAACGCTCGCGCTTTTCACGCACACGATGAAAGTATTTATGCACTTAATTTACGCCAACTTCGAGGTAGAGTTTTATCATCATGAATTTAAGAGTAATGAGACTCTTGTCGGTGTAACCGATGCAACTCTTTCCACTTGTCTCTGTCCAGTGCCAGCTCTTTGACCTCCTTATACGACATGACAGACACCTTTTCTTTAACTTGTCCCATGTAGGTAGAGTGTGACAATAAGGTGCTATTCATAATTTCTATGTATCGAGAAAAGTTACTCAATTGGAATAAAACTGTTGGTTCATCTGAAAATGATTTATTCAGCTTGGGACATGGTAAGTAAATAATTTTTATTAGTGATGGGAAACATTTATTGTATATTGAAACTGTCCGTCAGTCCATTCTCTATATCCACATATCTGGATATATAGAGTCTAAAATTTTAGGGGCATATTTTTGGCACAGCGCATTGGCTGCTGGTATCAATTTAAAATTAACAAAAAAATCCTGACTCGGGATCGAACTCGTATTCCGCCGTAGCGCTTTCGACCACTAAACCAACGAGATAGTCATACGAATATAATTAATAAAATTAATTAATTTATGTTAAGTAATAACTTATTACATGTTTTGATAATCTAAAATCGCTGTCCAAATAAATGAGCACATATATAAAAGAAAAACTTATTGCTTCGTTTATCTGTTGAGAAAGGCTGCATTTGACAGCTCGATATCGATCATTATAATATAGACAGCGAGAATAATACCAACAAACATTATCGATTAAAGATTACAATCGATTCACGAAAAAAACAATCGATTCTTCATTAACAACTCTGTTAATTGTCGATCGATAAATTGATTTTTAATCTACTTTGATTAGTTGAGATAGAACTGTGTCCCATTTTAACTTTTTTTTCGTGTTAAGATTAATATTCGATGAATAAAAACGTTTAATTTTTTTTTATTTTAAAATTTATTATTATTTTTATAATTTGATACATAGATTTTTTAGTCTACTTTGTTTAGATAGAACTGTGTCCCATTTATACATTTCTTTTCGTGCTAAGATTTTTATTCGATGAATTAAAACGTTTTTGAGCAAGCAATTTAGGCACTATGCTATCAAGTCTGCTCAACCCAATCAGCGCTATGAGATCATGCATTTTATTTAAATTTATTATACAATAAATTATCTAGTTACATTAAGCGATCTTACATTTTAGCATTGTAAATAATCGTATACGGAAATAACGTAAATGTAGGTACAGTTTTTATTTAGTTATTTTTTATTGTATTAATTAGATAGATTTCTAGTAATTAATAACAATGTGTAACTACTAAAACCAATAAAAATTAAATTCGATACCCTTCCAATGGAAAAGTAAAAGAAAAAATATACTTAAGTAAATAAATGGAAACGTGATTAAAAAATAATACTTAAGTAACCCTAGTTTCTTAACACCATCTCGATGTCGTTCCGGAGAAGTTGGACGAACTACTATTATGTTATACTACGAATATAAACTCGTAGTCTATACATCTATACAGATAAATAAAATTGAAGTGTCTGTTTGTAATTCCAAAATAATAGCTTTTCACTAAATGCATATTATGGTAGTATGAACGCTACTGACAGAGAAAAACCAAGTTTTAAATTTTTTCTCTGTCTGTCTGTTTGTTCCGGGTAATCTCTAAAACGTCTGGACCGATTTTAACGCGTCTTTCACTGGCTGATGTTTCAAGGAGTAACTTAGGCTACTTTTATTTATTAAAAATATTAGGATTCCGCGACAATAAGGATGAAACTAAATCTACGCGGGTGAAACCGCGGGACACAGCTGGTATTAAATAATATGTGTTTATTTAATGCCTTTTCACATACAGTCACATATTGTTACGCCAGCCATGATAATATGTGGTCTAGTCCTAGTATAACTGTTTGCAAACCGAACTTGTTTTGTAACTAGCAGTACCTAGCTCAACAAACCTGCCCTACTCACCTAGTGATGGAAGCATTTATATTTATCTGCCGATATCTATATAGATACCATGGAATTGTAACTGTTATTATTTATTTGTAATCATGAATAAATTATTTTAATTAACATATTGTGTTTCATTTAGATTGTTTTTGTATTATGGCATTCAATTTGTTAAAAATATACTCACGCTATAGCTATGTTTTAATCAAACCTTAAGTGCTTTTTTGAGGTTACAGTGAAAAATAAAGTTTCTCCAGTTTGATAATTAAATCAATGTCGCATCTATCTATGTATAGTAGGCGATAGACTCACCAGGGGCCCAACCATGACCTCTTATTGCAATGATAATTCAGTTATGCGACAGTAACAGATGTATACACGTCACATACATCTGTCTCATAAATGAGTGAAACTATCATGGCAATAAGAGCTCATGGTAAGGCCCCAATACCCCGTATAAGTAAGTTTTAACGTTGACGATATCCATTGCGTATTTTACTTATTTTGTATAGAAACTTAATAGCGGCAAGTACATAATTTTTTTATTTCATTCATTACCCTAAAGAGGTAAGCAGAAGGGTAGTAACAACACCGGCGAGTATACGATGCGAAAACGCGAGTATACGTTATTTATATTGCAAACTTTAGAATGGGTTCATATTTTGACACGTCGTAATTGATTTTTATCATAAACGCAAAACATTTCAAGAGATACTTTTTATTGATAACGCTCGCGCTTTTCACGCACACGATGAAAGTATTTATGCACTTAATTTACGCCAACTTCGAGGTAGAGTTTTATCATCATGAATTTAAGAGTAATGAGACTCTTGTCGGTGTAACCGATGCAACTCTTTCCACTTGTCTCTGTCCAGTGCCAGCTCTTTGACCTCCTTATACGACATGACAGACACCTTTTCTTTAACTTGTCCCATGTAGGTAGAGTGTGACAATAAGGTGCTATTCATAATTTCTATGTATCGAGAAAAGTTACTCAATTGGAATAAAACTGTTGGTTCATCTGAAAATGATTTATTCAGCTTGGGACATGGTAAGTAAATAATTTTTATTAGTGATGGGAAACATTTATTGTATATTGAAACTGTCCGTCAGTCCATTCTCTATATCCACATATCTGGATATATAGAGTCTAAAATTTTAGGGGCATATTTTTGGCACAGCGCATTGGCTGCTGGTATCAATTTAAAATTAACAAAAAAATCCTGACTCGGGATCGAACTCGTATTCCGCCGTAGCGCTTTCGACCACTAAACCAACGAGATAGTCATACGAATATAATTAATAAAATTAATTAATTTATGTTAAGTAATAACTTATTACATGTTTTGATAATCTAAAATCGCTGTCCAAATAAATGAGCACATATATAAAAGAAAAACTTATTGCTTCGTTTATCTGTTGAGAAAGGCTGCATTTGACAGCTCGATATCGATCATTATAATATAGACAGCGAGAATAATACCAACAAACATTATCGATTAAAGATTACAATCGATTCACGAAAAAAACAATCGATTCTTCATTAACAACTCTGTTAATTGTCGATCGATAAATTGATTTTTAATCTACTTTGATTAGTTGAGATAGAACTGTGTCCCATTTTAACTTTTTTTTCGTGTTAAGATTAATATTCGATGAATAAAAACGTTTAATTTTTTTTTATTTTAAAATTTATTATTATTTTTATAATTTGATACATAGATTTTTTAGTCTACTTTGTTTAGATAGAACTGTGTCCCATTTATACATTTCTTTTCGTGCTAAGATTTTTATTCGATGAATTAAAACGTTTTTGAGCAAGCAATTTAGGCACTATGCTATCAAGTCTGCTCAACCCAATCAGCGCTATGAGATCATGCATTTTATTTAAATTTATTATACAATAAATTATCTAGTTACATTAAGCGATCTTACATTTTAGCATTGTAAATAATCGTATACGGAAATAACGTAAATGTAGGTACAGTTTTTATTTAGTTATTTTTTATTGTATTAATTAGATAGATTTCTAGTAATTAATAACAATGTGTAACTACTAAAACCAATAAAAATTAAATTCGATACCCTTCCAATGGAAAAGTAAAAGAAAAAATATACTTAAGTAAATAAATGGAAACGTGATTAAAAAATAATACTTAAGTAACCCTAGTTTCTTAACACCATCTCGATGTCGTTCCGGAGAAGTTGGACGAACTACTATTATGTTATACTACGAATATAAACTCGTAGTCTATACATCTATACAGATAAATAAAATTGAAGTGTCTGTTTGTAATTCCAAAATAATAGCTTTTCACTAAATGCATATTATGGTAGTATGAACGCTACTGACAGAGAAAAACCCAGTTTTAAATTTTTTCTCTGTCTGTCTGTTTGTTCCGGGTAATCTCTAAAACGTCTGGACCGATTTTAACGCGTCTTTCACTGGCTGATGTTTCAAGGAGTAACTTAGGCTACTTTTATTTATTAAAAATATTAGTATTCCGCGACAATAAGGATGAAACTAAATCTACGCGGGTGAAACCGCGGGACACAGCTGGTATTAAATAATATGTGTTTATTTAATGCCTTTTCACATACAGTCACATATTGTTACGCCAGCCATGATAATATGTGGTCTAGTCCTAGTATAACTGTTTGCAAACCGAACTTGTTTTGTAACTAGCAGTACCTAGCTCAACAAACCTGCCCTACTCACCTAGTGATGGAAGCATTTATATTTATCTGCCGATATCTATATAGATACCATGGAATTGTAACTGTTATTATTTATTTGTAATCATGAATAAATTATTTTAATTAACATCTTGTGTTTCATTTAGATTGTTTTTGTATTTTGGCATTCAATTTGTTAAAAATATACTCACGCTATAGCTATGTTTTAATCAAACCTTAAGTGCTTTTTTGAGGTTACAGTGAAAAATAAAGTTTCTCCAGTTTGATAATTAAATCAATGTCGCATCTATCTATGTATAGTAGGCGATAGACTCACCAGGGGCCCAACCATGACCTCTTATTGCAATGATAATTCAGTTATGCGACAGTGACAGAGTGACACGTCACATACATCTGTCTCATAAATGAGTGAAACTATCATGGCAGTAAGAGCTCATGGTAAGGCCCCAATACCCCATGTATAAGTAAGTTTTAACGTTGACGATATCCATTGCGTATTTTACTTATTTTGTATAGTAACTTAATAGCGGCAAGTACATACATTTTTTATTTCATTCATTACCCTAAAGAGGTAAGCAGAAGGGTAGTAACAACACCGGCGAGTATACGATGCGAAAACGCGAGTATACGTTATTTTTATTGCAAACTTTAGAATGGGTTCACATTTTGACTCGTAATTGATTTTTATCATAAACGCAAAACATTTCAAGAGATACTTTTTATTGATAACGCTCGCGCTTTTCACGCACTCGATTAAAGTATATAATATGCACTTTATTTACGCCAACTTCGAGGTAGAGTTTCATCATCATGAATTTAAGAGTAATGAGACTTGCGGTGTAACCGATGCAACTCTTTCCACTTGTCTGCCAGCTCTTTGACCTCCTTATACGATATGACAGACACCTTTTCTTTAACTTGTCCCATGTAGGTAGAGTGTGACATGTGTCATAACCTATACTTCGGGTTTCTTAGACGAAAAGTGGTCCCTGACTACCTATTCGGGAAGATATTGTGTAGATTCTCAATTTAAATAAACTATTTTCTTTTACAAAATGATTTCCAACACAGCGCAATCAAAACAACTACTCGTTGCTTCATACCTGGTCAGCATAACAAATGACCGACACGAGCAGCCACTGTCTGCTGTCAAACAAACAAATATATGGAAGATTAATGAGGGCTATTAACTGTAGTGCAAATACAATGCTTTCTCGTGACACTCGCCGTATCGATACGTAGATCGTATCGGCTTATCGTTGCAAGGTTACAAAACGACCTTCTCGGGTCAAAAGCGTGCTGGGGAGCGATTTTTTTGCACATACCATGCTGGTGTAAGGTCGGAGTGGCGTTAAGTAGGTGGTTTTTGGGTATTGGTACATGAATAATCGCTTATAACCACATTCTTCAACCAGATTCAATCAATTAATCAACATTTCAGATCATTTGATTGAGCATAGTCAGATTAAAACTATTTTTACTAAGGGCTATTTCATTTTAGTTTTGAGTTTTGAGCGCGCAGCGAAAATGCGGGGATAACTAACCTTTTTTTATGGAACTAAGGTGTTTAAATTCCACAAAGCCGGCCTGATGGTAAGCGGTTATGTTATTTATGGACACTTGTATAACATGAGCCATTATTCGCTACTTAATGTCCCGCTTTGGCCTTTTCACTTGCATTGTAGGGGTCGACACTTGATTCAACTCGATGTTCGTTGATAATCTGCGCCCGACCCGCACTATTTAGGTTGTCATCTAGTTGTTCACAAAGTTAGCACAATTTGTATACGAATCACAATGTCAAACATTCAAATATCAACGGGGAATACGTTGCTAAGCCTTATAAATGCGAATTTATCACACCCATCCAACTGGCAAATTTATACAGATAAATAAAATTGAAGTGCCTGTTTGTAATTCCAAAATAACAGCTTTTCACTAAATGCATATGAAAGTATACACGCTACTGACGCTAAAAAACCAAGTTTTAAAATTTATCTCTGTCTGTCTGTCTGTTTGTTCCGGGTAATCTCTGAAACGGCTGGACGGATTTTAACGGAAGTTTAACTGGTAGGTAGCTGATGTTTCAAGGAGTAACTTAGGCTGCTTTTATTTATTAAAAATATTAGGGTTCCGCGACAATAAGGAAGAAACTATATCTACGCGGGTATAGAAACCACGGGGCACAGCTAGTCCGAAATATAAATCGTACCCCAATCTAGCCTCAGGCGTTTAATTAACATTGGATTGGTAATCGCGAACTTGATCTAAACTTTTCACAAGCGCTTATCACGTAGGTAATCGGGATACATTAACTCGCTGCCCGAACATAATGCGAGCATACGACACGTGTCCAACAAACAAACATACACACGTCGAATTTGACAAATGGAAGTGGCAGAAATGGCAAAATGTTATCAGATTACCTTACCATGTGGCACTTGATAAAAAAGTAATAGAAAGACGGCTCTCTACGTGGTCTACGGTCGCATATGTTTAGCTGGTTTACATAGCAAATAGAACTTGGTAAGTTTGATCAAATGTTCGAGAAGAATAGAGTTGGTGTTTTCTAGGTGCTACTGTTTCGTTTTGGCGTCAGGGCAAACAAATATGATTAGCATTTGTTCGTCATTGTGGACGTTTCGTACCTATATACTTAGGAATACCTTTAATTAACCGACTTCAAAAAAGGAGGAGGCTATCACAATTCGACTGTATGTTTTTATATTATTAGTAATATATTTATTAAAAAAAACTGTATGTATCCTGTTTATTACCTATATCTAATACATATATGTCCGGGAGGTACCATAGAAGATACAACTTTGGAAATGGTGGTAATTTTTGTCACATGGTCATAATTTAATTCATGTTCGTGTGCTACCGAACGTGTATGGGAGCTGACCTTTTGTAACTTTTTATTTTGTGTCGTGACTCGCTCACAATAGCCTGTTAGGAATTAAACTGACTGCGTTGCACTAGATTCTTTGCTAGATCAGATCTTGTCGATAAAGGAGGCTAATTTCATCAAGGTCTGCGGCTCTCTTAAAGAAGCTTGCGTTATGAGTTAATCTACTCGGCCACCACAGCTGTTTTAAATATCCTTTACTTGCTATCCCATTGCTGCGACTTTTTGGGTCGTGGCGATTTTAATTTATCTTTAAATGATAAAGTTAGAAATAAGTAAGTAACATTTTCTCGCGCTTGCGCTTATAGAATATATGTACAGGCACGTGTCATATATCAATTCCATAAGTAAGCGAAGCGTGAGCATAATGTTACTTTGTCTACAGGGGCCCAACCATGAGCTCTTATTGCAATGTTAATTCAGTTGTGCGACAGTGACAGATGTATGCACGTCACATACATCTGTCTATAAATGAGTGAAACAATCATGGCAATAAGAGCTCGTGGTAAGGCCCGAGGCCCCGTGCCCCAAGTGTAGGTTTTAAAACGTTCAAACGTCACACGAAAACATTGCACTTTAGCGTGGCTCAAAATGTGTTGATACTCTCTTAGGGTTGCGGTTGAATTCTAAAGAATTACGCCAAACGCGATCGAATGTCTACAACGTTTAAATACGTAACCTATACTTGGGGCACTGCACTAAATACTGGCCTAGTAGGTTTAATAGCCGACTTTAGAACAGTTTAATGACTACAGTAACGTCCGTTCCCAGAACCAAAAATACTATCAAGATGAATGACGTCACTGGTATTGGCTTTTGGATATTTCACCGCAGCTTGTGAAGGTCGCTAGTCGCTTCCATATCCGCTTAGAGCCGTGAGAAATGTATTGTTGTTAAACAATAACATTTAATATGTATAGCGATATTTACATGTGACGAGTATACCATAGTATAAAATTTAAGCTTTACAATTAGTAAGGAATCTAGGCATATTTCGTCGTTGCGCGTGCAAAAGTCGCTATGTGTATTTCGTGAACTCTGTGTCAAAATTTCCAGTAATGTTTAATTTTGTCATTATTAATAATAATACCTATTACCTATTCAACATAATCTAAAAAAACCATGTACATTTGTATGTGTATCAATAGTAAGAATATTTTTTTTAATACTCGGGCCATATTTCGAGAAAATCATTTACTGCGTCTCCTAAAGTGTGTAAAAACACAAAGCTACTTTTGAACGCGCAACGACGATTTGTTGAAATAAGAATGTTTGCTCCATTTGCGTGTGTGTTGTCATTATTAAGGATTTTAAAATTTAGTCTTTTAGACTTAATTTCATGCGTGTCCCGCGGAACCCTAATTTTTTTTAAATAAAAGTACCTTAAGTTACTCCTTGTAACATCAGTCAAACGACAGTGAAAGTACATAAAAATTGGTCCAGCCGTTTTTTAATTACCCGGAACAAACAGACAGAAAAAAGACAGGCGGTCAGAAGCAGACAAATTTTAAAATTATTTCATTGTTTTATATCTGTCTGTACCTAGCGTAAGTAAGTATATACTTTTTGTATTTAGTGAAAAGCTGTTAAGTTGGAATTACGTACAGACATTTCAATTTTATTTATCTGTATGTAGATGCATAGATGTCATGTTTACTGTAAAATATTGAAGATTTGTCGTTTTGAAGATTTCAGAAAGGTCGGTGAAACACGTAAATGACGTATACGCGATCGGCTACGACGTGACAACTCTTACTGTCATTACGCCTTTTCCGCTTATTTTCTCGTAGATGCGCGCGTCTGTGTGCGTGTCATTTTGAACGATTTGTTCCTAGTTTCCTAACTGCTTGTAAAAATTTATTTGAACTGTGAGTATAAGTACTATGTAATTATATGTATGAATATGCTTGTAGCTACTTAGCCTTATGTTTAAGCAAGTTGATATCCGCCTCTGCATTCACGTGGTGTATTGAAGAAGAAATAAAATTCTGCTTTACGTTTCATTGGATGTAGTATTAACTAGCTATCCCCTGCGGTTTCACCCGCGTAGATTTAGTTTCATCCTTATTGTCGCGGAACCCTAATATTTTTGATAAATAAAAGTAGCCTAAGTTACTCCTTGAAACATCAGCTACCTACCAGTGAAAGTACCGTTAAATCCGTCCAGTCGTTTCAGAGATTACCCGGAACCAACAGACAGACAGACAGACATATGAAATTTTTTAAACTTGTTTTTTTTAGTGTCATTAGCGTGTATACTTTCATATGCATTTAGTGAAAAGCTGTTATTTTCGAATTACAAACAGACACTTAAATTTTATTTATCTGTATAGAGTATAGATGTATAGATTACAGAATAAGTAATATTCAAGTAACTCTTAACCGAGTGCTAAATTATCAACTAATGATTGCCAATTTATCATCTTTTCCCATCGCTACTTAGGCTCCTGGTGGTCTAGACCAAGTAAAATTCTCTGGCGCTTGCGCTTATAGATACGCTAAAAAAATTACGAGAAATGCTGTTAATTTGAAATTGCAAACAGACACTTTATTTATCTGTATAGATAGTATCCCTACTATCCTTACTAATACTAATACTAATAATATTATAAATGCGAAAGTAACTCTGTCTGTCTGTTACGCTTTCCCGCTTAAACCTCTCAACCGATTTTGATGAAATTTGGCCCAGACAATCTTTAGACCCTGAGAAAAGACATAGGCTACCTTTTATTTATTAAAAATATTAGGTTGCCGCGACCATAAGGATGAAACTAAATCTACGCGGGTAAACCGCGGGCACAGCTAGTATGTTAACGTAGCTCGTAAATTTTACTCGTGACGTTTATAGGGCAAATTTTATTCATTAAAGCCCTTTTAAGAAACGAATATAATTAAATATTTATCACTAACAAATTACTTTTGTAACCAACGAACTAATGTAGTTTTAATAAAGTTAGAGTTATTACCATTATTATAGAGATCATCATCTCCCTGGCCTTATCCCATACAATGTTTTGGTCGGCACTTGATTCAACCCGATGTGGCTGATCACCTGATTTTTATACGAAGCGACTGCCATCTGACCTTCATAACCCTTTTTTCGAGGAAAATCGGCAATCGGGGTTAAACCAGTTGTCAGATTTTCTTAGGCCTCTGACTGACTTGTAACGATTGCCAAAGATGTTAAATTGGCAACCGGGACCGACGGCTTAACGTGCTCTCCGAGGCACGGAGGGATTACCATTATTATATAGAAAAACGAATCGAAAAACATTAGAGAGATAAGATATGCTTTGATTCTATATTATAAAAACATTTTCTTCCCTAAATCCTTTTACATTCAAATGTATAAAATATAACTTTTATAATATAGATTATAAAGACACTTCTACAGATAAATAAAATAGAAGTGTCTGTTTGTAATACCAAAATAACAACTTTTCACTAAATGCAAATGAAGTACTTATATACGGTACCTAATTATGCACGTAAAGGCACGTTATTCACTAAGGTTTCACTGCGTCGAACTCGACGACGAGCGTTGGTTTTAATCATAGGAAATTGATATATAATACGTAGAGGATATGGTTCAATTTCGTATTTTTAAAACCGACACTCGACGACGAGTGCGACGCTGAGGAATCTTAGTGAATAACGCGGCAGCTTGTGTTAAGACGTATGTTCAAATTTCTTGTTTTACAGAATCGTAAACAACTTGCATTTTGATGGAAATTGTACTTTTAAGTCCACGTATAAAGGTCAGTGAGAAGATAATGTATGTATCAAACACTTTACATAGCAATAACTGGTCCACAATAACCGTTTACTACAACCAGTTCTTGCGTTTATGGTAAGCACTACGTTTTCCTTGGCGAATGTGTATCATCTATTACCCTTCTTACATACTATTATTGTTTGTGGCTGAGTTTCGTAACTGAAAAATAACTTTAATAACGCTCCGTTGTATTCGTACATAATTCGCTAACGCCTGTGTCCCATGGGGTAGGCAGGGAAGACCGTTCGCCACATGCTACGATCCTTGCATACGAGTACCTCTTTCGCTTCATCCACATTCATGCATCATTTCATACACTTCTTTCCCGCTTTCGATCCCTTACGATCCAGGGCTTGCTCAGGCCAGGGTTTCAAGTAGACGATGAGCTCGGCCTACCATTAAACATTCCAAAATACTTCATTAAAAATCTCTCAGCCACCTATCGTAAAAGTAATAGGTAGGTACTTGGGGGAAACCTTCAAGAGGTATCTAGCCACCCTGGACGAGGCAGGGTATGTGCCCCCCGGTGGCCATCCTCCGCACTGGTCCCCCCCTGCACTTTGCCGGGGCACATCCCCGGGGTAATAACTGTATTTTTTTTTATTTACGATGGGGAAACTTCCAAAAGGCCCCCGAACGCCCTGGGAGGGGCAGGTCGGGGTATGTGGGATTTTTACCGCCCTAAAACCCCCCGGTGGCCATCCTCAGCGCTCAGGGGGGACACCGGGTACTCAGATAGATCGCGCCGGTGTGCCCCCAAACTTTGCCGGGGCACATCCCCGGGCCCGCAGCTCGGCGATCAGAACTCCCATATTGACCGTGGTTAGAAGGCCCTCCGGCCCCATTTTAGGCACCTCTTACGACAGAAAGGGATAGGATACCATAACCAAATTCTTAGACCAAGGGGGCCTACTCGCTTTCTTTTTAATACTTTGACAAAAGTATTAAACAAACGAAAATTTTAATTTGATAAAAACTAAACGATACTGAAACCACGTTTAATTATCGTTCGTTTGCGAAGTTTCGTTTTCGGAGGAAGAGAGTAGACCCCGAGGCTATTGGGCTAACCTAACCTAACTCAAAACTCAAAGCAGCATTGTATAATCTCATCAAGCAATTCTTGCAATACATAAGTATTACGATGCAGAAACTTTATCAACATACAATTTCCATTAAAGTGAACACGCCGAATGAACAGGACAAGTAAATCTAAGTGAAGTGCCGAGTTAATTAATGCAACGACCGAGAAAAGGTGTGACAATTTCACCACACTTAACAAAAACTGTCGCACTAATACGACCTTCACGTAATGACCACTCTAATTGCACTAAACTTGGATTAACGCTAATCTCTGCCTTTGGTTTGGTCCAAGTAGAAGAAAGAGGCATCAACTTTCTAAGCAAAAATATAATGGATTATTTAAAATCCTCTCCCTTGCTTTGTTTAAGAGTTAGTGTAGGAATAAACATGCAAATGCTCACGCTTGTATTCCCCAAAGCAGTAGGCAAAGGCACTTATTGCTTTAAGTGCCTTTGCCACCCACATTCGCCAGATATATTTAAGTTCCATAGTATGTATAGGTGGGGCATTAATCCACTCTCCGGGTTGCCACTTTATAGATGAAAAACCCGATTATAGTTTTTCGGGCCCGGGTTTTGGACCCAGCACCTCAGTAGCGAAGAAAACTATACAGGGAGTCGGGGAAACCGGGACAGCTCTTAAAATATGTGGCAGGGTATAATTTTAGGAAGCAATTAAAATTATTAAGACAAAAATATTTTCTTCCGTTTTCGAGTAATTGATGTTCAAAGTTGACCATATTAAGACCTTATTTTCGCATAAAAATCAGCTGTAACGTAGAGTTATTCACGTGAAATCTAACTACGTTTAATATTTTTTTCTCCCACTAATAAATCCTGAAATAATCCCATAAACCATTTTTCGAAACCATTAACCTTCCCCTTAATCTAAAAAGTTGATTGACCGCGTACGGAATGTAGTTAAACGCGGCTGCGCGTTCATTCAATCGCTTAAGGCCGCGAGCTCTTAGGCCATGGCTTATAACTACGTTATCGTTGGAGCTAGATATTTTACGATTTCAATATAGTGATATATTCATAAAACCCTACAACTTCTAGAAGACAACTGTTCCTTTTTCTCCGACACCTGTATATTTTTCACCCAAAATGAAATTCAGTGGACACACTAGACACACATTGACACTATTGCTTTATTTTATGTCTGTGGGCTACATAGGTAAGAAACTCCTTATTTTCCAAAGAAAAACTTATATTTATAGCCATCTTTCCTTCTCACACGAAGATTTGCTTAAACCCGTTTTTATATTAATTACTTTGCCATTCTGCTATTATTATCTATACATCTATATCTATATCTATACAGATAAATAAAATTGAAGTTTTTGTTTGTAATTCAAAAATTTAACTAAATGTATACACGCTACTGACATTAAAAACCAAGTATTAAATTTTTTCTCTGTCTGTCTGTCTGTCTGTTTGTTCCAGGTAATCTCTGAAACGGCTGGACGGATTTTAACTACTACTACTTTTATTTATCAAAAATATTAGGAGTCCGCGACAATACGGATGAAACTAAATCAACGCGGGTGAAACCGCAGGGCATAGCTAGTTCCTAATATTATCGGAGTTATGCTCTGCATATCATCCCAATAAATAATGTATGCTGCTATCCTACATATAGAGCATAATATCGATTACAACAAATGCTTCAACCTTAACCTTACCGTCATGATAAACGATGTATTCAGCCAACACAATGAAGCTTGTCAAACCAGCGCCTACATGAGCTGTTCCCGAGATGTCTTGTCACACCATTCACATCACCAACGATTGGAGCACTTATCAAAGTTGTTTGTTATCCAAAACACCTGCAGGGTTATTCTGAAAGGTTTCTCAGCGTCGAACTCGACGTCAGTCGGTTTGAATCATAGAGAATTAATACATTATACATCTACACCTATATTATAAAGGAAATATTTGATTGTTTGTTTCATTGAATAGGCTCCGGAACTACTTGATCAATCTTGAAAATTCTTTCAGCAATGGATATCTACATCATCAGCGAGTAACATAGGCTATATTTTACGAGAACGGGAACTACGCGGGTGAAACCGCATGACGTCCGCTAGTACAAGATAAAGTAAAATTTAGTTTCCTTGAAACCTACACTCGATGTTGAGTACTACGCTGATTCGGTTAGGTTCTTAACTTTTTCCATCTAGTATTGATCGCTCAGGCCTCTGCAGTATCAATATCTGACTGCGGATTCCGTTTTTAATTCAATTTATTGCTCAACTGGGCGCAGCTACTTAGGATTCTCACAGCAGCAATCAAATAAAGTATTTTGTTCGCGCCTAATTTGGACCACACACGGCTAAACCGGATAGTTCTGTTGAACACACCTGCCGACGCATTTGCACAACCTCACTTGGCTCATAGAAGCGTTATCTATACGTAACATAACATGATTCATTGCAAAAGCACTGTCAACTAGATTGTTCCATTATGTGTAATAGTAATTTTGGAATTATACGGATTCTTTTCCTGTAACTAAAGATCTAAAAGGTTTACTTAGCGGTTGTGTATGTTACTGACGGTGCCGATTTTGTAATACGTCTTCGGAGTGTTTGTAACACTACACCCTATAAGATAAGTGAGATCCCTCTTCTTAATGAGAGTCGTGGTGTCCTTGTGGTTTGACGCAAGTTCGAATCCCTGCGGGGCTTGTACCAATGAGTTTTTTTTAAACTTAAAGTACAGTCATTTCACACCACGTGCTTTACGGTGAAGGGAAACGTCTTGAGGAAACCTGCATATGTCTGAGAAGTAATTCTATGACTAAGTAATTGTATGTATAATGCCTGAGACGGCGATAGACTCACCATCTGTCACGGTGGCATCATTTTCGGTGAAAAGTGGGTGTCGTTATTACAACACCTCTGCCTACCCCTTCGAGGAATACAGGCGCGAGCATAGGTACGTATTATTTGTAATGAGTACAACGGCGGTCTTATTACTAAAGGGATATCTCCCAAGCAACCTTAAGGTTCATAAAAGAAAGGAAATATAAGGTCTTTAAAAAAATACCACTTTCTACTTAATCTAAGTTTTGTGGATGGACTAGAGTTTATCAAGGCACCTTAATTCTATCAGCTGCAAAGGTCGCGGAAACATTATATAGAAAGCAGGCAATCTGAACGCTCGTGCTAAAAACAAATTGCAAAAAGTAGGAAGCTTTCAACAGCATTTACGTATTAAATATCCGAAAATACTTGTTTATTTCTATAATAACCAGTTGATTGAAGGCTTAGCTCGTCATTTCCCTTCACTCGCACATCCTGTTCAGCCGATACCCAATCAGCTGTGAATCATGATCGTGAACCACATCATCCGGGAACTATGCTTTTGATCTATTTAGCGGTTATATTGAGCATTTTTTTTATACCATAAACCTTTAAGCCGATAAAATGAACATTACTTTGGTATTATATTATTATAGTTATATCCTTAAGAGACAAAAATAAAGATTCTTAGACACGTAAGGAAAGGAATTCTTCTACACATGAGGCAGAGACACGCGTAGCTCAATTGGCAGAGCAGCTGCACGGTTAGGAGGTGTTTGGGGGTTAAGAGCCAGGGTCTAAGAATTTGGCTATGGTATCCCCTGCCTGTCGTAAGACGCGACTAAAAGGGGGCCGGGGGGCCTGCTGGCGGTGGTCGGGGTGGGAGCTTTGACCACCGAGCCGCGGGCCCGGGAAGGTCGCAGCGCGATGTGGCTGCCTTGCACAGCGAGGTCTTCAGGGGCGGCGATACAACTGCCCCGGGGATGTGCCCCGGCAAAGTGTGGGGGGGCACCGGTGCGATCTATCAGAGTACCCGGAGTCCCCCCTGAGCACTGAGGAAGACGGGGTTTTAGCGAGGTAAAAATCCCTCATACCCCGATCTGCCTCTCCCAGGGCGGTCGGGGACCTTTTGAAGGTTTCCCCCTCGTCAATAAAAAAAAGGAGGTGTTTGGGGGTTGGGTTTGAATCCTTACGGTCGCATTTTTCCTAGGCATTTTTATGAATATATATGTCATATCATTATCTCCCTGGCCTTATCCCATGTAAACCAAAACTATCAAACTAAAACTTCGTATTTAACATATTACGACAAAGAAAGAGTAGGTAGGCGTCCTTCTGTAGTCCACGAAAAGGTTTGCACCTTACCCTTATCCATTCTTTATATGAATAATCTTAATTTTATTCCTAAAAGTAAGCCATTATAAGTAATAACATTCTTACAAAATTCCGAACTAGTTGGTTTAGTCATAAAGCCTTAGGCGCAATTAGTAATATAAGAAGCATACATTATTAAGTTTTATAAGCTTATTATTATCGCAGACCATGGGCGGTCATTGAATGCCAACGATACTGTTATGTCAACCGCAGATAAATTAAATCATTAATCGGACACAATAAAGTTTCATTATTTCGTTATATCACATTGGTTTTTGAATGCTTAAGTGATAAATTATGCTTTTATTGGTTTTCGATTTTCTTCTTCTCTAAATTAATATAAGCTTCTCCCCTCTTCTCATCTTCACTCAATAGTGTGCGAAGAGGAATACCAAAGATACGATGGATGGACGTGTGACATAATGTGGGATATAAATAGTTACAATATATCTATACAGATAAATAAAATAGAAGTGTCTGTTTGTAATTCCAAAATAACAGCTTTTCACTAAATGCATATGAAAGTATATACGCTACTGACACTAAAAACCAAGTTTTCAATTTTTTCTCTGTCTGTCTGTCTGTTTGTTCCGGGTAATCTCCGAAACGGCTGGATGGATTTTAACGGGACTTTCACTGGTAGGTAGCTGATATTTCAAGGAGTAACTTAGGCTACTTTTATTTATCAAAAATATTAGGGTTCCGCAAAAATAAGGATGAAACTGAATCTACTCGGGTGAAACCGCGGGGCACAGCTAGTTTATACATACACTCATACATATGCTCACTCACGCCTGTATTCCCCGAAGGGGTAGGCAGAGGTGTTGTAACAACAACACCCACTTTTCACCGAAGATGATTAAATGCCAACGTGACAGAGGTGAGTCAGGCACTATACATACTTCTTTGAATTACGTCTCAAACATATGCAGGTTTCCTCACGATGGTTTCCTTCACGTGATGTGAAATCACATAGGTGTACACAAGTTTTTAGAAAAACTCCCTCGTACAAACCACTGGGATTCGACTTGCATAGCTTGCGTAGCAGGCGACTGCTCAAACCCCACGGCCAACACGGCATTTTATGAGTTTTCCATTAAAAAAATACTAATTTACCAAACAAAACTTATTCAGTTTAAGCCCTGGGGCCCAACCATGAGCTCTTATTGCAATGATAATTCAGTTGTGCGACAGTGACAGATGTATACACGTCACATACATCTGTCTCATAAATGAGTGAAACTATCATGGCAATAAGAGCTCATGGTAAGGCCCCTGGTTAGTACTGCACTTATGAACGTCGTAGAATTGACCACCGGTTCGGAAACTAGAGAGGAGAGCCGGCAAGAAACTCAGCCAGGAACCATGTAAGTACATTTCATTACATAGTAGATAATTATTAATTACAATCACAGGAGACCGAAGAGCTGGCAGCTACCTCGGACAAAGAATTAGTCTAGCCATCCAAAGGGGGAATGCTGCCAGTATCTTCGGAACCTTGCCTACAGGGACTCCCTTTAATAATATATTTTAATTTTATGGTTTTTAGTGTTAGTACTATATTTTTTAATCTATACAGATAAATAAAATTGAAGTGTCTTTTTGTAATCCCAAAATAACAGCTTTTCACTTAATGCATATGAAAGTATACACGCTACTGACACTAAAAAACCAAGTTTTAAATTTTTTCTCTGTCTGTCTGTCTGTCTGTCTGTTTGTTCCGGGTAATCTCCGAAACGGCTGGACGGATTTTAACGGGACTTTCACTGGCAGGTAGCTGATGTTTCAAGGAGTAACTTAGGCTACTTTTATTTATCAAAAATATTAAGGTTCCGCGACATGAAGCATGAAACCAAAATCTACGCGGGTGAAACCGCGGGGCACAGCTAGTCTGTAATATGTAAACTGTTGTGAATAAAAATACTGGATTTCGATTACAATCAATGTATATACATTATCATCACACAATGGTCTGCGCAATGAGTTTTACACGTTTGCACCTGCATTTCTCATTAGCAGCCATCGTAATTATTATTTTATTTGCTCCTTATCTAGTCTTATAGTAAGTACTGGAAACGTACTAAGAAACGATAAGAGAACCCTCAACCTAACGAAAGAAATGAAGGATTGTAAACCATAGAAAAATAAAGCCAAACTATGAATGTTAAACTTTTATTATTGATCACATTTCGTGAACGACCCAATTTGGGTCAGCTTGAGTTTTCGAAAGTAGTCCATCCAGATTCCGCGACAGAATAAAAAATATAGAGGCCATTATTATGTGTGGTGTGTCGCAACGCTGGTGATCTCAGGGTGGTCACGTCACGTGATTATTCGGACCTTACTAAAGTACAGTATTCCTGTTTGAAAGCTTCGTTAAAACGCTTTCAAACTTGTTTAAGGCAATTCTTCAATCTACTTGTAGATATAAAATTCAAATGTCCTGACTGACTTAATATACATACTAGACGATGTGAAATTTGGAAGGTGTGATCAGAAATTCCACCCCTAAAGGAGTGAAATTAGGGTTGACATTTTCTATGTGGTATCTTACTGACATGCATGCGAAGCTGATGGCGCAAGCTAGTATTTAGGTACTTAACATAATTATATTTGTTTCTATAAAAAACATTCTTCCACATTGGGGTAAACATCTTAGATAGTATTTAAGTATTCGAAATCCTGAGTTACCCGACTGGGGACTATATCCCTTCCCTAAAAAAGATCGTAGACGAAATAATGCTACCTTGTAACTATTGTTTATAAACCCCCGAAACATTCCTTTAGGTAAGTAATTATCAACATACTTTTGAAACTTTTTGAACTTTTGAACATCTGTGCACATTTTATATCCAAAACTGTATGTACGAATGCCTTAAGAACGTGGGTCAACTAGTTCGCTGGAAAGGGCCTATGACACATACACCAAGCCTGTAAATAAATTAACATTAAACACACCATTTATAAAACAAATACGTAACTAATAACATTCATAGCTCACATACACTTATTTACGGACTATTATCCTATATTATATACTTCAATCCAACTTATTTTACTAGAAGTGTAGTGGATTGTATGTCTGGATATTACATACATGCATATGCTCGCCTGTATTCCCCGAAGGGGTAGGCAGAGGTGTTGTAATAACAACATCCACTATTCACCGAAGATGATTAAGTACGAAGGTGACAGAGGGTGAGTCTACCGTCTCAGGTAAATATGTATAGTAGCATTAATTAGTAGGTATCCCCCTTTACGGAACATTATAATAATTTTTTGATTGTATTCAACCCTGTTTTTATTCAGTTCCTGTAACCCTTGGAAGGCCAATAGTTTGAAACACCCAAAACAACTTATTCTATGTTTTAAAATAAGTGGGTGTTAGTTTTATCTGACCAAAATCATCTCCCTGGCCTTATCACATACATTGTTGGGGTCGGCACTTGATTCAACCTGATGTGGCTGATCACCTGATTTTTATACGGAGCGACTGCTATCTGACCTTCGCAACCCCTTTAACGAGGAAAATCTGTGATCTGGGTTGAACCAGTTGTCAGAATATTTGAGGCCTCCGACTGACCTGTAACGATTGCCAAAGATGATAAATTGGCAACCGGGACCGACCGACGGCTTAACGTGCTCTCCGAGGCACGGAGGGAACTCGGGCGGTCACCCATCCAATTACTGGCTAGGGTTAGGGTTGCTTAACTTCGCTGATCGAATGATATGCGCAATAGCAACTGTGCCACGAGCTCCTCTCATCCTCCTCATCTGACCAAAATGTGACCGTGAATAAAAAAAATCTTTTGCACTCTAGATGAGGACTAAGATAGGATTTTCGAAAATTCAACTTTTAAGTTCATGAAATAGGCCGTTTTAATTTGTGTGTGAAACGTTACTGCGACACGGCTAAGCTTCGCGTAAGTCCTTGTAATATAACACAGGAGAAGTCGCGATCACAAAATTAATCTATAAAATAGCTTTGGTGTATACCCTACATGTGATTGCTTTAAATGTGTGGGTTAACAAATAGCTAAGTGCACCAATTATATCAAATCTAAATACAGATAATAATATTTGTAGAGCATTATTTTAATCTGTGGTAGTGTCACGCGCTAGTAACATATTGCCCCTAAGTGACATATCAAGTATGTTATAAAGTGAATATTGTAACTTATTTCGTGTCAACATTAAGATTTACTGCTGATAAACTAAGTAAGAAATACGTAGGTGTAGGTGAAGGCGATTGAATTACAATCCGGCCGTATTCAGCGTGCCTAGTGCGAGTTTTCTTAAAATCGCCGTCACAAGTCATCGCGTCGACGTAAACGCAGATGCAGACGCAATTTTAAGAAATCTCGCACTAGGCCGTCTGACAGAGAAAAAAATATTATTCTTTTATGTCAGTAGGTATCATATATGCATTTAGTGAAGCTTGAAATCACATTTTAGAATCACAACCACTTCATATGTATCTATCTGTATAGACTACTCTCCGTCACGCTGTTTTACCCGCGTAGTTCCCGTTCCCGTAGGAGTACGAGGATAAAATATAGCCTATTTTAATCAGTGATAATGTAGTATTGAAATGGTGAAATAATTTTTTAAATCGGTACAGTACTTTTTGAGCCAATTTGTTACAAACAAACATACATACACATCTTTGCTCTTAATAATATAATTATAGAATGTATAGATAGATATAGATTGGAGGCATAAAAATAATACCTACTTATGCTCCAAGCAAGTGCTAGTAACTTGAAGTAACAGCTTATCACAGTAACGGGACAATGTCACAGCAGAAGCACTTGCCTAGATACCTGACTAGTTATGACGAAACATTACGATACATTATACAAGTACTTGCCGCAACGAGTTGTTCATTTTAATGAACTAATTATGATCATGATCGTAAGTATCGTAACGCCACGGCTGATTGACGCGCGGATCACTGACACCTTTGATCTGTATCTTATTATTATATTTATTTACGGTGTTACGTGAAATTTTTATATATAGAACTAGGGTACGGTGTCATCCGCGTAGACTTAATTTAATAGGAGGCCCGCGGATGTATTTTTTGATAAAAGTAGCCTATGTTGCTCCTTGCAAAATAAGCTATTTGCCAGTGAGAGTCCCGTTAAAATCGGTCCAGCTGTTTCGGAGATTACCTGAAACAAACTGTCAGATTGACAGTTTTTTTAAATTGGTTTTTTATTTATATACTCTCATATGCATTTAGTGAAAATTTTATAGGTAAGTACCTAAGTACTTGGAATTACAAACAGACACATCAATTTTATTCATTTGTAGTCAATATAAACTTAATTACATATATACAAGGAACAGTACTTAAAACTAATTAAAGGTAGAAAACTTGTCCCAAGTCGGTGTCTCTCGGGATCGTGCCAAGAAGGCTGGCAGCATTGCCACGTTGAATAGCAATGCTGATTCTCTGAGCGAGAAAAGCCCCAGCTCTCTTGTCACGCGAGGCTTCTACATTCATTTTTATGCATAGATATAGACATTGAGATGAAATTGCACGTGTTTGTTTCACTCTCTTCACTTATAGAGATAGTTTTACCAATTTGTTTCCGTATGAATATTCAAACAACATTATCGAAACAGTTTCCATCAATTATTTTTTCACCTAATCTTTAGCCTCCCAATCTTCCAATTTGCTTACTATACTATAGTCTGATATAGCATAATCCTTGGCATCTACATACCCTTCATCGGCGCGGGCTACGACTACTTACAGTCAACCTTTGAACTGATAAAACTTTCTGATTATTATATTTTTATTCGCTATCTAAGACATGAGTTACACGCACATGTAACTGCCAACCATGAATATTCTGATCTATGGTAATCGGATTTATAGTTCAGATAATTGATATCTACACATCTATACATACTAAATTAAATTGAAGTGTCTGTTTGTAATTCCAAATAAACAGCTTTTCACTAAATGGTACCCATGTAATAAAACCATATAAAAACTATCTTTGTCTGTCTTCCTGTCTGTCTGTCTGTCTGTCTGTCTGTCTGTCTATCTGTCTGTTTGTTTCGGCTAATCTCTGAAACGGCTGGACCGATTTTACCGGGACAGACAGACAAAAAAAATGTATTGTTTTTTTCATGTCAGTACCGTTGGTATATACTTTTGTATGCATTTAGTGAAAGCTGTTATTTTGGAGTAACAAACAGACACTTCAATTTTATTTATTTGTATGTATGTAGGTATATAGATGTATAGAATGTGTCAAATCTTTCATAGTATACGATCTCATCGCCGTCTGAGGCACTATACGTACGTCTTTGAATTACTTCTCAGACATATGCAGGTTACCTCACTATGTTTTCCTTCACCGTAAAGCACGTGGTGCGAAATCACTGCGCATAAGTTTTCAGAAACATAAAGAAAGGTACAGGCTCCGCTAGGATTCGAACTTGCGTTGCTTACGTAGCAGGCGACTGATTAAACCACACGGCCACCACGTCTCTTAAAATTAATATCAATGAAATAATAATTAATGTGTCAGTCTATTATTTAAATGTTAATTATGATAAAATTGATCTTGTCTCGTGACATATTTATCGATCACAATATTTTTATGAAAACTGGATCACAAAAAATTTGTCAATAATTGCATTGCAATTTATATGTCATTTGAATTTAAGTCTTATTACATTTCAATTAAGATTCAATTAACGTGATATAATACCTAGAATCTCAGTATGCCTCAAAACACATCGATGATAAAAACATATAGAAGATATTATATTTACCGGCCTGTAGACGAAAGTAGCATTAACGGGATTTTGCGAAACAAAAGTTTATTTCTGAGTGGAAAGCTCCCGGTGCCAAAAAATGGTATCGATAAAGAATACACTGACAGACTCAGTAGTAAATACAAACACAGAATAAATAATAATACTTACAAATAAGGAATCACTTTCACCGTCTGCCAACTCCATAAACGAATTTAACTTGTTCGTTAATCCGGATTATTTTGTAAGCATTGCATCTGAAGACCACGTCAATATTTCAATTGTGCCGTCGACATTACACAATCTCTTTTTATAAAACTTATTCTGTGGAAAACGCAATTTTACTGGACTTATGACAAAGTTACTTAGTATACTTTACCTATCTATACATCTATCTACACTAATATTATAGAGAGGAAAGGTTTGTATGTACGTTTGTAACGAATTGGTACAAAAACTACTTAGCCGATTTTTTAAATTATTTCACCATGTGAATGTTACATTATCACTGATTAATATAGGCTATAATATATCCCAATACTGTAACGGAAACGGGAGCTACTCGGGTGAAACCGTGTGACGTCTAGTATGTAATAAGCCTAAAACATATGTCTAGAGACTTTTATAATTCTAGTCAAAATGTGTTGTTCCTGTTGTTATTCTGGAATGCTTTTAGATATTTGGATTTGATTTTTGCAATAAATTCTGCTTGAATTCACTGCTCGTTTGTCACCGTATAGCGAGATCTACATCAAGTATATCTACTTTGTCTACTATGAAGGAATAAAGTGATGTAGTTTACCGATACCGAACCGATAAATATGAAAATTAACAGGTTTGCAGCCAGTAAAACTGAATCAGCAATTTAATAACTACCTTCGGGGCCTTGTGATCTGTTATTCTGACACAAATGCGTCATTTCCTTCTGATACATTCTTAAAATATTTATAAATAGGGCACATTGGCAAAACAAAATATATTTTGACTTTCGATTAATCTTTTGAAAAGTGTTGCCACATCGCTCAGGAACTCTACCATGACCTATAGCCATGATAGTTTAACTCTCATTATGAATATTATGAGACAGATGTATATGACGTGTATAAGTCCGTCACTGTCACACAGTGGAACGATGATGACAATAAGAGCTTATGGTAAGGCCCCAGGGATTTTTACACTACGAAGGTGCCAAACGACCGTACTGTTATACGGGATTCAGTGAAAGGCTTTTTAAAAAAAGACTTTTTAAACTTAAACTATATAATATAGAAAATGGAAATAGAATTAATATAATTATGGAATTAGAAAATAGAAAATGAGTCTGTCTTCCGACCCGTACCGACTCTGAGACCCGACTGACTGGATGGCCGTCTTCCATCCAGACCATGAATGATAATATGCTGACGAGAGCAGTCTCGTCAGCCAAACTCTATACATGGACGGGGTATAACAACCCCCCGCGGAAGACTGAAGTTCGGGGATGAAACCGAAGTTCAGGGAATTAAACAATTTCTCTTAAGCGAGGTAGCGGTATGGACGAGCTTTCAAGTTGTTCGTTACTACTGTCATTGTCGGTAGGAGTCAGATTAGTTGATGTTACAAACTTATTCTTAAATTTAAACAAGATTTTACAAAACTTAAAAATTACAAAAGATATTACAATAAAAGATATAAAAGAAGTTAATATAACATAATGTGTCTCATACTTTACGAGAATAGGTTTTTCTTCAATGATTTTATTTAAATTTGAAAACAATTTATCATTTTTATTATTCAAAGACAAATCATCTAAATTAATATTTTGAAGTAAAATAGGAGTTATATTATTTGAAAATTGAGATATGTTGTCTTGTTTACAACACTTATCATTTATAATATTAAAATCTAACATAGGAATAGGAATACTAATATTAATAATATTGTTAGATGATATGAGTCTGGTACTCTTTGTATACACTGTGCATTGTTCCGGTGTATGCAGTACACCTGTGCCGAACACAATAATTTCTCGTAATTCCGAGCCACAATCAACAGATATTTTATTAGAACGGGATTGCACGAAAATCCACTGATTGTTCATAAGTGGTTTCCAAATGTCTAATTCACCGTAGATTGTTTTGGTCTTACACTGTACAGGGATAGCACTGATAGGTTTTGTTAGCAGTTCACTTTCACATGTAGGGTTGCCACTCGTTAGCAATATTAACGACACTTCACACAGATAGAACTCAGGTGTAACCGTCCTACACTTATCTAAAGTTTCTAAATTACAAAAGCTAATCTTATCCTTAGAGATAGCAGTGTATGAACTAGAAGGTAAAATTAAACTAAAAGTATTAGGATTTTGAATATCATGAGGAATTGGCAAAGCTAAATTATGATACAAATGAAATTCGTCAATAGTGACAAGGGGTATTTGTAAAACAAATACGAGCTTATTCTTATAATAATAGCATGCTACATGACATACACTTAAAATTAAATGAATATTATCTAAACTTATTGGAATCGCAACCCCAGTGTCTCTAGACAGGTACCTCTCGTTATCAACGAGCTCGCGGTACAATTGAGTGGGCGTAAGAATGTTTGGATGCAGGATGTTTTGGCTACATAGTAGAATAGCAGTAATTAAATCTTCCAACTGGAATGATAAGGTAAGTAGAGAGCTTTCAAGGCTAGTTACTATGGAATGGACTTTTGATATATTATAAATTATATTAGTAACATTATTTGTTTGATTCATTAAATTATTAATAGCATTATAAAGAATTTGTTGATTCGTTTTTAATTGAATAATAGTTTGTTTATACGAGTTTAATGTAGAGTTTGTAATTAAAATATTTTCTTTCATTAATTGTGCAATTTTCTTTTCATCATTTTGTACAGATTCAATTGCGGAATCGTATTTTAAGGCGTCATCCTCGTCAAGAGTGCCGAAAATATGTTTGAACATAGTACCTATACCACCAAACCAGGCTGAACGCTTATTACGCTTAGTTATTAAATGGGAAATAGAATTATATTCACGCTTAATATCATTGAAGCGGACTGTCAGAGGAGATAGTATATTCTTACATTGTAGTATGTCTGTTTGTTGACACAGATGTCTAACTGTATCTAAGGTTTGATCGATATTCTGAATGTGAGTACTTATAAAAGATATATCTAGGTGATTAATTATATTCAGTTCACCATTAGTAACTTTAAGTTTTCCTAGTCTATCGAAGTAAATGCCGGAACCAGAGGGAAGCGTCTGGACAAAGTCTTGTTGCGCATTGATCGTGACGCTGAAATAAAATTGAGTAAATGTTAGCTTAATAGAAGTAGAAATAACTATAATATGTTTTCATAATAATAACTAGTCATATGATAATTAATATATGTATTTTTTTGTATACAAGATATAGTATGTGTAAACATAACTTATAATGTTAAAATTATGTGTCTCATTTATGAGTTAATTTGAGCAGGTTTAATTTGGTCAAAATGGTGTGTGATATGACGTCGATTAATAAGGAGTGTGGCTGTATGATTACTGTGGACTTTAATGATTTTGTATGGCCCTTTCCAAAGGGGTGACATTGCTTTACGAAGTCTTAGATGGTTTTTGAGGTAGACATAGTCACCTATTTTGTATTGTGGAGGTGCTTTTGCACGGGAATCATAGTAGGATTTAGAAGATTCTTTCGATTTTAAAATGTTTTCTACTGCTTTACCACGGGTATATTTCAGCTTGTGTTGTAGCATTTTAATATAGTCGGTATACGTGGTACTGAGACTACTTTCATATATAGAATTTGGGATGAAAGGCTTATGTCCGAACACAAGTTCGTAGGGAGTGAATTTAGTAGTTGAATGTGTTGTAGTATTGTAAGTTAATATAGCAGTGTAAACGTATGTGGGCCAATTGTCCTGATTTTCATTGATGAATGATTTTAAATATTCCTTTAGAGTTGAATGGCTGCGTTCTAGGGCGCCTTGAGTTTGCGGATGATAAGGTGAGGACCATAACTGCTTTATCTTTAAAAATTGGCATGTACTTTTGAAAAGTTCGGATGTGAAATTTGTTCCTTGGTCGGTAAGTATTGATTTAGGGATTCCAAAAAGGGAAATAAAATGAATGAGACAGTCACTAGTTTCTTCAGCGCATGTGCTGCGTATAGGATAAGCTACAGAATACTTAGTTAGATCATCTTGTAAGGTGAGTATGTATTTGAGTTTTGCAGGACCAGACTCGGGCAAGGGACCTACGATATCTAGCGCTATTCGCTGGAACGGGGCTGTAGATGTAGAAGTAATTTCCATAGGGGCTCTGTGTACTTGTCTTAACGCTTTATTTTCTTGACAGGCTTTGCATTTCTTTACATAGTCTTCAATATCGCTTCTCATACCTTTCCAGTAAAATTGTTCTTGGATTCTATTGAACATACGAGTTGAACCTAAGTGGCCTGCAATTGGTATGTCATGATTGTCACGGAGAATTTTACTTCTTTCGCTCAGAGTAGGATATATGATTTTGTTAAGGTAGACATGTATGGTAATATTTGTATTGTTAAAAAGATGTGTAATGATATTATAAATTTTGGTATATGAGTGTTTGTCAAAAGGATTCTTAAAATCGGAGATTGCAATATCGGTTATTCCTTCGGATTGTATAATTTCGTCTCTTACTCGTTTCAGAGTGTTGTATATAGAGGGATACGGTGATTCATCAAAATGATGAACTTTAGTGAAGATGAGATAAATATCTTTGTTACCATAATTTAGTTTTAAGAAAGAGTGTAATTCCATTTCAGTGTTAAATATTTTATTCTTTATTTCAGGATCTTGTAAAATCTCAAGAACGTATGGGTTTGATTCGTCCAGATCTATTGATGTAGGAATTAATATTGTTTTGCATGGGGATTTCAAGAGTGTTTCGTTGTGTTCTTTTAATTTAGTGTTAGGAATAAATTCTTTGTTAGATACGGCTTTTAGGAATTTGGAATAGTCATCATTACTTAATTGCGGGTTAGGATGAATGTTAGGATCTGAGCTTGAGGATGGAAATTGAAGTAACTCGGTAGGGTCAATATCAAGGTTTGGGTCATTTGAAAGAGGTTGAATATCTATATCGGCAAAGTCTGACAGAGGGGACATTTGATGATCTTGAATCGGCAGAGGATTTGGTATTTGACTTTGTGTTGGAACTGGAACAGTATTAGTATCAGGATTTAGTAATGGATTTGGAACAATATTAGTATCGGGGTTTAGTAGAGGATTTGGAACAACATTTGTAGGATTAGGATTTAGAACTTCTTCATTGTCGAAGGAAAATGGAATCGGAGATGGCAATTCAAGTAGAGGGTCTTCTAGTGGGTTGTCAATTTCAATGTCAAAGTCATTAGGTAGGAATTGAGGTGACGTTTGAGGTTGTTTCTCTATAGGATTAACTGGGTATCGAGACAGTGCATCAGCGTTGGTATTTATTTTACCCTTTTTATAGACAATGTCATAATCGAATTCTTCGAGTTTCAGTCGCCAGCGTACTAGTCGGGAACCGGGGTCTTTACAATTAAATAGCCACTGAAGGGGTTTGTGATCAGAAACGATAGTGAATCGATTTCCGTACAGGTAAGGACGGAAGGCTTTTGTTCCAAAAATGATTGCTAAGCATTCCTTCTCGGTAACGCTATAATTACACTCTGCTTTGTTCATAGTACGTGAGGCATATGCAATTGGGCGGTCTTTACCGATTGGGCCTTGTGATAGGATTGCGGAAACAGCGTAGTTGGATGAGTCACATGTGAGGATGAATGGTTTGGTAAAGTCAGGGTATGCTAGGATTGGGGATGTAGTAAGTTTTTCTTTAAGTCCGTCAAATGCAAGTTGTTGTTCGTTTTTCCAGTTAAAGTCTGTGTCTTTTTTCAAGAGGGATGTTAAAGGTTTTACAATTTTAGAAAAGTCAGGAATAAATCGTCTGTAGTAAGAGGCTAAGCCTAGAAATGATTTTATGTCTTTGGGAGATTGAGGTGTTGGAAATTGGCTTACGGCTTTAATTTTTTCGGGGTTCGGCTTAACACCATTTTCAGTGATGATATGACCTAGATAGCCTACTTCTTTTCGTAGGAACTCACACTTGTCAGGTTGAAGTTTTAGATTGCTCTGTCTTAACTTTTTGAAAACTGCGGATAAGTTATCGATATGGGATTTTAAATCTACACTGTAGACCACTATGTCATCAAGGTAGACAAAGCAACGCTCTCCTTGGAGTCCGGATAACACAGTATTCATAAGCCTTTGAAATGTAGCTGGCGCATTTTTTAGGCCAAATGGCATACGATGGAATTCAAAGTGTCCTTGGGGGACGGTAAATGCGGTCTTATTTGAGTCTTCTGGTGCCATTTTGATTTGATGAAAGCCAGAAGAAAGGTCTAATGTGGAAAAATATTTTGATTTTCCTAGCTGATCTAAGATTTCAGTTATGTTAGGTATGGGATAAGTATCGCCTATGGTTATATCATTTAGCTTTCTATAATCTATTACTATACGCCATTTTTTATTTCCAGAGGCGTCTAGTTTTTTGGGGACGATCCAAATTGGAGCTGACCAGGGGGATGATGAAGTTTTAATGATTTCGTTCTTTAACATTGTATCGATTTGTTTTTGGACTTCATCTTTATGACAATGAGGAAATCGGTATGATTTTACGTTAATGGGTTTGTCGGATGTCATTTTAATGTCATGTCTTAAAATGTCAGTAGAGGTCAGTATTTCGTCAGGTAAGTGGAATATGTCGGAGTATTGGGAACATAATTCTATTAGGGACTCTTCTTCTTCATGGTTTAGATGATCAGTGCGGAGTAGTTCAAGGACTTTTCTAGTTCGTTGAATGGAATTGGAACACGAGGTTAGAATGGGATAGAATTCGTCGTTTAAGGGGCATAGTTCAAGTAGGAGGTTGGAATTGATTGAGACTGGATTTTCTGATAAGTTGATTACTGAGATATTTACTCTGTTGTTGTCTTTAACTTTTACTACACAGTTTGCTACTAGGAGTGTATCGGAAACATGTTGATCAAAAATAATGCCTTCTTTTAGTTCAGGGTTCTTAACTGAACATTCAATAACTGTTTCTGTTCGGGGTGGAATCTTATAAACGGGTTCTGAGAATTTTAATTTGATTGAGGCGTTGTCTATGCGCAATGTTTCTAGGGAATAGTCAATTTGGCAATTTAAGTCTTTAAGTAGGTCGTTGCCTATGATACCGTCATGGATAAGGTTAATATTTTCGACAACGTGAAATTCGTGAGTAAGCGTTTTATTCGCTTTTCGGAATATTTGCATATTGAAACTACCCAGAGTTGACGTTGTTTTGTTACCGGGATCAATGCCCTTTATAGTAATTATCTCATTATTTAGAGTTGGCATTTTGGATAGGGATTTTAGTTTTAACAGACTTATGGCTGAACCAGTGTCCACTAGAAATGAGAGTGGTCGATCGGCGACGGAGGTTTGAATCAACACATGAGGTAAGTATCTTTTCTCTGAGTTATTATTTATTTCATATATTCTTATGCTTTGTTTTTTTGTTTTCAGGTTTTCGACGGAATGGGAGACTGTGGTTGGAGCATTTGGATTTGGAACGGGAGTTGACTTAGTAGATTTAGCATTTTGAATTATAGATATATTAGATTTAGTATGTTCATTTGATTCAGGGATATATTTATTTGATTTTGACTCATGAGCAGGATGAAGGATAGTGACTGAAGTTTGAACTTTTGAGATTAATTTAGATTTAGTAATTGGTATCTTTTCTTTAATAGGTTTAGCGGCTACGGTGCTATAAAGTTGGGGCTGGTTACCCTGGTTGTTAGCACGTTTCAACGATATAGAAGATGCAGAGAGATTATTAGTGCTATGAGATTGGGGCTGGTTACCCTGGTTGTTAGCACGCTTCAACGATACAGAGGATACAGAGACGTTATTCGCACGACGTTTCAAGGATACAGAGGATACAGCGACGTTATTAGTGCTATGATATTGGGGCTGGTTACCCTGGTTGTTAGCACGACGTTTCAAGGATACAGAGACGTCATTGGTACTATTATATTGGGGCTGGTTACCCTGGTTGTTAGCACGACGTTTAAACGATACAGAGGATACAGAGGATTCAGAGAGTTTCGCGGTACCGACTTTATATTTATTGGAATAATTTCCCGGGCGATACCGATCGGGAAATTTTATTCGTTTAAATCGATATTTTCATTCTCATCGTCTTGATCACGTGTATCGTCAGGTTGATCAAGAGTGTAGACTCTACGCGATGAGTTTGGAATGGGGTTTTGTCTCAAACTATTTTGTTGGTTTTGAGATGTAGAAGCGCCAAAATTGTTTTGGCTATTATTGTATTGTCGTTTGCGACAATTTTCAATAGTGTGGCCCGCAAATTTGCAATAGCGGCAGACCACTTCACTTGCATTCACATTCTTGAAATTTTCGGAGCGATAATTTTGTGGGGTTGGAAAATGGTTAGGCCGGCCTTGAAAATCGCGACGAGGTTGGAAATCACGGCGTGTTTGAAAGTCGCGACGACTTTGAAATTCACGACGGGGTGGAAAGTCAGAACGCGGTTGAAAATCGCGACGGGGTGAGAATCTTGGTCTATCAGCGTTATTGATAGGAGATGGTTGCGACCTTTTATAAATGCTAGATAGAATTTTTTCCTCAGCAACTGCAAGATTTACTGCCGAATTTAACGAGTCTGGATCGCGGCATCTAACGACTTGAGATAGTCGTGGTTGAAGACCAGTCATGAAAGTGTGGAGGGCAAGATCCTCCATAGCAGCTACGCGACCAGCTAACTCTGCCTTTCTTCTAGTTGGAATTGAAATATTAATTTCTGTGAGCAGTCTAGCTAGGCAAGTTTCAATTTTAAGAGCAAATTGGTTGACTGATTCTTGAGAATGTTGTTTACATTCTTGCAATTCAGATAAGAGGTGAGTATAATGTTTCTTTTCACCGAATTGTTGTTTTAGAAATTCTACGAAAGGTTCAAATGACTCGAATTCTTTAATACTGCATGTTGTTTCAGCTCTCCCTTCGAGCTGGCTCAGAATATATCTGAATAAGATAGGCTTTTGTGCCTTGTTTGCAAGGTTATATGCGTTTTGGCAATTTGAAATAAAGGGGTTGAGTTTATCTCGGGACCCGTCAAATGGTTTGATAAATTTAAGTAATACATTCAGTTCAACTTTCTCGTCAGTATCAGTGCGAGTTATTGTCCTTGAAACACTGGGGGTGTCAGATCCCGATTCTGTTTTCGATGTCATGTTGAACTAGTATAACTAAACAATAACACACTTTAATGTTAATAAATGTAGGTCTTATCCATACTAAGCTAGCCAGTATATTATAGGTACAGACAGACAGACATATGTATATCAGTTCTCGGAACTGGCACTGTATTTAAAACACAATTTTACACGATATCAAATTACATTAATGACAAAAACTCAGTAAAATATAGTAAAACTTATCAAGATGATGTAGAATGTAGAAACTTGTAAAGAAATAGTTTATTCACGAAACCTGAGTTCTATTTTATATTGAGTTCTTTAAATTTTGATATTTTTTCTTCACGATTCGTTATTATGAAAACGTAACTCACAGGAACGCCGTCAGAAGTATGGGAGTCAGCATCATGACCTTGGTCACTGTCCGAGGGGTGTCCTGGTAGGCACGTCAGGATCGCGACACGGACCACCGTGTCTCAGCAGGAGTTTGCAGGGATAGCAAAGGACTTGCTAGGCCTTTGCATGTAACGCCAAATTCACGAAACACAAAGCAATATACACTTGCTTTCATAAATTATAATATGTGATTCACTTTAATACACTGCACTTGGATATGGAACTTCGAAGACGTATTTGGGTAGGGGATTTTCGTATCCCACCGCTGCCACCAAAATGTTATACGGGATTCAGTGAAAGGCTTTTTAAAAAAAGACTTTTTAAACTTAAACTATATAATATAGAAAATGGAAATAGAATTAATATAATTATGGAATTAGAAAATAGAAAATGAGTCTGTCTTCCGACCCGTACCGACTCTGAGACCCGACTGACTGGATGGCCGTCTTCCATCCAGACCATGAATGATAATATGCTGACGAGAGCAGTCTCGTCAGCCAAACTCTATACATGGACGGGGTATAACAGTACATTCCAAGTTGTTTGCTGATGGTAAGCGTCTGCTGCAGTCTATGAACGTGACCAACGCCTAGGGTAGCGATGCGCGAATGCGAGATGTGTTAACGATCGAAACAATCGGGGTCGTTAAAATGTATATCGAGTCAACCATCGACTCGCCCTGGTGATAAAACAATCGAGAGGATTTTCGATTGTTTTGGTGCAATTTCTGGCATTTTCCCGATGTATCGCGCCGTAATCGATGAGTGGCGACTACACGCGAGTCGGACTCGCTACCATCGATTGCGATTGAAAACAATTTCGATGCATCGAGGTGTTTGAACAATCGAAACAATCGCGATTAACCTCTCACCAGCGCGCATCGCTATTAGAGTGTCACTGTGACAACATTCTGATAGCTTTCATTACTTGAACAGCGACACCACATCCTAATATTATTCGAATTATCGAAGAATCGACTTCAACTATGAATTTGAATAGGTATGTGTACTGTATGAACGCGTATGTATGTATTTATGTGTGATTGTATGTAAGAGCGAGCGTGTTAAGGTGTGGTGACATTAACAACGCGTATGTTTTGCGTGATCTCGATATACTTAATCTGTACGTTGCGCAAATGTCACATATTTGCATATTTCGTAGGACTTGGCGCAAAACGCGTGTGTTACAGACATATTAATGTATCGCCTGTCGCCCGCGGACCTATGGCTGTTTCAATAACGTGAATGTCTTATTCCAGACATTATGAATGCTATTATGCATTCGATAAAGAAGATTTAAAAACTGTAAAATAGAAATAAGGTTATTTAGACCCTTTTAACCTTTAATTCGTATATCAGGATTTTCGGTAAAATTTTCACGACGAAAATTTTTTTTTTTTAATGTTGCTAGATTACATTGCTGTGTCCTAACAGGGTAGTTAGGTATAAGTTAGAAACATTATAATTAAGTTTATATATGTGTGTAAATGTAACTAACTTGTGCAATAAATATATGAATATGAATATGAAAATCCTAATTAGTAATTGATTGAATCATAGTATAAAGACACGCAATTTCTTTTTGCATATAATAATTAATAATTTAATGAAAGTTTTAAAAACATAAACGTTAAAGAATGTTCTAGCAGACCACGTTCGGGCGTAATTTTAGAACGAATTAGAACCGTGTTAGGAGTTTCAGCCGAAGTTTCGTTTTTTGGAGAAAGCAGGTAAGCCTCTTGTATCCATAACCTTACGCTGTTCTTATGTACTGCCTTTAAAACTACAGCTCCACATGCATGAGTAAGTTTTACAGTACAATATTAAGATCTACTTTCAATATGAAATGCAAAATGATCGAGTAGCGATCTGTCAACAGCGTCTAATCTTCTTAGAGCCTAAACACTTAAACACGTACAACTCACGAGCGAGGCGATGTAGGTAGTATGTCAGTTGTAGGCTTTGTGTCGGCCGCATGTGTCATTCATTAAGACTGAGACTCGCTTGAGCCCCAAAAGGTAAGCTGTGACCTACATTGATCATATCGCCTGTTGGTCACTAGTACAACTTGGTATATGGCCTTCTTGTTGGCGAGAAATTGCTTTGTTTTGTGTTAGCACAAATAAGGTGCTATTTCAATAAAAATATACTATCGAATTGAGAACCTCCACCACCTTTTGAAGTCAATTAAAATGGTATGAAAATGAGTAATTTTTTTATTTAGTTAGTAAATGGCCATGTTAAATATATTTGAATAGCTTATTTATTCAATAACAAAAAAAATATAAAATGTTTTTCTTGTCGGAGATTTAACCATTGCTAATTTGCTGTCATTTATAATCGAGATGCTTTATTATTATGTCGAAGGCATGTTATTTCTAGCGGTAAATTTACATACGTTATAAACACTGTCTGTATTGAATTTGAGTAGTCTCATATCATACTTATAGTCTCATATCATACTTAGTATGAGTAAAAATATTTTCGATAAATATACTTAAGTCCCTAATTGTTGCATATTTCTTCATAACTAGCTGACCCGAAAGACGTTGCCCTGTCTTAATTATGAGAATGCAGCACGTATTCTGTCAATTCTATGTCAAACGTCATAAGGTTACATCAAAAAGTTTTTATTGTCCAAAGCGCTAAGGTATCTAACCTTAGCGCTTCTTAAGAAGAAAGAAATAATTTTATAAATTTTCTAATTTTCCACGCATTTTTCTTAGTTTTTTCTTTCATAAAAACCATCTGACAATAACGAACACAACAAAAAAATATTATCGAAATCGATCCAGCCGTTCACGTGTCAAAAAAAAATTCTATCTATTAATTTCATAATTTATTCAAGTGATATTACGATGCTTTGGTAAAGTTCAATCCAACAAAAAAATTCCTACAACTTTAAAGAATAAAAATCTAAACATCCACATACAGTATCCGTGAGGTGAGCAGTCAGACAGCATTTCTATCATAGCATCGGAGTGTATAATGGTCTATTCGACCTCCCGTGCCTCCGAGATAACAGCCGATAGTGATAGGCGATAGCGCATACAATACACGGGGGTGGTACGTTTTGCAACCAATCGTGATCGAACCCCAAGTATAGGTTTTGTTTAACATATTTCAGCGCTGACGAATTCCCTTGCACATTAGTGCAGTTTATTATACTGGCTGTTGCCTGCGACTTCGTTCACGTTATTATACATTGATAATTTTTGCAACATTTTAAATTTTTGCTGCTAATGGTCGTAGCGTGATGTTATAATGCCTTAAAGCTTTCTTCGATAAATTAACCTTGTACATTACTAGCTGTGCCCTGCGGTTTCACTCGCGTAGATTTAATTGTATGGGTGGCCCGCGGACATTAATACCTTTTTAAATCAAAGTAACCGGGTAGGAGTAACTTATCCTTGTAAGAATTAGCTATCTGCCAGTGAAAGTCCCGTAAATTTAGTCCAACCTTTTCAGTACCGTGTGCATATGCATTTAGTGAAAATCTGTTATTTTGGAAGTATAAACAGACACTTCAATTTTATTTATAGATGTAGATGTATATGTACAATGGCATTAGTGTGGAAATGTGTTAATCCGTAATCTTTGGAATTCAAACACAAACTGCCTCTGAATAGTAACTAAAGCACGCTTTTCCACTTTTCAGTTTCAGATTAAATAGTTTACAACATTTTTATGTTTGTTTAAATTAAGTTTTCTTTCAATAAATACTTATAAATATATTTTACAATAAACAGTCTTCATTGCACAACTCCGTAGAATATCGTCGCCATCTCGGTTGAACCTTCAACTGTGATTGTCTGAAAGCAAAAACGGAAGTTTAAAATCTGTGGGGAAAGCGAGGGATCATGGTCATCCCCAGCAAAGGGAAGATCTTCCAGCCAGGCGGGTGTCATGTCTGGGGAACCGCGGCTCCAACTGCTCTATTAAGGATATGGTCTCTCGCAGTTGGTAGGGGGGAGTTACCTCCACTGCTTAACCGGACTATAGGGCGAGACCCAAGGGCCTCCAGCCGAACTTAAATCCAACTGCTCTAGTTGGAAACTTGTTTAAATACATGCGCTTGAAAACTCTTATTGCGCGATTTAGGTTTTCGTCTATTTGTACGCAAACTTTTTGCACCATCTATGAAGCGAGTGGAGAAAGGTTACTACAAAACTACTGCTTTCAAATGAATGAAGCAAGAAAATGTTCTCATCTAAACTAGATGTTAGGATAGCCGTGGTCATTAAGCCACTTTTCATAAAGCTCATTGCTTGCTTTTGTTGGATAGTGCTAGGTAAGTGTCACTTCAGTATGAGGTAGCAATGATATACAATGCATTATTTACCTTAAATTAATTTTCACGAGAAACCAAACTTTCGAATAACGAGTGATTAACCTGATATTTCAATCCCAATCTGAGCTATTTGGATTGAAAAATACGCCATCACACTGACCTTATCCCATACATTGTTGGGGTCGGCACTTGATTCGACTCTATATGGCTGATCACCTAATTTTTATACGAAGGGTCTGCCACCGGACCTTCGTAACATTTTACGAGGAAATTCGTAAAAAAAAATTTGGAATATACAAGCATATTTCAATATAAGTATGGACAAGAACAATGCTCAATAACTTAAAGGCCCTGAAGGTCTGTTATGTCAGAGTGCCCTTTGCCAATACCGAGGTCCGACCACTTCCGACTCGGTGCGGTGACATTTATTATTACGTCATGCTCGGACACCGGATGGATTAAATGTGGAGTGCCCATGATACACTATATAATTAATGTGTAATGTATGAGTGTGTGTGTGTGTGTAAATGTTGGTATGAAATTCGAGTATATTTTTATTAAGAAAGTATTATCTAGTAACGGTTTCATTTGACTCTCTTTATTTGAAAGTGGGTAATCTTAACTGTAGCGATATAATATTAAACTTGTGATAAAATGAACGAGGAGGTTATACTGTCACCGAGTATATTTCAGACAAGCATGGCAATGAGATGCTCACTCTAAAATATAATGAGTAATTGTATAAAATTAACCACAGGAAATTAAGGGGAGCACATGTTTGCAATAGCCGGTAAATTTGTTTCGCCGTTTCTTTTCCTGACAGGTTTCAATTTGGAAATGGTAGAAAATCAACTATATCTTAAATGTGACGTTCGAAGACTCATTGACATCATTTTTAAGTGGCCTTTTTTAAATTTTTTAATTTTGAATTTGGTATTTCTGACTTTAGAGTGCTACACGATACGGTTGAACCAAATGGAAGCGTTAACAGTGAGCTTTAGAGCTATCCAGTAATTGGTGCAGGAATTTCTTCAAACTCTCACCCATTAACCCCCGGAATTTGCATGGATTACGCGGACGAAGTCGCGGATAAAAGCTAGACTTTCAATAAACTGACAATCTCCTTCATTATTCAAAGAGTTTCAAGTAGAAGGGTTTCAAATTAAAATATTCCACCCCTAATGACACACTACATCGATTCATAACAATTAAAAAATATAATGAACACTTACAAAACACCGTACAATTTATTTGTATTTGAGTGACAGGTCAAGTGTTACGAAGAAAATACTTTAAAACCACTTCTTAACTAGAGTTCTATAAACCATGGCGGTGCAAACGGGAATATATTGTAGAGGTGGGAGAGAGAAGTCTGATGTACGTAATTATTTAGTTTAAATTTAAAAGAACCTTAATAATTTTAGTTTCTTTATTTCCTTTAAATACCAACCCTAACAACTGAACAAAACGCGCGTAATAAATTTGACAGCTTTCTTAAAGAACCCAATGCCGTATTTGCATGTAATATACAATTCTCATGATCATAATAATAATGATCTCGGAATTTCGGTTACGGCGGTAATCTCAACGGGGATTAGCCATGTACGCAGGAGATATTATACTCATAACCTAAATAAAATACTACCTTCTAAAGCAGGTGTTTTATGACAAGATGTCGGACTGACTCTCTTGTCGGTGTTTCTTAAAAGCCTGCTTTCTGAACCAGTGGTAAGCTATATAGAAGTGCCTTATCAGGTTTTAAAGTGAAGAAATCCTTCATTTACAGCTTCAAAATCGTCAGTGAAAGAAGCTTACATACATACATATGCTCACGCCTGTATTCCCCGAAGGGGTAGGCAGAGGTGTTGTAATTTTCAACACCCACATTTCACCGAATATGATTAAGTGCCAACGTGACAGAGGGTGAGTCCACCGCCGTCTCAGGCACTATACATTCGTCTTTGAACTATTTCTCAGACATATGCAGGTTTCCTCACGATGTTTTCCTTCACCGTAAAGCACGTGGTGTGAAATCACTGTACATAAGTTTTAGAAAAATTCATAGGTACAGGCCCCGCGGGGATTCGAACGAAGAATCTTAATAATTTAAAAAAATTAAGTTTCTTTAAGTACCAACCCTAATACCAGCGAACAAAACGCGCGTAATAATTTTGATAGCTTTCTTGAAGAAACCAATGCTGTACTTGCATGTTAATACAATGCTCATCGCCTAATTAAAATACTATCTTCTAAAGCAGATATTTTTAGAACAAGACGCCTGACTGAGTTTCTTCTCGGTTTTTCTTAGAAGCCTGCTTTCTGACCAGTGGTAAGCTACGGTAAGTGCCTTATCAGGTTATAAACAGAATAAATTCATCATTTACAGCTTCAAAATCGTCAGTGAAAGAAGCTTCTTTTACCATTTAAAGGCCTAACAAACTTAATCTCTCATACAGGTTAGTTACACGAACAAGGATTACGACGAGACGTATGTGGTCCCCATAAAAGTGGCCACCAACGTCGGGATACACTTCGATCCGATGCAAACAGCATTTTCCCGGTGCGTGCTCATCCATATTAATATTACAAAATGGGAAAAGTATTCCGTAAAGTAAAAATACTTATTTTTACGTTTACAACATTTTGAATAGTCTACTTATGTAGTTGTGGCCGCGACTTTCTCCACGTCGTTATAGCATTAGGCCCTTCTTCAATATTCTGATATTCAACTACACTAATGTTATAAAGGGGAAAGTTTTGATTGTTTTTTTGTTTGTTTGCATTGAATAGGCTCCGACACTACTTGACCGATCTTGAATATTCTTACAGCAATGGAAAGCTACATCATCAGCTAGTAATATAGGCTTTATTTCATCCCTGTACTCCCACCGGAACTGGAACTACGCGGGTGAAACCGCGTGACGTCCGCTAGTATTAAAATAAAACCGATCCACCATTCATTATATCTACTATATTGTACATGTTTTCTTTTGAATTATATCTTAATAAAATCCAGCCGTTGGTGGAACGCGTTCTACTGGTTTGAATTTGTGAACATCTTCGTTTGCATGTGGCTGGAGTTCTTGAGCATGGCTCAAACGGCCAGCGGAGGTTCATTCGAGGATGCTGTCGCTATTTTTCGAATGATGCCATGTTTCGGATACACTTTACTGAGTAAGTCCAGTTTAGTGAGTAAAACCAAACTATATTAATTACCTTCTACGTGACCTGTGATTTCCCCTTTGACAAAAAAAACTTTAAAGAGAGAGATACTAAAGAGGATAATTGATAGCGTGTACTCTCTGAATGAATTAGTCTATTCCGGCTTCAACAAAAGAGCCATTCCGGAAGCTCTGAATTTGAAAGACGACATCCCGTGGACGTCTACTCTTAGGAATAGCGAAGATGGTAGCGACTTGTTTATGCACTTGCTCATTTTCTTCACACCTCACACTCGCGAAGGCATTATTTTATGAACAATGCCTTGGTCTTGTAGGTATGGTAAAATCATTCAAGATGATTTCCCGCCGGCCTGTGTTTGAGAACATTATAACTGAAGTTCGCGGGATGTGGCCAAAGGGTACCGTGTCTAACGAAGAACATGATATCATTAAAAATGCTCTGGCGCAGCTCAATTTTATTGTTAAAGGTAAGTCGAGTAGTAATCTTTTAATATTTCGTAACTCTATATCTTCATCTAAACCTACTATATCTATTTCGAAGTACTTATGGTAAGAGCATGAAAAATAATAGGACCAATTCTGTACAATGATATTTTCTGAAAAATTCAATCGGATCTAAGTTTTAGAATTTTATTTGTGGAAACCAGTGTGGAAACTATATCTTTTGGACTGAAACGTTCTCTTTATCATTAACTATAGATTTCAATAGTCTTATGATTTGATTTAGATCTTAAGGTAATCACATTTGTGGTCAAACCACAAATGGTTTGACCAAAAATGTGATTTGTGAAAACAACAAATTGTTTGATAATTATTATTGCTTTGTTAAATAACTTTGAACTCTTTGTTACTTGCATTTAAGGTTACTATTGGTGCAACAACGCTCTTCTCATCAGCTTCCTCAGCCCACCTTTTCTCATTACTCTGAAACGTTACTTCGGCTACGAGGGGTCGATGAATCTCCATTTCCTCTACTGGCTGCCCTTTGATCCCTTTCAACCGGTCTACTACGAATTGGTTCTGGTATTGCAAACCTGGCATGGTGAGTGGGCATGATACGCAAAGAAATTTGATTGTTACTCATCCTTATATCTATGCCCAAGGGGCCCTATCGCTTGGGCCGGTGGCCCGTGTTGTTCGTTTTTATCGCAGACTCAAGTAAAGTATCATACTATCCCGATATTAGATTGGTTTTACATGACACACATGTTTTCATTCTAAATTCTTAAAAATGGTCTGGAAAAATACGAACACGAGGCGGGAGTCGAACCCACGACCTCTGCAAACCGTGCAGTTGCTCTTCCAACTAGGCTCCCTTGTTTTTGCGGTTTTGCGGCTGCCTTGCGCAATCTGCCTTTACCTTTGATCTAGTATTTTTATTTTCTCGAAGCTTTTTATTGTATATCCAATGAGAAGTAAATGTTATCCAGCTCTAGTAGTGGTGTGGTGCAACATATGCGGCGACGTATTGTTCTGCGTGTTCCTGAGTCACATCACCACTCAGCTGGACCTACTCTCGGCTCGCATCCGCAGGTTGATCCACGTGCCCATTGATAACCAGCTGTTGAAGGACTACCCTTTGGGTAAGGTTTGACTTCTTAACGTGTTTACTACTACTATAAAAATATTCGTGATAAACATGCGAGAATATTATCATCATTGTCTGCCATTTCCTTTTGTACAGCCGTCATATCTATATTCTCACCTGTTTAGCTAAATCATCTTTTACACAAGAGTTAAATAGCTATTTGGCTTTCGTGTTGGATAAAACCATATATTGTGTTGTAGGTAATTACTATGAAAATAATGTTAGAGGGGAAGGCATTATCCAACACATTGATGACGACCAAACAGAAAAGGAGCACGAGAGAAAATTGGGTGAGATCATAGCTAGACACCATGCCTTGATTAGGTAAGTAATGAAAGTATAAGAGTTTTGTCATGCTCAGTCCCAACAAAGTGATGATGTTCCTGGCAGGTTGGGGTATCATGCCTGGGAAACCGCTACTCCAACGATTCTAGTTAAAGCTGATAACTTCTAAAGCGCAATTTAGAATGTCGACTAATTGTTTACAAGTTTGCGATATCGTGAGGTCTTGTCATATGCGAATAGACAGAGTAGTGAGGAAACGTTGCTACAAGTGAAACAACGCCTTATGAGTTTGATATCCAATGAGTGTTTTGGAATAGCCAGTCAACAGATGACTCCTGAACCGCTATGATCACAAAAAAGTATGTTTTGCAGATGTCGTGGGTTCGAGTCCTGCCTCGTGGTTTCCGAACCATTTTAAGAATGTATTGTAAAGTTCGCAATATTTACAGATTGTCCACAGACGTAGAGCATATGTTCAGTTTCGCTCTATTCTTCAATTTCATCAATAGCTCCATCATCATTTGCTTTTGTGGTTTTTGTTGTGTCGTAAGTATACTGTATTTATATTATCATCTTATTGAATAACGTAGACGTACCCGGAGATATATTGAACATTGACCACAGAAAGGAGACGGCTAATCTCGGCTTCGTGGTGCGTTTTTTCGTTATATCTATCGCACACTACACTAATTGACGAAAATTACTGACTGATGTCAAATAGACGAAGATGTACTCCAAGTACAGGAGCTGTCACTAGTTATGAGTGCTCAGCCAAAAGAAAAAGGGTCGCATCAAGCCTCTAAAATATTGGCCTTATAAAATGACTACTACCCATTCAAGGTTAGCAGTCACAACTCATGATGGCACCTCTATAAAATAGGTTTGTCTTTCAAACGTCGTCGCTTGACCATGTGTTGCAGTGTGGCGCAAAATGTGTTGATCCGCACTCTTTGGCGTTCAACCACAACCCGCCTCCAAAAAAGTATCAACACATTTTGAGCTACTTTAAAGCGCAAGGACAGGTGACGACATTTTAACCTTTCAGAACTTATGCTTAGGGCACAGTAGTGTTGTCCTTTCTAATGTCAATGTGTAATATATATCGCCGGGTTATTGTACTTTGGAAATATAAAGGGATATTGTTGTTTTAGATTGTCGAGAAGTGGAATGAGATTGCTTACAAATCCTTTCTGTTGACTGCATTATCTCAAACTTCGCTTCTTTGTTTGTACGGACAGAAACTTATTGATTCTGTAAGTTTCCACTTTGATTTACATTTATTGCATGTATTATAATTTTTTGTTGTACTTATACAAGATCATGTTATGGTATTTTCTCACCTTCCCAATTTTTATAAAGACAACCATAGCCTTCGTTAAAAGATTAGAAGCGTCTTTCTACACTTCCTTGGTAATGTACTGTATTTTTATTCCATCGTTCGGGGATGGCAATATATAAAATTTGAATTCCAGAATAACTTTCATTTTCAAACTCTCTTCTAAGCTTCTCATGTAAGACCAGTCGATCTCACGAATTCAAACTAGCTATTTCGTATTATTTTGCAGAGTGTCGGGGTGGCTGAAGCATTGTACAGTGGAGGTTGGTACAAAGCATCCAAAAAATTAAGGATATCTATATTTATCATGATACTAAGGTAAACTACCATTAATTTAATTCAACACAATTTACACAGGTTTTTGTTAATCAATCTTCTTCTTTTTTAATATTTCGTTTTAGGTCCCAGAAACCAGTTCACATCACCACTTATGGATTTTCTGTAATTTCTTTGGCCAGTTACACTATGGTTGGTATAATTGCTCTTTTTGAATTAACGTTCGATTCGTTTGAATTAATCTGCTTAATTTATAAAAATATCTAATTGTTTTTGTTTCAGATCATCAAGACTGCATGGTCTTATTTCACTCTGCTATTGAATACATACAATTAGTAATATAATACACGGGATATGTAGAACTTCTATAAGTGAAGATGTATAGCTTATCTGACTTAAGAATGTAGTTAAAAAATAAAGTACAAAATGCAAAACTACACTCAAATGTTTGAATGAATTCGGATTTAGGTCATCGACCTGAAAAGTGTATAAAATACCCAAATATTTTATGATGAAAATTTTTTTTTTAATATCATGCTATGTTACCTTTTCAATAAAGTGATAATATTCCAGTTTGCTTGGAAGGTAATAATAATATGGATGATTTATTATGACATTGCGTCCGCAGCTTTGCCTAAGTAGCAGTTAGATTTCACATACAAACTTTAACCCCTATTTAACCCCCTGAGGGAACATTTCAGAAAACTCTTTCATAGTGTATGAACCACCTTACTAAAAATACACCTTCCAAATTTCAAGTTACTAAGATTAGCGGCTTATGCTGTGCATATGTTCGATGAAAAATTTTTTTTTTTCGTTGTTTTTTTTTTGGATAGGCCAAAGGATGAGTAAAATTGGTGGATGGCAAGTGCGCAACTAGTAGGTTAGTGACAGAAAAGCATCTTACCATTTTTGCGTCGTTTGTTCCAAATTCTCGTCTAAAACAACATATCTTGCCGTCTGGCTGTTTGATCATTTGTCTCAGCACGTTGTCATTTTCCAATGTGAAAGTCATCGATATCTGAAAGCAATTTTGAGATATGGGAGATATTTTCCGTTATGGATACACCAACCGCCACGGGGGCAGCGGAAGGGTTACGTCGGACTCGCACCGACTAAACTCCACGGTGTTCCTCCTGGTCGCTAAATGGGGGGCGCTATTACACAATGGGAGGGTACGTCGGAGCACAAACAAGCAGGGAGAGGGGGGGGGGGGGGTGTTCTAGAGTCCTGGGTGAAGAGGTCAGCCGACGGTGTAAACAGTCGCCAAAGTGGAGTTAAATATACCTAGATATTCTATCTATAACATATGTGTGTGATTTCTGAGATGGGTAAACTGTTCTGTCAGTTGTCAGATGAAAAGAGCAATTAATGTTAAACTAAGAATAGCTTAAAAAATAAACAGCTCATGAATTGCAAGGTATTCAGGGATAAAAATCTCTCATTTCCTTGTTATACCTTTGGTAGATCTTATGGGATATTGCTTACCTTTGATCCATCCCGTTTCTCCATATGATGTTCCTGTCCAAGTCTGAAGTTGAAGGTCAAGTGTTGGTCTCTGGTCTGGAGCCAGTAGTTGAAGGTATTCTCGTTTATCCTCGTGAAGCAGAACACTGGAGGGTACTTCTTCATCGTTTGGATGAAGGGGTCTATAAAAAGCAAACGTATTGAGACGTTATTCATATTATATTTACAGCTGTGCCCTACGGTTTCAGCCGCGTGGACATAATTTAATGAGTGCCTATGTTAAATTGAATTATCCTAAGGTAGGTACTCCTTGTAACACAAACTATATTCCAGTAAAAGTATTAAAAATACAGTCCAGCCATTTCAGAGACCAGCAGGAACCAACAGATTGGTTTGTTTCTAACAGAAAAGTCAGAAACCACAGTATACTTCCATGAAAATCTATAAACGTTTTACAACCGAAGTCTTTACTTCTGTTGTTGTGGTCTTTACCTCAAGTATAGGATTTGACACGTTAAAACACCGTCACCAGACCTTGCATTTACAATATACACAATACATTTACCTACACTTGGGGTTTTAGGGTTACTGAAGTCTGGTGACGCGTAGGTGAAGTCACCTGCCGTAATGAAGGTTGCTACAGTAATAGGCACTAACTAGGGAAAACCAAACTAGTGTGAATTTCGTGAAATATTGCAAAATTATTCAAAAAAGTAGGGCAATACTAAGTACAGGGGCCCAACCATGAGTTCTTATTGCAATGATAGTTCAGCTGTGCGTGTGTGTGACACATATATATCTACACGACATATACATCAGTTTCGCAATATGAGTATTTCTATCATGACAATAAGAGCTCATGGTAGGGGCCCAGGTGGTAACAATACTTGAAAGATGAATGATACTTACGTTTGTTTTCAATATTTTTTTCTTTTTTCTTAAAGATCGGGGTTGATTACATTTCACGATAAGCATGATTCAAGCTTCGTGTTTCAATGTATATCATTACACTAGCTTGTCCCCGCGTCTTCATCCGCGTGAAATATTTACATTAGGCTAACGCTTACTTACCCGCGATTAGTCTTAGCGTGATACCTCGACAAATGGGCAATTGAACCCTGATCAACTTGTCAAATCGGACCTTTCATGGAATTAGCGCGGTTAAGCAAACTCTTCAGATTTGTATATTAAGTACGTGTAAGTATAGATACATATTGAGAGGCTATTAATAGTTGGAAGAAGACGAACTAAAGAAAAAAATAAAGACGAATTGATGAACTCCTAGTTTTTTGAAGTCGGTTAAAAATAGGTAATATTATTGGGTGCCTTCACAAAATATTATGCAAAATAACACTCACCTGAGCATTGGGCAATTTTTCCAACATTTTCATACCCCGTCCTTCTGAACTTTTTACCAGAAAACGACATTGTTATTTATGTCAACTAAACATTGAATAATATTATTTATCACCGATCGTGGAGCGCGGGACTGAACACCGCGAGTACTCATAATATTTTCGCATCGGAGTATTGATAAGATTTTGTGGAAAACGTCGTATCATTCCCATATCTAAAGCTAACGATGACGATAATTATTATGACATATTGCCGACGCACGCTCGAGTTCAAGAGCCTTGGTTTATTTACAATTTTTTTCATTTATTTGTGTATTTTAATCCTAATTTGTGATTTACTTAGGTATAATTTTTTTGTTCAATCCTACATTTAGGATAATAGTCTAATCGTTATGTTACGTGTTATATCAAGTAATGGCCTTTATCGTTTTGTGTTTATTATTACATACCGACGTGATAAGTGACGTTAGTACTGTGGCGAGCGACCCCCGACTTGGGGTCCCTCGTCTCCGGGATCGATACTATTTTTCTAATAAAATAAAACTAATGAACTGTTTTTTTCACTTTATATTCTTTTTTGCTTCCATTCTAGTTCTTTTTCTCTGACAGACAACTACTATTCTTTTCTTATTTCGAATTCTTTTTTATATTTTTTAAATCTATTTCATGAAGATTAAGTCTTAACCAAAAAAGGCTTTAATCAGCTTGTAAGGCTGAGGCCTTACAGTACTACGTGAAATTGCCACGTTTGTAGGGTTATTCGATGATTCGCACCAATTATATGGGCACGAAACGTGCGAATCAACAACTTTATAAAATACTAGCTGTGCCCCATGGTTTCATCCACGTAGGTTTAGTTTCGTGAGCTATGATGTATATATAATGGTCTCCTACCGAATTTCGGTTATGGCGGCTAATTTCAACGAGGATTAGCCGACTGCGCGGGAGATATTATAGTGCACAAGTGTATGCGCAAACACAGGTGCACTCTTTATTCCCTCACTCTCATAGTCCGATGGGAGGTAATCCGACACGACCGGAGAGTGATCAGGCGTAGGACTAACGGCTTAACGTGCTTTCCGAGGCACTGAGTGTAAACACCGCCAGCTTCCAAACTCTGGGCATTTATTGAGAATTTCTTGATAGTAAAACCCAATTTTTGACCCGGGACCCGAGACCCCAAGATTGGCAGGCAAACTTGCTAACCACTAGACCAACGAGGCAGTAGTAATGATGTATATACTGAGATCGACTGTACTTCTTAACCTTGTAACTAAGAATAAAAAAGAATGCTCCAGTTAAATAGTTACACAAGGGAGTTTAGCTGCCTCTCCTCATCTGCATCGAGGCTCAGACGGATTAAAATATAATGTTACATTGTAAAGATTTAAAACTCGTTCTTAGTCAGGTGTATGTCTGCATTAAATAAATACATACAGAAGGCTAGCTCTCTTCATTTAGCTGCAACAGCCGCACGCACACTTAAACGAATTTTATGAAAGCTTAGACGTAAAGTTAGCAAGGGAATAAGTCTGATTTGATCCGAGATCTATCTATAGTTTTATGTTAAACGGTAATGCTTAAATCAAAATATAAAATGTACTGTTTTTATGTGTTTTTGTTTTCTTAGTGTAAACATATTAATATTTATTTGTCAAATAGCACAATTAACTTTTTATTACAAAGAGTACCTAAAAATGATTTTATTATTAGATTTATGAAAATTGTATGTACTTACCAGGTGCACTATGCTTTCGATCTCCGTTTAAACAGTAGCGTCATAGAGACATGCAAGCCTTCGCGATCAATATGGGAAGTAGTCCTTGTGCTATGTTTTTATTTTGTGATGTCTGTGTGTCCCGTCATTGCGGAACACGTATCTGGCACGTTACATAACGTTATCAGGTGTATTTGTGTCAGTGTGCACGCGGACTTATGTTGTATTGATAATAAAAACTTTACACTACACATTACGGAGTTTCTGTGTCCATTTCGCTCTTGATCTGTATTCAAGGTAGGTCAATGTTGTCATTTGTTGGAATACACATGTTTCAAGTTATTAAGTAGGTATTTTTCATTAAAACTCTTTATAATGCCCGTCCGAATCAAGCCATAGTGCTCTCGGGGTTTGAGCAAATGCCTGTTAAGAAAGCGACGCAAGTACGAATCCCAGCGGGGCCTGTACCAATGAGATTTTCTAAAAACTTATGTACAATGATTTCCCACCACGTTCTTTACGGTGAAGGAAAACGTCGTGAGGGAACCTGGATATGTCTGAGAACTAATTCGAAGACGTATGTATAGTGCCTGATATGGCGATACACTCATCTGTCACGTTCGAACTTAATCATCTTCAATACCTCTGCCTACCCCTTCGAGGAATACAGACGTGAGCATGTGTGTGTATGTTAAAACAGCTGATCTCTCTAATTTGTCGTTTTTAGCAGCTAATAAAGCAGCTAAAAGTAATCAAAAATATAATTGTAAGGAAACCATCTTGATTGTCTTCAGAAATCGTCTATCGCCAGGTCATTTATTAGTAAATTTTGTAATAATAGAACAAACTAACAATCCCAAAATTCTCACCTCCAAAACTATGATGTACGATTATTAATTACAGATCTTACCAGCTTTTAGCCGATAATAACTGTGCCCCTATTCACTTAAATAAACGATCGAAATATCGTTAAACGATTGTAGCCGTTCGAATGAAATCCTCTCCCAATGTGGTATTCACGTGATCCGAAATCGTAGTTAGATAGGACTGCAACTCAATAGGACATATTCGACGACTGTGGGCCTATCCGCTTTCTTTGACGAAGCTTCGGCCAAAAGTTCGTAAAGTTCCTAACACGGTACGGTTCTTATTCGTTCTAAAATAACGCCCGAACATGATCCGTTAGAAAATTATTAATTTATATTATATAATAGCTGTACCCCGCGGTTTCACCCGCGTAGATTTAGTTTCATCCTTATTGTCGCGGAACCCTAATATTTTTAAGAAGTAGCCTAAGTTACTCCTTGAAACATCACCTACCTGCCAGTGACAGTCCCGTTAAAATCGGTCCAGCCGTTTCGGAGATTACTCGGAACAAACAGACAGGCAGACAGACAGACGGACAGACAGAGAAAAAATTTAAAACTTGGTGTTTTAGTGTCAGTAGCATGTATACTTTCATATGCATTTAGTGAAAAGCTGTAATTTGGAATTACAAACAAACACTTCAATTTTATTTATATGTATAGATAATTTAATTATCAAAGAACTAAAAATTTTGTTCGATAGAAACAAAGCGATACTGAAACTGCATTTGATTTTCGTTCATTTTCGGAGAAAGATAGTAGACCTCCTGAGCTATACCGTTTTTTCTTTGATATAATACGGAAACACTGTCAACGCCTAGGTGCTGAGTTCCTTGCCGGTATTTCTCATAAGGCTAGTTTCTGAACCGGTGGTAAATTTTCGACAAAAGTGCCTCAACAGGGCAAACCGAATAAAATAAAAAATTACATTTTCAGAACACTACGACATCGTTACGGTTTGCATTATGTGAATAGCTACGAGCTATGATACAATTGGCCCCCTCTATTGTTACAACAATTATACCGTATAAGTCGGCACCTCGCTCGCCATATGCCAAGGATTATGATCTATGGGATCGCGGAACTAGCACCGGAAGATATTCAACTATATGATAACATCATACATCCATAATACCATTATACCGGACTAGCGGACGTCACGCGGTTTCACCCGCGTAGTTCCCGTTCCCGTGGGAGTACGGAGATGAAATATAGCCTATGTAACTCGCTGATGATGTAACTATTCATTGTTGAAAGAATTTTCAAGATCGGTCAAGCAGTTTCGGAGCCTATTCAATGCAAACAAACAAACAAAAAAACAATCAAATCTTTCCTATTTATAATATTGGTGTAGATGAGTAAACTAGCAAATGTTACAGACCCCTCAACCCAAACCCAAAAACTCTATCTCAGTGTATTTACACTTCACTACAAACACACAATCCAAATTTCAGGATTCTAGGACTAGCGGATTAAGCTATGCGCTGAATTCAGCCTGTTATGACTTTGAATTTTACATGTATAATGGATAATAATTTCTACACTTCATAACATACGTTTATATTCCAAAAATCCAATTAAGTTGAGTAAAGACAGCAGTAGGTCTAAAACGGCCACTTTGGGAGAATCATAATGTGATCCGAATATGATTCAGGAATGATTCATATTTCGCAATTCACCTGTTTGACACTTTCCTATGAAGATTTATAAAATGGTCCACCAAATTTGAATTGCTTTTGTGACAAATAGCAGAACCATAAAAAGTTACTTAGGGACTAACATCTACAATTATTGAAATCATTCGTGAATCATAAATATGAATTGCACGTAAGTGTCAATTTTGTCATTTCGGTGATGAATCATATTCGGATCACATTATGATTCTCCGAAAGTGGCCTTTTTAGACCTACAGGGCTAAATTATCTATTGACATTCAAAGTTTTATGTGCAAGTTTGTGTTCGGGTATGAATTGTATCTACCTAAATAATACCGACAAATTAGATCGTGCAAAGTGTTATAGATAAACCGGTTTTCACTTTAAATGCTACGTTACAGTTTAAAGTTCAGGCCTGAATACGTTTTTATATTCGTTATATATTTTCGGCAATTAACTCACATCACTTTTAATACCTGAACTCGCTTGTGTGTGTGATTTCATGATAATATTCAAGCCTTGAGTGTCTGGATTTTAGTTTTGTAATTCCACATATGTCACAATGCATGCCTTAGGTCTTGTTTAGAGATATTTGTTTATATCGATTATTCAAATGCGACAAAAAGCGACGTCTGAATAGCAATGTCTATAGTGAGTAGCGTTCAAATGGCATACATGACAGGCGGCATGCGAGCGACAAATGAAATGTACCGTGCGTAATGTTGGGTTGGTAAGGTCTCGCAGTGAGCGCTCGGCCTTGCTCGCCAGCCCCACAGGGCGGGGGCGCCTATGACTGCGACCGGCGGACGTGCATGCGCCACTCGTACTTCGCCAACGATACGACCAACGCGCTTCCAAGTACAAAAATTCAAATAAAGTCCCGCGTTCGGAATGACCGTTTGATTCTGAACAAGACAATGTGGGGTTGGTTTGTTTGCGTCGCAGCGGCGGCGGTGTTGTCCGTCGCGGAGGGCGCGGGCGCCGGCGCCGCTCGGCTCGTGTGTTACGTGGAGGGCGCGCGCGCCGGAGGGTTCGCGGAGTGCACGCACCTGGTCTACACTGGCGACCTGAGAGGAGACAAACTCGAAACTCTACTCAAGGACTACAGGAAGAATAACCCCCGATTGAAGATCATTTTGAGAGTCGCCGACGTTGATAAGGTAAGCTTTACGTTTTGTGGGTAGTTTTACATTTTCGAAGTACCCTCAATAATGATTTTTCGGCTGAAAAAACATTTTATTCGTCTACTTATATTGCTGATAGCCAAGCTTGGGAATGAGTTGCTCACTCTTCAATTAAACCGTGTTAACACAATCCAAGGTAAAAAAGAATCCATGTAAAAAAAAAATCGGGGAGTTTGTTTCGCCGTTTCTTCTCCCGACAGGCTTAAATTAAGAAACGGTAGTAAATTAACCTAAGTTAGCCTAAAATTACTTTCAATAAGTGTTCCAAGTGTCCTTTTATGTAATTTTTTTTAAATTTTGAATTCGTTTATATAGGCCAGTAAGTCAATAGTTCCGCAATATAAGCACGTGGTCTGAAAATTCATGACGAGATCTCGGTCATAGTTACATAAGTTAATTACGCTCAAACAGCTAAGACAAGAACTTCCGTACGTTTCCGTCCATATTAATGAGCTCAGTTAAACGTTTTCCATTTCATTGTACCCGATGAATAGGTAACATATGTGTGGTTAAGAAAGTTGAGTAAAACCAGCGCTAAATAGACTGTTACGACGACATGCTAATTACTATTTGTAACAGAGAATTTACCACGGACTAAGAGATCGTATATTTAATAAAAAAAACAAATTACGATCGAATTATAGATCTTATGCAATTTAAAGAAAAAAGCGGTTTCACTCGCGAAGATTAAATTTCATGTGTGGCCCGCGGATCCCTAATGATTATTGAATAAAAGTAACCTAGAAGTTACTCTTTGTAACATTAGCTATCTGCCAGTGAAAGTCCCTTTAAAATCCGTCCAGCCGTTTCGGAGATTAGTCAGAACAAACAGATAGACAGACAGATCTCCCGGCATCGGTACCGTCTAAACTTTCATGTGAATTTAGTGAAATGCTGTTATTTTGGAATTACAAACAGCCACTTGAATTTTATTTATCTGTATGTATATATGTATAGATAACCATAGGAATAAGTTCCAATTTTGAAATTGCGACCCGTTTTTTAAATGGCGTTTTTTACCTATCAGCAGATTGCATAGACAAAAGTAAGTTTCTGACATACCTAAGTGTGCCGGTAAGGATTTATGCAAAATTATGACACTGGCAGGAAAATCTCGCCCACGTATTTTCCGGTGTAATTGATGAAGTTGTTCGGTTACTCATACAGTTCCCACGGTTGGCAACATTACGCATACATTATACAAGTATTGAATATCGCTTGGACATCAACATATTGAAGATCATTGTCACAGTGTATATATGAGCTTGCTGCAAGCAGTATCACAGTACGGAATCTAGGAACAAATCGATTATAAGCGACACCCTGTATGTCTTTGTAGCGGTAATGAACCTCTTTCGATTAAAATGTTTTTTATTCATTATAGATTTTTTATTCAATAAAAACTTAATTATATATACAAGGAACAGTACTTAAAACTAATTAAAGGTAGAAAACTTGTCCCAAGTCGGTGTCTCTCGGGATCGGGATTTATTTATATTAAATTCGAATATTGTTAAAAAGTGATTTGACATAATATGTCAGAATAGCTGGAAAGAAAATATTTTAATGTTTTTTGGTTGAAAATAAAAGAGTAATAAGTAAATACGAAAATAATGCGGACCCAATTATAGTAGCATATTTAATTACTATATCTTGTATGTCAGCAAGGAGTGTCACGTGACGTAAGTGTTTTACAGTTAAAAATTATTGACAGTAAATAAAGGAGTATATTTTAAAGACTTGAATAGTATTTCCGAACTATCTCGTTCGATGTATAAAACATTATATTTAAAAAAAAATCTAGTTGCTATACTGCTTACTAAGCTTATAAGTACTGTGTCATTGTCATGTTTTTTGTTGGGCGTGGAACATGTCAAAGCAAAATTGAATTACGATTGTATCTTAATCCTTCTTACGGCGAGCTTCATGAAGCATTGTTGTATTTCGTATCTGTTGTTTGAAAATGTAAGACTACCGGTTATTCTCTGAAGGCTAACTTAGTTCCAACAGCAAATTACCTTTTATTAATTAGCTAAAGCTCTATAAAGGTAATTTTCATTTGTACAGTGAATTACGTTTGGTTTAGTTGGATTTACTCTAAACTTTATTGTATCGGCTTCCTAACCCTTTCACAAAATATGCACAATAATAAATACGTAATATCTTTATTATTCTCTTGTACATACAAAACGAGATTTGCAATTTCTAGTCCAAAAATCAGAAATAGCGGTATCTGAACTTTATTTATATTTAGCAATTAACAAGAATTATTGTAATACAATTGATAGTAAATCATAAACAAAAAGAAAAAAGAATTCAGATTTGAATCTACGGGAATAGTGCCCTGCAAGTGAACCTCTCACCGAAGTAGAAACTCCTTTAAAAGGACTTTCGCCTTTGGGCCCAATAGCTCTTAATTCAAACGATATAATTTAGTAGTATTATCTGTATTAAATATTCGTTTATCCAATAAAAAAAAAAAATTGGTTTTACGTTGACATGATAAAGAAATCGCGAACACTTTACTCTTTCATAAGGGCATAGTACGTACTTAAATTCGCAGAAATTCTTCAGCAACCGACTTATTCTGCTGTCATGATGTCACGTAAGTTGACATGCGCTTGCGCAATAAGTAAAAATGCAGGCTTTTGTGGAGTTAAGTAGCGCACTGGCACTCCCATTTCACATTAAAAGTGACACGGCTTGCACTGTTGACCTCCATTATGATACATATAAGTAAATACTTCAGTTTGCTACTTTTCAAAGGCTGACCTTTTTAATGATGGCAGTCCGGTGCCTTTAATGGGGGTCCTATTGAACTATGGTACTATGAGACGCAAACTCCATTAGTTATTCTCATCCCACGATTAAACAAACTGACGTCACGATAAGAGCTGTCAAGTGCTGTCATATTGAAACATGACATATATTTTTTTCACTGCAAAGCTACCTATGCAATACGGTTGAGAATTTAAGTAGCAGGCTTTTGTTTGTATTTTTTTGTTCTAATTACGTTATTTTATTGTATGTCACGAGAGTGGCAGTTTTTAAATAATCGTAATTATATTGGTAATTATTTTTGTAAAGATAACAGAAAGTAATAAAACGGCGTGAATATATTGTTACTCTGTGGTTATAGCTAACCAAACAGCCCAACTTTTTTAACAAGGTATTCTTGGTTTTTGGTTGGCTTCGAAAATTATGGCACATCATTAAAAGCAACTAAGTACATCATATTATCTTAGCTTAAAGATTCTAGTCAATCCGATACAATCGAGATTCAATATAAGAGGAATGATCCTAGTTGGTGTCAGGAAATCGGAAGCACATGGTTGTGTAAGATGTGAAACCTTATCTGGTCTGTGGTGAGGTGTGAACGCAGGATGCATAGGCATACCTTACATTACCGAGTGCAGCCATGCGCGTGCGGCGGGTGGACTATACGTTATGTTATGTACGAAGTTCAGTGGATACTTTGATTATTTACAGATAAATGAAAAGGTTTATATAAAACTAGCTGTGCTCCGTGGTTTCAACTGCGTAGATTTTAATTTCATGGTTTCCCGCGGATCCCTAATGTGTTAAAAATATCTAGGTAGCCTAAGTTACTCCTTGTAATATTAGCTATCTGCCAGTGAAAGTCCCGTTAAAATCCGTCCAGCCGTTTTGGAGATTACCCGGAACAAACATACAGACAGACAGAGAAAAATTTAAAGATTGGTTTTTCTATGTCAGTACCGTGTATACTTTCATATGCATTATGCATGTAGTGAAAAACTGTTATTTTGCAGTTACAAACAGACACTTCAATTTTATTTATCTGTATAGATAAAAATATATAATTCCCATATAACCTTCTTAGGGGTGGAATTTCGGAACACCTTTCATAGTGTATACTAGCTGTGCTCCGCGGTTTCACCCGCGTAGATTTAGTATTAGTATCATCCTTATTTTTGCGGAACCCTAATGTTTTTAATAAATAAAAGTAGCCTAAGTTACTCCTTGAAACATCAGCTACCTGCCAGTGAAAGTCCCGTAAAAATCGGTCCAGCCGTTTCGAAGATTACCCGGAATAAACAGACAGACAGACGGACAGACAGACAGACAGAGAAAAAAATTTACAACTTGGTTTTTCGGTGTTAGTAGCGTGTATACTTTCATATTCATTTAGTGAAAAGCTGTTATTTTGGAATTACAAACAGACACTTCAATTTTATTTATCTGTATAGATTCAGAGCGTATTAAAAAGTCTTGAGCTTTGACGTTCCATTTTTGTACCGTAAAATGAAACGTCAAAGCTAAAAAGTTTCTTAATACTATTTTGCCCCCCTTTTCCCTTAAATGGATTCGTGATATTATAATACGCAGGTATCGCTGGGCGCAGTCAGATCAGAAGACATTCTGACATTTGTCACATTTTGTTAACAAACCGGTATTTGATAATGAAGTAATCATTTCAGATTATTCCCATTCGTGTGATACGTAACATTTCACATATAAAGGTCGCTCTACAAGTCTTCAATCAATCGGAAATAATTTTAAGGTCGAATTATAACCTAGTTATTCGCTAATTACAGAGGTGAATTAATTTATTAGTTGTTTGTAAGGACGTGGTTTGGTTATTCGATATATTGTTTATTCAATTAGTTCAATGCAGTTGCATTTGCAATTACTAGGAAGTTGTTTGTTGGGTTAAAAGTTTGACAATATTATGTAAATTGATTTTGAAGTGTTTGTTTGTAAATCCAATATAACTTTAAGCTTTTCACTAAATCCATATTATGACATGCGGTCTCAAAATATTTTTTTTTTTTTTAATTTTCTCTGTCTGTCTGCTTGTTCCAACTAATCTCAGGAACGGCTGATTTTAGCGGGACTTTCACTGGCAGATAGCTAATTTTATTAATTAAAAAAAGTTACAAGGAGTGACATAGGCTATTTTTATTTAAAAAACATTAAGGTTTCGTGGGTCACCTATGAAATTAGAAGCATTTATTTCCCAAATATTACTTATCTTATATTATTCGTTATTGCCCCACGCTCTATACACTCGTAAATAGAAAAGCTATTAAGTACGTACTTATTTTTTTTAGCACTAGTAATTTACTTTTTAGTAATTAAGACAGGTAATTGTTTTGTTCATATAATAATCGGTTACTCAGAACTAAATACGGATACAAACAATATCTTATTATATCAACTAAGCTATCAAATTATATTTAAAAAAAAGAACGATCATAGAGCACTTTTTTCTTTTTCTAATTGCACAACGCGAATGTTACCAGTAATCTGGTACGAAGGTATTATCTATTATATCATTGGAGTTAGCTCTAAATAATACGTAGTCGTAACTCCTTTCATCGGCTGGTCACTTTCGCTTTGAGATAAGGATCTTGTATCTCTATGGTGGTGTTGGAACTGTAAATAGCATTAGTTTTATCGATATCTTTTAAAAATGCACGATTGTAGGTTATGGTACAGTCAGTGTCAAAAATAGACCAACCATAGCAAACGTTGTTTTTCCATTTTCATTATATTTTTTTATATCTGCATACTTAATTTCTCAACAAAAGTAACCTTCCAAACCCGATAGTAACATTTATAATCCTGTATTATGTATTTTCGTGTTCTTAAGATGTGAAAGTAATTTGTAAGAAGTCGAATTAAATAAAGATATTTTGATTTTTTTATTATATTGTTATGTTTGTACAAGATTCCAGCCGAGCTGGTGGTCAGTTCTCGACTTAATGAACACAGTTATGTACGCCCCATGGTGGGGCTCAAAACTCGGCTTAGGGCGTTGCTGGTGCGTAAGCTAGGGAGCTGGGGGCCTACTCGCTTTCTCCGAAAAACGAAGCTTCGGCCGAAATTTCGCAAAGTTCCTACCACGGTTATTATTTGTTCTAAAATTACGTCCGAACGTGGTCCGCCAGAAAATTATTTGATGTTTATATTTTCTAAACCAACTTTAATTAAATTATTAGACGAAGAAAAATTTGAGTATGATAAAAACAAAGCGATAATGAAACTACGTTTAATTTTCGTTCGTTCACGAAGTTTCGTTTTCGGAGAAAGAGAGTAGACCCCCAGGGGTGGTCTTTATACAAGGGACTAAACTATATACATCATTTTCATGTTCTTACTATTCACCAAAATTCATACTACACGAAACTAGGCCTCATAATTAATACGTCGCTGAATTTTGTTTAGAAAACCTGTCCTTTACGGAAAAACTATTACCATATGTTGAGTAATGAACAACATATGTATAAATATGGAAAAAATATAAAATATATCTTACTACATCCGTATATTAGCATACGGCCGCAAGTGGGCGTCCCGTCTCAATGTCGGCGGTAATTGCCAACCCGCCTTCGTCAAGCAGTCCAGTTTGGAACATGTCACCTTAATTATTATAAATGTAATATTGTAACATGACATCATACTTCGTAATTGTACATGTATTACTTGGAGCGGCCTTTGACATTTATGTTTTGTAAACTTGATTTAGTTGCGTTATTGCAAACATAAAATATATGTTTCTGGGTAGTGGTGTAAAATTTTGGGTAGTGGTGTAAAGATTTGGGTGGCACTGTAAACTTTTTTATATGCATATGCAGTTTAGATAGTTTTGGAGTTATACCGTATCAAAAATTTCGCCACGATTTCCTGGCTTCGGCTTACTCATAACGACATCTTATAATGTGTCATATCTATATCGTTTAAACATTTTAAACAAACATCAAGTACATAAACCATATTCATATTCCGACAGACATCTGTTATATTAATTTGCGCAAAAAAAACAACATGATTTTTACTACCCAAATTATTATAAAACATGTGATGTCGATTAACTTTGCTACCTATGAAGCGCCGTAAAAAATCTTTAGTCCAAATAAAGGTGTCCAATATAATATTTTCAATAGTGGGCGCCCTGGCGACATGGACGACGGCGGCGCCGGCGCGGGCGCCGTATTGGCACATTGATTTGGCTTGGGTTGCCACTCTACATTACTTATACTTATGTGGGTTTTCTTGGTGGAAGTACTTACGTGGATGCTTAATTAATAATAAAAATAATAATAAACTTTTTATTGTACATCATACAGAGAAAAATAAAAAGATAAAATAATGAAAATTTTGACAAGCGTGTAGACAACAGGCGGTTGCTAAAGCGACCTCTTCCAGCCAATCTTTGGGTACTGAGGCGAGAAGAAGTGGGCATGAGGGGAATGGGTAGGTATGACAGAGTGTCATTATTGTAATGTTGATAATTCTGTAAGGGGTTCCTATTCCTAGGGGTAGTTCTCGTAATATGACCATAATACGTGAATCGTGTTATATTAGTAAGCTACTGAAGTTCAAATTATAGAGCTTTCGTAATAATAAAATAAATATGATTTAATCAATTATTAAGCCACCCAGCAGCTGATACCATCGTAATTATCAACAATCGCCATAAATCACAAATGTTGTTCGTTCATTAGTTTAGTTCATTCGCGAATGAATCACCGGTTCGGCGCACAATGGACGTATACTTGACCTTGAGTTTGACAGATTGTGTCACGGTCGCTTCAATTGTTATTGGCTATTGTCAATTTGACAGCTTTCTTTTGAGGTTTGAATATGGATTAAGTTGGGCGCATTCCGATCGGTTAGGCTTGATGTTTGTATCGATATTAATTTATCGATGATTAATTTAATGTTAGCAATTGTGCGACCTGGAATACAATTCAAAAAATCTTTTTTTTTTGATTAGTCTTCTTAGAAAGTACTTTTTAATCGACTTTAAAAAAACAGGAAGTTTCTCAATTCAACCGTTTTTATTGTTCCGTTCTTCGTCGTTTATGAACCAGTTTTTATTTTTTTCTCACTTTGAAGAATCATCCAAATTTATAAAATTATCTATATTTTATTACTGAAGCGTTACAGAAGGATTTCGCCATGAACGCAAATCATTACAAGTAACGATGTTAATAAAATCTTCCTTTATGGTCGCCTTTCATCAGTGTTAAATGGTTTTATACCTGTTCCTGACCTTTGCATCTTACGGGAAAGCGTTGGAATTTGATGATGATGATGTGGTCGGACCAATTTTGAACATTGTTGAGTGCGGGAGGTGCCCTCTCATATAACTCTATCAGACACATCTCTAGCAATATATCTCCTCTCTATAGCCCAGTGGAACGGAGACCCATACGACCATTCCTTGTTGAGATTTACTTTCTAGTTCTCTTTCTCTACTCCTTCCCTTGTAAACTCACAGAGAAAGCCTAGTGTGAGTTTCAAAATTCATAATAATGTATGGAATCGAAACAGCGTCATCTGTCGGCAAACAGATGACACTTAGAACTCTGGTATAATGTGCTTATTTTCCCTTTGCCGCTTAGATGTTGATAATATATTAACGTCGCTCCGAAGAATGCTGTCGTAACATGTAATGGGTGCGTCTACACCTTAAGGCGATGACTTTGTTTTAAATGCGTATCTTACCCTGAGGCACTCGCTCCGTATCTGCCATACTTAATTACTTATCTACCAAAATAACTCAATCACATTGCTTAACTTCAACGAAGCATCTGTTAATGCATTTAATGTTTATTGAACTCGTTAATCGCAGGTATATCTATCAGTTAATATACAGATTGAAACACTCAATTATATTATTATTTTTTATGTTTATATTACTATAAGGTCAGTCATTATTATATTTTCATATATAAAATCTATACAGATAATTAAAATAGAAGTATCTGTTTGCAATTCCAACATTTTATTAAATGCATACGAAAGTATTTAGGTACTTGGTAAAAAAAAACTATTTAAAATCTCCTTCTGTAGGTCTGTTTATCCCGGCTAATATCTGAAACGACTGGACCGATTTTAACAGACTTTTACTTTGACTTTCACTGGCTGATCTGATGATACGGTTGTTCCGTATTCTTCCTACGGCATCTCATTCTTTATGTATTTTTTATTGAATCAACCCAAATTGCATTCCTTACTCAACCTATGTAAAACAACTAGTCATTATATAAAGTATTTAGTTCATAAACTTCAAATTCTTATCCGACATATAAGGTACACTTGTAACACTAAAGATTTAAATTAATCATAACATTACTACTGTTTCGTCGTAGAAGTCAGGAGAAGATATATTACTTCCCACCGGTCTTGTATGACAGTTTGACCTTTTTTTTTAGCCATCTGATGTTTACGTGTATATTTGCTCTAAAACAGAGGTATACGAGAGTTTGACGTCATACTAGGGAACCATAAGCACAAACAAGTCATGGTCTAAAAGAAATGTCCATCGGAAAACACAAGTGTAGCTTTCTCCGCAGAACTTCCTAAATGTTTTCAGCCAAGATAGTTAATTAAACGCACTTTTCTGAAATTACAATAATATGGAACGATAAAATTATCACCAGTTCTTAAATTGCTTTCTGTAAAGAACCGGCTAGAAGTTCAGCATCTTATACATTAAATCAAAAAAGCTAAAATTAAAACAATATTATATAATAAAACTTGGTTTTTCAATATCTGTAGCGTGTATACTTATATATGCCCTATAGTGAAAAGCTGTAATTTTGGAATTACAAACAGACACTTCAATTTTATTTATCTATATAGATTAAATACAAGCAGACCGACAGATGTTGTCCTGTATACCGACGGCAGCGCTATCTGCCGGGCTGATTTGTGAATCTAAACCATCCAGGGCGGCACCCAAGCGCATACAAAAGCAATAATTCTTGAGTTCAGTGATATCTAAACGAACAGTAGAATGTCGTGTTAACACTACTTATAACTCAAGAACGGCTGAACCGTTTGGGTGAAAATTGGTGAGGAGCTAGCTTAGAACCAGGAGAAGGACATAGGATTTCATTTTACTTTTTATCCCGTTCCCGTGGAACATGAAAGCCTACGCTGGTGAAACTAGTATACAGCAAACTCCAAAATTTACTTAAGTTTTTTTTGTTTGAACGATTAGTCTAGAGTTCGTCTAACCATAAATGACTACCCACTCCAGCATGTAAAAACAAACGTAATCATTGACAAGGTAATTTGTAACTCAGATGATCTACATACATTACCAGGGTCATCAGATATTTCCGATAACCTTTCAATATAGCAAATTAATTCTCTGTAATTGCACAACACCATACAATATGCTTGTATCGATATGCAAACCCACACACCGTATGCTAAGTGCACAGATAACCTAAAATTTAACGCAAGGAACATAGTGAAAGGTGTTCCCGCCTTATTTAACTGGTCACGAGCGCCCATTAACGGATCAAACGACTCATTCGTGAATGACATTGAACTGTTCAACGAGTTGATTTGTGTTTTTTTTTCTTACTAGCCAGTGCTAAAAGATTAATGATTTGTTTGGAGTAATTAACTCTATTTTGACATTACCTAATTTATATTAAAGAGGTCGATTAATAAGATGAATGTACATATTTAAAAGAAATCAATAGAGAGTTTTTTTGTATTACATTATTTAGACGATTAAGAAATATTTTAAGTTTTTAAATTGGAATACATTTTTTTTGGAGCGCCTTCGTTTAAATCCAATATATTTGGTTTGAATCTTTTATGATCGATTTAATCTATCGTAAGTATTAAGTGATTGCACTGACTCGTCGAATCTTCGGCATTAAAGTAGGTGTTGTTACACCATTAAGAACATTTAGGGAAAGGAATTATTGGTAAGCTTTGACAATTATTATACTTACATATACATATTTCTTTTTTATGCAAATTTTACGACAAATAATCTTGCAGTCCGCCTGATGGTAAGCGTCTATTGCAGCCTATGAATGTTTGTAGCAGCAAGTGCCATTCGCACGTTGCCTACCTTATAAAGAATGAAATCCTTTTGCTAACATAATGACAAAAAAAATTTGCACTGGCAACAGTGGCAACCTTACCGCAGAAACTCATCACTACTTAAATTTATTTGGATTATTCTATTTGGATGCAATCTTCTGTAAGGTACAGTCCCCAGTGGGGCTGCTCCAAATATCGAACGGGAGATCCTGTTATACCCTTTATAAATACAAATAAGATTAATGATCCATTAGACAGATAATTAATAATATTGGACAAGTTTTCGATAGGTCTAACACGTTTATGAGATATTACTGTTTTGAAGTATTACAACAGCACAGAGTAACAAATTAAAATAAGTTCTGTATCCTGATAGTTAATTGATTTCATACCTGTTCTGATAATATTTAGAAATTAATCCGTCTTAGTAAATCGACTGAGCCAAGTCTAATTATTTTGACGCCTGAACGTTATTTATTAATTCTGGTTCATATTACGTAAGATACAGTATGCATATGGAGAGGATTTAAATGGGAGTTATGTTACTAATATATTATGTTAAAATTATTGAATGATTTTTATTAAACTTTACTATAATATAGCTTATACATTGGAGTAACAAAAAGGCTATATGTATATAAAAATGAGTCAAATCCAGCTCGGACGAAGTAGCGGGCGCCAGCTAGTTTTAGCAGACTGAGACATAAACTTCTGTACATACAGAAGACAGGCTGACGGCTGTATTCCACGGAGGGGTAGGCAAAGGTGTTGTAATGACAAACCCCCCCTTTTCATCGAAGATTAAATGCTAACGTGACACATGGTGAGTTTATCGCCATCTCAGGTACATATATAATCTGTGAAATACTTCTCAGACTTATGCAGGTTTCCTCAGGATGTTTTCCTTCACCGTAAAGCACGTGGTGTGAAATCACTGCACATAAGTTTTTAGAAAAGCTCTTAGAAAAACTTGGCACAGGCTGCCGGTATTCGAACTTGCGTCGTTTGCGTAGCAGGCGACTGCTCGAACCCCACGGCCACCACTGCTTTAAGCATGAACTTGACACAATGTTGCCATTTAACTCAAAAGTAGTATTGCCTAATAAAAGTCACAGTAGGTTGATATTCTGTACTTCAATCTGTCATATAATGAAACGTATAGATAGATCCCACGCGCAATACAATCAAACTGAAATGCAAGATCCACTTGTAGCAGCGTTTCTCCACTCGCTCGCGAGAAACGCTGCTACACACTTACAAGTCATACAAGTCCATTACAAGTGTCGAGGACGCCCGCATTTTTCCTTTTTTTAAGTTTCAAGTAAAATTTGTTTATCAAGAAAAAAATCTTATGTGCAGTGATCACACCATGTGCATTTACGGTGAAGGAAAACATCGAGAGGAAACCTGCATGCATATATCTAATAGAGCCTGAGACGGCGATAGACTCACCATCTGTCACGTTGGTTTTGAATCATCTTCTGGGAATACAGACGAGAGCATATGTACTCGTATGTGAAATTTAACAAGTAATTGGATAAAACCTATTTGGTGGTGTTGCTGACTATAAAAATAACATAAACCCGATTGTGGAATAACTTGACACATTGATCTCATTTCGTTTTATGTATTCTGGTTAAACCAACGGCACTGGATTGGACAGCTGTGGTGACAATAAAGTTGTTTAACTTTTTAAGGACCTTGATAAACTTTGATTTCAAGAAAATTAAGGCGAAATAAAGTATTTGAGACAAATCGAACCAAATTTATTTTAATGCCTTGAAAATCTTCTAATAATATATTAAATTCTTGTGTCGTTTGTTTGTTACCTAACCCCTCCGAAACGGCTGGAGTGATGACGGCCGAAATGTTATATGCATTTAGTGAAAAGCTGTTAATTTGGAATTACAAACAGACACTTAAATTTTATTTATCTGTATAGATATAGATAGAAGATATGGATTGATTTCATTCACGAGCATAAATTAAGTTAAATTATCAAGTGATTGTATTCCACCTACATACAGTGTATTCGATAATCGAAGGACCATAGCAATAAAGCATGACAAAGTGCTATTATGCCGAGTGTGAGATAATTTTATGCGCACTCATGCATGCGTGCATAAATCATATAGTATTGCAAAGTGCAATTAAAGGAGTCACGCCCTGATATAGTACCCTTTGTGGTAACACTAGTGCTCACTGCTCGACTTTGGATGAGTGGAGTTTAGTTTCTGCCTTTTGTGAATAAGCCTACATAAGTTGGTTGGATTCAATCTAATCGTATCTGCATGGTTTTATCTATTACTCCATTTGTATGATAAATATTTTGCCTGTTATTTGAAAGATTATAATATACCTTTTTTGTACAGAAGATAAATATTACTAAAAATGGGACAGGACCCACTCGTCCCCTGAAATTCGCACCCTTGTCCACCCATCACCTTAAATTTCTGAGGTGTCCATTCGTCCCCTTATCTATGCAAAGCACTAGGGCGTCAGAAGTTAAAAGAAATCGCTTCAATGATTTTCTACTTTATCATAACGTAAATATAAATATTATCATAACGTAACATTTATACCAGGAGGCCGTATAAATGCTACGTTACGTTACGGGTTAAAATAAATAAATTTTTTTTACTAAAAAGTTTTATTCTAAGGGACAAATATTGGGGGCCTGACCCCTAAAAATACGTAAATATTATATTATTTTCAAGCGAATACCTAATAGATAAAGAAAAATGTTCGCTTACCGAATACCTATATCGAAAGGTCTGGCATTGTGTGTGCTTGGAGTCAATTATGATCGTTAAAGCAGCGCGTATTAAGATTTCTTTAGTTTTAAAAATGACACGTCAAATATACCATAGAAGTTCTTAACACGCTTTGCTTAAACCGATGATGGTAAGCACCTTGGACTAATACAAATTTTTTTTCTATAATTTTAAATCAATCGGTCTGTTTCTTCCGGCTAATCTCCGAAACGGCTGGACCGATTTTAATGGGACTTTCACTGACAGATGGTTGATGTTTCAAGGAGTAACTCAGGCTACTTTTATTTAATAACTAACCCTAATTAAAAAAAAAAATGTAAGTAGTCTAAGTTACTCCTTGAAACATCAGCTACTAGTGAAAGTCCCGTTAAAATCCGGCCAGCCGTTTCAGAGATTACTCGGAACCAACAGACAGACAGACAGACAGACAAACATTTAAAAACTTGATTTTTTTGTGTCAGTTGCGTGTATACTGTCATATGCATTTAGTGAACAGCTGTAATTCTGGGAATACAAACCGAGACTTCAATTCTATTTATCTGTATAGATAGTTATAAAGAAATAAGCTCTACGCGGGTGAATCCGCAGGGCACAGGACTATAGATTATACTATAGACTATATAACTTACAGCTGGTCACTCCTTGTGTTACAATGAATGACATAATCAAATTACATAACAGTATCTCAAATGTAATACAATAAACATAAGTTATAAACGTAACACTAAATTATGACATACGAGTATGTTAATAGCAAAACGAGAGCTGTTTGCACCTAATGTTAATATGTACATAAATTATAGTTAAAGCCCTTAAAGTTATATAGTTAAGGCTCAAAATGATGTGTCTAAAGGTGCCCTTTCACACTGATTGCTGGGTGCATGCAATTAGTGCAATTATTTGCAATGTCACTGGCGGGCTTTATGCGTTCATGAATTTTAATAGCGGTTTAAGTAGCAGCCTAACTCATATTACATTAATATTCTGTGGTAATTTAACAATGTAGGCTTTTGTTCCCAACCAAATCAAGCTATACAGATAAATAAAATTGAAGTGTCTGTTTGTAAATCAAAAATAACAGCTTTTGCACTAAATGCATATGAAAGTATACACGCTACTGACACTGAAAAACCAAGTTTTAAATTTTTTCTCTGTCTGTCTGTCTGTTTGTTCTGGGTAATCTCCGAAACGGCTGGACGGATTTTAACGGGACTTTCACTGGTAGGTAGCTGATGTTTCAAGGAGTAACTTAGGCTACTTTTATTTATAAAAAATATTAGGGTTTCGCGACAATAAGGATGAAACTAATCTACGCGGGTGAAACCTCGGGACACAGCTAGTTCTGTAGTAATTTAACAATGTAGGCTTTTGTTCCCAACCAAATCAAGCTATACAGATAAATAAAATTGAAATGTCTGTTTGTAATTCCTAATAAACAGCTTTTAACTAAATGCATATGAAAGTATCTACGATATATAGATGAGAACAGTAATTTAAAAAATCGTCTTTCTGTCTGTCAGGTTGTTTAGGATAATCTCTGAAACGGCTGGACTGATTTTAACGGGACTTTCACTGGCAGATAGCTGATGTGGTAATTTAGACTAATTTTATTTAGAAAGAATATTGGTTTTCCGCGAAAGGAAGCATAAAAATAACTACGCGGGTGTAACCGCGAGGCACAGCTAGTCTAAACTATAGGCCGTGTTCATTTTTATTAGAAGCCATATTCCCATGAGAAATTCGACTCGACTCCATTCAATCAATGACCTTTCTTTACGATTAAAGTATCGATATATTTAAATACCACTAACACTATGATCGATTGTGCAGCAGCATCGTTTAGACCTGTTTAATTGGTTCACCTTCTAAGTTGATTGATCATTCGATTTTTAATCGATTGTATCGTCACTTCAATCGGATTGTTACGAAATAAATTAAAAAAGTTTGCGTTCACATGGAAATGTTAATTCCCCTTATATTAATATTTTTATACGTTACGACAGATGGTGAGTCTATCGCCGTCATACGTAGTGCCGACATGTGTCTTTAAATTACTTGTCAGACATATGAAGGTTTCCTCACCATGTTTTCCTTCACTGTAAAGCACTTGGTATGTGTATAAATACGTTTAATGGCTGGATTTTTGCGGTTTGTAACCGAGTGTATAATTGCTACTTATAACTACCACACTCTGATTTATGCTCGTCAATTACCTTAATGGCAACTTCTACACGGATTTTTATTATTTTTAGTTCTTATATGGTATATTTGCGCCATAAAGAAGGCCTAGTCCATGATTTCTTCAGAATAAGATTATTTCTAAGAAAAACATTCCTTCTTTAGCTTGTTTTCTTAGTTTACTCAGTAGACGCAGTCTAGGACAATTGGTGGTCGCTCAAAGAATTAGCATTTATATTCAACAATCTTTAGATACCTAAACTGGTGTTCTAAAACTAATGGTTGAGGAGGGCGATGGCTGGCATTCTCGTCATACTTTTGAACAGGTGCTGCTTGTGGGGGCTGGTTAACTCAAGCTACGCAATTATACGTAGTTTGCTACCTTTGGTTCTTTTTATCGACTTTTTTACATTAGAATTGTGTCCACAATTTTTGTAATTTGTTTTGTATCACTCAAAATTGTAATATTATTTTTGAAAAGATTGCTGTGTTCCTTGCCAGGTCTCGACAAGATCGCGCCATAAATTACGACAGATAGGGGGAAAGCCGATTTTTTTCTCTATCAATGTGATCAAGATTTATAATCATCTCGTTCGTTCAGTTCATTCGTTCAAATTCGCTCCACTCACGTAACTAACCTAAATTACTTTAAGACAATGGCAGCAGCTGACGTCACATAAATCAGCGCCACACACCAAATCATTAATAGTATTGTGTTGTCGTTCTATCCTTGGGCTAATTACTTATAGCTTAACAAAGGAACATGTACAGACAGAACACTAGTACACATCTACTGTAAGGTCGGACACACCTTTGAATTCGTGGAGTGTCAATCCTTAGATATAAGCGATATGCTATAGGCTTAAAGAATGTATTTCTCTAAAGGAGTTAAGACGCCTGCTACGCAAGAGACGCAAGTTCGAATCCCAGTGGGGCCTGTACCAACGAATTATTCTAAAAAAAACTTATGTGCATTGCTGTCACACCACGTGCTGTACGTAAGTGTTATATCATTTGTCTGGTCTGGTATCCATGGCAACAAGCTTTGCTAAATTTGAGCGGCGCTGTGTGAGATAATGTCGAAATTCTAATAAACCTATCTTCATCATAACTTAAACGAGAAATTCTTGTATATACGTATATAGAATGTAGATCTCGGAAACGGCTCCAACGATTTTCATGAAATTTTGTGTATGGGGACTATACCCCGGTTCGAATCCTAATTACATAGGTTTTTTCTGTTTTTTTTTCACTTGCATTTTTCATAAGTACTTAAACGTCAAAGTTTTTTCTTTTATGGGAAAAAGTTTTGTTTTTTGTGAGACAAAGAAACCGAGCACAGCTCGGTCAACCAGGTACTTTATTATAACGTATGCAAATGAAATCATCATACCACCATGATAATAATACAAGTACTGAGCAGTACAATGGTGAAAATACACATAGTGACATGAGATAGGCGTGAACTTAAAGGGCCTCGGGATAAAGGGAGACCTTTACATTACTACACCGCTCTACAATTCACGCCATTGTTATAAAAACTTAAATCATCATCATGCATTTAAGTAATAACTCTTGTCAGTGAACCAATGCAACTCTTTCCATTTGCCTATATCCAGCCTGTAGACAAAGTAACACATCCCCATGCTTCGCTAGTAGAAACGATAAAAAATATACGGGAATGACATATGACACGTGACTGATTTATGTTATTTCCATTCTTTCATTCCACGTAATTTTTTATCGTTTCTACTAACGCAAGCGCGAGATAATGTTACTTTGTCTAGGCCTTCAGTGCCATCTCTTCGACCTCCTTATATGTCATGACAGACACCTTGTCTTTAACTTGTCCCATGTATGTTAGCCTTGGTCTTCCCTCTCTTCCCTTCTACCTTTCCTTCTATTTTTTTTTAAGAAGCTGTCATGTCGCACAAGTTGGCCAAAGATGGATTGGCCACCATCTCTTCGAGTTTGGATTGTTCTCCATAGTACAAATTTTTCCTTAACTATTTTGAGTACATTTTCATTTGTTTGTTTTGTTGTTAAAGCTTACAAAGTTATGCACAATCTTTTTAAATTTCCACTATGCACCCAAAACGGTTCATCAGACAGCTAAAAATAAAGTCTCTAGGTACCTCTCTTCTTCTGAAATTAAATCAGTTTTCATTATGTTAGTAGGTATGACAGAAAGACAGACGGAGAGTATTATGAAATATATAAGAGGTTTATGAAAATTAAAGTGTAAATGATTTATTCAGTTTAGGCCCTGGCAGGGTACCTAAGGATATCGAAAAATTTACCAGCGTTTTGGAAACTAGCCTTCTGAGAAGAACCAACAAGAAACTCAGATGGTAGATAATAGAATATAATACTATTCCGTGCCAAATAGATAGACTGTTTGGTACGGAAGCCTTAACTTAATAATTATGACTTCCAAAAACTTATAAAGCAGGAAATCAGATCCATAAATTACACAGCTCCAAAATATAACAAATATATCAAGGATATTTTTTGCAACCCAACCACAGTATAACAATCATTACACCTTTACCACAAAAGGACAGTTGTCCCATTTCAAAGAACAATTTTATTTATGCATCATAAAAAAGCTCGTTACAGTATGAGTCAAATGTAGATTACTTACCTACATCCTTGCAAAGCGGTTTACTTTGATAATCCAATTTATCTGGCAATGTTGTTTTTCTTACTAATGATTAATGTGTTAAATTACTTGTATTTTAGTGATGTATTTATTCAATGAGCTTTGGCGTAGGAAGTCAAGGCAAAAACTTGTGATTACATCCGCTATTTACATTTTACACCAATATTAGATTGGAGGGAACCTCTAATTTTCAAAAGAACTCAATAATTGGATAATTTAATAAATAAACAATCTGCTTCTGCAGAACACTAGAACCTGGTAAAGGGTTATTGGGATTTTTCTTCTGTAATTTCTGATTAGAAGTAAGGAGTTTTGATTAGTACCCCGTTAATGGTAAGGTAATATATAGGCCCACCCAAGTACTAGGGCTAAATATGGGTGTATTAAGCACACCTCTGCCTACCCTGTCGGGAAATACAGGCATATAGAATGTATGTATGTAAAACGTATGAAAGTGTATATATTATAAGTGTATAATACAGTGGCTAGGAACTTGTGCAAAAAGATTGTTTTCATCCCACCATCTCGGAAAGAGTATTTTTAATCTTCAATATCTGAGTGGAAAAGCCGTTTTTATTCCCTAGAGGATTAAGTAAATTGAATTTAGAACATCGTGTGCACTAAGTTTGTGAATTAAAAAAGATTATTCTGTAATACTTACCTGTCATAATGTAGTAATTAATATCTACACTGAAATAAAAGTGTACCTATGTTGTGATTGTAAACGTTTTTTTTTTTGCATTTAGTCATTTCCTCGCTGAGGTCGAATGAAAAGTTACGTGTTGCACTCGAGTGCAAAGATTTTTCACCTCGTGCTCTTTTGATTCCCTCGCTAACGATCAGGATTCTAATTTTAGAATCCTTCGCTTGCTCGGTCATCAAAATTGAACACGCGGTTAAAAAACAACTTTGCACTCTTGTATAACAAATAACTATTGTATCATCTTAAGTCTTAAACGGCGGATTCATTTTTGATAATACTTTCCGTGGCATGTAGTTGATGTTACAAGGTTACTATTTACAAGAGGCTACTGGGCACCGAATATGATTTTGTTCCATTCGGTGTCGAGACCCTTGGTCCGTGGGGTCCTAGCGCTATAAGGCTTTTTAATGAAATTACGAAAAGATTAGTCGATATCACCGGAGACCGAACAGCTGGCAGCTACCTCGGACAAAGAATTAGTTTAGCTATTCAAAGGGGGAATGCTGCCAGTATCTTCGGAACCTTGCCTACAGTTACTCCTTTTAATAATATAATTTAGGTTATTATATTAGGTTATTATATTTTAGGTTACCAACATACAGTTAAAGATACGACGTTAAATAAATAAGTATTAAAAAAAAAAAAAAAAAAGAGGCTACTTACATTTTAGATTCCTGCGTTGGTGAAACCGTGGAGCTTAGCACTTGTTAATTGAATCATTGAACTCAACGAAATATACCAACTAACTAAACTAAGTATATATCATACATACCTGCCCATATTACGCCATGTAAGACTTGCTACATATGGCTGCCGTGTTCCCTTTTAAAGCGCGAAAATAATTTGCTGTGGGAAATATGTTATTCAGTTACCTCTTTTAGGTATTTTTATTTGATCAAAGATAGGACGTAGACACATTATTTGATTTTGAAAAATTGCAGTTATACTTTGTGGGGATACTGCATATGTTTTTATTCGCCTTCTGTCATACATATAGACAGAGACAGAGGTACTCGTTCTTAATTCTTGAGGGGACCTATACCTACTAGGTAATTGTAGGTACCTACTTATATAAATTTATAGTCACAAAATATAATTAAAAAAAAAATATATATACATTACATTATTCAAAGAGTAAAATCACGTGTCCATCTGCATTGAGTGCCAACAACAATGTATAGGCTAGCATTGGACAGGAAATTGCCGCCTTTCTGTTCGCTGATAAAAAATTTGGTTAGTGAAGTTCCTTATGGGATGGCAGAGATAAAAAATTAGCAGTACCTAATTCAAGTAGCTCATGAATGTATTGCGTCATTTCTCGTTGCATAAGTTTTTAAATATCATCATCTCGTTATCCTCTTAAAATTGTGACCGATAATCACAAATTTCCTTCGGTGTAATGAAAATAATTACGCAAAGAATTTAAGTCAAGTCAAAATGTGTACCTATAAATCCTAGTCTGTCAGCGGATAACTTGTGGCTGACAAGCGTAACGTTGATATATTAAGTTTAAGCAAGGTTTAAAACTATTTACTTGCCTGAGTACTTGATATCTTTAAGGATAAAAGGATTTAATGGACGTGGATAATACTTATTAGGTATGATAAGGCTAGAGTAAAATGGTCCTTTATAACTACTTAGGATGTAGATGCATGTGGGATACTTCTTAATTTGCACGTATTTTCTTAATTTTGATGAGTTAGTACATTTTATTGTCACCATTAATTAATATGTTTGGACATTATCACACAGCGCCGTCTCGTCTAAGCATTTCTTGTGTTTCTTGTGATTGTCGCAACCTTCCGAACCCGGTAGTAACATTTATACTCCTGTATTTTTCTGTGTCCTTCTGATTCTCTGATTTAAAAGCACTTTTTAAGATGTCTAATGAAATAAAGATACCTTCATTTTAATTTGTAAATCAAAAAAATCAATCAAAGTTATGGCAAAAACAAATTCTCATCAAATAAAATATTTGACATGAAGCAGAAATCGGACCCGCGACTAGTGTTCACTAGACCAACGTCTCGTGTACTGTATTCTTCTCAAACATTTGATCAAACCTACCAACTTCCATGCGCTACGTGAACCAACTAACGCCAACCTTTTCTTCCACAGGACCTGCGCAAACTGCTCAAATCCAAACATGTCCAAGGTTTGGAGATCCACGAGGCTCACAAGGCGCTCAACAAGACTAAAGTTTTGGAAACGGTGGAGGAAGCTCGAGCTGCTCTGACGTCATCGGGAGGTGGACCCCTCTTCTTGTCTCTGCCAGCTCACCCTGAACTACTGGCGAAGTATTACGACCTGAGGGCGTTGGTGAAGAAAGCTGACCTGCTGATGGTTCAGACACATGCCTTGGGACTAGTGAAGAAGATGACCTACCATCCTAGCAGGCTTAGTGGACTGTGGGACATGATGAATACTGTAAGTATACCTTTATTGTATTCCTGATGCAATCGGCATGCGATTTACTTAAAAGTGCCAGGAAACCGAAACTGTATCGAAATATCCGCTTAGGCCACTCACGTTCTCGACCCCAAAAAACAGATTTGCTTATACGTTTCCTCTCGACCTTTTATCGTTGAATGATTAAATTCGTTCAATCGAAGTCTTCGTGTTTGTAGGATAGGTTAGGACTTCAACGAAATGAGATCATAACCAAACGATTTCCGACTAGTTTAAGTCATTATCTTAGTAGTTACCTATTCTTCTTTGGTACAATAAACCTATTGAACACGAAAACGCTGTCAACGACTAAGTCTTCAATCACTAAATGAACCCGTCTACACCCATTTCACCACTTTAAAAGTGGAGTTACAAAAAAACTACGTATTTTAATGTAATGTGTTGATGAGTGAGGTCACTTAAACACGCCCTTCAAATTTAAAGTCTCTAAGATCAACGGTTTAGGCTGAACGTTGATTTCAGTTATCTTTGAACTCTATATGTAGATATTATTTATGACATCCGTTTATATTCTATATCAAACAATTGGTTAGGTGCTGCTTAAGTTCGCGATAAAGACATTATGAAATACTATTAAATTTAATATACATTTAGCTTTGAATTGAGTTATAAAACTATAATTATTACACGTATTGATATCTATTACAATGACAAACATTCCGACTATGTGACTGACAGGAAAGTAATACAATACCAACGTAGTAATATGATTCAATTGATGTCGGAAAATGTTTATATACATATTATTATCTAAGCTTACTGACAGTTCATGGATTTGTCTATGGATCGTAAGAAAAGGAGCTAACGAAAACAAATGTTTGATTTAAAAGTTAATAAGTGGTTGTGAATGATGTGAATTGTTAAAGGAACTCGAATAGCAATACTGCGAACTATTCTTAATAGTTTTTACAGGGTTTTGCAGCGGACTGAATTTGCAGTCAATTAATTGACAACCTGTTGAGATTTATCTGTGTCTAACGTTGCACTTTTTAGAATCGAAAAGTGATAAATTAGTTAAATTACGTAGGATTTTGAAGCCTGATAAGACTGTTTGCTAAGCAGAGTAAGATTACTCTGAAATGTAGTCAAGTATTTGAAAAATAGTCACGTTTTTACAAGGTTAGGTTTTACATGTTATTTTTATTTAGAAACTAGCCGATCTGACAGACGGTGTCCTGTCTTACATGTATCTAAATATGACAAAGGTGACTGACTGACTGGCTGACATAGTGATTTATTAACGCACAGCCCAAACCACTGAACGGATCGGGCTGAAATTTGGCATGCAGGTAGATGTTATGACGTAGACATCCCCTAAGAATTTGATTAATTCTACCCCCAAGGGGATAAAATAGGGGATGAAAGTTTGTATGAAACGGTTTCATACAATCTCCTGACAACGAACACAACAAACAAAGAATTATCGAAATCGGTCCGGCTGTTCACGCGTGATGCCGTGACCAAGGGAAATGGGGATTCATTTTTATATATACTCAAGATTCGAAATTTGATACACACTAGCTTAAAATAATTTAATACACATAAATAAAGCCTCTTAGCATTATAAATCTCACAACTTAGTATAACATGCACGTCCTACGTTACTCAAGTAGTGAAGGCAAACGAGTGCTGAGAAAAATTGTACTAGACCACGTTAAATGTTTAGCAATAAATAACTTTAGGGTTAAGGTTATAGAGGCTGCTTTTAGATGGCAATAAATCTAGTTAAGTATACAATTTTGGTCATCTAGGTCGCATATTAACAGGTGCATCTCTGTATGTGAAATTTGCTAATTGACTCCGTGTACTTGTTGCAAACCGCTTTTTGTGGGTCGTGCTCACTGGATTTAGTAGGTAATTAGAATGATATTACGTAACAACAAGTATATCTAGTTAACATAATAGAGCACACCTTACTTAGATTATGAAGGTGACGTTACAAAAGTATGTTGCAGGCAATGATATTAAAAGTGTACATACTTTATGCGCTCAGAGTGTCTAGTGCGAGTTTTTCACTGCCGCCGTCACAAGTCACCGCGTCAAAGTTAACGCAGATTTGTATAGGATCAAAACAGCGCCTCTGTCGCCCTAAACATGACACTATTGTGAGCCCATATAAATCTGCGTTTACGTCGACGCGATCACTTGTGACGGTGATTTAACAAAACTCGCACTAGTGTTTCGATCCCATACAAATCTGCGTTAACTTTGACGCGGTGACTTGTGACGACGGCAGTGAAAAATTCGCACTAGGGCTTAGTGTGCCAAGCTCTTCGGGATATCGTATTACTCTCGTTACCCACGCGCATTGACTTACCATATTTTTTTCCTTCCAGGACTCCGTTGTGGACTTAGTTGTAGGTCTGGGCGTCCCAGCATCGAAGGTGGTCATCAGTCTACCAGCGACTGTTCGCCAGTTCACTCTAGCCAATGAGACTCTCAGTACTCCTGGCAGTCCGACTATAGAAGACGAGCCCAAGGAGATAGGCCAGGCTGAGCTCTGCAGACAGCTGCAGAAAGGAGGGTGGACCTTGGAGAGGGACCAGGACTTGTCTGCACCTTATGCTTTCAAGTAAGTTATAACGCCGATGTTTTATCTTCTATGTGACAGTTCTCTGAACAATGCAAAGGTTATCACTTTTGCAGATGATACGGTCATAGTTTTTCGAGGCTCAACTTGGCGTGATGTTCAAAGAGCGACTGAAGATGGCATGTGCGTGATTACTAAGTGGCTCGATAACAATTTACTCACATTAAATTTAGCAAAAACCAAATATGTGCCTTTTTCAATTCTGAATAGCAACCTTCCGAGTACCGATTTTACAATAAAATTACATAGCTGTTCTAATCAAAATAAAAATTGTAATTGTCTTTCCATTTCTTCTGCCGACAGTATTAAATATCTAGGTATAACTATTGACAAAAATCTTAATTGGAAAAAGCATATTGACATTCTTAGGAGTAGAGTACGAAAACTTATACCAATCTTCAAAAAAATCAGATATTTAAAAGACAATAAAACAAATAAAACCTTATATCTATCTTTGTGTCAATCTATAATCACATATGGCATCTCGGCTTGGGGAGGCACAAGAAAGACATCCCTTATTAAATTGGAACGAACTCAGCGATGTATCCTCAAAGTCATGAATTTTAAACCGATTAGATTTTCATCAACTGATCTGTATAAAGAGTCCTCGGTCTTATCCGTACGTCAGCTATTTATTAAACAAATTATTTTAAGACAGCACTCTCTTCCAGGTCGCACTGATAACACCACTAAAAGGAGAGCACATGATATTTATAAAGTTCCTGTATGTAAAACTACCTTTGCACATTGTTTTGCATACTATTTGGCCCCTTTGCTGTATAATCGTATAAATAAAAAAATGCCTATTAAAGATAAAACCAAATATCAATGTGGAAAAGCTCTGGAAAATTTCTTGCATAATTATGACTATGATGGTACCGAAGACTTACTAAAAACCTATAAATAGTACTATATAATGTATGTCATATTATATTTATATTCATAATCTTTATATATTTAAGAAAATGTTTATGTATTAAAATAAAATATGTATAATTAATATAAACAATATTCATAAACAGTTTGGTTTCCTTCCACATGTATGATTGTCTAATAAAAATTCTAATATAACATAGGTTGCGAATTGCTACTTACTCAAACATTGTCGACTTCTAATAAAAAATGTTGTATCTGTCCCTGTAGCGTATACTACGTCGAATTGTTTGTGCAGTGAGTAGTGTAAGCGCACGCGATAATGACCCGAACGTATGTGACGAGAATCATTACTTTGCCGTAACACAGTTTTAAACTACCACGGGAAGTAAGGTTCTTGCCGGTATACTTATCTAATACGGTCGTCGATTTGTTTTGTTATAAGATAAATAATTGTTTGCTATTTATTTCACTACCCTCTGTTTTTATAAATGTTTAAAAACCGTATTGTCTCATCTAAATTATAATAGTTTGTTAACTTAAAGTATTGTAATCTACGATAAGATATATATATATATATGTGTATACCAATGCTCCTAAATGAAATAAAGTTATTCTTATTCTTATTCTTATTCTTATTCTATAGGACGTGGCTTATAGAGAGAGAAGTCATGAAACCTCTTAGAAATTTATAACGCCTTACCAACACATAATAGCAACTTATTGTAGCGTCGTACCTGCGGATATTTTAACGTAGCTAATTTAATACTGACAGAAGTTGTCAAATTATTAGACCAACGAAGCGTTGTGGATATACCATACAATAAAATGCATCTTTGATATTTCAGGGACAAAACCTGGATGTCGTTTGAAGACTCTTCGTCAGTGGACGTGAAAGGCAAGTACGCTCGAGTGCGCGGCTTAGCTGGTCTGGCCCTGCACAAAGCAGAGCTGGACGCTGAGACACCTTGTGCACCTTCACTCAAAGTTTCACTTGCCAAAGTCCTCAACCAACAGAGCAGGGCGCCGAGGGCTGCAGTACTGAGGTGAGTTTATTATAGATATGGGAATCCCAGGTCGCAATAAAGTGGCAGCTAGCATCATAGCTAGTATCATACATATGCTTTCACCGTTAATTCTCGGGGTAGCAGAGATGCACAGTAAAAATTTCGCCAGTTATATTTAACTCCCGTGTAATAGAAGGCACACCTGTTGACATTAACGGGCACTAATCCAGACTCCGGGCTGCTACTGGGAAATTACAGATGGATAAAGCTAATAACTTTTTGCTCTACGCAGGGCTCGAACCCAGGACCTTGTAGCTAGTAGATGCGTTACTGCAAACTACTGGTAGACCTATTGATCATGGCCTCTGTAATGCAATGTTATTGTCTATTCACGAAAGAAATAGTTGGTAACTATGTATCTAATATGCAGATGGCAGATACCCTCAAATTACTCATCTTCATTATTATTCTCCTGTCCTCATCCCAATTTATATGTGGTTGGCACAATTTTCTCTTCCATTTTTCTCATAAACTAGTAACTTTTTTTTTTTTAGATGCAACCATATACAGATTTACGTATTAAGACGCATAGTGAAATACTGTGGCGAAAATGTATTTCTTATAAGTATACTTACGATAAAACCGTTTTTGTTCCCAGGTCTCTGGAGCACGAGATCCTGTCAGCCCCCAGCCACGCGCGTGCCCTGGACGCTCTCCAGGTGTCCCCCTACCGCATCACTCAGGTCGTCGACTCCGATGGCGTCATACACTCCATCAGAGAGGTACTATTACATTCATATTCCACTTTAAGGTTAAGGTATGCAGGCTTACATTATTTGCCATCTCTAATATAACAGTTAGGTCACCAGTGCTCTATGGGGGTGGAGAAGAAGCGCTGTGCTAGCTATAGTGGGAACCTTTCTATTCTTATTTCTGTGAACCAGTGATTCCATTCTTCATAAGGCAGGCAGTGCGAGTGATACTCTGGCGCTGGGAACGTTCATAGACTGAAAAGAATTTGTTTTAAACTTGACTTATGAATCCAATGATAATATCTATCGGCTCAGGCTGATGATGATCAGACCTCCAAGAAGATGACAGCCTGACTATCCAGTTATTGCACTGACTACCACAGACGGTTAAGATCTATTGTAAGTAAGTTAGATCAGTATACAATTTTGTAATCTATATTGGTATTCTTTAATATTCCAGGATACGAGGACAGAGTTCTCCTGCTCTCGCCAAGGATACTTCGTGCACCCTCGCTCCTGTGGTCGTTTCTACCGATGTGTCAAGTTTGATCAGCTCTCGCCCGAATATACTGTGAGTTATATGAATACACCATGTAGTTTGTTAGATGATTGATTCACGATGAAAGTTTGAGTATATAATTTAAGGTTAGTTTTTGCGAAATACTAATTCTTAGCTCCATTATTCACTTGGTAATTTAGTAAAAATCGTAGTGATTGGTTCTTTAATAAGGGGCAGTGAACAGAAGCCACGTGTATTAAAGGTCGTTTATACTAAAACCGAAATGTAAACAATACCTTAATGAAATACAATATTTTTTTGTGACCGTAAGACATTATCATTAGCTAGACCTGTCTTGAATTATTTTAGAAGACAACAGTATTCATTAACAAATACCAAATCCATCCTACCCGAGGATACTGGCGACTGGACCCACTAAGAACTGGAACCGCGGTCCCAGTCGCCTGATAGACGCAACAGCAAAATGTATATCCTTTTGCTTTTGTTCTAGGTATTTGAATTCGACTGCCCCGCCGGGCTAGCATTCGACTCCCGCTACGAAGTGTGTGTGTGGCCGGGAAGCTTGCCTGACTCTCAGGCCTGCCCTGGGTCCTCAGAGATCGCACCCGTGCCTAAGACCAGGTTTATCTGCCCTGAACATGAAGGTGAGAATTATTTATTTAGAAGGCACTTTGTGATTACAAAGAAATTTCCTTATCCCTGGTCTGTCAATCTATAGAATAAGCTCCCGACTCCCGCCATAGTTTTTTCAAGTAAAGGTCCCTTCATGAGTAAAGAACGCGCGGCGAATAGTGAGGATGCTGCGCATGTTTTTATTTCCCGCCATACATGTTACAAACAGAGACGGACTTAAAAAAATAACTACTGCGTATTCAAATACACTCGTTGTTAACTAGTTAATCTAGAATGTTGAAGAGATCTGGATTCGTCACTGGATCGTCGACGCCAAAGTAGATGTGAAGAATTCATGGCTTCATATACGTACTTAATTACCTGTTTTTAACACATAATTCACTATACCGTGAAGTACGTCTACGCAAATATACCTGAAAGCAAATCCGACATCAAAGCTGGCATAACCCTAATCTATCTTGAATTCTCAACCGAGTCAAATATTACCTTCTACAGCAAACTATATTTTTTCCTCAGGTTACTACGCCGATCCAGAAAACTGCCGCTGGTTCTTCGCGTGTCTCGACCACGGCAAGTCCCCTCTGACTGCGTACGAGTTCCGTTGCCCCTTCGGTCTTGGATTCGATGCTGCACGTCTTAAGTGCGACTGGCCGTGGGTGGTGCCAGCTTGTGGAAACATTGCTCGTTATGAAGCTGAAGCTTATGGCTTCTCTAGCGCTGCTCTTACTGGTAAGAAACTTGCTTTTTATACAGGGTGCCTACCATCGTCGGTTTCAGCAGAGCGTATTAAGAACTCCTTAGCACTGACGTTTCATTTTGTGATTCCAAAATCACACGTTAAGCTGAGAACTTGGTAAGACGTCACTGCTATAGCGATAATAGTAGGCACCCAGGATCAATGTGAAGATAAAGAGGTCTTTTAGCCTAATATGGAAAGGGATTTTCTCCCTGACGTTAGGGTTACGGATTGATGTAATGCATGTTATGTTGTTGACTAAATATGTAGAGAGACTTATTTTTCTAACTTTTCTTACTATTGTCAAACATTGAGAATTTTAGCACATTATCTTAATATTCGTTGAATAGCCTAGAGTGTCTTTCCAAGATGAATTTACGTACGTACATCTCAAGTAAAAAATGGTGTCGGGTTTTCAAACAAAATCTCCATTGATTCAGGTGCAGCAGGCTACAAAGGTCAGACCGCGGATTCTATTAACGTCGCAGCTCATCAGAGTCTGGTCTCCGGAGCTTCATTGGACAACCTCGTCGGCATCCAAGCCGGCTTCCTTTCCCACGGAGACGCTTTAGACTCCAACTACATTGCATCTCAAGAATTGGCCAACGATGCCTATTCCAAAGACATCTCTGGGAACTCTTACGCTAATGGTAATTTAGGCATTGTGCAGACAACCAAGTATAACAATGAACCGAAATACTCGACCGGTTCCATAATCCTAGATGAATACCGACTACCTACGAAGACTCACAGCGCTCAAATCGTCGGACACGGTCAAGGAGCTCAGTCTAACGCAGCCTATAACCAAGGACAGGCTGGTTACACTAAAGGTTACGGCTACTCGGGACAAACCACACAATATCAAAATGGTTATGAAGATAACTCAGGTGCCTACGTACATGACCCTACGGGTGATTATGCTGAACCCTACAAACACGTTGGATCTCCCGATGAGCCCTATGTACACGCCGACTCCGCCTACAAACACACTGGTGACTACTACGATACTGGCAGTTACTCAGGTTCGTCCCAAAGTGGCTTTAATGGCCAGTACTCCGAAGGTAGCTCCGGTCAATACGTCCACGACAACTCAGGCAGTTACGTCGATACTGGCTCAAATGCTGAAGGTTATAACGCTGACTATACCGGATCTCACAACGCTGATTATTCTGGTTCTTATGTCGACGATAACTCTGGGAAATATCAAGCTGGAGTTTACAGAGTTGACGGACATATTGGCGAAGGTAGCAAAGGTACCAATGGATATGAAAGCTATAGTACTGCAAATGCTGGTAACTATTTAAGCGACTCCAAGGCTTATACAGGAGCATCACACACATTGACTGCCGGGGCTGTAAACGTCGGTTTGGTAGGAAAGACTACTTTAGTCGACGTTGATTACAATAACCAAGGAAACTACCAAGCTGGTTTGAATACGTACAGTCAAACTTTACACCCTGGTCATGTGTCGTACATTTCCCAACCAGCTGTTTCAATCAGCCATATAGGAACTGACGCTAACAACCTTGATGGGTACAGCTTTGTCACAACTCCCACATCATCTGGTATCCCTACAACAGCTACACCTTTCGCAGTCACTTCTGCTATACCAACCGTTACTTACAAGACCAAGTTCGTTCCTGACCCACCAAGGACAAGTATCAAACAGATTTTCGGATATTCACAGCCTGCTGTTACTACGGTCCAACCCGCATTAGTTGCTGTCACAGAGTATCCTAGAGCAGAAGTTGGTAAATACAACCAAGGATTCAACTATCAATTTGAGAGCAAGGGTTACTCTAACAACAACGGTGCTTCTGCTTCAAATACAAAGAGCGAATCTTCAGGTTACGACTACTCTAAGCCAAGTGTTAAGTTTGAAGATGGTGCTACCTACTCCGCTCCAGCCGTAACGGTGTCCACCTATAACCCTCAAGGCTTCGGTCACGGTCAACAGACTATTCATAAAGTTGAGTCGGTGGGTTTCCAATACTCAACCCCAACTCCAATCGCTGAAGAGCCGTTTAAGAAAATAGTTGCATACACAACTGGCCCACCAGTTACATATGCCCAACCGACCGCAGCGACTTATAACCCTCAGTCCTTCAGTCATCAGACGATACACAAAGTAGAATCTGGCAATGCCTACTCAGCCAACTCTGGTTCAGACTACAAATACGAAGGTCAAGTGAGCTTCCAACAACCAGAGACAGTTGTCCAATATACAACAGCTCAACCAGCTGTGGTATCCACTTACCAACCACAAGTATTTAGTCAGCAAACTCTACACAAAGTTGACACGAGCAAGATAAACACATACTCTCAAGATTCTTCGTCTGGTTACGATTACTCAAAGCCCGCAATCAATTTTGAGGACGGTATCAAGAGTGTACAGTATTCATCATCAGCACCCACTGTCGTCTCTTCCACGTACAGACCGCAAACCTACAGCCAACAAACACTCCACAAAGTTGAAACGCAGAAGTACGTCCCCGTTTCTACGACTGCAGCCCCTAAACAATACATTTACCAAGCCCCTGTATCTGTTTATCAGAACCCTATATTGGAATACACACAAAAAGCAACACCTTCTACAGCTTTCAGTCATTCAACAATCCATAAAGTAGATGCTAAGGTATACACTCCATCCATCGATGTTGGTTCAGTAGGATATGAATACAAATCTGATTTAACCTATGAACAACCGAAGACTTTCGTTCAGTACACGACCCAGCAGCCAGCCGTTGCCATCCAACCAGCAGTATCTACTTACCAACCTCAAGCATACAGTCAACAAACGATTCATAAAGTCGATGCCAGTCAAGTCAACGCATATTCACAAGAGTCGGGATACGATTATTCCAAACCCGCTGTAAAGTTCCAAGAAGACACACGTGTTTACGAATACACAACAGCCGCTCCAGTTGTGTCATCTACTTATAAACCGCAATCATACAGCTCTCAAACTGTCCACAGGGCGCAATCTCAGAAATACGCGCCTGTATCTACTACCGCTTTACCACGAGTAGATTTATCCTACCAACAAGTGTCCAGATATGAGAATCCGATTCTGAAATACACCAAGAATGTCACCCCTGTGACGTATGTCGCGCCAACGCCTACCGTGTACACCCAGACTTACCAGCCAATAGTGAATCAGCATGAAGTCAGTCATATTGTGAGCCAGCCTAAATATCAAGTCACTGCTCAACAGTCTTACGAAAATGTTCAACTGAATAATGAAGGCTACACATACAACCAGCCAGAGATACAGCGCAACATTGAAACAAATGCTAAGACATACTCTGACGCTACTCTAGTCTCCCATCAGTTCTACCACCAGACGAATGAGAAGAGCAAATACGACTCAGGCAAAGACATAGTCTTCGTCTCAACCTCTCCGTCAACTCTAGCTTATGAAGACCACTACACTGAGTACGAAGCCCCTAAGATAGTTCAATCATATAAAGCACCAGAATACATACCACCTAAAGAAAATTATAAGTCTTATTCCATCGTATCCAGCACTTCAGCACCTGTCGTTCACCAAAGCTCTGTGTTCCACCAGGCTCCTAAGAGAATAGAAACCTACAAGGCACCAGAGTACATTCCACCACAGGAAAACTACCAGCAGTCATATACTGTGGTATCATCTACTCCAGCACCTGACGTTCACCAAAGCTCTGTTTTCCGTCAAGCTCCTAAAATTGTAGAATCTTACAAAGCTCCAGAATACATACCATCAAAGGAAAACTACCAGCAGTCATATTCTGTGGTGTCATCTACTCAAGCACCTATCGTTCACCAGAGTTCTGTTTTCCATCAAAGTAACGACGAATACGACTACAAACCCGTCGAATACTCCAAACAATACGAATCTGTGCAAAAATCTGTGCCATTGCAACAAGTGTCATTCAGCACTTCACATATAGCGCAGCCTAAGACGGTGGAATCTATTCATTTCTCATCATTGCCTACAGTCTCAACTAAGTATAGCCAGGCTTCTTATGATGCACCTGAGATCCAAGTTGGATACAAAGCGGAGGAATATCTACCACCAGTCGTGTCTACTGTAAGACCATTCGTGACGTCAACTTACAAACCTAGAACTTACTCCACTACATCCACGACTCGGGAGTACCTCCCACCAGTCGACAACAGTTATCTTCCACCATCATCGACGCCTAGAGTGGTTTACAAGGCCTCCACACCTTCGTATAAATTCGTCAAATCAACAACCGCTTACCAGGCGTCAGAGTATTTGCCTCCAGTGGAAAGCGACAGCCGAACTGTTAACTTCGAGAGCTTCGGATTTGATAACATTGACCTAAAATCATCATCCAAGATTCAATACAACCCTTACCAAGACTACTCGGTCCCCAAAGAAATTCCTGTTGTGACATCTGCACCCCAGAGGAAACAAAACATCGTCGTCCAAAATGCCAAGTCTAACTTACTTGGTTTTGGTACAGTGGGCCCCGACGCCGGTCTGGTTTCACCAGTTACTTATACAACTTCGTCACCGGCCTATGTATCATCTACTTACAGACCTGCCTTCAAGTCTACCACATATACACCAGTGTACACTGAATCCACTCCACAATACAAGGCCCCGGAATATTTGCCGCCTCTAGAGGAATCTGAACATGGTAATGTTGGTGTGAAGTACACGTCAGCACCAGGTCACAGAAAGAACATCGTTGCCGAGGCTAGAGCTAAAGCTCAACGGATTAATTACAGTACCGTAGGACCCGATGCAGGATTAGTATCTTCTACGACGTATACAACAGCAGCACCTTTATTTGTATCTTCTGAATCCTACTCGCTGTCACCTAAACTTGCTACGTCTACATATGCTCCAGTTGAACAGGGTCTTTTTGAAGTAACTCCTTCAACCGTGCCTATCAGAAGAACTAAGCCTAAGGTAGCTGTTGTTACCAAAATAAACGACTTCAACCCGCTTCTTGTAAGAAAACTCGGTGCTGTATGCAGCTGTCAATCCCCAGTATTAGTTCTTAAAGGTAAGAGACCGAATATCCAAAGGGATTACGATGATTCCAGCAACGATTATGATGACTCGAACCGTGGAGATATTAACGACAACCAATGGGCACAAAAGCTTTTTAGCCCAGAGAAGTCTGTAGCGACCCCATCTCCAATTGTTTCTTCTACTTTTAACCCAATTATCGTCCCCGAGGACTCATACTACCAAGATTACCAGGAGCCTATTAATACGGAAGTAGTTGTAACACCAAAGAGACAAGAGGCGTACGTATCCAGCACTCCCGCTGTAGCTACACAGAGAGTGTACACAGTACGACCTCGAGTGAAGGCTGTAACCGCTGCTCCTACATACAAAACTGTTCTCTTGAACCAAGAGGTAGCACCAACTGTTGTTATTAATGAATCTGACGCTGCGGTTTCCGGAGTTGATTCTCAAGCGTTTGACCGCTACGGCCCTGGAGGCTGGAGGAGCAGAGATGAGACCTTACAGGGCTCTGTCGATTGTAAGAGGGCTGGTTTGTTCCGTCACCCGAAACAGTGTAACAAATTCTACGCGTGCAGATGGGATTGCACTAAACAGAGGTTCACGCTTCACGTGTTCAACTGCCCAGTACAGCTGAGCTTTGACGCAAGCATTGGCGCTTGCAACTGGCCAAGCCAAGGCCCTGCTTGCCAAGGTGACACTCTCCTCACCAACGCCCTTTAATCTAAGCAAATACGAATCTCCCCGTGCCATCAAATTATGATATCATTGTGATCACGAATTGTAATCTCTCTATAACTCTCTCTCTCTCAAGTGTGAAATTTAATGATGTCTCTCTTTCGTTAAGATGCTTATTTATTATGTTTACTTTTGTTAATGTTATTTCGTAGTTATTTATTACATTTCGTATATCTCAGCTTAAAGCTTTTCATTGTTCGGTATCATCGGTTAAAAATCAAAGTTACCAGTTTCTAGTTCATATAGCTTGTTACGTCTTGTAAAATAGTCAAGTCATCTTTTGTATTTTTATAAATTAATATAGAAATAATTTGATGTAATTTGTAAATATATAATTTTTATTACATTTGTATTTTATTTATACTAAATGCATGTGCTAAACAATATTAATGAGTGCACTTAGGTGTTAAGAGAATTTGTGAAAATTAAATGTCTGATACTTTAAATCATCAAAGCGACAGGTTTGTCTAGCTCAGACAATGTATCCTTATATTTATCAAGTACAACATTGACTTCTTCTTCGATGAATTCAGTCACTTGTTCCGGAGCTCGTCCGATGAAAGTAGACGCATCCAATATATTATTCAACTGGGGAATAATAGGCGCAAAGTACGGATCATTCTGTACGCGTTGGATCAAATCATTATCTTTGCCGTGCTGCTTCACTTGAGCGCCGGCCTCATGGGACAGAACCCTAATCTTCTCATGGCATACTTGACGATCACCTCCAGCTTGCACCATAGCCATAATGATATTCTCAGTAGCCATAAAAGGAAGCTCCTGCGCAATATGGCGATCAATCACTTTAGGGTACACGACCAATCCCTGGCAAATATTAAGTAGCGTTATCAAAGTAGCATCGGCTGTAAGGAAAGCTTCAGCTAGAGTGAGACGACGGTTGGCTGAGTCATCCAGAGTGCGCTCCAGCCATTGTACAGCGTGAGTGTTCGCAGCGTTACCATGTAAGGTAATCAAGTGACGAGCGAGTGCGCAGCAACGCTCAGATCTCATGGGGTTCCTTTTGTACGGCATAGCACTCGACCCAATCTGGGACGCTTCAAATGGTTCTTCGATCTCTTTACGGGAAGCAAGGAGACGAATATCAGAGCACATCTTATGAACTGTCGCTCCTAGGCTTGACAACGCTGAAACCACTTCTAAATCAACTTTCCTGGAGTAGGTTTGCCCTGTTACTATGTATCTCTTATCGAAGCCAGCAAGTTCAGCTACTCTTTTATCCAAGGCACGTACTTTTCCACTGTCGCCTTTGAAAAGTTGCATGAAGGAAGCTTGGGTACCTGTGGTGCCTTTAACACCGCGGAAACGAAGGTCATCCTTTGCGCGGGTGAGGGCACGCTCGTCCATTAGAAGGTCGCTTAGCCACAGACAAGCACGCTTACCAACAGTTGTCAGTTGAGCGGGCTGAAGATGGGTGAATCCCAGAATTGGCTGGGACCTGAAAAAGTATAAGCAATGATTTATTATGTGATGATCACCTTTAGGACACCATAGGATTCATGACAAATTGCAAAGCTATATTCAGAGATTTGATAGTAACGACTGGCTCATTGGTCTGTAACATGGCGTCCTAGGTTCGATCTCTAGGTGGGATAAAGTGATATTGGGTTTTTCTATCTTTCCCCAGTAACAGCCCGTGGTCGGGATTATTGCCCGACAAGTACACCTCTGCCTACCCCTTAGGGGAATATAGACGTGAGCATATGTATGTATGTATTAAATACTAAGTAATAAGGATGTCCTTAGCTAAATTACTACATGTACCTAATGCATAAACTGCATACCAAATACGATCAACTATTGTTTATTGTATGATAATATATAATTGGTCGGGTAGTTCTATCACGTTCTAGGATATACGATTGTGCATCCTAGCGATAAATTGACCAACTCAAGACATTTGATTTGAACATGCTCATTGGATAAACCATTGAGAGTGGCCTATTTTAGTACGTATAAAGCTCAATAGTAGATATAAAAGATACTGCGATGTACGCCTGTATTCCTGAGGTAGACAAAGATGTGCTTACATTAGACCCACATTTCAGCAGTTATGTTTAAGTCCCGTGAAGTAGGGGGCAAGCCTAATGCTATTAACCGGGCTACAATCCAGACGGGCTGCTACTGGATAATTACAGATGGAAAACTATATTACGTGTTTTGCAGTAGCGCTTACGACCTATAGGCAGTTTAATATAGGTAGTACATTCCTAAATATTCACAGAAAATTCTTCTACAGAGAGATCCAACGGTGAGCTTTAATTAATTACTAGGAGTGCCCGGCAAACGTTTTATTGGCATATATTTATTTGGGGCGGATTACCCTTATCATTTAGGGGACTAAAAAATTTACACTGGCCTATTCTCAGACCTACCCAATATGCACAGACGGACAGACAGATAATTTCATTTAAAATTGGTTTTTTAATGCCACTATAGTATACTTTCATATCCATTCAGTGAAAAGCTGTTATTCTGAAATTACAAACAGACAGTTCAATTTTATTTATCTGTATTGAGTATATAGAGTAAAGTTTTATAGATGACTGTATAAGGATAATCTGATTACCAATATGCTTTACAGACCAGCGGTCTAATCATAAAATTACCATTTAATGAGCCAAGAACAAACATTAAATACGGTGTAGTCAAACCGCCTACAGCTACACATGAATCATTATATAGTACTAAGTATTGCGTTATCATTTATTTCTGTCTCTACATCATCTACATTATTCACTTGTGTCATTATAACTGTTTTGGTTTTATAATCGGTGGAACGAATTGGTGTAATGACACCTTTATGTGTTCCATCAACAGTTACTGTCGTATTATCAGAAGTAGTTACGGCGCGGACGGCAGAGACAGAATCGCTATTCGTCATGTTGGTACTCAGATTTAAAAAGACATAATGTTTCTTTAGTTTGTTCAATACAAGCAATGTAAGCAAAGGTTTAATGACTTCCCTAAAGATATTCAGATGATTTGAGTGCGTCCAAAGGTTTTATAACAAGATCTTTTTATTGTTAATATAAGTCAAATTTTAGAGAATCTTTTCGTTGTCTCTAAACTTAGTGAACCATGTAGAGAGGTACAAAAACCCTTTTTATAACGCAAATAACTGCCCTGCTGAGCCCTGACTAGCCTTTTATAATCACGTTTAGTATAGCGTACTGCCTCGCTGGTCTAGTGGTCACAAGCGCTACACGAGTTCCTGGTTTCGATCTCCGAGTGTGGCAAAGTTACTGAGTTTTACTATTTGTAATATCATAGTAGAAGCCCGGAGTCTGGTTAGTGCCTGGTTAGTGCACTATTCCAGACTCCGGGCTCTCACCCCCTATTACTGTCACTTAAACATAACTGGCAAGATGTAGGTGAATTAAAGAACACCTCTGCCTACCCATTCGGTGAAAACAGGTGTGATAAGCCTATTGATGTTAGCGTATAGCGTACTCACTTGTACTGATCAGCAAACTTGCTCAGCCTACTGATTATAGCAGCCAGTCGCGGCAAGAGCAGTTCCAACCCATGCTTCATCACGATAAGGTCGGTGTTATCACCCACGTAGCACGAGGTGGCTCCGACGTGGATGATGGGTGCAGCCAGGGGGCACCGCTCACCCAGGGTGTGAACATGAGCCATGACGTCATGACGCACTGCCTTTTCATGCTGCGCCGCTGACGCGAAGTCGATATCGTGGACAGCTGATTGTAGCTGGTCGATTTGGGCTTGACTGATCTCTAAGCCAAGTTCCTGGAATTAGATTAGGTAAGGCTTAAGATGGATGTATTCAAACATCAGGCGATGGGTCGACGAAATTAAGGCAATGGCGGGCGGTACCTGGACAACACTAGCCAAAGAAAGAAAAACATGGAGTCAGTTGGAGGAGGCCTTTGCTATAACAAAGCACACAGATATTACAAACGAACAAAACAACTAAAGAACCGAACCAATCGTAAAATATCTGCAAAAGGGCTTATAATAATAATAATAATTCAAACATCGCTTATGGACTAAGTGGTCTAAATATGAGAAAAGAGTTAGTTCAGACAGAATTTAAGTTACGTTTGTAGTTGTCTTGAGGGTCGACGTGTTTCTACTTAAGAGCCTATGTCACATAGGACATAGTAGCCTATCATTATTGGGTGCAAACTTACTGCATGACTACTTCGATACACGTATGTTCAGAAAGGTATTACCAAGTGTAACATGCATATATTACTTTTATTTCATCCTACTTAGACGACAGTTTTAATGAATACCTAGCCGACCCGCTTCCCGATTTCGCACGGTCGGTGATTATTTCTGTATTTTATGAAAGCACATTGTGTTTTGTGTGTGTGCGTGTGTGTTTGAAGGTGACAAGACATTAGTGAAAATTGATTTATTTTTATTAGTATCAAGAGAGAGACTCTTAAATATTTTCTAGATATTTTTTCATAGAACACACTATTATTTAGGCAATAAATTATTATTGTATAAAACACATGTCAAAACTGTTTTGATGAAGAAAGCATATTATAAAATTTCGGATTATATAAATGACAAGGATATATGGAACTAGGTAAATCACTCTGCACAAGTAGCTCCTGGCAAATACATGGTATGCAAACACTTGTAAATCTATCTGGTATTGTTATTTTTTTATCTCTTTGATTTTGTTTTATAATGACTTGCATGCTAATACAATTTGTCACTATTGTGAATATTTATATCTATTATCAAATTTGATTTTGTATGATGATTTCATTATGATTTATATTGTTTCGATGTTATGTACATGATGCCTGGCTGAGTTTCTTGCCGGTTCTTCTCAGAAGGCTAGTTTCCGAACCGGTGGTAAATTCTCGACTTTCATAAGTGCCTTACCAGGGCCTAAACTGAATAAATATTTTTCATTTTCATTTTCATTTTCATTGTAAATGCTTAGGCAATCCGTGTCTTATTGCATTGCAGTCAATACATAGTTCGTTCAATAAGTATATGAAGTTCCTAGTGACGTAACAATCCATAGCAAACAGTAGAAGCACCTTCTGTTGAAAGGTATTTAGGACACAAGTGTTGTTCCAGTTTGGGCGTAGCCCTATTGTGAACTCTCCAGACACTCAATAGGATACATTACTAAGTACCTTTGTTACATTATTGCAATAGCTTTATTGGTTACTGTAGTCGAGCGTGTACTTACTGGTATTCTTATATTCAAATTGAATTGTTTTTTAATATTACTTAAGTGGCAAGAAAACAGTGTCCCGTATAGGCTTTGACACGTTCGAGCGTCGTCGCTTGACCTTGTGTTTTGAGCTTTTTGTATGGAGACCTAAAACTTCCTACACTAGCCGCTTGGGGCGCTTGAACATTTCCATACAAAATGAGAAAAATGTGCAGACGATATCATCATCGAAAAAACAAGGTAAAACCTATACTTGGGGTACAATTCGCCTGATAGTAGGTGGCTCCTGTAGCCTTTATTAACGTTTTCATGATGCATATTTTTAGTAATTCCCCTGATGCTATCAGGGGAATCTAATCTACAGTTATTAGAGCTCTTAGGGCGGACAGGTCTGCTTACCTCCTCAGAGTATCGTGTCGTGAGTGTAGTGCGAGTTTTCTTAAAATCGCCGCCACAAGACACCGCGTCGACGTAAACGCAGATTTGTATGGGCTCACAATAGGGCCGACAGAGGCGCTGTTACGATCCTATACAAATCTGCGTTTACGTCGACGCTGTGACTTGTGACGGCGGCAGTGAAAAACTCGCACTAGGCCCTCAGGGCATTGTCTCCCTATAGGCAGACGTTGTTAAAACAAATGATTTATCAAACAAATCGGTACAAATAGAGTACTTTTTGTCATTTAATATTATTGTGGTTCTTGTGTCATGAATGAAGTCAGTAAATAACAAATTAAATCATCATCGCCACCGCAAAACATGAATGGATATAATATTTTTACAATAAGATGTACGTAACACAGCTGACCTACTTGTTTTATTTGTGGTTTCTTGAAATAATTATATTGTATTTAAGATAAAATGGATCCTTGTATAAATTTTTTTGATCGTTGTTAAGACTTATGTACGTTAGATTGATTTGAAATCTATGTATTCATCTCCCTGGCCTTAATCCCATGTATTTGTGGTCGGCACTTGATTCAACCCGATGTGGCTGATCACCTGATTTTTATACGAAGCGACTGCCATCTGACCTTCGCAACCCCTTTTTTCGAGGAAAATCGGCAATCTGGGTTAAAGCAGTTGTCAGACTCTTAGGCCTCTGACTGACCTGTAACGATTGCCAAAGATGTTAAATTGGCAACCGGGACCGACGGCAACGTGCTCTCCGAGGCACGGAGGGAACTCGGGCGGTCACCCATCCAACTACTGGCTAGGCGTATGGTTGCTTAACTTCGCTGATCGAATGATATGCGCAATAGCAACTGTGCCACGAGCTCCTCATTGAAATCGTTGTAATACACAAATATATTAAATGCGAAAGAATCTCTCTGATTTTCACGGGTAAGCCACGGGGATGATTTTGCTTTAAAAATGCTGTTCATAAAATTTTAAGATCAATAGGTGCCAATATAACGTTGGTTAAGTTTAATTTGAATTTCATTTCTGGAGGCCTAGGCAAAGTAACATTCTCCCGCGCTTGCGCTAACAGAAGCGATACAAAATGTATGAAAATTACACAAAATCAGTCACGTGACATATGTCAATCCCATACATTTTGTATCGCTTCTGTTAGCGCAAGCGCGAGAGAATGCTACTTATACTACAGGGCCAGGCGTACACTGGTTTTCTTACGATATTTCCCTTCACAGTACTTAATAAATATCAAAATGACCATTGTATTAAAACAAGCAAAATTACATACTCTACTAACAACACTCAAAAAAGGCCCTTATACAAACAAAAATAAGGTTTAAAACAATAAGTCAGAAAATCCAATAGGTATTGCAACCTGCCCTAGTAATTCGCTGAACAGATAAGAGATAAGATTACAAGTTAAAACGAAACTGATAAAACTAGTACCGAGAGATAACATTCAGTGACGAATTAGCTTCGTAGTCTTACGGTCTTAAGCAGAAAGTGATTAGTGACAGTGTTCAAAATTTGTGAACCATGGTTTCTGTACAAACGATAGCCACGATCGTTGTTAAGGCGTTTAAAATCGTAAGTATTCATGATTAAAGTACATTTCAGAATTAAACACTCAAAGAACAATGTCCTAGTTAATTTTATGGCATACACTTACGCTTGTGTGCCTCGAAGTGGTAAGCAGGGTTGTACTTGTAGTACACTCACATTACCCGAGGGCCTAGTGCGAGTTTTTCACTGCCGCTGTCACAAGTCATCGCGTCGACGTAAACGCAGATTTGTATAGGATCGGAACAGCGCCTCTGTCGGCCTAAAGATGACGCTATTGTGAGCCCATACAAATTTGCGTTTACGTCGACGCAGTGATTGTGACGGCGATTTTAAGAAAACTCGCACTAGGCACTGATTTGTTGAAGTCCCATGTAATAGAATGCGAGCCAATTGCCTTAACCGGGCACTAACTCATACTCCGGGCCGATACTGGGAAATTACGGACGGAAAAGTCCAGAAATACTTTGCCCCACCCGGGAATCACACCCAGGACCAACGAGGCAGTTACTACTTAGCTATAGTTCTATATACATTTGTATATAATAATCTATCTTATCGCATCATATATCGTCAAGCTGATCCAAAATATTGTTGCATTCGGAACAGCATTTTCTGACATCCAAATACCAGTGGCGTGCATTGCATAGAAGCAGGTAAGCAGAAGTTACAATTTGTGATCACTGAATACACTCGTATCGTGTGTGTGTGTGTGTTTATGTTCGTGTTTGCGTCTTTACCAAAACGTATGTACCTACGCCGCGACACATAGGTATGTACTTAACCTGCCTACCTTACGCAGGTAGCTTATTGTTTTTGCCTACCCTTCTGAAAATCCAATGCACGCCCCTGCCAAATACCTACCAGCCTACCTACCTACGACCTACCAACTTTTATTCATAGGTAATTTGCAACTTATTATGAGGAAATCCGTTAATCTAAGTCATACTTAGCTTCGTTTTACTAAGAGATAATTTTGTAATTATTAAAACGATTAGTTTTATTATTTATGAGAAGATTCTGTAAATTATATTATGACGATGAATCATACCCAATATTCCTGAAATAAACTTACAGTACAAAGGTTAATTACAATAATGTATCCTATATAACGGAAACATGAGTCACAATGGACGTACATATCGTTATAACTGAAACGTTTCAGGATATGATGTGTCATCACCGTATAATTACAATTAAACCGAGATTTCTTATTTTCATATTTGTTTGAAGGATCTAAGTTATATTCTGTTTTTTGTAGTCATCACCGAGAACCTTTCAAGTTTTACAAGTGAAAAATAAACTTAAGTAAAATCGAAATTGCACTCCGTTTTAACACACGGAATCAATACTAGAGCCAGATCATCCATAAGGTGGATTAGGTGACTGTCTAGGGACCCTACACCGACTAGGGCCCGAGAAAGAATACATATATCTATGCTAATATTATGAAGAATAAAGATTTGTATAGACCGACTTAAATTTTTTTATCGGACAACTGCATTATTAGCACTTGCGCTAATAGAAACTATACAAAATGTATGGAGATGACATAAATCAGTCACGTGACATATGTCATTTGCATACATTTGTTACTTTGTCCACAGGCCCTGATAGGATTAATTCGGCACCTAGTAAAACCGTTGGCGGAAAACAACATAGACAAAACCATGCCTCATTCGTACGTCATCGAATTACTTCTCGGACATAATGTGCAGATTTCCTCACAATCAATGGGATTGTAACTTATAAAACACGTTTTATTCAGCTCTGAATAATAACCTCCTTGGAGCGTTAATTATAGTACGGGCGGCGTGCCCTCATTTCCTATCACATTGATAACGGCACGCCTTGTTTATACAATGCCGTATGAAGTGGACTGCTCAATTATATTACAAACGTATGACGCGACTAGCATTCATGAATTTGCAGGTTTATGAAGAATTTCCTTTACAATCAGCATTTAATTTATGATACAAACTAGCTGCAGTGTCTCCTACGTAGACTTAATTTCGTGTATAAGTAACTTATAATGAATAGACGGATCTCTTTCCTTATCAGGTATCCGGTAAATTTTTGGGGTCGGCGCTTGATTTTATCCGATGTGGCTGATGACCTGATTTTTAAACGAAGCGCCATCTGAATAGTTGTCAGGCGCACTTAGGCCTCCGACTGACCTGTAACTATTGCCAGACAATGATGATGGCAACCGAGGCGGCTTTACGTGCTCTCCGAGGCACGAAGGGAACTAGGGCGGTCACCCATCCAACTACTAACTATCGATGATCGACTATCTAGTCGCAAAAGTCAAAATAGAACTTTGCACCTCTGCACTTATTTTCTTCTTGGCATCTTTAGATTCGAAGATATGTAATAACATTGAGATCACTCTCAATTAGGGTATCAGTTCTCATTAGTGTGTTCATTTCCGTAGTAGGTATGTCATGTACAGGCTAATTAATCCTTTTTTGCTTTCTGAAGCTTACAATATCTCGCTAACTGAATGCTTCGTGGGTGAGATCACTCAGTTATGACAATTAACTCATTTGAAGGTTGCTTTAATATCGAATTAAAACTGAAATTAACAAAGTCCTCATGTCTTTTATGAAAGATCCCTGAAGGGGTAAGAAGTAACCTGCTATAGGAAGAACATACCTTAATTACTATAGGATTAGCTCTACTAACTAACTGTATAATATATAGGTACTCAGTACTCAATACTTATGTATGTAAGTAGGTATAATAAAAAAAATACTCCTCAATTAGAAGTCAACTTTGGTTTCTGCTTCCCCCATGGAATACATGCATAATGTATGTTTGTAGATACGTATATCAAAGTCATAACTTTAATCTGTTCCTTCGTAAATACGTTTCTACAAAAACCTATTCGCGACTATCTACATAAATTATTATAAAAGTAAATTTATCTTGTGAGCCAGTCTAATTTCTTCAACATTCTGCAAGTTATGCTGATTCACAAACTATAGTCTTATTTGTGCAATGCAAAAAATCTTTCAATTGAAATTAAGACCTTTAAGGATTAGCACGTGACACGATGATCAAGTGTTGGCCCTGAAGCACGAAACTAAATAAACCATGGCTCCCCCACAGTTGCAAAATGCACAAACAACGCCTAATCAGATAAAACATTACTCAGTAAGGTACATGTGGGCTCTGACTAACTATGACTAATTCCACTTACGCTTTACTACGTACTACCGTCCGGAAGATCTCTTGGGCAATACCTTTAGCTCATAATGCTCACGCCAGTGTTCCCCGAAGGGGGAGGAAGAGCTGTTATTAGAACACCAACATTTCACCTCTTTCGTTAAAGTCTAATTAATGGGGAGAGAGCCTATTGCCACTAACCAGGCATTGATCCAAACTCAGGCTGGAAAATTACATGGAAATTCTCAATAATACTTTGCCCGATCCGGGGATCGAACTCAGGACCTCGTGTTCCGCAGTAGTGCTTGCTACAACTACACTAACGTGGCAGTTAGACGACCAAATCCTGGTAGTCTTCATAAATTCTGCCAACCTTCGATTCATTGGCTCTGTACGCTTTAGAAATATCAAAGAACCGATCCAGTTTTAGAGCCTAGTCCGAGTTTTTCATTGTCGCCGTCACAAGACACCGCGTCGACGTAAACACAGATTTGTATAGGATCGGAAGAGCGCCTCTGTCAGCCTAAAGATGACACTATTGTGATCCCATACAAATCTGCGTTTATGTCGACGCGATCACTTGTGACGGTGATTTTAAGAAAACTCGCACTAGGCACTCAGATCTCAAATGCGTAGAAACTTGATGCATAAGTGGCTCATTGTTCCGTTCCCATCGGTAAACAATCATCTGTTTACCTTGGGCTGACTATTATGTGCGACTACGTGACACCTTGGTGTAGCTTGTGCCTCATAACCGCAGGGAATTTCATGTACCTACTGCAATTTAGTACCTGCTAGAAATAAAGTGCGTCGAATCACGCTTTACCAGAAATAGGGGTGTTGGAAACGATTGTAAAATTAAATGTTTACAAGGACAATCCGTTATGATGTGTTTAAATCAGTTAGTGTTTAACAATACTCTTCATTGATTCTGAACATTTTTAGGAAAAATACAGACTAGTTTATTTAGACGATCTCCTTGCTCTGTCAAATGAGCTAAGTATTTTTGTCTCTACCTCGTCATATCAGAAGTCTTATAATGCAAATAGCTACCCATCAAATACCGAAAGATATTTACGTATGCAAACTATAAAACATTTTTAGGAATCTAGAAACATCTCTAGAACATATATTTCATGAACTAATGCATTGGTGTTCTCTATGTTGGTAGCCTTAAAAATAAATAAATGAATTCAAATCATAATTCTCTTTCTAAAATCTCTTTGTACTACAGAAAACATATTATTTCCATCGGAATCCATTCCCATATTTGGGTTCCTTTCATTTATTGATAGAGAGAAAGTAGCGTACAAGCGGTATGCATTCAACTGTAAGACCGGAGATATTGTTTGAATGTTACCTTCCTGTCGGCTCCGACAATCGGCTTGCATTGTCAGCTGCTTGGAGGACAGACTAGGCGGAGTAGAGAATTCACACGAAAATATTAAACATAAATTACACTGACAGTTCTTATTAATTAAACATTTTATTTTAAATCACCTTTTTTTACTTTTTAAAAACTAAATGAGGACGAGTATACTATACATCTTTACAGATAAATAAAATTGTAGTGTCTGTTTGTAATTCCAAAATAATTTTTAGTTTTCACTAAATGCATATGAAAGTACATGCGGTACATGATTAAATTTTTTTTTACTTTTTTTTTTGTTTATCTATCCGGATAATCTCCGAAACGGCTGGACCAATTTTAGCGGGACTTTCACTGGTAGTTAGCTAATTTTATAAGGAGTTACTTAGGCTACTTTTATATGTATATTAGTGACAAAATAAGCGATAAACTCCCCGAATTTTTTATGAAAAGTGCATAATTTCATAAAATATTGAGTTGCTTAAGGAAATTTGTTTAACAATCTAATTGCTACTCCATAAACACGATGACACAATATTTAAATCAATAATCAAGGTTATATTGGGTCTTAATTTTACGCACGTAACAGTTTTGATATCAAGTCAAGGTTATAGAAAACGCAAATAATTAATTTAAAATTATGAATGGAGGCTACATTATCCGATAATTTCATAATTATTTATTTCAAATTAACACGCCTGACGTACCAAATTAATAATACTTTTCTGAAAAGTCAAATTCGAAACCGAAAGAAGTATATAAAGATCGTAGCATGTGTCAAACGTTGGTCTCTACCTACACCCATGGGATACAGGCGTGACGTACTCCCAAAACTTGAATTACCTTCAATACTACATGATATTCAGGGCATCAACCATTAAAGAAAACGTTGGTTCAGTATTTAACCGACATTTTTTATGACATGTACGAGGAGCCTAGCTGAGTTTTTTACCGGTTAATTTCAGAAAGCTAGACGTTCGTAAGTGTGACCAATAACCCAATTCACGTAATAAAAACTATAAATATGTCGTAGCGACTTGTCGTTGATAGTGTTTTCCTACTAATTATGTCAAAGAAAAACGGAATAGTTCAGTTGTCGCGAAAACGTCCTATTGAGTTGAAGTCCTATCGAACTACGATTTCGGAACACGTGAACATTGGGAGAGGATTTCTATCGAATGACTTAAATAGTTTAACGATATTTCGATCGTTTTACGTAAAAACGAGAGGCAAAATTATTAATGAAATTTGGTTTTGGGTTAAAGTATTTTGGCCTTGTGATATTTATTCTACTCTGTGCATATTCTACACATGGGATTCATTTAAGCTTAGTAGGGCTCCGCAGTTTGACTCCCGACCCCAGATGAGTAACGTTCATATCAGCTATCATATCTGGAGATTTTAGACTTAATGTGAAGAAACTTCGATCATGAGTATTGTTTATGAATGTGGATGACCTGTGAAACGAAGGTTGGATTGTGTGTATGATGATATGGCTAGGAAGGGAGTGAGTTCTGATATAACGGCTGATTAAGAGAAATGGAACAGAAAATGGCATCACACCGACTACTTAAACTTGCATTAAAAGTGTTGTAGGCAACTGGCCCGAATAGTTTCATAAGACTGGGCCAGTTTTCAAGCAACAAAAACCAAAGTGGAAATTTAATATGCTAGCTCCAAAGATGAGTAAAGCTGTGGTTATAAGATCTACAAAGGAATACGTGCTGATAACGTCTACAAAGGTCTATAAAGGAATACAAATCGGTAATATTTCTTAAAACAGAACTTTCTGAGAATAGCTAACTTTTCAATTGATTAATTACGTCATGCGATTACGATAATGTAAGATTCCAAAGGATTGGATGTTAAAGTTCAAATTCGATTCGACGAAAGAGAGCTATTGAAATGTAAGATTATATTTATAGGTCGATTCATGAACGATAACCCAGTTAGATTACTCACGGAAGTAGTGTTACCATACAGCCAATGTGTATTTATTAAAGTTGTAAGAAATACTAATGCTTGGTTGCATGTATGAAGGTGAAAGACAAATATGACGACGATAGGTTTGATGGCGTTGCACCGAATTACGTTGTCTTGTTGGTTTGGTTGCAAACAAGTTGTTAGCAAGCATCTACTAGACTTTATAATATACTAGCTCTGACCCGCTGTTACCCGCGGGTACCTCATGTTTTTTAAATAAAAGTAGCCTAAATTACTGCTGAAAGTCCCGCTAAAATAGGTCCAGCCTTTTCGAGATTAGCTGGAACAAACAGACAGACAGACAGTTTTTTTTTTTAATTTTAGTTTCAGTGTCAGTACCTTGTATACTTTCATATGCATTTAGTGAAAAGCTGTAATTTTGGAATCACAAACAGGCACTTCAATTTTATTTATCTGTATGTATGTATAGATTATTATGAGCCCAATGTGTCCCACTGCTGGGCAAAGGTATCTCTTCCCTCTTTCCATCCCTTGCGATCCAAGGCTTGCTCAGGCCAGTTATTCATGTAGGCAGTGAGTACATCCTGATATCTTTTTCTCGGCCTGCCACGCCTGCATTCGGAGGGGTCCATAGTGTGGTTTGTCTAACCTACAGTTCGTCTGAAATGCGACACACGTGCCCAGTCCTCTTTACCAACAGACTTTATAATAAAGGGTATATATTCCTGAACTTTACAGAACAATGCTGTGTAATGAATCACTTTGTATCAAGAGATATTGTTCTCTATGACACAGTGCGGTTGGTCCTATGTTTGTTTGTTTGCTGAGTCATGTCAGAGTTGAAAACTGTATTAGACTTTTGTTAGTAATGTTTCACCATTCTTAGGTCCTTTTATGTGGTATAGATAAATACCTGTATAAGTATACATGATGTTTGCATTGGTCACATGAAATAAAGTCTTCGTTTTCAAGTTTGGTATTATTAATGATATTACCAGGGACCTTACCAGGGGCGTAGCTACCGCCGTATTTGCCGTATCAATTATACGGGGCCCCCGGGCCACGTGGGCCCCCAAAATGTGTAAGGAAAAAGAATAAAAACTTTCTAATTTATTTTATTTTACAAATGACAAAATTCAAATTCGATTTTTATTTGTAAAATGGGTAAATTATGTGATAAATAAATATTACTTCTCACAATATTTTTTTTCTTTTGTGAAAAATCTTTACCTCCATATAAGGGCCTCCAAAAAATATTTTATACGGGGCCCCGACAAGGCACGCTACGCCACTGGACCTTACCAAATATCTTATCGTCATTCGTGACAGTGACTGACTTATACATGATATATACATCTGTCTCTGTCAATAGTTAAACTATCATGGCAATAAGGTGTTATGGTAGGGCCCCAGTTCTATCTAAGTACTACGTAAGTTCAGTCATGTGCCAAAGACCTTGATTAAAACTGAAGTCTTTAAGCTTTTGCAGCTTATTTTGAAACAAAACCACAGGCTTTAAGACATTTTAAAGATAGATACGTTACTTTTTCCAGACTTAATGTATTAATTGAAACAAGTTAATTACCCAATTACGGTGCTTATGAAGAATGATCATGTTCTTCCATGCGGGTGTTATTTCTGGGGAATCGCGGCTCCAACTGTCCTAGTTCGAAACTTGTATATGTAGGTGCTCAAATGCGCAAAAAAACACTCATACCGCGATTTAGGTCATCGCCTAATGATCATAAACTGAAGAGTATCAGGAGTAGCTCCATCTATGTCGCAGGGAAAGAAGCTACATAGGTTAATGTCGCTTAAAAAAAAAAAAGATAAATTAATATAATTTATTATATTGTCTCGGTCGAGAGTTTCGAATGAGAATTAAAATTACGCCGCGGGCTAGTGTAGGTAGACGCCCTAATTGCAGGAACTTCAAAATGTATATCACACAGTATTGTTTAATTTAAAATATTAATGAGTCAAGCCTACGCACAATTTGTTTGTTTCTTCAACAGTTATAAACGACAAATGATCTACCGGTATCTCATTGTTAGTGGGACCCTTGATTTTTACTTGTTCATATAGATGTAGCAAGACAGCTTTAATATTTACCGATGGTAATTTTTCTACTTTCATATATGCCTTATCAGACAACTGCTCATGGACAATTCCGAATTCAAAATCTGGTCTGCAACCTAACCTAGGCTTTCAACTTTCGTATTCTCTAGCCACATTCGCCGATCCCACAGTATCCCGAAGGTGTGAATTTTATTACTCACCATCACTCAACGTCACGTTGACACTTAATCATCTTCGGTAAAATGTGGGTGTTGTTGTTACAACACCTCTGCCTTCGGGGAATACAGGCGTGAGCATATGTATGTAGCTCTTGAATCAAACTGGAGTAGTTGATCAACGTAAAGTTATATAAACACAACTTTGCAATCCTAACAGGGTACGCTTATCTGGGTTAAGCCAGTGTTCACACTTTAGCAGGCATCTGACAGACAGTTCTATGAAACGATTACGGAAGATTAAAATAATTCAATTGCCAATTCGGACCGATGGCTAAACGTGGTCTTGGAATCACGTCAGTCATCCATTCCATTAGTGACAGGCAGATTGCTTCACTTGTTGTGAATCGATACAAATGTGCAAAAAATTACGGTTCAATGAAAAACCTACTGGCACAAACAAATTCATTTAGCTGATATTAAAAATCAAAGTTAGCCTGTCAAACTACATAACCACAAAAAATAAAAAACCATAGACGTTAAGTATAGAAAACTGTTTGAAAACATAAGGTGAAGAAAAATATATAATAAACTAGCTGTGCCCCGCGGTTTCACCCGTGTATACTTTATTGTGTACACGTCTTAAGTCACGTTCCGATAAAATCCTATGTCCTTCTCCTGGTTCTAAGCTACCTCCCCACCAATTTCAGCCAAATCGGTTCAGCCGTTCTTCAGTTATAAGTAGTGTAACTAACACGACTTTCTTTTATATACTAGCTGTGCCCCGCGGTTTCACCCGGTTAGACTTTATTGTGTTATATATATTGTGGAACGGGATATCCTATGTCCTTCTCCTAGTTCTAAGCTACCTCCCTACCAATTTTCAGTCAAATCGATTCAGCCGTTCTTGAGTTAATAGTGCAACTAACACGACTTACTTTTATATAGATAAATAATACAACCACTAGACTGACAAGGCAGCCAGTAAATTGAGTATTGAAAGTAAATAAAAGTACTTAGTAAGCAAAACAAGTGGATGGATCTACCCTGCATTCTTTTAACAGATACGTATCATAAGTCACATTTCATACGAAAACATTGTAGTTCCGTACTCACTGCTTATCAGATTCAGCTCAAGGATGTACTAGAATATAGCATGATTCACACACACGCAAATATGTGTTTGTGTGCACATGATAACAATCGGAAGTAGAGTGTGACGACCGGCAGGATATCGTTAAAACAACAAGCCTAAGGAATGGAGACGTAGGAATTGATGAAGTTTAAATCCATAATAATCATTCGATAATATTGTCGTTATAGTCTATAGGAGAAGCAGTAATGAGTTCTTTAATGATTTGAGTTATTGCAAAGAATCGAAAGCACTTCTTTCACACTTTCTTTAATTCTAATGCATGAAAAAAATAGTTCCATCAAAATGTTAATCTACATTAATATTATAAAGAGGAAAGATTTGATTGTTTTATTGTTTGTTTGCATTGAATAAGGCTCCGAAACTACTAGAAAATTCTTTCAGCAATCGATAGCTACATACATCATCAGCGAGTAACATAGGCTATCCACCACGGGAACGGGAAGTACGCGGGTGAAACCGCGTGACCCAAGACCCTAAGGGCGAAAAATTCCTTAAAAAAACTCATTACATTTGCAGGTCCTCAACATAATAATCCTGATCCTATACCGCGTGGGGTACAATGGGGAGTTCCTCGGAGTGGGAGGCACTTGGAACCTCAATGAGGAGAAGAATCCAGACGCTGAGATCGTGGCCTCCGGAGTGATCGTGGGGTACCTCATCTACACCCTCGTGCAGGTCGTCACATACCTCTTTGGTACCACTGAGCACAAAAGGTGAGTTACTGATGTGCAAAGCACAAATGCAAGATAATTATGATTGCAGCTTATTAATATTAATTTCTTTACGTGTTTTTATACGACAAAAGAGGCAAGCAAGCGAACATTTCATCTGATTAAATGCAGATTTTTTAGCCTAAACACGCTTGGAACAACAAGGGTGTCACTTCCAGTCTTGTAAGAATGGAATCGTGCTCACACGGGCATAGCAAGTAAAACGCCTCTTCTCCACCCCTGGAGCATTAGCGACCTTACATAACCTCACACTACTCTTAAAATCGTTATGCTTTATACACCATATGACTGTTATTAAATCGTTCTAGTTTAAAAAGAGCCGCTGTGGCCTCGTGGTTTGAGCTGTTCGAATTCTAGCGGGGCTTGTACCAATGATTTTTCTAAAAACTTGTGCAGTGATTTCACCACGCGGCGAAGTGCTTTACAGCGAAGGAAAACATCGTGTGGAAACCTGCATAATTTGTCTGAGAAATAATTCAAAGACTGTATGTATAGTGCCTGAGAAGGCGATGGACTCACCCTCTGTCACGTTGGCACATAATCGTATTCGGTGAAATGTGGGTGTTGTTGTTACAGTACCTCAAGAATGTATCTCAAATAGCTGATCATGTCCAATACGATACGAAACTGAGATAACTGTTATCCATTCCAGGGCCATGTCGGATATAGTGATGAACTTCGTGGGTGTATTCCTGTGGATCGCTGTGGGAGCCGTCGCCCTGCACTACTGGGGCGGGTACCAGGGCGAGCACCAGTACCAGTTTGTGTTTGCTGAGAAACAGGTATGTCCCAATTACATTTAGTCTCGGTAATTCGTTCAACTTTCATGCTTTTGTTTTTGAGAGACACTTTAAACGAGGATACAGGGGCATAACCATGAGCTCTTATGACAATAATATGGCAGCTGTGTGACACGGACAGATGTATACACGTCAAATACATCTGTCTCTTAGTAAGAGTAAAACAATAACTAAATATATATTTATTCATTTTCTTATAAATTAAATTAAAAAAAAATTATGACAAGTGTTTTTTTTAATTTCAGGTTGGTCTCGCGTTGGGAGCTCTATGTGTCATCAACGGAGCAATATATTTACTGGACACGGCGCTGTCTGTCATACACTTCACGAAGGAAATGTAAACACTTAATATAGCACCTTGCTTAGTTGTAATTAAGTTAAAAATCGAACGAACGTCACGTGTCATTGTTCAGCTTAAGGATGATGATCAAATAATTGAATAAATATGTTTATATTCTCTTAGGGAAATTTTACTCTTAGGGACTTTTCATTACGTGTAATTATTACTTAACAAATGACCGAATATAAAACTATATATAAATTAATTTATTTTTATACTTCCCCGAAAAAGAAAGTGGACTGACAACGAAAATAGTACACAGAAAAGTTATATTGAATGCGATCAATGTTAACAATGAAATCGATAAATTTATAAATATGAACGCGTAAAAAATCAAGCGGAAAAAAAAAATTTTGAGCTCTCCGTAGACACATGATTAACCCACCTTATTTTTATTTTGTCTAAACAATATTTTATTTTATAACAATTATGAAATAAAGTTTAAACTTAATATGTGTTTCATTTCTCAAAGTATCATCCTTCCCTAACTTATTATTTTGAATATGCTCTATCTTAGAGTTGTGATTTTTAGACATCGGACCAGCACGAAATCATATCCTATCTGACTCACGCAAGCGAGTCAGTTCTATTCACTAAATTTGATTATACGCGACAAACATGTACCCACTACATTTTTTTGAAATACCTACAATTAAATTTAAAATTTGGAATAACCTCATCTCAGCTACATATTTCGGAGCCAGGGCTTTTCGGCATTTCAGGAACAAAAATACATATTAAAACGCGAATAATATTATGTTTCAAAATACGTGTGACGTCTTGTTATGACACTATGTTATGGTAAAATCCCTTATTAATCAGGAATAAGCAAATTATGGGCATTTTCCCAAAGATGACAATGTTATAAGCACAAAGACCACAATACTACGTCAGTCAACACACGTCATCTTCATTAGTTAGGTAATTAAATGAAGGCTGGAGGATTAATGATGATAGTGTTGGGATAATAGGATCAATTTGACTAATGGAAATTGATGGGTAATATCAAGCAAGGAATCATAAGAGAGGTGGGGCGGAACGGACTCTTCCGCTCGGAATTCGCAGCTACCATATTGGGAAATAGGGGTCTACTCTCGTTCTCCGAAAACGAACGAAAATCAAACGTATTTCAGTGTCATTCGTTTCTCAAATAATTTAAGTTTAGAATATTGAAACGTTAAATAATTGCATCGCGGACCACGCTTGGTCGTAATTTTTTAATCGAATAATAATCATGCGAACTTTCGTCCGAAGCTACGAATTTCGTTGAATAAGGATCTTAGTAGATAATTATCAGAGGTAGTTGATCTATTTAACTCTTCTGGAGGACTCAGGGACAAGATTTAACAATTCATTTCAGTTCCAATATGTATTAATCACACTCATAACCTAACACGTCCTGTTTTCACGAGCTTGCCACGAGCAGAGATCAAGATGTTAATTATAATTTAGGGTCAATGCGTCAAATGACTTGGGTCAGGAGTCAAACTGCGTCTCCTGTGGACGATCTCAACTATTGAGTCACTAGTCAAATAGCTCTCGAAATACAAAGTCTTAGACACTGGCAAAAAATACCAGCTAAAAATTAACAAGAAAAAAAAAGTGTTCTTGTTTTTTTTATTACTATTCAAATAAAGAACAAGAAATAACCGATATTCAAATTGGTTTGTTTAATCGATAACATTCGAATTTTAAAAAAAGCAAGGTGGAGTGTCTATATTCAGACTTGGTGACCATCATATCTCCGATCTCGAAGGACTTTCTTTGCGAGCTAGATCTGGAGACAGACACGATAATGGCGCCACTAACGGAAACCGTGAGTGTTTATTCATTTTATTGACGTAAGTTATTATAGGAAATAACAATGTAAGATGGTTTTCCTGGATTCACAAAAGCAATTCAAATTCACTACTCATCAAAAATATAGAAGACTTGTCAGTAATAGATGGATGTAGAAAACGTATCAAAGCGACCGAAACAAATGGGTTTCGGACCTCCCAGGGGTCTGAAGAGTGTTGTCAATTTCTTATTATTCATCTTTGGTAGCGTTGACAGTTGGTTAGCCTCGCCACTGTCCACGGAACTACAATTTGAGGGTATCTCCAGAGATAGATCATAATTATATTTGTGACTAGCTGTGCCCCGCGGTTTCACCCGCGTAGATTTAGTTTCATCCTTATTGTCGCGGAACCCTAATATTTTTAATAAATTAAAGTAGCCTAAGTTACTCCTTGAAACATCAGCTACTTTCCAGTGAAAGTTCCGTTAAAATCCGTCCAGCAGTTTCGGAGATTACCCGGAACAAACAGACAGACAGACAGAGAAAAATTTTAAAACTTGGTTTTTTAGTGTCAGTAGCGTGTATAATTACATATGCATTTAGTAAAAAGCTGTTATTTTGGAATTACAAACAGACACTCCAATTTTATTTATATGTATAGATGTATAGATATCTGTATAGATAGGGACCTAAATACTTGAGATTTAATTTGTAAAATGATGTTTCCATAACACCATGGAACCTAGACTTTCTGATGAGAAAACTTGCTAAAGCAACTGACCTGGCTTTCATCATTAGTAGTAATTACGGTACGTTTCTTGTATATCCACAAAACTTCTCGACGGTGAGTTCAAAAATACAGAATCATGCAGGGCTTTTTGTCCGAAGAAAAACGTAATATGTGATCTATTTCGTAATCTGAAAGTTGAAATTTGCGTGACTGTTCTGAATATGTTTGATAATATAAAAGTGGTCTTGATATATTCTAAAGAAAAGGTATAAACACGGAGTGTCGTATTAGCCGCGTCAACGCACTCTGTGTATAGTGCATTGTGATACGATCTACACCATAATATAAGCCAATGCTTAAATCTCTGTGAGGGTCGTTGTAATTCAAACTGCAGACTCACGACGACTGAATTTATTACAGCTTTCACATACAGTAACTTAACATAAATATTCACAATCACACAACAATTTAGAGACCACCGTTCAGACTGATTGTCGCGGCACGGATGCCCTTACTTATATATCTGATTTCCACCATGGCACATTAACGCCGGATGTTATAACTAACTAAATTATTAAATAAATATTGGCAGGAAGAGCATGTTCTAGCGGTAATACCAACCACCGGAAGTTAGTGGTAATATTTTAAATAGTTTCAATATAGGAATATTATCCGGAAGTACATGCTCCTACGACCAATAATATATATAGTATTCATAAAATACATTCTTAGTAAATATTAGGCTAACAGCTCGGCCATCTGACTCTTGGTAACGTCCTCGTACCGTATTTGAACATATTCGGGATAGATGGGAAAATATTTATATTAAAAATATTTTTAAACATGAGTACAAGTCAGTATTAAATATAGTAAAAACAAAACATATCAAAACAAGCAAAAACATAAATGTATATCAGAAATCAGAATATATCCTTAAAATATTTTTAACACTTAATTATATATAAAAGGAACTTAATACTAATTGTTTTATTATTTCTATTATACTTTAACATTACTTTAACTCGTTACTCAATATAATTATAAAAATACAAAGATACTCGTAACTCGATTCATTAATTTAGACTCAATCAACACTCGCATCATTACTACCCTCAATATGCACTTCCCCTAATTCGTCAGTTCTACTGTCAGCCTCATCGGATGAACTACTTGCTAAATCAGTGCTAAGATTAAGCCATGGCCTCAATTTATCTCTGGCAACAATCGCTTCGTATTTATGATTGTGTTTTCTCGTAATGGGTGTATCCTCTATTAGGAAACGGTCATGGGGTAGAATTTTTACAATTCGATAAGGTCCTTGATATTTGGCAATCAATTTTTTTGATTTGCCATCATTTCTGTTTATTTCCCTTTCCACCCTAATCAGATCTCCTACCTTATAGACAGTTCCGATTAATTTCCTACCTTTATTAAAACGTTGCCTATCTTTCTCCTGCTGTAATTTTATAAGTTCTCCAGACTTTTCTCTCATTTCAGTAACTTCATCTAGAGATTTAATTTGGGTTGTATCATTAATTATGTCACACAAAATATTTTCTGTTACATTTGTCACTTTGAACCCGAAAAGTAGTTCCGAGGGGCTTTTTTGTGTTGTCTTGTGTATCGTAGTGTTTAACCCTATTTGGATATCAGGCACATACTCATCCCAAGACCTTTCATCCTTATTATGAGTCTTGGTGGAAAGCGCATCCAAAATGGTCCTATTGAATCTTTCCACTTGACCATTAGCCCTCGGTGTCGCAACTGCGTTGAGTATGTGCTTGATACCAGTTTCTTTGGTAAAGTTATTAAACAATTTGCTTGTGAAGCATGAACCTCGATCAGTTATTAATCTACTGGGGGCACCAAAATAACTAATATGTTCCCTAATAACCCTTATAGTAGTTGTGGCTTTAGTGTTCCTAACCGGTGTGATATTGGAATATTTTGTAAACCCGTCAACTATAACTAACAAGTAGCAATTGCCACGTTTGCTGCGTACAAATGGACCTAGATGATCTGCATGTATGGTGTGAAAGGGTTTTTCAATTTTTGATATGGGGTGTAGTTCTCCTTCTCGCGGACCACCGGATGCTTTATGGTGCGCGCATTCTAAACATGCAGACACGTACTTTTTAACGAAACGGCGCATCTTGGGAAACCAATAAGAATCTTTGATGCGCGCCAATGTTTTGTCAAAACCGAAATGACCAATGTCGTCATGGTTTTTTCTTAGTATCTGCCAGCGAACGGATTTTGGAACGACCCAACGAAGTCCGTTATCAACTACGCGATAAACACGATTATTTTTAATTTTGAAATTATTATGAACATCAACCATTTTGTCAGTGTCCGGGTTTGATAGAATATTCTTTATTGACACAATTTCATCATCTACGGATTGAGCAGTACCTAACCAATCATCGGTCTCGATATTTAGGATATCTAAAATGTGACTATCGGTAGCCGGTGGATCAATGGGATGCCTGCTGAGGGCATCAACATGCATCATCCTATCGCCTGGTCTATATTCGATATTACAATCGTATTCCTGAAGTTGAATCCACCAACGTGCAACCCGAGGAACCAGATCACGCTTGGTCAAAGTCGTTCTCAACGCACTACAGTCAGTGTAAATTGTAAACGGAATGCCTAGTAGATACACTCTAAAACGGTTAAGCGAAGCGATTACTGCTAGTGTCTCTAGTTCAAAAGAGTGTAACTTTTGCTCGTCAACAGTAGTTTTGCGACTATAAAACGAAACCGGGCGAAATGCACCGTCTTTACCCTTTTGCAATAAAATCCCGGCTACCCCAAGTTTGCACGCGTCTGTGTGGAGTTGAGTTTCGGAACCTGGGTTATAAAGCGCGATCACGGGTCGCTCAGCAAGATTAGTTTTCAGAGTTTCAAAGGCGGCAGATTGTTCGGGACCCCAGACCCAAGTGCAATTTTTACGTAAGAGGTCTGTCAACGGCCTCGCTATTATAGCAAAGTCCTTGACAAATCTCCTGAAGAAGCTAGCGAGCCCCATGAATTGTCGTACCTCATGCTGGTTTTTAGGAGCCGGAAAATTTGAAACTGCGGTCGTTTTGTGCGCCCCAGGACGAACACCCTCTGAACTAACTTCAAACCCTAAGAAATCTATATTTTTGCAGAAGAAATGACATTTACTTAGCTTTAAGGTTAAGCCCCCTTCTCTAATTAGTTGTAAGACTTGTCGAAGGCGCGACATCCCTTCGTCAAAAGTTTTCGCCGGAATTAATACGTCATCCATATAGATAACGGCGAATTTTACTTTTGCCTCAGCCAAAATTTTATTAATAGTACGTTGGAAAACGGACGGGGCGTTGACTAATCCAAACGGCATACGTAAATATTCATATTGGCCGTCGGGGGTTACGAATGCAGTTTTTGGTCGGGATTCTTCCGAAATTGGGATTTGATAGTACCCAGAAGCCAGGTCTAAAGATATAAAATATTCATTACCACTCAATAGATCAATTTGATCGTCTACACGCGGAATCGGATAATGGTCTTTTACAGTTTTGCGATTAAGTGCCCTATAGTCAACGCACAGTCGTTTTTCACCAGTCTTCTTTTTTACCAGAACTATGGGACTGGCATAAGGAGATGAAGACTCCCGGACAATATTGGCATCAAGCATTTCCTGAACCATATCCCTCACAAGTGATCGCTCTGAATACGACATTCGATATGGACGATAGACAACCGGTTCAGAGTCTTTAAGTTTAATTTCCATTTCGTTTACAGTCGTGAAACCAAGGTCTTTAAGGTTATCCGAAAAGCAGTCCTTGAATTCATGTAACAATGATTGCAACTGATTTAATTCGTCATTATTCAAAGTATCACCGTGATGAATGGATGCGTCGTCAGCATCTATGTTACTGATAGCCAATTGTGAAACCTTACGGATATTGCTTAGGGGTATCGCACGAGCAACTAAAGTTTCCTTTTTGAACGAAATTTTGTTAATTGTTACATTTTGGACTAATAAATGACCTTTGCCATCAATTAAATCGTATTCGCCGGGCAAAAGATAAAATTCTAGACCATTCCTACCTCTAATAGAACCATTTACATAGACACTACCAGTGAAAGTTTTATCAGATTCCACTGGTATGGACTTGATCTCGTGACTGGGGATGGAGACTTCCTCAGAAGTAATTAAAAATACTTTATTGGTTTTCTGAAAAATAAGTCTAGATGGCGTTTTGGTTATCAGTATACCTGGAAGCTCAGTAAAAGAATGACCTAGAAGTATTGGATATTTTAGAACCGAGTCATCAACAACAAGCATGTTTATACTTTCTACGATTCCCTGCACGTCTATTTCTACTGTTGCTTTGCCTATTGAATGTACTAGATTATTCCCAAGTCCCTTCATTAGTGGTAAATCGCGAGAATCTAATGCCAAGTTCAGACGTTTTGCTTCAGAGTGTCGTATAATCGAACATTCACTCCCCAGATCCACATAACATGACATAGGAGATCCGTTTACTCTAATTGTCAAAATATATTTATCATTTGGATCCTCAGTCACATGTTTAGAGACACTCGAGAGCTTGGAACTACCATCATCTAAATTACAAGCCACCCGCAAGACCTGTTTCTCTTTGTTAGTTGAATCCGTTTTCGAGTTTTCGTAATTTTTACGTGTAATATTGGGACAGTTAATTGTGAGATGACCTAGTTTATAGCAACTATTGCATTTTTGGATCGGTTTGGGGCATCGGAAACTAGGGTGACCCTCCACCCCACAGTTAAAGCACTTTAAAAGTGGTTTATCGGTAATTGTCTTATTAGCAAGTTTTTCAGGGTATAAACTAAGAGGTTTTCCATCGTTTTTATTCCTATTGTTATTTCCTATAGTGTCCCTTGCCTGGCCTACTTTTACAGACTTTAAATACTTAAGAACTTGTTCGGGAGTCTCAAATTGTGCAGCTTGCGCTCCTAGCTTTATTGCCCTATCCTCGATACCATATAGTATACAATCGACTGCTTTTCTACCAGTTATTTGACATCTATGCAGTAAATTGAGTTTCGAATAATAATACTGTTCTAAGGACTCTCCATATTTTACCCTAATACCGAGCATTTCCGATAGTAATTCTGCATAATTATCTCTACATGGGAAAGATTCAAAAAGCTTTCTCTTCCATTCGGACCAAGTAAATTTTACGCTAGGCAGACTCTGATACCACGACTTAGCTAACCCTGAGAGTTTCGGAAGTGCATAGTGAATGGTTTCCCTTTCATTCCATTCATATATATCCGCGCATTCTTCGACCTTATTCACCCAATTTAGTATTGTCTGATTCTTACACATGGGATCGAATTCCGGAATCACATTATTAACATTAGCAAACTTATGACTATTGGACCCTGAGAAGCCTTTAAGTGCTTCAACGAATTGTACGAACATATTATTATCTATATTATCGTACCTGCTTGATCCTTGTTCGGCTCCCGCTGCTGGAGAGTGCCGACTACGACTCCTTGAGCTGGCGTCATTTTGTCTGCGTGGCAGCATCCGTGGTGGTGTCCTTGATCTACGACGAGACGTCCTTATCGCATATTCTCTATCGTTAGAGCGTCGCTCAAGCTCACCGCTCATATCATCATGCTTACGCTTACTGGTAGACCTCGGCCGTCGCTCAAGCTCATCGGCACGAGATCCAACAGAAAACGCACGACTTGTACTCGGCCGTTGCTCAAGCTCACCGGCTCGAGAAGCATTTTCAGTTAGGTAATTCGCTCCCGGCTGTTGCTCAAGCTCACCAGCACGAGTGCGACTTGAACTTTTGCGTCTCATTCCAGGTGTTAATATAGGACTTTCAGGGCAAGCATTATTGCGATCCCCTTTATCCATGTCCATTAATTCACTGAAACTTGAAAAAGAAGTATGTCACTATTTCATCACTCGTTCATTGTAATTATGTAAAAAAATGGGTTACATTTTTATTCTAGATTCATAGATTAAATAGAAAACATAAACTCAAACTCAAATATATTCGATTAGACTTTATACAAAGTACTTTCAAATCGTCAGAATGACACAATTACACAGGATTATACATGCTACCGCCAGGTTCGGAAGGTTGCTTTTACTGAGAAGAACCTGGCAAGATATGGAATATGGGATTGCCGAACACTACTTAGATAATGTGAGCAGCTATAGATTTATGATTTACGTAAAAATATTCGAGTAAAAATTCAGTAAATATCAAGACGTATGGTATCAGTACCATCCACCAGAGGGAAAGTAAGGAAGAAAAAAAAAATACAATAGCAGACAGTTCAATTTTAAAGAAATAAGTAAAGTTTAAAACCAAAAACAATTCAATACTTCAGTTAAAAAATTCACTTTAGTAAATTAACAGTCATAATTTGAATTTTAACGGTTTCATATTTTGTAGTTACTATATACTACTTAAATATATATATTTTTTTATTATCATTTCAAATTAGAACGGTCTTTATATTATAATATTTAAAAATCAGTACTTCAGACAATTTCAGTTTATGGACTTCATTTTAAAAATAAATTGTTTTACGAATACTGTAAAATGCAGTCAGATATGTGCACTTCTACTTACGTTTTTTGATGGCGTGGTATTTTCTTGGTGAATCCCACTTCTGAGATATAAGCCAATGCTTAAATCTCTGTGAGGGTCGTTGTAATTCAAACTGCAGACTCACGACGACTGAATTTATTACAGCTTTCACATACAGTAACTTAACATAAATATTCACAATCACACAACAATTTAGAGACCACCGTTCAGACTGATTGTCGCGGCACGGATGCCCTTACTTATATATCTGATTTCCACCATGGCACATTAACGCCGGATGTTATAACTAACTAAATTATTAAATAAATATTGGCAGGAAGAGCATGTTCTAGCGGTAATACCAACCACCGGAAGTTAGTGGTAATATTTTAAATAGTTTCAATATAGGAATATTATCCGGAAGTACATGCTCCTACGACCAATAATATATATAGTATTCATAAAATACATTCTTAGTAAATATTAGGCTAACAATAAGTACGATGAAACGGATATATCCCGCAAGCTATTGTGGACAGTATTTCAAAGATATAAAGACTATAATGGGATGAAACGTTTGATATTGTAGGCTTGGCATGAAATATAGGTTGTACTATGCATTGACCTCTTTCGAAATCAAAACAATATGCGGAGACCAAGTTGTTGAAGTAGTAAAATTGGAACAGAATCAAACTGTTATTATAATAATCTAATCTCATACGGCAGTAATCATAAATTTTACGCATTTACAAACAGTAACAATAGTATCAATAGAACTGTCTAAACTCACTTACCTCGCCTTACAGAAAGCTGTGATACTAAATAAAAAGATTAATTACTGAGTTTCTTGCCAGATTCTTCTCAGTAAAACCAACCTCCAGAACCTGGCGGTAGTATGTATAATCCTGTGTAATCGTGTCATTCTGAAGATTTGAAAGTACTGTGTTAAAAGTCTAATCAAATAAAGATATTTTGAATTTGAATTGAATTGAACCACTCATTAACTACAGAAAATCCCATATGTGATACTCACTTGCCATTGGCCCCTGAATATCCAAAAAAACCGGGTTCCAAAACCGAGAAAAGTTCTTTAAAAAAACATACTTAATAATGAAAGTAAGAAATGTAAGCACTGCTCGGTACTGAACGTGACTCTCAGCTGTAGTAAAAAAGACCTTACGTTGTCTATAGCCTTTGCTGAATTTCTTTTTAGGCTAGTTGGAATATTCAGCTGGCTAGCATCTGGTAAGTATCTAGATGGAATTACATTCATGAAGTGGTTTCAGTAGCAGTCACGATTTATGAGCGCTCTGCGAAATAGTGGGGATACTTGGGCATGTTTTTGTTTGCGCAAAAAATTTATAGTGCCCATTCGAGGTCAGCTGCGTTATTCACTTAGGTTTCTCACTCGTCGTCGAGTGTCGTTTTTGAAGATACGAAATTGAACCTTATCCTGTATGTATTATGTATAAATTTCCTATGATTGAAACCAACGCTCGTCGTCGAGTTCGAGGCTGAGAAACCTACTCTCATAATTCGTGACGGCACCTACACTGAAACATTATTTCGACTAATAAGACAAAAGTTCCGAAAAAATTAAAGAATATAATACAAAAAAAAAAATTTCTTCAGCTACCTAAGTCCAAGCAAATGCATGCCATCGTCAGTATGCCTTCAACTTAAAGTAATAACGTGACTACGTGAGTGTATAACGGTGGCACGCATTAACCATGGGTTTAGTTAAAGAGACACCATTAGCATCTAAAGTAGGTGCTTACGTTTTGTTCTGGTTATGAGGCTCGTTGGCATCTTGTTTGCGGTTTATCTGTGTCATATTTTTCATGTAAACGTAAACAACAGTAATAAGGTGATTAGTATATACTTAATTTTTGTTTTAATTATTTCTTTAAATCAAAATGTTTAATCAACATAAACACACTTGGAACACTTATTGAACGTCATTTCTCTTACGCTAACTTAGGTTAATTTACTACCGTTTCCAAAATATAAGCCTGTCAGGTGAAGAAACGGCGAAACAAACTCCCCGGTTTTTTTTACATGTTCGTTGTACACTACGTGGTTATTAGAATTTAATTTAAAATGTTAATGGATTTTTAAAATTATATTTAAATTAGCACCAACTGATGCTCTATGCAGAAATATTCGTCTAATAAGTCCCTACATGATAAAGTATAGATTTTTTTTTTCAACACACAACATAACGAAAGGACAGTGTGTAATTTCAATAAATAGGTCAGGCGAACAACCTTCGTAAACGCACCCTGGGAGCGTTGGCGCCAAACCGGCGGCAACATGGCGGCAACTTGGCGGGACGCTACAATCAATTTTATTAGGGGATGGAGTTCCAGGGTGTTTTGATACCCCACCATTTTGATACACGCACAGATAATATAACTGACGAAATAAGCTCTTGATAGTTTTACTCTGTGATAGTGACTTATAAACGTCAAAAAAAAAAGTTTTTTTGAAAATCGCCATTCTGCCTGCGACTTCGTCCGCATGGAATGGTTACTTTGGGCTAACGCTAACTTTAACCCGCGACTACGTTTACGTAGCGTGATGATATATATAGCCTTCCTCGATAAATGGGCTAGCTAAAACTGAGATATTTCTTCGCATCAGTAGTTTCTAAGATTAGCCCGTTCACGCAAACAAACAAACTCATATAGTATTACTATTTAGTATACTAAGTATATAGATTGTTAGAGTGAATGGTGTTTTTTTATATAATATTTTTTGATGTGTGTATTGTATTATCTGTGTCTAATGAGTGCAACGACATTGCATATGTTCTGTTTGAACAAATCGTTCTTCTTAACACTAGGTATCTTGTTACGGTTTTAACAAACACTAAAAGGAGTTGAATATTTAGAATCAGTAAGAACATAAATTAAGTATCGTATCGGCAAGTAGGTAGAACCTTAGAACAATGACTCGTACCAACATTATTAACACGACGCATTGTTTGCCTCGCACACTTTGCCCTCAGCAATAAAAACATTTATGGAATAATGTTTCAGTTTATATGCTGCACGTAATTTGTTTCAACCTTAGTTTATGGTGTTTGTTAAAAAAAGTTGATAGCGAATCATAAACATGTTCTTATTTCAAAATATTTGATTTCTTGTTATTTGACTAGTTCTAAATTTAAATCTCAATAATCTTAAAAGAGTGTTTGCGAAAAATAAAAAAACAAGAGACCGTTTTGGTCTATGACATTTTTTTTAATCTATACCTATTTGGAATTCAATGTCTTGACTGTTTGGCTGATTGACTTTTAAAAAACACAGTCTAAACAACTGGTCCTAGGGACATGAAATTCGGAGGGTGTCTTCTTGGTAGATTAAGGTATATACTAAGAAAGGGTTTTCCAAAATTCCACTCCTATGCGGGTTAAATGGGGTTTAAAGTTTGTATGTGAAATTTTATGACAAGATTTATTTAAAGCTAAGTAACAAGACAATTCTTGTGAGGAGCCGAAATTGTTGCCAAATTAAAAATTCCACCACAATATGTAATCCTTACAAATATATAATTCCTTACAAAGCTCTTGTTTACTTCTGAACAAGGTCTCACGGCCATGATTTTACACAAGGTCGTAAGAACAACGTATAAACTACCGAATATAATACGTTTTTATCAGTAGCTACTATATTAACGAGTAATTAATTACAGAAAAATCCCACATTGCAGTAGTTGCCTACCAAATGTTACAAACAGCTACTGGTAGGTTCAGTACCCCACAGGTTTTAACGTACATAAACGTTGACTGTATCGATTGCGTATTTTCCTCATTTTGTATGGAAACGTATAACTTCCAACACTCGCCGCTAGGGGCGCTTTTACGATACATATACACACAAAATCTATACTAATATTATTGTTTGTAACGAATTGGCTCAAAAAGTGCTGGACCGATTTAAAAAAATATTTCACCATTGAATGCTAAGTACATTATCGCTAATTAATATAGAATTTTATCTGCCTACTCCCACGGGAACGGGAACTACGCGGGTGAAACCGCGTGACGTCCGCTAATGCGATATTAAATACTTTTTGGGAAAAATATGTAATATTTTTTATAATATCATACAGTGTACAGGAAAATAAATAAGGACAGCTTTTAAATTCAGCAAAATCTGAAACAAATTTCTTGCAATTACGCAGCGAACTGTGACCCATAAAAACATTATTGTTCCCATGAACTATTATTTGATTATTCATTTAATATGACTAATTACCTACTATATATCCAAGTAGTTGTATTGGGTACATTACTCATAGAATTATGACGAATTAACTAGTTCCATGTTACATTTACATTTGGTTGGAATAAATCCCATTGATTTCCGACGTCAGTCACTGAAATACAAGAAAATCTTTGAAGGCAACTTATGCATCATCTATACATCTATACAGATAAAATTGAAGTGTCTGTTTGTATTTCCAAAATAAAGTTTATACGATAGGTACTGTACGGATATAAAAAAAAAAAAAAAAACTCTGTCGTTCCGTCTGTCTGTCTGTTTGATCCGCCTGATCTAAGAAGCGGCTGGGCCGATATTAACGGGACTTTCACTGGCAGATAGCTAATTTCACAAGGATTACCTTTTAAAAAAAAAAACATTAAATTAATTCTACGCCGGTAAAACCGCGGGGCACAGCTAGGCATAAGATATAACTTAAAATAAATACTCGGGTATAATATCTCAAACTACACTATATAAGTATTTGTATAATTTAAATGACAATATACGCAGGTATCCCGTCGATCGATCAACATGCGTGCCTGCAGGTATGCGCCCGCGCCGCGCTCGCTGGCTTGTAGACCGGAAAACGCTAGAAAGTGGCTTTTCAATTTTCAAATAGCTACATAATAATAGCGCAAACATGTGCGCTTAAACGTATCTGATTTGTTGACAATGATTTGTATTTTATACAGTGTAGTGTCTTTATCTGATTGGAACATAATATTCGCTGGTTGGACAAATTTTTCTATGGAGCTTCGTGTCATATAAAGGTAAATACTATCTTTTTTATCCAGAGCCATAGTTTTCTCTGTGTGTCTGTCTGTTCCGGCTAATCTCTGAAACGTCTGGACAGATTTTAACGGAACTTTCACTGACGGATAACTAATGTTACAAGGAGTAACTTAGGCTACTTTTAATTAAAAACTATTAGGGATCCGCGGGCCACCCATAAAATGATGGTTCCGCGGGTGAAACCGTAGGGCCATACATTTTGGTAATAAGGGCGATAAAGATACTATCCCTAATAGGTGAAAAGGTTAAATGGTGTTGCCACCGCCACAGACTAAGTCTCTAATATTATCTATAATATTATATTCAATTGTACGAATGCAACCTCGATGAAATCAGTTCCACTATTTCCGCAACATAAAAAGACTTGTAACCTTTCTGCACGATCGGTTTAAAATGCCGATGGGACAAAAAACGGAGACTGTAAAAGTAGTAACGTCCAAGATGTTTTAAGTTCCATTCGTCAATAAGTCACGCTTGTTTGGTAATTTCCATGTCTTCCGATGGAACAGCCGGCCATTGGTCAACTCTGGTAACATTCTAATAGATATTTTTTATAAGGTAGCAAACATTTTATAAGGTAGAACCGTGGTGGCCGTGGGGTTTGCGCCGTCGCCTTCTATGCAAGCGACGCAAGTGAATCCCAGCGGGGCGCGCACCAATGAGTTTTTCTAAAAAACTTATGTGCTGTAATTACACCCCGCATACTTTAAGGTAATTCAAAGACGTATAGTGTCTGAGACGGCGATAGACTTACCATCTCTTCCGTTGGCACTTAATCATCATCGATGAAAAGTGGGTGTTGTTATTACAATATCTCTGCCCACCCCTTCGGGGCATATACGTGTGAGCATATGTATGATAGCAAACATGCAGGGGCCTTACCATGAGCTCTTATTGCCATGATAGTTTCACTCATTTATGAGACAGATGTATGTGACGTGCATACATCTGTCACTGTCGCACAACTGAATTATCATTGCAATAAGAGCTCATGGTTGGGCCGCAGTCCGCTTGAAGGACTGCAGCTTACGAGCATTTGCAACACCAATGGTGTCACAAGCATTGCCTATCTTATAAAATATAATTAGCGGACGGCACGCGGTTTCACCCGCGTAGAGCCAGATAAATGTATATGTAGCCAATTAAATTAAAGGTGTCGACAACTGACCTCGAATGCGCAATAGTTTTATGAGTCTGTCTGTAAGTGCATATGAAAGTATACACGCTACTGACACTAAAAAACCAAGTTTTAAATTTTTTCTCTGTCTGTCTGTTTGTTCCGGGTAATCTCTGAAACGGCTAGACCGATTTTAATGGGACTTTCACTGACAAGTAGCTGATGTTTCAAGGAGTAACTTAGGCTAAATATTAGGGTTCCGTGACAGTAAGGATGAAACTAAATCGACGCGGGTGAAACCGCAGGGCACAGCTAGTAGAAAATTACAACTAGTTTTGCCAAATAGTAAAACATTATAAACTTTATTTGATTTGAATATGACTGACTCTTGGGTACAGTCAAATAAGTATTATAATAACGTGAACGAACACATAACGAGCATAGGTTTGAGTGACATCATACAGATATATAATAGTGGGTAAAAAGAGTCTTAACTACTTAAGGAGCTATTTAATATTGTAATCAGCTTAAGTGTCCGTCGCATTATCTTAATTTTGAGATAAGATGACTCGAAGAACTTTAAGATGACTCGTACCATGTCTATACTTCTGTCATAGTGATCTATCAACGAACAGCTCAAACCACTGGACGGATCGGGCTGAAATTTGGCATGCAGATAGATGTTATGACGTAGGCATCCGTTAAGAATTTTGAATTGAAAGGATTTTGATTAATACTATCCGCAAGGGGATAAAATAGGGGATGAAAGTTTGTATGAAACTTTGTCAATTTAAAACCGATCGGGCTGATACTTTTCATGCATTTGTAATTCCAAAATAACAGCTTTTCACTAAATGCATATGAAAGTATACACGATACTGACGCTAAAAAACCAAGTTCTAAAATTTTTCTGTCTGTCTGTCTGTTTGTTCCGGGTAATCTCTGAAACGGCTGGACGGATTTTAACGGGATTTTCACTGGTAGGTAGCTGATGTTACATGGAGTAACTTAGGCAACTTTTATTTATTAAAAATATTAGGGTGCCGCGAAATTAAGCTTGAAACTAAATCTACGCGGGTGAAACCGCGGGGAATAGCTAGTAAATTATAAACAGGAAGGGTTAGTTTGTGACGAATTGACTGAAAAAGAACCGGACCGATTTAAAAATACTTTCACCATTTTAATGTTACATTATTACTGATTAATATAGGCTATATTTTATCCCCGTACTCCCACGGGAACGGGAACTACACGGGTAAAACCGCATGATGTCCGCTGGTGTATAAATAAAAGACAAGCAAAAAAGTCATAATCAGTCATGTTGGCACCTAATTAACTTCGGTGAAAAGTGTGTTATTATTAATTATGTGTAATTATTTAAATGTAGTAATAAATAATGGAAAACTGTAATCCGAAGCACAATTTATATGTATGACATGAATCAACACGATTTTAAATCACGAATCGTCGGGCGTGAATAGCTGTCATGATTTATTCGTGCGTGTACGCACACACGCACAACTAAGTTAGTTACTTATAGCTTTTTCTAAGACAATAATATCATCAAGATATTTAATGAACGGGTGAAACTAAAGATCTATATGAGAGAAAACTGCACTTATTCAATTTTTTATTAAATCACTAGCTGTGCCCCGCGGTTTCACCCGCGTAGATTTAGTTTCATCCTTATTGTCGCTGAATTCTAATACTTTTAATAAATAAAATTAGCCTAAGTTACTCCTTGAAACATCAGCTACCTGCCAGTAAAAGCCCCGTTAAAATCCGTCCAGCCGTTTCAGAGATTACCCGGAACAAACAGACAGACAGATAGACAGACAGACAGGCGGACAGGCGGACAGACAGACAGAGAAAAATTTTAAAAGTTGGTTTTTCGGTGTCAGTAGCGTATACTCTTTCATATGCATTTAATGAAAAGCTGTTATTTTGGAATTACAAACAGACACTTCAATTTTATTTATTTGTATAGATATAGATTCAATGCAACTATAAATAAAAGTTGAAGTAAGAGGAGAAGTCATCAAGTTAGTATATTTAGGTTTAAGAATTGATCAATTCTCAAACGTCGAAACGATGACGATTGGCGCTTAGGATTGCAAGAAATATATGACGAATATTAATTTATAATTAATGTAGTTTCAATTTAATTCTGCGAAACATGAAGAGTTATTTATGTATAGACTTCTTCGAAACACTGCAATGAGACTCTTAGAGGATATGAATCCATCAATAAGCCTTATTTTTAGAGAACAGAATCAGGGGCCCATGAGATCTTATTGCAATTATAGTTCCGCTGTGTAGTGACAGATGTATACACGTCATATACATCTGTCTCACAATACAAGTCAAACTATCATGGCAATAAGAGCTCATAGTAGCCTCTGGGGCCTAAGTTACTCCTTGAAACATCAGCTACCTGCCAGTGTAAATCCCATTAATTCGGTCCAGCCGTTTCAGAGATTACCCGGAACAAACAGACAGACAGACAGACAGACAGAGAAAAAAATTAAAACTTGTTTTTTTATTGTCAGTAGCGTTTATACTTTCATATGCATTTAGTGAAAAGCTGTTATTTTTTAATTACAAACAGACACTTCAATTTTATTTATTTGTATAGATAAGCTTGTTTGAGATGCACATTACTTATTAGGTTGTAATTTAGGCATTATTTAATAACAGTGAGTACATCTTTGATTAACCTATAAACGTACTTAAATATTTTAGTTCTGACTAGAATCACGTATGTATTTTTGAAGCCAGTCTTAAAGTGTATATTGTAAATGTAATAAATCAATGCATTGCAATAACAATAAAAACAAATAGTTTTATTCCATTATTTTTCAAAGCGTTGCTCTTGCAATTGAGGGCATGCGATGATAGTCGATTAGAGATAAGTAAATATAAATCGATCAATGGGCAAAGGGAATCGAGAATCGATTTAATTAATTCATCGAGTATCTACGCGGTATAAAAAAACAAGGTTTCGACATACATACCAGTACTTAGTTTGTGTACAACTTTGATGAACATGATAAATTAAATTCATTTAATTAGAAATTACGAGTTGAAATATTTGACCAACTATCGATGAGATTAGTTTTTTAAAGTCAAATAACATAAGCCCATAGATAATTTATAACTTCTCATCATTGAGTTTCTACGTCAAAATGGAAAACAAGACCCAATAAAAAAATTTGAATAATTCTCAATAATGGTACATAATACTTCTGGCAACAAAATCATAGATTTTACCGACAAGCTCGGATAGTGTTCCTGTATTACTTCGAATGCATTTGTTTAAATGAAAATATGAATCTCATAGTAATTTTTGAGAACAAAAAGTATTTATGCTTCACAATAATATTTAAAGCAATTTGGAACAAATTGGAACAATCATAGAATAGCTACAGAATATGTGGGTAATAAACTTCCAAACATTAGTTATGCCGGGGATGTACTCTTATGTTTCGTATGGAATTCATAGTTTCATCAGTAAAGTAGTACCTAATTTACGAGTTGAATACCTACTTGAAGGAGAGACAAAGGAACTAGATAAATACATGAATAATTCAATACAACGATAGGGCGTTGTATGTATAGGGTTGTTTGCTCATATTCTTGTAGGTAATGCTAATCTGGAAATGTATGCAAATTTCTAAATATTGTAAAGATAGCCTATGTCGTCCATAAAGCTCTAACGTAAAAATATTCGAGATTTATTTTAATTTTTATGTGACAATTTTTACATTTAAAAATTGCAAACTATCATTTTTTATTACGTAAGTATATAATAATTGATGAATCGCTGGTAAATGATCGAACAATAACACTTTAATATGATTTGGATTCATTTATTGATAGTGTATAGCTTCACGTATGGCAAGACTTTCTAGAAAAGTTCAAGTTAATATATAAATTCTAAAAAAATCGCGTGCTTTTAGTACCAACTTAGGTACATTTCCAACTTTAGAAGTAATGAAAGCTGTTTACTCATAATATTACGTCTTTGCTTTTCCAATAACCATCTTATGATGATCTACTGCGACTCCCGGTTAATACGTCAATTGGGTGACGAAGAGGAAAATGTATGGGGAAGCTGAAACCATCGGTTTATTGTCGCACGAGGCATAGAGGAGCGGCCAAGTCCGTTGGACAGTAGTCGCATCGTACCTTCCGCTTAAACCACTCGTGTTCCAAGCGATCCTCGTGAACGCACGCCCGCGATCCAAGCGCGTCAGTGACAGTGTTTTAAAAAAATAACATCTTGTGTTTTCCCTCCAATAGGAGTGCGCGGTTATTGTTTTTGGTAAGATTTTTTTTCTGTCTGTTTAATTATAACCAGCCAGTGTGATTTAATGCAAATAACTTTTATGAATATTTCGTTCTATGAATATTTTTTATGTTTGCGGAGGTCGTTTCAAAATGACTATAATGTTTTTAATCTATTGTTATTAATTATTTCTCAACTTTTTACCCGGTATTAGGTACTTGCATGTCTGTGGTGTAGTTGTTATAATAACGCGCCCAAACGTGATTTACGACTAATGCATTGGAAACGAAATTGAAAAAGGACCATGCATTATAAAGTTTTTAAATAATTTACGTAATTTTTTTCTTTTTTAAATTATGTTGGAGACGTACGTGGCTTAAAATGCCCAATTGGTGAAATAATTTAGGATTTAGATCAATGCAAAAGAATATGAACCAATAAAAATATCATTTCCTCTAAATATTAAAGCAGTCATATTTAGGACCTCCTTTGTCAAAGTCCATAAAGCACAAAAAAAATCCGTTAACACTTTTCACAATTTAATTTTTTTACTGGCAGTTTGCTTATAAATTAATAAAGTTGCATTCCATTTTCAAATTCTCCAATGGAATTAATGCATTTGCTTGGCGGTAGAAAAATGCGCTATTGGAAAGCAGCGTGCGTGCGCACTGCGTTCCGTCCCAATGATTGGCATCTACCTAATGATTTATGTATGTGTAACTCGGTACATTTAATATTGCTTACTTTTACTCCTTTATTCTAGAAATGTAGTTCGAGCTTTCTTTTTAAATAAAACGAGATTAAAATGCTATGAGGATTAGTCTCGTAGTAGTCGTAGTACGTGCCAACGACCTAGAAGTTGTAAAACAAACACCGGATAACTAGAACCGTGTTGATCAGCTTTTACACACTTTTCCAAATTAGCAGTCGGCCGGCTGTAGAATGAAAAGAAAAAACTATCAAACTCTGTTCATTCTTTTGGGAGCTACGTTGATTCAGACACACATGTCAAACTTATGATACCCCTTTTTCGTGTCTCGGGGGCTTAAAATTACTATTAACTAACAAACTATTGACATTGACGGTTCAAAACCATCATGAATAAGCTCTCTTAGGTACATTCTGGTCAAAATTATGCGGTTGTGTGGGTAGGTATACTACTCGACCTTCTGCCAATGCTGGTAGCGCGTAGATAATATTGACAAGATTCACGAATAAAACATACAAGGACACCAATCAATAGGTAAAATGTTAAGATTGCAGCAAAAAGCGTTTTTTTCATGATTAGAGGTATTATCCGAACTCTATGGAGCACATCGGAAGGTCTTTGATTTAGTTTTTCTTGAGTTTTGTTCATTAACAATCTGTTTAAATTACATTCAATTTAATTTAATAGAACACCAAAACAATTAGTCGCTTTAAAATATTTTTATGGTAACATTAAATCAAGATTACATAAAAAAAACAAGTATTTTCTTACATATAAAATAACGGTATAGATATAAAAGCATCACAATGACAGCGGTAACAACAGTAATTTGCGTAAATCACGTGAAGTAGAACACCGTGATTATAGTTATTACGTCGCATGTATGTACCTAATCAAAGCCTGTGAGATCATACCGTGGACCGGTAAATATGTGAAGCTAATTCGAATGTACTAGCTGGAACCACACATCATCATAGACTATAAAATTTAACAGCTCTCATGACCAAAAGACTGAGTGCCCAAATTTTTTTTTTATGATAGTTTTTTGCTAGGTATCTGAGTACGGGGGCGGAGCACGAGTGGTGTGGGCCATGTCGGCGGGCGACCGGGAAGCGGAGGCGCAGGCCAAGAAGGGCGATGAGAACGGCTCCAGCGACAGGGACAGCCGTGCAGCTGCAGCCCTGAAGCAATACTGGTGCACCGGACTGAGGGCTGTCGAACTGGTAAGCATTGTTTTGAATTTCGAATGTTGAGATTAAATTTTTTTTTAATCAGCTTTCTCTATCTTGTTTAAATCTAGAGTTGTGAATGATGCCAGTATTTTTAAGCTTTGCGCTATTTTCACGACATTCTTTCCTTTCAATCGTTATCGCTTCTCAAGAGGCCTTAGTAGTTCTTCGCCTTGTTAAGCTCTAAAGCATGAGCTTAGTTCTAAGCGTGTCCTTAATCTTATTAATGGACAATGGGTGGCTCATAAAGAGGAATGTTATGAAATTCTTGGTTAAATATTGACTTTACATGAGGCTTTAGGATAGAAACTGTGATAAACAGAATACGAGTACCAACATTCAGTCGACATATTTTGTAGAATAAACTTTGAGAAATATCTTTAATTTGTTACAAATTTACAATATATAGTCTAAAGTGGATATTAAATGGAGTCAGGCTCAAGGTATAATCGGACTAAAATACGCGTTTGCAATTAAACAGTTGAAGAAAAATGTATATAATATTATGATTGCTCATACTTATATAATTATAAAAAAAAAATATATTCTAGTATGTTTAATATTAATATGTGGTTAAAATGTAACTGCAGTAGCTAAGTAGACAACTAAGTTAATATTTACATGCCCTACAATTGGGTGAAATATGTGATTCTTGTGACCTTTATAACACCTATATTGTACCATATTTCGTGTGAATAAGTATTATTTCTATTTCTATTTCTATAATAATTATAGCAAAGTGAATAATAATGGCCAGTTACATTAACCCACAAATTTTTAAAATAAATCAACCGCGAAATAGAAATCAACCAGCAGCTTAGTGCAACAGTTTATCAGTCTGTGCTGTAATTGAAAAAAAAAATGGTCTATAGAATTTTCGAATCGATTATTTTATTTTAAATTTCAAAATAAGAATTGGGTTCAAAATTTCAAATGTGCGTTTTTTTTTAAATTCGAAACTTCAAGAACACAAAGGCATTGGGCGCCATCTTATATTGTTAAAATAAGTCGTCTTTGAAATACGTTGTTATTGTCGCCGGTAAACCGTAATTATGTATAATTAACTATTATGAACTTCATACTAATGCCCTAGCATTGCCATGTAGCTAATCGATAATACCAAGGGCATGAACTACTATTTAAGCAAGATTGGTATTCAATTAAAAGAGACAAAAGTTTTTCAATGTGGCAATGCTGCCAGCCTTCATACACGATCCCATGAGACACCGATTTGGGCCAAATTTTCTAGATCTGATTTTAAGTACCTTGTAATAAAAAAAAATTTACATCTGAATTTGAGGAGAATTAATTTTTTAGATTATTTGGATTAGAAGGTTTTAGTTTTTCTAATCGTTTCTTCATAATGTGCTTGGCTTGAGACGTCAAGGTCCTGAGTTAGATGCTCAGTGAAGCTATTATGTCTGGGTATTAAATTCGTTTCGAGCGGAAAAGTATGACGAAAGGTAATATTTCTTCCATTTATAAGTAGATATTCGTTATTACTCCATAATTTATATTATAAGAAAGCTAGGCTCGTATCGGTGTCCCTTGTGTTTTTGGTTTGTGACAAGGGCCGGGGCTTTTCTCGCCCAAGGAATCAGAGAATCAGCATTGGCCATAGTAATATTATTATTTGCAATGAAAGTTTCTTGACGGTTGTTCTCAGAAGGCTATTTTCCGAACTGGTGGTAAATTTTCGACGGGAGAAAAGCAATTCCGTTCATATCCTATAAGACGTGATTATATTAAGTGACAACAAAAGGTTAATAACCGTGAAAGCACACTTCGAAAAGCCATATAACTAGATACGTACCTATGTAATGGAAAGTGAAATTTAAACCACACTTTAAAGTAAATGCCATAGCATTGATCCTGTGGCGTTTGAAAATCATGCGGTTTATGAAAGTGAAATTCTATGCTTAAAGTTCCTCACATGAGTTTCTATCTAACACAAGTTAAGTGCAACTAAACCAGCCGCGTTATTCACCAAGGTTACTCAGCGCCGCACTCGTCGAATGTCGGTTTTAAAGATGCGAAATTGAGCCTTATCCTTTATGTACTATGTATCAATTTCGTATGGTTGAATCCAACGCTCGTTGTCGAGTTCGAAGCTGAGAAACCTTAGTGAATAACGCAGCTACTCCCTCTGCGTTTATTTTATTACTTACTAGCTCTACCCCGCGGTTTCACCCGCGTAGATTTAGTTTCATCCTTATTGTCGTGGAACCCTAATATTTTTAATAAAAGGTAGCCTATGTCCTTTCTCAGGGTCTAAAGATTGTCTGTGCCAAATGTCATCAAAATCGGTTTAGAGGTTTAAGCGGCAAAGCGTAACAGACAGACAGAGTTACTTTCGCATTTATAATATTAGTAGGGATACACTGCGTGGTTGTAGGTAGATGTTTCTCATGAGATTGTCAATGTGTGTATTGTTTCCAGGTCCTCGCGATAATCGCCATGGGTCTAATAGTGGGAGCTCTGTACAATCCCCAAGTGGTGTATTCCAACCATCATCACATGGCACTCATCTACTCCGCTTATTCCAGTAAGTATTGTGACTATTAAGTAACTAATGTGCTCCACAGTTTTAGCCGAGCAGGATTAACATTAAAAATAATGTTAAAAAGGGAAATCTTATACTAAAAATTAAAATAAAAGTAGCCTTATTTACTCCTAACATTATCAGCTGTCTGCCAATTAAATTCCCGTTAAAATCAGTGCAAACAATAATATAAAAAATCTATGTTTCCTGTTAGTTTTGTATAAACATTAGATTTTAACGACACTTTTACTGGCAGACGAATACAGTTTACGCGGGTGAAACCGCTGGGCACAGCTAGTAATTACTAAATGTATAAATGTTGAGAAATATCTCAAATGATCAAGAATAGAGTTAAAACCATGACCCGATTGTCTTAGTCACAATGGAATTTGGTGTAATCTTTCAATTTACTCGCAATTGTTTACAATCGATACTGGCGACATTTCAACGGATATTTCATCTGGCAATAATTAGCAAAAAAGCAATAGTCCTGATTCCGATTGGCAACAAACAAAACGTAATTGCAATTAGAAATAACGTCTAGCAGTATATTTGGCAACAGATTCATAATTTGTTTCAAAAATAGTTTTATCTAAAAATTCGATGATTTTGTTACTTAATTTAATTACTGCGATTCTATATCGTCGACGTTCAGAAACAGTAAAGGAACATCTCAAATTATTCTGTGTAAATAAAAGTTGAAGTGTCGCAGAAAAGGTTAGTTTTTCTTTAACGGGAAAAGTTGTTTTATGTCAGATAATACCAACACTTGAGTTATTCAATTCCCTGCCATTCTGCATAACTACTTATCTAAATACACGTGATTTCGGAAATGTTCCGATTATGAATCAAAGATTCAGATTCAGCTCTCTAATAATACGTCCTAAGTTTCTTCATATAATTATCCTCCTGCCCTTATCCCATGTTGTTTGTCAGCACAGTGTGTTCCTCTTCGATATCTATATGAACCGTCATATATGTATGCACTTCCTTTCTAACAGTAAATCTTTCGCACAATCCATCCATCGTTTCTTAGGTCTAGGTCGATTTAAGTTTGGACCATGAGACCAATAAATCATGCCACGTTGTTCAAATCTCTAAACTGACTTTGAACTTTTGCTACCACAAGCAACGATAAAGAAAACTGTAGATAATTATGAACTAATTTAACTTAAAATATACCTACCCAAAGTATCCAACTGACAATAAAAAACATTGAGTGTTGTAAACATCGTTTTATATAATTAACTACTTAGTTTTTAATAGATTAAAAATGACTTGCTTATTCAGATTAATTTACCGTAATATCGATGTGACATTAGCCTGTAGACAAATTAACATTATCCTCACGCTTCGCTAATAGAAACGATACAAAATGTACGGGAATGACATATGTCACGTGACTGATTTATGTCATTTCCACACATTTTTTATCGTTTCTATTAGCGTAAGCGCGAGAGAATGTTACTTTGTCTAGTCCTACAAAAGAAAAAAGTTAAGTTACTTATGTAAAAAAAATATGTTGAAGTCATCGCCAAAAAATCCTAGCTCTGTAAATTTGTATGGAGTCATTGCTACAATATGAAAATGATTCGTTCATTCCGTTTGATCTCCATGTACATAATTAATCCTATGATACGCGATCAAAATGCATAAAGTACCTATATACCTACTTAGGTACGATATATTTACAAAATGAAGGTTGGATTATAAAATCGATTTCACTTCGATCATAGGAAACTCCTTACATTGAACTTTGCGTGAAAGTGAAATGTGTAAACACCGTGTAAACGTAAACTGTCAACCGTAAACGATTTACGAGACTTCCTGTATTTGTCATAACATCGATTTCCACGAACACTAAGAAAACATTGAATTGAATTAAGTAGTAATTGAATATATTCATCAGTTAAATCAATAACCATATTATGTTCCTACTTAATTAAGGAAGAGATGAATGAATGTGGATGAAACGAAAGAAGCATGTATGGATCGTAGCATTTGGTAAACGGTGGTCTCTGCCTACCTCCATGGAATACATGCGTGAACGAGCATTATGTATGTATGTATGTTTAATAAGGAAACTGAATGATTGAAGTTAAGAATTCATCTGAGATTAAGTATTTATCTGAGTTGCGAAATAATTTGTTACGATAAAATAATTATATGTCTTCAAAAATGTGTGTATACAATTTTATTGAACGTATAGTATGGCAAAACTATCAATTACATCCAAACGGAACCTACAAGTAGACGAATCATAGAGAAGTGTTAGCTTTAGACAAACTCCATAGATAAAATGACCGAAAGAGATCTGCGCAGATAAAAAATTGTGACTTTTTTTAAGAACTACTTCTGTCCACAGGCTACATCATAATCACTGGCGTGCTGATAATCGCGAGACTGTTCGGCGAGACTGTCGGATGGAGGACTTCAATCGGCTTCTCTCTAATAGGCGTCGTCATGTTCACAGCGGCTGCTGCTGTCATTTTCTATAGTGAGTCTATTATTTCTTTAATCCATATTTTTAAAACAAACTCTCTTTTCAGCAAGCTTTTTCATTTTATACCCATACTGTGGAAATACAGAAAAAATAACTAGTCCGCCATCTTGGATGATCCGCCATATTGGAATTAAAATGATGTCTCATATCTAAACATGCATTGTAATGCAATATAAGAGTGTGTAACTTTCAGCGCAATCGGTTAAAGTTCACTTTATTTAAAATTAAGTTGCATGATTCCACCCAGATATATACATTGCAAGTTAATAAAAAACTTATTAAAATGAGCCTTTGCGATAGATTGTAGTATTGTGCAGACCGTTCGCTTCACAATCACACACGCAATTATCACAAGTAAATACCTGTTGGTACGAAGAATTTGTGTTGCGTCACGTGGTTACGATACTTGGCATTGTTGAATTAATGTGGTACTTAGGCAAAGGTATTAAATCGACTCTATCCATTGAAATGTTAATTTTAGAACATGTCTTATTAGCATGTTAATTGGTAAAGTGCACAAGTGTTGCTCCGGTCCATATCTTTACTCAATGGACCGCGAACAAAACTGAAACGCAATACTCGCTGCGCATACTATTTAGCACAAGTTAGTCATAACTTAAATATTATATAACTCACTAGCTAACTTTAACGTGATGTCTTAGCGTGATGATATATAGCCTACTAGCTGTGCACCGCGGTTTCACCCGCGTAGATTTAGTTTCATCCTTATGGTCGCGGAAACCTAATATTTTTAATAAATAAAAGTAGCCTAAGTTACTCCTGGAAATATCAGCTACCTACCAGTGAAAGTCCCGTTAAAATCCATCCAGCCATTTCGGAGATTACCCGGAACAAACAGACAGGTTTAAGCGGGAAAGCGTAACAGACAGACAGAGTTACTTTCGCATTTATAATATTAGTAGGGATAACCTTCCTCGATAAATGAGCTAACATTGAAAGATATTTTCAAATCGGACGAGTAGTTCCTGCGTTCTTTCCTTAGTGCGTTCAAGCAAACAAACAAACTCTTCAGCTTTATGTATAGATGTAATTATGGCATAATAATTGCTATTAAGTTGTTAGCAAATTTTATCGAATAATGACAATTAAAAGCCTGCTGTATCAGTTATGCAGTAAATAAATTAAAAATGCAAACAGCGTGCTGCTAGGCTGTATAAGGCGGAGCCATAATACGTCCGAGTAAAAATATATACAGCATAGTCTATGGGGACTCGCGTGGTAGCTTCCGCTCGTTTCTAATTACGAGGGAAATGGACCGTTTTAATTCTCTAGTACAATATAACTGTTACTAACTTTTATTATTTAGGTTACGTAAATAAAATGAAAGTCTAACTGCGGTTTACAATAAATTCGAATGTTACAATAGCGAATCGAAATTTGAAATATGCTTTTTAATTTATGGTCAATTAATGATTTTTCTTTTTTTTAGACTGGCACAGGTCTTACTACGTCAACGTGCGCCCCAACAAGCAAGCGTACGACCTCCTGATTTCCTCAGGAGTGTTCTCCATCATCAACGCGGCCGTATTCGTCGTCCATGCCTTCTTCACTTTCAGGAAAGAGGCAGAATATTGAGTGGCAATTGCACCGTCAAGTAAGGACTAATGTTTTAATGTCAGAAATAATCATTACGATTCATACGAAAAAAAAACAATTTATTGCAAGAATTTTGTTTTTCTTTGTAACTAAAATTTAAACATTATTCCGCATTAGTAGTCACCCGTTGTACCATATCGCCTTTATTATCCGATTTCAAAAAAAGGACGACTTCTCAATTCAACTGTATTTTTTAACGATCCATAACACTACATATTAAAACATTAGACCTTACAGACGTAACGTTTTTCATAGTGTTTGTTTTTTTTATATTTTTAAACTTGTTTTCTCATATTATATTTGTTAGTGTAAGTGTATTTAGGTAATATTAATTAGTTCGTAATTCTAATAGTAATAAGGGTGTGTTGTCCTGTTGTGTAGCTTTGATGTTAGGTAAGTGCCCGTGTGACGTAGCTATAGTTATAATATTTATTATTGGCAGCTAGAAGCAGCACCATTGTTGTTAAGACATATTTCTAATGCAATAGTAACGGCAGCTATGTTACGATGTGTCAAAGATACGTGTTATCGTACAATAATTTACTGCCCTTGAAGTGTAGCTATAAGTGTATTTTATAATGAATAAAATAACAGCTAAATAAAGGCATCTAATTGTTTTTAAACTAAAAATGGTAGCTAGAGACGGCAGCTAAAATATTAAGGTATTGTGTAAAAATTATTGGCAACTATTTTTGACATAGATTAGTTTGGCAACTACATCGAATATCGATTTCGGGCAACTTTATTTTATTTAAATATTGACAATCATTTTAAATTTATTATTGGGCAGCTATTTATATATCAGTGTTATTTTTAATTTATTACTTGGCAACTATTTTTAATATATTACTAGGCAGCTATTTCTATCAAAATTTCGGGCAACTATTTATAAAAGCAGCTATTTTATTTTTAAAAGTAGCTTTAAGTAATTCTTTGGCAGCCTCATTTGCAATATTTATTATTTTACATCGATAATGTGGTGATTGGCAACTATTTTTTACCCCCTTTATAACAACTTATTTGTTTATTTTACTGGCATCTATTTTTAATGTCGCTTGTGGCAGCAATAATTATTATTAATTTTGGCAGCTTTTTCATTCATTTGGCAACTATTTTGATATCGATAACATGGCAACTATTTTTGTTTGATTATACGGCAACTATTTTTTAACTTGATTGGCGAATAAATTAAAATTTTTCGCATATCCGTCTATGACTGGAAAAACAAGTATTTTATTTTGATTCTGACATTTATTTTCAACGTATAATTTGATTAAGATTTTTATTTAAAAAAATATAATATATTTTAACCTTCTCAGTCTGATTGTACCAAAGAGCCTATAGGAAGCCTTTAGAATACTTAAAAATTGCCTAAAAATGTAGAAGCTATATTTTTATTCCACAGCAGATACTGTCAAAGATGCCCATTGGTAGCTTAGTTTAATCCGTCACTGTCATCGTTGGTAGCTATTTTGTATGATTATTTTAAAGTTAATTGAAGTAAATATTTCATACACCCATATTCTGGCGACTATGAAATAAAAAAAATCATATAGTTTAAAAAAAATATTACAGTAAGTTAATTGTTCGTCGTTTTAAGTTAGCACCTAATGTAATCGTATTATAGACTTACAACTTTTTGTATCCAGTTGCTATAATACATAGACCCAAAGTCGAAATCAAAATTATGTTAAACAAAAATATTCAAGGCGTTTTTAAATCAGGAAAAAAAATTATACGTAAATAATGAATGTGTGAACTGAGAACATTCCGATTTCAATATGTTTTTTTATTAATTTAGGCATAACTTAGGTAGTTACTTATTAAAAAAAACATTCCGCTAAAACCAAATGCATCATAGCTTGTAAGGTAGACTGTTAAATGAGATTTTTAAGTCAATAATTGGAGTATTTAAATGGTCAGATAAACAGAATTGTATCAAATGCAGCATGCATTGAAAATTTAAAAGTTATATAAAAAAAAATAGAATGTAGCAAGTTTTTTTTTAAGTTGGGTAAAATCTCACAGTGGCTTTGTTGCCCTAGATATAAAAATGATTTTGAATCCATTTATGCACACAATTAATGAAACTATCAATGATTTTGTAAGATTAGCTCTGATATTTTTTTTTCATGATTGGATTTCTTTATTTTTTTATTGTTCAAAATGTAATATATGCAAAAATCATGAAAATTCGAGCACATTGAGAACTTTCATGAAAATATTCGTAATCAAGGCAATTGAAAACGTAATTTGCGATGATATCGAGGGCAACAAAAAAAGACATTATTTTTGTAGTGTTGTGTTATTTTTAGTTTTAAGCAGTTTTAAGGAATTATATTGGAATAACCAAAGCAGTAATCAGTATCCGTCCAGCTGTAGTTAAGTTATTTTTTACTTTTTCTTTTTCTTCTATCAAATTTGACTACTCTGAGATGATCTGATACTATTTAATATAATTTTCCTTTACTTTTCATGTAACATCCACATTAAAACACTTCAAAATCATACACATAATTAATTAAGGTAGTTAAGTATATATGTCTCATAAAATAAGTGAATATTTCTCATCATTGTGTTTAGACTAATATTTTATAATTGTTAAATTTAAGTTGAGTGGATGAGTGAGTTGTGAAATTTAGTTTTTAAAGTAAGTAAGTATTTAAGATTAAATTAATGAAATATTATAGAGGAACATTGTACATAATGCATAACCTATATAACCCGGCGCTAATGTTACCTTATTTATTCGCAAATAAAATAACTACATAAAAGGTACTCGCGTCGAAAGCCCACATTTAACTGTGTCAAAAACTTACAATAAGATATATTTTCATGCGTATATCCATTGTAATAATTATTACTTATGTATAAATCAATAAATAAATGCTAAAAAAATTTTATTTTTTTATTACATTTTTGACATACCTAGCCCATCTACTTACCGAAACTTCAAAGAGAATGAAAATCGACACTGATACGACTCGTAGGCATAGTTACTATAAGCAGTATGGAAACTAGGAGCAAATCGGTCGAGCTGACACACTCACACAGACGCGAGCATCTACTATTCTATCTGGCTGTGCTGTCATTAAAGAGTGTCATGTCATGGCCGATCACGTATAGGTCATATTGTTAAAATTTTTATCAAAACTACAAAACGACTTATCTACACCACTTTGACAATAAATTAAGTAGACAATTTAAAAAAGTTTTTCATATGAGATTCAGAGACAACCAGCATGCTCTAATGCAAAGCAAACATTCTAAATTATTATTTTATTTAAATTATATGCCTATTTTCCATACTGCTCGGTAAGCTTCTACATGTACTATTTGAAAGGTAAGGTAACTGACAGTATTTCATAGTTTTGTATGTATACAAGTAGGGGTACACGGCAATAAATTAAATGATAAATTATTGTAGCTGTGGGCATTAGACCTTTGCATTCCCTTTACGTGAAGACTACATCAAACTTTGTACATCTACCATGAGGTCCATGGGTAGGTAAGTATCTAAGTACTCTGATTATCCTCTCCATACCTAATACCAGATAATAAGAAAAATAAACGCAGAAAAGGGCTTTTATTCTAATAAGTAGGTAAAACCTCATGATTTCATCGACTGGACGCAACATTTATTATTGAGATCATATACTTTTTATTTGAGGTTACATATTCAAAGTTTCTTTCATAGTTTCGTTCATCAAATAAACACTGGACTCAGTTCAATACATTCATATTTACCTTTTAAGCGGATAGCTTCTATCCGCTTAAATAGCACACGCTTACCATAACTATTCATTACACCCGATCTTAATGTCTTTCAGGAGATGATTGTTGGTTTACTTAATTTAAAGCTTTGTAGTTTGTACGATAATTTGGAAAAGAAGGAAGGATGTACTTCGACTTTAGCTTGTTTCACCGGAGCAAAAAAATAAATTGACCAGTTAGATTGACACATACAACATGACATAAACTTTGACAAGACAAATCACTTACTCACTCAAAATATAACCTATAACTTAAATTGTGGACATAAATACATTTCTGATTTAGATGAAATGCTTTATAATATAAAGGATGTCTTACCTTTTCAGCTTGAGCCAAGTATATCCACAACTTTCGCCAAGTAGAAAACTTCTTCTGGTCACTAAAATTGTATTGCATTTCTTTGGATGCATATCTCGTACTTAGCGGCGACCGGTAATTGCAATATTCGGAATTTTGCAATTCGACTGGTGCATCAATTGAGAACATAGTCACAATCACAATCAATATATTTTGTTATTAAAAAATATCACTGGAATACGTCTTGTGTTGAGAACAGCTGACAGTTTTGTGTGAAAGAAACCTAACCTATGAACATTGAAGGTCGGTCAAATACGCGGGAGATTTCAATTCAGATAACAAGGTTATCAGCGTGATGTCAAGTTATTGTTTGTCGACATGGTTTCTTACGAAATTAGAGCGTTTGTTGATCGAAAATATCTTATGAAACACTATTGCGTTTACCGAATTAAATTAATATGTTACTGAATGTAATATCTCTTACTTGGTCTGAGTCTAATAGCTATACCTACCTAAAGCTAATACATTAATTAATATTACACAAAGTTTACTTATGTACTACATACATTAGGTGCCTGAACTAAGGTAACCTGTGTTTCAAAAAATTGCAGGTTTTATTACTAAAACAAATCACAATTAAACAAATAAATACCTACTAATTATAATATATTAAATAGGTTAAATACATTGACAAACACTTTAATCTATTTTAACAAAAGTAGTAACTTCTCTGTGTCCTCGTAGGACATCCTCTTTAGGACTTCTTTTAGATTCTTCTTACACTGGTTCAAAGTGAGTGAATAAATGCTAGCAATAGAATTTAGCCTGTTGTAAAGTAGTGGTCCTAAGGCCCTACGTAGTATACTTTTGTTAGAATTTTATTCAAACTATATGAATATGTAAGAATCAACAGTTTTATCTTGTCACATAAACATGACTGATGTAATGCTAATCACCACTGATATAGGTACTCTTCAGTTGGTCGGCAGACCCTAAAGAGACTGTGAATACTGCCAATTAACAGGATATATTCCATGTATGTGCTAGTATCTCATGAGTCTGATAATAATGCCAAGTGCCAATCAATAATGGGACATGCCATTTACGTAGGTATATTATACTTATGTTCGGTCACAAAAAGGGTTTTAAAGACCACAATATATTCAGAGTACCTATCTACATATATGAAGTACCTACCTACATACACGAAATATCGTCGTTGCGCGTACAAAAGTAGCTATGTGTTTTTACACACTAGAAAAAGACGCAGAAAATTATCTTCTCGAAATATGACGTGTTCAAAAAAAAATCTTACTTTTGATACATATAACAAATTTACATAGTTATTTTTAGATTAATATTGGATAGGTATTATTATTAATAATGACAAAATTAAACATTACTGTAAATTTTGACACAAGAGTTCACGAAATACACATAGCGACTTTTGCACGCGCAACGACGATATATGAAATACTTATTAGGAACTTGCCTATAGGGAAGGATTTTGTAAAAAAAACATAGTTTATTATAAAAACGCACTTTATTTACAAACAATATTCATACCATTATTGTAAAAATTACATTTCTTGGTCTGAGAAATACTGTCCTGTAATAAAATACTTTAGTTAAGGCAGTGCATATAATTTCATTTATTTATACATTTCAAATGTACCTGATAGTAATAGTTGCCATCTACAAAAATATTAACATTCACTACATGATACATAAATACAGTATATAAACAACAAGAATCATACTTTACATTGGGAATTTAAAAAAAACAGTCAAATTAATAACTTCCTCCTTTTTTTTAAGTTGGTTAAATACCTATTCATTTCGAATGACTGGTACTTTTAGAACATTGATTAGCAGCAAATTTTGGATACTTTAATTTGAATATTAAACTGAGTACTATATATAATAAAACTGTAGGAGTATGATGTGAATGAAACAATGTAAATTAGACTGTATTGTCTTGTGAATATGTTATAATATACTCTATCAAAAATATGTCCTTTATCAGCTATTGCACTTAGTACACTAAACATAAGGTAATAAAGCCTAAGCTTTATTTTTGAGCGACTTCATCATTTTTTCCAACTTCATCGCTTTCTGTAGGTCACCGCTGATCTTCAGCTTGCCCATCATGAAAGCGGTTGTGGGTTTCAGTTTCCCTGAAGACAAATATTGATATAAGTAAATAAAAGCGAGAAATTATTTGTTGAATAGAAGCACCACATAAACATTAATTATTTCAATTTAATGTCATGCATCGTTTCATTCATCACTCATGCAGCGTTTCTCCACTCGCTACATAGATGGCGCTACTCGCTAACAAATGCGAAGTTTGAGTACAAATACACGAGAACCTAAATCGCGCAATAAGAGTTTTCAAGCTCAATGCAGTATATGTACAAGGTTCCAACTAGAACAGTTGGACCAGTGGTTCCCGAGACATGACACCCGCCTGGCTGGAAGATCTTCCCTTTGCTGGGGATAAGCATGATCACTCGACCTCTCCACAACACATACGCGAGTAGTATGAATTGGTTTTGTCTATACTATATTATAAAGGCGTATGATTTTTACGTGAGTGTGTTTGTAACGAATTGGCTCAAGAAGTATAGGAACGATTTTAAAAACTCTTTATTAATTTACATCATCACTGATTAATATAGGCTATATTTTATCACTCCCACGGGAACGGGAACTACGAGGGTGAAACCGCGTGACGTCTGCCAGTAACGAATAAACTCAAATCTACTGAACAGATTAAAAAAAATCTTTCAGCAATGGATAGCTACGTTATCAGCGAGTAATATAGGCTATATTTTATCCCCGTACTCCCATAGGAACGGGAATCACTATTCATGTTATAATGTCACTTACCAGCGAACATATCAGCAAAGTTGTTGCTATCCATGGTAAGCGTGGCGTCGGGGGAGGCCTTGGGCTCTCCCTGGCCACAAGCACCGTCTCCATTCTTCAGGTCCAAGTGCCACACGCCTTCCTCCTTGCCTGAACCACACATTGCCAGTTCAAAAAAACTAAAGTACTTAATCATATCAAACATTTTGGTCATAATGTAAATTTTCTAGTTGATTGCATGTTCCAATTGCCAAAATTCCATGTACCTACCAAAAGGGTAAAAAACGGGACCTTACTAAGAGTTCGCTGTCTGTCTGTCCGTCTGGTTTCCAAGCTGTATCTCACGAACCCTGATGGTGGCAGTTGAAATTTTCGCAAGTTATGTATTTCTGCTGCCGTTAAAAAAAGAATAAATTAAATATTTAAGGGGGCTCTCTTTAAGGGGGTGAATTTTTTTGTTCGTTATTATACCATCCTTCGTGGAACGTGAAACGGCTGGACCGATTTTTGCGGGACTTTCACTGACAGATAGTTGATGCTTCAAGGAATAATTTAAGCTACTTTTATTAAGAAAAAATATTAAAGTTCCGCGAAATTAAGAATGGAACTGAATCTACGCAATTCTTGTATATATAATTAAGTTTTTATTGAATTATAAATCAACGCAAGGTTGTTCTTCATTAAAAATGTTCTCCATTCATGGTATTATTTCTCTCATATGAAAAAATATTGAAAAAAAACTAAATTAATACTATATATAAATAAATAAATACTACCTTTTACATTGAACTGGTACACGGCTTGAGTTTTCTTCACAAGGTCTGCAGAGAGTGTTTTACTGATTGACGCGAACAGCTGCGGGATCTGGCCGGCTTGCTCACCCGCCTGGGAAAATTATCCTTATCAATATGCACTTAAGGTTAACATTCAGATATCAATACAGGTACCGTCAAGGGCGCTAGACTTCAAAAATCTTTTGAGAAAATATATCTATACAGATAAATAAAATTGAAGTGTCTGTTTGTAAATCCAAAATAACAGCTTTTCACTAAATGCATATGAAAGTATACACGATACTGACACTAAAAAACCAAGTTTAATTTTTTTTCTCTGTCTGTCTGTCTGTTTGTTCCAGGTAATCTCTGAAACGGCTGGACCAATTTTAACGGGTCTTTCACTGGCAGGTAGCTGATATTTAAGGAGTAACATAGGTTACTTTTATTTATTAAAAATATTAGCAATCTACGCGGGGCACAGATAGCATACAGATATAATTTTGTGCGAGTGAGTAGAAACTCATTAAGAAAATAAGCTATTACATAATATATGTATATAGTGGGAAAATGCGAATGGCTAGAAATCTCAGAAAAAATCACCATCCAGAAAAAAAAGTGATAAAATATGCGACTGGTTAAACTCCACTAGGAAATATAGATTTTCTTAATGTACAGTACACACTCGAAGTGCTTGTTTTTAATACGGTGCAAGTGATATTGTGAGATTCGTTATTCTACAACTACCACAGACAGACAGACCCAAATATTAGTTTGTCATCCTAATTGTCTGTATATATCTTTAACAGAGTGCTTAAAATTTACTTACTTACTTACTTACTTAATGAGTTTAGTAGTAGGTAAGCAGGTATTAAAATTCTTTACAAAATGTCTTTATTAAATCGAAAGGATTAGGTTACTAGCAAAACACAAAATAATATGAAGCCAAGAAAGCAGTTTTCAATTCATGCCCCTATGAATGAGTGGTCATAGGCAATTTTTCAAATAAACCGTAGGAAGGTACCCTATTAAAAAGCTACCTATAGAGATCCACGTTAAATGCCTAAATATTAAACGTAAAATATGGAAAAATCTACTAAATTAAATGCAAAGAGCATATTGCTATGTTAATTAGAAACAAACTTACTTAGTTAAAGCAATCGTCTACTTGTATAATTTGTTTTATTGTATTCCATCTATACAGATAAATAAAATTGAAGTGTCTGTTTGTAATTAAAAAATTACAGCTCTTAACTAAATGCATATAAAAGTATACACGCTACAGACACTAAAAAACCAAGTTTTAAATTTTTTCTCTGGCAGTCTGTCTGTTTGTTCCGGGTAATCTCTGAAACGGCTGGACCGATTTTAACGAGACTTTCACTGGCTGATAGCTGATGTTAAAAGGAGTAATTTAATATTTTTTAAACAGATTACGGTTCCGCGATATAAAGCCACCAATTAAATTTCAAGTGTAAATAAATTATACATTTTTATAAATTTTAAATTTTCATGCGCACCTTTTTAGCAGTGGAAAGGTGAGTGGGCGCGTCCAAAAAGAAGTCTGGTAACAGATTGGCTACGTTACCTGGAACAAACCAATGCCAATTTCAGTCGCCACAGAGGCTAAGCATTTCTGATTGCTTCAGAATTATCGTAATCTATACAGATATATAAAATTGGTGTCTGTTTGTAATTCCAAAATAACAGCTTTTCACTAAATGCATATGAAAGTATACACGCTACTGACGCTGAAAAACCAAGTTTTAAAAAAATTCTCCGTCTGTCTGTTTGTTCCGGCAACTCTGAAACAGTGATTTTAACGGGACTTTCACTGGTAGGTAGCTGATGTGTCAAGGAGTAACTTAGGCTACTTTTGTTTATTAAAAATATTAGGGTTCCACGACGAGAAGCATGGAACTAAATCTACGCGGGTGAATCCGCGGGGCACAGCTGGTTAATCATAATTTACTCTGTAATCAAATGTACATGACACCAGCTGAGTTTCTTGCCGGTTCTTCTCAGAAGGCTAGTTTCCAAACTGTTCTTCCACATTCATAAGTGCCTTAGCAGGGCCTAAACTGAATAAATCATTTTCATTTTTATTTTAATACTCGTTGGCTGCGCGGATTATTTGCTTATCCTTAACCTTAATGTGAGAGGGCTAAATTCTGTTTTGCGGTAGCGATAATGTCAATTTTTTTACGTACACGTTAATACCATTGACTTACAGTCAATATTTATGCCACACAATTCTCCTTAATTCCTGAATAAAGATATGACGGCCGGTAGAGAGGAACACATTGCGACCCCAAATAACATGGGATAAGGGCAGGAGGATGATGAATTGAGACCATGAGAACCATAGTGGCCTAACAGTTTTTTTTACAATATTGAGTTTATGATTTTTTACAGTTCAAATTGATAATTTTGATGGAACCAGAGTGGCCTAAAAAAGTAAAGTTAATAGGTCAAATAAAACATAACAGTAATAGGAAGAAGAGTGCTAGTTGATTAAAAAAACACTGTTTTTATTTTCTATGGTATTCAAAAAGATTGTCCATTGAATTAGGCCATTATGGTTCTCATGGCCTCTCAATTCTCCTAAATTATTATAGCGTATTATTGTTCGATACATCATAAAAAAAATATAACCTATGACCACTTATTCGATTACTGAAATTAGTCTGCAGCAAATATTTTTGTTCTATGGAGAAGCTACAGGTGCCGACACGAGTTATGAGCGCTCAGCGAAAATAGTGGATATACTGTAGGCCTAGACAAAGCAACATTCTCTCGCGCTTGCGCTAATAGAAACGATACAAAATGTATGACATAAATCAGTCACGTGACATGCGCGAAGCGTGAGGATAATGTTACTTTGTCTACGGGCCCTGGGCCAGGTTTGAGGCCAGCGCTCATAGCTCGTGACGGCACGTATAACTTGAAAGTATTCACACTACATACCAGTAATACATAGCCCTGTTATTTTACAAAAGCATATCATTACATTTCATTTACGTATCATAGAATCTATACAGATATATAAAATTGAAGTGTCTGTTTGTAATTCCAAAATAACAGCTTTTCACTAAATGTATATGAAAGTATTCACGCTACTGACACTAAAGAAACAAGTTTTAAAAATGTTCTCTGTCTGTCTGTGTGTTTGTTCCGGGTTAGCTCCGAAACGACTGGACCGATTTTAATGGGACTTTCACTGGCAGATAGCTTATGTTACAAGGAGTAACTTAGGATACTTTAAATACAAATGTAAATAGGGTTCCGCAACCCACGAAATTAAGTCTACTATATAAAACTTTTCAGTCATAAAATCACAATAACTATATAAATAAATAAGCTATATAATAAGCTACTATACACATGCAAAGTCACATAAATATACGGGAATATGAACCTAATCAACAAACGAATACTCAACCGATTATGAACTGTAAGTGCAAGGGCATAGAGTCCAAACGAACCTCCTCTTTGTAGTGAACGGCTGAGGTATGGTACCGTCTGGTAGAAGCACTGGATACGGTTTGCTTGTGTTGAGCGAGCGACGCTGGGTCATCCAGGAATCCATCCAGGAGTAGATTGTTCACGTTTTCTGTATTCATTGTTTTCCTTAGATTAAAGCTGGTATTCGCGTCATACTTGTGAACAGGTGCAGGTCATCTCAAGCTACGCAATTATACGTAGTACCTACTTGTCCCTGGGCTTATATATTTTTGTGATTTATTTTGTATTACAAAATTTGTAATTACTGAGTTTCTCGCCGGTTCTGCTCGGTAAAAGCAACCTTCCGAACCCGGTGGTAGCATTCATAAATGTTTTTAATTTAAATTGCATAAATCAAAAAATTATCAATCGAAAAACTATAACTTAATTTTTATTTCCTTACAAAACGAGAATCTGTGCCTCAAGTATAGATTTTGACATGTTGTCGACGAATTTCGTTGCGTATCAGCGTGGCCCGACATGTGTTGATACTTTATCGTATGCGGTGGTTTATTTCCAAACATGGCGGTTAACACGACGAAATTCTTTTACGTTTAAACATGTAAATACCTATACTTGGGGTACTACTGATTATTTCGCAAATGAAACCTTGTTCGGGCACATTTTAAGTAAATAAATACTTACTGGGATCGCAAGCGTAAGGCGTGACATCGGATATTCCGGCCGCTTTGACAACATCTTCGTCAATCGCGAAGTTGCCCGTATACGTCTTTGGGTCTCTGTAAACGAAATATATAAATATTATGGGCGGTGCAGGAGCCGTCGCGAGTTTAGAGCGCTGTCTGGAATGCGCATTTGTCATATTTTCATTTAATGTACTAGCTGTGCCCAGCAGTTTCCCCCGCGTAGACTTACATTCGCGATCCTTTTTTTTTTAATAAATGTTACTCTTTGTCACATTAGCTATCTGACAGGTTCGAATCCCAGCGGGGCCTGTTTTTCTAAGAACTTATGTGCAGTGTTTTCACACCACGTGCTTTACGGTGAAGGAAAAGATCGTGAGGAAACCTTCATATGTCTGAGAAGTAATTCAAAGACGTATGTATACTTAGTGCCTGAGACGGCGATAGACTCACCATCTGTCACGTTGGTACTTAATCATCTTAGGTGAAAAGTGGGTGTTGTTATTACAACACCTCTGCCTACCCCTTCGGGAAATACAGGCGTGAGCATTTGTAAAAATGAGATGTCAAAGCTCAGCTCTGAAGTTCTTAATACGCTCTGCTTAAACCGATGATGGCAAACTCACTTGCAAAGCATGAGGTAGGCAGCGTCGGAGACGATCTCCGGCTTTCGACTCGTAGAGGTGTCACCTGTCAACATTTCAATGGCTGCCGTCGCGATCGCTGAAAAAAAAAATAATATAGACACAGCCAGCCTTCTTGGCACGATCCCGAGAGACACCGACTTGGGACAAGTTTTCTACCTTTAATTAGTTTTAAGTACTGTTCCTTGTATATATAATTAAGTTTTATTGAATAAATATCATATAGACGCATAGTAAATATAGTATATTTTTGAAAAGTGTAATTACTTTTCTTTTCTCGCCGGGTTCTGTCCGAATATGATTCAGGAATGATTCATATTTCGCAATTCACCTGTTTGACACTTTTCTATGAAGATTCATAAAATGGTCCACCAAATTTTAATTGCTTTTGTGACAAATAGCAGAACCATAAAAGTTACTTAGAAACTAACATCTACAACTATTGTAATCATTCGTGAATCATAAATATGAATTGCACCTAAGTGACCATTTTGTCATTTCGATGATGAATCATATTCGGATCACATTATGATTCTGCCAAAGTGGCCTTTTTAGACCTACTTCTCAGACATAGCGACATTCTGAACCTGGCTGTTGCATTTATCATCGTCAACCTATGTTAGTCCACTGCTATGAGGTGCAACCTTTGCAATGATTCCTTGCTCACTTCTTTCGTCCCACCTGAGGTGAATCACCCGTCTGGACATAAATTACCATGGCAGATCTGGAAGTCACTAAATAGACTTCGGACTCAGGTCGGTCGAAGCAAGGACAACGTGACCAGGTGGGGTTTCACTGATAACGCCAACATAGGATGTGTGCCCCAAACTATGGCCCACATTATATCATGGCCTGAGCGTCATACCAGCTGTAAGAGGGGGGATCTAATGGCTGCCACCAATAACGCTGTTGAAGTAGCCAAGTTCTGGGCTACAACAATTTAAACTGTCATCGACACGATAAGAAGTCTACTGCTGGACATAGGCCTCCTCTAATGAGTGCCATCAGTGGCGTGCATTGCATATAAGCAGGTAAGCAGAAGTTACAATTTGTGATGACTGAATACACTCGTGTCGTGTGTGTGTGTGTTTATGTTCGTATGTGTATCTTTACCCAGACATACATATCTACGCCACGTCACATAGGTATGTACTTAACCTGCCTACCTACCTACTTATTGTTTATGCCTACCCCTCTGAAAATCCAATGCACGCCCCTGAGTGCCATAGCGTCCTGTCTTCAGCTTGCCGCATTCAGCATCTGGCTGCAGTCTTTCGCAGATCGTCATCCCACCGCCGGAGGGCGTCCTACACTACGTTTGCCGAGTCGCGGTCTCCACCCAAGAACACCTTTACCCCAGCGGTTGTCGGTTCTACTTCAGGCAATTTTATAGGACAGTTTTTCTATAAATAATATCAATATGGAATGTATGTATTACCTGTCCTAGGCCACAGTGCGTTGACCCCAATGCCGTAAGGTTTGAACTCCTCGCTCATGCCGAGAACGCACATAGACATACCGTACTTCGCCATCGTGTACGCTACGTGGATTGAAAACCTAGAAAATAAATAAAAATAAATCTACACTAATATATAAAGAGGAAAGATCCGAAACTACAGGGGCCCAACCATGAGCTCTTATTGCAATGTTAATGCAGTTGTGCGACAGTGACAGATGTATGCACGTCACATACATCTGTCTCATAAATGAGTGAAACTATCATGGCAATAAGAGCTCATGGTAAGGCCCCTGGACTGAGCTTGAAAATTCTTTCTGCAATGGATAGCTACATCATCAGCGAGTTACATAGGCTATATTTTATCCTCGTACTCCCAGGGGAACGGGAACTACGCGGGGGAAACCGCGTGGCGTCCGCTAGTATAAAATATGTTCACGCCACCCCAGAAGAGCAGAACTTTTACAGCACCCACTATTACACTCACCTATATACATATTATTATACCCACCAAAAATGATTAAATGCCAAAATTACATATGGTGAGTCCTTTACCGTTTCAGGCACTTTTCATGTGTCTATTAATTTCTTCTCTCAACTCACGCTACTTTTTATATTTTGCCTAATAGCGTGAATAACGCGATCGCTACTGAAACTAATGAGAAAACAAGAAAATCTCAATAAATGAGAAATGTTTAAAAACTTCTCGCTTCTAATCAACACAAAATGAAGGCATAATTTTTGTATGTAATAGCCAATTCGGCGTTCTTGTATATTGTGTATTTGTGCCTGAGGACAAAGAACTTTATTTCCTCACCAATAAGGGTTCATGTTGAGCGGCGGTGACAGGTTGAGTATGTGAGCGTGATTGCTGCTCTTCAGCGCCGGTAGACATAATTTTGACCTGAAAACAATTTGTGACTGACTGACTGACTAACAATATGTCACATAAATATGATATTATCCAAGGAGTTAGACATCGACTAAACATCATTATAATTTTTATTCCATAATTTAAAAGTCCATCACTGCGTTCTGCCCGCGACTTCGCCTGAATTGGTGATCGACTCAGGATTTTGCACTTCCCTTTTTTGAATACTTCTTATTATTAAACATGGTTTAAATCCGGAATAAAACTATGTCTATGCCTTTTGCAATCCCTATCACTAAGATAGAACTACTTTTAATCCAAAGGCTTAGTAAGCCTTAGGCCATGTTTTGTAGTAAGGTAGTCAGTGACTACCACAAGTGAATCACATTTGTAGCGCAAAATAAACTAAGAATATAACTTTTCTAAATACATAGAACTTAGGCTATGTTTTCTAATAAGGTAGTAAGTGACTTATAAAAATGTTAGAATGTTGTGTCACAAGCCAACTTACAACTTGCATCAGTCTGCCTGTCCTTATTAGGTGTAAAAGCTTTCTCTATGCAAAAAATTATTTAAGATGGAGACTTTCACATTAAAGAGAAGTTATGTTATAGCTACTCACGCTAAATATGTTCCCCTGGTATTAATATTGTGCATGAGGTCATATCTCTTCATGTCAGTCTCCGCAGTCCCCGTGAGAGAGATAGCTGATGCATTGTTCACCAATATGTCTATTCCGTTGAACTGAAAACAAAAGCTTACATATAAATACATACATACTCTCACACCTACATATCTAAATATTGACATTAACTGGTGACTAATCCAGGCTCTGGCCTGCGACTTGGAAATTATTAATATTTATATATTTATGCAAAACCCAATAATACTGCCCAAGCCAGGGATAGAAGCCAGGACCTTCTGTTCCATAGTAGAGCTTCTGACTATTCAACCAGCGAGGTAGCCTTAGCCATGATGATTATGTTCTAAAAAGGTGACCTTACCTTCTTTATTGCCTCATCAATAGCTTTCTGTACTTGTTTTTCGTCTCTGACATCTACGATACACGGCAGTGCCTTTCCGCCGATGGCTTCAACTGTCAACAATTAATTTTTGTACTAAGTTTTATACATACATATGCTAACGCCTGCATCCCAACGTGGTAGACAGAGACCACCTTTTGCCACATGCTGTGATCCATACATACTTTTTTCACTTCATTCACATTGCATATAATACATGGATCTTAAGAGTAAATGAGTGACTGCCAATCTAGATTAGAACTAGACTTGCCAATTTTTTTCTACCTGCTGTAATATTGATTTTGCTATAGTTTTCACTACCTTCTCATTTTGTGGTGTTTTAGATCTGATGAATATGTCAAATTAAGCATTAATATTTTAGTATGGATAATGTCCGATATAAATAAAAACAAAGCCAGAAAAATTACTGAGTGAATACAAATTCATTTCACTATTGTTTAATGACAAGGTTTTTTGTTTATTTCAACCAGTCAAGGTTGAAATAACAAATACATTGTTATTCAATTATATAAACATATACAATAGAATAATAATTGTAAAAAAAACTAATATTCAATAGAAGTAGGTATATACTTTCCCTAATTAATACCTTCCCTTCAATAGCTAAACTTTTTAATTAGACACTTAATTTAATGTCAAAAGGTCAATTTCATTTGTATGTTTATCTCTGTTACAATGACAACAATATTTTTATTTGGCACTTGGGATCAAAGTACTCCCTACAACAGTCCAAAGTCCAAACCCTTACCAAACGGTAACTAGGCGAAGAATTACTTCTTTACCAACCAGATAATATAAAGCAATCAATTTAGAAAGTTGTTAAATGCTGTGTTAGCTATGGAATTACTTACTTTCCTCAGCGGCAGTATAAATGGTGCCAGGTAACTTCGGGTGAGGTTCAGCGGTTTTCGCGGCAACTACTACGTTAGCACCATCTTTAGCAGCTTTCAATGCAATCGCCTTGCCAATCCCACGGGACGCTCCAGTTATAAACAGCGTGCGACCAGCCAATTTCCTTAATTTATCCAACACAACATAAATAAACGAAAAGTAGTCCATACAGAATTTAACATAAAATTCACATTAAAAACTTACCCAGTGTTAGCTACTAAACTCATTTTGAATAATTATATTGATAATCACTTAAAAAAATATTTATGAAATCGGTAAACCAATTAAATAAATTATTTGGACGACAATAAAAGTTGTAATTCAAAAAGAATTTCCTTGTCAACGTCACTTTTTTAACTTTTTCTAATTACAAGCAAACGTCAAGTCAACTGTCAATTTTTTTTTTGAAACCAAGGGTTTTGAGCTACATCTATACAAAAAAACGTGTGACTTTAAAATAAAATCCAGCTTATTTACACAATAAACACTATGAGGGTTTTAATAAGATGTGTATCTTGCTGTACTGTATGTTAGCTACTGCAGCGCGAGAAATACCTTGGGCATTGTTTGTTTGTCATTTTGCGGGAAAGGATTAAAATCAAATGAAATAAAGGGCATTATGGATTTGAAATACATTTATTTTGTGCATCACTTCATATTTCCACTCTTTCTAGATCTAATGCACAACACCAGGGGTGAATACATACAATACAATAAAATAAACTATGCTCTAAAATAAACTATGAATTATTTTTATCATAAGACATTTAGTTAGGCTTCATTACAATTGCAATAATTAATTATGGCTCGAATCTTTGATATTCATCGTTCTATAGGTAGGTACCATTACATCATTCCTAGGTAATTTACATTCGTCTGTACATAACATTACATAATAGAGCTTGAACAATTTTATGTGGAATAAAAATACATTAGAATTACAAAACGTAATTTAGCCTCCAAAAGTAAGCTTTCGTACTCAGCCTATTTTAGAGTTTAAAAAGATTTGTCTGTATCCCAAGTAAACGGTTTAAAATGTTTTAACTTGTCAATTTTGTTTGCGTATTGGTGTGGCTCTAAATATGTTGATACTTTTCGGAAGCGGGTTGTTCGTTGAATTCGTTGAATTCCAAAGATGGCGGATACATTTCGAGCCACACCCATTACCAAACTGTTTGGGATTTGGGGCAGTACCCATAACACGAGTTTTGCACCGTTTTCCTTATCTATACTCGCTAGCGACATATTTTAGTTCATCACGTCACCGCTATGCGCCGATGCGCTGTACATTTTCTCTTACAAATATTCGGCGGAGACGTTAGCGAGTATAGATTAGGAAAACGGTGGAAAACTCGTGATAGGGGTACATTACACAGTGCAACGCACAATAAAAGCTCCACCAATGTAGATACAAGTTCTGTCACGAGTTTTGAGCGCTCAGCCAAAGTAGTGGGGACCACTGGACATGTCTTTGTTCGCTCCATATAAGACCCAAAAGAATATTAAGTACTACGGATTCAAAGCCAGCGCTCAAAACTCTTGATGGCATCTACAGGAACCAATCGGCTTCATTATACAACTTCAATTTAGACCTTTAGTTGTAACTTCTATATTGTATCGTACTCTAGGCAATAGGTATTTTTATATCAATTAAGTATTTCACTCGCTACAGAGTGTACTTTGTTGAGTATTGTATTCCTTTTAATTACTTAGTAATGTCTCAAAAGATCAACAGTTCAATAAATCACTTCTTACAATTTAATTTGAAAAATATAAATTCAATATTGTATTAAGATCTTTCGAGCCTTGTATGTGAATTATGTCTATAGGCTCAAAATTAGAACTCGATTAAAAGTAAAAGTATATTATTTATGGTGAATTAGGTGACACTTTTTTTAAAGTATACAGGTATAATTTTAATTAAAAAAAATACAAAATACCGTTTCCTTTCAGAAATGATTAAGTAAGTAGATATTTGGAATATTTGATGGCTGTATTTTAAATAAAAATATTAGTGTCCGTGTCTTCCAACACGAGATATTGTTTTAAAGTATATTATCTACAATAACTATTAAAATATAAGTATCATATTTCTTTAGAAACTATTTTTGTATTTACATGAAAATATAAGTATACCTACATATGCAGGTTTTATTACAATTTATTGTTGAACCCGGATTTAAAATATTTTGAAATATTCACAATAGTATGAAGAGTCGTTAAAATGTTCATTTTCATGATAATACGTGCATGTTGCATTGTAGTAAGTACGATATATAATAACGTAACGTATTACCTGCGAGATTGGGTACAATTTCATATGTCGATTCGATAAATCACCGCGGACTCCGCATTCGTTATCTTACAGATGATATAAAGGAATCGAATTTAAAAATCTTAAAAAATTAACGTGTCTGTTTGGAATCCGCAAACCCTGTTTACCAGCGGGATATGGTTATGTCAGTAATATCTGTTACAAATTAATATTTCAACGTTGTATGTAATAATTCATAACCACAGATATGGATCTAAATAATATGCAATTTGTCGAGTGACAAATTGCAATCGAGTGATTACAATGTGAGAATTGTCAACCATCTAGTACCTACAGGTACATACACTCGCGGCAACTATTTAGATTCATAACTGGGGCCCAACCGTGAGCTCTTATTGCAATGATAATTCAGTTGTGCGACAGTGACAGATGTATACACGTCACATGCATCTGTCTCATAAATGTGTGAAACTATCATGGCAATAAGAGCTCATGGTTGGGCCCCTGTTCCCAAAAACAATTTATAATCTTTGGAAGTGTTTTTAAAAAAAACATTTTTTTTTATTTTTTTTCTAAGTTAGGCCGAGACAACGGCACTAATCTCAAATTTAGGGAAAATACTTTCTCACTTTATATCCAAATTCTAATATTAATTGAGAGATCTACAAGGAGATTAAATTCTAGACACAAAAAGCTATATTTTTATGCATACTAACTAGAAGAGTAACGTCATTTCAATTGATTATCGATTATATACCAACTTAGTAAGTAATTAAGTATTTGAATCGATTATCACTTGAAATTATTTATAATTCAACAGTCTAACAAAGTTAAATCATTAGATATCTGGTTTCTATACAGACATAGTTTTTATGCGATATATTTTTCAGTGAAAAGCACCATAAATTCTGTTTAAATACTCTATTATTTAGTACTCACAACTCGCCCTTAACTATTTAAAGCATCAACATAAATAGTGTATTGGCACCAAAATAATGAAACTATTTCGTTTAGATTTACTACCTAAGTGAACATAATTTCTAAATGTACAGGGCGCTACTTTTAAAACGGATATCACGGGGAACCTGGGGCCCAACCATGAGCTCTTATTGCAATGTTAATTCAGTTGTGCGACAGTGACAGATGTATGCACGTCACATACATCTGTCTCATAAATGAGTGAAACTATCATGGCAATAAGAGCTCTGTAAGGCCCCTGTAGGTAGTTCTTAGAGATTTTTCTGTTTTAAAAGTAACATCCTATAAAAATATTACACGTACTACTGAGACGTTTTTTTAAAATTCTTACCATTCAAAATCTAAAATCACACTCAATCAAATTGTTTCGGACGATCGCCGAAAATAACGTTCATATTTGTTTTGATCATGCAAATTAAATTCACTGAGTTAATTACTTAATCACTGGACCTTAAACGTCCATTGTTCATAAACTCCACATATTTATTCGTTTTTCTATTAAAAACGAATTTTTTGTACACTCAAATGAACGCTGGTTGTTTGGCAGAATGTTGTAGGGCTGCCAACACGTCGTGCTTCAGTCTGACATAAAGTCGGCCTTTTCTCCAAGGGTTTTGAAGTTGTAAAGGCTTAAAGTCATCCCTTAAGCATCTTTCTCGTGCTCCGATGACGGCTACTAAGCAGAAGTCTTGGAGTTTCTCCGGGCCGTATACGGGCCCAGACTTTCCTTTGAGGACAGCGGCCATATTGAGCTGTTTCACAACAAGGTCGATGACCTCACGGGCTGACGTGCGAGGAGTCACGTGGAGTTTGAGCGACGTTCCTGCTGCTAGACCTGTGTCGTACGCTGCGAACACCTGAGAGATCATAATACAAGTTATTATATTATAGGCTTGGTCAATCACTCCTTAATTACGAACCATTTAACCTTTTTGCCAGCAAATTAAAAGGGGTAAGGCATAACGAGATCTCCCTTTCGAAATTTGGTGCTGCCCGAATGAGAACTATCTATGTCCAACTTACAAATAAGACCTAAAGTGATTTTGTGTTTCTGCGGAGAGGGAGGAGTTGCGGTGATGTAAAAGTCATGGCCGAACCTTTTCGTCTCTAACTACTTATGTAGGTAGTATAATAAAACTGAATTTTGAAAGGTAGTAGAAGGTATATCCGTATCCAAAAAAGTGACCTTACTGTAAAGTTTATGTATTTGAATATACCTGCAAAATTCCCGGTTGATCCGGCGTCCTTATCTCCGGAGGCGGCATATCTTCATCGTTTCTCTCATCAGTCTTTGGAACCTTATTGTTATATTCGACGTCTTCTTGCGTTTCCAACAGCGGCTGTCGCTTCACACAGAGGCTGTTCTGGAACAGATCCTGTCCAGTGTCCGTGAAGTCGACGTCAGTCTTCACATTGGTCATACTCTTGGAGGCAATAACATTACACGGCGTTCTATAGTGCTTCCCATGGGGACGGATTTTTAAAGGAACTGTTGTTAACGGACAGCTTTGGCTTTCTGAATCGCTTGATAGGCTTTGGGCGGATTCTGACACGTTGGGTTTGGATGTACGGACGCTTATCATACTCCCGGGGTAGTAGCCTTTCACTGTGAGCAATGGACTCGACGTCGTCGATGCAGGGGCGTTGATGCTATGAGGACGAGGCTTTGGCTCTATATTTTCGTTCTGAAGGACTAATGTGTCTTCGCTTCGGGACGGTGGGAGTCGGTTGCTGGTCACGCTTGCATGAGAGCCTGTCGACTTTATATCGAATTGAGAATTGCTGCTCATGTAGTTATTGCTAATGGAACTTGCTTGAGTGAATTGTGAGTCAGCACTACCTTTTCTTGGGAACTTCATGTTGTCAGCGTTCAGGCATTGAGAGCTGCTTAAATTGAGTGTGGATACTGAAGTTTGTCGAGGAGCAAGGCTTAGTTGCTGTTCAGATTTGCTAAATTCAGGGTGTAAGTTGGCGTGGTTCCCATTTCCCGCAGGACCTGGCCAGGAACCCCTTCCAGGTGAGGTCTTTGTTATCTTGCCATCTCTCGGTGGAATCTGAAGAAAGTCTACTTTGAGGTTAGCATCTTTCTCGTTCAACTCGATATCGGTTCCATCGACACAAGATTGCGTTTTATCGATAATGTACTTGAGCAGTATTCCTGAACTCGACACTGCCTTGTCTTTATCTCTCGCGAAGCAAATCAGGTCCATGAGCCACCGCTCTGCTTTCCACACGGCGTTCAAGTTGTTCTGCAGATCTTCGAGTTTGGCGAGCCTCTCTTTAGCTGTCTGTAGTTCTGTGCACGAGAATGCTTCTCTTTGTGAATGGGCAGCCAGAGCCACATCCAGCTCTAGTAAGCAACTAAGCTTTGAGTATTTGTTAAGGATGTTAGTGTGGTACGTTTGGAGATGTATCATTTCAAACGCTTGGATCGGAAGGCTGAGGAGATCTCCTTTTTGGAGGAGAATTTCTTTTTGTCCAGGAACAGAGCAGGCTTGCTCAGCCGGTGGACAGATCATGATGAAGCTGACGTCACTGTTAAGTTCGATGACCTCGAGATCATAGATTCGGTGGGTGCAGACGCTTTCGAAAGGGATGTCCATTTCTCGAAACAGTCTTCGCGCTGCTGATGCGATCTGATCGAGGAACATGACTTGAGATTCTGAAGGGCTCTCCTGGAGACATATTGGTGGGTTGACTGCTTGTGCTTCTTCTATTGACTTGCCCTGACTCTTGAGATACTCCCACTCCTCACTGAAATAAATGAAGGCTTTTAAAATTACGCAGTACCCATTTCTATCTCCTAGGAGATATATACTTTTTATTTTACCTTTTACGGAAACTGTCATCATGCTATACATTTTAGGCGTGGACCTTATCAATAATGAGTTTGAAAATAGTTTACGTACTATTAACAGCCTTTCAAATATTCATAATAAAATCATAAAGATCGATCAATCCGTTTCCGTAGAGTATTGTTACAAACACAGTGACACGAGCTCTGTGCATTACGGCCTCAGAATCTATCTTTGTGAGTATTCGTCCTTTTGCGAATAATGGGAGAACATGTGAAGCAAACGATAAAGCACGTGAAGACATAACACGTGCACCCACTTAGCGACTTGGAGGAACACCGTGGAGTTTAGTCGGTGCGAGTCCGACATACCCTTTCGCTGACCCGGCGGTTGGTGTATCCATAATGGATTCTCCACGTAAATAAAAAAGTACGTAAAGTGCCTTCTTGGTGGGTCACGGCGAAGCATGTGAAGACATATCACGTGCACCCCGCACTAAACGACTTGGAGTTTAGTCGGTGCGAGTCTGACATAACCCTTCCGCTGCCTCCGCGGCGGTTCGATCCATAACGGATTCTCCACGTAAATAAAAACATAGGTATTGTAAAGTGCCTTACGCGGAGACATGAGGGTTGTCCCGCACCCTGGTGTGCGGCGGGTGGTTGGGTGCACGAGCCGGCGCCACTACGCGGACTACTTCCACCGATGACTGCAGCTTCAGATACCCCATGTACAGACCGCGGGACAACTGGACCCGAGACACCTGGGACATTAGGATCACTCACTATTTGTACGGAATTCAAACTACATTCATATGCTCCTGTATTCCCCGACATCCCCGATAGGGTAGGCAGAGGTGCTGTAATAACAACACCCACTTTTCACCGCAGATGATTAAGCGCCAACGTGACAGATGGTGAGTCTATCGCCGTCTCAGGCACTATACATATGTCTTTGAATGACTTCTGAGACATATGCAGGTTTCCTCACGATGTTTTCCTTCACCGAAAAGCACGTGGTGTGAAATCACTGCATGAAGTTTTTTAGAATAACAGTACGGGCTCCGCTGGGATTCGAACATGCTTCGCTTGCGTAACAGGCGACTACTCAAACCCCACGACCACCACGACTCTTACTACATACGAACTATTTACTGAAATATCAGTACTGCAGTCTATGAACGTGACAAACACCATTCGTGACACTCGCGGTACGCCTATCTTAAAGAACCATTGTGGCAATATTTCAAATAATTTTCAAATTTTCAATCCCTATTTCACCTTATTGAATCTCTATTTCACATTACAAAGATTACAATTGTATCCCTAGGTATATCATGTCTCTAAGATCAGTGGCTGTGCGTTGACAGTCAGTCAAGTACTTTGAATTGCAAATGTATAAGCTTCCTTGAACACTGACCTGATGATAAGCAATCTGTTCATGTACAGACGCCATCAGCAGTTCTCCAATGGTGTTGTCTTCGCTCAGCACTCTCCGCCTCAGCCTTGACACCGGGGCCCAGCGGGAGTTCAACGCAGATACCGACTTTATTGACTTAACACTGTTTATACACGACAGTACCACCGTCCCGTGAGAGTCTCGTAAAGGCTTGTGGTACAGCTGACCTGCGGAAGACAATACACTTTAATTCCTAGGTAGTAGAGCTTAATGTTAAGGTTTGATGTTCTAGAGTAGGAATGAGATCCGAGAACAATTAATTAAGTGGAATAATTTCTGATTATTAGCTAGTGTAAAAACTTCCAGTAGTTTTCTACCTTTTTCTATTCATTACAAGAATACAAAAGATGAAAGCGTAGTATGAAAAATATTCTAGGTCTTTGTCTAAAAATAAAAACGTGTTTTTCTTCTTCCATTACGTCTGTAGTACATGTCTTGTGTGCCAAACCCTGCAATCTACTTAGATACAGGAACTAAATAACTAAAATAACCGAATATCGCTGAGAATAATACATATTCTCTTAATACCTCCTCAACATACGTTTGTGGAAGGTACAATATTTAATCAGTTCGAAACCTCTTCACATATTCCCGAACTCTTTTCCACGGAAGCCAGTAAGTGGTAGGTAGAAAAGTAACACTTACCTAAGTCCTGAACACACAAAGCGGATTGCATCTGAGCGGCGGCCGTGAGCAGCTTCAGTCTGAAGTGGATGGAGGAGGAAGTGTGTTTCTCCATATCTGACCTCAGAGCCTTCACGTCATCCCATGAACATGACACCTGAGAACACGAGCATAATCTTTTTCTTATATATAAAAATGAATCCCCAATTCCCTTGGTCACGGCATCACGCGTAAACGGCTGGATGGATTTTATCGGGACTTTCGCTGGCAGATAGCTGATGTTTCAAGGAGTGTTTTAGGCTAATTTTATTTAAAAAAAACAGCATGAAACTAAATCTAGGGCCACAGCTTGTACACTATATAAACGGTATACGGTTGTAACAGCAACACTCACTCTCCAAGTATTTCAAAGACGTATGAATAGTGCCTGAGACGGCGATAGATTCATAATCTGTCACGTTGGCACTTAATCCATCTTCCATGCAAAGTGAGTGTTGTTATTACAACACCTCTGCTAACCCCTTCGGGGATGTTTTATGGGAACTCATTAGTAGACCGGATAGTAGACCGGTGCGATTGTAACTTGTAACGCTTGGTTAGACAACAAACGTCTTTAAATTCATTTTCTTCTACCGCACATGGATTCTAAGCAAAATAGCAATAGCGGAGACTATTGAGATTGAAAATTGGATTGTTAGCAGTTGACTACACTAATTTCTGAGCCAATTCAATTAAGAACTACTAAAACCACAGGCTCCACAATTGATTAGGAATATACCTTCATAAGCCAGTGAAAGTCGGTGTAGATACAGGTGGGGTAGGTCTCGTCCACTTCGATGACCGGCAGGAACTCCTCGCTGGTGACGAGCACTTTGTCCTCGTGGTATAGGATGCACGCCAGGTACACTCCTCTGCAAACAATTAAGGATTACTATTACTAATCATTAGCCTGTTATCTTGCTGGGTTAGAGTCATCCAGAATTCAACTGGATTAAACGTACAAGTAGGTGAGCGGTCGCAACAGCAAAGGTATCAATAGCAAGAGTTGCAAGCTATTGATTGTTATCAATTTTATGTCGAGGAGTCGAATTTGAAAGCGACGGCCTTCTTTGAGGTAGATAATATAACTGCCTCAGGCAGAACAACTTCAGTTCAGACATTGTGGCCTTACCTGGAACGATTGGAGCGACGATTCCTCTGGCATGGAGACCAGACTTACTAGAACTTCTCCTGTCACCTAAAGGCGAGCTGTGCGACATCAGCACGCCAATCCACTTACATACTCCCTTTAATTAGAACTTAGTGTAATTTTGACTCACCGTCTAAGGTTCTTCTGGAACTTGCTAGCAGCAGTGAACAGTTGCCTGATGGTGGCGGTCTTCTTGCGCGGCAGCCGCGGTGGTTGCGGCTGGGGTCGGCAGCGCGCTCCCGCCGCCGCAGCCCCCAGTGCTTCTAACGCTGCGCCCGCGCCACCACTCGGACCGCGAGCGCCCCGACATGACACGTCACGCCAACCTGATACCATCATAGACATTAAGTCCTTGAGCACCCCGACACGATACGCCCATCAAATAATGGTTAAGTAGAAGAAATTTCGTGCCTCGGAGAGTACGTCAAGGCGTAGGTCCCGGTTGCAAGTTTATTGTGTTTGGCAATTATTACAGGCCAGTTGGTAGCCTAAGAATGTCTGACAACTGGTTTTACCAAGATTCCCGAATTGCCTCGTAAAAGGGCAACATCTTTTGTGTATAAATCAGGTGATCAGCTACATGGGGTTGTAGCAAGTGCCGACCCCAACAATGTAGGTTATACCCTATAAGGCCAGAGAGATGATGATGATAAAAGAAATTCCAAATGACTATATGATTTGATATGAAGTGGCTATTATTACCCATTAGCCCCTTACAACTAAGCTCGAGTGTATTTGATCTCAATGGAGTCCTACAATCAAAACACCCATCGAAGATAAAAGACGACACGTGTGAGATGGTGAGTTACTCTTTTACGCATTGAACATGACAGACACGTTCGCATTTCTAATAGATATTTTATAAATGGCGTTTTCCTACTTACTGCTAGGAACGACACTCCTCGGCACAGAGACAGTAAGCGGTCCCCATCCTTTGATATTCCCGGCAGCAGCTCTGAAGAAATAGCGGCGTCCTCGCGTGAGTCCGGCCGCCATGACTCGAGTGCCGCTACTAGCGCCTCCAGCGGCAACCTCGCGACTGCCGCACACGTTTGAGAAATCGGCACGGGATGACCATTCCACTGTGGGATGAAATTGAACTTAATTGACTGGAATTAAGGTGGCTTTTAGCTTCAATAGCTGCACAAGAGCAGAGTAAGAAGACCTGCCCATAATAGCTTCATTTCTCATTGATGACTATGAGTGTCTCACTCTTGTAGTTGAATTACCTCTCAGGCATAGCACGTTTAATTAAAATTTTTTTTTCAGCCTTAATGCTTGTCACTAATGATTTGATCCCGATCAACGATATTAAAAGTAAAAGATACGTTATGCACTTAAAAAAATGTTCCGTACGCAGTTTTTCACTTATTTAAGCAACTCAGCCACCTTGAATCTGTCTCCAAAACCAATGCTAAGTACAGTTATCGTAGTAAATTTCACTGAACCTACCTTTGTACTTAGTAACGAATGGTTGGTCTATCAGCGTCGACTTCGTGTCCCTTAAACGCACGGTGACTGCATGTGCGCCACATACCTCGAGCTCAGGCGGGGGCGGAGCAGGCGGTACTCGCATTTGTTGCCAACCTTGGACTAACCTCCTGGAAAATACAAAAAAAAGTTGCAAATTCTGAGAACCGATCCCTTTGGAAAATAGCACTCTATCATTTTTCTCACAGACGATACAGCTACGTGGACGAAGGATAGGTATTCTACTTACTTCAATGTTCTAACTCTTCTCTCCCAATGTTGAGCCTGTTTATCCTTCTCAGAGCCCGTCCCGCCGGCACAGCCCGTGGTGCCTGCCTGTCCGCTAGCTGACGACCTGAAAATAATTTGATACCTATCATTATTCACAGCTCCATGCATATTAACTGCTTTAAGCTCAAAGACCAATGAAGGTTTCCTCTCGATGTCGTATCGTAAAGCTTATAGTGCTCTTCATGACCAGTGATTGTAAAAGTTGTACCTGGTATAGGCGTCATCCCGACAGGATCTCTCCGGGGCACCTGCCACCTCATGCAGCCTGGACTCAGCTTCTCGCGCCAACCTCCTCAGATGAGCTCCTAAAGCTTCTGACAGTTTAACTGTAGACAAACATATAACAATGTCAATACTTTTATCTCTACTGACAACATGATACGTTTGATGCTAGATGGATGGATATCACATCCTCTAAAAGAGGTAGGTCGAGAATATAAGAGATCATATATTCTCGAGATTTCTCGTATATTTGTGAGATCATATGTATGGGCAACATCCTACGGTCAACAAATTTCTTGTCTTTGGTTCTAGTATTAAGTAATACTCTCAACACGGCGGAGAAAACATCGTGAAGGCGAAGAAACCTGTATATGTGTGAGAAGAAATTCAAATTTGTATGTCAGTATTAATCACAGTAAATATATTAGGTTACTAAGCAGTATAGAATCTAGCTCATATTTTTGAAAAAATTACGTTTTTCCATCGAACATCAGGGTCGTCATTGTTAGAGTTTTTGAAATTTACACCTTTATTTACTGTTAAAATTATTTCGATTTGTCGATAGTTCAGAAAATATTCTGAGAAATACGTAAATGACGTACACGCAATCGGCCACAAGTAACACCCCTCACTGACATTAGACCGATGCCGCTTATAGTTTCGTAAATGATCGCGTCCTGTGAGAATGTGTCTTTTCGAATGATTTCTTCCTAGATTCCGTACCGTTTATATAGCTTATATTTATATTGAGCTCGTGGGGGCGTTTGACTCACCATCTGTCACGTTGACACCCAAATATCTTGATCATCAAGTGCATGCAATCGCATTATCACAGATAAGTGACTCGTGCTCGCCATCATGAGTTCCGTTTGTGATTTATTTAATCTTATTTGTGCCGACTTAACATGGATCTCTCAAAATGTAATCAACACTCAGTTTATCGGCCCTTCAAAATGATCGATAGATATTATGATGACCAATTTGAAGAAAGTTCAACAGATTTTTGTAGCGGGTTTTTCCGAGGAATTTCGAGATGGTGATATTACATTATCTATGACACGCCAGATTCAAGCATTCTAGCCGATCACTGTCGAATTTATTTTCAAATTCAAACGTATAAGCAGACTTCATGCGATTTCAGCTTTAAAATTTTCAGTTTATTGATTGTAAAATAATTTTAACATCAGTTTGAGAGAAGCGGTCGGTCAGGGGGCCAACTATGCATACATTTTCTCACGCCCGTATTCTTCGAAGGGGTAGGCAAAGGTGTTGTAATAACAACATCCATGTTTTACCCGTCGCTGTCTCAGGGTTTACACATATGTCTTTGAATTACTTCTCAGACATACCGATAGGGGAGCCAACTATGATCATTTTAAGATGCGTTTATTAAGAACTTCTAAGCTTTACCATTTAAACTTGTTAGGTACCATAAAACGAAACGTCAAAACTATACACTCATGCTTCTTTAAACAATCATAGTTGTGCCCTAGGTCTAATAGATACCTCTACTTGCAAACAAACTCTCCTCTTTAGAAACAGTTGTACTTATTTATTTCCGTACTGTCGCACGTTTATTTACTGGGAAAATATTTGCTAGAAATTCCCTCGGGCGAAGCATTCGATAAATCGATAAACTTTTGTGCTGACAAGTTATAGTGCGACGAAGGACTGCCCCTGAGGGCATGCTTGTCCTAAAAGCTTCCTTTCTGTTGTTTTCTATTAGTTTTGGTACCTCTGTGAGCAACTAGGTATGTCGTAACACTTCAATACTTTTATATTTAACTGCCTCGTTGGTCTAGTGATTAGTAGGTTCACCTGCCGATCACGAAGTCCCGGGTTCGATCCCCGAGTCGTGTTATTAACAGATATTGGGTTTTTCTGTCAAGAAATTTACAATAAAATGCCCGGAGCTTGGAAGTTGGCGGTGTCTATACCCCCGTGCCTCGGAAAGCACGTTAAGCCGTTGGTCCTCGCCTGATCTCTCTCCGGTCGTGTCGGATTGCCGTCCCATCGGATTATTATGAGAGTGAGGGAATAAAGAGTACACCTGTGTTTGCGCACACACTTGTGCCCTATAAAATCTCCTGCGTATATGGCTAATCCCCGTTGAGATTAACCGCCATAACAGAAATTCGGTAGGAGATCATTTCTTGATGATCACCCTTTGGTGGGATTGCGTTATTTTGCATCTGAGAAGACACCCAACAACAAGAGAAGAGTCCTCAACTCAGTTACAGTGCCCCAAGTATATGTTTTGACATGTTTTACGTTGACAATATCACATGCGTATTTTCTTCATTTTGCATGGGAACGTTAAAAAGCGCCCCAAGCGACGAGTATAGGAAGTTTTACGTCTCCATACAAAAAACCCGCAAAACGCAAGGTCACGACGACAACGACTTTCGAATGTGTCAAAACCTTATACGTGGAGTTTATTGAAATGTACGAGTGAATAACAATCAGACGGATTGCGTAAAACTAATAATGAAATTGAGCGATTAGATAACGTTATAGTACCTGACTACCTATTTTAATTGCCGTTAGTTTGAGTGCCGATAAAGAGGCAGATTGTTTATACCAAACTTTGGAAAATACATTGGCTTTGCTAGAATTATTATTGCTATGAAAGTATAGTTTAAAATTTCTTGCACGGATTTGCCTTGCGCGATATGTCGGCTGTGTGTACGTAGTTCATCCAAGACTAGTTGAACTGTACCCCAAGTATAGATTTATAAATATTTAAACATCGTCGCTTGACCTTGCGTTTTAGGGTGGCTCAAAATGTCTTGATGAAGATGAAGCCGCGGTGGCCGTGGTGGCATTTGAGCGCCTGCTACGCAAGCGCCCAAGTTCGTATCCCAGTGGGACCTGTACCAATGAGTTTTTCTAAAAACATACGAACAGTGATTTCACACCACGTGCTTTACGGTGAAAGGAAACATCGTGAGGAAACCAGCATAAGTCAAAAGACGTATGTAGGTATAGTGCCTGAGACGGTGATGGTCTCACCATCTGTCACAGCACTTAATCATCTTCGATGAAAGGGGGGTGTTGTTATTACAATGCCTCTGCCTACCCCTTCGGGGAATACAGGCGTGAGCATATGTATGTATGTACTGTCATATTTGACATTCAACCATAATCCGCCGAAAAAGTATCAGCCTATTGAGTTACACAAAAACTCTCATAAACGTACGTTTGAACGTGTCAAAACCTATACTTGGGGCGAGGGGCGTGCAATTCAGATAAGCAGTGCTTACCATTTGTGAATACACTCGTGTCGTGTGTCTATACTAAAATGTATGTACCTACACTGCGCCACCTTGGTATGTACCTAACCTACCTAACTACCTATTAACTACCCTTCTGAAAATCCAATGCAAGCCCCAAATTGGGGCAGTTCAACCTAATTCGTTAACCTAACGAAAAAACTAACAATCCGACCTACATTCGCAGGTTCCAATAGCTACGGAAGCGCGCGGTACCGGTATGAACATGGTATAAAAGCACATCGTGACACCAGCTGTCGATTGTAAAGAGCTTGCAGTCACGAATTGGGGAAGCCAACAGGTTTAATATCCAGCAAGTGCACGATTCAATTTCCGGAACAATATGAAATTGGTGCGTGCAGTTTTTGATACTTATTTGCGAAGTTAGAATGATCTGGGTACTAATAAATACCGACAGAAAACTTTGCAATATTTCTTCAAGATAACATAAAAATTATATACATCTTAAAAAAAACTTTATTATATATGTACTTAAGTACCTAATTAAAAATCAGAATTTTAAAAGAAATTTCAACAAAAAAAATTATTTATATAAAAGTTACAACATACATCTATACAGATAAATAAAAATTGAAGTGTCTGTTTGTAATTCCAAAATAACATCTTTTCACTAAATGCAAATGAAAGTATACAGGCTACTGACACGAAAAAACAAATTTTTTTTTTTTCTCTGTCTGTATGTCCGTCCGTCTGTTGGTCTGTCTGTTTGTCTATCTGTTTGTTCCGGGTAATCTCTGAAACGGCTGGACCGATTGAACGGGACTTTCACTGGCAGGTAGCTGATGTTTCAAGGAGTAACTTAGGCTACTTTTATTTATTCAAAATATTAAGGTTCCGCGACAATAAGGATGAACCTAAATCTACGCGGGTGAAAGTGCGGGGCACAGCTAGTTTTCCAATAAAACAAAAGAGAAAAGATAGTTGCGTATAAAGGAAAATATAAAATGAAGGAAAATATATATGAGTTGATATTATTATATATTTCCTTAGGAATACAATGTGGAATTATTCAGATACTAGCTGTGCCCCGCGGTTTCACCAGCGTAGATTTAGTTTCATCCTTATTGTCGCGGAACCCTAATATTTTTAATAAATAAAAGTAGCCTAAGTTACTCCTTGAAACATCAGCTACCTGCCAGTGAAAGTCCCGTTGTAATCGGTCCAGCCGTTTCAGAGATTACCCGGAACAAACAGACAGACAGACAGACAGACAGAGAAAAATTTTAAAACTTGGTTTTTTAGTGTCAGTAGCGTGTATACTTTCATATGTATTTAGTGAAAAGCTGTTATTTTTGAATTACAAACAGACACTTCAATTTTATTTATCTGTATAGATATTTCGCTTTCAGTAGAGATCCCATCTTTTCATATCCTCAAACATGATTAATAATTCAACCAACATTGTGTAATACCACTATGGACAATGTTAACTGGGAGACACTGTAGTATTTTAATTAACGCTGTATTTCAATTGCAAGTTGCTCTACAAACTAAGAGCTGTTGATAACTCTTTCAGTTCGCTCACAATGGTAGCAAATTGACTAACGATGTCACTTTTGGTTACTATTTTTATGACTTTCGTAATTAAAATGAATCTATACATATAAACAGATAAATAAAATTGAAGTGTCTGTTTGTAATTCCAAAATAACAGCTATTCACTAAATGCATATGAAAGTATACACGCCATAGACACTAAAAAACCAAGTTTAAAAATTTTTCTCTGTCTGTCTGTTTGTTCCGTGTAATCTCTGAAACGGTTAACGGGACTTTCACTGGCAGGTAGCTGATGTATCAAGGGGTAACATAGGCTACTTTTATTTATTAAAAATATTAGGGGTCCGCGACAATAAGGATGAAACTGAATCTACGCTGTTGAAACCGCGGGGCACAGCGAGTTATTAAATATAATTGACCTGTCACCTAAATTTAAAAAAAAAATATTTGTAACAAATTACGCACTTGCTTACTTTTGAAGTTCGTGTTAAATATACTTCAAAATAAATTACAGTACAATAAAACTCACATTGCGTTCCTTCTTTGGCACCGAATTCCATGAGCATTTTAGCGAGCGACCGATGTGAAGCCAACACCGCCACGTCCAAAGGCGACATCCCATCTGAGTTGAGACTGAAACAATACGCATATTTGACAACAAACCTGGGAAAAATTGTTTGGATTCCTTAAGAGTATAAATGTCGCTAGTGCAGTGCGAGCGACGCAATTTTGGTACAAAACAAATTTTGAATTAAATTTGGTGTTCGAAATTTGTTTTTTTTTTCTTTTTTACACAGAACAATAAATATTTAAATTAAATTAAATTGTTTAATATTTTGACTTTATGATGAATAGAATTTGTGTAAATCTTTTTTTAATTTATTTTTGATAGGAGTAGTGTTGCTGAAGAAAAATAGTATACAAAAAATAATAATGATATTGTAGCAGTTTTTCACTGACTGAAAACGCGGTTAAAATGACGTTTTATGAAAGTGAAACCTAATCCTATCAATTCATCGCCCCTAAAAGCCCTTACGTACAAAATTTCATGAAAATTGTTACAGTGGTTTCCGAGATTCAGATTTTTTTCCAAGTACCTAACCTAGGAAATTATCTAGAGTGACGTAATCGTATGAACGTCTACATTTGGAAGAAGTGTAATCAGTGCAAGTGTTATCAATATTATATCAGTGGAATTCTTCGTCGTCTGTTACTTTGTCTAAACGTCCAATTCGGTATTTCTAGGAAAAATTGCGTACGTGAGAAACTTTTCACAATACATTTTTGTCACCTTTTCAAGCGCTGTGCTAGCTTTAGTGGGAATGTTTTGTGTGTTGTTTTGGGGATGCTCAAATTAAAAATATCTTTATTTTATTAGACTTTTGACTAAGTTCTTTCAAATAGATATAAGATTGTAGATGCTACCGCCGGGTACGGAATGATAATGTTTCCATTATTTCATAGTCTGCAGTAGTCGTTTACCATTAGTAGGAGACTGTACACTTGTTTGATATCAATTTCTTTAATTAAATAGTCTGCAACGTGTCCAAACAGTTAATAATTAAATAATTAAAAAATTAAAGAATTGTTTGTTTACACCTGTAATGGTATATCATACGGTCCTATACCTATCTGTAACCACTTATTGAATGTTCTATGGTAAACTGATGGTGTAACTGTTTTAATAAATAAATAAATAAACGTGTTTCATGCTTGCCTCAGCATAAAATATTTAAATACAGTTAAATGTATTTTTTTTAATCAAAAAAGCGCTCTACGTTGAACAGTTTGTTCATCAGTCATTCATTACACTATTTTCTGGTCAGAAAAGAGTGCTCAGTACTCAGGAATATTTATTAGTGAAATGTCATGTTTACCTGTTGACATCCACGTCGGTGGATTCCAAGATATTCCTGGCTTTATCCACGTATCCGTGTTCAACTGCCGCGAATAGTGCTGGAACAATACAACAAATTATATCGATTAATATCAAACACAATTTTTAACAAACCCATCTGCAGAGAAGGCCATAAAATATATGACCAGCCACGTTATTCCCTAAGGTTTCTCAGAAACGAAATTGAACTTTATCCTCTATGTATTATGTATCAATTTACTATGATTGAAACCAACGCACGTCGTCGAGTTTGACGCTGAGAAACCTTAGTGAATAACGCGGCAGGGAGCCAACTATGATCGTATAAACGTCGCGTATTAAGAATTTTTTAGCTTTGAAGTTTAATATACGGTTCCAAAATTAAACGTCAAAGCTCAGGAGTTGTTAATACGCTCTGCTTAAACCGATGATGGTAGGCGCACAGTTTCTGGTAAGTAGATGTTGAAATTTTACATGTTAAGAATTACTATGTTTTTTTAATTAGTGACGTAACTGTAAACCTACCTAAAATGTAAAAATAAAAAATAAAAAAAATAGGTAAGTAAACTTAAATTAAAATAAGGCAACTAAATTAAAAGTAAAAAAAAAAACTAAAAATACCCTGCAAGTGTATGTTAACTTGTGCGATTTTGTCTTGTTGCGCGCGCGCATCTTTCTGTAGCCTTCGCGTCGCCTTGTCCAAGTGTGGGGCGTGCGGCGCACATGCGCTGAGCGAGGGTAGCTCCCCCCCACACCCCTCGAGAAGGGCGCCATATTGGAGTTCTAAATTGGAAAAGTAACGAAAAAGAAATAAATAAAAAGCAAAATAATAAACAGATACTTAACTTAAAATAAAATAAAATATATGTCATAAATGAAAATATTAAACACTTGCTTTAAAACAACTAAATGAATAGTCATTATCCTTTAAATAATAACACGCTTTATGGTCAAAGACATTATTGTGGCTTGTGTGCGTACGTGTTCAGTCACCACAACAAAGCGGATTGACATCCATGTTTTTACCCGACCACGGCGAAGCAAAAACGAAGATCGCGGCTATCCTCTGAACAATACTAGGGATACCTACGTATGAAAATTCTTGTTTCATACTTTTAAGAGCGTGTTATTTTTTTTGTAGCCGGTAAATAGCAATAAAAATGAGGGAAAGTTAAAACAATGTCTTAATTGCAACTAAATAATGAAGTGAGATAAATTTTCCGCTTCCTTAAATAGCATGGGAACATTCCTAAAATAACAATAGAGACGTCATTCACCCCAAATTTTATGACGATTTGAGTGATAATGGACTAATTAAACTTAATTAATTTGTCACTAAACAGGTGACATTGAATTAATTAATGAACGCCACGCCATAACACAAACAAATAGGTAGTTGCATAAAAATAATTTATTCATTTTATGACATTTACAAGCTGGTGCCCACGACTCCGTCTGCGCAGGCTTAGATTTATCTTTATATGTAAACAATTCACATAATCTATATGTATAAAAGAAAGTCGTGTTAGTCACACTACTTATAACTCAAAAACGGCTGAACCGATTTGGCTGAAAATTGGTGGGTAGGTAGCTTAGAACCAGGAGAAGGACATAGGATCCGTTCCACAATATATATAACACAATAAAGTCTACACGAGTGAAACCGCGGGGCACAGCTAGTATCTTCATAAATTATCTATATCTATACATACAGATAAATAAAATTAAAGTGTCTGTTTGTAATTCCAAAATAACAGCTTTTCACTAAATGCATATGAAAGTATACACGATACTGACACTAAAAAGCCACATTTTAAGATTTTTCTCTGTCTGTCTGTCTGTCTATCTGTTTGTTCCGGGTAATCTCTGAAACGGCTGGACGGACTTTAACGGGACTTTCACTGGTAGGTAGCTAATGTTTCAAGGAGTAACTTAGGCTACTTTTATTTATTAAAAATATTAGGGTTCCGCGACAATAAGGAAGAAACTAAATCTATGCGGGTGAAACCGCGGGGCACAGCTAGTTGCCTATATATTTGTAAAGTTTCTTTAAAATCATAATTTTTTGCGTGAAAGAGTCACAAAATTCCATACATACGCACAAACTTTTCACGTTTATTACATTAGTAGAATAGTAGAATGAACGTCGTCAAAATTACTACTGGGGCCTCACCATGAGCTCTTATTGCAATGTTAATGCAGTTGTGCGACAGTGACAGATGTATGCACGTCACATACATCTGTCTCATAAATGAGTGAAACTATCATGGCAATAAGAGCTCATGGTAAGGCCCCTGTTCTGAGAAGACCGAAAAGAAATTCAGTGAGGCATCTTCTACATTTCATCATATATTTTTTTATGAAGAAACAATAATTACAGCTACAATTTTTTGTGTGAAGCATTAAGCAAAAAAATATTTATTTCGACAAGAACAAAAACATCCATCGTAAAAAAATCAACATTGAAAACCAAACCCTTGTAAGTTCAATATCGTAAGAACTTAATATATCAATTTTCAATAGCGATGTCGTAAGTCCAAATACGTGTAAAAGAGTGGCATGGTGCCAGAAACATGACCTCATAACGCAGACAAAAGACCAAGAAATCAGTGAGGGCGCACTTGACCTTCGAGCGTAAGTGTTAAGTTACTAGACCAAATATCGTGTTACTTGTTTTTGTACCATCAGAAATAGAAAACGGTTGCCTTTGGGTTGCGATTAGAAAACGGTGCGATCTATAAGAGTACCTGGGGTCCCCGGCATGGATGGATGGGCACCACTGGGGTGTTTAAAAAAAGATGGGCCCCTTACGGTGGCTGGATGCGGAATACTGATGACCTAACTTTGCGGAAACCGTAAAGAGAACTTGTAGTTCCTTTTTACACGCGAGCGGAGTGCTATTCTAGTGGAAATTGAATTGCAGTCGTCTTTTAATGATAATATTATGTTAGACTTATTGGTTACGCTTATGTAAAAAATTTTCATGATTATTATGATCCCTTACGGAGTCGGCAGAAAAGAAAGAACGCAATTACTTTTCAGTCACATTTATCGATTTCACAATAACAACATCTTTAAATTATTCTTTACCTTTCAAGAGCTATCTTCGCAATTACGGTAATTATGTTCGGCATCGTATTACTTGTTCCCTATTTGGTGGCGTCTGGTTGCCGCCGACCGTGGTTGGAAGCAGGTTTGTGAGGGATAAAAGCTTATTTACGAAATGATTATCTTAAGGTTCTTACATAATAGGTATCTACAGATTATTGTGATAATTTACATTGTGTACCTTATACTAATTCTTCTCTTCTATTTTTTACCATCGGAAAAATTCTATGACCATTGCAGGAACACAATACTATCATAGAATGAATAGTTATAAGCTTGTTACAAGTAGAATGGAACCTACACAACCCAGTGGCTTGTACCAATGATTTTTGAAAAAAAAAACATAAGTGCAGTAATTTCACACACGCAGCTTTCGATCGCAGTGGGGATTTTTGGACTTTTTTTCACTATTCCCCATTGGTGGGGATGTTCAATGGGGATTATTGGAATAACCCAAGAAAAGGGGTGTATCTTGAGGAACACTGCATACCTATATCTAAAACATTCAAAGATATACTGCGTGAGACGGCGATAGACTCACCATCTTAATGATCTTCGGTGAAAAGTGGGTGTTGTTATTGCAACACCTCTGCTTCTGGGATGGCGTGAGCATACATTTTATTATTATTTAGAACCCATATCATGTCTTAAGGAAAATTGCAGATATCCTGTACATAAATCATCATAAACACCATATCGACAGTGCAAGCACGAATTACCAAATGTAATAAGCCTCGAGGCGTTGTCAAGGTCTCGAAACAGCCTTAAACTGTGCGGTACATTACAAATGAGGTGTGGATAGTTAGAGTAGAGGAAGACGGCATTTACCTACTTAAAAATTTAGAATTTTCCTGGAAGGTAATCCCGTTTTTCTAATGTATACTCGCTAGCGTCTCCGCCGAATATTTGTATGAGAAATTGTACAGCGCCTCCTAGCGGTGACGTCCTATAGGGCGAGACCCAAGGGCCTCCAGCCGAGCTTGCGGTGACGTTAAGAACTAAAACATTTCATACAAATATTGTGGGTGACACTAGCGAGAGTAGAAACGAGACGAAAACAGTGCAAAACTCGTGATAAGAGTACTGAAGACTTGTCAAGAAATAGGTGTTAGCTTATTTCAACGTGTTAGAAATGATTACGCGTGGAAGTATTTATACTTAAGTAATTGAAAGTTCTATTCTTTGTGAATTCTATTGTTTTACTAGCTTCTGTCCGCGACTTCGTTCGTGCTTTCATACGAATACTAGAAAGCTCAGACGTACTCTTTTACAGCAAGTACTTGAGTGGTACTTGATCTTGTATCAAATCTTTAAAGCAGAAACATTAATCGATACAGATAAATTAAGTGTATGTTTATAATTAAAAATTACTTACAAATATCATATAATGACTTATGAAATGCATATAAAAGTTTTGGGAAATTTAGACTGTACTTACATAAAAAGATCTTAAATCTGTCTGTTTGTTCCAACTCATCTCTGAATCCGATCTTCACAGGCTGATGTTACAATGAGTAACTTGGGTCAACTACGAAATTGCTTCACGTATTAAGCCGCGGGGCACAGTTAGTTACAAGATATAGTTTTTCGTTCGTACGACACATTGGTATTGGCCTACATTTTGCAACTACATCCATTTGCCGAAACTTCAGCCTCGTAAATTGGGAGAAAAGCTTTCAGTTCCTCGAGAGATGTCAATTTCACTCAGTGTGATAAACTTACTCCTTTATACATTGCCTCTTTAGATGGAAGTTGGTGAAAAACAACGCATTATCCGCGAGCAGTGGACAAGTAGGTATCGACAGTTTCCGGACACTTTTTAAATTGGATCAAGGGTAAAGTTCCGGAGTGCAATTCTGGAATTGAGTTGCAAACTGATTGGAATTTTTGATGAAAATCGCTAAAATTTCTTATTTATTCAATGAAGTTAGGGAAATACTTTGTTTCTTAAAGGTTTTGTAATGAAAATATTATCTAATGCAAAACATATCACGACAGAATAGTGAGAAACGCAGATGTGAAATGATACCCAACTATTATATATCATTGTAGCTTCTGCCTACGACTTCGTCCGCTTGGAATAGTAATTTTGAGCCAACGCTAACTTTAACCCGCGGTTGGTCTTAGCGTTATAATGTATATCCTATAGACTGGTATCCTATAAAATGGGCTATCTAAAACCGAAATGTTTTTACAAATCGGACTAGTAGTTCCTGAGAGTAGCGTGCTGAAGCGCTAAAGCACTTTTCAGATTTATATATCAAATTATAGAGTACTAGCGGACGTCACGCGGTTTCACTCGCGTAGTTCCCGTTCTCGTGGAAGTACGAGGATAAAATATAGCCTATGTTTCTCGCTAATAATGTAGCTATCCATTGCTGAAAGAATTTTAAAGATCGGTTAAGTATTTTTTGAGCCAATTCGTTACAAACATACATACAAATCTTTCCTCTTTATAATATGACTAGCTGTGCCCCACAGTTACACTCGCGTAGACTTTATTGTGTTATACAACGTTTTACATCATGTTCCACGTGAACGGAATAAAAAATTCTATGTCCTTCTCCTAGTTCTAAGCTACCTCCCTACAAATTTTCAGCCAAATCGATTCAACCGTTTTTGTGTTGTAAATAGTGTAACTAACACGACTTTCTTTTATATATATAGAAGTATAGATATAGATTTACAACATTGTTATTTAAAGTAACGTCAACAAAAACTTATAAGCAGGTGAGGAAAGCGTTGCGAATTCAATTCCCAGAACACAAGAGGTGAAAGGGTCTCATCATTGTATTGTATTGTAGTAAAACATTGACGCAACACTCATTACGTGATTTGCAGATAGCAATCAATTGCTGGTTGTCTGAACAAGTACACAAATATCTCATTCGTATCTAGTTTGGAATTCGAACCTTTACCTTCATGCACACACAACTTATGGAAATAAAAAAAATTGGAAAAAAAATAATTCTCTCAGTAATCTTTGGGTGATGCCGAAAGAGACATGGCAGGTGTAGAAATTAAATAATTATAAATAACTAGCTGTGCCCTACGGTTTCACCCGCGTAGAATTTGCTGATTTTTTAAATAAAATTAGCCTAAAACCCTCCTTGAAACAACAGCTATCTGGCAGTGAAAGTCCCGTTAAAATCCATCCAGCCGTTTAGGCGTGATGCCGTGACCAAGAGAAATGTATAAGATATATAAAAATGAATCCCCACGACATCACGGGTGAACGCCTGGACCGATTTCGATAATATTTTTTTGTTGTGTTCGTTATTGTCAGGAGATGGTTCTTATGAAAGAAAAAACTGAGAAAATTTCATGGAAAATTGGAAAATTGAAGAATACTTAACCATCATATTAAATTCTTTCTTTCTTCTTAAATCTAACCTTAGCGCTTTGGACAATAAAAACTTTTTGATGTAACCTTATAACGTTTGACATAGAATTGACAGAATACGTGCTGCATTCTCATAATTAAGACAGGGCAACGTCTGTCGGGTCAGCTAGTATAAAGATAAAACAAAAGAAATAAACAATATATTACCTATAAAATAAACCCCACTATAGTAAGTAGTGAACCATAGCCGTAGCAAAGTGAATTGCAACAGATGATTTACTAGTTTCCAATAATTAGCCAAGTGGGTAATGTGTCTGATCACTCGTGACCAGGGTAACGTGCGCCAACGCATCGCGTGGGCTACTATTATTTAATCGTGGAAAACAGCTCTAAGCACGAAACTTTTATCTGACCGAGGTTCTGTATTGAAATAAAGCACTGCCTTGGAAACACCGCTGTTTGCAGCCAAGAATATTGTTACAGTGGTAGGTAGCGTATTTTTAAATTGCTCTTATGGTGTATGTTCACTACTAAGTCTTGGTCCTAACATTAAACTATTTTCTTTAATCATGACAAAACGTGGAATGCAACTCGTTTCGTAAAACAAGGCGGAAAAAGATTCCAAAAATCGTGATTTGGAATCAAATACAAATACTATGATTGTGTAATTTGATTTAAAAAAAATTGTAAATATTTATTTTTACTGTAAAAAAAAATTGGTAGAAGTTTTATAATAGTGCTAACTAAGTTTACGGAACTACATATTTGAAAGCAAGAGTTTCTATAATCATAATGCGGAAGGCAAGTTAAGTATAGCCACAGGCTATCGGAACACGTTAGACGAAATCGGATATATCAAGAACAAACGAACTGGCCATGTATATAAATAACTACTCGATTAGATTTAATTCGATTAATAACTATATCGATATAACCACGCATGCCTACCGAGCCGTCAAGTTTGACAGTTGTTTCTTAAAATAGTATTCTAGAGTTGAGTGTTTGATCAGGCATGCGTTTAATTGATGTCGAATTAATTAACATTTGGTTATACAGATTCATTCCTAATTAAAACGAAATGCACTTTATTCTAGCTATTTGTAACGTGGAAAACAAGTATTCAGAGGACCTACCATGAACTATTGTCGGGGAAGCGAGTGAAAATGAACACGTTTTATTCAGTTTAGGCCCTAGTAAGGCACTTGTGAATGTAGAAGAATTTACCTCTTTGGTATTATATAATTTAGTACTCATTTAATTAAATATTGATGTAAGTACACTGGCAATGTTTTTATGATCCCGTGACTTCTATGTAAATAAGACAAAGTACAAGTGAACATAGTTATTATTATCTACTTAAAAGTTTTATATGACTGTTTGTTCATTTTATGTGCACCGAATCACGAAATGTTTCGATTTAAGTGACACAGACGAACAACCATACGATACGACTCGCAGCCATGGGCAGATCCAGCTTTGGCGCCAGGAGGGAGTCACATAGTCATGGTCAAGTCAAGAAGTTATAATTTAATTTTGATAATAAGTAATAGATACAAGTAAAAAGTAGGTATTTTATTAATGTACGTAAGTCAGTAAAATCCAATTAGTGGTCCACCTAAGTCCTGGAACCAGCTCAGGGGGGGGGTCATGACCCCCATGACCCCCCCCCCCTGGATCCGCCATTGCTCGCGGCAAGTGGTTACCATAATAATTATGCCTGTTTATACTAAGTAGTGGATTAATATGATATCCTTCTGACGGTACTTACCTGTCAAAAAGAGTAAGGTCATAACCTTAAATCACAGCAGTATTAAAACAATTTTTGTTAAGTACTTAATAGTTTTTTTTAATTTTTAATTTAGTTAGTAAAACCGCTTTCAAAAAGAGAAAAATAAATTATGCGAATTTCTTGTCAAAAGTACTAAGGTGTTACCTCAGTATACATAAAAAATAACATACAGTCGAATTGATAACCTCCTCTTTTTTTAAGTCGGTTAAAAATAACGACGAGGGTCAGTCGCAAATACTTCACTAACGAAGGAAAAACATTAAAGCTGAAATCAATGACGATTTCCATTAAAGATCGCCCACCCGCTGTTATCTGGTATCATTGCATTATAATACCTGTTACCATGGTAAGATAATTAATTATTGAAACGCCAGTTTGTCAATCAACTGACACTCTTTGACTTTGACTAAAACACCTTTATGGAACTTTTTCGTGCTATAAAGGTGAAAATCACCCACGAATATCACTAAGCTACCTTGTTATGAATCGGATCGCTGTGCCAACATCTGGAGGCCTTCTCAATCTATACAGATAAATAATATTGAAGTGTCTGTTTGTAATTTCAAAATAACAGCTTTTCACTAATTGCATATGAAAGTATACACGCTAGTGACACTAAAAAACCAAGTTTTAAAATTTTTCTCTGTCTGTCTGTCTGTTTGTTCCGGGTAATCTCTGAAACGGCTGGACGGATTTTAACGGGACTTTCACTGGCAGTTAGCTGATGTTTCAAGGAGTAACTATTATTTATTAAAAATACATATTAGGGTTCCGCGATGATAAGGATGAAACTAAATCTATGCTATAGTGAAACCGCGGGGCACACAATATTAGTGCGACAATATAACAAATAAATAATTCTTGCTCTCTGGACGACTTCCTGAAGACTACATATAGCTCAGTATGTGAATAAATAGATTTATGTTGTTTAGTGTATATAGTACCTACGTAATTAGATAGCATGTAAGTGTAAATTAGTAGCTACACTTTAGGTATCAAATTAGGTTAACCTGTAAGAATAGTGTATGTATGTAAACAAATAAATAAAAAAAAAAATTATGATGTGACAAAAACAGGCACCAACTTTGCATTAAGCAAATACATTTGGTAGTTTTGAACCGGTAACACTGAGGTCAACGTAACAGTTACACTAATCCATGCTAATAATTACGTATAATTAACCCGATAACAATTTTAACACTCGATGCAAATCGTACTTTAATCGACACTCACAACACTTAAACTGGAATTAAAAAAAAGTTAATTAGTAAAAAAAATAAAACTGACCGCAGGATAAAAAGTCTAGCATGTCGCTCCATTGCAGTATCATAACTGAGGACTCCCACGCTTTTAAAGTTCACGTCTAGAGACATTGTGTGCACACCTAACTAATATTATAAGGAGGAAAGATTTGATTGTTTTTTTGTTTGTTTGTATTGAATAAACTCCGAAACTACTTGACCGATCTTGAAAATTCTTTCAGCAATGGATAGCTACATCATCAGCGAGTAACATAGGATATATTTTATCGGCCTACTCCCACGGGAACGGGAACTACGCGGGTGAAACCGCGTGACGTCCGCTAGTCTCAAATATCTTGAATCTATACATCTATATCTATACAGATAAATAAAATTGAAGTGTCTGTTTGTAATTCCAAAATAACAGCTTTTCACTAAATGCATATGAAAGAATACACGATACTGACACTAAAAAACCAAGTTTTAAAATTTTTCTCTGTCAGTCTGTCTGTCTGTCTGTTTGTTCCGGGTAATCTCTGAAACGGCTGGACGCATTGTAACGGGACTTTCACTGGTAGGTAGCTGATGTTTGAAGGAGTAACTTAGGCTACTTTTATTTATTAAAAATATTAGGCTCCCGCGACAATAAGGAAGAAACTAAATCTACGCGGGTGAAACCGCCGGGCACAGCTAGTAAGTAATAAAGCTTAGGACATACTCTCTACATCTATCCAACCTACTGTTTTTTTGAAAACATAAAATGTAGATATACTTTGTTAAATAGGACCTTGCGCTGTCTCTATTAAATTTTCATCCAAATCCATGAAAATTAACAGTCGCCGAAATCCATATAATTAATCTCAGCTCACAATTGAGATCAAGTCAAAAATTTTATATTTCTAGAATATTCTAACTGCAGTCTGAATAGCTGTCGATAAGTGATAGCAAAACGCATTTTTCCGGAGGTCTGCTTGTCTGATAACCGTATTTAACCATCGAACAGATCTAAAAGCTTCAATTATCCATTTTTATTTTAAAGGTAATAAAACTCAGGGAGTTGTAACACGTACAATTCGGGGGATCAGGCGCACCGGCAATTTAATGATACGAAAGCGTAGATATCGTGACCTATTCTGTTTTGAAATAAGGCTTTATAAATCACCCATTGCAGGTTCAATGAACTTAATATAGGTAGCTTATCCCTGAGAACAATACTATTAAGCTGGATATCTAAGCACATTCTATGTCCGATAAGATTTCGTTTCGACGGAATGATGACCTCAATAAAAATCTGGAGATCAGATTTCTTTTCTAAGCTAGCTTATAGTGAAGTCGTAGTGAAGACGTAAATTTTTATTCTATCAATTTTATTTATTACTAGATTTAGATTAATTCTTATTGTCTCGGAACCCAAATATTTTTAATAAATAAAAGTAGCGTAAGTTACTCCTTGAAAGTGAAAGTTACCAGTGAAAGTCCCATTAAAATCCGTCCAGCCGTTTCAGAGATTACCCGGAACAAACTGACCGACAGACAGACAGACAGAGATTTTTTTTTAACTTGGTTTTTTGTGTCAGTAGCGTGTATACTTTCATATGCATTTAGTGAAGTGCTGTTATTTTGTAATTACAAACAGACACTTCAATTTTATTTATCTGTATGTATAGACTAGTTGTGCCCCGCGGTTTCATCCGCGTAGACTTAATTTTATGGGTGGCTCGCGGTAACCCGTTAAATGTAGTCTATGTTACTCCTTGTAACATTAGCTATCTGCCAGTGAAGTCCCGTTGCAATCGGTCTAGATTAGCCAGAACAAACAGCCAGACAGACGGACAGACAGATAGGCGGACCGACAGACATACCGATGGTGGTAGGAGTGGGCAGGTAAATACTAGATAAGACTTGGTAAAATGCTACACTTCAGGATTTTGGGTACAATAATATTACATAACCTTTTAGAATGCAAATTGGATCGCACAGAATCGATAAGAGCACCTTACCAAACTTAATCCACCGAATGTAATCGCAATTATTACTTAATATGCATGTAACAAGTAATAACGTCTAAAAAAATTATTTCATAAGCTTGCAACACTGGTGCAATGACGCGTAAAGGGACTTTTTGTACCTCTCGTTTGATATTCCGTAATTAATTACCGCGGAACTGCGGTTTCATATGCATCCGACCGATGTTACATACAATGTGGATTTGATTCGTTGATCACATGAAACCGGTTTGAGTGGCTTGACTTGATTTTTTTTGAATAAAGCTAGCAGTGTACCATAAGCTTTACGGTGAAGGAAAACATCGTAAGGAATCATGAATAATCTAACTCAAAAGAAATTCAAAGAATGATTGGTTCAGGACTGTTACGTTAGTGCATTATGGTGAAAATTGCACTTATCACCAAAATAATATCATCATCTCCTGGCCTTAATCCCATGTATTTGGGGTCGGCACTTGATTCAACCCGATGTGGCTGATCACCTGATTTTTATACGAAGCGACAGCCATCTGACCTTCGCAACCCCTTTTTCGAGGAAAATCGGCAATCTGGGTTAAACCAATTGTCAGACTCTCTTAGGCCTCTGACTGACCTGTGACGATTGCCAAAGATGTTAAATTGGCAACCGGGACCGACAGCTTAATGTGCTCTCCGAGGCACGGAGGGAACTTGGGCGGTCACCCATCCAACTACTGGCTAGGCGTATGGTTGCTTAACTTCGCTGATCGAATGATATGCGCAATAGCAACCTAAGTTTCTTGCCGGTTCTTCTCAGAAGGCTAGTTTCCGAACCGGTGGTAAATTCTCGACTTTCATAAGTGCCTTACCAGGGCCTAAACTGAATAAATATTTTTCATTTTCATTCATTTTCATTTTCATTTTCAACTGTGCCACGAGCTCCTCCTCCAAAATAATAGTTAAATTATTTTCTATTTTTCATGATCGTATTAATTCCATACACTTACGTATTATGTCAGCTCCATTAACACGCAATATAATATAACGTAGTTTTAATTTATTTGTGAATTTTGTATTCTATATGGTAAGTATTTATATTGAAGTAACATTTAATATGGAAAAATAAATACAATTTAAATCTGCAAATTCAACTCACTCTAGGGGTGCATTACGATCACTAAGGGGTGGTAAAGTGTTATCACAATACGATCCAAATTTACCGCAGTTCCCCAGATAGTAACAACTCGTCTGTTCGGACCGGAAAATCCTTTTACCTCGCAAATAAATGGCTTTTCTTTCAAGACAAGTTGAGTGCCCAAGAGCGCATCATTTCTCATATAACTTTTGTTTCAGACATGATTTTAAGTACTTTATGTCTGTAGGCCTAGACAAAGTAACATTCTCTCGCGCTTGCGCCAATAGAAACGATAAAAAATGTATGTAAATGACATAAATCAGTCACGTGACATATGTCATTCCCGTACATTTTGTATTGTTTCTACTAGCGAAGCGTGAGGATAATGTTACTTTGTCTACAGGATCTGATCTCGTGGCTACAGCTTTCTATAAGGGCGCCTACCATGAGATCTAATTACCCTGATAGCTTAACTCTTTTAATGAGATTGATGTATGTGACGTGTATAAGTCTGTCACTGTAACACAGAGCAACTACAATGGCATATAAAAGCTTATGGTAGAGCCAGTTAAGCGATCCAACGATGTAACACAGACAATAAATTTTCCGCAGAAAAAAAGTAAAATTCCGAATTTTATTTATAACTAACTTATGCCCTGCGAATTTTGTATTGCCATATATTTTTGGGGTGGATCACCATGTTGGCCGATTCTCAGACCTACCTAATTCACAAAATTTCATGCACATCGGTCCATTACGAGGAGTTTGGTAAAACAGCGACACGAGAATTTCATATACTTAATAAGATTTTCATCTTATTTTATTACGTTAGTTACTGGTATATGCTGGTATAATGCTGTTATTTCATTGTAAGTAGTTTAGGTATATATCTATAATAAACATTTCTTTGCCTTGAGCAAACATTAACTCACGTGCTCATGGAGTAGGGAGAGATGAAATAGAGCCTCTTAATTCTAGAATTAAACTTAAGCAAAGAATTCGATTCATTTCATCAGTATCTTCACCAAAAGCTCATACATTCAAACAAAATAAAGCTTAAGAACACGAGATAAAATGAAGATCTGAAGTACTTAAGTCCGCTGGACTTACAAAGCCCTTAAAAAGTTGTTAAAGCAGTCGCAAACTTTGCACAAAGATCAAAGTTATCTGTTTTAATTATTGTAGCCGACCAACAATCGCTTAACTATACCGAAACCAAAAACAAAGACTGTTTACAAATTACTATAGCCTATTATGGTCTCGCCCGTAATTGGTTTAAAACTTTAGCCAACCACGAAGCGTTATTCAATTGTCGAATTCTTCCAAATTTAATTCAACCGTTTTAAAAAGCTCTTTCCATCGTACCTGCCGTTACGTAAAAGAAATACAAAATCGAAGATAGCAATCGAATGATTATTACTATAGAAATCGATTGAACCGTGATGAGTCGACGATTGGATGGGATGTTTCGAATGATTCGACCTTCTCATTGTAAGGTGAAACGTATGTTACCGTATGTGTACTTATACGAGCAATGGCATTCGAAATGCAGCTTACAATAATGTCGTGACAGGTTCGGGTTTCATGCGACCCTGGTGTTACATCGAGTATACTAAATAGGACAGAATAGTATTGTGTGTTTGTTTTATCTGTGAATATGCCCTCAGAACTTGGTGGATCAATGACAATTTATCGATAGAGAATGTAGTGTCTGTGAAAACACTCTACTTTTTTAGAATATTGTCTGCCCTTAGATATAACGATTACGATTGATTTTCAAACGTCTCAAGGGCCGTTACCGAAACGACTGTGCGTGCAATACTTTTCTGCAACTCCTACTTACATGCTCAATATATTTGTATACTATAATATTGTACTTACTACAATAAACATTATATAAGTCGACACTAGTCTCCTCATTTAACACCTAACTCATGCGCCATTAATAACTGTGATTTAAATATATATACATACTTAAATATGCAGATGGTGACATCGGGAGCTTCCTATCTTTCGGCGGGGTGCTGTACACGAAGGCAGGGTTGACGCACCCTCGTGGTTCTACTGGGCACATATCACTCTCAGATCCTCGTCGCGCGCGCTTCTGAACGAACTCTGACATAGATTTCGCCGATTCTGATTTCCCCATCCCCTTCAGTTTTTTCTTCTCCTTATCCGGCGAATGGATATGTAATAATGCAGCGGCTTTTGGTGGTATCTTTTCAGGCACTAACAGCTCCTTAGCCGACACACTCTTCTGCTTCTTGTTGGAGAACAAATCACTAAACTTGCTCTTCTCCGGTTTCCTCACCCGTTGAGGCTTCAGATTTAAGTCTATATCTCCCCCCTTCCTCATTTGTTTCACGGGTTCCGGTTTCCGCTTAGCCATGGCCGGCGTTTTAGGTTTGTAAGTACCTTCGACGCCTGCGTACGCGACGTCGTAATCTCTCTCGGTCCAAATCGGCTTGGTAAACACGACGCTGTTGCGCCTGTCGTCTACGTCGTGTGTTGTGTCCTCGTCTTTGGTTGACCGCCAGCGGTGGCCGATCAGTCGTAGGGAAGCGCGGACGGATCTGGACCGACGGAGGCCTCCTTGCTCCCTCTTAAACTTGTCGAGGAGGGTCTCCATAGCCCTGCGAGGGGTAGCGGGGCGCGCGGGGCCCTGGGCATTGCACGTCGCGATCGACTACGCGCACTCTATTCACTCGAACGATAGTTACGTGAGTCGTTTCCTTTCCGACGTTCACTCGAAGCGGCGTCGGCGTGTTGAATGTGGCCTGTAACAACAGCTGCTGTGGTAGGGCTTGCGAACCGACTGAGACCTCGCTAAGCCTTTGCCCGCGGACGCGTTATGATAAACTGCTCTCGTTTGCACAATCATTTCATTTGATAACCTTATCAGATATTAATGTTTAGAATACGCATTTCACGACAGTCGAGATTTGTTATTATGACGTCCTGAGATTATGTTTGAGGACACGCTTCGTGTGTTTTATTTGAATTGTTAATGATCAAATTGCACTGTTTTGTTCTACTAACGTTCGTTTCGCAATAGGCGGGTTGGTACTTAGAAACTTGTTTTGCGGCCATGCAGAATTCATTTGCGGCCCACATTTTGTATTGTGATCGATCGTTCGTCTTATTTATTGGGCTTTGTTGGAGCATTGGATTTTAATACTTGTTCAAGTCACGAAGGGATTTCGTTATTAGATAAAGCTTTGATGTTACTTTCAACATTTGTAATTACTAAGTACCTACGTACTAAGTTAAAACAAATACGCGAACCTCTGCTTCTAGACATTTTCCGGGTAACAATATATACAATAATACCTATTTCATTAATTTTCCTGCAATAACAATGAGCTAATTTATTTTGTTTATAGTGACTACAGATTATTAAGAGTTACAACTTGATTAAAATATAAATTTAATATAAAGTAAAAATTGCAACATTTGAAAATGTTGTAATTTAGGATTGTAAGTACCTAAGTATGTACTTGTTTCTCGTTAATTAAAATTTTTCCTAGTTTCCTTATAAGCAGGAGCTAAGACCAAATACCTCATCTTGCTTAAAACGAGTGAAATAAATTCGCGATAAACGAGGTTTTCAGCAATTATAGAATAGCCAAGAGAAAATTGAAAACCATTTAAACCCACGTCGGATTTTGCGAAGGCGAGAAAAACACTTTTTAGTCTATGTTTCCCCACTTTAAAGTACTGGCCATTGAAAACGAGCAATTCTAAATTTGAACGTTCCTCGGTTTTGTAGATCGAAACAGAATATTGTGAATTCAATTCGTCGTAGAATTCGTATTTCGTACACCGTTTTGCCTGACGCTGTAAATGATTTTCCTGTACTTATTCGTTTCAATAAAGTCAAGAGTTAAGATTTATGATACATACATAATGAATACCTACTGTGTGATACTAAATAGACCTATTCATGCCATATCCAGCAGTCAATTTGTAACATTGAGTTAAACTTCAATAAATCAAACAGCATTGAAAAGCAAACCATAAACTATTTAAGAAATAAGTAATAAGTTTTTTTTTATTTGTGGCATGTAGTTTGAAACATACATATTGTGTGTAGGTACATGTATTGCTAACTATATAAGGGAAGCAATTAAATGTAGATTATATTATTATATACCGACTGCCTATTTTGTAAAATCAATCGTGAATACTTGTTTACAAAAAGTTAAGTGACAAGGCATGTCGCGCCCTTTTTAGGATCCGCAAAGGTCGGTATAGTTACAGTCCTACCACAGTATATGTAAGGTTAAAAGCAGTATAGAATCCAGACCAATTTCTTGTAATAAGAACGTTTGATCCATCGAGCGTGAGGTTCAACACTTTAATTGATTGTTAAAGTTCATATATTTTAAATTTAGTATAATGTCCGCAATACATGTATATGACTTATACGCTCACGGCGACGACGTGACACCCCTTACTGACATTACAACGGAGTTGCTTGTAATCGTAGATGGACGCGTCTGTGTGAGTGTATAATTTCGAATGACTTGTTCCAAGATGTACTGCTTGCAGTAATCTCATAACGTATAATGTAGTGCTACTACTACATTGGCTTTATTAGTTGCTCTATCCACTTTAGATGGTTGCAGAAATCTTTTCAATTTAAACGCATTCATATGAAACTAATTCACTTTGCACAAGTGACGAGGCTATCCTAGAAGTATATTTTTCAAACCGACTGATCTCTTATTTTTTTTTATTCTTTAATTTTTTCGGAACTTTTGCCGACTAATCTCGAAATTCCAAATTTCAGATTCCTAGAGCGAGTTTTCTTAACATCCCTACGCACTCCTTTTACTCAGAGGCCAGCTTATGATCGTTTGAGCAGTGCGTAGAGAGAACTTCTTAGTTTTGAAGTTTAGGGCCTAACCTACCCTAGGGCCTAAGCCCTACGTTTTCTTGTGTCCCACCAAAAAGCCTTGGCGTATAGGAACAACAGCTAATCCTTAGATATTGCAATCGTTGAACAAATTATCAAGGCAGCGGTTATTACTTTAAACTCCCCGCCAGCAAAGAGTAATAGAATTTAAGGTCTACTTAGACGCTAAGCTTTGAATATACAATTGTATATGGTTAATTGTTATTTGTAACCATGTTGAAGCTGCGTCTTTAATTCGGAGATCACGTTAAACTGCCAGTTACTAATTGAATTTATTTTGCAATCATTACAAGTTAATTCAGTAGACCAAAGAGATGGCACTAGACAGAGACAAATGGATAGAGTTACATCGGTTACACCGACAAGATTTATTACTAATACAATCATGGTGAATTAATTACCAATAAAGTGTAGCCTAAGAGTTATCTTAGTTTTTGGTTTAACCAAGTATCGATCTTCTAGTAAAAGAGGTTGCGAACTCCGAAGGCAGATGGCAGAAGTCGCGTCGAATCCAGTGCTGACAACAATGTGTGCGATGCCAGGTGATCTAGATGAGATTAGGATTCCTCCTTTCGGTAAAGACAATCATTTTCTTATTTCAATGGTGCCAAACAATCATGTATAACGCCTAAATGTGATACGAGACGGTTATATAATCTGCTAACGATGAATTCAAGATTCATAATTATCTCTTTAATAAAAATCTAATCAAATTCGACAAGTGGTAAGTAAAATGTCGGTCATGATACATTCAATGGAATCGCAGAAAAAACTATCAAAGGAGGCACTTATAATGGTACAGCAGCAAAGAAATAAATATGTATAGCTTACACCTACATGCTTTAAGGCTTTAATTAGGCCTTCCCAGATTTAGAATCATTATCATACGTTATCTATCAAATACCTTTAATGATTGCTGATCATATGTATGAAGTTTAGAAAGCTTTGTAAATTGTCACTTTTCACTATGAATAAATGAGGTAAGCCATTTTATTACTAGGGAAGTCACTATCTATAAAAATATGTGAACCCTTTGCCAAAGCATAAACTTTCTAAAACTTAGAATCGAATCCTTCTACTGTCACATCTCTCGACAATCGACATCGATGGAGAGTTCATCGCCACATTTTGGAACCCAAATGGTCTCGCACTGCTCGTTTCCAAGGGAGCTTCTTGCCGCGGACGGTCTAATCAAGGAATGAAATCCCTATCGTAGTTTTCCAAACGAGTACAGCATGGGTTCTTTCAAGAAAGGTATGAAGGATATTTACAGGGTCGGCGTCATGCCCTGGTATTCCACGATATGGTAACCACTCCATCAAGTGAACCGCATACTCGTTAGCAACTTTAGCGGTAAAAAAAAGCCGAAATTAAATTCCAAGTGACCAAAAATTCACTATTGGACATTGAATCTTTATTCAGTCGAAACCGTCATTCACAAAGTGACGGTAAATAAGCACCCTCAATAGTATGCATACACCCTTCAAAGCAGGACGCAGGTAGCAGGTGTTTGCGACCCTATTAAGAACCATTTTTTGTCCTACTTTGTAAGCCCTTTTCCTACCAACTCAAAGGAATAACGCTGAATATTACTTGCGAGATCGTTCGTTGTTTGAAAGAGTTTGAGTTACAGAACTTGCGACCAGGAATTTAATTATCTAAAAGCTTAACTCAAGTCAATACTAATACGAATCGATCGCATGAACTAATTCCATTAACTTCTTTCAATTCCAGATTAGGAATTATCGGAAGCGCTTTCTGCTTACTTCAGGTGACGCTAAGAAAATTATCAAAATTTTTGTTTAAGCATTATAAATTAAGACGTGCTTAAAAATATATATATATATATATATTTTATGAGACGTAATGTGGGAAAAGGTGATAGCACCATTTTACTACCATATTATTTAATACAGCCAAAGGAATGCAGAAATAAAACAAATATGCACCGAATGAGGATACTTCAAGACGATTCACTGGTTCTAAATTAATTATGTGCAAACTTAGTTCGTTAACACAATGCTTTTGTTTTGAAACAATCAACAAAATACATCACGTAGGAAGTAATAAGATTTAAGAGGAGAAGAGTTTATTAACATTGTCGCTAAACCCACAACTTTCAAAGTATCTCACCTCCAAAACTTAGGTGATTCCAGGAACGATACGCATTTAAGTCTTCTGGAATTAATTTACCAAGAACTCGATAACAGATTTGATTACATGTTAAAAAATATGATTTTACAAAGGTAATTTCAGAAGGATAGTTTCTAAACTAGTGGTAATTTCCATGTTCATAAGTGTAATATGCCTAATTAGATCCTAAACCGAATAAAACAATATCATTACATTATTCATTATTTATTTACTGTGATGATCACAGCTCATACGATGATCAGAACTGATCTGGTGATATCAGACTGACCCTAATTCGTTAGACACCTTAATGGCAATTATAATAATTTAATAATAGTGTGCATATTTGAACAGCGATTGAAATCCAGTAAGCGTGGATTGTCGATATTGAGTGTATTATTGATTGAACGCGATTGTGACACAGACAATACACGGAATTCAATTGTCTATACCAAACTCGTTTGTTAGATAGATCTCTAGTACTCGTGGTAGAATTCTGTAAATTCTCTTACTAATAAAAGGCTGCGCGGTGTCCCGAAGGTTTTAATAACGTTGTCGATTTTCCTTCCATATTAACGTTGTTAAAAATGGTAGGATATTCCTGCACTTAGTATAAACCGGTGAGCTTGGAACTCGCATCGCTAGCAAGCGGCTTGACAAACCACTGGACCACCACAGACCATATTTAATTAAGAACCTTATTGATCGCATCAACTGCCTTACGCAACGCCATTATCGCGTTTTGGCTATCATTAACAACAGTGCCATCATTAATTTTAGCTGTTTATTTAGACTTGTTTAAAACATCACCCTTATCTTTGAGATCGGTACTGTTCTTAGGAAGTGTGTCACAAAGATTGATTGCTCCAATCTAGTTCATGTCCTCTTCTAAATTGGTTCTGGACATTTCATTGCCCTTGTCTCCAAACCGTTTAAGTTTAATTAAACAACATCGTTGCCCTAACCCTGATGGTCTTGGAATGTAAATGGGTGAAATTGATTTGCTCTTTCGTTAAGGTTCATCAATCGATGGGGGTGGGTTAACAAGACGGTTTATTTACCTCGATGATTTTATCGTTTGAAATGTTATCGGTTATGTATGAATTATGGATGTGTTATCAAACCGATGCAGCTGATTGCCTGATTTTTATACGAAGCCACGATTTTTACGAGGAAAATCTGTAATCTGGGTTAAACCAGTTGTCAGATTATTTTAGGCCTCCGACTGACCTGTAACGATTGCCAAAGATGATAAATTGCCAACAGGGACCGACGGCTTAACGTGCTCTGTGAGGCAAGGAGGGTACTCCGGCGGTCACTCATCCAATTACCAGATAGGGTAAGGGTTGTTTGACGGAATGGTATGCGCAATAGCAAATGTACCACGAGCTCCTCGTGTGAAGGAAGATGTTGTATGGAAATAGAAGCGGGTGAAGCTGCGGGCGCAAGCTAGCAGCACATAAATATTGTCTCTAGATCAATTTCGTTGGCTATTAATCTGATCTAAGTTATAATAACCCTGACAACTATTTCAAGATCAACATCAGGAGTACTACGCTGACATGTTAACATTATTGATTTATGTTTCCTGATTCCATCACAGCGTTCGTAGCTAAATGTACATAGGATCATTAATAAATCTATTTTCTATACAGATAAATAAAATTAATGAGTTTGTTTGTAATTTCAAATCGAACTTATCAGTAAAATACGGTACTTAAAATATTACTTTCACTAGCAGATAGCTGGTGTTGCAAGGAGTAACTGAGGCTATGTAAACTAAAATGTATGAGACTAAAAAACCCACCGATAAAATAAAGTTTACGCAGGTGAAACCGCGGGGCACAGGGCACTAGTCGGTACATGTATTAAGTAGGTAAGTACTGCTAAAGAGAGACCTTAATTAAATTATATCTCAATTCAAATATAAGTAAGTAGTCGAGCATTGTATTTCGGATAGTTGATAGTATGTTGAAATTCTTTTCATATCTCTCAAACTTGTCTGAGGTAAGTAACGTAAAGGATAATTTGTGACTCTTACATACTTACTCGTATGTAAAACAATTATGGAGTTCGTCATGTGTTCGAGCTTGGAGTATTCCAAGATTAACATTGGTACACCTTACCATCATTAGATATGTGATCAATGTCATCGAAATTACACGGGTGTGTTTTTCTAATGGCTGTTAGAACATAATTTTTTCTACGATAGCCGCATCTCGTAACTAGTAGCTTGCGTCATTTAGGACCAGTTTTTATTTTGATGATAATCAATCGAGTTTTTGCAGAGTTTTCGCTCAATTTATATTTATTTTTTTCCTTATGCGTAGAGCGTAGCTTGATAGCTACTTATTATTTGGATAGGAAACTACTACTTCAACTTTTTGTTCTCATGTACCTACATATTATGATAAATTTTCTGTATGTATTTATTATCTTCTAGTTAGTATTCTAAAGCATATATTTTTTTTGTTATACTTATAATACTTATCTTTTTGACATTTAACATGATATTTAACATCTTTGGCAATCGTTACAGGTCAGTCAGAGGCCTAAGAAAATCTATCAACTGGTTTAACCCAGATTGCCGATTTTCCTCGAAAAAGGGGTTACGAAGGTCAGATGGCAGTCGCTTCGTATAAAAATCAGGTGATCAGCCACGGGTTGAATCAAGTGCCGACCACAAACACATGGGATAAGACCAGGAAGATGATGATTTATAATACTTATAATAATTTAGACAACAAATCGTCTGAGAAAGTAGACATTAAATAATAATAAATAATGTTTATGGTGTCACAATCAAAGCAAGCTTGTCAAGCTTTATAAGATCACGATTTCACCGGATGTCGGAACTAACTCTTAACGAATCGATTAAAAAAATGTATTGTTTATGTTAATTTCTGATCTAGTTGCATTCCATTTCGTTATTATGCGAAGGCTTAGGCTTTGCGAGGTCTCCTTTAAAAACATTTTCTAAAACATTGTTATTAAATAAAACACTATTCACCTCACAACTTGTTCATCCATCACTAATAAATCATTCCCGAAAATTTCACTATCAACATAACCCCACTTTCACTGTAACTTAACACGATTTATTACTAACACAACACACAAAAAAGAATACTTCAAATTCTTAGTTATTAAAAAACTTAAAACTAGTCCGAGCCATTATAACATTTAAAAATTTATTTCATAAATCGAACGACAATACGTAAAACGTTCAAAACATAACTAATGTAACGTTCGTTTGTGTAACCGCTGCGATTTGAAGTTAGCTGCGTAAGCGTCAGTGCTGCCAATATGGCGACAAGAATCAAGATGGCGAACTCGTAACGCCGTATACGCGCCAGTCAATGGCCTTTGTCATGAATGAGGGAACGAACTTTGACGAACCTGTTTGATCGACGAGCACTGGATTCTGTGCTCTTGCGCAAGTGCAATGATTTTGCATCATTAAGTGGTATATCGGTAGTTAAATAGCATCATAAACTAGGTAATTATCGTAAAAAAAGCTCCCATATAAGTCTTATTTGGTTTGACTGTGACTATTCCAAAGCCAGTTTTATTTATAGCCAGTTTTAAGATTATGTTATCGTTAGTTTGATAAGTTCGTAGTAAATCTATACAGATAAATAAAATTGAAGAAAAGAGAGAAAAACAGCTTTTCACTGCATTTCAATGCATATGAAAGTATACACGATACTGACACTAAAAAGCCAAGTTTTAAAAAAAAACTCTGTCTGTCTGTCTGCTTGTTCCGGGTAATCTCTGAAACGGCTGGACGGATTTTAACGGGACTTTCACTGGCAGATAGCTGATGTTTCAAGGAGTATCTTAGGCTACTTTTATTTATTAAAAATATTAGGGTTCCGCGACAATAAGGAAGAAACTAAATCTACGCGGGTGAAACCGCGGGGCACAGCTAGTCTAAAATTAAAATGATTAATTCAGTTTAAGCCCTGTGCCCCAAGTATAGATTTGGACACGTCCAAACGTCTTCGCTCGTGTTTTGCGCTTCTTTTGTATGGAGACGTAAAACTTCCTACACTCGCCGCTTGGGGCGCTTTTTTAACGTTCCCATACAAAATGAGAAAAACAACCCGACGATATCATCAACGTAATGTTATAAAACATCCTTGGGGCACAGGTAACTTATGATCGTCGAAGAACTGAGAAGATCAGGCAAAAAAACTCAGCGGACACTATAGTACCTACACTTTATAACAGAATAGATTCTTCTGAATAAATAGACAACAGCTGGTTTAAAAAGTACTTAAAACAAACGATTAAGTCTTTAATAGGGTCGTTCATGACAGAAATTGCAGTTCTGCTAGAATTACAAACTAACATCCAGTAACTAACTAGACACATTAAATATCAGTTTAGCTTTAGCTTTAAAAATTAAAAATAAAACATAAAACTTAACAGCTAAGCTTATTCGTAGGAGGCATAGACCAATTAAAAACTAAAAAAAAACTGAAGATAGTAGATATAAATTTGTTTTTCAATTGTCATCGATTTACTAGCACGCGTGAAGTATATAATCGAATAATCATATGGCAAAAATGCCTTACCTTACTTATCATTTTTCACTTAATCGTATTGAAAAAATTATACTCTTACACTGCTAGACCGATATTAACCAAACATAGCTATAAACCACCGCAAGGAAGCTTTCAAATGCTTCCACATCGAAATCAGTCCATCCATTTCAGAGCTACTATGCCTCAGACAGACACTCAACAGACAGACATGCACGTCATACTTATAACACCCCTCTTTTTGCGACGGGGTTAAAAAATGGCAGACAAAGGGAGGGCGAGCGCGACATTATTAATTAATTAAGGTCCGTGGACCTTATGCTAAGCAGCTGTCACTCACGCAAAAAAAGGTTTACTCTGTGAATATTAGAAGAGTTAGATGACGTGCGAGTCAGACGGAAAATGCTATATGTTTATTATTTATTTCGTGAAATAAAGTAAAAGGGTCTAAATTATTAAAAGAATGGTGTGTTATTAATATGAGGAGCTCGTGGAACAGTTGCTATTGCGCATATCATTCTATCAGCGAAGTTAAGCAACCGTACGCCTAGCCAGTAGTTGGATGGGTGACCACCCGAGTTCCCTCCGTGCCTCGGACAGCACGTTAAGCCGTCGGTCCCGGTTGCCAATTTAACATCTTTGGCAATCATTACAGGTCAGTCAGAGGCCTAAGATAGTCTGACAACTGCGTTGCGAAGGTCAGATGGCAGTCGCTTCGTATAAAAATCAGGTGATCAGCCACATCGGGTTGAATCAAGTGCCGACCCCAAATACATGGGATTAAGGCCAGGGAGATGATGGTGTGTTTTTAATATAAAGCTTTACTGAGGTTCAAATAGGTTCAAACAGTGGGTACATTCAATGGTTTTTAATTTCTGAGATCATTCCCTTCGCAAGGAAGAAAAGTTTTATATTATTTTTATGTGATTATATTTACTTAGTAGGTATTTATACTTGAAAATAATATTAGCTTTAATATTTTCTTAAATATAACTTCTAATTTTGAAATTATCCACTTATAATCTTATAGACAGCTTTAAGTGGTTTTAAAAACACAAACACAGATTGATAATTAATAAATAATATGTAAAAATAAATGCACAAATGGAAAGTAATATGGTGCCGAAGTAGTCAAGACTAATATTGTTTATTCATAGAGTATTTTAATCGCTTGATAGTAAAGCAAACGATTAGTTAGAATATTATTAGATTAATAATAATATTATTAAAATACAAAAATAATAATTATAACATATTATTAAATTATTACAGATTACATGAATAATAATCACACGTAATATTGTGGTTAACTTATGAAATTACAGAATTTTATAAGGTCCTATTCCGCTATAATTCCGCTGTTGTTATTTGTGTCTGTTCCCACATATTCCAAAACATCGAGGTTATGCAAATATTGAACTAATAAGCGCATTTATACATCCTCACTTCTCGTTCATACTCGTAGTAAACAAACAATACACGTTACGTCAGACATTTTACACACTATGCGTCTTATAATCGCTATAGTGAAAGTTGTTGGGAAAACGAAATGTTCTGATTACGTAGGAAACAATTGTTCACTTATTAATGGTCGTTACGTACGATGGTACTGTACCTGTCATTACAAAAAAAACGTTACAATTTACAATTTGATTCAATAAATTAGCGCGCGGGAAATCGTGCGTTATAAATGCTAGTAGTTGTAACAATAACATGTCTTAGTAGTTCAGATAGTGAAGCATAGATGGCGTTAGTATTGATCTATTAGTTTTTATAGACATGTTGATGAATCTCCAAATGACAATCTCTTCTTGAAGAAGAAGGTTGAAAAGGAGTACAGAGAAAGAGAAGCGAAGAACAGCAAAACAATCTATCTTCTTATATATAAAAATGAATCCCCATTTCCCTTGGTCACGGCATCACGCGTGAACGGCTGGACCGATTCTACCAGGACTTTTACTGGCAGATAGCTGAAGTTTCAAGGAGTGTTTTAGGCTAATTTTATTTACAGCATGAAACTAAATCTACGCGGGTGTATCCGCGGGGCACAGCTAGTTATATGTATATATGTACAAGCAAAACATTATAAGCAAATGTCACCTTGACAGAATATACAGATCTACAAAGAATTTAAAAAATATCTTGTCATTGATATAATCGCAAATTTTTACGTTTTTAAGTTTTGAATTACGAAAATGTTCATGAAAGTTCTCAATGTGCTCGCATTTTCATGATTTTTACAAATCTTATATATTGAATAATTAGCCCAGAAATGCTTCTTCGTAATAAACATTTTAAGTACAGGTGACGATCTAGATTATAGGCGACAATCAGTTGACACGAGTCAAACAAGATGATTACTGTCGTGGGAACAGACTTACTTTCTTTCCGTTACATATATCATGTCGACACCATCAGTCAGAAAACCTGCCAAGTGCGACTCGGACTCGCGCATCAGGGGATCCTTACGTCTATAAAAACGGCATAAATCAAATTTGTTGTGTGCATGAGAATCTCCTTAAATATTTATTTTGATATTTTTTTTGTACTTGTTGTTATAGCGGCAACAGAAATACATAAGCTGTGAATATTTTATCTATTTTAAATATTACATATGACAGATATGTATGTATGTATATGACAGTCGACAGACTGACAGACACGCAGACAGAAAGACACAAACGGCCAACGTAGTCATAGCAATAGGGTCACATTTTACCTTTTTGGATACGGAATCCTTAAAATGACTTTCCCATTCGCCGTTAGATTACAACACAGTTTTCTAATGGCTAGTAAAATCATCAGAATGAAGTCGTTATGACGTGTAGCTATCTGCCTTTAAGTAGGTTTCTAGATGATTTCTCTATGAAAAAGAAAAGTTTGTATGACTGTGTGTTTTGTTCATATGAGCGGTTTTGAATATAGGGTACATACTTAGTCGTCTGATTTAAAAGTAATATTCATTAAGGAATATTTAGAATGCGTTATCAGGGAGGATCTTTGTATGAGCGCGTGCTTCATGCAATTGCAGTCCATAGTCGGAATTTAGGAGGAGAAAAGCCTGCCAATCCCGGCTTCGATTTCGACGAGTCAATAATAGATATTGGGGTTTTCTGTCAAGAAATTCACAATAAATGCGCGGAGTTTGGACGTTGGCGGTGTTTACACCCCCGTGCCTCGAAAACTACGTTAAGCCGCTGGTCCTACGCCTGATCTCTCTCCGGTCGTGTCGGATTGCCTCCCATCGGACTATGAGAGTGAGAGCATAAAGAGTGCACCTGTATTGCGCACACTCTTGGGCACTATAATATCGGCGCTCTTAAAAATTACTCAAATTGGATATTGAACCTAGCATCTCAACGTATCAATATAGCTCAAACTGAGGCACACAGTCGACTATAAATGTACCTATACTACAAATAAGGTACAACAACCCACTTATCTCACGTCCGTCAAACAACATTAAGGTGTAATTATGATATCTAGCCTTGATCCGAGTACATTCATGGTTCCTTATTATACTTCCTTGAAGCAGTAGGTAACACCGTATCTATTCATTGGAAACAAAAGCCCACACCCTCACTAAGACCAGGACATCCTTTGTGCTACCCTTTCAGTACCCTTTAGTTGACATACCAAGTAAATTGTTTCCTGTGTTCCATTATGGCGAGTCTATCCTATACCACGACTAAACTCGACAAAATATTTTATGGTTCTGATTTGAGAGATAATGGTTATTTCAGAGATTTACATCTATACAGATAAATAAAATTGAAGTGTCTGTTTGTAATTCCAAAATAACAGCTTTTTACTAAATGCATATCAAAGTATATACGATACTGACACAAAAATAACAATTAAAATTTTTTTTCTCTGTCTGTGTCTGTTTGTACCGGGTAATCTCCGAAACGGCTGGACAGATTTTAACGGGACTTTCACTGGCAGGTAGCTAATGTTACAAGGAGTAACTTAGGTTACTTTAAATTTTTTTTAAAACACAAGTATTCTGCGGGACACCCGTGTAATTAACTCTACGCGGGTAAAACCGCAACAGCTAGTTATATTATATGTACATATTCCCACGCCTGTCTCCCATGGCGTAGGCAGAGACCACTGTGGCCTTACCATGAGATCTTATTGCAATAATAGTTTCACTCATTTATGAGACAGATGTACGCGACGTTTATACACCTGCCACTGTCGCACAACTGAATTATCATTGCAATAAGAGCTCAAGGTTGGGGCCCTGTTCGCCACAGACTAAGCTCCTTACATACGTCTTTCCCTTTGTCTACATTCATACATCTCTGTATACACCATCAGTTATGTGTAATCTTGACGGAGAAGACGATCAATTTGGTCATGCTCGCTCTTATTACAAAAAAACTAAACCAACCTTGAACTAAAACTATATCCATCCCTTTTAAATCCCGATCACAAAAAGACATGAAGCTACTTCTAAACCAAGACCTATCATAGTCTGTTTTGTAATTAGGGTGATAGAGTCATACATAAAATTTCTACACTGTAAATAAACATTAAACGAAAAACAGTAATTTATCGCGAAATGTGAACTGGTATAATTTGCCTCAATCAGGGACAATTTGACAGACTGCCTGTCCCTCATACTATTAAATAGGCAGTTCTTTTGTTTCACTGTTATTTCCGAACAATTTGCTGCTGTAGTCTGCAATTAGTTGCTAATTTACTTTATCTATACATACAGATAAATAAAATTAAAGTGTCTGTTTGTAATTCCAGAATAACAGTTTTTCACTAAATTAATATGAAAGTATACACGCTACTGACACAAAAAAACCAAGTTTTAAATTTTTTCTCTGTCTGTCTGTTTGTTCCGGGTAATCTTTGAAACGGCTGGACACATTTTAACGGGATTTTCACTGGAAGGTAGCTAATGTTACAAGGAGTAACTAAGGCTACTTTTATTTATTCAAAATATTGGGGTTCCGCGACAATAAGGATGAAACTAAATATACGCTGGTGAAACCGCGGGGCACAGCTAGTTTCTCTATAAAATCGGTTCACCGGTTCAGACGGGAAATATCAGGTAGACTAACAACTCATTTACTCACTAGATGGCGCCACATGTCAATGCGCTCGCACATGTATTATATCTTAAATAAATAAATCTCTTTTCATCTGCCAACGCACAGGTCATTCTTCCCATTTAAGGCTCACTTCTCTCAGAAGGGGTAAGCAGAGGTATAACAACAACAGTCACATTTCACCGAAGATGATTAAGTGCCGACGTGACAGATGGTGAGTCTATCGCCGTCTCAGGCACTATACATACGTCTTTAATAACATCTCAGAAATATGCAGGTTCTGTGTTAACTGGGAGCGTTTGGCAGCATACACAGTATAGCTCCATTGGTAGTACTAAATTACACAAAAATAATAGAAGATAGACGTATTTTAAATTCAACTAGTTGTGCCCCGCGGTTTCACCCGCGTAGATTTAGTTTCATCCTTATTGTCGCGGAACCCTAATATTTTTCTATACAGTACATACAGTACAGATAAATAAAATTGAAGTGTCTGTTTGTAATTCCAAAATAACAATTTTAAATTTAATTTTAAAATTCAATTTTATTCATGTGTATAGATATAGATTCAGTGCTCAAAGGACCAAAAACATTGACCGAAATGTCCTAACTGAGTGCAAACACTGACTAATACTAAACCTATTTAGTATTCTGTATGAGGCCCTCGTACGCTAGTTCCGTGGTATTTGGCCAATTTATCGGATGCGTGCAGCGTGTATTCAAACAAGTAAACAGCGCTCACCGTTGTTATTAAACATTATCAAATGGTATAGTTCAATAGTGCTTCGCTTCCTTACATCTACACTAATATTATAGAGGAAAGATTTGATTGTTTTTTGTTTGTTTGTTTGCATTGAATAGGCTCCGAAACTACATGACCGATCTTGAAAATTCTTTCAGTAATGGATAGCTACATCATTAGCGAGTAACATATGCTATATTTTATCCCCGTACTCCCACGGGAACGGGAACTACTCGGGTGAAATCAGCAATGAAATTAACGCTTAATTTATAAATTAATGCTGCCTCAGATGGCCAGCATTCCTTGCCAGAGCCTAAGTGCGAGTTTTCATAAAAGCGTCGTCACAAGTCATCACGTTGATGATAACGCAGATTTGTATGGGATCAAAATGAGTGCCCTCTAAGGGCCGTCAGATGGCGCTGTTTCGATCCTGTACTAATCTGAATTTACGTGAACGCGGTGACTTGAGAGTGTGACGGCGGCAGTGAAAAACTCACACTAAGCCCTCTAGAGTTGAATCCGTTGAGCACGAAAAAACACACGCTATATCATCACACAATTCGTGTTGCTATTATAAGATTCTGGGAACAGATGGCATACAGCAAATCCTCATAGTATAATCTAAATCTAAATCTAAAGCTAAATCCGCTATTAACGGATTAAACCATTCACTCACACAAACATTTTACCTGTATACATACAAACCAGCATAAACATTGTGTTATTTTAATTAATTTATCGACACACGTAACATCACAGTATATTTTTCCTTCCTGACACATTAATCTGTAATCCCAGGGGGCAGACCGCTTATTGGAAACAAATTCCCTTTAGAACAGCTATGGCTGTAAAGCACTCGGTTGCCGTACAATTCACACCCTTATATCCACCGATTGGGGTTTAATTTGATTTGTTCTTGTTGCGATTTATCGGGTTTCGAACGGTGATTTTGATAGATTGCATTTGCATTTTTATACTCTGATAGATCAACTCCAAAATTATAATGTTTAAAGGAGTTTCGTTCGGTCGTTTAGAAAGGATTATTCAGTGTCGCCATAAACCTTTTTCAAAGACATATCTTCATGCATTCTCGAACATATCTATGCACACGCCTGTATTGAAAGCGGTAGGGGCAAGCAATAAGGGGCGATCCTATCCCGAACATTGATTTAAAATAAATCAAAGAAAATAATCCTTAATGTATAACCAAGGGCATTTTCATTAAAAATCCAAAGACAAAAGCAGACAGGTAGAAAAGAAACCAATAGAAATGAATCTATGGGTATAATATATGAAGCTGAAGAGTTTGTTTTGTTTTGTTGGTTAGATTACATTTATCGAGGAAGGTTCTAGGCTAGGTATACATTGTCAGGCTAAGACCAATCGCAGGTTAAACTCGTTAGCCCAAAGTAACTATTCCTAGTTTAAAAACTATACACTCCATAAAAATAAACAAAAACAAATCAGTATAAGACACGACATCACTACATTTATATTATCTGAAAGTACGTATAAATAGATACGCACAAAATAACCCAATATTGGTATTTGCAGAACATCAATTCACGCGAGAAATGTATCAAATGTATGCTTTGTGATTCATTGGTCGGTAATGGAAAGGATGAGCACCGTCATAGCTCACTGTCATACGCTTGCATGGTACATTAGCAATTGACAGCTTAAGTGCTATTGATATAACGCTTAAATTGGTGTGCAGGCTGAGGTACCCCAAGGCACCTTATGAATAAGTTCTGTGCTGGAAAGCCTGACGGAAAATATTTTTAACTGTTACAAGACAAGTGTCTTGTACGTCTGTTAGTCCATACTAATAAGAAGAGAAAAGGTTTGTGTGTATGTTTGTGCGAATAGGCTCAAAAAGAACAGGACCGATTTTATAAATTCTTTCATCGTTTGTGTTTTATCCCCTTACTCATACGGGAACGGGAACTACGCGGGTGAAACCATGTGACGTCCGTTAGTATCTTAATAAAGCTATATATGTATGCACCTAGAATCCTAGAAGAGTCCTCGATGGAGTAAGCAGAGGTGCTGTAATAACAACACCCTGCAGTCCTGCAGAAGCTTGATTTGATCCATGTCTTCAATTTCATAATAATGATAACTAGCAATAAGTTATTGCAATGAGAGATGAATTGAACAGTTGTTGCACGCTTCTAGTATGTAATCTACCCTATCACTAACAAAGCTATTCAGTCTAAAAATAGTACAGCCATTTTTAAATTCCGAATAGAAATTCTAAACGAACGCTAGAATACTAAATACCTAAATTCAACAAACGGTTTCATTTGATTATGTAAATGCGACCATGTTCGCTCAAACATTAAATTCGAGGCAGAATTAGTCTCGTCGCAGTAAATATTACGTTTTATATAGTCGCAACGAATTGTTGAACTTCTAACTTGTACAATCCACTTTGAAAAGATATTTTTATCCTGTGTGACATAGAAACCTTTATTGTTTATGTCAAATCTATACAGAAAAATAAAATTGAAGTCTCTGTTTGTAATTCCAAAATAACAGCTTTTCCTAAATGCATATGAAAGTATACACGATACTGACACTAAAAACCTAAGTTTTAAAATATTTCTCTGTCTGTTCCCGGAACAAACAGACAGACAGACGTCTGTCTGTTTGTTCCGGGTAATCCCTGAAACGGCTGGACCGATTTTAACTTTATTACACAGCTAGTTAAAAATTATACTCCCTTATTACAAAACATGGTTTAAGCAAAGACTAGACCAAACTCTGACTAAAACTATGTCCACCCCTTTCAAGCCAAGAACTATCTCAGACTATGTTGCAATTTCAATTTCTTCAAAACTCAAATAGCATAAGAATATGCAGAATTATCACTTAAATCGTATTGCCTCCTGACTACAGTTAGAACAAGTTATAGTTCAAGTTGAACTTAGTTTTCTCGTAGGTAGTAGTTAGTCACTCCCGTTAACCGCTAACTATCATAATCATATCTTAGAGCAATTCCACGCGAATACTACCTTCCTGTGTGTTTTGTTCCTGCGGCGAGTATTTATTTTATTTTTATATCTCCCAGCTGGTAAGGGAGAGTTACCTCCACTGCTAAACCAGACAAAAGGGCGAGACCCAAGGGCCTCCAGCCGAGCTTAAACTTAAAAACTAAGCAACACAGCTAAGGGCGCCCCGGTGCGGGGCTCGGACCTCGGCTTAGGGCGCTGCTGGGGACGAGTTAGGGAGCTGGATCTGAGTGGTGTTGGTGTAAGGTCGCTAGTGTTATAAATAGAAGGAAGGAAGAGAGTAGGTGGAGTGAAGGCGTTGTGGTGGCTGTACTTGTCATTGTGATGGTACAGTGATTTCATCTATACATATAAAATTTAATGTCCTGACTGACGGACTGATTAATTGACTTATTTACCATATAGTGTCATTTATGTTTAGGTATAAACTAAGAAAGTGATTTCTAATATTTCTAAAGGCACGAAGCGTAGGTACATTATGCATGCATGTACCCTAATAACAGTGTAATCCTTTTATTCAGCCTTGCAAAAATAGAAAATAAAAGATTAACGTTTTTAATGACCTATCAAAGTTTGGATTGGTATCTCCAGTTATCTGTCAGATTTCATTATAATGTTAACTAGCGATAAGTTATTGGTATGAAAGTAAGGACAAAATATTGGATATGTTTTGTCTTAAGTAACCTTAATCAGATCAGGATAGAATATTGCAAACGGCCGTAAACGGCCACAGAAAATTTGCATAAATCTTATATTGAGTTCAGCCGTCAACGGACAAAGTCACGGATATATACAAGTTATTAATATGTAGACCGAATGCGTGTCTAGTGAGCATTAATTGAAGTTCCGTACATAGAACCGGGAAATATTGAAAGTGACAGTAGAATACGGTGCATTCTTTTCTTAGTAATTCGTTAGGGCTGGGACTGGGTCACTTTATATATTTAACAAGCTTCGGCCCGAGACTTCTTTCATTTGTAGTAGTTACTTTAGGCTAACGCTAATTTTAACCCGCGATTCGCTAAATAGGCTATCAAAAATTGAAATTATTTTTCAAATTGGACCAGTAGTTCCTGAGATTAGCGATTTCACTTCAGCTTTATATATTACTAGCTGTGCCCCGCGGTTTCACCCGCGTAGATTTAGTTTCTTCCTTATTGTCGCGGAACCCTAATATTTTTAATAAATAAAAGTAGCCTAAGTTACTCCTTGAAACATCAGCTAACTACCAGTGAAAGTGCCGTTAAAATCCGTCCAGCCGTTTCGGAGATTACCCGGAACAAACAGACAGACAGAGAATTTTTTTAAAACTTGGTTTTTCTGTGTCAGTACTGTGTATACTTTCATATGCATTGGGTGAAAAACTGTTATTTTGCAGTTACAAACAGACACTTCAATTTTATTTATCTGTATAGATTATTGATGTACATACATATGCTCACGTTTGTATTCCTAGAAGGGGAAGGCAGAGGTGACCTTATATAACGCCCAAATTTCGCTATCAGCAGAATCCGGGCGGCTACTGTATGGAAATCCCCAATAACACTGCGCTTGTGAATGAACTCGTGTTAGCGTTTCTGACCAGAGACCCGCAAGGCAGATAGTTGTAATAACAGCACCCACTTTTCAACGAAGATGATTAAGTGCCAACGTGACAGAGGGTGAGTCTATCGCCGTCTCAAGCACTATACGTATGCGTCTTTGAATTACCTCCCAGACATATGCAGGTTTCCTCGCGATGTTTTTCCTTCACCTTACGAATACATTCATTCAGGCTATTCCATGGCTATTGGATACGGAAGTAATTATTTAAACACCATTCAAATTACTTTAAAAGGCACCTTTATTTTAACTTAATATTCTTCTTTAAAAGGTATTTTATGGTCGAATTATTTGCTATTAGTCCCTTATGTTTCACATAGCATATCTTGACCAGATGGTTGTGTGCACTCGAACAGAACTGAGGGTGTGTTGGAACTTTTGGGAACAAAGTTATTTGTGGATTCTCACGCTAAAATTGACCAACTGCAGGTAAGCCTAAAGTTAGTAGTTCCAAGTTGAACAGCTGCTGCTATTCGCATTATAAACTTGGCTATTAATGTTATTCAAATGTGCCAAAAGTTAGCTATGATACCTATCAATACTTTAGTTGATATTGAATCTCATCAATTCAATCTCTATAATATGCAGAGTGTTCCAAAATTCTAAAACTTATGATAATATTATCGAAGTGAAGCTTTCTAGTAACTGCGAAATAACCGTTTTTCACTAAATGCATATGAAAGTATACACGCTACTGACCCTAAAAAACCAAGTTTTAAAAATTTTCTGTCTGTCTGTCTGTCTGTTTGTTCCGGGTAATCTCCGAAACGGCTGAACCGATTTTAACGGGACTTTCACTGGCAGGTAGCTGGTATATCAAGGAGTAACTTAGGATACTTTTATTTATTAAAAATATTAGGTTTCCGCGACAATAAGGATGAAGCTAAATCTACGCGGGTGAAACCGCAGAGCACAGCTAGTAGGTAAATATAATGGAAGGATATCATGTCAGTATGCTTGGAGTACTGCGAGAAGACTTGATGAATAAAAGTGTAACCTATTAGTTTAAGTGGTATTTTGTTACCGTTCAAATGTGGTATAATCTATACAGATAAATAAAATTGAAGTGTCTGTTTGTAATTCCAAAATAACAGCTTTTCACTAAATGCATATGAAAGTATATACGTTAGTTACTTAAATGTTTTTTTTTATTTTTGTCCGTCTGTCTGTTTGTTCACGGCTGGACCAATTTGAACGGGACTTTCACTGACATTATAAGTAGTAACCTAGGCTTCCTTCTTTTAATAAAAATAAAAACAAATTCTTCTTAACTTAGTCTTTATTATTAATCTTACGCGGGTAAAACTGCAGGCACAGGTAAGCAGTTACATATGAGTTAATATCATGGGTGTCCCCCAGAAACCTTATGCTTTTCTGTGAAAGTTTCGTTAAAATCGGTCCAGCCATTTCGGAGATTAGCCGGAACACTTCGTCGGATTCCTTTCGTCCCACCAGAGGAGAAACTCCCGCCTGGACATAAATTACCATGGCAGATCTGGAAGTCACTAAATAGACTTCGGACTCAGGTCGGTCGAAGCAAGGACAACGTGATCAGGTGGGGTTTCACTGGTAACGCCAACATAGGATGTGTGTGCGCTGCACCTCAAACTATGGCCCACCTCATTTCGTGTCCTGCGTGTCCCACCAGCTGCACGCGGGAAGATCTAATGGCTGCCACCAATAATGCTGTTGAAGTAGCCAAGTTCTGGGCTACAATAGTTTAAACTGTCTGTCATCGACACGATAAGAAGAAGAAGCCGGAACAAACAGACAGACAGATAGAGAAAAAAATTAAAAATGTTATTTTTTTTATGTCTGTATTTTTAATATTGTATTTACTTTGCATTTAGTGAAATGCTGTTATTTTTTAATTACAGACCGACACTTCAATTTTATTTATCTGTATGGATGTAGGTATATATATAGATTAGCTACATACAGAGTAGGTACTCAAACCACATGGTCACGAATCCTTCAATGCAATTGCTAACAATATACGTATGAATGAGTAGATATTATATAGATAGTATTTTATAGCCAACAATGCAACAAGGCACTGTACTCGAGCCATTGCATACAGAAGTTCCGTATCGCTGCGTGTCCTGTCCTACCGCTGCTTAATGCATGCATGACTACGTTTAACGATAAATACACTATAATTTATTCAGTAATTGTTCGTCTGTCTGTTGCATATGACTGACGATGAGACATCAAGGCGACTGGCTGACTGCTAAAGAGTTCACGGCCTTACCACAAGTGCTTATTGCTATGATAGTTCGCCTGTATGACAGTGACAAACTTATGCACATCATATACTTGTACATACACTCATGCCTGTATTCCCCAAAAGGGTAGGCAGGGGTTGATAAAACATCATCTACTTTTCACCGAGTAAGATTAAGCCAACGTGACAGATGATGAGTCTATCGCTGTCTCAGACACTATACATACGTCTTTGATTTACTTCTCAGACATATTATGCAGGTTTCCTCATGATGTTTTCTTTCACCGTAAAGCACGTGGTATGAAATCACTGCCATTTTTTTTGAAAAACTCATTGGTACAGGTCCCGTTGGGATTCAAACTCGCGACGCTTTCTCAAACCACGACTCTTCAATGATGAAGAACTTTTTGGCTTTGCGATTTAATTTTACGTTACCATGTTTTTTTTTAAAAGAAACGTCAAAGCTCAGAAGTTCTTAATACGCTCTGCTTAAGCGGATGATGGTACGCCCCCTGTTCATATCATAAATACGGGAACAATAAAAGACAGAATGAATGACGTAAAATGCATTGCTTTTGTCCCTCAAAGCAATGCCCGTGACTCACCTTCGTGAAACAATGAAATGTGCGTGTATAAGTCAGCTATACTCAAACTTTGGCATGCCTTTTGTTAGTGACCCATTGTATCTACAACATATATCTTCTTCTAGGTATTTTGTGTTGCGTGTTGGTAATCGCCTATATCATATACATCGTATTCCGCATCATATCTCAATATTCTAATAAAATATTTAATAAAATTGTTTGTTACGCTTTCACGCCATTGCACATAAAAAGATTCAAGATTAAAAAATAATATAATATAGGGCACCTTTCATAATCACGCGGATAAAGCCGTGGCTTAACCTTAAACAATATGGAATAATTTAAAAACTTCCTGCATTACATTAAATGCACAGGCGGAATTAATGCCATAGGCATTCTCTACCAGCCAACCTTTGGGCGATGCAGAGACAGATGTATTAATTTGACGAGAAAAAAATCGCGTGAATATTCATTTTACATTTTAAAAAAACATAACTTTATAACATACATGTACAGGCAAAGCCATACAATTTATATTGTATTATAAAACTGCACACACAACATTTCATCATTGCATGCGCTTACATGTGCGACCTACATTCTAAGTTAGTATAGTAATTATATTTCAGTGCATTAAAGGCATTCATTGACATCGGTCGGTTTATTTGACATCCCTTACCGCCTCCCTATTGACATTAAAGTGCAGTGATTCGACAAGTAGCCGCTACAATACATTATAACGTACACTCTTGATTGAGAGTATTATTTCTCTATATTTTCCCTCCCAGTAGCAGCCCGGAGTCTGGATTAGTGCCCGGTTAATATCTGTATGCTCGCTTTCTATCGGAAATGTGGGTGTGAGTAAGAACACTGCCTACCACTTCGGGGAATACTGTAATAAAAATTATTGACCCAGTTTTAACAGATTATATTGACTTATGTGTATTGTGACCGTAAAAACTTTGAGAATGCCCGACATAAGTACTTAATATTATATTCATATCATAGCCGACCGAGCGGCAAACCGCCTGTCCTCCGTTATGCGACCCGAAATTCATACGACTGTCGACTGTCGTGTGATGTTATACTATACTCGTGCGATGATATTAAAAGTTTGCATACGTTATGAGCCGTGGTGGCCTTGGGGTTAGAGCAGCAAGTTCTAGTCCCACCGGGGCCTATACTAATGAAATTTTCTAAAGAAACTTATGTACAGTGATTTCACACCACGTGCTTTACGGTGAAGGAAAACATCGTGAGGAAACCTGCATATGTCTGAGAAGTAATTCAAACACGTATGTATAGTGCCTGAGACGGCGATAGTCTCACCATCTGTCACGTTGGCACTTGACACATCTTCGGTGAAAAGTGGGTGTTGTTATTACAACACGTCTGCCTACCCCTTCGGGGAATACAGGCATGAGCATATGTATGTATGTATGCATACGTTATGCGCTCACGAATGGAAAGAAAAAAAAATACGTACGCAGTTTGCCACTCGTCAAATAAGTACATAGGAAGTATTGAATCTGAGAGTAAATAACAAAGGACAAAGGCTCAGTACACCAAGAATAGGATTTTACTGAATTTAAAGTTGGCTATATCGATAGCGTATTCTGTGTACCAAGTAAAGGTTTTGTGCTTTTTTTGGATGGATATAACATCCATACAAAATGAGGTAAAAAACTTTATATTTAGGTACTTTGAGTATTGACAACTTTAACGCCTCAATTTTGGCTCGCTAGTGACATATCTACCTCTTAAAAAGTCTAATATCATTGCATTCGTACCGATGTTACTATAGTCACGTTACTACGAACACTTTCCAAAGTGTTTCGCTACATATACGGATATCAAACGTATTTAATATTCGATTATCGATGCTAATTATAAAGTTATGAAAGTTTTGACGACGTTTCTGTGCGTGAATATAATTTTTAAAGCAGGTTTGTGGTTGTTTTTTTTCCTGCATATTTCTTATGGTCAGGACTTATACATAGAAAATGAAAATTATTTATTCAGTTTATGTCGTGGTAAAGCACTTAAGTAGGAACGTCGAGAAAATTTCTTTTCCTCCTCTTTTTACACTACTTAGATGATAAATAAGCCAACAGTCCGCCTGGTGGTAAGCGGTTACTGACTAGCATAATGTTAAATTTTTTTTTTTCATATTTGTATTGGATCGGGACAGCGCCTCTGTCAGCCTAAAGATGACACTATTGTGAGCCCATACAAATCTGCGTTTACGTCGACGCGGTGACTAGTGACGGCGATTTTAAGAAAACTCGCACTATAGGCACTCTGCTGTGTTTTTAACACCACGTAACCGTTGTTATGTTACAAATTCATTAGTAATAAAAATTTGGCTATTACATCATGTTAATTGTCCTACATTTTATAGTTGGCTTGAATAGTGCTAGTCTTACTGGTCTATGAGCATGACGTACTTATAAAACGAAGGGATCGAGAGGAATTCTTTCTTAGACACATCCACATAGGATGTGTCTGAGAAGGAATTCAAAGACTTGTATAGTACCTATGTTGAGACGCCGAATGACTTATCTTATGTCACATTGACACCTATTCATGTTCGGTAAAAAGAGGATGTTGTAACACCTCTGCTTTATTCATCGGGACCATTCTGGGAGCGCGTGAAGTGAATAATAATTATAGGATTTTTTTTGTACTGACGGCTATTTATACAGGTATTTGCTCTTGCGCCAATTTCGAACTAATAAGTAAAATATTTTAAAAGATGCCTTTTTGAACTACACAATTTTCGCTATGCGTTCATAACTACTGACGGCACCTGTATAGGGTATACAGGTGCCTACAAAGCAACGACACATTAAGTTTGAGACAGGAATTACAATACAATCAGAATGGACTCACGATAAGATCCCCTTAACGTCTGCTAGCATCGTGGTTTGCATAGTAAGCAGTGCTGTAGCATTCGTTAACGAACTCCGCAAGCTATATTAGGATTTGTTTATCATTCTTGGAAGTTTGATAAGGATATGCAGCGTTCAGTTCGATTCATATTAAATACATATGCTAACGTCTGTGTTGCTTGTATTCCCCGAAGCGGTAGGTAGAGGTATACTTTAGTACATTACTTAACTAGTATAACTTATGAGCTTAAGAGCCGTGGTGGCCTTGGGGTTATGGTCTTCTACTACGCAAGCGACACGAGTTAAATCCCAGTAGGGCATGTGAGTTTTTCAAAAAACTTACGTACAATGATTTCACACAACGTGTTTTACGGTGAAGGAAAACATCGTGAGGAAACCTGCATGTCTGAAAAGTAATTCAAAGTCATATGTATAATCCCTTAGACGGCGATAGATTCACCATCTGTCACGTTGGCACTTAATCATCATCGGTGAGACGTGGGTGTTGTTATTGCAACACCTCTGTCTACCCCTTTGGGGAATACAGACGTGAGCATATGTATGTATGTATTAAACTAGTAATATTTAAGTCCCATGTAATAGGGGGTGAGCCTATTGCAATTAACCGGTCACTTATCCAGATTCCGAGCTGCTTCTGGGAAATTACAGATTGAAAAACAGAATAAGACTTTGCCTGAACCCAGGACCTCGTGTTCCGCAGTAGCGCTTGTGGGCTGAACCAATGAGGCAGTCGAGTAGTCGTTTCATATTACTATTTAGGTATTATGCTTACAATGTAACTCATTATTTTGATGATGTTTTATCACAAGTGTTAAGTGTAAACGTTGATGAATTTCATTGCATATTAGTTTGGTTTTGGCTCATTATGATTGTATCGTTACGTGCGTTATTTCCTACTAGTGGACGTCACGCGGTTTCACCCGCGTAGTTCCCGTTCCCGTGGGAGTACAGGGATAAAATATAGCCTATGTTACTCGCTAATGATGTAGCTATTCATTGCTGAAAGAAATTTTAAAATCGGTTCAGTACTTTTTGAGCCAATTAGTTTAAACAAATTTACATACAAATCTTTCAATCACATAGGTAGTTCTCCAAAAACCTTCAAACCCTCAAATACTTCAACCTAATCTAATGATATGGAATACTTTGTTCTAAAATTCAGATTGAACAGATTCTAATAAGTGTTTGAACGCTTTTTGGTTTGTTGTTAGATTTCCAGGTTTTAAATACTCTCTCGTAAAAAAAATTCTAGATATAAAACTGTATGCTTGTTTAATACGCCTTGATACTGCATTCATAGAAATGGGAGGGAAATTAACCATTTAAGTACTTATTAAATGATAAAATAATTATCCTGTATTTTTGTAGCTCAAGTACAGGTTAATTATTATGAAACAGGCTGTGACAGAACATACGGACCACGACTAAAAGTCCTAATTTTCAAAAAGTCAGCAAATTCTAAGTAGGTAAGTATGCTATTTTACTTTAACTTTATATTGAGTAATAAACGAACAAAGTTTATAAATAAAATGCATAAATCAAATATAGGATACGTACGTTTGAGCTTTATTTTGATAGTGTTTCTTGGACTCCAAGTTGAGAATAATCCTGGCACACCCACACCTCTCGTACTCATTTAATAACACAAACACATGTTAAAATCCCCACACTAGCACAACACACATCACCAATTGCATTTTGAATCGATTAATTGACTATAAAAGTTATTTTACACACAATAATCGATGAGAGTGACAAAGAATACATGCGCGGGCGCAAGTGTCAGCTAAGTTCTGCCGGTTACCGCTAGCTGGCAGGCGAAGCGTTAGAAAGGGAGAGTGGATCAACCTGACGTGCGTGGGAGGGAGATGGGAGATTTTGAAGCCTTTGAAAAGCTCGTGTGGCCCAAAACTTGATAAACGCATGTATGAATACTGCATTAGGTAAGTATGACATAGTAAAAAGTGGGCAATAGCTTTGTTTTGTTTATAGTTTATGAACTGCCGTTGTAAGGTTACTTCATACTTGACGTACCTATTAGGCGCTAGGTACTAATAGCCTGTTTATTTATACATAGATAGATATACAAACTGATAAATAAAATTACAATGCCCTGTTTGTAATTTCGAATCGAACAGTTTTTCACTAAATGCTTATGAAAATACGGTAATACCATAAAAAAACAATTCTTTTTTCTGTCTTTCTGTTTGTTCCAACTCCGACACCGCTGGATGGATTTTAACGGGACTTTCACTGGCAGATAGCTAATGTTACAAGGAGTAACTTAAGGTACTTTAAAACATTAGTATTCCACAGACCACCCATGAAATTAAATCTACGTGAGTGAAACCGCAGGACACAGCTAGTGATGCATATTACATATATTATTTCACAGGTCTAGTAAAGGTGACTTTATCTGAATATGACCTTAATGTAAGTTTTGCGTGCGGTTTAAATTGTCCTTTAGTAAAATATGGTACTTAGTACTTACTCATGTTATGGAAGGTAATCTCACCGTGATGATATAGTGCTTAGATGGCTGGTTGAGTGATTTATTGTGTGTCGAGTTGGATTCGATTGACAATTTTTTTAAGAACTAGTTTATCTACCTTAATAAATGACACGTTGCTATAATGGTCTAATCTAAGTCAGTAGGGCCTACCATCATCGGTTTAAGAGCGTATTAAGAACGTCTCATTTTTGACGTTCCATTTTTGTACCGTAAAATGAAACGTCAAAGCTCAGAACTTCTTAATTCGCGTTGCTTAAACGGTCATAGTTGGAACCAGGACTTAAAATAAAGTCTATGTATAAACTAGATGTGCCCCGAGGAAACCTATAGTTATTTTTTTAATATAAATAGCCTAAGTTATTCCTTGTAAAATTAGCTATCTGCGAGTGGAAGTCCCGTTAAAATCTGTCCAGCCGTTTTGGAGATAGCCGTAACAAACAGAAAAATCACAAAAAAATCTTTTTTAATTTCTGTTCTGTAAGTAAGTGTATACTTTCATATACATTGAGTGAAAAGCTGTTTTTTTGGAATTACAAACAGACACTTCAATTTCATTTATAGATGTATTCATTGATAAGGACCATCCTTAAAGGGCCTCTTACCTACATAAAGACTACACTCTGTATGTGATTTCTTTAATGTGTAGCCGTTGTTATAAGATGGACGATTGTCAAGTCTGGTGACCGTCTAACCGGATCGTCCCAAGGAAATGCCTTAAGATTGAACACACGAGTAACTGTATAACTGGAACTGGTTGTCAATATTACGACGTGGTTCGAATCGCGAGATACAACCTTATCGTTAAATTGAAGTTGATCAAGCTGTTTAGGGTTCCTTCTTACTACAAAAAACCCAACTATGACTACCTGTCTGTGTCTATCGGTTTAACAAAACTCTAGATATTAAACAGTTGTAATCGGGTGTATTCAAAGTACGTGAAGCACACCATACAAAAAGTAGATAGTAATCTATACAGATAAATAAAATTGAAGTGTCTGTTTGTAATTCCAAAATAACAGCTTTTCAATAAATGAATATGCAAGTGTACACGCTACTGACACCGAAAAACCAAGTTTTAAATTTTTTCTCTGTCTGTCCGTCTGTCTGTCTGTCTGATTGTTCCTGGTAATCTCTGAAACGGCTGATACGATTTTAACGGGACTTCACTGGCAGGTAGCTGATGTTTCAAGGAGTAACATAGGCTACTTTTATTTATTAAAAATATTAGGGATACGCGACAATAAAGATGAAACTAAATCTACGCGGGTGAAACTGCGGGGTTACTTCGCTTATCAAAAAAATCTACAGTCAGACTGGAAACTAATTCTTTTTATCTAGTTTCCTTGTTGTTATACTTTTATTCGACTTTGAACCGAAGAGAACGAAAATTATTGATTGGCTTTTAGCATTGACTAAATAAAAATAAGAATTTCCATTTTATTTTACACACTCATCAGCATAACAATTTTATAGCATTTTTCCGTAGCAGATCTTTCAGTATGTTAAAGAAGCAAGTTAGTTCGCACTAACTTGAAACCATCATCTGAGAACGTTCGTTTTTTGGAAGTAAAATTCTCCACGTATCGGTAATTTCATTTGAACTGAGAACCAGAAAGATAGTATAAGGGTTCCACACGTGTGCTTTGATATGTTAATGCAAGCATTAAGGCTACTTTTCGGAAAAAAGTTTTGATGACAACGGTTATGAGAAAAATCTTGAAAGGCATAAGTTTCTCAAGTAAAAATTTACCTCCCCTGTGCGAATTCTGCATTTTTTACAACGGGCAGTGTTTTCAGGAATTGTTTGAGATGATGTCATCAAATTCAATATTATTGATATCTGAATATTAATCTATACAGTACAGATAAATAAAATTGAAGTGTCTGTTTGTAATTCCAAAATAACAGCTTTTCTCTAAATGCATATGAAAGTATACACTCTACTAAAAAAAAAAAAACTAAGTTTAATTTTTTTTCTCTGTCTGTCTGTCTGTTTGTTCCGGGTAATCTCCGAAACGGCTGGACGGATTTTAACGGAACTTTCACTGGCAGGTAGCTGAGCGACAATAAGGAAGAAACTAAATCTACGCGGGTGAAACCGCGGGGCACAGCGAGTTACTTCAATATAATTAACGACTAATTGATTTTAAGGTTATAAATGGGTTGTCAATTTCGTCTTAAAATAAACAGTCGAAGATAGAGCAAACAAAAAATTGGTCTCCAGCTGTCAGCGCTCAGCGAAAATTGTCGAAGTCATTGCGCATTTATTTTATTACCACCGCGTCATACAGACAGACAACTACAGACCCATTAAATTATTATTGCGCATTCAAGCTTGTAAAATTGTTCAAATAATTCAACTATTTGGTTTTCGTATGCTTTGGCACAATCTCCTCTCATTGGGGGTAATTCTCGTAAAAACGTTAAATTCAAATATCGTTGAAGTTCCAACCTCGTTCGATTGCAACCCTATCGAGACTTGATATTCACGTGTTTTCCAATCGCGCTTCGATAGGACTACAACTAAACGCAAAAATCGGAACGTATCTAAGCAATTACTCAACGATTTGTTGCCGGTACCATCATCCTATTTCCTACCAAGTAATTTTGAACATAATTTAAAACGATTTAAGCACAATTTAATCTACGTGAATACGCTTCAACGACACTTTGACTGAACTACTTTAGAATCGACGCCGAGTGCTGGATGAGAATACGAAAACGCTGTCTGCGACCAAGTCGCTACGATATCGTAACGGTTTTCATTACGAGATTTGGCCTACTTGTCACTTCCAAGCATGTAAAGTTAACAAATATACGGGAAGAGGTTCCTTAAAAGTCTTGCACGTGCGGCATCGAGTTTGCACGCTACTGTAGCGAGTGAAATTGATATAAATACCCATTACGTTGGTATGGATGGATGAAATAACGTCGGAATTGAATGTTATCTGCCTCTTACGTAGATTGATTGAATCGAAGTTCGACCCTAATCATTGGGGATACATTTCAAATGGCATGATATTAGGCCAATTTAAATTTGATAATACGTCTTAAGAGTATTCCCAGAACGGTCTCGAAGGGGTATTACAACATCAACTTTACGTAGAAGATGATTATTTAAGCGATAGATTGTAGGTTTTTGAATGCCGTACGTATCCAACTATATACATAAAATTCAAAGTCCTGGGGCCCAACCATGAGCTCTTATTGCAGAGATAATTCAGTTGTGCGACAGTGACAGATGTATGCACGTCACATAAATCTGTCTCATAAATGATTAAAACTATCATGGCAATAAGAGCTCTGGAAAGGCCCCTGACTTATACAGGGTGTCGGAGAAAAAGGAACAGTTGTCTTCTAGAAGTTGTAGGGTTTCATAAATATATCACTATATTGAAATCGTAAAATATCTAGCTCCAACGATAACAGAGTTATAAGCTACGGCCGAAGAGCTCGCGGCCTTAAGCGATTGAATGAACGCGCGGCCGCGTTTACCTACATTCCGTACGCGGTCATTCAACTTTTTAAATGAAGGGTAAGGTTAATGGTTTCGAATAATGGTTTTATGGGATTATTTCAGGATTTATTTTTGGGAGAAAAAAAATAAAAACGTAGTTAGATTTCACCTGAATAACTCTACGTTACAGCTGATTTTTATGCGATAATAAGGTATTGATATGGTCAACTTTGACCATCAATTATTATTATTATAATTATTTATTTTAATTGCTTCCTAAAATTATACCCTATCACCTATTTTAAGAGCTGTCCCGGTTTCCCCGACACCCTCTATATCAACGCATAGCCTAAGCAGCTGGTCCTATAGACATCCAATTTAGAAGGGCGTGTTCTTTGTGAGGTGTAAGTATTTAGAATGAGTTTTCCGAAATTCCACCACCAAGGGTGCATTCCACTGGCCAGCTGGCGGAGCGGTGAGCGGTGGAAAAGCAGCCTAAGGCGTTAAATAGGAGTTGGAAGTAAATTTAATCTTACTCCCACGCAGGCGAAGCAGCGCGCGCAATGTAGTTAATATAGTAGATGGGAAAAATGTCCTGTCTGTTCTTGTCTATAAAACGACCGGATTGATCTTAAAAATTCTTTCACCATTTTAATGCTACATTATCACTGATTAATATAGGCTATATTTTATCCCCGTACTCCCACGGTAATGGGAACTAGGTACGTGAAACCGCGTGACGTCTGCTAGTAATATTTACAACTAGCTGTGCCCCCCGGTTTCACCCGCGTAGATTTAGTTTCATTCTTATTGTTGTAAAACCCTAATATTTAAAATAAATTAAAGTAGTTACTCCTTGAAATATTAGCTACCTGCCAGTGAAAGTCCCGTTAAAATCGGTCCAGCCGTTTCATAGATTACCCGGAACAAACAGACAGAGAAAAATTTTAAAACTTGGTTTTTTAGTGTCAGTAGCGTGTATACTTTCATATGCATTTAGTTAACAGCTGTTATTTTGGAATTACAAACAGACACTTAAATTTTATTTATCCGTATGTATATATCTACGTCGCTTCAACAATGATGCAGTCAGTTTAATTCCTAATGATGTGAAGTCAGCCATGAGTGTCCAATAACACAGTCAATTGACACATGGCACAAATTTACGCCAACGTTTAATGGTAGGCTGGATTCATTTGTATCCAATGCGTTAGGTTCCATTTTCAATTATCAGGCTATTTACTAGTCATAACTGTGGGATTATTGAGACGTAAGCACTTTATCCAGCCGTCAGATTTGGATAGCTCTCCCTGTGTGATAGTTCATGTTTACAAACTAAAATTATCTTTATTGACATCTCTAAAGTAATCGGCATAAGGTTTTTCAGACGAATCATAAATGGAAGGGGCGTTTTAATTCGTTTCGACCGGACTTTCGTGTTACTATTATTTAAAAACTAGCTGTGCCCTGCGGTTTCACCCGCGTAGATTTAGTTTCATCCTTATAGTCGCGGAACCCTTATATTATTAATAAATAAAAGTAGCCTAAGTTACTCCTTCAAACATCAGCTACCTACCAGTGAAAGTCCTGTTAAAATCCTTCAAGCCGTTTCAGAGATTACCCGAAACAAACAGACAGACAGACAGACAGAGAAAAATTTTAAACCTTGATTTTTTAGTGTCAGTATCGTGTATACTTTCATGTACATTTAGTGAAAAGCTGTTATTTTGGAATAACAAACAGACACTTCAATTTTATTTGTCTGTATAGACTAGCGGGCGTCACGCGGTGTCACCCATGTAGTTCCCGTTCCCTTGGGAGTACGGGAATAAAATATAGCCTATGTTACTCGCTGATGGAATAGCTATGCATTCCTGAAAGAATTTTCAAGATCAGTCTAGTAGTGTTGGAGCCTATTCAATACAAATAAACAAATCTTTCCGCGATAAATAAAACAGGGTTCCGTGATATAAAGCTATGAAATTAAGTTTCCGCGAGTAAAACTGCATCAACTCACTAAGTATATTAGAACTTTATGCATAGAAGTGAATAGTTGTTAAACGCATTGCAGAGTTGCTCATTTCAAAGATGCAACAGCCAGAGTGCACAAAGGATTCAAACTATTTTAAACTCCAAGAATAATGACTTTAAGACTTAAATTTAATCTATCCACACTCAAACTGCAGCCCGAGCGAGGTTTTAATAAATTTAATATAATTAACTTTCATCTTCAAAATGGTAAACCTGAGCTCTCGTGACGTCACTGAGTTGGTTTTCCCAAGTCTCACAAAGGACGTGGTGAAATGTGTTGGTCCTTATCAGACGCTAACCATGGGTTCTTATTGACATGATAGTACAGCTGTCTAGAAGCTGATATTTAGACTTTTAAAAAATGAGGTCGTAAGGTCACTAGCGTGCCTGAATTGAGGTGTTAAAGTTGTCAGAATTCTAACCTCTGTCCTCAGTTTGCTATAAAGAATTAACAGGATTAAAAAAAGGTGGAGTTACTCAATTCGACTGTTTTATTGAATGTTTTTTATACTAGGTACTTATCTAACAAACTGCGTCGGTGCGGACAATGTTTTCGTTGGTAGGTACTTTTACTTCTTCTTATTCTTCTTCTTCTTTGTTTAGTCTTGACTAGCTTGAGTCTAGCTATTCCACCAATGTCACGTGCTTCTTGAGGATAAACGATGGAGATTGTTCGGTGGTTGGTACTTTTAATATCTTGTATGAAAGTGACACATTTATAATTAGCTGTACACGTTTACCACGTGATATAAGCAAACTTATCATGATACATACATAGCCATACAATACTAAATACTATGAAAATTACTGCACCTATTATTATTGAAACGATAGGTATGAGATTGCATGGTAAACGCCTGCAGCTTTCCGCAAAGCAATATACCACGACAAAACTTGATTGCAATCAAAGTTTGCCAGGCGCCGGCAGCATACAGTGGTATACAATACACTACACAACAGTTTTGTTCACTCGCAAACATCTCAAACAATTGTAACAGCTATAATTCTACAAAATATTATAGGTAATTGTGAGGAAAACTGCTTTGGTAACATATTTTGCTTGGATTAACAAGTATATATTCTTTCTCCGTGAAAAATGTAAGGCTCCTATGGGATTACCCAAAGACAAAATAGGTACGTACCAGGCGGGTGGAGGCAGAATTTAATTAATGACTAAAGAGATACCTAATTAAACATTCAGCTAAGGTAAAGTCAACAAGCAGGTAGGCGACTAATTTACCAACAGAAATCTAGCGAAATCTATACTAATACTTGAAAGAGGAAAGATTTGTATGTAAGTATGTTTGTAACGAATTGGCTCAAAAAGTACTAGACAGATTTTAAAATACCTTTCACTATTTAAATGCTACATTATCATGGATTAACATAGGCTATATTTGATCTCCGTAATCCCTTGGGAACGGGAACTACGCGGTCGAAACCGCGTCACGTCCGCTAGTAACTAATAAGCACCTATTGTCATTCTAGAATAAACAGCTACTCGTAGATATGACAGCTGATAGAGACAATACATACCTAGACAGAGGCCCTTAATAAAATGGGATAAGGGCAGGAGGATGATGATACTAAAATAAACTACCTAAGTATGTCGGCTGAAATAAATATTACTGCGAAAGTATCCAACATAAGCCACATTGGGTACCTAGAAAGTATATTAATTTCTAGAACAGTAACTCCGTTCGTTCGTGTGTTTCAAGGTAGGTTGAAAAATTCGTGGCACTGTTGCTTTTGCGCATATCGATCAGCGAAGTTAAGCAACCTTATCCCTAGCCAGTAATTGGATGGTTGACCGCCCCAGTTTCCTCCGTGCCTTGGAGAGCACGTTAAACCATCGGTCCCGGTTATCAATTGAACATCTTTGGCAATCGTTACAGGTCAGTCGGAGGCCTACAATAATCTGACTACTGGTTTAACTAAGATCACAGATTTTCCTCGTAGAAGGGGTTGCGAAGGTCAGATGGCAGTCGCTTCGTATAAAAATCAGGTGATCAGCCACATCGGGTTGAATCAACTGCCGACCCCACCAATCCAATAAGGCTAGGGAGATGGTGATGTTTGTGTGAGAAAGGTATACTTACCTCTCCTACTGACTAAGTAACACGTTACATTTTACAAAGATAACGTAGTCTGTAAAAATACCTATCTACCTTGTTGTGTACTCGCTACCGTTAGCTAAAACCTCCCTTTACAAGTCAGGCTAAATTATGGCATATTTTAGGTAAATCACCACAAGTACTTTAGCTGTGGCTCTGAGAGACTAAGTTAGCTCTGAAGTATAAGAGTTTAGAATAGTTACAAGGCACTTTCATGACAGTCTAGAAATGCAATATATTGCACGCAACTTTCTATGTAACTATGTACCTGCAGATGAATACAATTCTACAGCTATTCACTAAAAGTCTCGTAATGGTGGGTATTAGGTACGCATATAAAAAAAAAACTCTGTCCCTGCGCCTACGCCTGTCTGTCAATCCGGAACATATAGACAGACAAAGAAAAAAAATCAAATTGGTTTTTTTTTCATTTCAGTAACTTATACAATTTCATAGGACACTTTAATTTTATTTATCTGCTGTTAAATTGATATACATGTCTGTATATAGAGTATAGATTATTGCATGAAAACTAGAAATAATCTTATTCCCTACTATTGACACAACATATCATACAATAAACAAGTGTGTATGTAAGTATTTTTAAGGTCAGTCAAAGGTCTGCGATGTAAGCATCCCTATCCCTAGCAGATAAACAAAGTGGGATGTAAGAACCGTTACGTCATCGGTTCGAGTGTATTATGACTTAGGGCTGTCGTTCCGCAGAATTTTTTGCCCGACTGCGGGTCGCACGGCAGTTTTTTGTGTTAACAGCCTTTGTACAGTACCCATTTATTTCACACTAGCTATGCCTCGCGATTTCACCCGCGTAGATTTAGTTTCATCGTTATTGTCGCGGAACCCTAATATTTTTTATAAATAAATTGTGTATGCAAAGTCTCAGCCCGATCGGTTTAAAATTGACAAAGTTTCATACAAACTTTCATCTCCTATTTTATCCTCTTGAGGGTAGAATTAATCAAAATCTTAGCGGATGCCTACGTCATAACATCTACCTGCATGCCAAATTTCAGCCCAATCCGTCCAGTGGTTTGGGCTGTGCGTTGATAGATCACTATGTCAGTCAGTCACCTTTGAGTTATATATATTTAGTTTAAGTACTTCCACTAGATCAACGATACTTTCTTATATATAATATATATTATAATTATGTACTTTTACTTAAACATTCACCTACTTTGTATATCTTAAGGGTTGAATATATTATTTTACTTCAACTTTATCAGAGTTATATTTTCCCATATTGTTGCCAACCCTACAACGTGGTCGGCAGCTTATTATCATATCAAAGCGGTTTTTAGTTGGTTTTACATTCGCTTCCAGCTGTCCCAAGGTTGGGTACACTTTTAGTACTAGAGTTCCATTCAGTAGGCCATTTAAAAGTTTTGCACTGTGTTCTGGAGATTTGAGAATATACTCTCTTTTTGGGTTCATTTTAAGTATTTACTTGATTCGAAATTATGTTTTAAGTTTACGGCGTTTAAGGTGTTTCAGTCCCGTCATGAGTTAAGAACGAGTACCTTTGAATGCGCAGTCATTTTATGAGTCTGCCTCTGTCTATATATATGGCGCGAGGCGAATAAAAACATGTGCAGAATCCCCACTATTTTCGCTGCGCGTTCTTTACTCGTGACGGAACGGGACCCGTACTAAGTATTCAAAATTTCAGGAAGACATGCATACTACTTACTACATAGTTACTTACTCATAGAATGGAAAATAATTAGTTACTTAATTCGCATTATTTTACCGTTTTTTTTAAATCTGACAATTCTCTCCCCTGATAACTGACATGACTATATAATATGTATAAATAAAGAAATAAATGTAAATTTCCCATACAATATTTCAAACAAAAACATTAGAAAAGCAAAAATTATTCGAGTAAAAAAATGACAAAAGACGATCGAGCAAATTTGAATCATTTGGTTTTTTTTAAATTTATTGTAGGCCAGTAGCAAATACGCTCAAACCTTTTTGTATAGGATATTAAAAAACCTATGAGCTGTGCTCGGTTTTGCCACATAAATTATTGGGGTGGCCACCCTCCCCACTTACGGGTATAATAAATAGTTTACGTCGTTTTCTCAGTACCAAGTAAGTAAGTATGGGTTTTAACTAGTGATGGAACGAATGTCATTTTTTAAACATTTGTGAATGCGAATTCAAATGTCTGCTACAGACATTCACGAATGCGAATGTATAAGTTTTAATGAAAATTTTATTATTAAGCCCAAAGTAAAATAATGAATAAATAATACCAAAATGATAAAGTGAAGACTGTTAATATGCTTATGAGGTAAAGTAACTTTTTCTTGCATTTAAAATATAAAAAATGAATGGATTTTGATTTTATTGTTACCATTATCTTCAAATTATTTTTTTTCTGATATTCATATTCGCAAAACATTCGCAGAAATTTTGCGAATGCAAATATGCGAATGTCCGCGAATGCGAATGCGAATGCGAATATTCGTTACATCACCAGTTTTAACATATTTTTACGTTGACGATATCTCTTGCGTATTTTCGCGCACAAGCGGTGAGTGTAGGCAATTTTACGTCTCCATACAAAAAAAAAGCAAAACGCAAGGTCAATCGACGACGTTCGAACGTGTCAAAACCTATACTTGAAATCCTACCATAGTAAACGAAAAAAACATAAAAATCGCCCACTTGTATTGGAGAAATTTTGTGGCAAACACTGTGACACATGAATTTAAATATTTGTTCACTTTTGGGTGCCTTAAAATTCGTCATGAAATAAATACAAAGCTAAGCAATTACCTAAAGTCAAAGTCAAAGTCAAAAATATCTTTATTCTTTCAAATCCTCAGAACGACATGGATTATACATGCTACTGCCAGGTTCGGAAGGTTGCTTTTACTAAGAAGAACCTGGCAAGAAACTCAGTAATTTAAGATATAAGTACCCACTGACGGTTATTTATTTGTACAGGTAAATTGGAATTCGGAATTACTGTGTTTACTGATTCGCACACATCTACACTCGACTGAGTCGACTGTCGCCAATGGTTGACGGCAAATTTAAATATCCAATTTGCTAAACATTACATTCCAATTTTTTTTTAGTAGCAGACGGCCCAGTGCGAGTTATTCCGTCACAAGTCCCTGCGTCGACGTAAACGCATATTTGTATAGGATCGGAACAGCGCCTCTGCTGGCCTAAGGATGACACTATTGTGAGCCCATACAAATCTGCGTTTACGTCGACGCGATGACTTGTAAAGACGATTTAAAAAAAACTCGCACTAGGCACTCAGGTAGACTTTCCAACTAGCCGAAAAAAAATTAAAGATAGCTGTGCCCCGCGGTTACACCGGAGTAGACTTTTTTCGAGAGACTTTTTTTAGACCCGCGTAGATTTCATGGCTGACTTTTTTTCCTAAGATACTCGTTGTATCATAATTTATCTACCAGTGAGAGTCCCGATAAAATCGGCCCTGCCGTTTCGGAACATTTTTGATTTTTTTTTATCGATATGTATAGATTTATAGTGTAAGATTAATAATTTGTGCGCTTCCAAGTGTCCTTGAAAAACTTGAAGACGTAGACGCTATTTTAAAGAAATTCCAACTCTATCTTAAAGCAGTAGAAATTAGAATGTGACTTACCAGCCTGCCCTCTTTGTATCTTGGCCCTCCTCCCGACAGCAGGTGAGGCTAGACTGAAGGCTCTGTCTGCGCGGGTAGGCAGCTGCAGAGTAGCTTGGCTTGGCTCGGAGTGGCGAGCACAGATCGCCGCTTCTACCATAGAGTCGATGCTCGCCGAACGATAGATCTGTCCTGCTGATTCACGTCTGGAACAAAACAAAATTTATTTCGTGGCATTTTTCCTAATTTAGAAGTACCCATACCGTTAGCATTTTAACTACTTATAACAGGCTGGGTTCCGGTAAAAGGCACACTATTATAATGAAACCAAGCTTGATAAACAGTCAAGCTGTTTTAAGTTGGATAGGACATCATATGCTGGTAAATTAAAAAAAATATATGAATTAAAGAATTAAATAATTTTTTTAATACCATAACAACATAGAGTCGTAAACAACTACAATAGTTAAAGAAACTGTGAAGCAGTTGATGAACTGTGTGATGGATGGGGTTAATATTTCCTAGAGCCTATTTTTCTAGCTTTTACTCGCGGCTTCGCTTTTAAGATATGTTTTTTTAATACTAAAGGTTGTATTAAATATAGGATATATTTCTTCTGATACCTCCAAGAATATGTATACAAAGTTTCATGATGATCGGATAAGTAGTTTTCACGTGAAAGCGTAACAAACAAACTTTCATTCACATTTATAACATTAGTAGGATGAAACCATGAAACCTAACACAAAATAACAATCACATGGTATACATTTGAATACTTGGCAATTAACGTAGCTTTTAGAAGAAGTACGATGTTACAGTTTTACAAAACTGAATAATGGAAAAATTATTCTTATTGCAACAACAAAAAAAGAACCCTCCCAAGAGATTCCGACCAACAATCATCAACTTTCCATAAACCAAGCTGTTAATAAGAAAGTTTGTGGACGTTATAGTTCGATTAAAATGCAAATAGGCTGATTAACAGTACACCACGAGTTACCGACGACGAGGCGACGATGTGACGTCACGCTTGTTATTAAACCTATAAGGAAGGGAGGATTTTATGTGGAAATCGGGTAAAACCATGGCTACCGTGGGCTATGGATACTAGCAACGCTATTGATTTAATGGAATTATTGACCTGGATATATGTTTTGAGGGAGCAAAGCTATCCAATATTTCGATATATTTCACTTGGACAAAATCTAGGTCGGAGCTGTTCGGGGACTTGTGTCGCCATTAAATAAATAAAGGAAAGAAAAGATGTGTGTGAAATAAGGAGGCTGGTGTCAACTTGTAGAACATTTATTGTAGTACAATATTACATACATACATATGCTCACGCCTGTATTCCCCGAAGGGGTAGGCAGAGGTGTTGTAATTTTCAACACCCACATTTCACCGAATATGATTAAGTTCCAACGTGACAGAGGGTGAGTCCATCTCAGTGCCGTCTCAGGCACTATACATACGTCTTTGAATTACTTCTCAGACATATGCAGGTTTCCTCACGATGTTTTCCTTCACCGTAAAGCACGTGGTGTGAAAACACTGTACATAAGTTTCTTTTTATAAAAACTCATAGGTACAGGCCCCGCTAGGATTCGATCTTGCGTCGCTTGCGTAGCAGGCGACTGCTCTAACCCCGAGACTACCACGGCTCTAGTACTCTGCTCTTGTACAATATTATAATATATAAGCTAGCTCTAATACAATATTATAGTATACAAGTACTGTGAACATGTAAGTTGGAGTTGCAGAAAAGTATTGCACGCACAGTCGTTACGGTAACTGCCCGTGAGATGTCCGCAAATCCCTTGTAATATAATATAAAGATGTGTTATGTGTGTTAATAGAAAAATGTGTTTCCACAGACACTACTACTGTATATCGATAAATTGACATTGATCGAGTTCCAAGGGTATATCCGCAGATAAACGTAAACACAATTATTCGTTCTATTTTGTATACTCTATGTAAAAATGTGCTGTAAGAACATGTGAAAATCAAATAAATTGTTTCAAATGACTTTTCCTCCACTTTCTCCGGCTTTAGAACTTCATTTCTTTAATATTTTACTACAGTGGAACGGTGATTGCATTTCTAATTAGATGGGCAAAGACAGTGGGCAAAGTATGAGTGATACTTTAGTGTTGTTCACGTTCATTGACTGCAGATTTATGCAACTGATAATTTATTAACCCAATAATATCCCATGTAGATCAAGATTTTAATATATTAGTATTAAAATCTCAATCTAAACAGCTGCAAAAGTAGCTTCAATAACAGTTTTACAAGGAGAGAATATCAAATTAAGGAAGACGATTTTCGTCACTTGACGCGTGAATTTAATCAATTCCCCTCCTGTCTGAACCACTGCGATAAGATCTTTAATATCCGATGTACATTGATTTTAAGATTCTATCACATTCAGGGAATCGTTTGGGGACTTTCGTGGTCTTTTATTGAAGAATACTGGACAGGAACAAGCTTTAGCTATTACTTATTATATAAAACTAGCTGTGCCCCGCGGTTTCACCCGCGTAGATTTTGTTTCGTCCTTATGGTCGCGGAAACCTAATATTTTTAATAAATACAAGGTAGCCTATGTCCTTTTTCAGGGTCTAAAGATTGTCTGTGCCAAATTTCATCAAAATCGATTGAGAGGTTTAAGCGGGAAAGCGTAACAGACAGACAGAGTTACTTTAGCGTATATAATATTAGTAGGGATAAATATAGTAGGGATAAACAGTCAGTATCTAAAACTAATTACAAATATCCCTCGGATTATTCCAAAAAGAACCGTGATGACCTCGTGGTTTGAGCAGACCCCTGCTACGCAAACGACTCAAGTTCAAATCCCAGCGACTATCACCAATGAGTTTTCCTAAAAAAAACCTTTTTTATACAGTGATTTCACACCACGTGCTTTACGGTGAAGGAAAACGTCGTGAGGAAATCTGCATATGTCTGAGAAGTAATTCAAACACGTATGTATAGTGCCTGAGACGGCGTTGGACTCACTATCTGTCATCAGGGGCGTGCATTGGATTTTCAGAGGGGTAGGCAAAAACAATAGGTAGGCAGGTAGGCAGTTTAAGTACATATCTATGTGACGCGACCTAGGTACATACGTTTTGGTAAAGACGCACACACGAATATAAACACACACACACACACTACGCGAGTGTATTCAGTGATCACAAATTGTAACTTCTGCTTACCTGCTTATATGCAATCCACGCCACTGTCTGTCATGTAGGCACTTAATCATCTTTGTTGAAAAGTGGGTGTTGTTATAACAGGCGTGAGCAAAGGTATGTATGAAAGCCAAGAAGGCTGGCAGCATTGCCATGTTGATTACCTGATATAAACACAATCCCTATTACGAGGAAAATCTGGGTTATATCACTTGTAAGATTTTAATTTTCTTAGACTTCCGACTGTTCTCTTTGCCAAAGACTTTAAATTGTCAACCGGGACCGGCTTAATGTGCCTCGGAAATGGAACTTTTAGATAAGTAGTTAATTATAGATGTAAGTAGGCAAGGTTTGAACCCTTTTAAGGTAACGTTTACCTAACATACCCAGTAGGTACGACTTCGGGATAATCTATACATCTATCTATACAGATAAATAAAATTGAAGTGTCTGTTTGTAATTCCAAAATTTCAGTTTTTCACTAAATGCATATGATAGTATACACGCTGCTGACACTAAAAATCAAGTTTTAATATTTTTCTCTGCCTGTCTGTCTGTCTGTTTGTTCCGGGTAATCTCTGAAACGGCTGGACGGATTTTAACGGGACTTTCACTGGTAGGTAGCTGATGTTTCAAGGAGTAACTTAGGCTACTTTTATTTATCAAAAATATTAGGGTTCCGCGACAATAAGGATGAAACTAAATCTACGCGGGTGAAATCGCGGGGCACAGCTATACATAAGTATAATTTTGGTCGCAGAAAATATAGGTCTCAAGACCGTTCAGTAAGTAATATCTTGGCACATTTCGTACTTGCATTTTTTCCGGTAATGTGGTGCTAAGCTTGATGGATTGCTAACGAGCTCAGACATTAGTAGATTTAGCACACGTTTAATATATTGACGTCTTTGGTACTTAACCCTATTTGCTTTAGAATGACAGAGTGAGACCTCCTCTGGTGATGATAATACGACTATGTTACAAACGCTTTTCAGACACTCATCCTAGAATCTTTTCCCGTAACGACTTCATTGATATAATGACAGCGACATTTCTATTCAGTAGTGTTGTGTTCCTGCGGTAAAGTCACCAAGTCTCCATAGTGAAGAGGAGCAGGGGTAGAGTTGTTGTCCTAGCTAAAGTTGTCATTATATTGGCACATGAATTTCATCTATACAGATAAATAAAATTTAACTGTCTGTTTGTAATTCCAAATTAACAGCTTTCCACTTGATGAATATTATGAATATATGGTACCCAATAAAAAAATCAATGTATTTTTCTGTGTGTCCATCAGTCTGCTTGTTCTGGCTAATCCCCGAGACGGCTGGACCGATTGAACACAGTAATCAATCAGGGGAGTAACGGCATGGCCTCACTTCAAGACGATGTCGTCGTAGCGACTTAGTCGTTGACAGTGCTTTCGTATTCATTAAATCAAAGAAAAAAGGGAATACCTCAGTTTTCGTCGCAAAAACGTCCCATTGACTGAAAGTCCTATCGAACTACAATTTTGGATCACGTGAATACGACAGAAATACTTTAATCGTTACACGAAATTTCGATTGTTTATTTTGTAGGCACTGTATACAGGTTGTCGGAGAAAAAGGAACAGTTGTCTTCTAGAAGTTGTAGGGTTTTATGAATATATCACTACATTGAAATCGTAAAATATCTAGCTCCAACGATAACGTAGTTATAAGCTATGGCCGAAGAGCTCTTAACAAGAGCCGAAGAGCTCTTAAGAACTTTGAACATCAATTACTCGAAAACGGAAGAAAATATTTTTGTCATAATAATTTTAATTGCTTCCTAAAATTATACCCTATCACATATTCTAAGAGTTGTCTAGATTTCCCCCACACCCTGTAAATACAGATTATACCTATTTGACTTTGAGCCTATCCTGAAATACCAATCCTGATACTATTACCCTCCAAAGCATGTTAATTATACGCCTGATCGACAACTGGGGATCAATCAGGAGGTATTTATGGCAGGCAAGGGGGATTTGACTGGTCAGTCAAGTAATTGAGTTAGTTTACTTTGTGGGTCTTTACACATGAAGGGATCTCTGGATAGTTCCCTGGTTAAACAACCCCAACCCAGATCAATAGTTGAATGGGTGACCGTCCGGGTCTTCAGTGCACGTTCTTTTTTTGAGAGAACTCAAAAATTTTAAAAAATTCAATATATTTTTAATTTTTAGCTAATGCTGAGTTTAAATAAAGTAATCTATCATTAATTTAACATTATAAAATAAAATTAGATTTAATTTTTTAAGGTTTTTAGTTATAGTTAGTGGTTAGTTGTTTATCTGTATTAAAAAGAATTGTAATTTGTTAAATAAATCTAAATAAAATGATATTGTTGTTCGCACAAGGATAAACAGAGAGCCGCAGGGATTTTTTTTAACTAGGAATTATTTTCCTAACTAGTATCACCAGTATCTCTGACTTTTCTTAGACCTGTCGGATATCACATTTATAAACGAATATTATGACCCAACCAAAACTAATAGCTAATTAACTGGAGCTACGGTTAGATTATTTAACATCACAGATCGAAGTTCAGAGCAAAAACGACGCATCAACCCTTTAAATACTTATACAAGTAACCTAAGTATCCAATTTAACTTGGAAAGTCAAGAAAAGTTAGTTAAACTTTGAGTTTGACTTGTACACATCATGGTTGAGTGATCACAAGGATTACACGCGGGCGTCTTACACGAACTCTAATCAAAGTTATAAACCTACTTTATCATACTTGTATAGAATTTGTATTTACATATCACGCCTGTATTCCCCCAAGGGGTAAGCAAAGGTATTGTAATAACAACACCCACATTTCATCGAAGATAATTGAGTGCCACGTGACAGAAAACAGATGACATGGGAGTCTGTCGCCGTGTCAGGCACATCTTTGAATTACTTCTCAGACATATGTATTTATGTATCTATACAGATAAATAAAATTGAAGTGTCTGTTTGTAATTCCAAAATAAAAGTTATTCACTAAATGCATATGGAAGTACACACGGTACTGATAATAAAAAACCAATTTTAAAGCTTTTTCTCTGTCGATCTGTTTGTTCCGGGTAATCTCCGTAGCGGCTGGACCGATTTTACCGGGACTTTCACTGGCAGATAGCAAATTTTTAAAGAAGTTACTTAGGCTACTTTTAATTTAAAAAAATAGTTAGGGTTCCGCAGGCCACGCATTAAATGAACTCTACGCGGGTGAAACCGCGGGGCACAGCTAGTAGGTAATATAAATTAAGAGACTTCAAATAAAGAAATTGAAAATGTTCGGCGAAAAATCTTAGTCAGGTAAAAAGTGAAAATTTTGCCGTGTCGCAAACCTATTCTACCCGCGTAGATTTTAATTTCATGGTTGCCCGCGGATACATAATGTTTTTAAAAATCTAAGTAGCCTAAGTTACTCCTTGTAACATTAGCTATCCGTCAGTGAAAGTCCCGTCAAAATCCGTCCAGCCACTTCTGAGATTACCCGGAGCAAACAGACAGACAGACAGACAGACAGAGAAAAATTTTAAAACTTGGTTTTTTAGCGTCAGTATCGTGTATACTTTCATTTGCATTTAGTGAAAAGCTTTTATTTTGGAATTACAAACAGACACTTCAATTTTATTTATCTGTATAGATGTATAGATTATAAAGCTGAAGAGTTATTTCATTTGTTTGTTTACACGCTAATCATTTGGATGATAGTTAATTCATCGAAGAAGGCTTTATAACACCACACTGCGACAAATAGTCGCGAATCTTCAATGGGAAATGTTGCAACAATCAGGAAACCATAAGAAACATTTTTTTTAAAGTATGAGTCTATGGTTGCATTGGGCTCATTTCTTACCCCCCCACCCTTGCTATTCAGATTCTCTCTGTCGAATGAATAATTCAGCGATGTGCTTGTATGAGAGTATCGGGGAAAGGTAACATCTACTGAATTTCAAGTGAAATTGAAAATAATATTACCCGATCCTATGACACTTGGTACGACGTTCAGATACGAAGTTACACTGTTTAAAATTACGATGAAATATATAGTTATTTCTGTAATTTTTACCCAACTACAGCAGTGAATAAATGAGGGTTATGATTTTGACCGGTATGGCAACGGGTATTCATCAAATGTTCAGAATGAATATATACTTATTTAATACAACCAACTACAATATAATATATATTTTATTCAATATGTTGCTTATTATTTATTTATTTACTAGCTATGTCCCGCGATTTCACCCGCGTAGAGTTAATATCATGGGTGACCTTGTGGAATACAATTTTTTTTTCATGAATATAGCCTATGTTACTCATTGTTACATTACCTAGTGAAAGTCCAATTAAAATCAGTCACATCGCTTTAGAGATTAGCCGGAACAAACAGACAGACAGACATTTTTTTAAATTGTTTTTTTAATGTGAATGCAGTATATACGTTTGGAATTACAAACAGACACTTAAATTTTAGTTATCTGTATAGATTGAAAATGATTTCCCTACATACGTATTCTTCACGATGTTTTCCTTAAATATATTTTTCAGAGCCAATAATAGTTCAGAAGAATATTATTTGCATTCCCTTTAGATAATAAAGAAAACACAGCCCTATTATTAGAAGTGTGCGATCTGTTACAACCCTGGCGGTACGCCAAAGTGTGATCACGGCTCGAATTTCCGATTACGAGCCAAACCTGATGCAGTAATCCATTATGATATGATCCGCAGTATCGTATCTCTATTGTTATAAGAATTAACTATATTATTACATAAGAAAATACACCTCTTTTCTATCAGAAGGATGGACAAATGAGTTTACTTTCTGTTTTTTTTTCTGCAACCGATTTTTAGATCTCGTACCGATTGAGCTGAAATTTTGTATACACGCTTATTTTGGATGACAATGCATGCTTAGCTATGTGACGTCATTCTAATTCCAATCATCATCATCTCCCTGGGCTTATCCCATGTATTTGGGGTCAGCACTTGATTCAAGCCGATGTGGCTGATCACCTGATTTTTATACGAAGCGTCTGCCATCATTCTAATTCCAATATGGCGGATCATCCAAGATGGCAGACTACATATTTTTTCTGCAGTACCATAATATAGTTATCAAATGAAAGGGCTTATTGAGTACACGAAACATTTTTTGAAATTATCACGTAAGCATCTTTTAACCAATTATTTTCATAGAAATAAGTAATAAACTTTTATGTTAGTACCGTATATACATTCATATGCATTAAATGCTGTTTCGAAGATTAGCCGGAACAAACAGACAGACGGATGGACCAACAGACATACGGAGATTTTTTTTAATTAATTTTTTTTATTTGAAAACCGTATACATACACTTACTCTTACAATGCTTTTCAATGAAAAGCTGTTAAATGTGAATTACAAACAGACACTTTTTTCGATTTCATTTATCTGTATAGTTAAAGATGGGAGTTGGGTGAATCAGGTTTCAAACAAGAATAGTGGAGCAGTTGGAACGCAATATCGACCGGTGAACGGTGCGGAATGCTGGCGTGATTGGACCCGACACTCGAGTCGAGAGGCGTCGATTCGGATTACACGCTCAAACAAGTGTATAAATTAATAGACATTTTTAAATTCTAACGCAACTTATACAATACCAGTGACGTCAATCACTAAGCTATCGATACAAGTTTTTACATTGTTACGATCACTGAAGGTTACCTAATCGCGTTCTAATCTACACTCGCTAGCGTCTCCACCGAATATTTGTATGAGAAAGTGTACAGCGCCTCCAAGCGGTGACGTTAAGAACTAAAATATGTCATACAAATATTGTCAGAGACGCTAGCGATTGTAGATTAGGAAAACGGTGGCAAACTCGAACCAAAACCATGAACTCTTATTGCAATGATAATTCAGTTGTGCGAGAGTGACAGATGTATACACGTCACATACATCTGTCTCATAAATGAGTGAAACTATCATGGCAATAAGAGTTCATGGTAAGGCACATGATATATAGTCAATTGTTTACACGTCTGTGGTAGGTAATTGTTGCAATAGGTGTTGAATGCATAGCGACCACGAGAACTACCGTGGAGTTTAGTCGGTGCGAGTCCGCTTTAACCCTTCTGCTGTCCCCACGGCGGTTGGTGTACCCATAACGGACTCTCCACGAAAAAAAAAAACAAAAAAAAGGTGTCTCAAGCTCCTTAAACTGGCTTTCGTCTGCGTGAAGTATACAGGGTGTCGGAGAAAAAGGAACAGTTGTCTTCTAGAAGTTGTAGGGTTTTATGAATATATCACTATATTGAAATCGTAAAATATTCAGCTCCAACGATAACGTAGTTATAGGCTATAGCCGAAGAGCTCGCGGCCTTAAGCGATTGAATGAACGCGCGGCCGCGTTTACCTACATTCCGTACGCGGTCATTCAACTTTTTAAATTAAGGGGAAGGTTATGGTTTCTAAAAATGGTTTTATGGGATTATTTCAGGATTTATTAGTGGGAGAAAATAAATAAAAACGTAGTTAGATTTCACGTGAATAACTCTACGTTACAGCTGATTTTTATGCGAAAATAAGGTATTGGTATGGTCAACTTTGAACATCAATTACTCGAAAACGGAAGAAAATATTTTTGTCATAATAAATTTAATTGCTTCCTAGAATTATACCCTATCACATATTTTAAGAGCTGTCCCGGTTTCCCCGACACCCTGTATAAGTTTAATGTCTACTCATAAATAAAATTCTCGCGTAATGAATTTAGTCTCTCAAATAATTCATTTCTCACAAAAAAAATGTATGATACATATTTTTTAAACTATTATAAAAATCTATAAAATTCTATCGGTACCATTGTCTGTTTGTTACGTGTAATGTCTGAAGCACACTTTCACTGAGAGATAGCTGATTAGAGCAGATAGTTGTAAGTAGTAACTTCAAGTAGTGATTTTTTTTCTATATCTATGCTTCATCGACTCTCATTAAAAAAAAATCTGAGCTAACTTACCATAAACTAAAAAACGCTGAATATCTATTCTAAGTAAAATTTTTGACACTGAATGACTAGTTTCGAAGAAAACCTCTTACGTACAAACATACAAGCTTACTTATTTTTTCTCTTCGTAAAGACTACTAAAAGGAAGCTACCGCAATAACAATTTAAATTTAATTACAGTTAACGTGCTATAAGTACGAAATCCAAGATATTACGTGCGGAGGAAATATTTTACGCGTGTTATGATTCAATTTTGCCTGTCATATCGTGTTTACAGCTCACTGGCTCGTGTGATAACTAAATTAGAATCCTCGAGCATACACCTAAGGTATGTTATCACTTGTAGTTTTAAGTTATACTTAACCAGAGTTTATTTCGGCCACTATATAAAACTAGCTAAGTTTATATTTTTGACTTAGAAGTTACCAAATAAGTATACGATTTCCTTGATGCTAAACGGTTATTGCAGCCAATAAACGCAATACCAATAGTGACACACATGGCTACTGTAGGCTGATTCTCGTAATACCGTTCCGATATCGTAGCGACTTGGTCACAGACAACGTTTTCGTATATTCTCATCCGTCAATCGGTGTCGATTCTAAAGTCGTTTGGTCGAAGTGTCGTTGAAGCGTACTGACGTAAATTTAATTGTGCTTCAATTGCTTTATATTTAAAATTACTTGGTAGGAAATAGGATTATGGTACTGGCAACAAATCATTGAGTAATAGCTTATCTGCGTTCCGATTTTAGCGATTCGTTGTAGTCCTATCGAAGCGTGATCGGAAAACACGTGAATACCATGTTTCGATAGGACTGCAACCGAACGAGGTTGGAACTTCAACGATATTTGAATTTAAATGAAAATATATATATTTACTTTGGTTGATTGGTCTTACATATCTTATATAGGATATGTAATACTGAATTTTTTTTTCAAATCGGATTAGTAATTTCTGAGATTAGCACGTTCAAGCAAAAAAAACAAACAATCTCTTCGGCTTTATATATTAATAATATAGATATAATGTATGGAGTACAAAATTAAATTTGGGTAAAAATTTTCGGGTACCCTAAAATCTTTACTCTTTGCATCTTAAACACTTAAAGGGCACTCAAAAAAAGTTTCTTAATTATTTAAGACGGCGTCAAACTCGGGCGTGGAAAATAATAGGACGCTTGAAATTACGTTCACTTAAAACTAGGTCCTATTTTTAGTGACCTTCAAGCCAGTGAGTTTGTAAAATTACTCGCATCCATAATATATTATCATTATCTACAACCTGGCTTTATCCCATACAATGTAGGGGTCGGCACTTGATTCAACCCGATGTGGCTGATCACCTGGTTTTTGTACGAAACGCCTGCCATCTGGCCTTCGTAACCCCTTTTTCAAGGAAAAAAAATCTGGATTAAACCAGATGTCAGACTCTTTTAGGCCTTCAACTGACGTGTAACGATTGCCAAAGATGTTCAATTGGCAACTGGGACTCTCTTAACTATAAATAGATGAAAAAAGTTGAAATGTCTGTTTGTGGTTCCAAATTAACAGCTTTGGTAATGCATGGTTGTATTGGTAGTTAAATTAAAAAAAAATAAAAAAAAATTATACTGTCTGCCTGTCTGTTTATTCCGGCCAATCTTTGAAACGGGTGGTCCGATTTTAATCTATACAGATAAATAAAATTGAAGTGTCTGTTTGTAATTCCAAAATTACAGGTTTTCACTAATTGCATATGAAAGTATACACGCTATTGACACAAAAAAACCAAGATTTTTTTTTCTCTGTCTGTCTGTCTGTCTGTCTGTCTGTCTGTTTGTTCCGGGTAATCTCCGAAACGGCTGGACGGATTTTAACGGGACTTTCACTGGTAGCTAGATGATGTTTCAAGGAGTAACTTAGGCTACTTTTATTTATTAAAACTATTAGGGTTCCGCGACAATATGGATGAAACTAAATCTGCGCGTGTGAAACCGCGGGACACAGCTAGTAGATAATAATAGTTGATGTTACAAGGAGGTAGACTACTTTTATTTATATTTGTTTTAAATATAGGTTTCAGCGAAATAAAACAATCATTGAAATTAAGTCATAAGTGACTGGATTCACGTGAATGGATTCAATCAGTTTCCAGCTTTGAATTAGTGAAGCTATGACTTGGCAGTGTAGAACTAATTGCAAATTAATAGTTCCCATGAAATGCTTTAAATTAGAGCGGTTGGCGCATAATTGAATCGCCTTCTGCAGACGTCGCCGCTATAATGAGATCATCCACTCCCGCGAAAGCGGTTCCATATTGAATTTTGATCAATTATTAATTAGCAGGATGCTTGAAATGACGTCATTCAAACAAAACAAATCTATACAGATAAATGGGAGCCGTGGTGACCGTGGAACGTGAGCAGCCTGCTGCGCAAGCAACGCAAGTTCGAATCCCAGCGGGGCCTGGGGCCTTACCATGAGCTCTTATTGCCATGATAGTTTCACTCATTTATGAGACAGATGTATGTGACGTGCATAAGTCTGTCACTGTCGCACAACTGAATTATCATTGCAATAAGAGCTCATGGTTGGGCCCCTGTACCAATGAGTTTTTCCTAAAATGTGTGAGCAATGATTTCACAGCACGTGCTTTACGGTGAAGAAAATATCGTGCATATGTCTGAGAAGTAAATCAAAGTCGTATGTATTGCGCCTGAGAGGGCGATAGACTCACCATCTGTCAGATTGACACTTAATCACCGTCGGTGAAAAGCGGGTGTTGTTAATACAACACCTCTACCTCGACCCCTTCGGGTAAAACAGGCGTGAGCATATATGTATGTATGACACCCTAAGCTGGAGTTATAAGCCCCATACCGCAAATATTTTAATGAACCAAACTAACCCTTGGTTCGTTAGTTATAAAGTTAGTTTTAGCACAAATTAAATAATTAAGCCAACTAAGTCCACAGCAGATGTTGACTGTAACTTCGGCGACAAGTCGGAGCATTTCGCGGCGTGATTATTTATTTATAACATTATGTTGTTACCTAATTATAATTAGTTGAATATACCTAAATTCTAGGCTCTAAGCTATACTAGCTAGTCATAATATTGATGAAGCCTTCAGTATATTCTTATATATAAAAATGAATCCCCATTTCCCTTGGTCACGGCATCACGCGTAACCCGCTGGGTGGATTTCAACGGGACTTTCACTGGCAGATAGTTGATGTGTCAGAGTTTAGTCTGATTTTATTAAAAAATAATACATAATGGCTGCGGGACACCCATAAAATTAACTCTACGCGGGCAAAACCGCGGGGCACAGCTATTACATATATATATATAAAAGAAATTCGTGTTAATTTACTATTAATAACTCAAGAACGGCTGAACCGATTTGCCTGAAAATTGGTGGGGAGTTTTAATTCCGTTCCTGTGTAACGTGACATAAAACGTGGTATAACACAATAACGTCTACGCTGGTGAAACCGCAGGGCTCAACTACTAACTAAACTAGCTTCAGCCCGCAGCTTGGCTCACATTCTATTAGGTACTTACCCCAAAATTTAATTGATTAAATATATAGCCTGTTTAATTAAGTGACTTCTGTAAATACAGATACAACCAATGTTTAAAGAAATAACGAAAAGTTATTATATGTCAACCACTATTCGCGTGAAATGATAAATAAGCAGGAATCCAGGCAAAGCCGACACGGATGAATGTCGTTCATTTGCTACGAGGTGCTACGAGGTGCTACGAGCTACGTCACTACGAGCTACGTCGCTACGAGCTACGTGTTCGCTACGAGTGCTACACTCCCGGCTACGTCAGATAATTTTAAGGAAATAAATATCCATAACATTTACAATAATCATTATATTGATATGATTATAGGGACTGATAACTTTTATATGTGTACTTCTTTATTCGTTAATAAATTTAATCTGTGTGTTTGTTTGTATATAATGTGTGTCTTGAACCACTTTTATTTTTAATTCAATGTTAGTTTGTATGACTTGCTAAGTTAAGGATAGTCATTGATAAGTCAATGGTCCACTAATATTATATTTATAGGTTGTATTATTTCTCAATAATCAATCTTTTTCTTGCTAATCTTCTTCTTTACTGTTCCATTCATAGACATCGAAAATGAAAATTGAGTATCACTCAGGTTTAGATTATATAGAATGACTGAATACGTCCATCTCGTGTACAAGGAGTATTTGGGTGTAGATAATGTATCTACAGCCAATTTGAACAACCTTTACCAAATATATACAGCTTCATAAAAGTTAAGTGTCTGTTTGTTTTCCAAATTAACTTTCACTAAATGCATATGGAAGTATATACGGTACTCATGTAAAAAAATCATTTTTTTAATCAGTCTATCTGTCTGTTTGTTCCGGATAATCTCTGAAACGTCCAAACCGATCTTAACAGAACTTTTACTGGCAGATAGCTAATGTTACAAGGAATAACTTCGAGTTACCTACATTTATTTAAAAAAAACATTAAGGTTCCGCGAGCCACCCATGAGATTTAGTCTACACAGGTGAAGCCGCGGCATGTTTGTATTGCCCCACAGTGTGACAATGTCCATGCTATAGGCTACAAGTTGCGGTAATGTCATCTGTCACGTGTCAGTCATGTCCACACATCGCCGGCGGTGTCCTGTGTAAACTGCGGTCGGTTTATGTTTGTGTGAAGTCATTACACGGGCTTCACAAGATAGGATGTAGTCTATTTGCTATGTTAGTACTTAGCAGAGTTGTCCAATTGTTTAATCACTTAGATACCACTACTAAGTACCTCTATTGCAGAGTAATCCATGTATTGATAGCGATGCATGGTTGAAATCCTAGCGGTCGTACCATAATTGCTATCATAGTTCCACAGTGTGACAGTGACAGACTTATACACGTCGTATCATCATCATCATATCTTATCTGTCAGTATCGTACAAGATGTATCGCCTACCTACTTTGAAAGTACTTTGTTAAAGTCTTATCAAATATTTTTGATTTTGAATTTGAATTTGCCTTAGCAACTTGCTACCAAGAAGTTTCCGAATACCCACATGTCCTCTAAATAGTAACATGACATTAGTTGACATTTATATTACTGTCAGTCAGTTACAGGTAGCTAGTAACACCATTATAATCTATGCATCTATATAGATCATTTAAATTTAAGTGTCTGTTTGTAATTCTAAAATAACAGCTTTTCCGTAAATACATATGAAAGTATACACGATACTAACATAAAAAAATATTTTTTTTAAATTTTTCACTTACTGTCATTCTGTTTCTTCCGGCTAATCTCCGATACGGCTGGACCAATTTTAACGGAACTTTCAATTTTGATAGCAAATTTACCAAAGATTAACTTAGACTATTTTAATTTTCAAAAAAACATTAGGGCACTCTTGAAATTAAGTCTTTGCGGATGAAACCGCGGGAGTAAAAGTGAAGTGTAATCATTAAAAAAATGGATTGGCCAAGGAACCTCCCCCATTTGTCATCGGTTAAAATATAACAGCTCCAACCTATTTACAACCGCTACCAAAAACACTTTATAAAACTGACGATTCGAGGATTTAATTTATATTCAAATTCATTCTTTTGCGATAAAAATGTTAATTTGAGTGGCTGTTTATTTAAAACATCTGATGGCTTCATTTGAATGATAAAACCACAAAGAAATGTTGATTGTTACAGTATTTAAGCTTATAGAAACTTTCAAATATACTCTATAAAGCTATAAAAACTTTATGAGTGAACCCTCACGTTCGATGGAGCAAAATTGCTTTCAATTCCGAAATTTCGCAATTAGAATTGTGCCACAAGTTCATCATCATCTCCCTGGCCTTATCCCATACATTGTTGGGGTCGGCACTTGATTCAACCCGATGTGGCTGATCACCTGATTTTTATACGAAGCGACTGCCATCTGACCTTCGCAACCCCATTTAGGAGGAACCAGTTGTCAGATTATTTTTAGGCCTCCGACTGACCTGTAACGATTGCCAAAGATGTTAAATTATCAACCGGGACCGACGGCTTAACGTGCTCTCCGAGGCACGGAGGGGATTCGGGCGGTCACCCATCCAACTGATCGAATGATATGCGCAATAGCAACTGTGCCACGAGCTCATCACTATACAATCTTTTGAATCGACGTCAAAAAGAGGGAGGGCCCGCAAGGCAAGTGAAGCATAGTGATATAACACGTGCTGGTCGCTAGGCAAGCCCCTTAGCAGCAGGAACACCGTGGAGTTTAGTCGGCGCGAATCAAATATAGCCCGTCCGTTGCCCCCGCGACCGTTGGTGTGTATCCATAACGGATTCTCCACGCTTATAATTACAAAAAAAGTTTATATAATCATGCTATAAATCTCTTACCTCTCCCAGCTCAATCTCCTGGGAGTGTCCACGGAGACCTCCTCAGCAGCGCGCACTCCTTGTGTCAGAAGTCGCGCCAGCCTCGAACCAGCACTGGAGCTGCCTGTACTGGACACTGAACTGCGAGGAGTTGGAACCCTGAAACAATTTAAATACTGGAGTTACATTTGGTAGACAACTCGAAAGATTCTCAATTTTTACAATGAGTTGGAAAAGCTTGATTACTAAAAATCTGTATTACAAGAAAAGTGTAATATCACCTGGGACCTTTAAATAAGCTGTTATTGCCATCATAATTCCACTGTGTGACAGTGACAGATTTATACACGTCATATACATCTGTCTCTTAATAAGAGTTAAACTATGATGGCTTAGTATTAGGCCCCTGACGGTAAGTGAAGTAATATGCCAAAACGCCTAGTTGACGTCCTTGGTGACTGTGGAGCTGGTTCTTACCTCAGTCAGAGGATCAGTTTAGCGATCCAGCGAGGTGACGCAGTCAGCTTACTGGGCACCATTCCCACAGACACTAATTTAAATTCTGTTTTCTATTTATATATTCATACTTATTATTATTTTCGTTAGTTCTAATGTACTAGATTTAAGTCTAATTGTATATATTCTTCAGTGAAGTATAATACACAAAAGTAACATTTGGATGTTCTGGAAATTACTTCAATGAAGTCAAATTCCAATAGTGCAATGAATCTACTCATCCCAATTTAGTACAACCGAGCATCCGGACACAGCGCGAATAATTTATGATTCGGCCGAAGTTTTGGAGCAGAATATATTATCTAGAAATAGATTGTGTTCGCGAGCATTGATTTGCATACATTTGCCGACAATGTGATTGATCACACTGCATATTAATACATACGTATACTCGCGCCTGTATTCCCTTAAAGGGTTTTATCATAGTTGCACCCCTGTCGTAGTAAGCCATACAACAGTATAGTATAATCTTAACAAAAAGTGAGGAATTTAGGTCTATTTTTCGAAATACGTAAAATTTGCTTCATTGATCGTGTGAGACTGTGAGTCTACTCATGTCAATCTTAATAATTTTAAAATCACTCTATTCTTTACTTGCATAAAATGTAGATTTGTGATATCCCAAACCGCTACTACAATCTACTTATAGTCTCATAGGTGTGAGCGTCTGTGTAAGTGCGTAATTTTGAACAATTTGTTTTTAGATTCCTTACCGCTTGTTTAGCTTATGTTTATACTGTAACAACAGAAATAAAACGTATTGTACACTACCTGTGCCCCGCGGATTCATCCGCGTAGATTTTAATTTCATGGTTACCCGCGGATCCCTAATGATTAAAAAAATCTAAGTAGCCTAAGTTACTTCTTGAAACATCAACTACCTACCAGTGAAAGTCCCGTTAAAATCCATCCAGCCGTTTCAGAGATTACCCGGATCAAACAGACAGACAGACAGAGAAAAAGTTAAAAACTTGGTTTTTTAGTGTCAGTAGCACAAAGTATACACATGCTTTCATATGCATTTAGTGAAAAGCTGTTATTTTGGAATTACAAACAGACACTTCAATTTTATTTGTCTGTATAGATGTGTTTATCATTGTGGTTGTATAGAATAGAGCTATAAAGAAACGGAATGGTCTCTAAATAAACGTTAGATTTTCCTCCTTGATAGTAACAAACACATTGTTGACCCAATCACGTCACCGTAAATGTTTCAGGCTTTCAGCCCTTTGCGCTACCACGAAATTGTGATTTCCACAAAATTCATTTTAAATCCTTTGATCGTAGCTGGCCCCGCGGTTTCACCCACGTAGATCAAATTTCTAATTATTTTCCAATAATATAATGATTTTTAGTATTCTTTTGTGCCATTAGGAAGTTATAAGTGGCATGTCAGTTAGTCTTTGAAACAGATATTGTTGCACGATATTGTTATAATACTTTTGTATATAATACTTATAATACTTGGCTCCCGGTTTTTACTCGCTTATTAAGTTGTATTAAGAGTGTGAAATGAGGAAACTGGTATCAACTTGTAGAACGTTTATTGCACTAAAATATATACTATTATATTATATACTCACGGATTATATACTATTTATATGCATGCGATATATTATATAAGTATACAAGTATTTTAACATGTAAGTTGCTGAAAGGAATTGTACGCATAGTCGCTTCGGTAGCAGACCTTGAGACGTTGGAAAATCTTTCGAAATTATTATATCTATAGGTAGACAATATTTGAAAAAAATTGATTTGATCCACAGAGTTAAAAGTTCACATCCACAGATAAAACACAACTATTCGTCCTATTTAGTAAACTCTATGTAACAGGGAGTATCTCCATCTATACAGATAAATAAAATTGAAGTGTCTGTTTGTAATTCCAATCTTACAGCTTTTCATTAAATGCATATTAAAGTATTCTGACATAAAAAACAAATTTTTAAAAAATTTCTCTTTCTGTCCGTTCGTCTGTCTGTCTGTCTGTCTGTTTGTTCCGATCTTAACGGGACTTTTACTAGAAGGTAGCTAATGTTACAAGGAGTGAATTAGGCTACTTTTAATTTAAAGAAACACAAGTGTTTCGCGGGACACCCATGAAATTTTTATTCTACGCGGGTGAAACCGCAGGGCACAGCTAGTCTATAATATAAAAATGAATCGCTGAATGTGTTGCTAAGCGTAAATCTCGAGAGCAGCTAAAACGATTTTCTAATTATTTTTAGAATATTCCATGAAGTACGAGGATGGTTCATACAATTTAAGAATCGACTGTGAGGCGGTACGAAGCTCGCCGGGTCAGCTAGTTTCTAATATGGTGTATATCCGTTTTGTAATAGTGTGCTTTCTCAAGTATATATTTGAAACTAGCTGTACCCCGCGGTTTCACCCGCGCAGTTATAGTGTCATCCTTATTGTCGCGGAACCCTAATATTTTTAATAAATAAAAGTAGCCTAAGTTACTCCTTGAAACATCAGCTACCTACCAGAGAAAGTCCCGGTTAAAATCCGTCCAGCCGATTCGGAGATTACCCGGAACAAACAGACAGACAGACGGACAGACAGAGGAAAAATTTAAAACTTGGTTTTTTAGTGTTAGTAGCGTGTATACTTTTGTATGCATTTATAAAAAAACTGTTATTTTGGAATTACAAACAGACACTTCCATTTTATTTATCTGTATAGATGAGTGTGTTGTTGTCTGCCTACCCCTTTCCATAAAATCCGTCCAGCTCACAACTTGACCTGACCTTATTATCCGGGGGATAGTAGGTACCTATCGTATCTGTCGATGTAGGAGCCAATCTCGACGGCTCGCCAACTATTTGTCGCTAGGCGTCGAACCAGTCGCTCAACGTTGTACACGATTTAAGGTTGTGGGTGCAGTGAGTGCATATTTTTTTATATAAACCCACACTAAATTAAAAGTGAAAACTAGGACCCGTCTCATTTACGAATTTGAATAAAAAAAAAGTAAAGTATTATAATGCCAGCTATTCAACGAGAGACACAATTTGGGCGAAGTTTTCCACTTGTTAATAATTTTAAGTACTCTAATTACGTTTTTATTCAATAAATCTATACAGATAAATAAAATTGAAGTGTCTGTTTGTAACTGCAAAATAACAGTTTTTCACTTAATGCATATGAAAGTATACATGATACTGACATAGAAAAACCAATTTTTAACATTTTTCTCTGTCTGTCTGTCTGTCTGTTTGTTCCGGGTAATCTCCAAAACGGCTGGACGGATTTTAACGGGACTTTCACTGACGGATAGCTAATGTTACAAGGAGTAACTTAGGCTACTTAGATTTTTTTAAACTTTAGGGATCCGCGGGCAACCATGAAATAAAATCTACGCGGGTGAAACTGCGGGGCACAGCTAGTGTACAAATAAAAGTAAAACAAAAAAAAACAAAAGATAATGAAATGAAATATTACAGAAGGTGTAAAAATCTATTTGTCTAAACTTAAAAAAAAACATATACTCGTTTCAGAAAGTTCTATTAAAAGTACTTTACTAACTAACTATATAAAATGAGATATATATCTGAATGAGATTGGCTTAAGGCATTAATTGGGCGTATAGTTGCTTGAGTGATTTATTTTGTATTTTTAAAACTGTATAATATTCTTTAAAAGAGTAATAACTGAGTTTCTTGCCAGGTTCTTCTCAGTAAAAGCAACCTTCCGAACCTGGCGGTAGCATGTATAATCCTGTGTAATTGTGTCATTCTGACGATGTGAAAGTACTTTGTATAAAGTCTAATCGAATAAAGATATATTTGAGTTTGAGTTTGAATTTTAAGCAGCACAGTGGTGTTTGAACCACCTATTTGTACACAAAGGTGCCAAGTTCCAACAAGCGTTTGGAACAGTCTGAGTGAGTTAGAGCCAATTAAACCCAACGCGTGCTACAATCAATATTCACTCAGTGACGGCTCTACCTACATAATACAAGGATATCACACCAGTGGGCTCTGCCAAGATCTATTCCATGTGGAACTTATTCCAGAAATTTCTAGTGGCAAATTGGGAGCAGTGGAGGCTGTGGGACGCAAGCGACGCAAGTGCGTATCCCAGCGGCTTACACCAAATATGTTTTTCTAAAAACTTATGTGCAGTGATTTCACCCCACGTGCTTTACGGTGATGGAAAACATCGTGAGGAAACCTGCATAATATGTCTGAGAAGTAATCCAAAGATGTATGTATAGTGGCTGAAACGGTGATAGACTCACCATCCGTTACGATGGCACCTAATCATCTTTGGCAGGCGTGAGTATGTTTTGAACGCGATTTATCCAGACACCTCTCATAATACGGCTGGAATTTCATAGGTCTTCTTAAGTTTTAAAGATACATAAGTATGTTATATTTTTTTAGAAAGGAAACTTTTATTTAAAATTAGATAAGCTCTTAGTGCACACTCAACCTTAAGCCATAAACTGTCCGCTCTCCAGTTTCTGTGTCACTCACGCTGTGAGCCGACGATCGGGATATCTTGTATTAGCGCCTTGGGGGAACTGCTCTTTTGTGTTTAACTACCTCCTTTTCCTTAGGGCTGCTTCAATACTGTTATTTTATCCGAACACGACATGTAGGGCTGTGTTTATCTTTTAACGTCTTTATGTACGTTTGAGTACGGACAACATGTCTTATACATACATACATATGCTCACGCCTGTATTCCCGGAAGGAGTTCGCGAGGATAACAACACCCACTTTTCAACGAAGATGATTAAGTGCCAACGTGACAGATGATAAGTCTATCGCCGTCTCAGACACTATACATACGTCTTCGAATTACTTCTCAGACATATGCAGGTTTCCTCACGAGGTTTTCCTTCACTATAAAGCACGTGGTGTTAAATCACTGCAAATATGTTTTTTAGACGAACTCAGGCCCCGCTTAAACCCCACAGCCACCACTGCTCTTAATATAACTGAAGAGTATTTTTCAAATACGTTTTGATCCTTTAAAGTGGGACACCGTATTATTTAATACTTTCTACTAAGCCAAAATACAAACCACAATATGCCCAATCCGAAACCAATATGAACGTTTGTCAAACACGTAATCTCACACATGGGCTTACTGAAAAGGCTGTAATAAATCTCTAAAGTTCTATTTGCAGAAGAACAAAGAAGAATAAATAAAATGACGAGCCTAGAATGCTTTGTGACAGCCATTGGTGTGAAAAGGGTAAATATTTGACGATTCTACAATACGTTATTACACATTTTGTGACCTTTTTAAGACTATTTGATTGGAGGGCTTCTTTTTAATATCTGTTCAGAGGATTTTGATTAAGAATCGTATCCTATCATACAGTTTAACGGCATTGCACGCACGTATAAATATCTCGTATTATATCACACGAATTCCAGCAGGTATTTCTTTTGTTAAGTTACTATTTACAAGCTTTTATTTAACTTTCAATGTATGTATGTTCGTTTGGATTTAATATTGCAACTGAATTTTAAATGCTTAATCTATTAAGCTGTATTTTTGTATACACGCTTATATTCGATGAGAATGCATGCGTGACGCCTCTAATTCCAATATGGCGGATCATCCAAGATGGCGGACTAGTTATTTTTTCTGCAGTACTGTATGGATATTAAATGAAAGAATTTACTGAGGAGAACATAAATGTTCTCAAAAAGTTTTTTACCAATTTATAGATGTGTCAATTTCACCCACTTGATAAAGAATTAATCTTCGCTCTCTTCTTTCTCTTTATAATTATAACTAGCTGTGCCCTGCGGTTTCACCCGCGTAGATTAAGTTTCATCCTTATTGTCGCGGAAGCCTAAAACTTTTAAGAAATAAAAGTATAAGCCTCAATTACTCCTTGAAACATCAGCTACCTGCCAGTGAAAGTCCCGTTAAAATCCGTCCAGCCGTTTCAGATACTACCCGGAACAAACAGACAGACAGACAGAATTTTTTTAAAGTTGGTTTTTTGGTGTCATTAGCGAGTACATACTTTCATATGCATTTAGTGAAAAACTGTTATTTTGGATTCACAAACAGACACTTCAATTTTATTTATCTGTATAGATGTATAGATTGGGATCGTTGTGGCAGCATAGATTACAACGAAAGAATTAAATTATTAACGATATATTTTTACCCAAGCACCCAGCACTGAAAGTGTCTGAAAGTATTATTAGTTTTCATATCTTTTTCTATTCTTAACTTAACAATTGAACAATTGAACAACAACTTAACTTTATGACACTTAAAAAACTTAATAAAACCAGATAGTTACCACAATGAGACAATTAAACCATTGTTGTATTTACGGACAAAGAGTTTTATTTATTTCTTTAATGTTACAGCTATCTTTATATGCAATATTCAAAAGCGTAGACTTTATTTTATAGTTTTTAATAATAACCACTTTATACCAAAGCCGTTACGTTAAACCCGTCTACGATATTTCTTAAAAATGGTAAAGAAACTTAAAAATGGTACGAAGACGAGGCGGGATTCGAACCCGCCTCTGCAAACCGTGCAGTTGCTCTTCCAACTGAGCTACTCGTGATCCTACCTCATGGGTCGAATTTTTCTTTCCCTTATTGTTGCGGTATAGCGACCGCCTTCTACAATAAAAACACTAATTTAACTCCACTTTATGATGAATAAGTCTATTTCATGAACAAACTTTGTTATTAACTGACTGACTTTGGTTCTCATTTCAACTGTATCTTTTTTTTAATGTTTTTACCTCAGAAATCTTGACTGAGTGAACGATTTGGAAGATTATTTATTTATTTGAATGGTATATGGTTCCAGTTCTGACGCAGGTCATTAATTCCATGAATAATCGAGCATTTATTTTTCTTTTCGAGAATTTATTATTTATACATCTATACAGATAAAATTGAAGTATATGTTAGTATTTCCAAATTAACAGATTTTGACTAAATATGCGTATAAATGAAAGTATATAACAGTATTATCACAAAAAAACTATCTATAAAACGGTTGGACCGATTTCAACGGGTTTCACTCGTAGAAAGCTGTTGTGGCAAGAAGTTACGTTATTAGGCTACTATATTTTATCCTAAGAAATTGGTTTCCACACGTCGTATTTACTCTACGCGGGTGAAACTGAAGTATTAATATACATTTTAATCATCATAATCATAACTCTCCGGCTCGAAGGACCAAATTTGTATCACAAATTAGGCTTAGGAGTCAGGGTCAATTAGAACAGACCTTGGGTGGTTGGAATGAAACACTGTAACTGGGCAGGTCCTGGTTTATATTGGTTCGAGCACTATATTGGTTTGTTCACTTGACGAACACACTATCATCGTTTGCCACCGAAATATATATGTACATAAAGGAGAATCTTAACACAGAGATTTAAAACAATACAGCGCCATCTTGTGAGAAGATAGCGAACTACTTATATTAAAACTACGTTAAACATTGGTGAACACGTTCGACTAGTAATAAAGGCTCGGGAAGTAGAGCAAACCTATATCTTACCAGGATTAGCTCGGACTTATATCTAAGTAAGCTTACTGAACTTCCTCAGTGAAAAAGTTATTCGCTTAAGAGATTGTATATACGAGGGAATTCAATTAACTCGACAGATTAAGATAAAATGCCGAGATGTCGGTAGAAATATTGAAGGACTAGCCGCTGCGGTATTCACTAAAGTTTATCAGAGTCGCACTCATCGTCGAGTGTCGGTTTTAAAGACAGGAAGTTGAACCTTATCCTCTATTTATTACGTTTCAATTTCCTATGATTGAAACCAACGCTCGCCGTCGAATTCGACGCTGAGATACCATAGTGAATAACGCAGCTGTTGGAAGCTCTCCGTCTGCGCATGATTTGACTAATCTTAATATTTTGAAATATTAGAACAATTCAGACAATATCTTTATAAGTTATGTGTTTATATTTATTCTGACGTGGAGGCTATATTATTGTAAAGTTTCATCAAAATCCATTCAGTAGTTTTCGCGTGAAGGAGTAACAAACATACATCCTTATATACATTTTTATAAACGTCCCGTTCATAATATTAGGATGACAAACCCTAATTTTAATTCCAATTATTGATTTAAAATAGCATTGAATATTTTTTGTGTAATAAACATAATATTATTGTGTGTTTACCAAATCTCACCTATGTATAAATATAAGTATTTACTCATCACACACATATCTACATCTACACACAATAAAGTGGAAAAATTTAGTTGTTTTTTTTGTTTGTTTGTTTGAATTGAATAGGCTTCGAAACTACTTGACCGATCTTGAAAATTCTTTCAGCAATAGATAGCTACATCATCAGCAAGTAACATAGGCTATATTTTATCTCCGTGCGCCCACGGGAACGGGAACTACGAGGGTTAAACCGCGTGACGTCCGCTAGTTATACATACTCGTATATACAGCAAAGTATAAATCCGGGGCGCTATTTATTCACATCGGGGATAATAAATCAGGGATTCCTGGGCTATCGTTTATTTTATTATCATTTTATGTGGGTAGCGACATAAAGGGGATTTTTATCATAAGCCCACTCAGGGGAATCAATAAGTCTTACCTTACAGCTGGACGATTATTATCTATACTAATATTATAAAGCTGAAGAGTTTGTTTGTTTGTTTGTTTGTTTGAACGCTCTAATCTCAGGAACTACTGGTCCGATTTCAATAATTCTTTCAGTGTTGGATAGTCCATTTATCGAGGAAGGCTATAGGCTATATTTTGTTCTCATAAAAATTAGATCATGCTCATCCCCAGCAAAGGGAAGATCTTCCAGCCAGGCGGGTGTCACGCCTGGGGAACACCGGCTCCAACTGTTCTAGTTGGAAACTTATATGTTTACTACAATGTGCTTGAAATCTCTTATTGCGCGATTTAGGTTTCCGTGTATTTGTACTCAAACTTTGCAATTGTTAGCGAGTAGCGCCATCTATGTAGCGAGTGAAGAAACGCTACACTAGTGAGGTTGATTTTCTGAGTAATCTGACCCGACAAGGACAAGGATCGGGCGACGTGAACTAATTTAATAACAAAAAAAACCATCCGTCCTTCTCTTTACTAAAGTATACTTTGATAAATCGCTCAATCGCTCCACTAAGGTCCTTGAACCATTACAGATCGTGGCTTGAATTATGAATTACAGGGTGAACGCTCTTGTTGACGAGAAAATTCTACGAAAATATTATTTCCAAGCAATATAATGTAGGGCAAATTGCTCAATTGGTGTCTTTCAAAACACATTTTGCTACTAGAATGGCAAAAAAACACGTATTCCTCATTATATTCCTACATACAGGATTTGACAAGAAGTTACAGTAATCGGCGAGATATATTGCACATCAGGCACTAATCCACACTGCTACTGGGAAATTACAGATTGAAAAACTAAAATCAAATTTTAAAAAAATGGAACTGGGGATCGAATCCTAGACTTCATGTTCCGCAGAAGCGTTTTGAGACCACTAGACCAACGAGGCAGAAACTTACAATCTATACTAATATATAAAGATGTAAAAGTTAGTTTGTTTGAACGCGCTAATCTCAGGAACTACTGGTCCGATTTGAAAAATTATTTCAGTGTTAGATAACCCACTTATCGAGGAAGGTATCACTACGATAAGATCAATAGAGGGTCAAAGTAAGCCTTAGCTTAAAGTAACTATTCCATGCTAGCTAGTTGTTACAGTATATTTTTATCAGTACGTTTTTATACACACGACTATAATTCATATGACCCAAAATCGAAAGCGCATACATTTTTAATGAAAACAATGTAAATATTCGATCATTAACATTTCGGTGTTGACAGCTTTTATACGTGACCAACAAAGGGCGGTGGGTGTCAATGAATAATTTACAATGACAATAAAGCTTATGACGTAAGGAAGTGAATGCAGAAATCCCTTTCATTGTTTGGGACGAATTTACTCTAACCGTGTGCCACAAGGTACGATCCGTACACACTTCTTCCGCTTCGTCTACATTCATGCATTCATAGACTTCCTTCGGTTACGAGTGATGCGAATTTGACCAAAAAATTTGAGGAATTTACAACAACCCTACTATTTACATCTTTAATGAGATATCAAATATCATATTAACTACCATGACTTACATGAATTTACGGCGTGTCATGAAGGTATACATGATGAAATTGACGAGATGAAAGCTATGGAACCTATACTGTTTGCTGAGCTCGTTGTGAGTGAATTTGAGCTACCTACTGGCACAGGGACCTACCAACTAAAAGCATATTCTCAAACTACTAACCCTTGTTTTATGAATATCAAACTACCCTTATCTTAAAGTCAAATCTTTCCAAGTAGGTCAGCTTTAAATAGTTGATATAGTTGACTCCAATCCAATTATCGGCCGCGTCAAAGATAGCTTAACATTTTTGACCAACCTTCACAAAAGCAAGTGCCATGAAACGCCTAATCCAAATTAAAAAAATATATACTCAACAAATATTCCCTTTTTTGAAGTCGGTTAATAATAACTTAAGTTTACGGCACACCGGCTCTTAAAGATCTTGACCAGTGCGGGTGTGTTCTATTTGACATTTAACTTTTTTTTATTAGCTGTTAGAATACTAAGGTAACCTTTTTCAAAAAGATGAGACTATATAGTTGACAGGTACTGCAGAGTAAGAATGTTTTATCTCTGTGTAATTAGGTTCTAAAATAAATATCTATATCTATACATCTATCTATATCTATACAGATAAATAATATTGAAGTGTCTGTTTGTAATTCCCAAATAACAGCTTTTCACTAAATGCATATGAAAGTATACCTCTACTGATACTAAAAAACCAAGTTGAAAATTGTTCTCTTCTGTTCTGTCTGTCTGTCTGTTTGTTCCGGGTAGCTAATCATCATCTCCCTGGCCTTATCCCATACATTGTTGGGGTCGGCACTTGATTCAACCCGATGTGGCTGATCACCTGATTTTTATACGAAGCGACTGCCATCTGACCTTCGCAACCCCATTTAGGAGGAAAATCTGTGATCTGGGTTAAACCAGTTGTCAGATTATTTTTAGGCCTCCGACTGACCTGTAACGATTGCCAAAGATGTTAATTTTAAGGTAACCTTTTTAAAAAAGATGAGACCGTATTGTTTATAGGTACTGCAGAATAAAAATGTTTTATCTCTGTGGTTCAATACCAAAATCGATATGCATGTATAACAAGATTTATGTGTGATGAAATTATATGTTTATATCACCTTTATAATCATGTTTTCAGCCAATTAATATTAATTATTTATTACTTATAATACTGCTTCATCGCGGCCTTGCCTCGTTTTTAGATAGAATCTAGCAACAATCTAAAAACCTAACTATTGACGCTGGCTTTTTTAATCGTTGTACTAAACGAATTACCGATTTGAATATTCATCCCCGATTAAATTTAGTAACGTTATTACCTATAATTTTACTGATAATCGCATTTTTCTAAGTTATAATTGACAATAAAGCCTACTAAAGTTTTATCGATCAAATTTGATAACGACAGGCTGGCACAAGCGTTCGTAATAGCTGAAAGTAAAAACTTGAGTTTTAATTAATTTGTACTTACATGGGTATATAAAACTTACATCTATACATGTATACAGATAAATAAAATTGAAGTGTTTGTTTGTAATTCCAAAATAACAGCTTTTCACTAAATGCATATGAAAGTACATAAGCTACTAACATAAAAAAAACAATTTTTAAAAAATTTCTCTGCCTGTCTGCTTGTTCCGGATAATCTTCGAAACGGCTGAACCGAATTTAGCGGGACTTTCATTCAGGCTACATTTATTTATTAAAAATATTAGGGTTCCGCTGCAATGAAACTAAATCCATGCGGGTGAAACCGCGGGGCACAGCTAGTTTTAAATAAGAACGCTCCATTGAGCGCGAGGATTGCCAATGTTAGTGATAAAAAAAATACTTTTTTTATTTACTGTCAAAATAATGTAGACATGTCGTTTAAAGTTTTGAAAAATGTCGGTAATGCACGAGACACCGTGACGTGAATTATGTATACGCGATCGGACACCTCTTACTATTGTTACCCCTATGCGCGTGACTGTGTGACTGTGTCATTTCAAACGATTTCTTCCCAGATTCCTAACTGCTTGTGAAGATTATATTTGAACTGTGGCACCGTACACACACGTGTGGAAAGTATAACGCACACTTGCAAAGCGAGTGCGGAATCGTAATTACTAGGTTACTTTTTATTTTGTATTGCTTCGTTGCAAGCTACGACTGATTGGTAAGGGGAGATAGGTTGGTATTTTATATACCCACCTACCCATTACATTACCTTACATACATTCTCATTACAAAACGCAAAAATAAAATAATATATCGACTGCTGTCGCGTTATTCATTAAGGTTTCTCAGCGTCGCACTTCGTCGAGTGTCGAAATTTAACCGTATCCTATGATTGAAAGCAACGTTCGTCGTCGAGTTCGACGCTGAGAAACCTTAGTGAATAACGCGGCTTAGTAGCGTAGTAGGCGGAGCGACTGTCGTAGTTATTCGATTCTCAACTCAAGTTCGTAGTTCTCTTTAAAAAAACTTTAATTAAAGCTTGTATGCTATATATCTATATCTATACAGATAAATAAAATTGACGTGTCTCTTTGTAATTCCAAATTAACAACTTTTCACTAAATGCATATATGATGGTATATCCGATACTCACAGAAAAAAAACCATTCTCATCATCACTGTCTGTCTGTCTGTTTGTTTGTTCCGGCTAATCTCCAAAACCGCTGGAATAATTTTAACGGGGCTTTCACTGGCAGATAGCCAATTTTTCAAGGAGTAGACCAAGGCTTCTTTTATTTAATAAAAACATTAGGGTTTCACGTTTCATCCATAAAATTAAGCTAGTACATCTTATAGAGTGTATAGTGTGTACCTATTCTTACCTCAAAGCAATTCCATCTGGTCTGTCCTCGCTGGCAATACTACTGCGAGGCGAGCTGCCGAGGCGGCTGTGAAATACAAACAGGGTTACCACACAAGAATTTTATGAACATTTCTGGAATGTTAGCCCTTCGCTTCGGCTCAGACCCCATTTGTCGAGAATGTTTTTAACGAGTTTAATTTTAAGGGTAGTTCTGAAAAGTATTTATCGTACTACTAAGTAGTCTGTACCCATATTACGAGTAATCCGTTCTCTAATCTATACTTGCTAGCGTCACCGCACAATATTTGTATGAGATAATATGAAACGCCTCCTAGCGGTCACGAATAGAATTAAAATATGCCTTACAAAACAGTAAATACAAAACTAGTGGCTAAATTGCAGAACAGGCATTGGGAACATCACTTGACCATTTCCTTCAGCATGCCTTCACATTTCTAGAAAAACTAAATGTCTTGATACTTCTGCCCCACTGCTCAACTAAATTGCTCAACTGGTCGATCACCAGTGTTTTCATGACGAAATTACCCTTTGACATATATTAAAATGGATTAATTCGTCGGTGGAGCCTCACTTTTAGCTAGTCTACGTTTTAATACCTATCATTATCATAAATTTAAGAGTTGAGACTCTTGTCGGTGTAACCGATGCAATTTCTTCCATTCGTCTCCATCCAGTGCCATCTCCTTGACCTCCCTATACGTCATGACAGACACTTTTTCCTTAACTCATCTCATGTATGTTAACCTGGGTCTTCCTCTTCCTCTCTTCCCTCTGTTATTCAAGAAATTGTCATGTCGATCAAGGTGGCTAATCATCGCCATACAATTATCAAAATTTAAAGAATAGATTACCTGCTAGCAGATTTGCGCCTCAACTCGTGCGCGTCTGATTCATCTTTGTTCGTGAATGAGATGCGAGGAGCGTGCGCACGCAGACCGCACACTTTATTCGCGGACACACCTCGACCCAACATCTGGCTTTGACTTAGATCTGGAACAATATGAAACACATCATGGAACAATAAGCATCCTAGGGGAAACAGTTGATACCAGTGACCGAAAAGATAAATGAGGTGGTAAAGGTAAGGAATATAGACGATATACACCTTTAGCTTTAACCACCTCATTCATTATTCATTTCTTTCTCTACAGGTAAAGGTTGACTTAGATCTGGAACAACTTGAAACATATCATGGAACAATTAGCATCCTAGGAGAATCTATCAACTGACACCAGTGGCCTGGAAGATAAATGAGGTGGTAAAGGTAAGGCATATAGACGATTTACCTTACCTTTCCCACCTCTTAACTTATTTCTCTATAGGTAAAGGTTGTCTGGAATAAATCACGTTAGCGATAAAAACTGAGTTAATAATTGAGATAGCTTTCAAGAAACTTTCTATTTGTTTTTCCTTTATTTTTGCTGTGAGAAATATTTGTAGCTGTATCGATGTTTCTGTTTGTTCCTTGTTTGAAGTTCAGTTGACTTTACTCGTTACTTTTCACAGAACTCTTTAAAGGTCAATTTTTTATATAAATGTTTTACTCTGAAGCTATAGAAAAACTGACTATACTTACAAAAAAGGTTCACTTTTCTATATTATGTGTAAAGCGATTCGTAAAAAAACGGAAAACAGCATCGCAACTCGTTTTCGGAAATTTAGTCAAAACCGAAACACAAGTGCTTGTAATTCGAGTACCCGATTTAGGTGAAGGCAATTTCTTCTTACCCTCTCAGGAGCGATTCTGATAAATACAATCCCAACTAATCCCGATTATAGGGTAAGCTATCTTTGATTGTACCGTTTAGGTACCTAGGGAATAAAGTCCACAGTGTAAAAAAGATCCAACAAAATGTTTGAACAACTGCATGAGGCAGTTGTTTTACTTTAGTTCTGTTCAGAAATGTAATGTAGCTTTTTTAATTAAAGCTCAATTCGACTGCATGTTTGTTTGTTTCCTCAAAAATTTCAACTGGGTGAACAAATTTTGATGATTCTTTTTTTATGTCTTATTTTGTTTGCATGCAGTTTTCATTTTTAAATGGATTGGTATACCTCGTAAGAGTTTGATTATCTTATTAATTAACTAGCTGTGCCCTGCGGTTTCACCCGCGTAGATTTAGTTTTATCCTTATTGTCGCGGAACCCTAATATTTTTAATAAATAAAAGTAGCCAAAGTTACTCCTTGAAACATCAGCTACTTACCAGTGAAAGTCCCGTTAAAATCCGTCCAGCCGTTTCAGAGATTACCAATTTATTACCAGAAAAAATTAAAACTTTGTTTTTTTGTGTTAGTATCGTGTATACTTTCATATGCATTTAGTGAAAAGCTGTTATTTTGGAATTACAAGCAGACACTTCAATTTTATTTATCTGTATGTATGTATGTATAGATATCAAATTATTTAACTTCCGTGAGCTGTGGGCATTAAACGTAACGCACATGAATCACGTATGTAACACACGTGAATCCCTTACGTAACACGCTGTAAGGCGTGAAAATGTTACTGCCAAACTAACCATCCAAGTTAAATGAACTTAGTGATTGGTTCTAAGAGTTACACGCATTGAAGACGGTAAAAGGGAATTAAAGTATTGGGATTGAGGTGGAACAACTTCGACCAACTTTTGTGGAGTTTTGAATTGAAATGAACGGTTAAATATATAAGAAGACATGGAATGAAATGAGGTGTTACTTTGCAGAAGTACGTGTTTAAATGGAATAAAGTCTTGTAGGTGCTTTATTCATTCAATAATCTGTAGCGGCGTTTCTCCACTCGCTCATAGATGGCGCTACTCGCTAACAAATGCGAAGTTTGAGTACAAATACACGAGAACCTAAATCGCACCATAAGAGTTTTCAAGCGCATTGCAGTATATATACAAGTTTCCAACTAGAACAGTTGGAGCCAGGGTTCTCCAGGCATGACACCCGCCTGGCTGGAAGATCTTCCCTTTGCTGGGGATGAGCATGATCACTCGCATGATCACTCGCTCTCCCCACAAATATAAAATGACTATAGATTACTCAAGACAAGAAATTGCCTGAGTGGTGGAGACAGGCTTATCATCTGTTCCCCAGATACGAAAATTAACAAATTTGTTGAAAATTTGAGTTGCTTTTCATATATTTCGCTGAATTTATAGTTTAATATGTAATAAATAAATATAATATAATGTTCAGAAACTGAGCGAAGCTTACAAACTTACAAACTTCACGTCTTTAATATTAGTAGGTATGGAAATACTTTTGTCTCAACAAAGCAAGGGATGAATACAAAATAATTTTGGTTTTACTGACCCCAAGCTAAAAAAGACGGAACGGACGGAAATACTTTCTTATCAGGAGATACTAACGGGCTTTATTAGCATACTGAGTCGATTAGAAATCTGTTTTGGTATCTTCATTTGTCACGCACAGACACGCACGTGTCACCCTCAACAACAGTATGCATTAAGTGGTAAGCTTTATAAATATACTATGCCTCAATCTTACTATGCATTATTGAAAGTTCCACTTAGTTACAGAGTTTGGTTTATTCACCTTAATACATGTCTTTAGATACCCAGATTACTGATTTTCCACGTAAAAGGTGTTGAGAAGGTCAGATGGAGATATACAGAAGGCAGTGGCTTCGTATAAAAATCAGGTGATCAGCCACATCGGGTTAAATCAAATACCGGCTCCAACAATGTTTGGGATAAGGCCAGGGAGATAATGATATACATGTGTCTTTCTCATTGAGCCGAACGATATTTGACTGAACGGGAGGGGATTCAATTTTTTTTTGGGTTGCTATACAATCTTAATTATCATAATCCAAATTCAGCAAAAGTCGCAGAATTCTTTCACAAGATGGCGCCGCACGTTAGTTAGATCGCACAATGATTACGCATCCTTAAATCTGTCATCAAATGTTCTCATTTGACTTGAAAACTTCTGATTTATAATAATTACCGTAATATTACATCTCCTTTACGCATCGCGTGGAAGAGAAGGATGGCAGTTCAATATGAAACCCCAGAATAAGGTCATAAGGCCATAAGGCCTATAGTAGCATGAATCTCGTAAGTATTCAACTATTACCGCCTATTCGGCGCAGCTGTTACGAACTTCAACGGAATTTGCATTTTATCGCCAGCAAATGTATTTTAGTCGCGCATAAGTAACGACTTAATATGACAGAATTATGCATGCGGGGAATGAGAGGTCATAAGTTTTTGCGTTAACCTGTGAACCAACTGCATATATCAAGTATGCCCACTACTCTGTGGCGTAGACAAACTGTTATTATGTCCACTGTGGTCACAGACTAATTTCTTTAGGACGATAGCATTGTGCTCACTCTGGACGTGTCGATTTATAAGGATCAGCAATGCTGGACTCTTTAAACGTTTAAGCGGTTCTATTTCCTTTAACAGTGTAACATAGGGGAACACGGAAACACGTCCCAGCGTCTTCACCTTACTCACCGAAGGAATAAAACACTATTCTAATTAATATAAGATTATTTTCCTCGAGGAGTTCCTCGTTAAAGGAGCCAGAAGGTCAGATGGCAGTCGCTTCGTATAAAAATCAGGCGTTCAGCCGCATCGGGTTGAATCAAGTGTCGACCCCAACAATGTATGAGATAAGGCCAAGGAGATGATGATATTTACCTGTGAAGGTAAGGTTTCCAGTTGGTCAACTCCACATTTCAAACAGAAGATTTTGAGCCCGCTAAGTCCTCTTTTATAACTTTACCTGAAACAGTGATTCTACAAATTTGCATACAACGATGAAGATCAATTTGCCCTGTAAAGTATACAGCTATTATTACTATACGACCTTCTTGGAGGCTCTAAAGTGCTACTCTCTCATTTTCGAAGTTAAATTAAATTAGTTAAAAGCGACCCTCTAGCTTATTGGTTTAAGCATCGTTGTTCGTCGTTCGAGATTGCAGAAATTAAATACACAAGTGTTTTATCGTTAATGACCGCAATTATTTCGGTATCTTTATGACCTAGCTCAAGGAAAGGTGCCTAATACCTTTGCATTACAGAGGGTCGCAGCAAATTAATGCTTGCTATGTTTTGTGTAGTGTTGTAGCCTTACAGAGTGCAAGTTTTCTTAACATAGCCGTCACAAGTCAACGCGTTGACGTAAACGCATGACAGATGGCGCTGTTTCGATCCCATACAAATCTGCGTTTGCGTCGACGCGGTGTCTTGTAACGGCGGCAGTGAAAAACTCTCACTAGACCCTCAGTATTCATTTAAGCAGTAAGCTTTATAATTATATACTATGCCTCAATCTAGCCTTCCATCATGGGTTTGAGTAAAGCGTATTAAGAACTTCTGAGCTTTGGCGTTTGACGTCAAAGCTAAAAAGTTCTTAATTTGCGATTCTTAAAATGCTTAAACGATCATAGTTGCCCCCCAGACACCGTTACGAGCTATGAGCGCTGTCTTTGAATTCACAGTAGTAATTTTATCAGTCGGCCTCTGTCTGTCTGTATGGCACGACACGAATAAAATAACTTCGCAGTTACGAGATTTTCGCTGACAATAACTTTTGACGGCACCTGCCGCGTTATTCCCAAAGGTTTCTCAGAGTCACACTCATCGTCGTTTAAAGATACGAAATTGAACCTTATCCTCTATGTTTAATGTATAAATTTCCTATGATTTAAACCAACGCTCGTCGTCAAGTTCGACGCTGAGAAACCTTAGTGAATAACACGGCAGTATGAGAATGGTAAACTGAAATGAACCAAACATGGCCGAGTGAAATAGTTAAGAATATTTCCCTAGAGATCGGTGGTTCATTATGGTTTTATCTACCTGAGCTGAATATGCACTCCGCAATGTAATTTAGCGCCAGATTTGTTGACATACGGATGCAATGTGTGCGCTAAGTGAATGAAAAAACCTGAATGCGAGATATATCTTTCATAGGATTTGATAAAAGAGGTGCTATGAAAGTAAATAGTGAATTTGTGGTGGCATATTATTTTTACTACCTTATGTGTACTATCAAGACACACCTGCTGGTATTTGTGTGTAAATGTGAAAGTTATGGAATTGGTATATGCTTGCATTGATCAAGGATACATATTTTCTGCGTTTGCGGTTGAAACTCTGGGGCCTTGGGGTCTGGATGCTTATCAACTTTTCAAAGAGGTTGCACGTCATCTGGTAGAAGCATCTCGTGACAAGAGAGTTGGAGCTTTTCTCGCTCAGAGAATCAGCATTGCTATTCAACGTGGCAATGCTGCTAGCCTTCTTGGCACGATCTCGAGAGACAATGATTTGGGCCAAGTATAAATATACTTGTATTTACTTTAGTTACTACTAGCTGTGCCCTGCGGTTTCACCCGCTTACACTTAATTTCATGAGTGACCCAGGGGACTCTAATGTTTGTTTTAAATAAAAGTAGCCTAAGTTACTCCTTGTCCCGATAAAAACAGCCGGACAGACAGACAGAGAAATTTTTTCAAAATTATTTGTTAGAGTCTGTACCGTATATACTTCCATGTCCATTTAGTGAGCCTTTTTTTTTAATTATAAACAGATACTTCAAATTTTATTTATCTGTATGTATGTATATGTATGTAAGTGTGTATGTATATATATATATATATAGATGTTGTATTTTAATAAAGACATGCGGGTTTTCTCACTAAGCGTTCCCTCATTGAAAAGTTCTTATTGTAACGTGAACACAGAAGGATGTTCATTGTTTGAGGTATATAAATCTGTGAGGGTTTTAGACTGATCATTAAAGGTTTATATCAAAACTTAAACATGCTATTGTACGTAAACAAAACTAAAGCTTATTCAATTTCACTCTTAGACAAAGACAACATATTACCGTCCGACCCTATAATGTCTGCACTTCGTATATAATCCCTTGGACACCCTTTCCCTTAGGATAAGTACGTGCTAAGTGCAGGGTAGAATGGTAGGGTTTAATTACTACCTAAGTTTATAATCGGTTTTAAAACGGCGAGGAATGTGAAATTCAACATTTTATTTTATTTTTAACTAGCTGTGCCCTGCGGTTTCACCCGCGTAGATCTTAATTTCATGGTTGCCCGCGGATCCCTAATGTTTTTTAAAAATCTAAGTAGCCTAAGTTACTCCTTGTAACATAGCTATCCGTCAGTGAAAGTCCCGTTAAAATCCGTCCAGCCGTTTCGGAGATTACCCAAAACAAACAGACAGACAGACAGACAGAGAAAAAATTTAAAAATAGCTTTTTCTATGTCAGTACCGTGTATACTTTCATGTGCATTTAGTGAAAAACTTATTTTGCAGTTACAAACAGACACTTCAATTTTATTTATCTGTATAGATTGAATAACATTATACAGTACTAGCTTACGACCGCGCTCGCGTGTGCTTTAGGGATCCCTAATTTGACTCGATAAAGGTATAGGCTATTATGATACTAAGTTATAATGAAGTATTCTTTAAAATGCTCACTCTATAATGCAATAAAATCAACCCGGTTTAATTAGAGGAACACATGTTAAAAAAACCGGGGAGTTTGTTTGCCGTTACTTAGTTGTTTAGTACAGGGGGCCTAATCGCTTTCTCCGAAAAACGAAGCTTCGGCCGAAAGTTCGCAAAGTTCCTACCACGGTTATTATTCGTTCTAAAATTACGTCCGAAAGTGGTCCGCTAGATAATTATTTGATGTTTATATTTTCTAAACCAACTTTAATTAGACGAAGAAAAATTTGAGTTTGATAAAAACAAAGATAATGAAACTACGTTTAATTTTCGTTCGTTCACGAAGTTTCGTTTTCGGAGAAAGAGAGTAGACCCCCTGTTCCTTAGTTAGTTAGTGTTTGATGACGTTAAATTAGTGTTCCAAGTGTCCCTTTTATGAATAAAAAAAATTAAATTCGGAAAGAATTTTTAAAATGTATCAATTAGTTCCTAAATTTTTTTTTACAAACAACTATACAAAGCGTTTTTTTTTTATATTAGTAGATACTCGTATAAATTACAAATGGTACCGTCGGATTCCAAAGGTTGCTTTTAATGAAAAAAACAAAACGGGCTAAGATCTAAATATTTCTGTATAACAGGTACAAACAAATATTGTAGGTAAACAAGTGGCAAGTGACACAAAGCTGGCATGTTGATAAGAAATACCCTTACATTCTTATCGTGACAGCAAGAATAATAAAATAAATAAGACCCTAGCGGAGGTACAATAAAAGACTAATAAAGCGACTTGCCAAATTGCCAATACACATGTTTGAGTCGACATCAAGGAGTATCAACAACCCTTAGCAACATTACTTCGATTGAAAGGGGACAGTGCACGAGTATATGACTGGAACAGTTGTATATGACTGGGACATTTGTCACCATCACTCAGTCAAGAGTTGGTGAGCCCTACGCTTGCCCTACGGCGTAGGGGTTGATTAATTGCAAATTATAAAAAGAGAAGTCTGTGAGTTCTTCGGAGAATGTCAGCTTTACTTGGTAAATAAGGATACTTTTAAACATCAAGTCGAAATCGGGTCGGGCAAAATGTTATTGAATTTGTCTATCTGTAATTCCCCAGTAGCAGACCGGCAGTCTGGATTAGCGCCAGGTGGCAATGGGCTCGCCCTCTATAACATGGGACTTAAATATAACTGACGTGGGTGTACTATACGTACACCTCTGCCTACCCTTTCGGGAAATACGTGCGACAACATGAAGTATGTATTTCTACACTAATATTATAATGAGGAACGATTTGATTGTTTTTTTTTTGATTGTTTGTTCGTTTGCATTGAATAAGCTCCGATCTTGATAATTTTCAGCAATGGATAGCTACTTTATCAGCAAGTAACATATGCTATATTTTATCCCCGTACTCCTACGGGAACGGGAACTACGTGGGTGAAACCGCGTGACGTTCGCTAGAAACTAATAAATCCGCAAATCGAGAAATATTTTATGATAAAATAAGCATTTTCTCCTCTCGTGTAGCATAACACTACGGTGTTGCCAACACATCAAATAAATACTCCCTTAAAGTCGCAAAGTGGTAAAAGCGGTATACGACACTCTAACTAAGAATAACTACATGTGCAGTGATTTATGTGGATTAAGGTGAAATAAAATACAGGAAAAAAGACACTAACGTATCTGATACATACAGTTCCTGTCTCATACATAATTTAACTTGCCAAGTCAGCGGGCAATCCTTTACGGAGTGAAAGTAGCTTCGCAAGTAATATTTATAGTTTGAGCTCATTTCTCACCGGTTGTATTGTTCCTCGAAATTGTACTTTAGATTTGTTACTTGTGATTTAATTGAAAGGAGTAATTTATATCGCCTCCGTAATTGTTACAATGACGTAATAATTATGAAGACGATGTAATTCCATGATTTTTTATTAATTTTAGTGTCTGGTTACACCAATATCGTTGGTTTATATTATTGAATAGCTGTTCCCCGCGGTTACACCCGCGTTGATTTAGTTTCATGCATCATGGCGCGGAGCCCTAATATTTTTCATAAATAAAAGTAGCCTCCTTGAAACATCAGCTACCTGTCAGTGAAAGGCGCGTTAAAATCGGTCCAGCCGTTTCAGAGATTACCCGGAACTAACAGACAGGTAGGTTGAAACCGCGGGGCACAGCTAGTAATAGTATAAGTACATTATCAATCAAAATAACATGCGAGCTGAAGTAGATTGAAAGCCTATTTTTTTACCTTTTTTAAGCCTCGACCCATCCTTTCAGCTAATTTACAGGCCGTCTGCAACTTTTTTTACTTTGGACCGGGGCTGATACTTTCACGAAGTTAATATGAGCTGCTTACTGTATCCCACCTTATGAACTCCGGGAATTAGATAACTTAGTTAGCTCGGCTTGCGGTGAAACTTTGCTACTTTTGGTATCTTTTCGAACTCAATTTTTAATTGTATTTAATTATATGTGTTGCTCGTTTAGCTGATAGTTAAGATCAGATCACAGATCATAATTATAAACTTACCAGGCAGTATTCGAAGTCAGGATTACTTCAGTAGTTTATTGGCTTGCTCACTATAACATCAGGAAGATAGCTGAAGAAATATGGGTGTAATATAAGTATACCTGTGCCTTATATTTTACCTTCGGGGAATACATACGTGTGCGTATGAATAAACTGTACAGATAAATAAAATTGAAGTGTCTGTTTGTAATTCCAAAAAATAAATAAAATCTCGGTCTCGTCGGCTAATCTCAACGAGGATCATCCATCTGCGATAGAGATATTATAATGCACAAGTGTGTGCGCAAACTCAGGTGCACTCTCATAGTCCGATGGGCCAACCAATGGCTTAACGTGCTTTCTAAGGCACGAGGATGTAAACACCGCCAACTTCCAAACTCCGGGCATCTATTGCGACTACCTTGACAGAAAATCCCAATATATATTTTAGCCCGACACGGCAATATCGTGATCATAAGTCGAACTCGCCAACCACTAGAATAATTATGTAAGTATATTGTATCGCCTCACGATTCTTAAACGAAGAACTCATTACCATGATTTAATCTTTTATAATTCTCTCACGAGTCTCATTAAAAATGCCCCGCAGTTCTCCGTCCTAGTCGAGAATTCATTAAATTGTTTCACGTCATTGATCCCTTTGTGAAACGCGATTCTTAGGTTCGCTGAGATCAAAATAGAAGACAAATGCACACATAGACAATTTGATACGTGATCCTATCTTAAAGTAATTGACACGTTGACAGACGTGACATATTTTAAATCTTCTGCGAATGTCACCGTTCCTCTGTATTCTGTACGAGGTATACCAATTAACTATTATTATTTGTTATTTATATATATATTTCGCAATAACTGTTATACAGCTCTGCCTACCCCTTCGAAAACCCCATTAAGCTGAAGCTTAATAGCATATATCTTATACCTTTAAACGAGCAATTCTTGTATATATAGAATCTGGATCTCGTGAACGGCTGCAACGATTTTCATGAAATTTTGTATGTAGGGGGTTTCGGGGGCAAAAAATTTATGTAGCTAGGTTTCACTTTCAGAAAACATCGTTTTGACCATGTTCTCATGCACTGAAAAACTCATAAAATATAAATACATCATCTCCCTGGCCTTATCCCATGTATTTGGGGTCAGCACTTGATTCAACCCGATGTGGCTGATCACCTGATTTTTATACGAAGCGACTGCCATCTGACCTTCGTAACACTTTTTTTTCGAGGAAAATCGGCAATCTGGGTTAAACCAATTGTCAGACTTTCTTAGGCCTCTGACTGACCTGTAACGATTGCCAAAGATGTTAAATTGGCAACCAGGACCGACGGCTTAACGTGCTCTCCGAGGCACGGAGGGAACTCGGGCGGTCACCCATCCAACTACTGGCTAGGCGGATGGTTGCTTAACTTTGCTGATCGCATCATATGAGCCCCTATATAAAATATAAATACAATACGACAGTAAATTTCGCCGACAACTGTCAAGTTATGATATAGCTCAGAGGTGAGGCTGTCAGCTTACGAGGTGATAAGAAAACGAAACTAGAGTACCCCGGTTCGAGACTGACGTTCACCGGTTCGATTTTTTCCTTTTTTTCTACTAGCTTTTTTGAGAAAACGTCAAGTTTTTTCTTTTGTGGGAAGAAGTTTAGTTTTTTGTGAGAAAAAGAAACCGAGCACAGCTCGATCAACCAGGCACTATATTTTTAAGAACAATGTATATAGTTTCAATGTAATTCATATAAGACCCATCGATTCCGAAATCTATCAATATTATAAGGCGCTACTCTACATTAGTTATTTAGGGTTCCGTACCCAAGGGTTATATCGGGACTCTATTACTAAGACTCCGCTGTCAGTCCGTCTGTCTGTCTATCTAAATCGGATGAGGCGGAAATTACGCCAGCGTTGCTTATTATCTCGTGCCTACGAGATAACACCCAGGCTTAATGTCAGTAACGGGTGTTACGTGTCAGATTACGTATACGTCATTTGGGTACGTTACAAGACATTTTTCTAAACTTTAAATTTACTTGAAAGTCTATTAAGGAGTAAATCTATACAGATAAATATAATTGAAATATCTGTTTGTTAATTCCAAAATGACAGCTTTTAACTAAATGCGTATGAAAGTATACACGCTATTAACACTAGATAACCAAGTTTTAAAATGTTTCTCTGTCTGTCTGTCTGTTTGTTCCGGGTAATCCTAAAATCCGGGTAAAATTTAAATAATAGTGTCAACCCTCATGTTCGATGGAGCAAACTTACTAAATTATAAAAATTGGTCCTGATTTCATACAGTTTAGTAAGCTAATGTCGCAGTTTAAATATAAGATTTAAAAGCAGTTATGAATCTAGGAACAAATAGTTCGACATGACACACAAACACTCCCATCTACGAGAAAATAAGCGTAAAAAGAAGAATAGGCGTAATGTCATTACGCCTATTCTTAAGAGGTGTGTCGTGGCCGATCGCTTATACGTCATTCGCGTGTTTAGCTGAAACTTTAAAGCTACAAATTTTCATTATTTTGATAGTAAATAAAAGAATACATTTTAAAATGTGTAAGATTGACGACCCTCACGCTAAATGGAGCAAATGTTCTTATTTCAAAAATAAATCCTAGATTTCATACTGCTTAGTAAGCTAATGTATGTACTGTGGTTTTAGTCTTTAATTCGTGATGATCTACCCTAATATTATGAAGAGGAAAGATTTGATTGTTTTTTTGTTTGTTCGCATTGCATAGGCTCCGAAACTATTCGATCTCAAATATTCTTGCAGCAATGGATAACTACATCATCAGCGAGTAACATAGGCTATATTTTATCCCCGTACTCCAACGGAAACGGAAACTACGCGGGTGAAGCCACGTGATGTCCGCTAGTGATGATATAAAAATAGAAAACACTTTCGGATAAAATATTATATTGGTTATTCATAAGTTTTGTTCATACATATTCAAAAGCTTCATAATATACCAGACGAGAAGTAATATTTCGCTTTCACTTTACCCAAGTAATTTACTTTGTGTAAGCTCTGAAGGTCCTATAACAAGTCGCTATTACCTAATGAAATACATATTAGTAGCTTACAGAAGGCTAGTTGTATGGTACCTATATTACACATTTATTGGTAAAATACTGTGATTTTAAATTATAAGTTAATTATTATTATATAACTTATATAACTTTATTATTTATAAGTTATAATACGAATGATTTTAAATGTTATCGTTTAAAAGTTTGCTTGGCGGTGGGATTTGAGCAGTAGCCCGCTACGCAAGCGACGCATGTTTGAATCCAATGAGTTATTCTAAAAAGTTGAGTGCAGTAAGTTTTGGTTATAATAGCTAAGGGCCTGTAGACAAAGTAAAATTATCCTCACGCTTCGCTAGTAGAAACGATACAAAATGTACGGGAATGACATATGTCACGTGACTGATTTATGTCATTTCCATACATTTTTTATCGTTTCTTGAGGCGCACGTGCGAGCGAATGTTGCTTTGTCTAGGTCCATTGGTAGGAAATCTGCCGAAACTAGAAGAATCGGGTTCGAGTCTAAATGTATGCACTCCTTTATTCATCTCTATGCACCCGGAAATCATAAACATTTTTGATTTGCTCGAAAATGATCTGCGGGAAGTTAGCAGAGCATTATGAAATTTTTTTTTCCAGGTTTCCGAGCCAGAATTATCTCTAAAAAGTATCAGGAACTATAGAACTCTTCTGCATGCTAATAGAACTCACATTTATTTTTGATCTGCTGGGATTTGCTCTGCTAAGTTCACCAGCATGGCACCATGTACATTTATTTAATCAATAAAATATAAATAATATGAAATCATCATACAAAAATCGAATTCGATGTAAGGTATAAATATTCACAATAGTGACAAATTGTATTAGCATGCAGGTAAGTATAAAGGTCAGTCTTACTATGAGACAGATGTATATGACGTGTATAAGTCTGTCACTGTCCAACAATGGAACTTTGATGTCATATCATCCAGGTACTAAATGGATAAGATAATGCATGAATAGCTTTGTATATTGATGACAAAATAGTATAGAAAGAATTCAACGAAGCCCGTGAATTCTCAACAATAAGCGTCGAGGCACAATTGCCAAATAACTCACATAACCACAATTCCTATGATACCTTAGGGAGTTATAGAGAATAGGAATCTAGACATTTTTTCTTTCTCAGTGAATATTCTTCTGTTAGCTAAACCTATATACCCCCTTATTACAAACTACCTGTGCCTGTCGCGGAACCCTTATCTATACAGATAAATAAAATTGAAGTGTCTGTTTGTAATTCCAAAATAACAGTTTTTCACTAAATGCCTATGAAAGTATACACGCTACTGACACTAAAAAACCAAGTTTTAAAATTTTTCTCTGTCTGTCTGTCCGTCTGTCTGTCAGTTTGTTCCGGGTAATCTTATTTTATTTTATTTTATTTATTTATTGCGTTTATGTTAGTTACATTAATATACAAAATAATCTTAATTATAATGATAACCTTAGCAAGCTAACATAAGCCCTGTTAGGGCACAGCAAAACATGAGAGGCACTACTAGGCTTATTAAATTATAATCGTAAAAATAAATTTATTTCTAACTTCTATCAATAATTATATTTTAAACTAAACCTATTAATACTAGTAATTAACAATATTTATATTTTAGTAAATCTAATTACTTTAATGTATCATCTAAGTAATCCTGTACAGTATAGTAGCTTTTATTTATTAATAGTTGCTTAACTAGTTTATTGTATATATTTACATTATATTCTTCTCTTATATATTTAGGTAGTTTATTATATATTTTTAAACACATTTTGAAGGGGCTTGTGGAATGTAATTTAAGATTACTACTAGGAAATACTAATTTATTTTTATGTCTCAAGGTAATCTCTGAAACAGCTGGACTGATTTTAACGGGACTTTCACTGGCAGGTAACTTATGTTCCAAGAAGTAACTTAGGCTACTTTTATTTATTAAAAACATTCGGATTCCTCGACATGAAGCATGAAACTAAATCTACGCGGGAGAAACCGCAGGGCACAGCTAGTATTATAATAGGTCTGTAATTATAAAGATGCGAGTACAAAAAAGAGTAAAAATTTTGCTCCCGATCGCCACTTGTATTTGCACGAAAAACCAAATTAATTATTGAAACCACTTGATTCCGTCGGCGCTTGATTAAATGACACTTCCTTTTATGTTAAAGAACACTCTTCTGCCTAATTAAGTACATCTTGTATTAATTTTCTTTGTTCTTTATCTGTTTCATTATATAATTAATTCTCTTTAAAGTGAAACGTTTTCAAAAGGAACGGTTGTTGCAGCTACCTCACTGAGGTAAAAATAGCTACATTGTTATAATCCTTGCTAATATTTACTACTCAAGGAGTAGATATTAAAGCATATCTATACAGATAAATAAAATTGAAGTGTCTGTTTGTAATTCCAAAATAACAGCTTTTCACTAAATGCATATGAAAGTGTACACGCTACTGACACAAAAAAAACAGGTTTTAAATTTTTTTTCTCTGTCTGTCTGTCTGTTTGTTCCGTGTTATCTCTGAAACCGCTGGACCGATTTTAACGGGACATTCACTGGTAGGTAACTGATGTTTCAAGGAGTAACTTAGGCTACTTTTATTTATTAAAAATATTAGGGTTCCGCGACATGAAACATGAAACTAAATCTACGCGGGTGAAACCGCTTACGCTGTTACAACTAAGCTTTCACATAACGGCACGAAGCATAATATCTGAGCTATATAATCTTTGCTCACATGATAATGTTTGTATATAGAGTGATATTACGAAAATATCTCTGCCTAGACCATCAGACCAGATGGGCTGACGTATAAATAATTCATGGAAAACCTTGCATATGCCTGAGAAGAAATCCAAAGACGTATGTATATAAAGCTTGAGAGGGCGATAGACTCACCATCTGTCACCAGTGGCGGATTTGATACGTTGGCTGCCCTAGGCCTAAAAATTACGATAGTCAGTAAATGATTTAATTATCTCAATCAGTATTTCAGATACTGATTCTTACCACGCAGAGTAACTAACAAAAAAAACACGACCATGTTTTGCCGCCCTAGGCCCGGGCCTACTCGACCTATAGGGAAATACGCCCCTGTCTGTCACGTTGGCACATAATAATCTTCGGTGAAAAAAAAACCTCTGCCCACGCTTCAGGGAATACAGGCGTAAGCATATGTTTGGAAAACCATGAGAATTCCTGTAGCAGACGGGTTTGATACTGTTCTTAAACCTGGTGCTTTTAATAAGTCAGTTTTATACTAAGAATATTTGATTGCATTAGTTGAATGTTATATATTTAACTTAGAATATTTTGACTTTTTAAATTACACTCTTACCAACCATGAGCTCTTATTGCAATGTTAATTCAGTTGTGTGACAGTGACAGATGTATACACGTCACATACATCTGTCTCATAAATGAGTGAAACTCTCATGGCAATAAGAGCTCATGGTAAGGCCCCAGGGGCCCAACCATGAGCTCTTATTGCAATGTTAATTCAGTTGTGCGACAGTGACAGATGTATGCACGTCACATACAGCTGTCACATACATCAGGTCTCATAAATGAGTGAAACTATCATGGCAATAAGAGCTCATGGTATGGCCCCAGGGGCCCAACCATGAGCTCTTATTGCAATGTTAATTCAGTTGTGCGACAGTGACAGATGTATGCACGTCACATACATCTGTCTCATAAATGAGTGAAACTATCATGGCAATAAGAGCTCATGGTGAGGCCCCAGTCTAGCGAACCAGCGATATTCACACAACACAAGCTTGCTAGGCACCATTCCCGCAGACACAATTTTAAATTCTGTGGGTTATTTATATTTTGTTTTTACTTTATTAGATTCAAGTTAAGGTTTTTTTTATTATTATTTTAATTAATGGTCTGTTTCAATCTATACATCTAAACAGATAAATAAAATTGAAGTGTCTGTTTGTAATTACAAAATAACAGCTTTTCACTAAATGCATATGATAGTATACACGCGACTGACACTAAAAACCAAGTTTAAATTTTATTTTTCTGTCTTTTTGTTCCGGGTAATCTCTGAAACGTCCAGCCGATTTTAACGGGACTTTCACTGGCAGGTAGCTGACGTTTCAAGAAGTAACATAGGCTACTTTTAATTATTAAAAACGAAATTCACAGCTAGTAATATATATTAATATAATATATAGATTATAACCATTTAAAAAGTTTAATGGAAAAATTCTTACGTGCTCCCACTTACTACAAAACTAGACCAAAACTATGTCCATCCCTTTTGAAATCCGTATCACAAAAATATAAGGATGACATGATGGAAAACGATTATCTTAGGCGATGTTTATTATAATAATAATGTTAAATATTAGTAAGGTTATTAGGTTTTCGCACTATAATCTCGAGATTGTCTCTGCCATATATTGTGTTCAAAATGGTTATGTCAGTATGTATGTGGAGTAATATTGCGAAAATATCTCTACCTAGGCCATCAGACCAGATGGGCTGACGTATTAATAATTCATGGAAAACCCTGGGAATTCCTGAAGTAGACGGGTTTGATACTCTACTAAAACCTGCTGTTTTGGTGTGCCTATTTTATGCAGTATTTTGTAGTTATGACTAGCTGTGCCCCGCTGTTTCACCCGCGTAGATTTAGTTTCATCCTTATTGTCGCGGAAAACTAATATTTTTAATAAATAAAAGAAGCCTAAGTTACTCCTTGCAAAAACATCAGCAACCTATCAGTAAAAGTCCCGTTAAAATCGGTCCAGCCGTTTCAGAGATTACCCGAAACAAACAGACAGACAGACAGAGAAAAAAATTAAAACTTGTTTTTTTGTGCCAGTAGCGTGGATACATTTAGTGAAAAGCTGTTATTTTGGAATTACAAACAGACACTTCAATTTTATTTATCTGTATAGATATAGATATAGATTTTGCAGTTATGATAAAGTGTCCTATGGTTAATTCCGTTCGGCTTGTACTTGCTAGATTGTAGATCTTTTTATGCGCAAAGTCAAGCGAGACAACAAAGAATGAACGTGGTGTTTTTGTTCAGAAAAGTGTTTGGATGAAAACTTTTGTGCAGTGACACACCACGTGCTTTACGGTGAAGGAAAACATCGTGAAGTAACCTGCAATGTATATAAACTATAAAATTATTTGAGTCTCAAAACGTTTTCACGAGATTGCGACATACCCACAATCTATCACGTAGGCCCCTAAATATATCATCTTTGAAATACAGTGTTATTATACCCCTGAATCCCATCGAGACCCATTTGTGAAGGCGATAATATATGAAAAAAAATGCGAGGCTATCTGCCACGTTGGTCCAGCTGTAGAGCTCACCGGGCGAGTCAGTGCACTCGCCCGCTGAAGTGCCCGCTCTGCGCGGACCTGGGCCGGCCCTCTGGCCACAGGATGGGGGGCAAGAAGTGCTCCGCTCCTCGTGGCAAAAGGGGCCGTAAGCCGGGTCCCGCGAAGCCGAGCGGCACGGGTCCTGTACAGCCGGGCTCGAGCCCAGCTGCGGCGGTAACTGAGCCGTCAACACGGACTTAAGGCCCCTACGAGCCTTACAGTGCAACCTCAACCACTGTCGCGCGGCGCAGGACTTGTTCCAGCAGTCCGTCGCGCAGTGGTCGGTTGCACTGGCGGTGGTGGCGGAGCCATATCGCGTCGTCCCAAACCATCCTCGCTGGTTTGGTGACGACATGGACTCCGTCGCCATATATTGGGGTGGCGGTAGCGGCGACCCTCCCTGCTCCCTCATTGAGAGGGGGCTGGGATACGTCGCCGTGAACTGGGGCCGAATAGTCGTTGTGGGCTGCTACGTCTCCCCCAACTGTACCCTCGCCGTCTACGAGGCGTACCTGGACGGGGTGGCCAACTGCATGCGCAGATGTCTGCCTCGTCCCGTGCTTGTCCTGGGCGACTTCAACGCTCACTCTCGTGAGTGGGGGAGCGCCCGGGATGACCAAAAGGGGGAGACAGTGCTGGAATGGGCGGCGGCGCTGGACCTCCGGTTGCTGAACCGGGGGTCTGTCAGCACCTGCGTGCGCTGGCAGGGGGAGTCGATCGTGGATCTTTCGTGGGCGACTCCCCAGGCAGCGCGCATGGTGACGGGGTGGAGAGTGGCAGAGGAGATGGTCACATTATCCGACCATCGCTATATAGCGATGGATGTGGCCATCCGCCTTCCCCGCCCCGACAGCCGCCGCAGTAGCAGCCCGCCGCGACGATGGTCTCTCAAGCGGCTGGACAGAGATCGTCTCTGCGCCGCAGCCATCGTCGCGGCCTGGCCTGAGGGCCAAGAAGTTGGGATCCTGCCCGATCCTGAAAGGGAAGCCGCCTGGTTCCGGGACACGATGACGTCCATATGCGACGCGTCGATGCCCCGGACCAGATCTGCCAAGCCCCGGGCCGTGTACTGGTGGTCGGAGAGCATTGCGGAGCTGCGCGAGATATGCCTCCGCGCCCGACGCCAGTACACGCGTGCCCGGAGAAGAAGGCGAGCCACAGCCGAAGAGTTGGGTGGAGCCTACGTGGCCTATCGAGGCGCCACGAAGGCGCTGCAGGCAGCCATTGCCAGCGCCAAGGCTCGGTCGTGGGATGAGCTCATCGGGGGACTGGAGAGGGATCCATGGGGCCGCCCGTACAGGATGGTACTGGGCAAATTGCGCCCGTGGGTCCCTCCGTTGACGGAAACTCTGGACCCGGCATTCGTGGAGAGGGTTGTAGACACCCTCTTCCCCAGGGTCCAGAGCAGTCCCGTGCCCCCTCCTTCGGAACCGATCATCTGGACCGAAGAGATGGGGGTGATGACCGATGAGCTGGACCGAGCCGTGAGGCGCCTCGGAGCCCGAAACACGGCTCCAGGCCCCGACGGAATTCCTGGTCGGGCCTGGGTGTTGGCTCTACCCAACGGGCTGGGGAACAGGCTGCGGCGGCTGTTTAACGACTGCCTACGCTGCGGCGTGTTCCCCTCAGGCTGGAAAGTGGCTGGGTTGGTTCTCCTCCATAAGGATGGAAGACCCGCAGATTCTTCCTCCGCGTATCGTCCTCTCTGCCTACTAGATGAGGCGGGTAAGCTGCTCGAAAGAGTGTTGGCGGACCGCCTCAGTACGCACCTGACGAGCGTCGGGCCGGACCTGTCGGAAGACCAGTTTGGCTTCCGACGCGCGCGGTCGACAGTGGACGCGATCATACGCGTCCGAACACTGTCGACGCAGGCTGTATCCCGGGGCGGAGTGGCGTTGGCTGTCAGTCTTGACATAGTCAACGCCTTCAATAGCCTGCCCTGGGACGCAATAAGGGGGGCCCTGGTGTACCACCGCGTGCCCCCCTACCTGCAGCGCGTGGTCTGTGCCTACTTGCGTGACAGGTGCGTGCAATATGTGGGCGGAGATGGACGACTTCACCGGAGGGAGGTGTACTGCGGGGTCCCACAGGGATCGGTCCTAGGGCCACTCCTGTGGAACCTCGCGTACGATGCGGTCCTGCGGGTCGACCGCCCCGACGGCGTTAGCATCGTCTGCTATGCGGACGACACGCTGGTGCTAGCCGTCGGGGCCACTTTCGAGGAGACCAACCGGCTCGCCGAGCTTGGCGTGGCATGCGTCGTGGAGAAAATCCACGAGCTGGGCCTTCGGGTAGCGCCGGAAAAGACCGAGGCGCTGTGGTTCCACAAGATCCCGAGGGGAAGGGAACCACCCAGCTCGTCGGTTCGCGTAGGTGACGTGGATGTCCGGGTGGGACGGTACCTCAAGTACCTCGGTCTCACCCTGGACGGTCGCTGGGGCTTTGAGGAGCACTTCAGCCGCATGGTCCCCCGGATCAAGAGGGTAGCGGGTGCATTGCACAGACTGCTGCCCAATCTCGGGGGGCCGAGTGAAGGAGTCCGCCGCCTCTATGCGGGGGTCGTGCGATCCGTGGCTCTCTACGGAGCACCCGTCTGGTCTTCCAGATTGGGTGTTAGGCGCTGCAGAACTATGTACAATAGTATGCAGCGTCCTATGGCCATCCGGGTCGCACGGGGGTATCGTACCCTTTCCTTTGAGGCGGCCACTGTCCTGGCGCGGTTTCCGCCCCTGGACATCCTGGCGGAGATGGATGCTCGTATCTACGACCGTCTCCGCCGGGCGGACGGAACTGCGCCTCCAAATGCGGCTGAAGTGAGAAGGCAGGAGCACCGACATGCGCTCGTAACGTGGCGGGAGCGGCTCTGTGAGCCGCAGAACACCCGTCAACGCGCTGTCGGTGCAATTTTGCCGAGCCTCGGGCCCTGGCTAAAGAGGAAGGACCACGTCACCTTCCGGCTGACGCAGGTACTCACCGGACACGGGTGTTTCGGAGAGTACCTGAATCGGATCGGTCGCGAACCGACGACGCAATGCCACCATTGCGGCAGTGACCGGGATTCCGCACAGCACACGCTGGAGCAGTGCCCAGCGTGGAGCTCGGAACGGCGAATCCTGGTCACCAGGATCGGGCAGGACCTCTCTCTGCCACGCGTAGTGACGGCTATGCTGGCAGACAGAGAGGCATGGAGGGCCGTAGTCTCCTTCTGCGAGACAGTAATGTCCCAGAAGGAGGCCTCCGAGCGGGATCGGGAGAGAGCCGATCCCTCTCGGAGACGACGGCGACGGCGGGGCGGAGGCAACGCACGCCCCGGACCGTCCACCCAATAGCCAGGGTCTAAGAATTTGGCTATGGTATCCCCTGCCTGTCGTAAGAGGCGACTAAAAGGGGGCCGGAGGGCCTGCTGGCGGTGGTCGGGGTGGGAGCTTTGACCACTGAGCCGCGGGCCCGGGAAGGTGGCAGCGCGACGTGGCTCGCGCTGCCTTGCACAGCGAGGTCTCCAGGGGCGGCGACACAGCTGCCCTGGGGATGTGCCCCGGCAAAGTGTGGGGGGACACCGGTGCGATCTATCAGAGTACCCGGAGTCCCCCCAAAGCACTGAGGATGGCCACCGGGGGGGTTTTAGTGCGGTAAAAATCCCACATACCCCGATCAGCCTCTCCCAGAGCGGTCGGGGACCTTTTGAAGGTTTCCCCCTCGTCAATAAAAAAAAAAAAAAAAAAAAAAGCTGTAGAGCTCAAATCCTGGATTCAAACCTCGGGTCGGGCAAAGTGGTATCAAGTTTTTCCATGACTTATCTTCTAGTAGCAGCCTGCGAGGAGAATGTTACTTTGTCTAGCCCTACAGGAGGTCTACTCTCTTTTTCCGAAAACAAAACTTCACAAACGTACGAAAATCAAACGGACGTTCAAAATCGTTTTGTTTTTATCACTTTCAAAATTTTCGTTCGTTAAATAATACTTTAACTAAAGTAGGTTACGAATTAGAATAAGAACGTACCGAATATTCGACTGAAAATACGCATGACAGTAAAAAGGCCATTGAGCTTGGCAACGCTTGGATATAATTTAATTATCAGTTTTAATAGATATTAAATTCTATAAGTAAGACATAAATTAAGACCGGAGCAAATTGCAGGCTCCAGAAAATTAAGGAATTACATTAAATTAAGCGATTGCCTCCTGCTTGTTTATGTTAATAAAGTACTAAGAGTCACCTTGCTTTGAAATTAAATCATTTGGTGTAAATAATAAGGTTGATTTTATGATATTGAATTTTACAAAAAATAGAACAGGATGGATGGCCTTTGGGAAATTGGGAACAATTTTGTTGCCGACCGGGTGACGGTTGTATTATCCACAAATATATCTATATTAAAAACATGAGCGTTACAGACAAATTTAATAATGTTTTAATCTTGAAACCTATTCTAATACTAGCTGTACCTCGCGGTTTCACCCGCGTAGATTTAATTTCATCTTTATTGTCGCGGAGCCCTAGTATTTTTAATAAATAAAAGTAGCCTAAGTTACTCCTTGAAACACCAGCTACCTACCAGTGAAAGTCCCGTTAAAATCCGTCCAGCCGTTTCAGAGATTACCCGGAACAAACAGACAGACAGAAAGAGAAAAAAATTAACACTTGGTTTTTTAGTGTCAGTAGCGTGTATACTTTCATATGCATCTAGTGAAAAGCTGTAATTTTGGAATTACAAACAGTCACTTCAATTTTATTTATATGTATAGATTGGTTCAAAAAGTACTGGACCGATTTTACAAATTCTTTCACCATTTGAATGCTGCATTATCGCTGATTAATATAGGCTATATTTTATCCCCGTACTCCCACGGGAACGGGAAACAACCGCGTGACGCCCGCTAGTCTACACTTAAATTAAAAAGAGGAAAGATTTGATTGTTTTTTGTTTATTTGCATGGCTCTGAAACTACTTGACCGATATTGAAAATTATTTCAGCAATGGATAGCTAGATCATCAGCAAGTAACATAGGCTATATTTTCTCCCCGTACTCTCACAGGAACGACAATTAACGCGGGTGTAACCGCGTGACGTCCGCTAGTCATTAATATAACCCTAACACTACCTCTCTTCAAAATATTCCAATACAATAACACAAAGTACTTTTAGTTAAGTACATGAATCGTAAAAAGTGCTCAATACCAATACACAAATATGATTATTATACATATATGCTTTCATACAAATCAATCGGCCTGTATCCAAATATGTTTATCTGAACCTTTTCCCTTGTGAATGTACAAAGCAAATTGGACAAAGTGCTCTCTACTCATTGTAACATGTTTTTTCTTGGATTCTCTGGATTAATATCGTGGTTCTTTCAACATATATAATACTAGCGGACGTCACGCGGTTTCACCCCCGTAGTTCCCGTGCCCGTGGGAGTACGGGAATAAAATATAGCCTATGTTACTCTCTGATAATGTAGCTATCCATTGCAGAAATAATTTTTAAGATCGGTCAAGTAGTTTCGGAGCCTATTCAATACAAACAAACAAACAAATCTTTCCTCTTTATAATATTTGGATAGACATAGTATATTTACGATTTTCTGAAAATATTATGAAGAAGTTAAGTTTTTTTTGTGAGTTTGTTGTTATGAGGTCAAGATCAGGATCCAATTTGAATATTCCACTAATAAAAAGTTACAATAGTACAAATAAATATACCAGAAAGATATAACATATTATATATTCATATGCTCACGCCTGTATTCCCCGAAGTGGTAGGTGTATTGTAATAACAACACCCACATTTCACCTGAATTGATTAAGTGCCAACGTGGCAGAGGGTAAGTCCTGCACCGTCTAAGGCTCTATGTTTATACACATGCAGGCTAAATACGTTATTGGAAAAACTCTTTGGTACAGGGTCCCGCTGGGATTCAAACTTCGCTTGCGTAGCAGGCGACTGACTAAACCCTACGGCCATCACGGTTGTCATAAACATAAACGTATAATTTAGGAAGCGATTACTAACATATTAACATATCTATAATACTTTATTACCTGGATAACCGAGGCTTGGTCGTTTTTTTTCAAAATTTTTTGACGCCCCAGAAACCCCGTGCATTCAAAATTTCATGAAAATCATTGGATCCGTTTCCGTGATTGAGATTATATACAATAACTAGCTGTGCCCCGCGGCTTCACCCGCGTAGATTTAGTTTCATCCTTATTGTCGCAGAACCCTAATATTTTTGATAAATAAAAGTAGCCTAAGTTACTCCTTGAAACATCAGCTACCTGCCAGTGAAAGTCCCATTAAAATCGGTCCAGTCATTTCAGAGATTACCCGGATCAAACAGACAGACAGACAGAGAAAAAATTTTAAACTTGGTTTTTTAGTGTCAGTAGTGTGTATACTTTCATATGCATTTAGTGAAAAGCTGTTATTTTGAATTACAAACAGACACTTCAATTTTATTTATCTGTAGTATAGATTTCTCATTTAAATAAAATAAGATTTTCACAGCCAGAGACAACTTAACATAACCATAGCAAATATTGTTAAATTTAAATAAATAAAACTAAAACTAAGTATAAACAGCAAAACAATTCACAAACGGACATTTCAGCTCGTTATTGCCTGCAATAGTTCCAAGTTAAATTGACTCGGTTCCATCTTGGTGGCGTTATTAAAACAATAATAAATCATAGCATTCGCGACCTTCCGACTTTGACATAAGCTAACTTGTTTGTGTTCAACCGTTTGAGTTTAAAGTTTGGAAAGCTATATGAAAAATGAGTAATGATTGCTGGATGCTGTGGACATTTTAAATAGTAAGGTGTACCATAAACTACCTTAGGATATAAATCTATACAGATAAATAAAATTGAAGTGTCTGTTTGTAATTCCAAATTAACAGCTTTTAAATAAATGCATATGAAAGAATATATTCGGTACTTATATATTTATATTCTTTGCGTGTGGCTGTCTTATAGAACAGGCCCCGCTGGGATTCGAATTTGCGACTGCTCTAACCCCGAGGCCACCACGGCTCTCGTAAAAAAACACGTAGAACATTTAACAAAACTGTAAAATATTGAACTGAAGTTGCATTTAATTGTTTTGTACGAAGAAAAATCCTAAAAATTTACGCGCAATTTTATTAAATTCAAATTATGTTTAAGCAACGTGTATTGTTTCATGTTTATCTTTCTAACCGACTTCAAAAACAGGAGGAGGTTGTCAATTGCTTTTTTAAGAAAAAATGCGCAATAAAAAGTTTTTATATTAATATCATATTTAACAAAGCTTTTAATGAAAATGAAAAAAATGAAAATGAAAATGAAAATTATTTATTCAGTTTAGGCCCTGAAAGTCGAGAATTTACCACCGGTTCGGAAACTAGCCTTTTGAGAAGAACCGGCAAGAAACTCAGCCAGGCATCATGTACATATCATCGAAACAATATAAATCATAATGAAATCATGATCCAAAATCTAATTTGATAATAGGTATAAATATTCTATATATAATATCAATCAACCCTGCTATTGGAAGACACTACGAGGTAAGTTTGCATTCCATTAAAACGATGGCTAAGAATAACGTCTGCGTCCGGGTTCGGTGGCTAAGACAGCGGTCGTGCATTTCAAAATCAAATAAAAAGTAGAGGGAAGAGCGGCTTCCTATATCATCCAGAACCATCACACGCCCACATGCATCTATGTGTATGTAAATTCAAAAAAATAATTGACATGTTCCACACTTCAGTTGATTGTGTCTTTGTGTGTAAAGAAATTTTTCTTTCTTTCTATATATGTGTTCATCCGTTACCACAAGCAACAAAATACGATGAATGAGATAGAATATAATAATGCAATATAGATCACAACAAAATAAAATAATTTTTCCAACGATAGGGACACTTAGAACACTCGTTGAAAATAAATTTTTAAAGACTAGCTATGGTTATTTTATTAATATTTCCAATTTTATAGCCTGACAAAAAACATATAATGTGAAAATTAAAGTGATGATATTGGGAGCCGGCCTTCTTTATGCTTTTATTTCTTGACTTCAGTCTCGACCGTTGATTTACATCTTCAGGTGTTCAGGTGTAATTAAAATTCAAATATTATGTAAATAGGCCGCGCTACTTTACTCGTCAATTTGAATCCGCGACCCTTAACTAATAAACCTTCGAAAACTCTGACTCATTTTAGGTTGATTGATAAAAGTATTTTATTTGTTTATAAATAGCCCTCAAAATAGAAGTTTTACTTATCCATCTGGGAATTTTTTTTTTTCAATTTTCCATACGTATGACAAGGCTATGATTAACGTTTTCGATTGGCTTAAAATAATGTTGAGATTTTATTAGCATTTAATTTTTTTCAATACAAGATTAAGTTTTTTCAAATCTAATTAAAGATTTATTTATAACGATATTGTGTTATTCGATTTGGTAGGACACTAGACAATCACGCGACTAAATTTGCCAGTAACATGCGTGTGCGAACGACGCATATTCATGCATTACACTCTAAAGTTAATAGAATTAACCGGACTTAATCCAAAATCACCTATGTATATATAGTATAGGAAGTCTATATACGAGTATATAATGTAGGAAGTGTCATCTGCTACCTTTCTATTTCATGATACAAAACGAAAGCCAATCTTCGCTTTTTGAATGAATATACAAGTTTCCAACAATAACAAGGCACTCTGAGGGCCTAGCGCGAGTTTTTCACTGCCGTCGTCACAAGTCACCGCGTCGACGTAAACGCAGATTTGTATAGGATCGGAACAGCCTCTGTCAGCCTAAACATGATACTATTGTGAGCCCATACAAATCTGCGTTTACGTCGACGCGATGACTTGTGACGGCAATTTTAAGAAAACTCGCACTAGGCAGTCAGTTGGAGCCGCGGTTCACCAGACATGACATCCGCCTGGCTGGCAGATCTTCCTTTTGCTGGGGATGAGCATGATCACTCGCTCGCACTATCAATGAGCATGCTTGCCTAAAGTCGGCTATCAATCGATATACCCTAAGAGCTCTTCGAAGTAACAGGCTTCACGTTTCGAATTCCGAATTCGAAAACGATTTAACCCGTCAGACTGACAGCACATGACACTTAGTTTGACAGTTCTCTAATCAAAAAGTAGTTTCGAATTGGTTTGTACAGTCAGAGCGCTATACCGTGCTGTCGTGGAGAAAGCAATGGTGCAATGCGGCAGCTTATGAAAAACCACTGTGAACTTAGCTTATCAGGTAAACTTTTTCTATTAAACTACTTAGGTGTAAGCTAGAGCCGCGATTGTTGAGTGGTGTGAATAGACGTTTGATACGCAAGCGATGCCAGTTTCAATCCGTACGATTCGAACCAATATGTTTTTTTTAAACTTAAGTAGCCCGGCGGTTCTATGTATAATCCTGTGTAATAATGTCATTCTGCCGATTTCAAAGTACTTTGTTAAAAGGCTAATCGAATAACGATATTTTTGAGTTAGAGTTCGATTAGTAATTTTAGTTTACACCATATAAGATGGACAGTGCCAACAAGCGAACAGTACATCGTCGTTGCGCGTTCAAAAGTAGCTAAGTCAAAGTCAAAAATATCTTTATTCGATTAGACTTTATACAAAGCACTTTCAAATCGTCGGAAGGTTGCTTTTACTGAGAAGAATCTGGCAAGAAACTCAGTAATTACTCTTTTCAAAAATATCATACATATAAAAAAAAAAACAAAATTAATCACTTGAGAAATGTAAGCCCATGGACACAGTTCCAATGCACAAATGTCGATAAAAATTAACATTAAGAAAAGTCTAGTAGTTCTACTTATATCTAAATGCGTAGCTTGAGATGACCAGCCCCCACAAGCAGCACCTGTTTACAAGTATGACGAGAATGCCAGCCATCGCCCTCCTCAACCATTATAGAGGGAAGTGAGCGACCCTTCATCCTGACGCCGCCGCAAGCAAAGGCATTTTAGTGAGCATGACAACTATGCGCTATGTGTTTTTACACACTTTAGGAGACGCAGAAAATGATTTTCTCGAAATATGGCCCGAGTATTCAAAAAAAAAAATTCTTACTATTGATACATATAACAAATTTACAGAGTTTTTTGTAGATTAATGTTGGATAGGTATTATTAATAATAATGACAAAATTAAACTTTACTGGAAATTTTGACACAAGAGTTCAGGAAATACACATGGCGACTTTTGCACGCGCAACGACGATATGTAGATACCAATTTGTTAAACTGTTTAGTATTCTGTGCCTCATTTGTATTCCAACTGAGGACACGTGTAACATCTGCCATGGAGTATTGTACTAATGTGCAAAGTTATGTAAGGAACTACATTTTCGGTAGCAATGTCGGTCGTCAGTTTCGTCTGCAAATGAGTGCTAGTTGCACAATGTCTGTGTGTTGGACAGATGTCGCATTGCTGTTACTATAGGGCTCGGAATAGAGATGGAATCGGTTGCAGCATTAAACATGTTATTCATTGTATTTATTCTTAGAAATAATACGATATGTTGTGTCCCAATAACTGATGCCGGGAATTCTCTTGAAACCTGTATAAAATCGTCATATAACACATTAAAGTCTGCGCGGGTGAAACCGCGAAGCACAACTAGTTTCATATAAAAAGTAAATGTAAGAAAATGTTATGTCAAAATGACATATCTATATCTATATATATACAGATAAATAAAATTTAAATGTCTGTTTGTAATTCCTAATTAAGAGCTTTTCACTAAATGCATACGAATAATACGGTACTGATGTAAAAAATACAATTTGTAAAGTTTTTCTCTGTCTGTCTGTCTATCTATCTGTTTGTTCTGGGTAATCTCTGAATCGGCTTTACTGGTAGATAGCTGCTGATACAAGGAGTTACTTAGGCTTAGGGCCACCCTTGAAATTAAGTCTATACCGGTGAAACTGCGGGGAAAAGCTATTTTTATCAAATAAATATATTACAAGAAGCATCTCTCTGAATATTATTCTCTCGTTTAAACTATGTTTTCTGATAATGGGGACAGACGACACCTATTATAACTATGCCAGCGTACTTGTATACTAAAGGTCGGTGGCTTTTTGTTTGACTGGAAGCTTCTTCTAGTCTTCCATTGACCAGTTAAGCACTAACAGCTCCCAGACACTAGACAAAAAACAGTTGACAGATAATGTTCTAGATAGTCTTGGAATAATCGCAAAGATAGTATGTATCTATAAATGCGGTCAAATTAATCAACTGTATACAATACAGATAAATACAATCGAAGTGTCTGTTCGTAATTCCAAATTAGCAGATTTTCACTAAATGCATGCATATAAATGCGGTATACTAACAAAAAAACAGTCTGTCAGTTTGAAACGGCTGGACCGATTTTACCGGGACTTTCACTGGCAATTATTTAGGCTTACTTTTATTAGTAAATAGATACTTAAGAAAAAAACTCCTCGACCGATGTTAAAAATTATTTCAGCAATGTATAGCTATATTATCAGCAAGTAACATAGGATTTATTCTATCTTCCTACTCCAACAAGAACGGGAACTACGGCGTGACGTGGTAGAACCGCGACGCACAGCTAGTAGGGTACTAAAGTAAGTACTTACTTAAGATTTCAGTTATATTTCAGTATATAAATAATTAAGATCCATTCTTACTCGATATGATGTAACACTAAATACTTTACTTACTTCGGGCTCTTTTTTGGGAAATTTAGTGAGAACTCGGAAATTGAATAGAATCCTTTCTTCTCCTTCTCCTTCAAAGTTTTTCTCCTTACAAAGAGCCAAGTTCCAACACGACCAGGATATAATAGCGGGAAGGTTCCTCCATCTGTGTTTTACTTTGGACGAAACAAATTAATTAATTAGGTTAATTTAAAAGTAGTTATAATCGCGTAAACAGGTTTATCACAAACTTTACAAAGAAACTCCTGGCTTACTGAAATACTCTTTGTGATGAAAAGAACCAAGAAACAAGTTTACAGATGGATTGCTATCCCCAGTTATCTGTCAGATTTGATCTATTTTTTTATTTATTTATTTACTCATAACCTCTGTACAGTATTTTGTTCTAACAATGCGAAAAGGCCTGTAGCCTTAACGATAATTATAATTAAAATTAGCACTCAATATACCAATTTAAACAAACTAACTGAATTAAACTAAACTATCTATATCTATACAGATAAATAAAATTGAAGTATCTGTTTGTAATTCCAAAATAACGGCTTTTTACTAAATGCATATGAATGTATACACGCTCCTGACAATAAAAAAAAAACAAATTTAAAAAAAACCTCTGTCTGTCTGTGTGTTTGTTCCGGGTAATCTCTGAGACGGCTGGATTTTGGCTGATGATGATTCAAGGAGTAAATTAGGCTACTTTTATTTATTAAAAATATTAGGGTTCCGCGACAATAAGGATGAAACTAAATCTATGCGCGTGTAACCGCGGGGCACAGCTATTTATACTTAAATATCTATCTAACTTAATACATATTTACATGGATAACCCTAAATACTTCTGAGCACACACTGCGAGCTACATAACTACGTAATACTTATAAAAATAAATATATCTACAAGTACGTCCTGAGACCCAGTGTATAAACGCCTCAAGTTCTTGAATTTGGCGTGCAGCGCCCGCCGCCTTGTGAAAACGAACTGCCATGGAACACGCGAGCGTTAATGGAAAAAGTAGCATTAAAACTGCATTTCGCTGAATAAAACCTTGCCAGATGCTGTTGAACAATAGTATTTATAAGACAGCTTTTGCGCCTTAATTTGATCTGTAAATTCAGTAAAATAATCGAACCGTTGAATTAGAATTCAAAATATCTTTATTTGATTAGACTTTTAACAAAGTACTTTCAAATCGTCAGAATGACAAGAGTACACAGGATTATACTTGATACCGCCAGGTTCGGAAGGTTGCTTTTACTGAGACTTTTACCATTTTGAGTATAAATCACAGATCTTAAATTCTGCCCCCAAGATTATAAATGTTACCATTTTGTTATATCTGCGGCTGTGTTCTTTGAACTCTGAGTCATGTATCAATGCCTAAGTCGAGACTTTATATATTTCTCACGCGAGAAAACGAAACCTATGCATTTATAAGTATAATTTTACGACGTTAATCAGTATAGATACGTTATGCTATGTGCTCACGAAACGAACAAAAAAAAGCGTTCCGTACGCAGTTTATCAAATCTATACAGATAAATAAAATTGAAGTGTCTGTTTGTAATTCCAAAATTACAGCTTTTCACTAAATGCATAAGAAAGTATACACGGTACCGACATAGAAAAACCAGTTTTTAAATTTTTTCTCTGTTTGTCTGTCTGTCTGTCTGTTTGTTCCGGGTAATCTCCGAAACAGTTGGACCGTTTTTAACGGGACTTTCACTGGCTGGTAGCTAATGTTATAATGAGTAACTTAGGCTTCTTTGAATTTAAAAAAAACGTAATATTTCCGCGGGCCACCATGAAATTAACTCTACGCGGGTGAAACCGCGGGGCACAGCTAGTGCCAAATAAGTACTTGTATAAAAGAGCTATACAGACAAATTGAGAATCTCCTCCTCTTTTGAAAGAGTTTAAACGTTAAGAGTTACTGAGGAAAGAAGCTAGACATTTGACAACTTTGACGACTCACTCTCTCTCTCCTCATTTTTAAAAGTATCATATTATATTATAGACTAGCTGAGCCCTGCGGTTTCACCCGCGTAGGTTTAGTTTCGTCCTTATTGTCGAGGAACCCTAATATGTTTAATAAATAAAAGTAGCCTAAGTTACTCCTTGAAACATCAGCTACCTGCCAGTGAAAGTCCCGTTATAATCGGTCCAGCCGTTTCGGAGATTATCCGGAACAAACAGACAGACAGACAGACGGACAGACAGACAGACAGACGGACAGACAGACAGACAGACAGAGAAAAAAATTATAACTTGGTTTTTTAGTGTCAGTAGCGTGTATTGTTTCATATGCATTTAGTGAAAAGCTGTTATTTTGGAATTACAAACAACTTTAATTTTATTTATCTGTATAGATTCGCAACGAATACATCCGACTTAGAACCAAAGTAATCGACATAGCTCAAAGAATTAGCAAGCTGAAGTGACAGTGGGCCGGCCATATCTCACGAAGAACCGACAACCGCTGGGGTAAACCAGTTCTTGAGTGGAGACCGCGACTCGGCAAACGTAGTGTAGGACGCCCTCCGGCGGTGGGATGACGATCTGCGAAAGACTGCAGGCAGGTGCTGGATGCGGCAAGCTGAAGACAGGGCGCTATGGTGCTCATTAGGGGAGGCCTATGTCTAGCAGTGGACTAACATAGGTTGTTGATGATGATGATATTATAGACGTTAATAAGAACATAAGCTATTCTCATTAGCTTTTCTGTTCTATAGCTATATAATGTAATTGTCGTACAAAATCCTTCAAAAGACAACATTTCACGGTTGACTCCGCACAAAAAGATACACGACTCTTGTCCTTTAAAAAGACATTTGTTAACCAAATGAGGGGTAGATTTGCATCTCATCCATCCTTTTTACCAAAGGAACACTTTTACAGATTAAATTAATGCATTTGACTAAGTTAGTTACCTCAATGATTTACTTACACCTACACAAAACGTGGTGGCCGTGGGGTGTGAGCAGCCTGCTACGCAAGCGACGCAAGTTTGAATGAGCTTTTCTAAACACTTATGTGCAGGGATTTTATACCGCGTACTTAACGGTGAAGGAAAACATCGTGAGGAAGAAATTCAAAGACGTATGGATAGTGGCTGAGAGGCGACAGACTCACATTTGTCACGTTAGCACTTGAAAATCTTTGGTGAAAAGAGGGGTGTTGTTATTACAACACCTTTGCCTATCCCTTTGAGGAGTACATGCGTGAGCATATGAATTCGATTTTTGTGACGGGCAAGTATTCCACACTAGCGGACGTCACGCGGTTTCACCCGCGTAGTTCCTGTTCTCGAGGGAGTACCGAGATAAAATATAGCCTATATTACTCAATGATGATGTACCTATCCATTGCTGCAAGAATTTTCAAGATTGGTCAAGGAGTTTCGGAGCCTTTTTAATGCAAACAAACCAAAAAGCAATCAATTTATAATATTACTGTAGATAAAAATCAGAGGTTATGCCTAAATCCTGTCTAACAATAGTGAGCTACATAAATCGCCTTACCTCTATGCTGAACTTTAAATCCTGATTACTTACAACCTTTATAATTAACATGAGAGCCCTTACCTTTGTACGAAGGTAAGATCACAGCAGTGAACTGAAGAGGGTCGTTTGACGGCTATCCTTAAGATTTACCGACGTTTTTACCCCAACTATTCTATCTCTGCCAAAACTATTGGCTTTGTACTTTTTCCATACAAGAGTGGCAATTGGCAATCAACTAAACAGACTAAGTGGCTTCTGGCGGTCTATGTTCTTTAAAGCAGTGTGTATTAACTTCTTAGCTTTTAAGGTTATTTTTTACGGTAACTAATTGAAACGTCAAAGCTCAGAAGTTAATACGGCCTGCTTAAAGCAATGACAAGAGTCTTGTATATGTTAAATTAATATTCAAAAATTTGAAAATTATTATGATTATGTTACATTACGTTACCTGTTTTTTGAAAATATCATGAACATCTTCATGCAGAAGTTCCCAAATGAAAGCGAAAAGGATTTATCTGCTTTTATTTCTCCCTTCCACCTCATACTATCAACTGTCTATTTATTTTAACACATTATAACAAAGGTGAGTTTGATGTTACGACTTTAAAAAGCGTTACATTTAATTATCACACACGCATAGTTAAAACAAGATGTAATAGTAACTGACCAGTGCTCCTCTGAGGGTCGATCTGTGCATGCAGTATGGAGAAGCCCGGAGCTATGATGGCGGGCAAGGTGCGCGAGCGCAGCAAGGGCGGAGGCATGCGCCGCCCGCCCCCGCCCCCGCCCAGCGCCTCCGCCGCCGCCGCCGCTGCCGCTGCCGCACTACAATAAAATATCAAATATTTATTTATTTATAGCAGTCCCCCGCGGTTTCACCCGCGTAGTCTTAATTGTAATCCTAATGTATATAGTCCATGAGGAAACTTTGTGTATTATGAATTAATGTATTAGCTTTATAGTATGTTCGAATAAATATTATTAGTATTATATTATGTATTACTTGCAGGCCTGAGTGGCCCGCGAACATTAACTGTAACATTACCTATCTGCCAGTGAAAGTCCCCTTAAAATTGGTCCAGCCGTTTCGGAGATTAGCCGGAACAAACAGGTAGACAGACAGAGATTTATTTTTAAAATTGATTTTATAATGTTAGTAGCGTGTATACTTTCATATGCATTTAGTGAAAAGCTGTTAATTTGGAATTACAAACAGCCACTTCAATTTAATTTATCTGTGTAGATTTAATATATACATAAGTAAAAATGTATAGGTATAGAGTGCTTTATTCGGAGATTGGACAAGGTGAGGAATGAGTGAGAACTGAGTGAGAACTGAGAAGTTGAAGAATAAACATTTGTCGTGGTATGGACATGTTATGCGGAGGGATGAGGATAATGTTGCCAAAAAAGTTTTGTTTATGAATGTGGATGGTTACAAGGGGAAAGGAAGACCTAAGAAACGATGGATGGATTGTGTGAAAGATGATATGACTAGAATGGGAGTGAATACAGATATGACGGCTGATAGAGAGAATTGGAAGAGAAGAACACATTGCGCCGACCACAAATAACATGGGATAAGGGCAGGAGGATGATGATGAGAGTGCTTTATTCAAGATCTTTTCTATCTTCTTTCTTATTTTCCCAAATGAGGTTTTTAAGGGTTTAAAAACGCAGTAAAAAGCCTTTATAAAAAACACAAATATAAAAAAAGAAACATAAAGACTCAAAGAAGTTCGGGCCAATAAAATATAAATTTTAAATAAGTATCGCAAGGTTTACAAAGGTACAATTTCCCGCGAGAATAGATCAAGTAAGGATTGCTCAGTGAAGAGGGAAAGCTAAACTTTTACTTGAGAGAGCGTAAAAGGGAATCGTTGTAAGTAGTATTTAACTTTTGTAATTATTGTTAATTTTGAGAACTCTGTAAAGGTTTTTCTCCCCTTTATCTATTACGAAATCAATTCGAAGTCTCCGAAGTTCTAAGTACCTAATGACGTCAGCACTTCCATTATTAGCTTTCCTCGATAATGGTCTATCTAACACTGATATTTTTTCAATTCGAAACAGTAGATCCTAATAACAAGCAATTAAATCATGCTTCATGTCGCGGAACCCTAATATTTTTATTAAATAAAAGTAGTAAGTTACTCCTTGGAACATCAGCTACCTACCAGTGAAAGTCCCGATAAAATCGATCAAGCCGTTTCAGAGATTACCCGGAATAAACAGACAGCCGACGGTCAGACAGACAGATAGAAAAAAAATATTTGGTTTTTCAGTGTCAGTAGCGTGTATACATGCACTTAGTTAAAAGCTGTTATTTTGGAATTACAAACAGACACTTCAATTTTATTTATCTGTATATGTATATACATATGTATGTATGTATGTATAGAGTATAGATAAGAAATACTGTCGAATGAGTTTATAGTAATACCAACCTTTTTAGATTAAGTAAAAATACAGTCCACTAAACTAGAGTTTGAAAAAAGAATATGAGCTGTCATTCAATGAGTTATGTAAAAATAAATGAGTGATTGAGAAAATTAGCATGGATTATTTTACTTATTATTTATAATACAAGAATCGATATCACAACTAAACAAATACTAAACAAAATTCTACATGTAAAAGGATCTGACTCTGCCTATCCCTTCAAGAAACACAGGCATGAATTTATTTATGAAAAATGATTTAGCAATAATTATTTCTGAGGAAACAAACATCAAACAAAAACAAAAAAAAAGCATACAGTCGAATTCATATTTTCCTCCTTTTTTTTGAAGTTGGTTATAAACATAATATCATCAGAGTAAAGTAATTTTCATTCAAAACGTGTTCGTCGTATTTATCTTAGCTCACAGTTTCTTCAGTTCTACCAACATACACACACGTACTTTCAGATTAGTGATGTGAATTCTCGTGAAAGCGTGTGCTGAATAATGCTCAAATTGCGAACATTTTTCTCTGTAGCTGTTTCCAAATTAGATTATGCTTAGTGATTCGATATTATCGTTAAACTTTACATAGTTTGGAATATATATCTTCGACTTCGTCGTGGAATAGTTACTTTAGGCTAACACTAGTCACCCAATAGCCAGGGTCTAAGAATTTGGCTATGGTATCCCCTGCCTGTCGTAAGAGGCGACTAAAAGGACGGAGGGCCTGCTGGCGGTGGTCGGGGTGGGAGCTTTGATCACCGAGCCGCGGGCCCGGGAAGGTGGCAGCGCGATGTGGCTCGCGCTGCCTTGCACAGCGAGGTCTCCAGAGGCGATGACTGCTGCCCCGGGGATGTGCCCCGGCAAAGTGTGGGGGGACACCGGTGTGATCTATCAGAGTACCCGGAGTCCCCCCTGAGCACTGAGGATGGCCACCGGGGGGTTTTAGTGAGGTAAAAATCCCACATACCCCGATCTGCCTCTCCCAGGGCGGTCGGGGACCTTTTGAAGGTTTCCCCCTCGTCAATAAAAAAAAAAAAAAGGCTAACACTAGTAGTATAAGGAAGGGACACATGTAAAAAAAATAACCGGGCAGTTTGTTTCGCCGTTTCTTCTCCTGACTGGCTTACATTTGGAAACGGTAGTAAATTAACCTAAGTTAGCGTAAGAGAAATGACGTTCAATAAGTGTTCCAAGTATGTTGAATAAAACTTTTTGATTTCATTTCATTTCATTTGACTAACTTTACCCCCTGGCTGTCCTCGTGGCAGGTGCCCCATATCCATCTTAAAAAGACTAACACTAACTTAAACCTGCAATTGATTTTAGCGTGATGATATGTAACCTTCATATAGCCTTTCTCGATAAATGGGCTATCTAACACTGAAAGAATTTCTCAAATCTAACAAGTAGTTCCTGAGATTAGCATGTTCAAGCAAACAAACAAACAAATCTATACATCTATACATATACATAAAATTTTAGTGTCTGTTTGTAATTTCCAAAATAAAAGTCTTTCACTAAATGCATATGAAAGTGTACACGTTACTGACACTGAAAACCAAGTATAATTTTTTTCTCTATCTGTCCGTCTGTCTACAAACATATAGATATAGATGTATAGATGACTATTTATTTAAACTCCAGCTCAGATTACTTTCAAAGTTATCGACAAAGTTTTTTTCCCCCATTATCCCAACACGTAACTTATTCCGTCGGTGACACCTTGACATTTCCGTAAGACAGTGCTACGTGAAACTAGACTCTTCTCTCATTTCATCTAAATAGCTCACAACACAACACCTTAGTAAGCGCCCAGTAATCTTCCTTGTATTTTCTTTCGACTAAGACGTAAGAATTAATAGAAAAATTTTGAAAAAAAATTAAATAAATCATCATATTCAGCACCTCCCTGGCCTTATCCCATACATAGTTGGGGCCGGCACTTGATTCAACCCGATGTGGCTGATCACCTGATTTTGACGAAGCGACCAACCAAAAAAAAATATCATAAAAATATTATAAGTTTTTTCTCGTGATATCTGTGATCCCGACATATAACATAAAGCGTTGACACGTTTGTCTGAACGTTTGATTCTTCTATCTTTGTCCCAAGTATAGGATAATATTAGACATGTTGGAATGACGACGAATTTGGTCACGTATTAGCGTGGCTCAAATTGTTGTTAGGGAACTTTTCGGGGCGGGTTGTGGTTAAATTCAAAATATGGCGGATTAACGTCATTACATCTGCATAAAAAGGATTTGGAGGCCTTTTTCTGAAAACAGTAGTCTACTTGTACTACATTATGAATCATGATTACAAAAGACATTTTGTGTACTTTTTAAATAAATGCTGAGTCAACCTGATGTGGCTGATCACCTGATTTATTGCCTGCTATCTGACCATCGTAACCCCTTTTACGAGGAAAATATGTAATCTGCCTTTAACCAGTTGTCAAACTCTCTTTGGCCTCCGACTGGCCAGTGACGATTGCCAAAGATGTTAAATTGGCAACCGTTACCGACGGCCTACGGGGCACGGAGGGCACTTTGGTAGTCACCCATCCAACTCCTGGCTTGGGTTAGGGTACTTAACTTCGCTGATTGAATGGTCGACGCAATAACAACTATACCACGAGCTCCTTTCAAGTATATTAATCATAACAGAAAATCATATTTCTAGGAACACATCTACAATTTTCTTATCCAAACAGGTTCTCTTCAGAAAATGAAATTCAATAAAATGAAACGCACGAAAATGGTAATGATATATTTACTCAAACAACATTAAGATTTGCAGTAGTGGAGGTAGCTGTAGAATTCGTTAGCGTTACTAGATGACTACTGTGCGTTTTGATTTCAATTACATCATTGTCTGTTGTTGGTACGGCTGTTAAATTTAATTCTATATCAGTTGGTTTCATATTATTATCTGCTACTTTATTAGTAGTCTGTGTATCATTAACTGTCTCATTGTTTCTTGCAGTATTTGTAGTTTTAAGCTCATTACTTGGTACAGTTGTTGTTTCACCTTCGATAGTGTGATTATCATTTCTTCTAGTTTCAACTACATTCATTCCTGTTACATTTCCCTTCGTTTCTATTTCTGGTATTAGTTCGTTGTTGCAATTTTTCAAGCAAAGCTGCTTACCTATATAAATATGAATTAATAAATTTCGTTGCATTGAAAATATCATTCAGTTGAAATTCTTTACTTCGAATGAGAGCGTAAAAAATTATCAAATTACTTTATAAATGTTACTGCTGAGGTCGGAAGGTTACTTTTCTGAGAAAGTTTAAATAACCCGGCACTTACTCTTTCCAATTTTGATAATTAATTCCTAGGAAAAAATATCAAGAAAAAATATTTGATTATATAAAAGCTTGAGATGATCAGCCCCCACAATCAGCACGCGTTTACTATATTGTTTTAAATACCTCTCAAAAGCTTGCAATACCAGGGGGTGCATCGATTTAAGCAGAGCGGAACCCTGTAAATATATCTTCACACTCTTGTTGAAGTATCATGCGAATGTCAACCATAATCAAGGGAAGTGAACAGCCTGTAACCCAGACACCGCCGCAAGCAAAGGCTTCTTACTATGTACTATGCATGAGTCAAACATCACAGTTAAACGAACTCTCTACCCGTAGCCACAGTATATAAAGCTTATTAAGCAGTATGGAACCTAGACCAAATTTTTGAAATAAGAACGATTGTTCCATCGTGCGTGAGAGTTCTCACTCTTTAAATGTTTTAATCTAGTGCCAAAGTAAAGTCAATCTTTCGATTTGAAGTATAGAAAAATGTCTGTAAAACATGTAAATGACGTAAACATGACTCCGCTTTGTGACATTACGCCAGAGTCGCTCATAATCTCGGGATTGCGCACGTCTGTGTGAGTGTGTCACAACGATTTGTTCCTAAATTCCGTTTTGCTTGTGGTAAGCTAATGTGTATACTGTGCCGTAACCCTGATATCAGGGTTCCTAATTGCTTAACGTTGCCTAAAAATCCCAAAAAGGATTTTGTTCTCTCTGGGCACCTAAATTAAAAATAAATGTTTAACTGGATAAAAAAGGTCTCACCGACAAACAAATTGTCCAAGCCAGGTATGAGAACTCCTCCATTCCCCACAGTCAGATCCAATTGTGCTCTCCCCACATTAGATATTCCAGACGCGTCCAGATTCAATGAACCGTTCCCTAAAAATTTACACATATTTTTTTCTCTCTATGTTGCAAAAAAATCACGTGTATTCGAATTGTCACCCCTAACATTATTCTAACATTGCCTTTGATTTACAAAAAGATCTCAAATGTCCTGCAATTTTGAGTGCTACAGATACTAGTCGCTTCTTACAAAAATCAGGTGATCAGCCTCATCGTAGTGCCGACCGATGTACGGGGTAAGGCCAGGAGATTATTATACCTACTTAGTCTAGATCGTCCCAAGGCATCGATTAAAAAAAACAATAATATGACAAGGACTTGATGCTTTCAGGAGCGATTGGAAGAGGACTGCTGAGAACAGAGAAAGTTGGAAAAGTGGAAGGGAGGCCTTTGCCCAGCAGTGGGACACTACAAGCTAATAATAATCATAATAATGACAAGGTCTAAGAAACGATTGATGGATTGTGTGAAAGCGATATGGTTGATAGAAAGAAATGGAAGAGAAGACACATTGCGCCGTCCACAAATAAATGGGATAAGGGCAGGAGGATCATGAATAAGAAGACAAAGTTGGCTACGACTGGTGGAAGAGAAAATGGTTAGTAAAAGCAATTCACTCAGTATAGCGTGTGTCCATCCAAAATATACGCAATATTAGTTGACCATGCTAAGGCCGACCCTCGAGTCGAATCCAGACTCAATAATCTCTCAAAACTCCTAATAAGATAGCGCAAAGATTAAAATAAAAACAATTTAGAATACATTATTAAATGATAGCAGAACTGTCAGAAATGTATTTAAATTAAGTTATCAAGTTCCCGTTGACATAAGCAAACAAATTGTACTTGAACATTGATTCACTTTAACATAGCTTAACTTAATTGCAGACTACGCATCTAAACATGAATATGTTTATGTGCCTTAGCCAAGTTTTACAAAGTTTCGTTTAAATATATTCGTTTTCCATGTCGCCTTCCCCGGAAAAAAGGCAAGGTGGCAATCACTTCGTGTAAAATCGGGTAAATCGGATCGGATTGAATCGGGGTCGACTTCAACAAGCCCATTTATTGTTGGGGTCGGCACCCGTTAGAACCTGATGCAAAATAATCAGAACAATTGATGAAGAACGGTAAACTCGTTAGCTGGAGAACTGCAAGAAGATTGATGAAGAAAACTGAATAAAGTCAAGGCGATGACGAAGAAGAAAATCAAACCATTGATGTTATTTGATTAGACTTTGAACAAAGTACTTTCAAATCATCAGAACGACAACCTTATACATGTTACTGCCGTGTTCGGAAAGTTTTTTTACTGAAGAAGTTTCTTTATCAGTTACAATTTAAATTTTGAGTACGTAATTTTAAAAAAATCACAAAACATCTATAAGCTCCTGACCACAGTACGAACGCACAAATAGCGCTAAAGAATACTTTACTTGTACTTTAATCTAGACAGATAAATAAAATTGAAGTGTCTGTTTGTAACTGCAAAATAAAAGTTTTTCACTCAATGCATATGAAAGTATACACGGTACTGACAAAGAAAAACCAAGTTTTAAAATTTTTCTCTGTCTGTCTGTCTGTCTGTTTGTTCCGGGTAATCTCCGAAACGGCTGGACGGATTTTGACGGGACTTTCACTGACGGATAGCTAATGTCACAAGGAGTAACTTAGGCTACTTAGATTTTTAAAAAACATTAGGGATCCGCGGGCCACCATGAAATTAAAATCTACGCGGGTGAAACCGCAGGGCACAGCTAGTGATTAAATATTAGAAGTGAAATGACCAGCCCCTACAAGCAACACCTGTTCACAAATATAACGTGAATAGCATAAGCCAAGTAATAAAACGAACGATTAACGAAGTGAACTGCAGAAAGTGACTCTTAACACAATCAAAGGCAACAGCGTCACCTGTGTTGAATGTGTTAATTAAATTAGCCTCAGAGGAACATTAACGAACGTAAATATTTCATTAATATCATATGCGTATGTAGGGGCCTCCGACGTAATTGCATGAGACACGTTCAACTTAATTATCTTACGACGCTGGCTTCTACGTTCGGGCTGAGGTTTAGATTACGAAATATCGTAGGCATATATGACTAGCTGTGCCCCGTGGTTTTACATGCATATACTTAATTTGATTAAAAAAAATAGAAAAGTTTTTAATTTTACCTTTTCAATTAAGGTTCCGCAAAATAAAGTCACCCTTAAAATTTACTTCACGCGGGTGAAATCACGAAGCACAGTCAGTGGCGTGCATTGCATATAAGCAGGTAAGCAGAAGTTACAATTTGTGATCACTGAATACACTCGTGTGTTGTGTGTGTTTGTTTATGTTCGTATGTGTATCTTTACCAAGCCGTACGTACCTACGCCGCGTCACATAGGTATTTATTTAACCTGCCTACCTACCTACTTGTTACACGCCCCTGGGCACAGTTAGTATTGGATACAGATAAAAGGTAATATGATTAACGTTACCAGTTTTCCCATATTTCATTTGTACATCAACATCTCCTACAGCACTAATGCCATTAGATTTCATTCTAATATCAACGTTCTTCGGCAGTGCACATCTCCCATCAAAAGGACTATTGCAATTATTAACGTCTCCAATATCTCTATCACTCTGCCTCTCTGGTTTCTTCTTCTCTTTCTTCTTGTCTTTCAACTCTCTCAGCTTTGACTCTAACTGTAAGGAGTTTGTTTCAAACTTAGTAACAAAAAACATAATCTTCTTTGACTTAAGCAGAGATGACATGATAAGGATGTCTTCCGTCGTATCTAAGGCACATTTCTTACTTATTCTTTCCTGAGTATTAAGGTACATATCTTATATCCTAATCAATGCCGTAAATAGAATTTTCTGCGCGATCTATAACTGCCCCCTTGTTTTTTTAGATAACATAGACGTACCCTATCTAATATTTTCTAAACCGAATAATTATATATTTAAAATTACTCGGGACTTATCGCTATAATATTTTGAAAATAACATACCAGGGGCCTTACCACGAGCTCTTATTGCAATGTTAATTCAGTTGTGCAACAGTGACAGATGTATGCACGTCACATACATCTGTCTCATAAATGAGTGAAACTATCATGGCAATGAGAGCTCATGGTAAGGCCCCTGGTCAGCAGACTACGATTGGTGTAACCCAATCGAAACGTCGAGGTACGTTATTTACCAAATATTATCTTGATAAGTCCCGAGTAACTTTAAATATGAATTTAAATCACGAAAGTTTACGAATACTAATATTTCTGCCTGGTCTGACCATTCTTGGTATTTCAAGGAGTAACTTAGACTACTTCTATTTTTAAAAACTATTTGGGTTTTGCAAAATAAAGCACGGAACTAAATCTACACGAGAGAAGCCGCAAGGTATAGCAATTAATTTCCGCAATTCGGTTACTTTTCATGCATTCAGCGGGATACTCAAAGTTGATACATTTACGCATTTAGATATAAGTACAACTACTAGACTTTTCTCTATGTTAATTTTTATTGACATTTGTGCATTGGAACTGTGTCCATGGGCTTACATTTCTCAAGTGATTTACTTTGTTTTTAAAAATTGTATAATATTTTTAAAAGAGTAATTACTGAGTTTCTTGCCAGGTTCTTCTCAGTAAAAGCAACCTTCCGAACCTGGCAGTAGCATGTATAATCCATGTCGTTCTGACGATTTGAAAGTACTTTGTAAAAAGTCTAATCGAATAAAGATATTTTTGACTTTGACTTTGACTTTGATAGAGAATCAAAATGGTAGCAAAAAAGTGGTATGTCCGTTTCAGGATCTATTTTGATTGTGATTGATATCTGTGTACTTATACAACCTACCATGTCCAAAAGAACATCCTTTTGCTCCAAACCTCCTTCGTCCACCAAGTCTGTTCTCCTTTTCGGATCCGAAACGGTATTATTAACTATATCTGCTTCAGTGTTCTGTATAACAGCTACCGTTAATATTGTCGACTGGAATGATCCGGTTATTTACGGTTATTCAACATTAGGACTAACATTTATAGGGTGTACTTAGGCTTAAGTTGTGCTGAAGATTCTCAGAAGGATATTTTCCAAACAATTGCAAACCATTGTTTGCAATTGACCCCAGTTGGCAATACCCTCTTTAGGTCATTCCGACAAATGCCTGAGTTTAATATTCACTTAGTTCTCATCTATTATCCGCTTGAATTAGGGTCTCAGTGTGATGAAACTTTATCAGCTACTTTTCTATCTTCGGGGATGATTACATATGCTTCCCTGTATTCCCCGAAGGGGTAGGCAGAGATGTTGTAATAACAACACCCACTTTTCACCGAAGATGATTTAAGTGCTAACGTGACAGATGGTGAGTCTATCGCCGCCCCTGACACTTTACATGAGACAGTATATGTATATGACATGTATAAATATGTCACTGTCACACAGTGGAAATATGGTAACTGTAAGAGCTTATGGTAAGGCCCCAGAGCGTTGCTCTTAAAACAGATTAAGAAGTAATTAAAACCATACATCATAGCCTTTTTGCTATTGAAGAATAAAATAATGTTACCCCAAAACTAATAAAGCTACTACGCGCTTCAAGTAAAAGTATTACTATACCAGCACAAAAATGTATCGCTTAGCCATCTGACGGCTGTAGAGCTGGCACAACCAATCCAATAAGCGTGTATCGTATCGGAAATTTTACGAGCCAACACGAAAATTGACGTGTATAAATACAATTTAAATTTCGGTTATTGCTCACTGCACGGGCAATTGGATATTTACAGTCGTTCGTTTGAGTTATCAGAAATCGATTTCTGATCGATTTTATTACTCGAAATCTATAAAATACCGTTCAACATTACGTACTTAAATACTATTTCAATATCATGGGAGTTATTCTTCAAGTACCTGCATGTTTCCTAAAGGAGTTCTTAATAACATAAACAATTAAATGTAATTAACATCTATACAGATAAATAATATTGAAGTGTCTGTTTGTTATTCCAAAATAACAGCTTTTCACTAAATGCATATGAAAGTATACACGCTACTGACACTAAAAAACAAAGTTTTTAATTTTTTCTCTGTCTGTCTGTCTGTCCGTTTGTTCCGGGTAATCTCTGAAACGGCTGGAGCGATTTTAACGGGACTTTCACTGGCAGGTAGCTGAATTTTCAAGGAGTAACTTAGGCTACTTTTATTTATGAAATATATTAGGGTTCCGCGACAGAGGAGCTCGTGGCACAGTTGCTATTGCGCATGTCATTCGATCAGCGAAGTTAAGCAACCATACGCCTAGCCAGTAGTTGGATGGGTGACCGCCCGAGTTCCCTCCGTGCCTCGGAGAGCACGTTAAGCCGTCGGTCCCGGTTGCCAATTTAACATCTTTGGCAATCGTTACAGGTCAGTCGGAGGCCTAAAAATAATCTGACAACTGGTTTAACGCAGATTGCCGATTTTCCTCGAAAAAGGGGTTGCGAAGGTCAGATGGCAGTCGCTTCGTATAAAAATCAGGTGATCAGCCACATTGGGTTGAACCAAGTGCCGACCCCAAATACATGGGATTAAGGCCAGGGAGATGATGATTAGGGTTCCGCGACAATAAGGATGAAACTAAATCTACGACACATCTAGTCTTTCCTAAAGGAGTTCTTAATAACATAAACAATTAAATGTAATTAAACATATACTTCTATACTAATATTGAAAAGAGGATTGTATTTTTGTAAAATTATTTCAACGGTGGATAGTTACATTATCAGCGAGTAAAACAGGCTATATTTTATCCCTATGCTCCTATCTGTAACTTTGTCATCTTAAGTGAAAAGTGGGTGTTGTTATTACAATACCTCTGCCTACCCCTTCGGGGAGTACAGGCGTGAGCATATATTATGTACCTTCTTTTCACCAATTACTGTGTCAGACGGACCAGCATGATTTAAGAGGGTTTCCCTGTAAATTGCTGAGTGGTGAGCGGAATATATACTCTCACAAACTTATTAACTAGCTGTGCCCCGCGGTTTCACTCGCGTAGATTTAGTTTCATCCATATTGTCCCAGAACCCTAATATTTTTGCCTAAGTTACTCCTTGAAACATCAGCTACCCGTCAGTGAAAGTCCCGTTAAAATCGGTCCAGCCGTTTCAGAGATTACCCGGAACAAACAGACAGACAGACAGACGGACAGACAGACAGACAGAGAAAAATTTTAAAACTTGGTTTTTTTGTGTCAGTACCGTGTATACTCATATGCATTTAGTGAAAAGCTGTTATTTTGGAATTACAAACAGACACTTTAATTTTATTTATCTGTATAGATATAGATGTATAGATACGTTAAAATTTAAACGCAATAAGAATACCTATATTATGAAACTTCGCAGTGGCGGTAAATGTCTAACTTCTTACTTATTTATCACGAAGGCGGAAAATGTACTGTGTTTTATTTTATACTACATGTTTGGTTATCGTGAAGTTCGCTTAGTTGTCGTCTATTCCGCATGAATTTAGGTCTCAGTGTGATGAAACTTTATCAGCTACTTTGCTATCTTCGGGGATGATTACATATGCTTCCCTGTATTCCCCGAATGGGTAGGCAGAGGTGTCGTAATAACAACACCCAATTTTCACCTAAGATGATTAAGTGCCATCGTGACAGATCGTGAGTATCGCCATCTCAGGCACTATACAAATGTCTTTGAATTACTTCTCAGACATATGCAGGTTTCCCCCTCTTTTTTATGAAGTCGGTTGAAAAGGGACTTAATTTTATTCATAGGTCCCCCTTTAAAGGACGCAAGCGATTAACACCCTACACAAACAAAATTGAGGACGGTAAGTGTATTCCGATGATCGTTCCAACTTGTTTTCATTCAAATATGCACGCAGGACTATTCTGACTGAACCATGAATATGCAAAGCAGTTCAACCGCAGGGTACAATCTATCTTTATTCTACACAGCACAATTTGTTCAGCGGTTAGCCGTTGAGAGGGTACGGATGGAATCACTTTTATAACTAACTCCCTACTAGGAATTACTAGCGTCCGTGAGGGGTCACGGCGAAGCAGAGTAAGATGGTTGAGAAATTCAAACTTATTTATTCGGAGAGCCGTGGTGGCTTTGGTGTTTGAGCAGTCGCCTGCTACACAAGCGATGCAAGTTCGAATCTCAGCGGGGCATGTACCAATGAGTTTTTCTAAAAAAACTTAAGTACAGTGATTTCACACCACGTGCTTTACGACGAAGGAAAACAAATTGAGGAAACCGGCATGTGTCTGCAAAGTATTTCATAGACGTATGTATAGTGCCTGAGACGGCGTAGACTCACCATCTGCCACGTTGGCACTTAATCATCTTCGGTGAAAAGTAGTTGTTGTTATTACAACACCTCTGCCTACCCCTTCGGGGAATACAAGCGTGAGCATATGTGTGTATGAATGTGTGTTATTTATTCGGTTTGCACCTAATTTTGAACGTCAAGAAAATGACTACCATTTCGGAAACTAGCCGCGAGGAGAACAAGAGAAGTAATTTGTTTATGTTTAAACAAATTTCAATTTATACCACGTGAACGCATTGATTAATGGTTCCAGCCCTCTAACTTATTTATCAATTTATCTCTAGGTACCACAGATTAGAAAACTGTGACCGAGATAAGCCGTCTCGCAAAAATGGTGGTGCTGGCTTTACTTGACTGTGATTGATGATTTGTTTCATTGAAAAATACAAGATAGTTATAATTATATCTTGTCACGAAACAGAAGTATCCATCTGTCATTTCTAATTAAAGGCTTACAATCTCTGACAGATAGTCTCAAACAGAGTAGACAAAGTAACATTATCCTTACGCTTCGCTAGTAAAAATGATACTAATGTACGGGAATGACATATGTCACGTGACTGATTTATGTCATTCCCATACATTTTGTATCGTTTCTATGCGAGAATGTTACTTATGGTTACAAATTACGTCTGGCGATTTGTCTGAAAGTTTTTATAGCTTTACTTGAAATGTAATGTTTATTCGACGTAAACGCAGATTTGTATGGGATTAAAATAGTACAATCGAAGGGCCAACAGATGGCGCTGTTTTGATTCTATACAAATCAACGGTGACTTGTGCCGGCGGCAGTGAAAAGCTCACACTAGGCCCTCCTAGAAGCCAAGGATCTCGTAGACCTCGTTGTTTTACAACATGGTCATGATAAGAAAATTCCATCACCTAGCCACATCGTTGTACTTAAACCGAATTTGAGTATAAAAATTATCTCATAAAATTTTATTCCGCCATAAACTTTATTCATACAATTCACAGCTTTATCACAAATTTCACAATCCCGTCGCAGAAAGCAATAAAGGATCAATCAAAGTTTCGTAACTGTGTTTGATTTGATTGAAACAAGAACATTTTATTCTTGGAAATTGTAACGTCAACCGTCGGTAAGCAAATCTTGATTTTCATTTCGACAAAATTCCCTTTTGATTTGCCTTGCTTTCTGCTCCACTTACAATTAAATTAACGGTTTAATTGTGAAATTATATCTTGAAGAGCAATAACGGAAAACGGTTACGGACTCTCAGTAATCTACATACATACATCATCTCCAGGACCTTATTCCCATGTATTTGTGGTTGGCACTGATCACCTGATTTTTATTCGAAGCGACTACCATCTGACCTTCGTAACCCATTTTTCGAGGAAAATCGGCAATCTGGGCTTAACCAGTTGTCAAAATTTCCTTAGGCCTCTAACTGACCTGTAATGATTGCCAAAGATGTTAAATTGGCAACCGGGACCGAAGGCTTAACGTGCTCTCCGAGGCACGGAGGAACTACTAGGCGTATGGTTGCTTAACTTCGCTGATCGAATCATATGCGCAATAGCAACTGTGCCACGAGCTCCTCTACTAAACTCAACAAAATCTACATACATACATAAATACTAAAATACAAAGTTTGTATATATGTTTACGCCTGTATCCCCTGAGGGTAGGCAGATACGATCTACCGATATTTCCACTGACATTCGCTCTATAAATTTATTTTGTCCTTCGCCTTTCCCACGTCTTTTGATAAGCCCAAACCATCTCAACACACTTTTTAAATTTGTAGAACATCTAAATCTATGCATATAAAATCCCTGACTAACTCACTGATAGACTGACCATCAACGCACCACTGAATCCGCGGATCCTAGAAATAACATGAAGTTTGAATTTGTATGTTACTCGTGAGTTCATTCACTGAAAAAAGGGTTTTTCAAATTACCCTAAGCTTAAAAAATCTACGAAAAATTGTCTCGTAAATAAAGTCAGTAAGCCCAGACAACGCTCCAGGCCACCACAAGGTAGACCACCTTGGAAAGTGAATAAATATTTTGAAAAATATCCATCATTTACTATTTCCCCTTAGTAATAATGTGTCGTCACTGTTTGAGTTTATCGGGCAACAAAAAAAGTAATGACACGGTTTTCTTTAAAGCCTGTCAAAACCTTAAAAATAACATAAACATTTTTGACCTATCAAGTTAAAACTAAAATTTCCCTATTTATTTTTGGCGTAAACATTTATAATCCTATCAGACTGACGATTTGAAAGTACGCGGTAAAATTCCAATCAAATAAACATACTGTTTTTAAGGTACGAATTTGCATTTCAGATAATGCTGTTAACTGTAGCTGCTCTGGCCTTCGCGTCTCAGGCATATTGCCATGAGCACCTCAATACTATCAAAGCCAGAGCTACGCCTACCATCTCCAACTCTTTTGTCAACCTCGGAAAGATGGAGATATCATTTTACTACAATGGGAAGCCTTCAGGTACAGAGCAGAAGTTTTTTTTATAATTCTATCAGCAAATCACCCTCGCTTCAACTGGGTTACGATTTTTAAGACTTACAAAACATCAACTTTTCTATGTATAAATATGATATGGATTTATTGACTCCAAACCCATCCTGTTGGTAACAAATTCCGCAACGTAGTTTAGAAGAATGGTGAGTTCAAACAGACAATTCATTTTGAATGGAAATGCCGACTGCAATTAATAATTACATTAGGCAAACAAGCATACTCCCTCGTGACCGTAAAAAATTTGCTCAAGCCATCCCAGAAGGATCCCCGAAGGGGATAGCAGAGGTGTTGTAACAGAAACACCCACATTTCACCAAAGATGCTTAAGTGCCAACGTGAAAGAGGTCGAGTTCAATCGCCGTCTCAGGCACTATACATCTTTGAATTACTTCTCAGATATATTCAGGTCTTCACGAAATCATCCTTCAAAGTAAAGCACGAGGAGTGAAATTACAGCAGTAAGTATTAGTTTTTTCTAATATCTGCTTAAACCATGTTTTGTAATAAGAGGGATATGGTTTTATTCGTTTTCAGATATGCAAACGAAACTAGAAACATTTCCCGCTACGTCTGCAATGTTTCCCAAGCCCCCAGTATACGAAGAACCCTGCCCTTGCTCAGAGCTAAGAAGCCCTAAGGACTACAATCCCTTCCTATCAAACCCTTCGGAGCTCATCAACAAATTGCTGCTCAATAGTGATCTGTTCTCCTTCAACAAAGAACCGATATCCTCAACATCGTGCTGTGACTCACGTGAGCATATACACGAAGAAACTGTCTACTTCGACCTCAGTCCAAACAAAGTCATGAAAGGAAACTCAGGCTTTTCCCTCCCTTCATTCATTTTAGACCACCCAGCCCCAAATAGAGGTCTAAACCCTGTCAAATCTAAAGCCCTTGAAATATTCCTCTTCCCAAAGAAAAAGGATATGGCGTCTATTGATTATTCCAAAATGATGCCCAAGAAGAAGAAGGAAATCAAGAAAGATTATATTAAAGTTGTTGGTGACAAGAAACCCAGGAATGATATCAAGAAATTCATATTACCAGCAGTTCCTAAGATAGCAGAAGTTCCTGAGAAGAAAGAAGTTGAAGAAGTAATTACTACTACTACGGTAACTGCAGATGCTAAAACTAATGCATTGTAATCCTTGAAAGAAATAAACGGACCATATAAATAAATATATAAAATAATTTTTAAAAAATCTATCAATTCTTATTAGGTGTAATAAAGTTCCAAAATAGTTCAGTGTAAGCCGCTGATCCTGGTGAGGTGTATGTATAATTTAAGAAAGGATTTTCCAGAATTCCACTTCTACGGGATTAAAGATTGTGTGTGAAAAATATTGCTGCCACGCAAGCAAAGCAGGCAGCGCAAGCTAGTTTAGTGTAATAACCTTATGGACAACTTAAATAAACATCAACAAATCATTCAGTATTAAATGAGTTTAATGGCTATAATAAAATCCGTAAAGTATTTGCTAATTTTCTATAAATATTTAAATTCCAATTTGTCTACCTTTTCAGTTACGAAAGCATTAAATTCCATTTCGTTTTCGATTCACAATATTAGTCACGTTTGTCCAATCGTATTAATAAAGAAAAATATTTTAGATCATTATTCAATTTGGCGGACAGTAAGGGTGTCGGAAAAAACGAAGCACGTCTTCATTTAAACGTAGAATAAAATCAGTAGCAGACGTGACATCTCGACTCACGTCTGTTCGGGTCAAATGATCACAGCATAATTAAGTAGTTACATTACTAGCTATCTTCCATTCCCCCAAACGCTCCCTACATTTCTCCTTTTGGTAGACAGTTGAATTTCGCCGGCAATGAAACGTAGCAATGTATGGGGATAATGTCAACACGGTCTGCTGCAATTTATCTGAGCAAATTCTGGGCTTCGTAAACTCTGTACGTGATGCGAGCGTCAACTAACCTCATTTACATTTGAATAAGCAGAGGAAATTATCTACAGGTAATAATGACTAATGAATGAAACCCCAGCTGCTTGATTGCGGTAGCCAGAGAAGATATCAGTTACTACAGGGGGCCTACTTGCTTTATCCGAAAAACGAAGCCTCAACCGAAAGTTCGCAAATTTCCTACCGCGGTTCTTACTCGTTCTAAAATTACGTTAGAACGTGGTCTGCTAGAAAAGTCTGACGTTTCTATATTCTAAGCTTTCTTTAATTAAATTATTGAACGCGACTATCATTGCACCTAAGAAAACCTTATGATGATTACGGATACAGTTTTGGATATTACGTCATGCGACCTGCTAGACCACCGGCGTCATTTTCTGAATGAAATCTTGAGTTTGATAAAAATCGATTCTGTAACTACTTTTGATTATCGTTCGTTTGCGAAGTTTCGTTTACGGAGAAAAAGAGTAGACACGCACGTCTCGACACAAATGAGTGAGTGTATTCCTTGAATGAGCAATATGTTATAAGTCTATTTCTGTCATATGTATGACGCGAGGCGAATAAAAACATGTGCAATATGCCCCCTATTTTCGCTACGCGCTCTAAACTCGTGAAGTCACCTGTAATTATCTTTAAATTATCCTCATCTATGATAATACGTTTTAATTATTCGGTACAGTGCTCCCGTAAGCCGTCGCGGTACATTCTGATCCCTTAAATATGTCGTACACATATCTCAATTAATTTTGGATTAAGAACTAAGCTGCGTTTTATTACTATTTTTTGACGATGGTTAACTATATTTTAGTGGTGTGCTTAAATTTTTATATTAAGTGCCAACGAAATTCCAGAAATACTGTGGTATTAGGAGGATCTCTCATTATTTACAGTTTTGCATTAGAATATACTATTATAGGTGCACTAAAACACCGCCGTTCAAATCTTTAAAGGTTAATTTTGGACTCTAATCGTCTACCTTACAAATAAGGTTATAAGTCGAAAGTATCAGGGGCCCTACCATGACCTCTTATTGCCATGATAATTTAACTCTTATTATGAGGCAGTTGTATACGATGTATATAAGTCGGTCACTCTCATATAGTGGAACTATGATGGCAATAAGAGCTTATGGTAATGCCCCAGCCCCTTTTTTAAAAGGATATGAATGAACATAGTTTCAAAAGAAATCTGCAAATCTGCAAAATATTAGGGTTAAAAAACTCACTGTCTCTCCTTTCTCTGTTGTCGTTTCTTCTTGAAAGCCCTCTTGACCCTGAGGAGTAGGAAGGCGGCGCGGTCTATAGTTAGCACGGACGGCCGCTTGGCGGCGCTAGGCTCGTCCATCGCTTCCTCTTCCGACGGCTCATCGCACAACCTCAGGCCGAGCCATCGCTGTTTAGTCCCAGTCCTCGTCTTCGAGCCGACGAGAGCGGACGTGTTTAACAGTTGATTTATTACACTCAAAAACACCTTCTCGTAACTCACTTCATTCTTGTCTTTTGATTAGATTTTTAAAGTGGCCTTATTAAAAATGTTTATGGACGTCACCAATTCGTTCACTATGTTACGTTTAGAATAAGTTCAGTTTTAATAAATGCAAATTACACTCAAACGGAACTGAAAAAATCACTGATAAATTTCACTACACACCGCGGATACCTGAAACAAGAAAGTTAAAATTAGATTGTTTTAAGGCACTAGTACTAACAGCACAAAATCATTAATAAAGATACATAGAGGGATGGATTCGCAAGGCTCTAAACACAGATGGTTGGGAAAAGGAGATAGGTTTCGTGCAATAGTCGCAGAAAAATAAATTATATAATAAATATAAATTATAATAAATTGCCACAGAAGTATAGTGTCGGTTACTTAAGATTTTATCAAACAAAACATAATGCCAAGCTTCTTTATCGCATATATAATCGCTTATATGTAGTATAACAGCCCTTAAACCTTAATCACACTAACATAATTATACTCTACGGTATTTCGTCGATTGCTCGTACCCTAAAACTCTCTGCCAATGTTTAAAAATCACTCTGTACAATAATCTGTAAGTATGATTGAACTTGAAGTGTTACTCCGGGAATAAAGCATACGTATTTTAACGTCCCATATGTTTCTAGCGCCACTTATGCTAACTTTGGAACTAAGTAGCCTCTTGTAAAGTTCGCATCGGCAGAATCTTGGCTGCTTTCCAATATTCTGATCTATTTATAACCTGTGGGGCTGACGTATAACCTTATTAGTGTCTTAAAAGGTGTAACTGATATTAAATGAATCACACTTGAGAATTTGAATGTCAGTTTGTCCTTTTTTAATTTAATAACTAGCGTAATGACATGAGTTCTTGAACAAACTTTGCTAAAGAATTGTAGTTATTCCATCGTAGAATATGGATGGCTCGTTTAACATAGGAATTAACGATAAACATGAAAATGAACTATATACGTGACTTAACTCTTAACCATACTATACTACTCCTGCTTATTAAAGCTTTTGACTCACCGCCACCAGCGTGTCATACTAATTTATTATTAACGCAAAAAGTGCTAACCACCAATCTAAGTGACGGTTAGAAAAAAAAGTGCAAACCACCACAATGTTTGAACTCTAATCTACTGAATCAAATCTTACACTTATGTCAACTGAATGTGTTAAGTGCAAAAAGGGTTCACACCCGCCTTACTATACCCCAAATTGTACCTGTAGGTAAAAATACAAGTACGAGCCTTCATGAATAAATCGTCAAATGAATTTGGATGGGCTAGCTTTGGTGCATGAATTTACATAATGACTCATAAAATTACGACACAACCTTAATAAAGGAGACGATTATTGGGATTATGAATACCATTTTGATTGCATAACGTACACGGTGGTGGAATTTGAATGCCTGCGAGGTTTCCATCATTCGACACGCACGATCATTCAAGGTATTTTATTTTTATAGTTTTTTATGCCTATAATGCGGTCGATGTGTGCCATAAAGGTCACCTCATTACCTTAACTTCTAATGTTCTCCATGTTTATGCTACAATAGTTTCAATTTAACCGCAAATTCTGTTTTAGCCCGGACATTTTCATGTCGATTGACATTAGGACAAGCGGATTAAAATATATATTTTAATAATTCATGATTTACCACAGGTAGATTTGCTGACATTTATTTATGTATACATCTAATCAGATAACTAAAATTGAATTGTCTACTTGTTATTCCAAAATAACAGCTTTTCACTAAATGTGTATACACGGCACTTTAATGGGACTTAGGCTACTTTGATTACTTACTTAGGGTAGTATTGATGATGGTAGGCGATCACTGTTGGTAAAAATGTTTTGTTCACGAATGTGGACAAGGGTGGAGGAAGATATAAAAAACGATGGATGGATTGTGTGAAAGATGATATTATGGTGAGAATGGAAGTGACTATTGAGATAACGAATGATAAAGAGAGAGATGGAAATGAAAACAGCGTCGACCACAAATAAAATGGGTTAAGGGCAGGATGATAAATATTATCATTAAAATTTATGGTAGTCTAACAATTGGACAGGGGCCCAACCATGAGCTCTTATTGCAATGATAGTTCAGCTGTGCGACAGTGACAGATGTATACACGTCATATACATCTGTCTCATAAATGAGTGAAACTATCATGGCAATAAGAGCTCATAGTAAGGCCCCAGGGGCCCAACATTGAGCTCTTATTGCAATGATAGTTCAGCTGTGCGACAGTGACAGATGTATACACGTCATATACATCTGTCTCATAAATGAGTGAAACTATCATGGCAATAAGAGCTCATGGTAAGGCCACAGGACTCTATTGGACCTTATCATGATTAAAAACACTAGTATTATCTTTGCACATCTAAATGTAGTCTAGACAAGGACACAAAGGGGCAATAAATGTTAATTTTATTGTTTTACGAGTGGTTGATAAGTACATCGTAGCTAAACTACGGCGTGGCGCACCAGTGTTTAACGGCTTTTGTTAACTTATTAGTCCACTAGCTTCCATACACGGCTTTGCTCCCGTTTATACTTAATTGCAGTGATATTTTAGCATTATATTTGTGACATGTGTTTTGAATCGGTACAGTAGTTTCGCAGCCTATTTGCTACGAAAAATCTTGATAAATACTATTATTTTATCTTGATAGATAAATTATAATCTTTATATATAGAATTCTACCGTACATGTGTATGTCACTGAACTTCTAAGCGGCTGGACCGATTTAAATGTTTTTTTTGTATTACATTTGGGTGGCGCCTAGGATGCTTTAGATTCACAAAACAACCCGGCAGATGGCGCTGCAGTCGGTATGCAGGACGTCTGTCGGGTCCGCTAGTAATATTATAGATATCGTTTATATGGACTGGTTGATCAATAACGTTTGACCTGAGACCTATAGTTATTTTTAGTATAACAATGCGAAGCCCTGAAGAGTGTGATTTGAATGATGAATGATGATGAATCCCTTCGAAGGCATGCGATGTGATTGTGGAAAGTGGCAGTTAATTAATTGAGGGTAAAAGTGAGTGAAACCGCATGTAGCATCTTGTTTTCAATAAACGTCTTTTAGGGAGATTGCTATTGCGCATATCATTCGATCAGCGAAGTTAAGCAACCATACGCCTAGCCAGTAGTTGGATGGGTGACCGCCCGAGTTCCCTCTGTGCCTCGGAGAGCACGTTAAGCTGTCGGTCCCGGTTGCCAATTTAACATCTTTGGCAATCGTTACAGGTCAGTCAGAGGCCTAAGAGAGTCTGACAACTGGTTTAACCCAGATTGCCGATTTTCCTCGAAAAAGGGGTTGCGAAGGTCAGATGGCAGTCGTTTCGTATAAAAATCAAGTGATCAGCCACCTCGGGTTGAACCAAGTGCCGACCCCAAATACATGGGATTAAAGCCAGGGAGATGATGACAATGACTCATTTGGTAAAATGTAAGCTATTTCCTACTTACAAGAAAAATATGACCGATTAATAAAATATCACAAAAATGTAATCCGAGGCATTCGTGCGATAAACCATTCAGGGTAAGCTCAGGCGGCGTCAGCTTCATAATAAAGTATGTCACGCTCCCCCACTCTATATTTGTGTACGACTATAGTGACCATGCTTTCAGTAGCTATCGTCGCTTATAATTAAATGGGCGTTTAAGTATTATTTATATATACTGAACTGAATATGCCCCGCGGTTTCATCCGCGTTGGCATTATTTTGCGGGAACCATTTTTTTATTAAAACATATGGTCCCTAATTTACTCCTTGTAACATCAGTTATCTGCCAGTGAAAGGCCCTAGATTATCTAGAATGAACAGACAGACAGACAGAGAAAAAAAAAAAAAATTGTGAAAAATTGTAAAACAGATTATACATTTTCGTACGTTCAATTATTACTGAATATATGGTAGCCCTACATTGGAACCTCAAATATGTCCGTGCGCTATTTAGCAAATCTATACAGATAAATAAAATTTAAGTGTCTGTTTGTAAATCCAAAATAACAAGCTTTTGACAGCTACTGACATGAAGAAAACAATTTTTAATTTTTTTCTCTGTCAGTCTGTCAGTCTGTTTGTTCCGGCTAATCTCCGAAACGGCAGGACCGATTTTAACGGGACTTTCACTGACAGATAGCTAATTTTACAAGGAGTAACTTAGGCTACATGAATTTGATGAAAACCCACGATTCTACTAGGCACAGCTAGTCTGAAGAAATACGCTCTCATGGAGACTTATAGGACGAAATTCCGGCTTAACCGCCAAAGCAAAAAGTGAGTAAGTCGCATAAATGCGCTAAACTTGCTTCAAGCGCTACGAAAACTCATAAGTCTTTGCTACGTTTCTTTATTGCTACGGTCACTCGTATAACAAATCCGTAGCCATTTAGCCTCGCTAGACACGAGAATTACTGTTTTATCGCTTTCGTCTTAGCTCTTAATTTACGTTGGCAGCTCGAGTTTGTTGATTTTTGGTCAAGATGAAACTCAACATGAGTAACATGTTTTTATAATATTTTGGTCAGAAGTAAGGCGTCCTTTTTGTTCCATCCAAATGACATCAAAGTGTCTTTAACATAATGCTTTTACTTTGTCCATTTATTTGTGCACCTTTGACAGATCAATTTATCTTCAAACACTTTTATGTATAGCTAATTTAAGTTTTAAAATATGACACCAACAACACGGGTGAATACGGCAGATTTTACATTTGACAGTTGATTGACTGGAATGGACTCCACATGATTTGGGATACGAGTGTGTTATGTTAATATATATATCGATACATGCAGTGGCGTGCATTGCATATAAGCAGGTAAGCAGAAGTTACAATTTGTGATCACTGAATACACTCGTGTCGTGTGTGTGTTTATGATCGTATCTGTATCTTTACCAAGACTACGTACCTACGCTGCGTCACGTAGGTTTGTACTTAACCTGCCTACCAACCTACTTATTGTATATGCCTACCCCTCTGAAAATCCAATGCACGCCCCTAATAGATGGAGTTATAATATTGTAAATCGCGCTGTTGAAAAACTTTGCGGTGTATGTAAATTCTGAGACTCGCTGTATGGTAATTAAAGTGTGATAATACATTATGAAATTTTTCATTACGATTACACAACGCCTTGGGGTTTAAAGCATAACAGATTGTATCGAACAAAACAAATGTTTGTCCAACGGTAATCCAACATCTCCCGGATTTCATTCTCATTTCAAAGCTGTACGTAAGTTAGCCTTGTGCTTACAACTGTCAAAGTACCTGTGTTATTTCCCCGTGCCCGAGGCGTACCTGCGCCAAAGTTTCCTATCTTTGTTTAAAAGAACACACTTTTCCGTGTCTTTTCAAATAACTGTCACGGGAAAATTAAATAAAAGTGAGTGAAGGCGCTATTTTGTGTCTTATCTTACAGTTTATAGGGTATAATTTTAAAGTAAGTTGCAGGGATTTAGAATTGGGGTAAGGTGTCGCTTGACTTATTGTCGTTACACATTATTGTGTATTCAGATTTCTGTTTTTGTGTCTCTTTTAATCCACTTAAATGCTAGGCAAGTCGTTGTGCGTGAGTGAGTAAAAAACATCGAAACGTCCAAAGTGTTATTGTAACACAATATTACATAAAAAATTGTTAGCTGTCCAGGATTTCAACCCAATTTTCACGTTTTCAAAGTTTATAACTCGAACAATAATCGACTTATTAAAAATTAAATTAAATTTGCCAGTCATGATAAAAAAAATCAGAGCATATCAGAGCAAAATCATTAATTTTTTCATGAATTGTGTACATAAATGGAGCCAAAAACATTTTCGTATCTACGGCAACAAAACCACTGTAGACCAGTGTAATTAGTAGATATTTGTCAATACAAGATAAGAAATAAGTACCTACACACTCATTATAAATACAATATTCTTCTTCTCATATTCGCATTACAAACCCAGCGCTCACCAAACCATCGTGACATATCATTACGCGACCTGTCACTTTGACAGATGTCATAAAGTGAGATATCTATGTAATGCAGATTTTTATGTCTACTAAAAACTGTAATTACGTTTTGCGTAGACGGACAGTTTTTATTGCTTTAACTCTGCACATTTTAGCCTCAAAGATGTAGTAAAAAAGTTGAATAAAATTAAGTAGTAGCTTCCTTGACTTTGCTACGAGTAATGCTAATAAAGAGGATGCTAATTTGTCGGCCATTTTGCACCAATTAATTAAACTGGGTGTATTTTCCGGGTCTGGTGACGTCAGATTCCTAATGAATAATGTAGTTTTTGAACGTATGCATTTAATTCTGGGTGCGTTAGGTTTAATTATATTTTATTTCTCTTAACAATATGAAGTTCATTTTTTACCTATTCCGTATCGACCAAATTTTTGAGAACAACCAACATAATTTGTCCAATATGTGTATGAATTCTTATGAGTCATAAACAACTCGAGTGGTTTTTATTTTACCTATACCTAGGAATTTGTTCGCGAGCCATCACTTTTACGACAGGTCACCTCGTCGTCAAATATCATACGTATTTTAAATACGCACCTGTTTTATGTCTCGTTTATATTACCTTTCATACTTAGTTGCGTCTTTCAATAGTTTATAGCGGCTGAATAAGTTCGACATTCGCTTTGAGCAAAATACAAACATAATATTTTTGACGGGGTCGCCAATTATCGCCTATACATAGGTATCATATCATTTTATCATTGTAGAATATAGAACATACATTAAAACTCTTATGTATTTATTTATCTTCTTCTTCTGCATTCTCCATGTTCACGTCTCTCGGGTCCCCGTAGGGGTAAGCAGACGTGCTACAAATATCAATTGTTCAACGATTTTAATTAGATGCTTACGTGTGCCAGATGGTGAGTCCATCGCCGTATTAGAGACTGTACATATATACATTATATCTCAGACATAAATTATAGATAATAATATCACATTTATAACGTTTTCCTTCGCTTTAAAGTTGTTTTTAGTCGATAAGAAACTGCTTCAACCACTCGGCATACACGACTCATCCGAACCGATAAGTATACTTTACTTAAAAAGTGATTTCAATCATCTACTTTTGAAGTTTTATGATAAAAGGGGTTCAAGCAACAATCTCGCAAAATGAAACGTAAACAAAATACCCCACTCCCGAGAAATTTGCAAACATAACCAAAAACTCTTAAGTATCTTCGAACTCCCTTAACATTGAGGCTACACGAAGGTAATAAAGTAATTTTATAATTAATCTTTAATACAGACAGATAAATAAAATTGAAGTGTCTGTTTGTAATTTCAAAATAAAAGTTTTTCAGTAAATGCATATGAAAGAATATACCGATACTGACATAAAAAAAAAAAAAAAATCTCTGTCTGTCTGTCCGTTTGTTCCGACTAATCTCCGAAACGGCTGGACCGATTTTATCGGGATTTCACTGACAGATAGCTAATTTTACAAGGAGTGACTTAAGCTACTTTTATCAAAAAATAAATTAGGGTTCCGCTGGCCGTACAAGAAATTAAGTTTACGCGTGCGAAACCGCAGGGCACAGCTAATAATTAATATAATATAAAACCTCTGAGTTCAATGAACAAATTACCCTGAGATGATGTCGGCAACAAGGATTAATAGTGTCCCAGAGGACTGATATTGAATTAAGTGTATCCCGAAATTACAGTAGGTAATAAACCCGTTAATGATAATGTATGTAACCGGAGATGTCTCTAGATAACTAAATAAATAACTCTCGGTACTAAATGAAGTGTCTGTTTGTGATTCCAAATTAACAGCTTCTCAATAAATTCATATGGAAGCATATATGGTTCTCACAAATATACCTTCAATTTAATTTTTCAGTGCAGATTTGTTTCTCCTAGTCGTCACACCTGCCTATATTTATCTTCTCACTTCGTTTCTTTCTACACATAATATGACAAAGAGCTTTCCTCTTTGTCATATTAAGTGTATGTATAATGTATGTTTATAACGAGCTGGCTCAAAAAGCACTGGACAGATTTAAAAGAATCTTTCACAATTTAAAAGCTTCATTATCACTGATTAACATAGGCTATATTTTATCTCCGTACTCCCACGGGAACGGGAACTACGCGGGTAATACCGCGTGATGTCCACTAGTCTCTAATGTAAAGGTTGTCTGGAAGAAATCGCGATAATAACAATAAGAATAGAAATAAGATTTACAGGGGTAATGCTGAATTTATTTCTTGTAATTTTACAATAAAGAGTATTATTTTGTGATGGCTTTCCTAATAGTCCTTATTATATTTTTATATAACGGTCCAGAATTTCGTAATTTTTTACTAACCAATATCGACGATGTCGGCCAAAAAGACAATACCGTAGTGCGTGTCGGACACAATGGAAGTCCTGAAGAGTGCTTCACAAGGGATCTTTAAGATAAGGAACTTGAAGTCTATGAGCACCTAGGTATATTCACGGGTTCTCGTAGGATACAAGTATCATCTCTTGTTACCAATGTGATAAAAATTTATTTACATACAAAGCAATTTTTTTGCAAAAGCGCCAGAGACAAGCTTTCTTATAGATCTGGTTATACTTATAGAAAACTCATTGATAATAAGCTTTACGGTAGTGGAGATATTGTGGCTGAGGAAAACAATAAAAAATATAATATATACATTCGAATTGAGAAACCTCCTCCTATTTTGAAGTCGGATAAAAATTCTACTTAGTTCGTTGTTTGGTAGTGCATAAAATTACTTTTTTTTTTTGATAAATCGTGTTTTTTGGAAATTATTTTTGGAGATCTACTCGCCAACAGATTTCTGGTAAAGTCATATTCTAATTATATTGAATACTAGCACAATTTATCGCCCCCGAAACCCCTTGCATACAACAAATCATGATAAAGAGCCATTTCCGAGATTCGGATACGAGAAAAGAACACAAAAGAAAAAACTTGACGTTTTCTCAAAAAAGCTAGTAGAAAAAAAAGGAACCAAAAGAAAAAAATCGAACCGGTGAACGTCAGTCTCGAACCGGGGTACTCTAGTTTCGTTATCACCTGTCAGCCCCACCTCTGATACAAGAATTGCTCGTTTAAAGGTATAAGGTAATAAGTAATGTATTATTCGACTTAACTAGATATATCATAACTATAATTTTTAAAGTTTGGTCTTAAATCCACAAAATGCATCGTCTTCAAAAATTCTCATAAGTCATCCGTCTAGACTTCAAAACCGTCTCGACTTGTGCTACCAATGGATGACTGCAGATAAAACTAATAAACCGATTGAAAGTTCTTATTACTTGTTTTCCCTATTTAACAGGAATCCCTGCGGTTTTACCTGTGTCGGATAAATAATAAAAACTTTGTGACTTAGAGATTTCTTTCTAAAGTACTTAGTCATAATTACTTAAATATTAATACCTGATATCGAATTATTTTTTTTATTATGATTTCATAATTTATATTGTTTCGATGAAATGTACATGATGCCTGGCTGAGTTTCTTGCTGGTTCTTCTCAGAAGGCTAGTTTCCGAACCGGTGGTAAATTTTCGACGTTCATAAGTGCATTGCCAGGGCCAACTGAATAAATATTTTTCATTTTCTTGTAGCATCAGGTCTACGACTAAAAGTTCCGATAAAATAGGTATAAATAGCCATTTCAGAGATTACCCGGAACAAACAGACAGAGATACAGTTTGAAGATTTTTTTTTCTGCTAGCTATGATAGCTGTTCCACCCGCGTAGCTGTCTGTAACACCAGTTGTCTGCCAGTGAAAATTCCATTTAAAATCCGTCGAGCCGTTTCAGAGATTACTCGAAACAAACAGACAGACAGAGAACAATTTAATAAACAAAATATTCCAGATATACTTTCTATATATGCATTAAGTGAAAAACTTCGATTTAATTAATCTGTACGTGTAGAGTATAGATATTTTTTACAAACATGAGTATCTAAGTAATTTCCATTTCAGTCACCTTTGTAAATGTTAAGGTTATACCGATCCCTAATGATAATTTGAGTACGTAATTACAACTGTAGCATGGGAATATATTTTTTACGGAACAAGAAATTGAGGTCATGTTAAAAGGTCGCCGTCATTATACAGCACTCGTTAATTCTGGAGAGATGACAGGCTTACAGCCGTGTGTTCGCAGGTTAATGTGTTAATTTGAACTTAAACGACTGTGTTAGAAGGTTCAAAATATATTTTTTGCAATTGTTTTTTTTTCTTAGTCGGTTTTAATTTTTGCCAACTTTAAATGTGTTGTTAAATGAACCGTGGTGGCCGTGGGGTTTGGGCAGTCGCCTGCTATGCAAGCGACGCAAATTCGTATCCCAGCAGTAAGATTTCACACCACGAGCTTAACAGTGAAGAAAAACATCGTGAGGATATATGCAGATTATATCTGAGAAGTATTTCAAAGACGTATGTATGGTGCCTGAGACGGCGATGCACTCACCGTCTGAGGTGTCAGTAGCGTGACTTTCATATTCATTTAGTGAAAAGCTGTTATTTTGGAATTACAGACACTTCAATTTTATTTATCTGTATAAATAGATAGATATATATGTGTATATGTATACTGTATGTATAGAAATAATAGATATAGATAAGCGGTGATTCCAACCATACTTGGATACGAATCCTGCCCAAACTGATGGCAACGCACACTTATTGTCCGCAACTAGTTGTACATATTAGATTAGAGTAAAGCCAGCCATGTAATTAGTAGCGGACAGGTCCAATTAGCACCATTGACATGATTTATCGACCAACTCCACGGGACTTTGACCCTTGCCCTATAAAATATGGTATTGGTATATTGGTTGTGTAAGGAAACTTTTTGGTTATATATTAGGATGTTTTTAGATAAGAGAAGTATAAGTTACTCCTTGTAACATGAGCTATCTGCCAGTGAAATGCCCGTCAAAATCGGTCTAGCCGTTACGGAGATTAACCGGAACAAATAGACAAGCAGACAGACAAATGGAGAATTTTTTTTTTCTGTTCAAACTTTCATATGCATTTTGAAATTACAGACACTTCCATTTTATGTATAGATAAGATGTATAGATAAGTTACTTCTAGCGTTTTATTTGATAAGAACAGACAGCCGTACAGACATCATCGCAACAAAAATTGCTTATCATACTGTTAACAGAATAATTAATTAATCTTTAAATTTTGGAGCTAGTGTAAAATAAATTAAAATATGATCGCGCCATCCCATTATGGTCTCCGAAAGGTTAAGCACCACTTTTCTCCGAAGATAATCAAGTGCCTAGGCACAATACATACCTACCTCAAACTCAAAAATATCTTTATTCGATTAGACTTTATACAAAGTACTTTCAAATCATCAGAATGACACAATTACACAGGATTATACATGCTTTTTAACCTAATTGTGTTACTTCTCAGACATAGGTTTCATATTATTTTAAAAAAATTGTCGGTAAATAAATGGTCCTCTGTCCCACATGAAACTTTTAAAAAGCCTCATTTTGCAGCTACATTTATTGTAGACCGTGCATTGAACGTTTATTTCAGCTGACGTAGCCTAACCCGTGGACGCGTGCTTATGTAAAGGAATTCTTGCTCATCAATCACAGGTCATGAGGCCAATTTGATTTATGGCTCTATTCCCCACTACGTATGCAACACCCATTCATAAATTAATTAACTGATTGGATGTGCATCCTCAGTAATGATATTGCCTATTTGATTTGAAAGGACCCAAGCGAAATAGGGTCATTCGCATGTAATCAAAATTTTGGTAAATACTATCCAATGAATCGTGAGAGTGACAAACTGTCTTCATTTCAAAGAGCCCTATTTTTTTTAAAATAACGGTAGCCTAATTTCCTCCTCCTAACATCAGCTATCTGTCAGTGAAAGTCTCGTTAAAATCGGTTCGTTTCAGAGATTAGTCGGAACGAACAGACAGAGAAAACTTGAAAAAAATATGTGTTTTTTATGTATATACCTTAATATGAAAGTGAAAATGAAAAATGAAAATGATTTATTCAGTTTAGGCCCTGGTAAGGCACTTATGAATGTCGAGGAATTTACCACCGGTTCGGAAACTAGCCTTCTGAGAAGAACCGGCAAGAAACTCAGCTAGCATCATGTACATTTCATTACACAGTAAATAATGATAATTACAAAAAAAAAACATCAAAAATTATTCACAATAGTGAAAATTGTATCAGCATTTGAAAAGTTGTTGATTTGGCATTACAAACGGACACTTCAATTTTATTTCTCTGTATAGATTTTCTTGTTTTAGGATTAGGATCTGTTAGGATACATACATTTCACTGAAGTTTATTTGGCAAAATGGCTGATAGTAGGTCTGTAGACGTAATAAAAGTTGATTTAAAAACCCCATAACACTAACACGCAAACTGTGTTATTCTAGTCGCGGCCCATTTGGGGTTGTAACAAATGTGTATATTATTCTTTACACTCATTTGTATCTTTCCACTCACTTCCCGCAGACCATATTTCAGTGTGGTTCCAAATTGCCAGCACGCCGCCATAATAGACAAATATTGCAGTACTTCATCTAACTGTTAAGGTTTATCAGGCCCACGCATACATATAAATAATCAAAAAACTCAAAAATATCTTTTTTTTTAATTTTTTAACGTCTTATACGTTTAACAAAGTACATTCAATTCGTTATAATTATATAACTAGTTATACAGGATTATACATGCTACCGCCAGGTTCGGAAGGTTGCTTTTACTGAGAAGAACCTCAGTAATTACTCTTTTCAAATACATTATACAATTAATCTAAGCTAGATGAGAAATATAAGCTAATGGACACTGTTTTAATGCACAAATGTCTAATAGTAAAAATTACACAAAGTCTAATAGTCCTTCTTTTAAATGTGTAGCTTGAGATGACCAGCCCCTACTTGTTCACAAGGACGACGCGAATGGGTGCTTTCCCACAGCCACGTCGGTCGTCGTATCGTCCACCGATACTTGATACAACGACACAGTGTGAAAGCGTTCTGTAGTAATTGTATTAAACTACTAGTCCGACGATATCGTGTCGTTACAGTTATCGTCCAATGTGAAAGCGCCCAATGCCAACCATTGGCCTCCTCAACCACTATATAGGGAAGTGGAGAGCCCGTCACCCATATATATAACCTGCGCACTTTGGTGAATTGTGAGAGAACTACTAGATAGTACTTTGTGAACAGAACAAAAAAGGCCGCTAAATAAAACTTATTAAGAGACTAGCTGTGCCCCGCCGTTTCACCCGCGTAGATTTAGTTTCATACTTTATTTCACGGAACCCTAATATTTTTTTAATATATAAAAGTAGCCTAAGTTACTCCTTGAAACATCAGCTGTCTGACAGTGAATATCCCGCTAAAATCGGTCCAGCCGTTTCAGAGATTACCCGGAACAAACAGACAGACAGACAGAAAAAAAAAAATCGGCTTTTCTATAACGTGTATACTTTCATATGCATTTAGTCAAAAGGTGTAATTTAGAAATTACAAACAGACACTTCAATTTTATTTATTTGTATACTTAGATACATATGTTAAGTCGCCTGGATGTTGATGCATTAGCTGCATTATACAACGTCTTTTTGGGTTATCTGATTATGATTTATTTAGTTACGGAAAATATTTTTAAGCGAGAAATTGCTGAGTTTTTCCGGGTTCGCATCAGTAAAAGCAACCTTCCGAACCCTTTTAAATTAGCCCTTTTAAATTAAAATTTACTGTTTTACTGTCAAGTCACTGTCATCACCTTACTCATGAAGGTTGGTCAGGAATTAATCAGTTGAGATGCTTAAGAGAAAAAAATTATAATCATGTTCGGACATAATCACGCAGCGCCATCTTGTCCCAAACTAAGCCAAGCTTGAACTAGACAGCAGGTATGATAAGAACACGATGCGAGACTCGAACCCACGACCTCTGCAAATCGTGCAGTAGCTCTTCCAACTGAGCTACTCGTGATCCTACCTCATGGGTCGAATTTTTCCTTCCCTTGTTTTACGGTTTAAGGGCCGCATTACGGCCTCTTGGTCGGTGTATCCAAACTGATACGTCTAAAGTTACATTTAGCTACATATCAAATTGATGACGCGAACCCGATCTAAATATCAGATTGATTTTGCAATGCAATGCACAATCTAATACTCAGATATAATGCAAACACAAATGCTCATGGACAAATCACAGGCAATTGTCCTGACGCGGGAATCGAATGCTACACTAACTACTAACATCTAACCACTGGACCAACGTCATCATCAATTATAAGCTATCAATGTGCAATTTTACACATTAGAGAATGGGAGTATATGTGTGTGTACAAACAAAACGTTTACTTAGGATACTGCTAGTTTTCATGTATTGTGATTTTAACCCTTTTCTGCCGCGTAGGCTCAGCCGAAGATAGCGGAAATTACTTCCGACCGGAATCCAACATTCGACATTCCCTTACCCTCGTCTTTTCAATTTTATTTCCCCTTTCTTATTCCCCATTTTCTAGACTTTTCGTAACTGTTAAATACGTGGACGCTACTGTTGAATAAGCTATTTTTCGTAAAGTTAGACCGTCGGCAGAATGTTTGTACTTGCTTACTTATGCGGAACGGATACCCGACTCATTACTTACAGCCACATTATTCACTAAGGTTACTCAGCGTCGCACACGTCGTCAAGTGTCGGTCAAAGACACGAAATTGAACCTTATCATCCATGTATTATGTATCAATTTCTTGTGACCGAAACCAACGCTCGTCGTTGAGTTCGACGCTTAAAAACCTTAGAGAATAACGCGGCTGGACTTATACATCCTTACTGATATTTTACTAATCTGAAACTTGTGAATGTGTTTGTATGGTACAAACACATTCACAAGTACTTGCACGTAGAAGTGGAACACCCGATCTCATAAACATAACATAGAAAGGGTTGGAAAGTGAAATTTGGCTATTGATATATCGAAATAAATGGTAAGTAGTGGAACGTACTCAATTCGCTTCTGCGATTTCACCCGCGTATACTTTATTTTTATTTAATGGGTACCTTTATCCGCGGTACCTTTAGCCTGATCTACTCCGCGTAGCACCAGCTATCTGCCCATTAAACGCTCATTAAAATCAGTTCAGCCATCTCAGAGATTACCCGGAACAAATACACAGAAAGACAAATAAAAAAAAAAATTGTTATGTTAGTAACGTATCTTTCGTATGCATTTAGTAAAAAGCTATTTATTTGGAATTGCAAACAGACACTTTAATTTTATTTATCTTTATAGATGTATAGAAGACGGTAATGGACTCACCGTCCTTCAAATCGACACCAAATTTTTGGTGTAAAATCGGTGTTGTAACACTTCTGTATATCCCTTTAAGGGCCCCTCTGAAAAGGCCTTGACCTTTCCTTATTTAATGCCAAACGTGGCAAAGATTAAATAAATGAAATTATCGAACCCCTTGTCTCTGACATAAGGGTTTTAAAAGCATATTCTTTCATCGTCTAATTAGTCAGTATTTCAAGGGCCTCTAATGTGAAGCGACGGCGATGACAAGGGTACAACCTGTGTGGAGTTTTATAAATAATATTAAAACACGGTTTGTCAGCGGGAATATTGTATTGTTCTCGATATAATGAAGCTTTACGTATCTAGCTTGATATGTATATAGTATACAGTTTGGAAGGACACTAGAACTGGGATATGTAATGTTTGCGAGTAACAAAAGATCATAGTATTATGTACAAATTGAAATACTTCTATGATTTTGAACAAAATTTAAGTAATTTTGAAGTGAAAGCATTTAGACAATTTTTTTTATTGTATATTAGTAGTATAGTATGTACCAGTTACAATGAAAATTAAAAAAGAAAGTCAGATAAGGCCTTCGTAAAGCGCTTGTGAACGTCGAAGAATTGATCACCGGTTCGGAAACTAGCCTTCTGAGAAGAACCAGCAAGAATCTTGAACTACACTCAAAGTAACCTATTCTAATAAATGTATAGAATAATCTGAAATAATCACAAAAAATACTTCTGACAGTAGTGGATTATGTATTCGCTTGTTACATAACCAACGCAAGTTCTAAACCCGGTGGTAACCCCCTAATGAATTTTGCCAAAAACTTTAGCGCGATGACCTTGCAACACGACTTTTTCTGTGAACGAAATCATCGTGCCCTCATAAATTCCTACCGCCACGACCGTCTATCAGCGTAGCTTGAGGCTGTGTACCGTGAAGCAGGTGCCGTAACGAGCCATGAGTGTTCAGCGAAAATAGTGAGGGAAAGTATGTCACTGCACATATATTTTATTCCCGTCGTGCTGTATAGACAGACATAGACAGACTTATAATATTACTATTGCGCATTCAAGGTTAGCAATTAATTAATCTTATATGTCATTATAATTTTATTAATATCAGAAGGTGGGGTTGTTCCTGTCATATGAGCTTAATTATGCTATCACAATATGACATAATATAATTACATAGTATTCAAGTAATTAACTATTCCTAGTCCCGCCTAGCCTTAGCTATTAAACACGAGGAATTTTTCATTATATTCAGTTCATTTGTTTAATGAGTTAATTGTTGTTTTTAACGAACTTCACACGAGATAGCGAGGCTTTTATTTGGTATATTTACTACCAAACTTTTGATCTAAAGTGTATTGCTTATCATTTATTACTAGTTGTGCCCCGCGGTTTCACCCGCATAGAGGTAATTTTATGGGTGACCCGCGGCACACAATTTTTAACACGCTTTTATTAGCTTCACCTGTATGTATGTATGTAACCGACCCCTTTGAGCTCGATTTTGTCCTACTTTGTACGATCAGATTTAATTCAAACTTTGCACACCTGTCAAAAGTCGATGACAATGCAATAATCCGATCGAAGCATCCGATTATCCTAATTAGATTCGCCAGGATTAATTAATTTCTTTCCGCATCCTTTGCATGCGAGTAAGAGAGATAGAGCTAGTGCGGGCGGTTTGTGGTATTGAGGGCGGTTGATAGTTAGCCAATCGAACTAAATAATATATAGTTTAAAAAATTTCACTAAAAAATGAAAAATAAATAATAGTTTAAAAAAACTAAAAAAACACGCTTTCATAAAAAATCCAACTAAAAATCAGAAAATAAAATTTAATAAATTTGGATAAAGAATATTGTAAATTAGAAATGAATGTACATTTTTGTAAAAAAGGGTGGGGTGTATTCAATGCGCTTTTTAAGATATTATATTATCAAAGTGATGATTCTTCTACTCATTATCTGTCAATAAAATGTTTATAATTATTAACACTATGCACCCCACGCTTTTTTACAAAAATGTACATTCATTTCTAATTTACAATATTCTTTATCCAAATTTATTAAATTTTATTTTCTGATTTTTAGTTGGATTTTTTATGAAAGCGTGTTTTTTTTAGTTTTTTTAAACTATTATTTTTTTGTTTATAAAGGTATCCTAAATTACTCCTTGTAAAATTAGTGAAAGTCCCGTTAAAATCGGTCCAGTCGTTTGAAAATGAAAATGAAAATGAAAATGAAAATGATTTATTCAGTTTAGGCCCTGGTAAGGCACTTATGAACGTCGAGGAATCTACCACCGGTTCGGAAACTAGCCTTCTGAGAAGAACCGGCAAGAAACTCAGCGATTTCGGAGAGTAGCCGGAACACAGACAGAGAAACAACTTTTAGTGAAAAGCTGTTATTTTGAAATTACGAACAGACACTTAATTTTTTTAATAATCTGTTAAAAAATGTATTAATCTGTATATCTGTATGTATAGATAGTTTTTGTACAGACGGTAAGAATCTGTAGTTACCTAAATAATTTTGCGAGTATTCAGCTAAGTGACTTTTTTGCATATTAAATTCCAATAACTATACAGTAACTATGTGGAATTTTCTCCGGCCAAATCCGGTGGAACCCTAACAATGTTTGACTAAAAAGCTTATGCAACTTTTTTAGTCCACAATAGAAGAAAGCATTGTAGTTTTTTCTCTTGTTAGCAAGTTCAATTAAGGATACTATATACAAACATACGGTTGCGGATATTGTCTGTATATTAAGTTTTCGGTCTGAGCTCGTGCTAAGTTCTAACATTGTCAAAAGTGGTTGACCTTTCGAAGTTCATAATACGAGTTCATTAGTGCGATATCTTCTATACGAGGAGCTCGTGGCACAGTTGCTATTGCGCATATCATTCGATCAGCGAAGTTAAGCAACCATACGCCTAGCCAGTAGTTGGATGGGTGACCGCCCGAGTTCCCTGCGTGCCTCAGAGAGCACGTTAAGCTGTCGGTCCCGGTTGCCAATTTAACATCTTTGGCAATCGTTACAGTTCAGTCAGAGGCCTAAGAGAGTCTGACAACTGGTTTAACCCAGATTGCCGATTTTCCTCGAAAAAGGGGTTGCGAAGGTCAGATGGCAGTCGCTTCGTATAAAAATCAGGTGATCAGCCACATCGGGTTGAATCAAGTGCTGACCCCAAATACATGGGATTAAGGCCAGGGAGATGATGAGGGTTTCGTGAAAAAAACCACCCATGAAATGACGTAGTAATAAATACGAAAACATTGTTGAAGACTACGATAAGACCTCGCTACGGGTTTTATTACGTGAATCAGGCTACCACCGTCTAGGACACAGGTTATATCAGGGCCTGTAACACGACAGCCTGGGGTTATTGACCGCCGAGGCAATTTACTCTGAATTATGGCCTTGCGTTAGGCTGTATGGTGCAGTAGGGGTTTGGTGTGAATATATACAGAAATTAGGGAAAAGTCAACGTTTCAATGAAGCTAATACATAATTATAAGGGCGGATCGCTGTCATTTATTATACTAGCTGTGCCCCGCGGTTTCACCCGCGTAGATACTATAGTTTCATGTAAACAGCTTTTCATTAAATGCATATGAAAGTGTTCACGCTACTGACTACGAAAATCCAAGTTTTAAACTTTTTCTCTGTCTGTCCGTCTGTCTGTCTGTCTGTTTATTCCGGGTAATCTATGAAACGGCTGGACCGATTATAGCGGGATTCTCACTGGCAGGTAGCTGGCGACACAGGGAGTAACTTAGGCTACTTTAATTTATTAAAAATATTAGGATTCCGCGACCATAAGAATGAAACTAAATCTACGCGGGTGAAACCGCGGGGCACAGCTAGTAATATTATAAGCCTATAAGTAGGTAGTATAAGTCCATTTTTATCGCAACGCCGCAAAACTTTAAAAGCTTACTTCTACACCGCTATAAGATTAAGTTGCAAAGCAACTAACTTTTAAAACGATTGAAAAGCAAAATGCCACAAATCATTACCACCAAATCGATTTGCTGAATTAGCAATATGGTGAATGTATGTTAATAAATAAAAGGTAACCTATGTCCTTTCTCAGGGTCTAATGATTGTCTGTGCCAAATTTCATCAAAATCGGTTGAGAGGTTTAAGCGGGAAAGCGTAACAGACAGACAGAGTTACTTTTGCATTTATAATATTAGTAGGGATTAGGATTAGTACGATGACAATAAAATAAAAAGAAAAAAATAATCACTGTCTGCTGGTCTGTGCGTTTAATAGGGCAGAAGTGATTCAGGTCTCGAAGCGGAGAAAATAAAACCTAGTTCTTGCGAACCCACTTCAAGAAATGCTAACGACGGGTTGACATCGCTTTTGCATCGCCTATTTCATTGAGGTCAGAATAGAATTCCATACTATAAAGATACATACGGAAGTACAATCATACGAATTTATATATCAATACAGACAAATAAAATTGAAGTGTCAGTTTATAATTCCAATTAGCTATTACCTACTTATATGAAAAAAAATTTTTTTTTTAAGTTTTACCACTGTTTGTTTATCTCTGGCTGTCTGTTTGTACCGGCTGATCTCTGCAACAGATTTCACTGGCAATAATCTGATGTAAGAAGATATAAAGGAGTAAGATAGCCAACTTTTATTTCGAAACAAATTAGAGTTCCGCAGAATAAAGCCCCATGAAATTCAGTAAAAAAAAATATGCCCGTGTAATTTTTATCAATAGTATTTTTTTAGTACTGTGCTGTAGCATTTACATCTCATAGAAATTACGAAAGAACTTAAGACGAATTGAAGTTTATAAAAATAATAATAATATTATTAATTCAAAATCTTTGCCACCCCTACTCGATCTAATAAAGAGGGAACGCATCAAAGTGTAAAGGTAATTTTATCGTTATCGTCATTGTACGAAATGTCTGCGTTGCCGGCAATACGGCGTAAGTGTTTCAGATCCTATAAGACAGTTTACGACCGCCTTACGGGTCGGCTGTTCACTCGATTTAGCTGTATGTAAGGCGTCAAGTATCCATATCCATAAGTATTAATAGAATATATACATTTTAAACTGCCTTTTAATTCTGTTACCTTTTTACGGCTGCCGCTGAACAGATTTTTCGTGCTATTGGAGGCTATCTTGCCTTGAGGGTTTTCTCGAGAGCAAAGCCAGCATTTTAATACAATTTGTCACTATTGTGAATATTTATACCTATTATCAAATTTTATTTTGTATGATGATTTCATATGATTTATATTGTTTCGATGATATGTATACGATGCCTGGTTGAGTTTCTTGCCGGTTCTTCTCAGAAGGCTAGTTTCCGAACCGGTGGTAAATTCTCGACTTTCATAAGTGCCTTACCAGGGCCTAAACTGAATAAATATTTTTCATTTTCATTTATTATTAGCAATTTTTTTTTCAGTTCCGAATATTCGTTGCATATACATGTTGGCAACACAACATTTATTTATACTATTCCGACACCCACGACCTATATATAGTCATTAAACACTCAATTTATCATAATAATGTTGATAAATTAAGTGTTATAACACATCTTCCAGACGTTCATAAGCTGCAGAAGCGACTCGACATTTAGAGGGTTTATATTCATACTTATAATACGGTTACTATAGAAAAATTCAGCTAAGTAAGTATTTCGAAAATTTGAGCACCCTGTTTTCGGGCTAATATTATAATTATGTTGTGTAACTACTACTACAGACGTTTTTAAGAATATCGTAGTACAAAAACCGCCCATTATTCAGCAATAATAACAGTAATTACCGCCACTTTTCCTGTTATCTCACCATTTTATCACTGTCAGATAAATATAATCCGTGTGGCCATTAATTTTGAAACTAATCTAAACTTGTTAATCTAGGGTCGGCAAACCGCGATTGATACAAGCTGATACCTTACTAGACTGCCAGGTGTTTGTAAAGGTGAGGATTGAGGCTATTCGGACCGCTTCGTAACTGGAACCGCGGACCCATTGCCTAATTAGTTTTTATTTATGTTTAGAGTCAAGGTGCGTGAACCCACAAGTTTGGGCTCTTGGCTTTTTAGGGGCTCCGCACCAAATAGCTTTTTTACCTTAATATTCTTGCTCCTACTACATAACAACTTTTTACGTGTTGTGCACCGTTTTCATAATCTATTATCGCTAGCTTCAGTGACAATATTTGTATGAGATATTTTAGTTCTACATGTTGGGAGGCGCTGTACAATTTCTCATACAAATATTCAACGGAGACGCTAGCGAGTATAAAATTAGGTAATTTTACACCTACAATCGGGAAACTGACATTAATTAGACAGTTAATAAAATGAGTAAATTTTCAAAAGAAAAATCTTTAAAAGTGATTATTACGCTCGATAGAACAAATATACTTATTATCAATATATTAAAAAATTGGTCTAGATTCCATATTACCTAATTATCTTATCTAAGCTTATTTTTAATCTGTGGTTTTAGGGAAAAATTTTAATGAAAATTATTTATTCACTTTAGGCCCTATTAAGGTACTTATGAATGTCGAAGAGTAGTGGTTGTACTTAAGGTTTTTGTTTTACCTATGACATCATCTATAAAAAAAAGTGTCTCGCATGTTTACCATGTAGTGAAATTACCGACGGTGGCACTAATTCGAGTTAAATTGCTTTGCGTCAATGGTTATCATGTTAATCAGGAGATAGTGTCGGCTTGACAACTACGGTGTTCCATGAATCACAAAGGGCAGGGTTCACTGACTTGTCTTTTTCCTGATTCTAAGCTACCTCCCAACCAAGTTTCAGCTAAATCGGTTTATACGTTCTTTGGTTATGGATAGTGTAACTAACACGACGATGAATAAGGGATCCGCGTAATATTAAGTCTATACGGCTGAATCTTTAGGGCACAGTTAATATCCAACAATAAGCTTAAAGGTCGTCCTTGGGAGATGACGTGGTTGGAAGAAGAATGTAGACAAAGCTGACCTTTCACGTCTATCTAATGGGTGTCTTAGCCTCAGTTATTGTTGTGTCCAGACATGATGCCACGATAACACGAAACATTATACCTCCATACTCGCTTACATTTTATCTTTCGATAATACTTTCATGGACGTATTATAACAACACCCACTTTTCACGGAAAATGTTCAAGTGTCGACGTAACAGATGGTGAGTCAACCGCCTCAGGTACTGTATATACGATCTTTGAATTAATAAGTTTTCTTGACCGCCCTAATACGACAATGACAGTTTGACTTAAAGAAAATAATTGGATAGAAACACATTGGATACATACATGCATATTTATGTTATTACCTGCTTGCCACGGGTGAGGCAAGCAGATTATGTCAGAGTTCTACTGACTAAAACCCACTGTGTTCCTCTCCCCGCTCTGTTGAGGGGCCGCGGTTTCTGGTTGCATCTCGCGCTGCCTTGCACAGCGAGGTCTCCAGGGGCGGTGACACAGCTGCCCCGGGGATGTGCCCCGGCAAAGTGTGGGGGGACACCGGTGCGATCTATCAGAGTACCCGGAGTCCCCCCTGAGCACTGAGGATGGCCACCGGGGGGGTTTTAGTGCGGTAAAAATCCCACATACCCCGATGTGCCTCTCCCAGGGCGGTCGGGGACCTTTTGAAGGTTTCCCCCTCGTCAATAAAAAAAAAAAAAAAAAAAAAAAAGGCCTAGCTTAACTATTGAGAACTCTTACCAAAACTAAACGACAAAGTTAAGTTAGTAAGACGTCAATGCTATAACATTGATAGTTCGCTATGGAATAAAAAAGTAGGGTGCTATGTCAAGATAAAAAGAAACCTCTTATGAGCCGTCGGGTTTGAGCCGTCGCCTGCTACGCAAGCGATGCGAGTTCAAATTCCAGCGGGGCCCGTACCAAGAGTTTTCGTTAAAAACTGATGTGCAGTGATTTCACAACACGTGCTTTATAGTGAAGGAAAACATCGCGAGGAAACTTGCATATGTCTGAGAAGTAATTCATTGTGTGAAAAGTGGGTGTTGTCACTACAACACCTCTGCCTGCCCCTTCGGGGAATACAGGCGAGAGAATATGTATGTATGTATGTACTCTTAGCGCAACAAACAACAGAAAGTACGCAAATATTCGGTTGCGAAAGTCCGGTCGCTGCGGTCCATTTTAACAATAAGCGCTCGGCTCCAAACGAGCCGTGGTTTGTGAAAAATTGCAGCAATTCATCATAATGTTATCCCTCTTTTTTCAACAACCATAATTTTCTCATACTTTCGGCGGGTTCATAGAATTACGGTTTTATTTGATTCTCAACGTTTATACGGTTTATATGTATTTAGATATTTTGACCTCTGGATGCATTCAAGGTCGCCAGTGCCTTAGAGAGGTGGAGTAGGCTCTACCTCTTCCTGGCAATAAATATTAAACTAGCTGTGCCCCGCGGTTTCACCCGTGTAGACTTTATTGTGTTATATATATTGTAGAACGGGATCTAAGCTACCTTCTCCTGGTTCTAAGCTACCTGCCCATCAATTTTCAGCCAAATCGATTCAGCCGTTCTTGAGTTATAAATAGTGTAACTAAAACGACTTTCTTTTATTTATATAAATTTATTTAAGATAGTCACTAGGTAAACCAAGAGATAGCTAAATGTAAGCCAGAAGAGTTACTGAAGGGTTTATGCTCACGCATGTATTCTCCGAAGGGTAGACAGATGTCATCTCCCTGGCCTTATCCCATACATTGATGGGGTCGGCACTTGATTTAACCCGATGTGGCTGATCACCTGATTTTTATACGAAGCGACTGCCATCTGACCTTCGCAACCCCATTTAGGAGGAAAATCTGTGATCTGGGTTAAACCAGTTGTCAGATTATTTTTAGGCCTCCGACTGACCTGTAACGATTGCCAAAGGGTAGACAGATGTGTTTTAATAAAAACACCCACTTTTCACCGAAGATAATTAAGTGCCAACGTGACAGATAGTGAGTCTATCGCCGTCTCACAAAGTCTTTGAATTACTTCTCAGACATATGCAGTTTCCTCGCGATGTTTTGTGTGATAATTTACATACACTCAGGCCTTATAAATATACGTATTTAATATTAATAAGTGGTTAAAGTGTAACTGCAGTATTTACATGTCAATATTCAATTCACAAGTTAATATTCAATTGAGTAAAATATGTGTTACTTGTGATTTTGAGAAGTTTTTTTTTTGTATTTCTGCTTAACCGGACAATGGCGAGACTAAATAAAGCCTCCAGCCAGGCGTAAAGCTTTAAGCAACACGATCTTAAAAATACCTATTTTTGTATTATATTTCATGTTGGTATTTTTAGATTAGAACCCTCACTGCTTTCACAGGTAACTGTTCAAACAACTCGGTCTACTTTCAAAAACACACATTTGTGGAAGCAAAACTAAAATTGGTTATTGATTTGGTGCGCGTTCGGGTTCTGACTTGATATGAAAGTATAATTTATTAGTTCTGTGTGGAACTAGTTGACATATTTACAAACTCACTCAGAATATGTTGGAATATGTTCACATACGACAAGAAATCAAATAATGGTTTAATCTTCTGATATTTATGCAAAAAATTCCAAAAACTACATGTTTTTGAAATCAAAGTTTCTGTTAATACCATTTTGAATTAATGAAAATAATTTAAGAGAAACACGAAAAAAACAAAAATCTTCCCCTTATTTTTGATATTACTTAAAAATAAATATATCTCTAGGAAGTTATAAAAGTACCATAAAAATCACTACCGAGTTATACAACAGACAGTGTAATAAACGCAATAAGGCGTAACGCAATTGTCAATCTCAGGTCGGATGTCCAATTGTTCCTAAATGGTCGAGAATTAGTCTCATGTCCATGCTGCGACCCAGTGTATATCAAACTTTATCCATCAAAAACATTTACAGACATGACGTTAAAATGTACATTTACTTAAATAGATCAATAAAATATGTTTCCACTTGAAGAAAATCCTACAAAGTAATAACCGTAAATGTCAAATTTAAACCTGATTTACTTGACTGGAACAGCGACGACGATTTTTGTAGCAATAATGTCATATCCTGCGAATTACTCGTAATGTTTCTGCTTTTTTTATTTTATACAGCTCTCGTTTGACTGCTCAGTGGGGTTACTAACGAAAATCAAACGTAGTTTCAGTATCGCTTTGTATTTATCAACCTCAAATTTTCCTTCGTCTAATAATTTCATTAAAGGTTTAGAAAATATAAACATCAAATAATTTTCTAGCGGACCACGTTCGGACGTAATTTTAGAACGAATAATAACCGTGGTGGGAACTTTGCGAATTTTCAGCCGATGTTTCATTTTCGGAGAAAGCGAGTAGGTGGTTCCCAGTACCCGAAGTTATACGTTTGCGTATTGGTGTGGCTTAAATGGGTTTAACACGTAGTAACAAGTATTTATACAGATAAATAAAATTGAAGTGGGACCTAATTTTTCCATAATCTGGACCTACTTCTTGAAGAACGTCAAGGGTGAGTAATTAATGTCACACTTAAAGTTTTCAATTTACTCCTTACTTTGCTTATTATTACCTAATTTACGTCTTAATGTAAAATACATAAATGACGTATGACATAGCACCGGGGTCGCTTATAATTTCGTAGATCCTCGAGTCTATGTGTGTGTCATTTGAAACGACGTTCCTAGAGTCCGTACTGATTTTAGTAAACTCATATATGTACTGTGGCATTGATAGGCCAACTTTTAAAATCAACCACACCGAAGCGCACACACAACTGTCGAAGTCGAACTTTTCCAAACCTACATTTGGGGTACAAAAGCGGAAACATTGTTTGATTATTATATATGGAAGTGGAACAATCCACGCTTGACATAAACAAAAAAAAAAGAATAATTTAAATATTAATTTTCTTACAGCACCCCAATTTTCTTTTATTCTTTCGCTTACTTCAATCTGTTAAAGTCAGTGTCAATCTGGAAGGGTGTGACAGATTGACTGACAGACACAGAAGGTAATGTGGCTGAATCCTAGATTCAGCCACATTACCTTCTTCTAAGTAAAAGCCTTCCGAACCCGGCGGTAGCAATTACAATCCAGTAGGCATAGACAAAGTAACATCCTCTCGTGCTGGCGCTACTAGAAACTATACAAAATGTATGTAAATGACATAAACCAGTCACGTGACATATGTCATCCCCGTCATTTGGTATTTCTACTAGGGAAGTGTGAGGATAATTTTACTTTTTCTACGGAGCCAGTATAATCATGTCGTTCTGACGATTTGAAAGTACGTTGTTAAAAGTCTAATCATCTAAGATATTTTTTTAATTTTTAATTAATATGTTAAGTTGCTCAGCGTTGGTTTTAATCAGGGAAATTGATACCTAATGCATACACGATAAAGTTCAATTTTGTATCTTTGAAACCGAAAACCGACATCGAGTGCGACGATGAGAAACCTTACGGATAAAAATGGAATTAAACTTTGGGAAATGCTCCCTAAAATACGAATCATAGCAGTGGAAAATGGAATATAAATTTAATTATCTAACGAGCCACTCAAATTTAATACAAATACAAGATTCAAATGCAAATTTTCCTTCAAAGCTTACATTTATTGAAATATCCCAACCATATCTATACCGATAAAAATTTAAGTGTCTGTTTGTCATATAAATATAACAGCTTTTCACCAAATGCATATGAAAGTATATAAGTTACTGAAATAATAAAAAATATTTTTATAAATTTTCTCTTATGTAGGTAGCATATATACTTTCATATGTATTTAGTGAATAGCTGCCATCTTGGAATTACAAACAGACACTTCAATTTAATCTATCTGTATGTATAGGTTGGGTACTTACCGCAAAAGATACGATTCTCTTTTTTTTAAATAACTGAATGCCTAGTGTGAGTTTTGTTAAAATCGCCGTCACAAGTCATCGCGTCGACGTAAACGCAGATTTGTTTGGGCTCATAATAGTGTCATCTTTAGGCTGACAGAGACTGTTCCGATCCTATACAAATATGCGTTTACGTCGACGCTGTGACTTGTGACGGCGGCAGTGAAAAACTCGCACTTCAGGGGCCCAACCATGAGCTCTTATTGCAATGTTAATTCAGTTGTGCGACAATGACAGATGTATGCACATGTCACATACATCTGTCTCATGAATGAGTGAAACTATCATGGCAATAAGAGCTCATGGTAAGGCCCCAGAGGTGTGTTAACACTTGGGCAGATAAATTAAATTGAGTAAATGTAAAAAATCATATTTCATAGAGACATTGATATATTTTTCAAAGAAAAGGCTTCATTAAACAGATAAATATGAAACCCTTGCTCTAAAGGTACTATCAGTAATATATCGCTATGCCAAGTGTGCGAGGTTTAAGGAGATAAAGCGGTGGTAATTTTTCGACTTTCATAAGTGTTCGAGCAAGACGTGAACTGATCATAAATAATCTTCTCGTCTTTAGAGTTCGGTGACCGTGGGGTTTGAGCAGTCGTCTGCTACGCAAATGACGCAAGTTCGAATCCCAGCGGCCCGAACCAATGAGTTTTTCTTAAAAAATCTTATGTGCAGCGATTACACCCCATGTGCTTTATGGTGAAGGGAAGCATAGTGAGGAAACCTGTATATTTCTGAGAAGTAATTCAAAGACGTATAGTGTATGAGACGGCGATGGACTCACCCTCTGTCACGTTGACACTTAAACTTGCCGGTTCTTGTCAGAAGGGTAGTTTCCGAACCGGTGGTCAATTCTTCGACTTTCCTAGGAGCCATACCAGCGCCTAAACTGAATTAAGCAATAATAATATCCTTTCCTATTGATAAGGCGCTCTTTTATCTATTTTATTATTTTATCTGAGCCACACGGTTTCACCCGCGTAGATTTGGTTTCATCCTTATTGTCGCGGAACCCTAATATTTTTAATAAATAAAAGGAGCCTAAGTTACTCCTTGAAACATCAGCTACCTGCCAGTTAAAGTCACGTTAAAATCGGTCCAGCCGTTTCAGAGATTACTCGGAACAAATAGACAGATAGACAGACAGAAAAAAATTAAAACTTGGTTTTTCAGTGTCATAGATGTATAGATTATTTAGAGTTTTTGATGAGAGCATATTATTTCCTGTCTCTAAATGAAGTTTATCACTCAGAGTATTCGGGATACAATCAAAGCATAAAACAAAAGTTAACTCAAAGTTGCCGCTGTGAAAATTGAATCAATTTGTGCCGAGCGACAACGGCTGGAGAACTGAAGAACAATTCAGTTTATTTTTTCTTCATAATTGAGTTAAATCAGCCTCTAAAGAGCGCCTTAATGGGAACGAATGGATTTTATCGACTCAAGTGTCTCAGAATTCCAACACAGTATAAATATACGCTCACTAAACAGTATGGAATGTAGACAAAATTTGAAATAAGGGTCTCAGTTTGAATACAATCTAGACACAAATTGTAAGAAATTACTTTCATATGCATTTAGTAAAAAAGTATTATTTTGGAATTACAAACAGACACTTTAATTTCATTTACCTGTAGTATGTATATGTATGTATGTACGAGTATGTATAGATATCTGTATAGATTTGTTATAAATTCTATACTGATAAATGACCTTATATTTGAGGCCATGAGAACCATAATGGCCTAATTTAATGGACAATCTTTTTGAATACCATAGAAAATAAAAACAGTGTTTTTTTAATCAACTAGCACTCTTCTTCCTATTACTGTTATGTTTTATTTGACCTATTAACTTTATCACATTTAGGCCACTCTGGTTCCATCAAAATGATCAATTTGAACTGTAAAAAATCATAAACTCAATATTGTAAAAAAATTAGTTAGGCCACTGGTTCTCATGGCCTCATTTATACTGTGCTTTTTTCTTTTGAGTACCTATGTTGGCGGATAATCCCATTATTTATAAAGTTGACAAGGCGAGCGAGCTTGTTTGACACCTTTGTTATACAAAGGGTGAGATTAATGAATGTACGTGAATCTAAAGAGGTGAGTATTATTTGTGTAAACTTATATAATACTTTGATTTTGTTTTTGACATGTCTGACTGATTTTGGGTACGGTTCTTCTCAGACTAGATTCTGAAGTGGTAATTTTTTTAAATTAATACATACATTAAAACCAAATATGGTTGTTGGGCGTTGAATTGTTAATGTTTCCTCTTATAAAAAATTTCCTTTCAAATTGAAAGAATAATATTTTATTAAGAGATTAAGCCAATGCAATAACAAGGAAATAATTGATTAACAATTAATTCCATCGACCACGATATTGCGACGGTAATTAAATTTTGGTTTGAAATTGCTTACCTGCCCGCCGAATATTGTTGCTTGTTGTTGCCAATTAATTATTAATTATCTGAGCAAATATATTTTCGGACAATAAGTAGTATGTGTTGTTCCACCCCTACGAAAAACTTATTCACGCGAAATTAACTTTTCAATGATATAGTGCATATAATCTAATAATAGAGAATTTAATACATGTCGCAGTGTTACCAAACTCTTCCGAAACGGCTAAACCGTATGTGCACATCGAATAAGTATCAACCAACATCTATTTGTTATACCCCTAAATGATAAGGTTTCTGACATTATCACACAGCGCCATCTAGTTCCCAAACTAACCTTTGTATTATGGGTACTACGGCGCATATAATACTTATAATTACATACCAAACACCCAGACATAAGGCAAACACAAACGCTTCAATCATATAAAATGTTTGCCCTGACACGGGAATCGAACCAGCGGTACCTAGTGTAGCAGTCAGCTAGACTGACCACTATACCAACGGTGTCTTTCAAATATAATGCTCACGCCTACATTCACCGAAGGAGTAGGCTTGTACTTATAGTACTCCCACAATGTGACATCCAATCCCTCGTGAGTCATTTCCATTATCGATCAGAAGCTCTCCAATCATCATAATAATAATTATTTCGAAGTGAACACAAATATATAATCGATAAACAACTCGTGACACTTTTGTAAGCCATTAACGTACAAATAATGACGGTAATAAACTTCGATACTTATGAAGGAGTGAAGATGCTCTATAAAGAAACATATGTAGATAAAGTGACAAAGTGGAAGTTACAAAAGTGAATACCGACGTTACTGACTCATTATTACAAGCGGGCTTACACTGTCAGAATTGTTAAGAAGTGTTGTAATAACAACACCGCGTATTCACTGAAGATGATTAAGTGCCAACGTGACAGATGGTGAGTCTCTCGCCGTCTCAGGCACTATACATACGTCTTTGAATTACTTCTCAGACATATGCAGATTTCCTCAAGATTTTTCCGTCACCGTAAAGTACGTGGTGTGAAATCACTGAACATAAGTTTTATGAATATCTCTTTGGTACAGTCGCCAATGGGATTCAAACTTGCATCGCTTGCGTAGCAGGCGACTACTCAAACCCCACGGCTACCACGGCTCTTTAATGCTCACAAGCTTAACAATAAGGGAAACACTTCGAACAAAAAAATATCACTACAAATTCGGGCGCGAATTCAATCTATCATGTTGGCACCTCATCGAGAAAGGGTCCCCGAAGGGATAAACAGGGGTTCAAACAACACACGATCGAATCCACGTGTCATCGAAGATATTATATTTAAGTGTCAGAGTGACAGATGGTTTATATCTGTCAGTAACGTTTCTTTTAGCACTCTAGGGATAAAATACTCTATGAACAATAAAATTATGTCTTATATCTCTATATATATAAAAATGAATCCCCATTTCCCGATTTCGATAAATTTTTTTTGTTGTGTACGTTATTGTCAAGAGATGGTTAATATGAAAGAAAAAATTTGAAAATTTAAGAATACTTAACATAATATTAAATTCTTTCTTTCTTCTTAAATCTAACCTTAGCGCTTTGGACAGTAAAAACTGTTTGATGTAACCTTATGACGATATTGACAGAATACGTGCTGCATTCTCATAATTAAGACAGGGCAACGTCTGTCGGGTCAGCTAGTATAAATATAAAAATAAAGCTTTATTAAGTAGTAAGGAATGAAAAGCCTTATCATGAAAAAAAACGTCTGCTACGTTTAGCGTGAAGGTTGTAAATCTTAAAGATTTTAAAGTTAAATCTTTTATTTACTTTCAAAGTAATTTACTTGTCTTGAAGTTTAAATTGTTTTAAAGTTAAGTAAATGATGCATACGCGATCGGACACGACATGACGCCGGAGACGCTTATAATCTTACCAGCTGTGCCCCGCGGTAAATTTAGTTCCATACAAACTCTCATCCCCTATTTCATCCCCTTGAGGGTAGAATTAATCGTAATCCTTCTTAGCGGATGCCTACGTCATAACATCTACCTGCATGCCAAATTTCAGCACGATCCGCCCAGTGGTTTGGGTTGTGCGTTGATAGATCACTATGTCAGTCAGTCAGTCACCTTTGAGTTATATAATATATATTTAGATAATCATTCGAACGATATTTCTAGATAGCTTATAGTAAACGTATATGTATACTGTGAGATTCGATTATACAGCAAGTATCGATTAAATTCTAGTACAATGCCAGATTTCTTTTCATTTCGTATATCGTTAAAAAGGTGCTCTACAACTTGTTCGTACGCATATTTGATCGTCTCAGGACTACTTATTCTTTGGACTCGGTACAGGGACAACTGTTAAATTGTTATATATTTGGGGTCGGCACTTGATTCAACCCGATGTGACTGATCACCTGATTTTTATACGAAGCGACTGCCATCTGACCTTCGAAACCCCATTTTCGAGGAAAATCGGCAATCTGGGTTAAGCCAGCTGTCAGACTCTCTTAGGCCTCTGACTGACCTGTAACGATTGCCAAAGATGCTAAATTGGCAACCGGGACCGACGGCTTAACGTGCTCTCCGAGGCACGGAGTGAACTCGGGCGGTCACCCATCCAACTACTGGCTAGGTTTAACTTCGCTGATCGAATGATATGCGCAATATAACTGTGCCACGAGCTCCTTGATTTGAGACATTTTTGTATTTTTGGAAACCTTTTTTTTTTATTGACAATTCTAAAATGACCAGTCACCAGCATGTAAACTGTATACAAAGATACAGATACACATGCATACTTCACAACAACATAGGCAAAGTATTATTAAATTTTTCTTGCATCTCTAAGGAAAATTACTGAACTAAGATAAGCTGTGTCCAGACCGCTCATGATTAAACTATCAACTTGCCAGTTTTCCTGAACGTCTGTCATATCAAATTGTTCCTAAACATTCTAGAAATAGAATTGCTTTTCGTGTTTTGTTAAACTATCTACATTGTTCGGCTTCAGTCTCGTTGCGATTACCATTGTAGCAGGGGAATAGAGACGGCTGTATTATAAGGTTTAAATGCGATCACGAAAGTATATAATATGTACATACCACGCCTATATTCCCCAAAGGAGTAGGCAAAGGTGCACTTATAGATCACCCACATTTCACCCGATATGTTTAAGTCCTATATAATAAAGGGGCAAGCTTATTGCCAAACAGTAATCCAGACTCCGGACTGTTACTGAGAAATTACAGATGGAAAACCCCAATAACACGTTGCCCGACCCAGAGATCGAATTCAGGACCTCGTGTTTCGCAATAGTGATTGCAATCACTATGCCATCAAGGCAGTCATAATTATTACATGATCGATATCTATCCAATAAAAAATATTTTTTTATCTACTTTTAAACATCTGGACGAAATTTCGCACAAATCCTATCCCGTAGTTTCATATACATTTAGTGACAAGGTTTTTGGAATTACAAACAAACACGTCAATTGTATTCATGTGTAGAATATTTTATTAATATGTGGAGACAAAGATATGTTCAGGGTAGACCAGGGTAGACAGTATTTAGTATGACACCAAACGAGTGAATCCGTAGACCGAAGTCAGTATATCAATAAGATGGCACCGTCTGCAAGCTGGGAATTTAAATTCCCAATTCGAATGATATCGATATTCCATAAAATCTTGAAATTGGTTTGGTATGATCGAATATGTTATTTGGTTCTTCGTGAGATTACACACATTCTGACGTGAAACTATATTTGTATTGATATCTCACTATTATTCAATGCAAAGTCAATCTCAGTCTAAGCTTACATATACTTACTCGTATATACGAATGAATAAAATCGAAGAGTATGTTGGTATTGTAAAAATAGCTTTGAGTAAAAAAAATCTCTTATTATAATGGATAAAAGAAATGTGGTTTTTTGGCATTGGAATTACCAAAGTTTACATTTAAAATATAACAACCTAAATGATATGTTTATTCACAACAGTTTACATATTACATTACTGTGCCCTGCGGTTTCACCCGCGTAGATTTTGTTTCATTCTTATTGTCGGGGAACCCTAATATTTTTAATAAATAAATGTAGCCTAAGTTACTCCTTGAAACATCAGCTGCCTACCAGTGAAAGTTTCGTTAAAATCCGTCCAGCCGTTTCAGAGATTACCCGGAACAAACAGACAGACAGACATACATCAAAAAGAGAAAAATTTTACAACTTGGTTTTTTAGTGTCATTATACTTTCATATGCATTTAGTGAAATTTTGTGAAAAGCTGTTATTTTGGAATTACAAACAGACACTTCAATTTTATTTATCTGTATAGATTAAAAAAATATAGTACTAACGCTAAAATCCATAAAATTAAAATATATTATTAAAGGGAGTCCCTGTAGGCAAGGTTCCGAAGATACTGGCAGCATTCCCCCTTTGGATGGCTAGACTAATTCTTTGTCAGAGGTAGCTGCCAGCTCTTCGGTCTCCTGTGATGTCGACTAACCTTTTTGTGATTTCTTTAAAAAGCCTAATAGTGCTAGGACCCCACGGACCGGGACAAAATCATATTTGGTGCCTAGACTCCTGTATTCGCAGGCTTTAGCTTTTCAGCCGCTTCACATGCCGTACCAACTCTGTTATTCGTTCCAAGTAGATGGGACGGGGCCAGCGTGTCTGTACAGGTTGCATCCCATACCAGCACCCGTCCCATCTTCCATGAAATATAAGATACATCTATCCAATATGTATTTGTACTTGTATCTTATCTGAATTACATTGAGAGGTACATACATACATATGCCCACGCCACACATCCATCTCCAAATTCTTATATACCTAAAAAACATTAGATTTTACATATGCTCATGCTTTTATTCAGTAAGTAGTAGCAGAGGTGTTGTATTAACAACACTCACATTTCACCGAAGATGATTAAGTGCCAAAGTGACAGAGGGTGAGTCCATCCCCGTTTCAGGCACTATAAACATGATTGTAAATACTTCTCAGACAAGCAGTTTTCCTAACGGTATTTTCTTCTTAAAGTGCACTTAAGGTTCTAGAAAATCTCATTGTCATTGGTACAAACTGAGATTCGAACTTGCGTCGCTTGCGTAGTAAACTGTTACCCATTTTTTCTTATTACTAAGCTTTAATTCCTTAATAAAACCCTTTAGTAAGTTATATGGGCAATTAAAGTCCGTAATCCAAGGCTTAACGGGAAGTATATAATTGATGACGTCTGTATATCACACCTCTGGCGACCTTTGCAGGGCGATAATACCTTCCTACTACATATCACCGGGAATATTTCTCACCCTAACCTTTAGAAAGAAATACGAAGAAATTCTTATAATTTTCTGGTAAATGGTGTGAGAATTTTTGAACCATTTCATGTCGTAAAGCTTATTTTAAAGACCCGCGGTTTCACTCGTGTAGACTTAATTGCATTGGTTATAACGCAGAATCCTTTTTTTTAAAGGTAGTCTAATACACTTCTTGAAAAACCAGCTATCTGCCAGTAAAAGTCCCGGTTTAATCGTTCCTGCCATTTTAGAGGTCACCCGGAACAGATACTATAACAATTGACAGACATAATTTAAAAAAAATATATTTTTTTATATTCATTCATATGCATTTAGTGAAAAGCTGTAAATTTGGAATTACAAACAGACACTACAATTTTATTTATCTGTATGTAATAGATTGGTTTTTAAATTATAGCACTACTCGCTAATAATTGCAAAGTTTGAGTACAAATACACGAGAACCTAAATCGCGCAATACCTATGAGTTTTCGAGCGCATTTTAGTATACAACACGTTAACTAGAACAGTTGGAGCCGGTGTTCCCCAGACATGATACCCGCCTGGCTGGAGCGTGATCACTCGATCAATACAATAAGGATTCAATTATTGTAAGGTAAAGTTATTCATAATTCCTTGCTATTATCCTTAAAAAGAATCCGCAGAAAGCTAACAATAACAAATGCCGGCGGCTAAACGAACCTTTTTACAAAAACAATCGAACAACACAGAACATAAATTACATTTAGCCTCGGGTTACATGCAAAATTATATTTTCAATTCCTTCGTTTACCATTGTTGCGTAGCGAATACAGATACGGATATAAATCATCATCATCATCATCATCAGCCGGAAGACGTCCACTGCTGAACATAGGCCTCCCCCTGGGGGGGGGGGTTGCCATAATCCCCACGCTTGGCAGGCGGCTTGGGGATCGCAGATAGTTCACCGAAAGTTATAAAGGACGCTGCTGCCCGTCCCATCGGTGGCTGGTCGTAGTTTAAGGACGTACCCGGGTCCACGGATATAAATAGATAATGATAAAGAGCCGTGATGACCTTGGGGTTTGAGCAGTCGCCTGCTACGCAAGCGACGCGATTTCGAATCCCAGTGGGGCCTGTACCAATGAGTTTTTCTACAAACGTATGTGCAATGATTACACCCCACGTGCTTTACGGTGAAGGAAAACATCGTGAGGAAACCTGCATATGACTGCGAAGTAATTCAAAGTCGTATATATAGTGTCTTAACGCATTCACTGCTAACGACGCACCTGCGCGTCCAACTGTTAGAGAATTTACAAGGAAGACGAAATATCAGCAGTGTATCTAACAGTACAGTTGCAGCAGTAAATATCAACGGCGATTGACTTTCTCTCACGTTGGCACCTAATCATCTTCGATGAAAAGTGGGTGGTATTATTACAACACCTCTGCCTACCCCTTCAGGGAATATTGGTGTGAGCCTATGTATGTATGTTTTCGTTTATTTTTTGTATTAAAATAAAATGGTATTTTTTTGATTAGGAAAGAAGACCAATACCGATACCGATATAGCACAAAAATAATTGCATCAAAGCACATTTTTACTTTGACAAGCTAAGTACTCAGTGAAAAGTTACGTGTTTTACAGACAATTTTCTAAACTTCTAATCAACAAATCGACATTTTCTTCTTTATCAGTATATAAAATAGTAAATTTAAAAAAAAAAATATTGGCAACTTTGAACAAATGTTCTTATTTCAAAAATTAGGTTTAAATTCCATACTGCTTAGTATATATACTGTGTCTGTTAATTTACCATTATCCGTATCAAACAAAAAACGAATCGTAGCACTCCATTCCTAGCGCTACGAATATCTACGGCGTAGCTTTCGTAGCAACATGAATCCAAGGTTTCGATAAGCCATTAATTAAATTCACAATTACTTCGTTCTGAGTGTTATTAATAATACCCATTATATTGAGTATTATTAATAATGGTTTCCAAGAACTGCTGTTGTATTACAATTAAGCAGAGCTTCTCGGAGCCTACACAAAATTATATTTGATTCCAATGTACTCTCTTTTTTGTTCTCTTCCTTAATATTTTAATGAATATACAAAAATAAAATTACGTCGTATATAAGGACATACTATTATTATTATATACTCCTTAGTCACGTGCAAAAGCCTACCTATATCATATAGATGTAAAGTTTATGAGTTTGTAGGGATAATTTCTGATTCTACCCAAACGATTTAAATAAATATGTAACCATTAGAAAGTCACGTTATTTGTGAGGTAATTAGGAATATACTGGTATAAATAATATTATAATATAAAAATAATATAATAATATTAATGTTCGGACAATATCACACAACGTCATCTAGTCCCAAAATATACAAAGCTTGTATTGTGGGTAACAGACAACAGATATAATTCTTATATACTTATTTTTCGATATACATACTTACATACCAAATAACGCTTCAAAAGTTTGCCTTTACACGGTGTTCAAAGCCTCGACACCTAGTGTAGCAGTCAGGTATACTAACCACCAAGCCTAGACAAATCAACATTCTCTCGCGCTTGCGCTAATATAAATGATACAAAATATATGAAAATGACATAAATCACTCACGTGACATATTCCCGTACATTTTATATCGTTTCTACTAGCGAAGCGTGAGGACAATGTTACTTTGTCTACAGGCCCTGGTATACTAACAATATATACTATTGTGAATAATTTTTGTATGACTTTTATTGTATTAACCATTTACTATGTAATTAAATGTACATGATGCCAGCTGAGTTTCTTGCCTGTTCTTCTCAGAATGCTTCTCTTCTTCGACATTTATAAGTGCCTTACAAAGTAAAAGTCAAGTCAAAAATATCTTTATTCAATTAGACTTTTTACAAAGTACTTTCAATTCGTCACAATGACATTATTTTACAGGATTATACATGTTACCGCTAGGTTCGGAAGGTTGCTTTTACTGACAAGAACCTGGCAAGAAACTAAGTAATAACTCTTTCCAAAAAAAAAAAACACTTGATTGTCAGGGCCTAAACTGAATAAATCATTTTCATTTTCATAACCACTAGAAAGACGGTGTCGCCAGTAAAAATAGTTTTATCCGTACTAGACTTTATTTTCCATCCACCCGTTTCCCAGTCCATCCCACTTTATTCCAAGAACTCCCCCACTAATTGACATTACTGGACTGTCTCCTGTAATAAAGTACTGATGCACTGGGAACAGTGATCTAATTACAGTTCACTCAAGTTGAAACTAGTACCATAACTTAAGTTTAACGGCTTTACAACCGACTTGAAGTTTACAATGACTTCATTAACTTTACCACTTCTAGTTACCAATTACGAACCAGTGGTCTGTGTGGGATATTATTTGGTATTTTATTTTATTTATTTACTAGCTGTGCCCCGCGGTTTCACCAGCGTAGAGTTAATTATATGGGTGTCCCGCAGAACCCTTATGTTTTTTAATTTACTCATTGGAACATTAGCTATCTGCCAGTGAAAGCCCCGTTAACTTCGGTCCAGCTGTTTTGAAGATTATCCGGAACAGACACAGAGAAAAAACTAAAAACTTGTTTTTTTATGTCAGTATTTTATATACTTTCATATGCATTTAATGAAATGGTGTTATTTTGGAATTACAAACAGACTCTTCAATTTTATATATCTGTATAGATTTATTAGCTATATATATGGCTAATAAAGTATTATAGTCATTAAACCAATTTGTTTAGGTGCATCAGAATTAGGAGTATGTTCAACGCATCAATATCGACACGCATGTGATATATCTTCTACTTGATAAAAAAACTCATTGGTGTAACCCACGATAAATAGTCGCTTAAAAATAAGTAAAGTGAAAATAGCAAAACTATAATTCTGAACACGTTTTTAAATACAGACCTGATTTTCAGCTGAAAATAACCAAAATTTAAATTAATAATAAGTAATACAAGGAACAGTACTTAAAACTAATTACAAGTAGAAAGTAATTAATAATACTATAATAATAATCAATAATCAAATTAACTATGAACCAATATTTAAATAAAGCTAAGAGTTTGCAATAAAATAGGTACCACTTAATCTATACTAATATTATAAAGCTGAAGAGTTTGTTTGTTTGTTTGTTTGTATGAACGCTCTAATCTCAGGAACTACTGGTCCGATTTCAAAAATTCTTATTATTTTACTTTGAGTATTTCTGAGAATATAAATCAGTGAATGAAAGCATGAACTTCTTGCCAGAAGGCTATTTTCCGAAATCATTTTTTTTTTTATCGAAAATTATTTTACAAAAATTCAACTTTCATCTTCATTCATTTATCCTTTCATCTATTCTTTATCTCATTATATATTTATAAATCTAACCCCACACAGGAAATACGCAGTATCTCACATAAAAACATCAATAACAACCGCATTAATAATAGCTATAAAATAAAACAAAGTTAAAATGGCCGATCTATTTCGATCGTGAACGAAAATAACTGGTCTCATTCAGTTCAGTGACCCGTTATGTCATGTTTTCCAACAACGTTCTATTTTTAAAATTTAACGCGATATTCATGGATTTAAATCAAAGCACGAAGATGTAGAATAAATAATTTACTTACAGTCTCGAGAACCATAGAGTTCAAGTAAATTTCAGTTTGTCAACTGATTTTAAATGACTGAGCAGCGTTGCCAACTCTATGTATTTTTACTTAGGTCTACGTATTTTAGGCCTTTCCTGCAAAGATACTAACTTCAGTCCTAGAATCTACGCATTTATGAACAAATTTGCAAAATAGCTCCCTTTAGGCTAAATGGGCATTATTACCTGGACGTACCTTCGTGCAATTTTTTTTTTTTTTAAATCTGAATTTGCCTACCTGCGACTGAGTGTTATTACTTCAATCAATAGAAGTCACTGCACATTAAGTTTTTAGAAAAACTCATGGGTATAGGCTGAGATTCGAACTTGCATCGCTTGCGTAGAAGACGACTGCTCAAACTCCCGCCATCACGGCTCTTAATAAAAGTTATATTTGCATAAGTGACAGCCCTGCGTCATTGCAGAGGTATGCGAGTGCAAATCCGATCGTAACGACCATAAAGTGAGATTGAATGCATTTAGCGCGGTGCACCGATAAAAGTTTTATTAGGCTTCCATACCAGCCCCTGTTTTATTAGCCACTTTGTGTATTCAGCTTATAAAGTGATATATTGATGACTAACTGTACCTAGCAGATTCACTCGCGTACAATAAATTACAAGTGTAGGATAATTTCACAAAACCTCATTATTTTAAAATAAAAGTAACCAGACATTACTCCTTATAACGTCCAGTGAAAGTCCCGTTAAAATCGGTCCTGGCGTTTCAGAGATTACCCGGAACAAACAGAGTGGTAGAAATACTTTTTTTTAAATGTTTTTGTTTTTACCTAAGTGTATACTTCATTAAGTGAAAAGCTGTTAATTACGGCCGTTTTCAATAACCTATCAAAGTTTACAGGTCTCCAGTTATCTGTCAGATTTGATCATTCCATACCTTTAACTTCATAATAATTTTAACTAGCGATAAGCTGGATAAGCGTCCATATGATAATCTGTTCTTTTGATAATCTGTCTAAGAATCTGTTCTTATACGAATACATATATTTATTTGGTGTTGTTTTTACTTTTTACACATCATGCTGACACAAAAAAATTTTTTTTAAGAATTGTATTGTAATTAATAATTATTTACTATGTAAACGATGGCAGCTGAATTTCTTGCCGGTTCTTCTCAGAACGCTAGTATCCGAACCGGTGGTCAATCCTTCGACATTCATACCTTACCAGGGCCTAAACTGAATAGATCAAAATGATTTTACCTTTAGTATAAATGACAGATGAATCAAAGAGGTCGTTAGCATGGCTCAGTCAATATAACACGGAGAAATAACATGCAATATATTCCAAAGTTACTCCTTAGAGTGTAGTGTACACAATCCTGTAAATCCCGTATATTCGCGAGCGTAAACACATCAGCTGTAGCCAAGTACGGATGAACCAAATCCTCTTCTAGATCGCGATTGCTTTGGAATAATGTATGATGAGATAAATTTAAGGTGTACACAAGACACTGTGGGCGCAATTAAGTGTTTAAGTTACTGAAATACTGGAATAGCAATGGAGGCAGCTGAAAAAACTAAATGTATCGAAAAATTTATTTTACTCTCAAATTATAATGGTTAAATATGTACATTTAAGTTTTATTGATCTGTCCTTACACTTTAATTTCATTTGTATAAAATAACTAGCTGTGCCCCGCGGTTTCACCCGCGTAGATTTAGTTTCATGCTGTTTTTTTTAATAGTATTAAACCAGCTATCTGCCAGTGAAAGTCCCGTTAAAATCCATCCAGCCGTTTAAGCGTGATGCCGTGACCAAGGGAAATGGGGATTCATTTCTATATATATAGACTACTGACTGGACGGATTTTAACGGGACTTTCACTGGTAGGTAGCTGATGTTTCAAGGAGTAACTTAGGCTACTTTTATTTATTCAAAATATTAGGGTTCCGCGGGTCACCCATGACATATACTCTACGCAGTTAAAACCGCGGGGCACAGCTAGTACTATAATATAACATGATAGGCATACGTTCTTGGCAATGTTCAGCCACAAGTGTTCTAATGTTGGTAACGAGTTCTTTCACAATTAATTGAAGTAAGATAGATATAAAAGCGTGTGGGGTGCCACTGCGAGCGTTTTGAAGAACTTAATTTTATTTCTATATCTGTATCTTGTTATACTTCAAAATATTTACAAACTTGCTTCAGTAAAGTATAAACTACTAAATTATAAATTGCTATATGTGTTAGATATGTTTTTGTTCACTGACTTCAAAAAAGGAGGAGGTTTCATTTCATATAATCAACTCGCTATTTAAGTAATCGTTCAATAAATTATTGAACCAAAACATAATTCTTATATATTTTCCAAGAAACAGTACTTTAACTTTATACTAGACTAGCTGCCCTGCGGTTTCACTCGCGTAGATTATTTTCTTTAGGCTGACTTTTTTCGCGGAACTCCAATTCTTTTTTTTTAAAACAAACATACCGAGTTTTTTTTAAGGATCGATTATACGTTGTTATGCATTTGGTAAAAAACTGGTATTTTGGAATTATAAACAGACACTCTAATATTATTTTGTCCGTATAGATAACGTTACAAATAAAATATAATTAAGATCAGATCAGGGAAGAATAATACTGTCAAATTTAATGTCATATAGTAGATGAAAAATAAAATACCACGAAAATCCACCGCTGACACTTGCAACCTTACCCTGAACTAAAACTTTATCGATTAAAGTTAGCGATTGTTAGCAAGCGTAATAATGATTCGCTAACGAATCTCAGACATGGCCCAAATCTTATAAACCTTTGTTTTAGACAAGTACAGTCAGGAGCATAAGTATGATGTCATAGTAGAACGATGTCTCTACGATTCCGTTATAATTTTGTTTGAAATATATACATTGCCGATACTACGTTAGTTAATGCGTTTAGATGCTAGACTGGGTTTCATTTAACGGTGATAGCTCAGTATGTATATTATATTATATTACTAGCTGTGCCCCGCGGTTTCACCCGCGTAGATTTAGTTTCATCCTTATTGTCACGGAACTTATATTTTTAATAAATAAAAGCCTAGCCTAAGTTACTCCTTGATACATCAGCTACCTGCCAGTGAAAGTCCCGTTAAAATCGGTCCAGCCGTTTCAGAGATTACCCGGAACAAACAGACAGACAGAGAAAAAAATTTAGTACTATTTTTTTAGTGTCAGTAGCGTGTATGCTTTCATATGCATTTAGTGAAAAGCTGTTATTTTGGAATTACAAACAGACACTTCAATTTTATTTATCTGTATAGATGTAGATGTATAGATAACATCAAGATATTTTCCTGCCATTCCCCTCTATAAATAATGGTCGAGGAACTCCAATGTGCTCAATATAAAATACTTGTAACATATATCCTCTCGAATAATAAATAAAAAGTAAACTAGAACAGGCACACATCATCATAAAGTACCGAAGAGGAAAACCTATGTTCTTAGAAAACTAATACAATATCGATCATAACAAAATTGTGGTAGATAAACACATAACTTCAATGAGATATGAATCAGTGTTATTTATTCATAGACACGTATATTATTCGACGTGATATAGTGACGTCAGAGCGTAATAAAATGGAATATGGAACATTGGCCGTGTAACGTAAAATCATATTTCGTTTCTTCATAGAATCTACCAGGTTACTTAGATTCATAGACTATCCGAAACCAGAGGACTACAAGCTCTTCCCCATGGGCAAGATATGCCGGTTTGTTCAGGGAGTATTTGAGGAGTCAGGTACGTAGAGCATAAGGGCAAGGGCGGCACAAAAGATCCCAAGGGTCGACGTGCTTCCGGGCAACCGGACCCAATAATGCCACAAACAAGATAAGATAAGATAAGATAGATTCATAGACTGCAGTAACCGCTTATCATCAGACGTATTACACGCTTTTTGCCAATTTTGATGTATAAAAAGCAAACATAAAGCTGGCCTCTGGCTTTGAAACCACTTTTTACAGTGCTAGTGCCAATCATCATGAATTTAAGTAGACTTACATTTCTTAAGTTCTATATTATTGTATTTTTAAAATTGTATAATATTTGAAAAGAGTAATTACTGAGTTTCTTGCCAGGTTCTTCTCAGTAAAGGCAACCTTCCAAACCTGGCGGTAGCATGTATAATCCTGTAAAATTATGTCATTCTGACGATTTGAAAGTACTTCGAAAAAGTCTAATAGAATAAAGATATTTTTGAGTTTGAGTTTATGAGTAACAACTCTTATCTGGTGTAACTGATGCAACTCTTCCCATTAGTCACTGTCCAGTGCCATCTCTTTGACTTCCTTATACGACATGACATACACCGCGAGTTTCATGCCGGTTCTTCTCAGAAGGCTAGTTTCCGAGACGGTGGTAAATTCCTCGACATTCATAAGTGCCTTACTAGGGCCTAAACTGAATAAATAATTTTCATTTTCACCTTTTCTTTAACTTGTCTCATGTACCCTGGTCTTCCCCTTTCTCTGTTCCCTTCTACCTTCCCTTCTATTATGTTTTTAAAGAAGCTGCCATGTCGCACAAGGTGGCCAATCTTCTTTCTCCTTAGTACTCTTTTTTCCTTAACTTTTTTGAGTACATTTTAATTTGTACTTTCTATTTGGTAACTTTTTTCTTTTTACGATGTAATCTTGGTTAAACAGCTGTCTATCTAAGACGTGACACATGGCAAACGCGGTCACCCATCCAACTTCACAGATCGAATTATAAACGCAATATAAACTTTACGGTGAACCCTTTATTTTGAGAATACGAACTTAATTAAATGTAATATCTCCACAAAATCGTACGTTCACGTCCCGAAGACGTCAAAGTGTCACGTTGGGAGATAAGTAATTTAATCATGGGTCTTTTCCTCTGCGCCAATTTGATACTCTCGGACAGATATTTAGTGGTTTTTCTATATATATAACATACATACATAACATATTATATAATGGAATTTGCGGTCAAGTCATATGAGAAGCCACCATTTTCCAATTTTCTCTAAAAACACGTTGGCACTTGGCACTCAATCATCTGTAAAAAGTAATTATTGTAGCACCTCTGTCTCCTTTCCCTTTTTATTAATAATTACCCATTGGCTATTAACTTAAAATGTGTAGTATTCATTGTTATTAGTCTGTGTCTGTCTGTCTCCCCACTATCTTCAAGCGCTCATACCAATGAGCTTACAACAACATGACCATCGTATATCGACACTTACCATCATGTTAGACCTAACCTTTTATTGGTAAAACTCTTACACTTTTTCTATATATTACTCTTTCCTATCCCTTCGGGAACCCTTACGAAATCGAGCAAAAATAATATATACTAAGACTAATAAGAATAAGAATAATTTATTTACATGAAATATGGTTACAAAAGACGTTGTTTAATATTATAGGTACATAGCATTACATACCCATTTTGGGTATGTAAATATTAAACACTCTAACCAAGCATATTATTTTGTTTATATAAGAATATATTTTAATAATTTGTAGGTTAAGGTTAAAGTACTAGAAATGAAAACTTACGTAGAGTTTTCCATCAAGAAATTCACTTCAAAGACGAGAAATTTAAAACTGAATTCACATTTCCTAGAGGTTTGTGGGCAAATATTATTGAAGAGTTCAAGCAAATGCATTTGAGCGACCTTGCACAAACTTGTTATAATAACGGTAGCATTATGTATGAGATGGTGAGATCTTATTACTACAAAGAATAAAGATAATAGCGAAGGAAGGCTTTCTGAATTATGATAAAAAAATAAGGACAATCTGGCGCATTATTCACTAAGGTTTCAAAGCGTCACACTCGTCTTCGAGTGTCGGGTTTAAAGATACGAAATTTAATCTTATCTATCATGTATTATGTATCAATTTCCTACGATGGAAACCAACGCTCCTCGAGCTCGACGCTGAGAAACCTTACAGAATAACGCACCTGGTAAGTCCGGTAGCCGAGGTTCTGGCTTCGATCCCCGGTATAGTGTTAGCGATAATTTCTCAGTAGCAGCCCTGAGTCCCGGTTAGTGCCTGGTTAATAGCAATAGACTCGCCCGTGAAAATAGAGCCTCCGGGAATACAGGCGTAAGCATATGTTAAAAAAAATTATGAGATTATTTTGTGAAGGCTCGGGCATAGCAAGTGGCCACCACGGACAACTTGTGTGCGGCGAAGAACAAAGACTATACGAAACTAAGGTTCTTCGACGTTGAAACATGACACACGAAGTGACTAGGTAATTCTCATTTCCTTGTTTGTATAGATCCATCACTATGCGTGTATGAGGGAGCCGACCTTCTACATTTCTCTATTTTGCGGTGAAACATTACTGTGGTTTTTGCATGTAAATTATTCCCAGTGCGCTGTGGCATGGAGACCTTTGGAATATTACTTTATGCGACCTTCAAAGGTTATCATGGTAAGAAGTATTGCAGAAATATATAAAAGGGGTACTTCCTAGAAAATCAAATTTTTGTGGAAGGACCTTCAGATGTATACTTGTAATTTAGTGACAGGTGAGTTTTGAGAGCTTTACCAATATTTTATTAAATAATATTGGAACAACAGGTAACCGTGGTGGCTGTGATTAGAGTTATGTGCTGCAAGTTCAAATCCCAACGACCTGTATCTTCTTATTAGTTTTTATTTGAGTGCAGTGATTGCACAGCACGTGCTTTAGGAAAACATCGTGAGTAACCCTGCATATTTCTGAGAAGAAACCAAAAATGTATGGTGTCTGAGACGGCGATGGACTCATCATCTGTATCATATGTTGGCACTTACTCATCTTCGGTGAAAAATGGGTGTTGTTATTACAACGAAAATGAAAATGAAAATGAAAATGATTTATTCAGTTTAGGCCCTGGTAAGGCACTTATGAACGTCGAGGAATCTACCACCGGTTCGGAAACTAGCCTTCTGAGAAGAACCGGCAAGAAACTCAGCTGGCATCATGTACATTTCATTACACAGTAAAATAATAATAATTACAAAAAAAAAAACATCATAAATTATTCACAATAGTGAAAATTGTATCAGCATGCATGTGTAAAAAATAATAATTAAAAACGTAAAAACAATACCAAATGATTTACATATCATGTTTGCATACCATGTCATTGCCAGGAGCTACTTGTGCAGAGTTTTAATTCCATATGTCTTTATCATTTATGTAATCCGAAATTGTATAATAAGCTTTCTTCATCAGTACAGTTTTAATGTGTGTCTTAAATTTATCATAATTTAACGCGTTTATTGACTGTGGGATTTTATTGTAGAAACGAACACAATTCCCCATGAATGATTTATTTACCTTTGCTAACCTGAATCTAGGAGCTACAATTTTGTGTTTATTTCGTGTTGAAATTGAATGAATGTCCGAGTTTAAATTGAATAGATGAATTTTTTTTTTCATGTATAGCAAATTCTCATAAATGTACAGTGACGGTAGGGTGAGAATATTTATTTCTTTAAATTTATCTCTAAGAGAATCTCGGGGGTCCAGCGAGTATATTGCCTTGATGGCTCTCTTTTGAAGTATAAAAATTGAATCTAAGTCTGTTGCGGAACCCCATAACAATACGCCATATGACATGACACTATGAAAGTAAGCGTAGTAGACTAATCTAGCAGTATCAATATCCGTCATTTGTTTAATTTTTCTAACCGCAAACGCAGCTGAACTAAGCTTTTTTGACAATGCTTCAATATGGGCGCCCCATTGTAATTTAGAATCTAAGGTAAGACCTAAGAATACTGTGCTTTCGACCAACTCCAATTGACTCCCAACTAATGATATATTTGTATCTATTTGCGATGTATTAGGTGGTGAAAATCGGATACATTTTGTTTTTTTAGAATTTAAAACGAGATTATTGGCATCAAACCATTTTGAAACAGATGTTAGAGTTTCATTTAGTGCCTTAAGATCTTTGTCTTTTCTACTCACTTTGAAAACTAAAGATGTATCATCTGCAAATAGAACAATATCACAGATATTTTCTACAACAAGTGGTAGGTCATTGATATACGCTAGAAACAGGAATGGGCCTAGTATGGAGCCTTGCGGCACGCCTGTTTTGATTATTGACCCCTTGGATGTTACACCACCGACGCCAACTTTCTGATGACGATTTGATAGGTACGAGGATAAAAGGTCGAGAGCATTTCCGCGAATTCCATAATAGTTTAGCTTAAGAAGTAGCGTACGATGATCCACACAGTCAAAAGCTTTAGAAAGGTCACAGAAGACTCCTACTGCGTCATAGGCGCCCTCCCAAGCCTCAAAAATGTGTTTTATTAATTTTGCTGCCGCGTCCGTTGTTGATCTACCTTTAGTGAAGCCAAATTGGTGATCGTGCAAGATGTTATGTACGTTAAAGTGAGCTAACATCTGATTAAGCAGAATTTTTTCAAATATTTTGCTAAGCGCGGGAAGAATCGATATAGGTCTATAATCAGAAGGATCTTCTTTAGAGCCTGCTACACCTCGACACACCACTTCTCAGACCCTTAAGGATAACGTGCTCGTATTATTAAAAATAAATAATTTATTAATATCCATAAAAAATAAGTCAATCCCATAATAAATAACAGTTTTAGATCAATGAAAGCTGAGCGAATGAATGAAAATTGTTTCCCCCGAATCAATACAATATGACACAGCCTAAAATGATTCTATTCATTGATTCGCTCATCGGAACCGGAACATAAGGAGAGGTAAACGGCATCTTAAGACAACAATGACATTGTAAGGCGCGCACCTTTGATTGCTCACGAACAATACCTTCGACCCCGCACAATGGAACCTTCCTATTAGGTACATAAGGTTTTGGGCTTTCTCGTGTGGAAAATACACACGTACTATACCTGTATCGGAAAGGAACTCACCCTTCCACACCATGATTTTCACATTGTTTTGAAGGTTACCCAAAGGGTAAGGACCCTATTACTAAGACTCCGCTCCGTCTGTCTGTGCATCTGTCACCAGGCTGTACCTTTTGAGCTGGGATAGTTAGGTAAGTAGTTAACATTTTCACAGAGAAGTTTCTGTTGCCGCTATAACAACAGATTATAGATAGCTGGTGCCCGCGACTCTGTCTGCGCAGTATTTGACTTATCTATGGTCGTATTTTGGACAATTCAGCTGTGCCCTGTGAGATTTCACCCGCGTAAACCTGATTTCATGAGTGGCCTGCAGAACACATTTTTTTTTACATAAAAGTAGTCTAAGTTACTCATTGTTACATAAGCTATCTGTCGGTCTCGTTTTAAATCGGACGTTTCAGAGATTAATCAGAACAAACAGACCGACAGACAGATAAAAATATTCAAAATAGGTTTTTAATTTCAGTACCGTACTTATATACTTTCATAACATGCATTTAGTGAAAAACAGTTAATTTGAAATTACAAACAGACAATCTTATTAATCTGTATAGATGTAGATAATCAACATTATCATCTCCCTGGCCTTATCCCATACATTGTTGGGGTCGGCACTTGATTCAACCCGATGTGGCTGATCACTTGATTTTTATAAGAAGCGACTGCCATCTGACCTTCGCAACCCCATTTAGGAGGAAAATCTGTGATCTGGGTTAAACCAGTTGTCAGATTATTTTAAGGCCTCCGACTGACCTTTAACGATTGCCAAAGATGTTAAATTGGCAACAACAAAATAAGATAATCAACGTCTGATAATAATTAAAACATTGTACTTAGATAGATTTCAACCTACTATTAATTTTCTGCCGTCATAAAAAGTGTCCTTCGCTAGTTTCTCCAGAAAGTTACAAGCTTTTAATTGACTTTCCATGTCATCCCGCTAACAATCGCCGGGAGGAACTATGAACCACTTTGGGACAGGGTGGAACTTTTATGATGTCATGAAATTATACATCATGTAGACAGGGGCGTGCATTGGATTTTCAGAGGGTTAGGCACAAACAATAAGTAGGTAGGTAGGCAGGTTAAGTACATACCTATGTGACGCGGCGTAGGTACGTACGTCTTGGTAAAGATACACATACGAACATAAACACACACACACACGCGACACGAGTGTATTCAGAGATCACAAATTGTAACTTCTGTTTATCTGCTTATATGCAATGCACGCCACTGCATGTAGATAGTCCCTCGAGTGAGGAGCTCTTGGCACAGTTGCTATTGTGGCTACCCACCAAGTCTACGCCGGTTTCTCACAGCACATAGGCTGATAAAAATTACGCGAATGAAGTCGCTGATAAAAACTAGCTAACTAAATGACGTATTCCATGATCACAGACGTGATAAACTACAGACATCCGTAATTTATGTCTACATTAATGTCAGATTTACATTCCTGTGATCGACAGACAGGGCGTTTATTAGATTTCCAAACTTTATTGCTGACTTGACTCAGTGATTTAGCGGTCTTGATTGAGACGTCAAGGTCTGAAATACTTGTTACCTTCGTAGCTAAACCACTGAATCAATTTGTCTGTAATTTGGATGGATTACAGATAGTTGTAAATCCAAGAAAGGTTATGGAGTACTTTTATATATTATACATGTTTAAATTCTAAATTCTTAAAAGTGACCAACCAACAGATGGCGCAAGGCAGCCCCTTAAACCGCAAAACAACGAAAGGAAAAAATTCGGCGCATGAGGTAGGATCACGAGTAGCTCCGTTGGCAGAGCAACTGCACAGTTTGCAGAAGTCGTAGGTTTGAGTCCCGCCTCGTCTTCGTATTTTTCTGGTCTGTTGTGCCCCGCGGTTTGACCCGCGTAAATTTAGTTTCATACAAACTTTTATCCCCTTGGGGGTAGAATGAATCAAAATCCTTTCTTAGCGGATGCCTACGTCATAACATCTACCTGCATGCCAAATTTCAGCCCGATCCGTGCAGTGGTTTGGGCTGTGCGTTGATAGATCACTATGTCAGTCAGTCAGTCACCTTTGAGTTACATATAAGATTCTACTGTACGTTTGTATGTAACTGAATTCCTTCTAAACAGCTGGACCGATTTGAAAGAATTTGGGTGGCGCCCTAGATGGTTTAGATTCACAAATCCACCCGGCAGATGGCGCTGCAGTCTGCTAGTACTAATATATAAAGCTGAAGAGTTTGTTGGTTTGTTTGTTAGAACGCGCTAATCTCAAGAACTACTTTTCCGATTTGAAAAAATATTTCAATGTTAGGTAGCCTATTTATCGAGGAAGGCATAGGCTATGCCTCTCATGTTGCTGTGCCCTAACAGGGTTTATGTTAGCTTATTAATTGGATAACATTATAATTACTATTATTTTGTATACTCGCTGTGCCACGCGGTTTCACCCGCGTAGATTTAGTTTCATCATTGTCGCGGAACCCTAATATTTTTAATAAATAAAAGTAGCCTAAGTTAAGTTACTTTATCAGGGATAAAGACCCGTTAAAATCGGTCCAGCCGTTTCAGAGATTACCCGGAACAAACAGACAGACAGAGAAGAAAATTATAACTTGGTTTTTTAGTGTCAGTAGCGTGTATACTTTCATAATGAATTTAGTGAAAAGCTGTTATTTTGGAATTATAAACAGACACTTCAATTTTATTTATTTGTATAGATGTATGGATATAGATTTATGTAACTGACATTCACGCAATAAATAAATAAACTATTTCACGCGAACGAAGTCGCAGATAGAAGCCTGTGTAATAGTCTGCTATACCTACAATGAATGCACTAACGAGAAACTCCTTAGTCAAAGCAATAACAGGTCTACCAAGCTGTCACGTACAGAATTACGTAGCAAGGTAGCACTAATGAAGTAGGTGCGATGACCGGGGCTACGAACCACTTGCCCTATTTACACACGCCCGTACTTGAGTATTAGGCAAGGTGCATCGTCGCAAAGAATTCTTGACAACACTAAATATATGAAGATCGTGTTGTATTTTGATTGTTATAACTATGCCTTTTGTAAATATGTATATGTAGCAGCGTTTCTCCACTCGCTCATAGATGGCGCTACTCGCTAACAAATGCGAAGTTTAGATACAAATACACTAGAACCTAAATCGCACCAGAAGAGTTTTCAAGCGCATTGCAGTATATATACAAGTTTCCAACTAGAACAGTTGGAGCCGCGGTTCCCCAGGCATGACACCCGCCTGGCTGGAAGATCTTCCCTATGCTGGGGATGAGCATGATCACTCGCTCTCCCCACATATACATCCTTAGAAATATTAAGTGTGAAAAAGTGTAATTTCAAATTAACAGCTACATAATATGAATACATGTGTATGTTTATTTATATACAGTTGTAGATCTGTTTGTCACGACTAATCTATGAAATAACATGACTTTCACTGGCAAGTTTACTTAGACTTTTTAGAAAAAAAAAATACTCTTTGAAATTGCAATTGCCCGTAATTTATAGTCTATGCTAAACACGATAAAATTAGTATAGCATAAAATGAACCAGCGCTTAAAAACTGAATTCATCATCATCTCTTTGACCTTATCCCATACATTGTTGGGGTCGGCACTTGATTCAACCCGATGTGGCTGATCGACCTGATTTTTATACGAATCGACTGCCATCTGACCTTCGCAACCCTTTTTGCGTGGAAAATCTGAGATTTGGGTCAAACCAGTTCTCAGACTATTATAGGCCTCCGACTGACTTGTAACGATTGCCAAAGATGTTCAATTGGCAACCGGGACCGACGGCTTAACGTGCACGAGGCACGGAGGGTACTCGGGCGGTCACCCATCCAATTAGGTTAGGGTTGCTATATATGATATGCGCAATAGCAACTGTGCTACAAGCTCCTCTCGATCAAAAACTGTAGTATACAGCGGGATATAAGGAATAGATTATCTGTATAAAGATAATGACGTAAATAGGCGCAAACAATCCAATACATAAAGATTTCCCGTTCCACTCCAGTGATCAATTATTTCTGCGGCATCTAAAGTTGTATTGCGTCTTCAATCTAATGAATTATGGATCTCTTTAATTTCCGCAACACTCGGCTGGAACGTGCTTAATTATGATAAAACATTCACATACTTCAGTGAGCTAAGTGTTAAGCGTAGGTGGGCTTTGGATTATCACTGTTTAATGAAACGCACGCATCGTACTATACAGATTAATAAAATAGAAGTGTCTGTTTGTAATTTCAAATTAACAGATTTAACACTGAATGAATATACAAGTCTATAAAAAAATCTATAAAACTCAATTTAAAAAAACTGTCGGTCTATTTGTTCCGGCTGCGAAGCTTTCACTGGCAGTTAGGTAATGTTACAATATAATGTGCCAATATAAATATACTTATATTTAAAAAACACTAGCTGTGCCCCGCGGTTTCACCCGCGCAGAGTTAATTTCATGGTTTTATTAAATAAAATAAGGCTCAAACATTCCTTGAAACATCAGCTATCTGCCAGTAAAAGTCCCGTTAAAATCCATCCAGCCGTTTAGGCGTGATACCTTGACCAAGGAAAATGGGGATTCATTTTTATATATAAGAGTAGCTGTGCCCCGCGGTTTCACCCGCGTAGAGTTAATTTCATGGGTGTTTTTTAAATAAAATTAGCCTAAGACACTCCTTGAAACATCAGCTATCTGCTAGTGAAAGTCCCATTAAAATCCATCCAGCCGTTTACGCGTGATGCCGTGACCAAGGGAAAATGGGATTCATTTTTATATATTAGGGTTCTCGGTTCCAATGCGAACATTCGGCCGAAGCTTCGTTTTTCGAACAAAGTGAGTAGGCCCCAGGTGACTGTCCAATAACAATTTCAGACAAGACTGTACACTGGTTTCCAACCTTGCATTATTAAATAAAAAAAACTGACAAATTAATTTCAGTACTACGGAAAAACTGTCACAATTTTATGATTTTTATGTTTTAATTTTGTTGTTTTGTGAATGAATAAAACAGCGGATTCGTGTTAGTTTTGAAAGTTACGACGATAATAAAGGACGGATGCTAGTGGTTTATGACTCATAATTTATAGAGAACGACCGGAAAAAATACTCTTATTGTATCCTGTTCTTTCATATACAATGGAGTGAGATGGACATACAAATTACATACGTCTGTGTAAACGAAATAATAGTCAACAGCTAAATCTATACATACAGGTAAATAAAATTTAAGTGTCTGTTTGTAATTCCAAAATTACTGCTTTTCACTAAATGCATATGAAATATATACGCTACTGACACTAAAAAAACAAGTTTTAAATTTTTTCTCTGTCTGTCTGTTTGTTCCGGGTAATCTCCGAAACGGCTGGACGGATTTTAGCGGGACTTTCACTGGTAGGTAGCTGATGTTTCAAGGAGTAACTTAGGCTACTTTTATTTATCAAAAACATTAGGGTTCCGCAACAATAAGAATGAAACTGAATCTACGCGGGGGAAACCGCGGGGCACAGCTAGTTTTAATTAAAATAGTACGTAGGTCATCTCAGCCCTCAGTCATATGTAAACCAACTTCAAACTGAAAAGCCCAAGTCTTAACGAATTTTCAACTTAATTTCGAAGAATGTTGCCCTACATACAACAAAGTCTAAAGTTCCCAAGACATGTCAGTTTAAAATTAAAACGATGTAAGTAATTATGCCGGAAAGCGTTCTGCTTTTGACTTGTGTTAATGAAACTCAAGAAGATCAATATCAAAGGCTTAGAAGATGTATTTGATATTGAAATTAAAAAGACGGTAAACTTTTTGTTATAATTAACTAGCTGTGCCCCGCGGTTTCACCCGCGGAGATTTAGTTTCAAACTTATTGTTGCGGAACCCTAATATTTTTAATAAATAAAAAAGTAGCCTAAGTTACTCCTCGAAACATCAGCTACCTACCAGTGAAAGTCCCGCTAAAATCCGTCCAGCCGTTTCAGAGATTACCCAGAACAAACAAACAGACAGACAGACAGGCAGAGAAAAATTTAAAACTTGGTTTTTTAGTGTCAGTAGCGTGTATACTTTCATATGTATTTAGTGAAAAGCTGTAATTTTGGAATTACAAACAGACACTTTTACACACACAATTTTATTTGTCTATATAGATTTTTGTATGCAATTTGTAAGTCAGTATTTAAATGTGCACGCGCATTGTGTTGATACAAAATGAATGTTTACGTGCCACAATGGCGACACGAGTAATTGCTTATACTCTGTGCAATAACAATATAACATTGAACAATTGTATCGCACAAATTAAATGTTGATTTGTTGATTTGGATACAAAGTTTGTCATCAAACAAAAGAACAGGGGCCTTACCATGAGCTCTTATTGCCATGATAGTTTCACTCATTTATGAGACAGATGTATGTGACGTGCATACATCTGTCACTGTCGCACAACTGAATTATCATTGCAATAAGAGCTCATGGTTGGGGCCCTGTGCCGCGAGTATAAATTTGAGACGTTCAAACGTCGTCGCTTCGCCTTGCATTTTAGCGTGGCTCAAAATGTGTTAATACTTTTTCAGAGACGGAATGGGTTGAATGCCAAAGATGACGGATGATTCTTGGATCTAAGCTAAGCCTAACTTAGATAACATAAAATATAATGAAAATGAAAATGATTTATTCAGTTTAGGCCCTGGTTAGGCACTTATGAATGTCGAGGAATTTACAACCGGTTCGGAAACTAGCCTTCTGAGAAAAACCGGCAAGAAACTCAGCTGGCATCATGTACATTTCATTACACAGTAAAATAATAATAATTACAAAAAAAAAACATAAATTATTCACAATATTGAAAATTTTATCAGCATGCATGTGTAAAAAATAATAATTAAAAAAGTAAAAACAATACCAAATGATTTACATATCATGTTTGCATACCATGTCATTGCCAGGAGCTACTTGTGCAGAGTTTTAATTCCATATGTCTTTATCATTAATGTAATCCGAAATTGTATAATAATATAATCCTACTTCCTACTAATATTATCAACGCGACAGTTTGTAACTATGGATGTATGTATGTTAGTTACTCTTTCGCACAAAAAGTACTGAATGGATTTTAATAAAGCGCAGACAGAGTCAGGCGCATCAGCTAGTAGACTATATTAATTTACTTAGACAAAGTAGAATATTATTAATTACTTGAGATATCTAATGTCTAATGAATATGATTGTAACCAAATATCATCTGACCACACGCTTGCGGCAGATCGCAGGTCGAGGTTGTAATTACGACAGTCAATACAATCCATATCTAAGTTTTAGCTATACAGATAAATAAAATTAAAGTGTCTGTTTGTAATTCCTAATTCCCAGCTTTTCACTAAATGCACGCATGCATAGTAGTCGCGGCAAGTACTCATTAAAAAAAATCGTTGTGTTATGGTTATGTAACTAGGGTTCCGAGATATAGAGCCACCCGTAAAAAAGCTCTAAAGGGGTGAAACCTCTGGGAACAGCTAGTATGGAATAATACGATACGACAATATATATACCCACACTATATACATAAATAGAACAGCGTGTTTGTCTGTACTATGACCGCAACTATGACGATGGTTGACTAAGAATAAGTGTAAAGTGGTGAAACTTTTATATGATTTGTTTTATTATTTGTCTGACGGTGCGTTTAATTTCAATTCCATTTCAAAATATCTTTATTTGAGACTTCAACAAAGTACTTTCAAATCATCTGAACGACATGATTATACAAGACTAGCGGTTGCACGAGGATTCACCCGCGTAGTTCCCGTTCCCGTGGGAGAACTGGAATTAAATATAGCCTATGATACTCGCTGATGATGTAGCTATTCATTGCTGAAAGAGTTCAAGTAGTTTCGGATTCAAAGCAAACAAACAAACAAAAAAACAGATTATGTGAAAAATATTTCAGAGTAAGGTAGCCCATTTGCCGGGGACGGCTATGTACTATATATCATCACGCTGAGTTTCTTGTCGGTTCTTCTCAGAAGGCTAGTTTCCGAACCGGTGGTAAATTCCTCGACATTCATAAGTGCCTTACCAGAGCCTAAACTGAATAAATCATTTTCTTAGACCAATCATAGGCAAAATCGCAGGCAGAAGCTAGTTGTCAAATAAATTAAAATCTCTACACTCACGTTTTCTGTCTAGACGTCCGGCGACGTCACGACGAGCTAATATCGGGGAAAATCTTATTTTTTATCACTCTTAACTAGTTCTTTCATATAATCATCTTTGTTTTATGAATAGACCTAATTTATAATATTAACTAGCTGTGCCCGGTTTCACCCGGGTAGACTTAATTTCATTTGAAAAACAAGCGTAGGCTAAATTGCCCCTTGTAACGTCAGGACTGCCAATGAAAGCTCGTTAAAATCGGGCCAGCCATTTCGCTATTAGCCGAAACAAACAGACAGACAGAGAATATTTTTTAAAATAGTTTTTTTTTTATGTGAGTACCGAATATATACCTTTACTTTTTTGAAAAGCTGTTATTTTGGTATTACAAGCAGACACATCAATTTTATTTATGTGTATAGAATTATTTCATTACCTGGGCCCACCCACGTAATGAAACCGTTTTATAAGACGTAGAATTATTTGTGTGTGTTTTCGCTCGACCCGCTGGGTAAATAAGAAATAATAAAAACCGACCTTAATCTGTGGATAATGAAGACATATTCACCATCTCCGGTGAAGAGTAATGGATCGTCTGTGGAATAGGAACTGCGTTTCTACCACGGAATATAAAAAGTGCGCTCCTTTCCATTTTATTAAGTACTTAATCTTAAGCAAATTCAAATTCAAAATCAAATATATCTTTATTTGGATTTTTCACATAGTACTTTCAAATCGTCACAACGACAAGATTACACAGGATTATACTATCGCCAGGCTACATGCTACCGCCAGGTTCGGAAGGTTGCTTTTACTGAGAAAAAGCTGGAAAGCGGTTACGAAGGTCAGATGGCAGTCCCTTCGTATAAAAACCAGGTGATCAGCCACATTCATTATATTTATTGCAAGTTAGTTTCATATTACACACAATAGAATGCATATTAATTAGTTTCCACACTATACACATGCGAAGCAGAGGCGGGTCGGTAGTCTATACTTTAATATATTAAACTGAATAGTTTATTTGTTTGTTTGTAACTAAATTCTGGTCCGATTTGAAGATTCAAAACTAAAATAAAAGACGTTAACTAGCTGTACCCCGCGGTTTCACCCGTGTAGATTTTAATTTATTACGCGGGTGAAACCGCGGGGCACAGGTAGTAAATACCAGGGGCATGCATTGCATTTTCAGAGGGGTAGGCAAAAACAATAAGTAAGCAGGTAGGCAGTTTAACTACATACCTACTAGGCGTAGGTACATACGTTTTGGTAAAGACGCACCCACGAACATAAACACACACGACACGAGTGTATTCAGCGATCACAAATTGTAACTTCTGCTTACCTGCTTATATGCAATGCACGCCACTGGTAATACATATAGGAAGCGATTTACTTTTCAGACACACTTATAGAAGAAAACATAATAAGGCTTTTTGCGAGCCGACCTTTCCTCCCTACAATTAATTACAGCTTTTGTCTGTACGTACTGGAAGCGGGCGTTCTTTACTTTTTATTTGCTGCTATAAAATTGAAAAGGTTTGCCGGAGAATTCCTTAAAATTGTGCTCAAATTATTTAAACGGATTTTTTGCGTCAACACCTATTTTCTTTAATAAAATTTTGTTATATGACACTCATGCTACTACTTATCTATACAGATAAATAAAATTGAAGTGTCTGTTTGTAACTGCAAAATAACAGTTTTTCACTAAATGCATAGGAAAGTATAGACGGTACTGACATAGAAAAATCAATTTAAAAAAAAACCTCTGTCTGTCTGTTTGTTCCGGGTAAACTCCGGAACGGCTGGACGGATTTTAACGGAACTTTCACTGACGGATAGCTAATGTTACAAGGAGTAACTTAGGCTACTTAGATTTTTAATTAGATTAGATATAAAAACATTAGAAACAGCGGGGCACAGCTAGTTTTTAATATATAATTAAACACAAGTTTTATAACTCACTATAATTATGGTTTTCAATCCCGTAGCACTTTCATTATAAGTTGTCTACACTAATATTATATAGCAGAAAGATTTGATTGTTTTTTTTTCTATGTTTGCATTGAATAGGCTCTGAAACTACTTGACCAATCTTGAAAATTCTTTCAGCAATGGATAGCTTCATCATTAGCGAGTAACATAGGCTACATTTTATCCCCGTACTCCCACGGGAACGGGAACTATGCGAGTGAAACCGCGTGACGTCCGCTGTTAGGCTATAAAGATATTTTGTGAATTGTTCAAAATATAAAGATAAGTCAAATCCTTCGAATCAAAGTCATCCATATATTATACAGTCTAGTTATCTTTGCAAGGCTCCTAACTAAACATTGTGGTTGGTTGGTATCAACCTCGATGTACCTAACAATGAGATTATTCTACGAATCCACTGTGATCCGATCTTCGCACCCCAATTAGGGTCGGCTTTAGAGGGATGAAATCCCTGGAATAAAAAGGAGTGTAGACTTGTGATATTCAAAATATTTTTCCTAAGTATTCGAATCCATTATTATTCATTACGTTAATTAAACATTTATAAATAAAGTAAATTCTCGACTTTCATAAGTGCCTTGAACTGAATTTCATTTTCATTTTCATTATCCTCTTATTACAAAATATAGACAATGATAGTTCTTAACTTACAACTCTTTCTGTGATACGGATTTATAAAGGGATGGACGTTGTTTAAGCCTAAGTGATTTTGATCGCTATTTTCTAGGAAATGCGAATGGAAATTTCATTTTAGACACTTTTTAAATAAATACAATAAAGTTTTAAACCTATATATATCAAATAATATCGTGTTAGTTACACTACTAAGAACGTCTGAACCGATTTGGCTGAAAATTTGTGGGGAGGTAGCTTAGAACCAGGAGAATGATATGGAACTTTTCATCCCGTTCCCGTGAAGAATGACTAAAACGTATACCACGTTTTATGTAACACAATTATGTTTACGCGGGTGAAACCGCGGGGCACGGCTAATGTACAATTTTGTTTTGCGTCAGGCAATGTTATGTTATAACTGTTTGTCCTTCGAAGGAAGATTTTAGGGAAGAAGGGTTGTTCCCCCAACCTCACTGAGTGCATCGTTAGCCCCAAATATACTTACAAAAATTTGCGTCAAATGTTCGAGTTGAAAAGTCCATTATCAATATTAGACGTTAACACCAAACTTCCAAGGTCGGATATCGTTTGACCAAGAGTGATCAATTTGTTGTTGGAGCGAGAGTAAAATTACCCATTTTCTTACAAGTAAAAATTAAAATGATATATTCAGTTTAGGCCCTGGTAAGGCACTTATGAATGTCGAAGAATTAACCACCGGTTCGGAAACTAGCCTTCTGAGTACCGGCAAGAAATTCAGCTGGCATCATGTACATTTAAAATAATGATTCATAACAATAATATTCATATAAAACGCATTCATATTACACCCCATGGCTGATCCAGATTTGCCGCCGATTTTCGGTTAGATCATCATCATCATCCTAACACCCCCATCAATTCATCAAGAGATTTGTGCGAAAAAGTTCAGAAGAGAGTTGAGTAAGAGTTGGTCTTATGTATATAATAGGGATTGGGGATAGAATCCCCACTAACTATATAAGACCAAAATAAGACTTATGGAAAACTCTTAATCTAAAATAGATAAATAAAACAAAGAGGAATTGATTTGTTTGCTTTTACGCGCTAATCTCACGAAATTGAATGATAATTCATTCATCGAGAAAGGTTTTAGACTCTATATCATCACACTGCGACTAATAGGCGCAAAATATCTATGGATAAGTTTACAAAAACCTGAAAAAAATATCACTAAGTAACATAATTTTATTGTTAATCCTACACGGGTAATACCACGAGACACAGTTAGTCTAAAGTACAGATGATTAACGATATGTCAAACTCAGAATTTCAAGGTAAAGTAAGTCTTATTTCGCTATGGTATTTAAGTTGAACCGTAACAAAAGTTCTAGCCGGATCGAAACCTTCTACATTCGTCGTTTCCGGACCCCGGAGAACGAAAATAATGTCGCAAATTCTAAATACTCTTTGTGACCCTTAACCACCCCAATTTGTTTGGAAAATAAGAAAATCCCGACTTAAAAATAAACCAAAATAAAAAAATATAACTAGGGATTTTTTCACAATATGAGAATAGTACTTACGTAATAAGCATGATTTGATGATTAATTGGTAATGACGTTTAAAAAAAAATTAAATAGACAAATTTTACCTTTTAATTAATGTTGAGTGCATTCGTTTTTAACTTCAGAATAAAAATTATGTGAGTTTATTGCCATCATTTAATTACATTTATTCTTTAAAATTTACGAGCAATAAATTAAGCTTTTCAAAAGATTTTCTATGCGCTGTATAATTGTGTTTTACTTAATTAATATTACAGAAAACTTGTCGCCTCACATTAAAATGACCTTACACTTTTACCGGCGACTGTCCGTTTGTTTCAGATACGTAATAATTAACTTAGCTATACGATCTTGTGCTTATATTTTTTATCAAGAATATGCATTCTTTAAAAGCTGGTTTTAAAAATATTCGTAGCATACATAGTTAGGTACCTACGCCCTTTGCATTGTACCCAAATCCATATCCGAATAATTAAATAGTAAATAAATAAACATTCACAAGTTTTTATCGATATCTACCTATATAGATATGATTTAATAACTGTATTCGATATTCGTATTTGGTAAACTTAATGGAAAAGAATTGGTTTTTTTCCCAACACCCGCGTCGAACTTCTTACCTACATTTCTCGAGAGAATTAGAGGAAGTATATAATTCCGCTTTTCCTCAGCCCACTGGCCTAATGAAAATTAATTTACTACGAACGTTACGAGCTACACTGACATCCGTCTTTCAAGCGTGCGATATTATGTATATTACATAGGTATATTGTATACGTACATATGCGAACTTCTGGAATTCCTAATCAAATTACTTAAATAGCTTAACTAAGAAAGAAAATTAAACTTACCGAATCAAAACATTTCGCTCCTCTGCACACGTAAAAAGTAAAAAACCATAAACAAAACAAAATCAAAAAACTTAAAAACTGACCGATCACTGATTCCAAATTCAAATTCGTGTACACGCGCGTCACTGCGAACACTTTGGGGTGAAATTCAAAACTTGTTACTGGCCACTTTAGTTGTCAAACTCAACCATCAATTCAAATTAGTTCGAAATTCGTAGTGCGCGGGAAAGCGTCCTCGGCGTGCATTCGAGCAGTCGTGGAAGCAAACTGAAACTGAAGGGAGGTTCTGAATGGACGCGCCAACCGCACTGATCATGCGCGTTTACGCTCGCCTCAATGAAATACACCGACGGACTTTTCATTTTCCCGCTATACACAATGTCTTTTAGTATTTAAGTGCACCGGGCGCCTGGAGATTCGCTTTAATAGAAGTAAAGAAAATATATGCAGTTCAGCAAAGTGCTCGATGTTATTGTGACAGTGAAATTTATTATTTTTCTAACTACCTTCTATTGTATAGAATTTGTCTATGCTTAACAATAGCGAGAATAATTATTTCATATTTAATTGAGTCGGTTTCCAAAGGGTAGCACTTTTTTGACAAGGTATAAGGTACTGACACCAAAATAGTGGGTAAAACTGTGCATATCTTTATTCTCGTCGTGTTATATGTACAGACAGACAGACATATAAAATTATTACTGCGCATTCAAAGTCAGCGCTCATAACTACTGACGGCATCTGTACTATTTTTAATATGGTTTTTCTTAGGATATATTCTGTTGCAGTCCACTCAAAACAAGCCCGTCCTTAATGAAGGCAATTCTTTGTGAAGATCTCTGCGTTGTGGGAGCATTGAGCAGCAAAGGAAGAATAATAATAAGTACCTAAATTAGAGAGGAAAGAACTAAGGGTTTGAACTTTGAACACAAAAGGATGTATAATTGTCTAGTTTTATTCTTTTTCTTTATTAAGTAGGTACATACTTAATTTCACTTGTGAAGGTAATTTTTAATGAAAATTCTTTATATATTAACTAAATATTAAAACTATTCTTGCCCAAAAAAAAACACTCTTTATCTTTGAATTTCGATACATCTTGTATCTAGGCAAAGAAATTGAAGACAGCCAATGATATTGCAATACTGTGATATTTTTTGTTTGTAGCAATGGACATATGTTCTAGGAAATTAAAAGAACGGATAGGAAGAAGATTGGATAGGCACGTGACGAAAAGTTAGAGGGATGTTTAAAAATATTCAATCATACTTACGCTGGCGCCTCTTTTCACCAAAGGGGTAGACAGATCTCCACATTTCTTCTTCTCAGTAAAAGCAACCTTCCGAACCTGGCAGTAGCATGTATAATCCATGTCGTTCTGACGATTTGAAAGTACTTTGTAAAAAGTCTAATCGAATAAAGATATTTTTGACTTTGACTTTGACTTTGACTTCACCAGCTATGTTTAAGTCCCATATGATAGGGGGCCAACCCTATTGCCAGTAACCGAACACTAATCCAGACTCCTCGATACTGGGAATTGTCATCCCATAAAATGTATAACGGTTTTTCGTTGAGACTGCACCTTGAAATATTTGAATGTATAGTGCAGGATTCAATAGCATTGCGTAATTACAATATTCTGCTGCCAAGTAGAACACATCTTCCTACATACGTGTATGTACGTGTAGGTAAGGTACCTAGGCACTAACACATGTATCGGTAGGTACAGTCATTCACTGTTTTGTTAATTAATTCATTGTCTTCTTGTAAGTATTCAAATCGTTAATTTATTTCTTATTTTCATATCCTTTAAATCATTCTTTATGGTTTACCGTTTCGACTGGCATCATAAAAGTACTATTTCGTCGTTGCGCGTTCAAAAGTAGCTATGTGTACACACTTTAGGAGACGCAGAAAATGATTTTCTCGAAATATGGCCCGAGTATTCAAAATAAATATTCTTACTATTGATACATATAACAAATTTACATAGTTTTTTTTAGATTAATTTTGGGTAGGTATTATTATTATTAATAATAACAAAATTAAACATTACTGGAAATTTTGACACAAGAGTTCACGAAATACACATAGCGACTTTTGCACGCGCAACTACGATTTGCTGTTTTTCCCATACGAAGTAAGCACTTTAAAAAGTGGCGGGTCTGTACCACGAGTTTTCGAAAAAAAAGAAAAAACCTTATGGGCAACTTCACACCCGTGAAGGAAAAACATCGTGAGGAAACCTGCATATGTCTGAGAAGTAATTCAAAGACGTATGTATAGTGCCTGGGACGGCGATGTGCTCACCGTCTGTCACGTTGACACTTAATCATCTTCAGTAAAAAGTGGGTGTTGTTATCACAACACCTCTGCCTTCCCCTTCGGGGGATACAGGCGTGAGAATATCTACACAGATAAATAAAATTGATGTGTCTGTTTTTAATTCCACAATTACAGTGGCAGATAGCTAATGTTACAAGAAGTTACTTAGGCTACTTTTATTTAAAAAAAACATAAGCGTTCCGCGGGACACGCATGACATTAACTCTATGTCAGTGAAACCGCGGGCACAGCTAGTGTAAACTTAGTCTTCTTTCAGTATAACGTCTTATCTCGTCGATAAAACGTTATATTTAAGATAATTTTGTGGTATAGCCGTAGACGCACTGCCGCATTCTGTAAGGTTTCAACTTTCACCGGCACTCGACGTCGAGTGTCAGTTTCAAAGATACGAAATTGAACTTTATCGTCTATGTATTATGTATCAATTTCTTACGATTGAATCAACTCTCAACGTCGAGTTCGACGCTGAGAGACCTTACAGATTAACCCGACTGAAGCTAATGGTGAAATACTAATATAAAAAACTTTACATAGTTTAAAGAAAATAACAAATTTGTAGGCCGATGTGATGTTAAACTTCGGTCGTTAACATTGCACTACACAAACCTTCGGCCAACACAGTTTTCATAAAATGCATGCAAAGTATAATGGACTATTTCTGAAAAGACTAACAGGCATACGAAATTCATCTTAGCTTACCATCAAAACAGATTGGGTTCAATTGCAGTCCCGCATGATAATAAAATCAATTTACTCCATTAGTCATCATCTCATCTCCCTGGCCTTATCCCATACATTGTTGGGGTCGGCACTTGATTCAACCCGATGTGGCTGATCACCTGATTTTTATACGAAGCGACTGCCATCTGACCTTCGCAACCCCGTTTAGGAGGAAAATCTGTGATTTGGGTTAAACCAGTTGTCAGATTATTTTTAGGCCTCCGACTGACCTGTAACGATTGCCAAAGATGTTAAATTGGCAACCGGGACCGACAGCTTAACGTGCTCTCCGAGGCACGGAGGGAACTCGGGCGGTCACCCATCCAACTACTGGCTAGGCGTATAGTTGCTTAACTTCGCTGATCGAATGATATGCGCAATAGCAACTGTGCCACGAGTCATTATCTCCATTAGTCATGTAGTCAATATTTGACGTTTCGTTACCCATACTTTTTTACTTAAAGAAATTACTTGAGTGTTCCTTACGTTGTTTTTTATTATTATATTTTTTTATTTTTACAATAGCGTTGTCTACATTGGATTGCGTATTTGGAGTAATATGTGGAACTCCAATTATCTGAAAATCTCCGAGAATGTATCAACACATTTTGAGCCACTAAAACACAAAGTCAAGCGACGACTTTTGAACGTATACTTGGGGCACCGCATTCCACATTAGGCTGTTGAGATATTCAAATTACCTGTTGTCTGTTCATCATGTTTATTTCATACAATCGTTGTCGATAAAAATAACATAAAAATATATAGATAATATAATAATACTACATAATAAACAGGTATTAAAAGGCCATTATCCATTTGTAACATATCAATTTAATATGATTACTATAAACATTACCTATTGTATAATTTATGAACCGAAATCTCACATTGAACATAATGAAATTACCGCGTAAGTATAAAAATTTTGTGACTATAAAGCGGGTAGATAGAAAAAGAACTGTACGATTGTATGTCTGTTTATTAAAAAGGTTGTAGCTAGTTTTATCCGGTTTCGGCCGGTTTGTGGAGGTCGGAGTGTGTGCCCCGACCTCTGACGTCGGACAAAATGGCGACTACTCGATGACGGTTTGTTCTTCTTTCACCAAAAATTCAATAACTTCCTCAACCGTGTTCACTTGGTCGGTGTCCAGACCGTCCGTGTCCACATCTGGGAATACAAACACGATTATATAATAATAATAATAATAATAATGCATTATCACACAGCGCCATCTAGTGCCAAACTAAGCAATGCTTATATTATGGGTACTACGGTACTAGACAAGAGACTTATAATACATACTAACACAAGGCAAACAAATGCTAATCACATAAAATGTTTACCTGACACGAGAATCGAACCCGCGACACCTAGTGTATCATTGACACCACTGGTGTAGACAACATATAGAGTTAGTATGTTCTTTCAACTCGTATAATTCTTTGCTGGTTTATAATATAACGCAAAATTTACTAAATGCATTTTATCTGCTGTTTATGGGTGTCAAACGATTTTAGAGCTTTGACGAATATATTTCTACATTCCAGATTTAAAGCGGTATTAATAAAAGTGGACGAACAACTTTTCAAACCTGTTTGGTATTAGACTAGAACCTAGAGTATCCAGTTTTGCACCGTTTTATGTATTTGCAAATACAGTGGGGGTAAATGCTAATATATCTTATTTCCACCTCGCCATTCAGACAGACAGACTTATAACATGACAGCTCATAAATCGTGACGGCACCTATAGTATAGAGGTGTTATATAAGTACGTACAGTTCCTGAGCTCGAGCCGGCGCGGCTTCTGTTCGGTCCACTCGAGGACCTTGGACTCGCGGTACTCCACGTGTTTCTTCATTTGCTCCGTACGCTTCGCCACTAGTTCCTAAACAAAATACATACATAAATACATATGCCCACGTCTGTATTCCCCGAAGGTATTATAATACTAAAGTTATAGCAGGAGCGTACATTGGATTTTCAGAGGGGTAGGCATAAACAATAAGTAGGTAGGTAGGCAGGTTAAGTACATACCTATGTGACGCGGCGTAGGTACGTACGTTTTGGTAAAGACACACACACACTCACGACACGAGTGTATTCAGTGATTACAAATTGCAACTTCTGCTTACCTGCTTATATGCAATGCACGCCACTGGGTTATAGTATTAAGGTAAGGTGAAGAAGCTTAAAAACATAGTAGAAGGAAAGGTAGAAGGGGGGAGAGGAAGAGGAAGACCAAGGCTAACATACATGGGACAAGTTAAAGATAACGTGTCTGTCATGTCGTATAAGGAGGTCAAAGAGCTGGCACTGGACAGAGACAAGTGGAAAGAGTTGCATCAGTTACACCGACAAGAGTCTCATTACTCTTAAATTCATGATGTTGATGAAGAGTGGGTGCTCTTCACCGAAGATGAGTGCCAACGTGACCGATAACCTTCGCCGTCTTAGGCACTATACATACGATGTTTTCCTCCACCGTGAAATCGCTGCACATAAGTTTTTAGAAAAACTAATTGGTACAGGCTCCGCTGGGATTCTAACTTGCGTCGCTTGCGTAGCAGGAGACTGCTCAAACAATACGGTCACCAAGGCTCTGTTCATTTTCAGACAACATCGTTTAACTGTGTTTCAGGCAATGAAAAACTGCTACAGTATCATTAAAATATGACACATCCTGTCATCTCATTAATAGTAATACCAGGGGCCTTACCATGAGCTCTTATTGCCATGATAGTTTCACTAATTTATGAGACAGATGTATGTGACGTGCAGACATCTGTCACTGTCGCACAACTGAATTAACATTGCAATAAGATCTCATGTTTGGGCCCCTGGTACTAATACTATTATAGGTACTATTTAAGGTTACCTTGCTAGCTTTGTTGCTGCGCATGCGGTCCTTGGACTCGAACTGCGAGTAGTACTTCTTAAGGTTCTTCTTGATCTCCTTCTGTTGTTTTTCGCTGAGTAGCGAGGGCGGGCGAGGCCTCCAGTGGAACTGAGCGAAGCCTTCCTTCATCACTCTATAACATATTGAGGTTTACTTTACTTATATCATGCTCACTATGTCATATATATCTACATCTATACATCTATCCAGTCTATACAGATAAATAAAATTGAAGTGCCTGTTTGTAATTCCAAAATAACAGCTTTTCACTAAATGCATATGAAAATATACACGCTACTGACACTAAAAAACCAAGTTTTAAAATTTTTCTCTGTCAGTCTGTCTGTTTGTTCCGGGTAATCTCTGAAACGGCTGGACGGATTTTAACGGGACTTTCACTGGTAGGTAGCTGATGTTTCAAGGAGTAACTTAGGCTACTTTTATTTATCAAATATATTAGGGTTCCGCGACAATAAGGATGAAACTAAATCTACGCGGGTGAAACCGCGGGGCACAGCTAGTCTATACTAATATTATAAAGAGGAAAGATTTGTTTGTTTGTTTTTATTGAATAGGTTCAGGCACTAGTAGACCGATCTTGTAAATTCTTCTATCTTCTATATTCAGCAATGGATAGCTACATCATTAGCCAATAACATAGGCTATATTTATCCCCGTACTCCCACGGGAGCCGGAACTACGTGGGTGGAACCGCGTGACGTCCGCTAGTTTTAAATATAAGTACTCCATGTAACTACAGCTATCTGCCAATGAATGTCCCGTTAAAATTGGTCCAGCGATATCAGAACAAACTGACAGCCGGACAGAAGTAAAAAGGTATATTTTTTTTTACATTTGTCTTTCGTACAACTAATCAAAAATTATAATAATAAATTAATTCTTCGAAGGTATCTAAAAAAAATATTATGCATCCATTGTTCATCTGTAATTTGGCTGTAATTGCCATTTTAACATACATACCGCCTAATGATCTTCCCCTGGAAGGACCAGATGTAATATCCGCAGTCCATCTTGCACTTGAGCGAGGACACACCAGTCACCACGTACCGCCCTGTTGGATCCCACTCGATGCCTGACATCTGTAAAATAATACTCTTGTTAAGACATCTATACCTATCATACTAATATAAACGTCAATTTAAGCTGCTTAACCAACCATTATGAAACTTTGTACACATATTCTTGGATGTATTAGAAGTAACATAGGATTTTTCAAAAAAAAACAATTATATATTTATAATAAGATATATAAGAAGCCGCGGGTAAAAGCTTGACTAATATAACCATTTTCGCATTGCAGTGTTTGTAACCAAACACATCCAAAGCGGCTGGACCGATTTCTATGAAATTTTATGTGCATATGGGGTAGGTCTGAGAATCGGCGAACAACTATTTTTCATCCCCTAAACAATAAGGCCCACTCCAAAAAAATATATATGACAATACAACATTTGCCAGGCACATCTAGTATCTCTATACAGAGAAATAAAATTGAAGTGTATGTTTGTAATTCCGTAATAATATTCTTTCATATTATGCTTGCTTCTTTAGCGAAAAGCTGATTTAGAATTACAAATGGACACTTCCATTTTATGGCAGGTAACAGAGAAGTCACTAAAAACCATTTAAATGACATACCTGGTAGTGATCGGAAACATTCATGATAGTAAAATCATTGGTATCCAAGAACTCCAAGGCACCTCCGGTGAGCCCCAGGTTGGCCAGCACAATGAACTGTCCCGACGGAGACCAGAACAAATGATTGAACGGCTTCCTCTCAAACTTCTTCAAAAGGGTGGGCGCTTGACCAGTATTCACTTGATAGAAACTGATGCAAATGTTAGCTGGATCACCATGGATTATCGAGAACTTTGACCCAATTGGCTCCCAAGCGAACGCCTGAATCGGTTCCTTGATTTCGACCGAATCAACCGGTATCTCTTTTTCCTTCATGTGGAATATCTCAAAGTTGTAATACATTCCAGAATACTTGATTTCATTCTTGTCTTTTTTCACCTTGGAGTAGCGGTCTACTTTGACACAGAGGTAGTCTCCGCTCTTCTGCCAATGGATCTTGCAGTCAGCAACTGAGAATAAGTTCTTGGACCGTATTTCGGTACGGTTGGGTATTTCTAGCAGCGTGACCCTGGCGGGTACGTCTTTGTCTTCCGCCACCCAGTACGCGAGAATATTCTCTGTTGGGGACCAGCTGAAATCTCTGTGGACAAAAAAGATTATTATTTAATTAATTTAAGTAAAGAGTTTGTATGATTGTATTATCTACTTAGTAAAAACAAACAGGTTATAAGGGTGTGGACGCTTTCACATTCGACGATAACGGTAACGACACGATATCGTCGGACTAGTAGTTTGATATAATTACTACTGAACGCTTTCACACTGTGTCGTTGAAGTCAACAAGATATCGGCGGACGGTATCGTGGCAGTGGGAAAGCGCTCTATGTTGGAGAGCAACCTTTTTTTACCCAAACTAATTTGGAGTTAATGTGACAAACAGTTAGATTTGCCCTTCAACTAAGACATTTGTCTTTGATTGTTTGACAGAAAGTCTGTGTCCAAATGTTTTCCACTATTCCACTAATGGAGTGGCAAATCTTTTAAAAAAAGAATATTATTAGTGAATTATTCAATTTTTTAATTAAATAATACCAAATATCCAAGATTTAAAGTCATAACATAACTCACCTAATACCAGGAATCTTGATAGACTTCTTATCCAGAAGCCCGAAGCCTGGTGTTTCGTACACGGAGAGCATATCAGGGCCGAGTCTCGCGAAGAACCGATCATCTTTGCTCCAGCGGAATATAGGCCACGTCACGTACTCGTCCGGTGGGGGAAAGCTACGTTTCTCTTGGCCCGTTCTTAAAAGAAAATATAAAAATTTATAATTAATATGATTCATAAAATTTAATCAAGTTTTACTAAAGGTCTAATTATGTTATTAAAAACATGCAATCTACAAACGAAATAATATATTAAAATAAAAGCACAGTAAATTTCGCGAGAAAAGATTGCATATGCATAAAGAACAAGGTCAAATGGAAATTGTATTCAATTCTATAAAATATACAAAGTTTGCAAAATAATGTTATGTTATAATAATGTTATCATACAATTTTCTAGTCAGTGATTTTTTAAAGAGCTATATCATAGTTTTAAACAAGCAAAATCTGAATTTCATTACAAAATACAAAACCCGGCTGCTACTGTTAATTACAGATAGATAATGCAATATGACTGACCAACCTGGTGATCAAACACAGGGCCAATGATGCTGTCAAAAGCAAGTTAGTAACAAAAGCTATTTCATGCTCAAAGTGCCTCAATGCCACACCTGGAACTTTCAAATCTGTATGAAATCAGAAGGAAAAAAAAACAAAGTAATTCAAAATACCTGATGTCCCAAATGATGAGTTTCTTGTCGTCACCTCGGTCACCAGTCGGCGAGAAGGTGACGATATAGTTCTCGCACGGCGAGAATGATATGAACCTAGCCTCCGGATGGAAGAACTTCTGGAACTGGGAGAACTTAGGTCCCGCCCACAACGCCACTCCTCGCCAGTGGAAAGTAGCTAGATATGTGCCCAGGGGAGACCAGACTGCATATGTTTCTGTCCAGTTCTGAGAAAATCATGAAAAAAAAATTGATTTTTTTTTATTTAAAAATTACTGTTGGTATAACCCAATAAGCAGGGAGCTAATCCAGGACCAAGTCAGGAGGAGACCAAGGAGGCAGTGAACAATGTTTTCTAAAATCTATAAATACTCTCATCAGACCAGACTAGTGTTTAAAAAAAAACAAAACATCAGAAGAGTTGCAACGAAAGAAGGCGAGTCAATCGCCGTCTGAAGCATTAAGCATATGTCTTTGTATTACTTCTCAGACAAATACAGGTTTCCCCATGATGTTTTCCTTCTCCCTAAAGCAAGTGGGTGAAATTACTGCACTAAGTTTTTAGAAAAACAAATTGGAACAGTCTGCTGGGATTCAAAGTTTCATCACTTGCATAGCAGGCGACTACTCAAACCCAATGGCCACCATGGCTTTTTAGACAGGTTTTCACTAATAATATCAATATGGATGAAATGTATCAACTCACCGGCCTCTCCTGCAACACAACAGGTTCCGGCAAGGCATTCTGCCACACTTGCAAAGCAACACCAGTACCAATTCCAACGAGGAACTGGTCATACGCATCTGGGTCCATCAGGTACCATTGCAGGTCTGACTGGACCTTGAATGGCTGGGGCTCTGGGGTTTCCCATTCTTTAGGGATATCTTGATACCTGTAAATGATGCATGATGAGCTAATTGGTAGAGTTGACGGTACCAAACCGCTGGGAAGAGCGCCCACATACTGATCAGATTAAAACAGCCATGGGTGGAACATTACACTAGTGCACCAGAATAACATTGTGAGGCAAGTGACATCTGCACTGAATAGTACCACTTGATGACCACAAACACTCTGTTGACGAGCATCACAAGCAAGAAGAAGAGAGCTAATTGGATGTATAATCATGGGCAGAAATGTTAAGCACATTTAGTAGACTAGTTTCAGCCCACAGTATCGCCTGTGTGGTTATGGAAGGTACCATATGTTTTGCTCTACATATGTAGGCACTCCGACAATGTTCATGCAAAATACAAAATCTATACAGATAAATAAAAGTGTCCGTTTGTAAATCCTAAATAACAGCTTTTCACTAAATGCATATGAAAGTATACATGCTACTGAAACTAGAAAAACAAGTTTTAAAAATTTTCTGTCTGTCTGTCAGTCTGTTCATTCCCAGTAATCTCTGAAACGGCTGAACCAATTTTAACCGGACTTTCACTGGCAGGTAGCTGATGTTTCAAGGAGTAACTTAGGCTACTTTTATTTGCTAAAAATATAAGGGTTCTGCTACAATAAGTATGAAACTACTATGTGGGTGAAACTGCAGGGCACAGCTAGTACTAAGTAAATTACTAAGAAACAAACAATCCACATGGGTTTCAATATAATAATTAGCATTGGGAATAGTAAAACATTTAAGTATATGGTGAATAGTTAATATCGTAAAATTAAATACTACTCTATTACTATGGTATTGTAGTGTTCCTAGAATATGTTCAGTGGTTCATAAAGTCCTTTATAAATTTATATTCCCCTTAGCAATCTATTTTCCTGATAAATATTTTTTCCTTTTGGTTAGATACATTCTGTCTCCCTCATTTCGAACCACACTTTGTGGTTGATTCACCGGTAGTGGTATTGGCCATTACTCCTACTATGAATTAATTATGTTTTACTAAAATTGTGTACTTACTTATTAAAATCGGTGAATAAATTCACTAAAAATGTGTGCTGCTTATCTAATTTACAATTATTTGTGGCCTTGACAGCCTCGGCGGCGTTCTGAGGGTTGCTGTACTCCAGGAAAATGAAACCAGTGGTTGCGCCAGTTTCCGTGGTAGGATAGTACTCGTTCACGATCTTGCCAAACTTGCTGAATATCTTCGTTATCACACTCTGCAGCTTCTCCAGTCTCTCAGGCCCGACCTGCGGGCATCCGTCCACCACCACCACATTCTCATAACCGTCAGATTCCTTGGGCTTCTGCTCTAAAAGATCCGCCAACAACTCTGCAACGTCAATGTTAGGTTAGGTTACATGACTCGACAATCAAACACTTTCAACACTTCAAACCACTTAATACAAGTTCCAATCAATCTTTAGGACGTGCACTTAATCCTGTAAATACTTTAAAAATAGCAACAGCATCAATTGAAAGTTGTAAAATGCGTGGGTGACGCATATGGCCGGCCAAACTTGTATCACTGAATATGCCCACCTTCGTCGGTGATATCATCAACGAAACCTTCAGGATCGTCAAAGTCAGGCTCTTCATCAAAATTCTGCTCCTCATTATCACTTTGAGGAGTTTGATTCACTTTTTCGTCTCCTTTTTTCTTAGCCATTTTGACGTTATAACGTGTGTTACAGGAAGACACGCCATTAGTGAACGATGACCATAGAGAAAAATATTAACTTTCTCTTGTCGTGTTGTACCATAAATATTCATAAGGGCTGAGAAACGTTTTGTTGTTATATTTTGTCGAATTTTAGAAAAACATAAATATTAAATTAGCGAAAAAATATGTTCTATAAATTTACCTAATTGGTTCCTATTTAATGCAGTAAACTTTGAACATAATGATTATTTAGTCATTGAAAAATAGCACGGATGGCGTCACAAGGATGAGGCTTCACTGACAGAGTCATTTCCGGTCCAAACATATTTTTGGAAATAGCGGGAAACATGATATTTGACAGAGCTGAGATTAGCGGACGGAAAAATAAGACCAATAAAAAAGTATGCTTATTAAAATAAATAACTCCAGGGGCCTTACCATGAACTCTTATTGCTATGATAGTTTCACTCATTTATGAGACAGATGTATGTGACGTGCATACATCTGTCACTGTGGCACAACTGAATTAACATTGCAATAAGAGCTCATGGTTGGGCCCCTGAACTTGACGATGAACCGTTATGTTTAAAACTCAAACCAACATAATTACTGCGATCAATAATAATTGATTTAAGGTTTGTAGATAATAATACTATTTTTATCCCTAGCTCAAATTACGTCGCAAGTATTGTGACATTCACAATACTTATCATAAAGGTACTTTATTCTTATCTCTCGAGTATGTTTCTTAAGCTTATTAAAACCTTCTAGGAGTCGCAAGCCGCCGTCCTACTTTCTCAAAGCTTTGCTTACAATGGGGCCGCAGTCGGCTGCACCGATAGCAGGTTTACTGCGTCTTTCGTCACACACTCGGTTCATACTTGATTGCTGATTATGACGTTTTATACGCTTTTAAATAAAGAAGTTGACAAACGTGTTTTTCATTTTATTGCTCTTTAGTAGCCATTCATAGTCAGCCTGCTGGTATACGAATTACTTTTACATTGCATGCACACATAACGTGGGTAGGTACCTACGAACTTTACTTGCTGATAGAATTTGTAAATAATTGAAGCATTTCATTACAAGGTCATCTGCATGAATACTTATTAGGTGACCTTGAAATAGAGCATAGACAGGTTAACGTAATGATCAAGAACATACAAATTATATTAGGTTTATCATCACCGTAAGCTCTCATTTCTCGTCATTGGTACACATATTCTGTTCTGTTAGGTAGGTACTTAACTACTTACATATAAGTAGGTACCTATGTACCTCATGTTACATACTTACCATGCCAAACCAAGCTAATGAAACGAAGACTACATTATAAAGTGAATTAATCATGCATTTTATTTATAACTAGCTGTGCCCCGCGGTTTCACCCGCGTGGATTTAGTTTCATCCTTATTGTCGCGGAACCCTAATATTTGTAATAAATTAAAGTAGCCTATGTTACTCCTTGAAACATCAGCTACCTACCAGTGAAAGTCCCGTTAAAATCTGTCCAGCCGTTTCAGAGATTACCCGGAACAAACAGACTGACAGACAGACAGACAGAGAAAAATTTTAAAACTTGTTTTTTTTGTGTCAGTAGCGTGTATACTTTCATATGCATTTAGTAAAAAGCTGTTATTTTGGAATTACAAACAGACACTTCAATTTTATTTATCTGTATAGATGTATAGATTTACAATTCGCTACATATTCAAAGTCTTAACTTGACTACTAAATTAAGTATACTTAGGTAGTTAAGTATGTGTGTGAGTGTGTAGTGAATGAGCAGTGCAAGTAGACCATCCTTCTCCGATGCAAATTTAAAAGTTTCTCAGACGATTGGTCTCGTTTTAAATCATTACACACGAGGTCTCATCGCCGGCACGGAGCAAACCAAGCGCCCAGCGTTTACACTCAGTGCCTCCACCATCGCGTCCGAGGGACGCCGCGTTTCCCGCGCATTCCGATCCGACCATCGACATTTCTTTTTTTTTGTCTTCTAGAATATCCCGCGAAAAGGTAACTAATTTTACCTTTCTATTCAGTGATAAGAAAAGTTTTTCGCTTGAAGTGTGCTTAATTGAAGTGTCTCCCACGTAAAGACATAGAAAATGCGTATTGTGTGCCGCGTTTGTTATTTGTTTCCATTGGAATTGATGCCGACCGGTCCCATGTTGTTACTTTGTTACAGAGTTGGATAGATAGTTGATAAGTACTGGCAAAAAGTTGGTAGCTATTGGGTAGGTACTATTCTGATCAATTGATGAATGTGACATCGGGAACTAGAAAAACTAGTATACTAGGTTATATTGTAAGATTATTATTTAATTCACTTTGGTATTGTTTGTATGAACTTTTTCTATCAATATATAATATCTATTAGGTTAGGTACCTACCATAAACAAAAAATATTATATTTTTTGTTATCAAATAAACCAACATTTTACAATAGATTGAGAATAATAAAATTGCCTAGGTAGTATATGAGTCAGTCGTTCACATTGAAATGTTTTCATGAAAGTAAGTTAGAGTAGACACAGCTGTAATAGATATTTTTTATTATCTGCTTAGGTATTTGTATTATTAATTGTCTATGTTTACCTTTGCTAACATCGCTCTTAACGAGGTATTTGTGCATTAAAGTGATGCAAGTAATTTACTTACTAATTAATTAATTGGGGTAGATCGAAAATTGGCCCCCTACGTCATTTTGAGTTATAATTGGAGAAAATTACACACATATTTTATAAATATTCAGGTTTAATTGTAGTCCACTACATGCATAAATATAGGACCTTTCTCTTCATCTGAGTAAGGCAGAGTTAATTCCCTTAAGTAAGAGAGTCCTCTAGTAAAATACTTAGAAGCAATAGTTTAATGATTTGGCGAGCATAGAGGTTTTATTAACTAAAAACTAAAACTAATTAGAAATTCCTTTGCAACTAGGTAAGTAACTGGTCAAGTTAAGCGATAAGGGTACGTAATTAAATAAGCATTTAAATACATTGTTCTTCGTTATGGTCGGATGTTCAATTGTTCTCAAATGGAGAGCCGTCCTTATGGCTCTGATGTCGAGCGTTGATGATGAAATTCGCCAGGTACTTACCTCCCTAATGCGCTGATTCTAAATGTTATTGATATGTAAGACCTATTTCATCTAAAGTAAGAAGGTATCCATTGAATAAATCTGGAAACATCGAACCCTTTTACAAATTAATTTAAATTAGTGTTTTCATAGTTCGCTATGAGTCGGCGAATATTTCTTCTGTTGGCGCTGGTCACCGTCGCTAGCGGAGAAGAAACATGTCTGTCTGGAGAAGAAAACCCTTACCTGCTGTTTGGGACTAAGACTGCGTACATATTTTCGAATACTGGCAGTTTGAATTCTGTACGGGCCCATGAAGTTCCTGGTAAGTTTTATTATGACTATTTTATTTACTGCTTTATTCACTAAAGTTTCTCGGCGTCGAACTCGACAAGCGTTAGTTTTAATCATAGTAAATTAATACATAATACATAGAGGATAAGGTTCAATTTCGTATCTTTAAAACCTCAGTGACTAACGCTTCAGGGATCTCCTGTTCTAAGCTGCCCGACTGGGGACTGTACCTCAATCGGAGAAAGGTCGCAGCCAAATAATGCTTAGAGTAGTATTGTATTCCAGCTGTAATGTCGCCAGCCAATATCTGCAGGTATATTTGCTACCATTGAAGTATAAAAAAGAAAAAAATACCACATTAACAAAAGTGATAGGAAAATACCTATTATATGGTTTGAGAACGTATGGATTTAACATAATCCATGCAGCCTTATGCCCACTCTTATACAAAGTGTACGCAAACAGTAACCACAGAATACTAAATAGCCCCGACCGAACTCAGTGAACTCTTCGTATGAATGAATGTACCGTTGCGTTCCGATTTGGGGCATTAAGTTGTTAGTACCTAAGCCTCATAGCTCATTGCAGAGCCGATGGTGATTGACAGAACAATTTACCTATAATAAACCTTTTTGGAAAAGAGGAGCTCGTGGCACATTTGCTATTGCGCATATCATTCGATCAGCGAAGTTAAGCAAGCCTAGCCCGAGCCAGTAGTTGGATGGGTGACCGCCCGAGTTCCCTCCGTGCCTCGGCGGGCACGTTTGCCAACTTAAAATCTTTGGCAATCGTTACAGGTCAGTCGGGGGCCTAAAATAATCTGACAATTTATTTAACCCAGATCACAGATTTTCCTCGTTAAAGGGGTTGCGGAGGTCAGATGGCAGTCGCTTCGTATAAAAATTAGGTGATCAGCCACATCGGGTTTAATCAAGTGCCGACCCCAACAATGTATGGGATAAGGCCAGGGAGATGTTGAAACCTTTATAGGAAAGCTGTAGGTAAATCTCCCAAGCTCCTCCGTCAACACAGTTTAATTAATTATTAATAAACTCTTGGAAACTGCCCAACGTCACCTCAACAAGGTAAATTGCGTTGTTAGAAAATTACTAGTAGCGTGTTTGTATATTAATAAACTTTAGTGTTGCATTTACTAAGGAGGTTTGTGATTGATAATTTACATCGTATGACATTTTATACCAATCATCCAGGTACCTACTGATTCCTTAATCAAACAATAAATTATTTGACCCAATTCTATGTTTCACGTCTTCTTCCTGCGTTCCTTTCTTCCCAGTTTGCTTGACTGCTATAGTAGGTACTCTATACTTAGTAAGGTCCTCATATCGGCCTTCAATTCAACAAATATTTCTAGTGCCTATCGTGGGATTCAGGGCCTTGCACTTCGAAGATGTAATGCCGTATTACGGTAGCCAGTGGCATGCGTCGCTAAATCATTTGTAGTCGTAATTCCTGCAGCTTGTCTGCCACGTACGAACTTAAGCAGGTAATTTTGTTCTCAGAATATAGATTTTTATGTTCTGTTTCTATGCCCGATGTACTTTCTAGCCTTAAGAAACGTCATTGTTATCAACGCAATATGTTTTTCTCATCCATATCTCTCCATCAGCCGTGTTCTTTGCATTCATTACCATCCGAACTTATTGCCTATAAATCAAGAACACATTTTTAATTCTTGAGCAATCCATCCATAAGTTCTAGAATACCTTCCGTAGTCCTGCTTCGTTATTCACAGAATGAGAAACCTTAGTGAATAGCACCCCTGTAGTAGGTATAGGTACTACGATAATCTGAGCTTGAACTGTGGTTAAAATAGCACCTTTATGCCCTATATGATGAGTGTGACCTAGTTCAGATTTTCACACATGATGTACCTTGCATACGTGTCAATGTCTATTGATAATAACTATAATGTGCTGCCGATGCATTGTAGGTGTGTGAATTAGCTCGTGAATGATGGGACATAACCACTTATAATATAATTTCTAGAATGCAGAATACTTTATTTATATTACCAACGGGTAGTAAGAATTATTATGGGTAGGTACAGGGGCCCAACCATGAGCTCTTATTGCAATGTTAATTTGTGCGACAGTGACAGATGTATGCACGTCACATACATCTGTCTCATAAATGATGGAAACTATCATGGCAATAAGAGCTCATGGTAAGGCCCCAGGGGACCTCTCTGTCGTGATAGTTTGGCTCTTTCTTTCTTTTTTTTATTTAATGGCGAAGAGCTTCAGTACAGTTAGTTTAACTCTTATTAAGAGACAGATATATATGACGTATATAAGTCTGTCATTGTCACGCTGTGGAACTATGAAGGCAATAAGATCCTATGGTGAGTTATGAACGCTATCCTTGAATTCACAGTAGTTATTTGATGAGTCTGTCTGTCTGTGTGGCGCGACACGAATAAAATACTACGCAGTTACACTACTATTTTTGCTGGGCGCTCAAAACTCGTGACAGCAGCTGTAAAGCGAAAATAATTTGCTAGTCTTGCGCTCTATTTGTTCAGATGATCACTGATGATTGCAGCAGTTATTTGTGTATCTAGATATCTGTGCAAAAACTTTTGTGGCGTATTTTGAGGCTTGTATTTTTTGTATTTTTTTCATAATCTGAAGTAGCAATTACCCTTTATTATCTAAGTATCTAGATTCTGTGTAAAACATGAATGATCTCAGCAAATACCTTAGAAATGATCTTCGCGAAACAGAAATCTTCTCACGTATAATTAGATTAATTGTTATTGTTCTAAGCACGTCGCAAAAGTGTTCCTTCTAGAAGCTATTGTGTCTACTTATACTTAAATGCACAATGAAATATAATTATGAACAAAACGACATGGGATTCATACAATCTATCTGTTAAAAATTTTAAAGATTCATAAGCAGGTATTTATTTATAGGAATATCTATTAGATCAAACCCAAAAGCTACTAGGGTAGTTCTTTTACAATTTGAGTGTCTGGGGAAGTAAGTGGGTATAAAACATATATGATAACTAGCTGTGCCCCGCGGTTTCACCCGCGTAGATTTAGTTTCATGCTGTTTTTTTTAATAAAATTACCCTAAAACACTCCTTGAAACTTCAGCTGTCTGCCAGTAAAAGTCCCGTTAAAATCCATCAAGCCGTTTAGGCGTGATGCCGTGACCAAGGGAAAGGGGATTCATTTTTATGTATAAGATATAGATCCAATAGATCACGTGCTAAATATAAATGATGCCCTCATGCGCCGCCATTACTGGACAGTCAATAAATTGACGAATGACCGGACTAATAGGATGGCAGTGTCAGGTCAATAAATGGCCCTAATGGAATTAATATGGCATAGTTATAGCTCTTCGTTAATTTGTTGCGACTTTGAAGAAAGAGTACCTTAGAGTACTTAATATCATCATCTCCCTGGCCCATGTATTTGGGGTCGGCACTTGATTCAACCCGATGTGGCTGAGCACCTGATTTTTATATGAAGCGACTGCCATCTGACCTTCGCAACCCCTTTTTCGAGGAAAATCGTCAATCTGGGTTAAACCAGTTGTCAGACTCTTAGGCATCTGACTGACCTGTAGCGATTGCCAAAGATGTTAAATTGACAACCGGGACCGACAGCTTAACGTGCTCTCCGAGGCACGGAGGGAACTCGGGCGGTCACCCATCCAACTACTGGCTAGGCGTATGGTTGCTTAACTTCGCTGATCGAATGATATGCGCAATAGCAACTGTGCCACGAGCTCCTCTTACCTCACCTTAGAGTACTTAATAGAAGCTGTGAATAATTGTAAACAAAAGAATTTGCATCAAATAGTCAAACTATTATTTAGATAGGTACACACGAACTTACTAAGTAAGTTCGTTCTCATCGCATCATGCATTTATTGGGATAAAATGACAAAATCTTCTCAATTCTTCAGATATATCGTACATGATGCTATGCTGACACCTGTATTCCCCAAAGGGGTAGGCAGGGGTTTACTTATAGTACATCCTCATTTCGCCAGTTATTTTTAAGTCCCATGGACTCAAAGACTACCACCTCATTCTTCAGTGTGTCTTTAGAAAACAAGCGTAGGTAGAAGGATAGTACGCCTAATAGCAGACATAAAGAAATAGGTCTATGATTTTACGTCTCCTTTTAAAGTTACTTGCCTTACTTGCGTTTTTAGCATCGCGTAGGTACTTAGCATCTTATCTGAACCTTTTGTATACGTCTATTATAGGCCGTCGTCCTTTTTTTCTTATGTATTTTGAGTTAGTGCCTGAAAATTCATCAACATACTTTAAATTTCTAGGTTGCCAGCCAGTTGCCTTCTGGTTGCTGAGCCGCCACGGGTCGCACAGTCCCGAGCCGAGTGAGCACATGGACTTGATGAGTCTGACGGACCTTAGAGACAACATCATTTCCAACTACCGGAATGGAAACCTGATGACTGATGTAAGTGATTCATATCAACTGACGCTTTTAGATATAAGTACAACTACTAGACTTTTCTTTATGTTAATTTTTATCGACATTTGTGCATTGGAACTGTGTCCATGGGCTTACATTTCTCAAGTGATTTATTTTGTTTTTTTTTGTAAATTGTATAATATTTTTGAAAAGAGTAATTAATGAGTTTCTTGCCAGGTTCTTCTCAGTAAAAGCAACCTTCCGAACCTGGTGGTAGCATGTATAATCCTGTAAATTGTGTCATTCTGACGATTTGAACGTGCTTTGTATAAAGTCTAATCGAATAAAGCTATTATTGACTTTTGACTTGACTACTACTGGATACTATAGTAGGAGATTGATACATAATACACAAACAATAAAGTTCAATGTTGTATTTTTAAACGGACACTGGACGAGTGCAACGCTGGGAAACCTTACAGAATAACACGGCTGGTCCCGTCACGAGTAAAGAACGCAAGTAGGGATACTGCGCATGTTTTTATTCGCCTCGCGCCATACATATAGACAGACTACCTTTACCTACTATCTGTACCTTATATATGTGCTGGTTATAATTTTGCAACAAAGGCAAAAAAATTGGAGTAGCTCGTGGCACAGTTGCTATTGCGCTTATCATTCAATCAGCGAAGTTAACCAACACTAAGCCTAGCCAGTAGTTGGATGGGTGACCGCCCGAGTTCCTTCCGTGTTTCAGAGAGCACGTTAAGCCGTCGGTCCAGGTTGCCAATTTAACTTCTTTGGCAATCATTTCAGGTCAGTCAGAGGCCTAAGAAAGTCTGACAACTGATTTAAACCAGATTACCGATTTACCTCGATAAATGGGTTACGAATGTCAGTTTTTTTTTTTTTTTTTTGGATATGGTCTCTCGCAGTTGGTAGGGGGGAGTTACCTCCACTGCTTAACCGGACTATAGGGCGAGACCCAAGGGCCTCCAGCCGAGCTTAAACTTAAATACTAAGCAACACAGCTAAGGGCGCCCCGGTGCGGGGCACCGACCTCGGCTTAGGGCGTTGCTGGGGGATGAGCTAGGGAGCTGGATCTAAGTTGTACGAAGGTCAGATGGCAGTCGCTTCGTATATAAATCAGGTGATCAGCCACATGGGATTAAATCAAGTGCCGATCCCAAGTACATGGGATAACGCCAGGGAGATGATACTATGAATAAGTAATGTTTGAAATTCGGGACCAGGAAAGCATGTGTGCATCAGACCGCAACCTTTTGGAGCGTTGGAGCTGGGCGTACAGGCCGAACCTGACAGACGCCGGGGAACTGACCAGCGATGGATACCAGTCCTCCTTGCAGCTCGCCCAGGCCTGGAGACAGAAGTTCCCCGCCCTCTTCACTAATAACACCGATGATTATCTTGTAAGTTCACTTTACATCACATTTTCATCATCATTTATCATATTGTAGCAGCGTTTCTCCACTTGCTACGTAAGTGGCGCTACTCGCTAACAAGTTTGAGTACAAATACAGAAGAGAACCTAAATCGCGCAATAAGAGTTTTCGAGCGCATTGCAGTATATTCAAGTTTCCAAATAGAGCAGTCGGAGCCGTGCCCTGATCCCATTTTATTTGGGATCAACGCAATGTATTCTTCTCTTCCATTTCTTTCTATCAGTTGTCATATCTGTTGCCATTCTGCCAGCCTTCTTGGCACGATTCCGAGAGACACTGATTTTGGTCAAGTTTTCTACTTGTTAAGTACAAGTTTTAAGTTCTGTTCCTTATATATAGAATTAAGTTTTATTCAATAAATAATATTTTACTATATAATGAAATATAAATGATACCAGCTGAGCGCTAGCTGAGCGGTGGTCAATTCTTCGAAGTTCATAAGTGCCTTAGGACTTAAACTGTATAAATCAGTTTCATTTTCATTTCCATTGTCATTTTCAACATCCGCATTAATTTTTACGCAGCTTTCTTTCTTTCATTTCATTCGTTCTAAAATCTAAATTCAAATTATTCGAGAAATGTGACACTTAGGCATTTTTTGAAGCTTGGCTAGTTTCCAAACTGGTGATAAATTTCTCGACGTACTTCTTAGGCTAGTGCCTTGCCAGTAGTTGCCAGAGACCACTCTGAATAACCTAATAATATTCTTTTCATCCCACCATCTCGGAAAGAGTATTTTTAATCTTCAATATCTGAGTGGAAAAGCCGTTTTTATTCTCTAGACGATAAAGTAAATTGAATTTAGAACATCGTGTGCACTAAGTTTGTGAATTAAAAAAAACATTAAACCTATTTACTGCTACCTCTATGGTGCCGAATATATCATACAACTTTTTTTTTTGCATTTAGTCATTTCCTCGCTGACGTGGAATGAAAAGTTACGTGTTGCACTCGAGTGCAAAGATTTTTCACCTCGTGCTCTTTTGATTCCCTCGCTAACGCTCAGGATTCCAATTTTAGAATCCTTCGCTTGCTCGGTCATCAAAATTGAACACGCGGTTAAAAAGCAACTTTGCACTCTTGTATAACAAATAACTATTACCTTTTTAATTTTCTGATTGGCTGGATAGGATTTGAATTCCTACCTTATGCTTAAATCTAAGTCCTTCAGGGTGCCAAATGCCAAAGAAATACAAATACGAGTAGCATACTAACGTGTTTGTGTTCAAGTATACCTAGCCAGCCTTGATCTCATGAATTTGTGAAGTAAAGTTAAATTGGGTTAATTGACCTTACATCTTCATTCTGATTTTCACGAACTGTTAATTTGCACGCTAATTAGACAGCCAAGACGAGTTAAAAACTAACTTAAATACCATGTAGGTGTTGGTTTAATAACACTAACAATATTATTTATGAAATCATCGCTGGGTCAATGCACCGGGAAGTACCTTCAAGCATTACTTAGTGAGAATATTAACTACTTACTAAGTATAAAGTTAAGTAGTTATTTTATTTGGACACTGAAGTTCGGTCTAAAAGTGTTCCTAGTGAATAAAATGATTTGAAACTAGAAACTTGAAGCTTTGCAAGTCTAACTGTTAAACATGTCGAACTTGCTTATTATGAAGTCGGTTAATTCGGTCGGTCGTGATATTTTATGGAAAGGTGCACTAAGTATCTAATATTATTACTTTTCATATTCGTTGAAATGTGGGTGTTGTTGATATAACATTTTTGCTTACGTCTTAGGGATGGCGTGAGGGAGCATAATTTTTTTTTTTTTTTTTTTTTATAGTTCAAGTTCGTGAACGAAGGTCGATCGATAAACACATTCAACGCATTCACCAACAGCTTTTTCGGCTCCATACCACCGTTTGACTTGGCTAAGGAGAATGATGAAAAACTACTAACGGTACGTACGCCCCCTTCGGGGACCCTTCTGAAAGGGGGTGATGATATTGCTTCGCTAACTTTGCAGATAGATTGTTAACATGCAATAAGTATTTTATTGTTTCCAGCCATACAAATTCTGTCCAGCGTGGACTAGAGACGTTGAAACCAATAACGATACTATGTCACAATTGAAGATATTTACTTCCAAAAGCGAGTACAAAGAGGTAAGCATGTAAATTTTTAAACTAACAATATATCAATCAAGTCTGAAAAGTCTAGTCTTGAATACGCAGTGCCTAGTAATTTTTTGGGTCTTATATGGAGTGACGTGAACAAATAAATACGCTATCCCGACCATTTACATTGAGAGCTCATTACTTGTGACGGTATCTACCTATACATTTTGTTTGCATTAGTGCCGTATTTACGGAGGTCGATATATATATATAGATTGAATACAACATAAATCAATCATCAAATATAATTTTATATTTCTGCTACGAACAAAAATAGCGTACCCAATGGCCTATTATATAAGCTTGTTTACCTATTGTATGCAAAGGAACTATGCATATACAAAGTTTTATTAAATTTAATGGTTTATAGCAACGGATTATTTTTCATACCAAACTTAAAAAAAATATGTTTATCATATTAAAATTGATTTATGTTCTATTCATAGAATTAACTTTAGAATTAGCATTAACTTAAACTTGGCACCAATGCAAACACTACATATTTCCAGATGATAAGCAACATCTCTCGTCGGCTGGGGTTCAACTACGACATCCAGTCGGAGGCGGTGGGCCGCATGTACCAAATGTGTCGCTACGACAAGGCTCGGGACGTCACCAAGATATCCCCCTGGTGTGCTGTAAGTTTGAAATTATATCAAAATCCAACTCAAGGCATTTCATTAAATATTTCCTTTAATTCCCAGAAGTTTATTCACTTGGTGACTGAACTAATATTTTTAATTATAAAGTCTAAAATTACTTTAAATTTATCTTATTCTACTAGCATTTACCCACAACTTCATTTACGAATTTTTTTCGTAATTATGTCCGTTCTTGAGATCATACGCTACATCCATAAGTACCAATTTTATCAAAATCGGTTCAAAGGCTTAGCTCTGAAACGGTAACGGACAGACAGAAACACTCTCCTATTTTTTTTATAATATTAGTTAAAAGATCACTCCACATAAGTATAAGAGAAATATGTAAGAGATTAGTACAGTCAACTACACATAAAAGAAGCTTTCAATTTACAAATTTTGTAAATTGCAGTATATTTATATTTTTTATCCTCAGGTATTTACTACTGAGGATTTGAAACGTCTAGAGTACGCTGAGGACCTGGAAACGTATTATAAATACGGATACGGTTCGGATATCAACCAAAAAGTCGGGTGCACCACTATTAAAGACTTGATCGAGTTCTTCAACAAGCATGTTTCGAATGGTAAGATTATTTTGATTTCAACATTACTTTTGTTATATATTTTGGTATACGTTATACGTATAAAAAGAAAAAAAAACATTTTTTTACAAAAGTATTCAAATAAATCGAAAATTAAAAGAAACAATCCAATTTTTTTTTTTATTTTGTCCAAAATAAGAAATCTGAAACATTTTTACAAATGTTTGAAATATTTTTTTTCATTATTTCTAACTTTAGAAGCAGCGAGAATTAACTGAAAGCTTTTGCTGACGTAAAAACATGTTTGGAGATATATTCTTTCAGATGATAAATTCAGTTACTTCACATTAAGTTACTACGATCCCCAAGCCGCCTGCCAAGCGTGGGGATTATGGCAAACCCCCCCTTAAGGGGGAGGCCTATGTTCAGCAGTGGACGTCTTCCGGCTGATGATGATGATGATGATGACATTAAGTTACTCAGTTTCCTATTCCATCAGATATTATATTATTTTTTAGTACCTACGTAGTATTTAATTAGTTGGACGTAAAGATAAATTCAATAGACTAAAACATAATAAAAGAAAGATAATCTTAGAAAACCATTTTTTTTTACCAATTTTAAATTTTTTTCTTCCCCAGCATCTCCCCAAAAGCCAACAGTCCAAGTACAGCTGTCATCAGCGGCGTCATTACTGCTGACAGTGACAGCACTGGGCGCGCATCGTGCCGAGCCTCCCCTAACAGGCGATAATTACCGCGCGCCGCACTTGCAGGCTCGAGGCTGGACCTCCTCTATCATATCACCCTTCAATGCTAATATCGCTGCTGTTTTATACAAGTTAGTATACCTTCTTTCACAAAGAATCATAAATCTAGTGGTATGTTTTGTCTTTCTGTCTACCCTGTGGAGGACTTGGAGACATATACATTACTTATAAACACGTATCGTCTATATGTATGGAACAAGGCGAATAAAAACATGCACGTGTTTTATTAAACACGTATGTTTTCTGAATTAAGAGAGGAAGAGTCGTCATTTAATAATCATAATTTATCAATATACATATTCAGGTTATTTTTTAAATTTAAATAACAGTACTAAAACATTTAAACAAGACGGCATTTTATGTTTTTTTGATAATAAGTTATGTTTTTGAGTATATTATAAACTACCCACATTAATAATTAAAGTCACCCAAAACTCAAATCTCTATGGCAACTGCGTTTTGCTCTCGCGTGAATGTAAAAAGCAAAACTTTATTTATAATTGGTAAAAACAAGACCCTTTTTTTCCCTAGATGCACCCAGAATGGAAACTTCCAAGTGAAAGAAGAATATCAGGTACTACTGCTGGAGAACGAGAAACCCATGTTCATGGAAGGGTGTAAGGTAGGCCTCTGCGATTGGTCTCTTATCAAGAATAAACTGGGGAATATCGCCGATAATTGCAACTTAGACTTTTGCAATGGTGCCGCTAAAGTCAATAGCTTAGTAGCACTCAGTTTAACCCTTATTGCCTTCCTCGTAAGGTTTGTTGTTGAGTAAATTCTGGAAGCAATAGAAGGGAAAAATATATTCCAAAAAGATTTTTGTTCAAAATCTTGGCGCTTTAGTGAGATAACCTGAATTTTGGTGGTCTAGGAAAGCAGACATTTAGATCAAAAACCATTTCATAAAGTGACATAAAAGTAAGCTAAGCTTTTGATTAATATATTGATAACCAGGCCGTCCTTTTTGTTAGTATTATATTTTTTTGAAGTCCGTCCCGAAATGTGCTTATTTTTTTTTCTTTTATAGTTTTTTTTCTAGCGTATAAGATATAAAATAATAAAAAGTTTTCAAAAGCTTGAATACCTGTTGAATAAGTATAAAATAAGTTAACGTAAGTAGCGTTTAAGAAATATTTAAAAATTCTTAAATCATAACAAGCACATCACATCAAAGAAAACTGAGTTCCATCACCAAGTTTATAACTTTACTAAGTGGAAATTTTAATTAAGTTAAAATCGAATACAATTTTATTGTTTTTTTGTTATATTTATATCTTATTTTTTTAATCACAAATGTTTTAAGTTATTTATCGGTCAGACTGTACCGCGTGCAGACAATTCAATTATTTATGTATTTAAATAATTAAGATGCAATGTTGTTTCTACTAAACCCAAATAATTAAGTAAATGTTGATGTTTGTAATATTTAACTATTGTTATAACACGCACCAAAAATAGTTTACAAATAACGTGTTGATAGTAAATTTTTCCAAACTGACAATATTTTTTATTTACACCATAGAACTACTGTTTAAATATACTTAAGCTGTTGAGAATCGGAGAACAAATCGTTTGAAATTACACTCACACACATGGGTGCAACTACGAGAAAATAAGTGGAATAGGTGTAATGACACGTTGCAGCCGATCGCGAATATATCATTCACGTTTCAATATTTTTCAAAATTTTACATTATATTGACAAATAAAAGAGAGTATATTTTATTCAATATTAATATTGACAACGCTCAAAGGACCAACGATCGTAATTTAAAAAAAACAGTCGAATTGTTAACCTCCTCCTTTTTTTAAAGTCGGCTAAAAATAGGTCTAGATTCCTTACTGTTTGTAAGCTATATTTATCTGTGAACAATAATTATAATTGTTTCAACTATAATTAAAAAAAAATGTTATACTAAAAAATTATATAATTAAGGTTCAAATCAAACTGTGAAATAAATAATAAAGTTTATTGGTTATAAAAAACGTAACAGCATAATCAGTTAAATCACATGTGTCACACAACACAAACGCTTATTTCATCAATGGTGGCATTTTATATACAATTTGATTATTAACATTTATCATAGATCTTTTTTTATGAAAGGCTTAGACTATGTAATATTATTTCTCTAATACAGAATGTAACGCGAGCCATATATAGCCTTGCTTTATATTATGTGCAATGATGCCATATGTATAGAGTTTAACATGTTTTAATGTTGACGATATCATCATCTCCCTGGCCTTATCCCATATATTTGGGGTAGGCACTTGATTCAACCCGATGTGGCTGATCACCTGATTTTTATACGAAGCGACTGCCAACTGACCTTCGCAGCCCCTTTTTTTGAGGAAAATCGGCAACAGGGTTAAACCAGTTGTCAGACTTTCTTAGGCCTCTGACTGACCCTTAACGATTGCCAAAGATGTTAAATTGGCAACCGGGGTCGACGGCTTAACGTGCTCTCCGAGGCACTCGGGTGGTACACCCATCCAACTACTGGGTAGGTGTACGGTTGCTTAACTTCGCTGATCGAATCATATGCGCAACTCAACTGTGCCACGAGCTCCTCACGGTGACGATATCGCCTGCATATTTTCCTCATTTGGCGTTTGTTTGGGTCATCAATAAACTCTATCGATATATTTTTTTAATGGATTCCAACCTTGATTTAGTGGGTGCACAAGTATTTAGTCTACTACAAAACTAATCATCTTGAGGCATACACACACAATTTGGTTTGTATTGTTATGTATTCATTCGATTGGCACTTTGGATAGGGCAAAAAACATTTGAAATACCCGTTATGGGTATTTCAAATATCGTATTCAAAGTTATTAGTAAGAGTATTCAAATTTTGACATCTGTTTATGTGATGATACAGTGACATGGCACTTAACTCTCTGTCTTCTAGGAACTAGGCGTGATATGTAAGTATGTACTTTAATATCACACAAACAACAACTGCATCTGCATTGCGAGAAATTATTTCCATAGGAAATTAATTGCTACGTTATTAAGAAAGGAAAAATGCGAGGTGGTCTGTAAAGTTTCTTAGCTTCGAATTCGACGTCGAACCCCACTCATACGAATTGATAGATATGCGATAAAGTTCAATTTCGTATCATTGAAACCGACATTCGACGTCGAGAGCGAGGCTAAGAAACCTAGCAGAATATCGCGGCATCTGTCAGCCATTTCAGGCTTGTGATCTAAAACGATTGCCAAAGATGTTCAATTGGCAACTGTGATTGACTGCTAGGACATCGACTATAATAATTATTATTATTAGTCTGTCGTGTCCCACTGCTGAGCAAAGGCCTCCCTTCCACTTTTCCAACTTTCCCTGTCCTCAGCAGTCCTCTCCCAATCGCTCTTGAAAGCATCAAGCTCATCCCGCCATCTCCTCCGAGGCCTGCCACATTGTAGTTACCCTCCATTTGAGGATAATAAGCCATAATCATACCAAATAAAAACGTATTTATAATATCAATGTGGGATTCGATCCCACCTCGTGACAGCATTTTTCCTTACCATTTTAAAGTGAATAAAAGAGCCAAATTTAACAACGCGATTATAATACTATTATGTATATAATTTACGTTTAAATAACAATCATCATTATATACAAACATCTAAAGATCATAACTCAAGGCATCTATACATATCAACCATTGATATAAACATGTTTAATAGCAACATTATGAAACAAAGCTGGAAACAATTTGTCTACAATCTCTTTCTTCTCTTCTCTTCTCTTCTCTTACATTATAAGCAAGACAGCATGTATTTTAGCCAAAATTTGTTACAAAGGGAACAAAAAAAAGTTTGAATTTTGTTCTGAGAAATTTCCTGTTTTCAAAATAATGACTACAATTTAGATCATTATATCTGTAAGTGTACTTTGTTATTCAATACTTTTATCATTTTCAACATAATTTAGACTTTATTTCAACTATTTAGATCACAATATCATAAAAACCCCTGATTATTGCTCAGTGTTACTTATTTGGAAGCAGTCTTTTCAACATGATAACAAGCAAATATATGACTTATTTCAACGATACAAAGATTATTATTGAAATCTGCCAAAGCCATTAGTTTAAAATCATTTTAAATAAATCACAATTCAAATTCAAAAGATTTGTATCAACTGTTTTGTTACAAAATTTATAAGAGGTGAAATAATTGTTTTAAAAATTCCATACATTTGACTGAATAAGCATTCATCATTGAACTGAAGTGAATAAAAAATTGTAGTTTGAATAAATATAACATTGTAATGCCTAGGCCTGGGGCCCAACCATGAGCTCTTATAGCAATGTTAATTCAGTTGTGCGACAGTGACAGATGTATACACGTCACATACATCTGTCTCATAAATGAGTGAAACTATCATGGCAATAAGAGCTCATGGTAAGGCCCCTGTAGACAAAGTAACAATATCCTCACGCTTTGCTTATAGAAACAATCCAAAATGTATGGGAATGACATATGTCACATTTAAGCAAGTTTCCTTCACACTTTGACGTTAAGATCACGCCATCCCAGAAGGGTGCCCAAAGAAGAAAGCAGAGCTGTAACATCACCCATGTTACATTTCACCGAATATGATCAAATACATTATAATATGACAGACGGTCAGTCCATAGACACACAGTTCATAGACAATCTTTGAATTTCATCTCAGACCTAATACAGGTTTCCTCATAATGTTTTTCTTTACGGGTAAAACTGTGTGTAGACCGCTCAGATTTGTACTTGCGTCGTTTGCGAAACATGCTCAAGTCATTAGAGCATCATGACCTATAACTTTCACAAGATTTTAAGAATTCATTGATACAAACCCGTGTAATTTAATCTTTCAACTCTCGGTTATTAAATGTACCTACATTTGCAACTAAGCAGATCACAGCATCATAAAAATCACTGTATTTTCCTATTCACTTCAGAGCATCAACTCCAGCCCAGCTCTAAATCATCTAAGCTTAAACTAACAATTTGATAACCTAAACACTCTTCTGATCACGTGTCGTGTGCACTGCTCGAGCTAAAATTGCGCGTCCTTTTACCACTGCCCGGTACACTCTTATTTTTACACCTTTTCCGTTCACTATCTTCTTCACTAGCACTATTACACCTCGGTTTAGGACTCAACATACTATCCGACCCTACCGAATCACGTTGGGATTTCTTCCTCTGTCTCTTGGGAATGTTTTCACCCATTAACATTTCATTGAACGTTCTCTGCCTCGCTTCCCAGTATAAGTTCTGTCGTAGGACTACTTCGGGGTATTTCGCCTCGAATGCGGCGTCTGGGGGGATAAGTAGCTCCCAGCCGCGATGTGGGTTCAATTTTGCAACTGTTTTCATTATGTGTAATACTTCTTGCGGCGGCAGACGGACTGTCGCCGCGACCTGCCGCCGGTTCACGAACTGGTGTTGGGTGAATAAGTATAGCTGGAACCAATAACAATAGTTTGTCATATCTATACACTTATACTGGACTGTCTTATCATTAGATATGAAATTATAAACGACGAACTGACATAAAAAAGAACAATTAAAAAAATTAATATCACATTAAGTTACACAATCGCTCATAATTCATGACGTCAGCTGTATTAATAGATACATACATATGCTGACGCCTGTATTCCCCAAAGAAGTAGGCAGAGGTGTGAAATCACTGCACGTTACTTTTTTAGGCAAAATTCATTGGACCAAACCCCGTTAAGATTCTAACTTGCAGGTGGCTCAAACCCTAAGGCCACAAAGCCTCTTTATATTAATGTATGCAAGGACACTCACGACATGATCCCTAGCAGCACACATGATCTTGGCGGGCGCGGGCGGTGCTCGCTCGTACAGTACCGCGGAGGGCACCACCCACAGCCCTCGGACACAGCATGCCGCCACCCCCAGGGCCGCTACTAGAGTACCCTCGCTCACCGGACCCTCCTCCGTACGCACCAGGGACTGGAGGTCCGTGAACGTCATCAACTTAGCTGGGGACAAATAAACAAGGTCATCATCTCCCTGGCCTTATCCCATACATTGTTGGGGTCGGCACTTGATTCAACCCGATGTGGCTGTTCACCTGATTTTTATACGAAGCGACTGCCATCTGACCTTAGTAACCCCTTATTTGAGGAAAATCGGCAACCTGGGTTAAACCAGTTGTCAGATTATTTTTAGGCCTCCGACTGACCTGTAACGATTGCCAAAGATGTTAAATTGGCAACCGGGACCGACGGCTTAACGTGCTCTCCGAGGCACGGAGGGAACTCGGGCGGTCACCCATCCAACTACTGGCTAGGCGGTATGGTTGCTTAACTTCGCTGATCGAATGATATGCGCAAAAGCAACTGTGCCACGAGCTCCTCAGCGCAAATACAAAGTGTGGTAAGCTTAATGACTATAGTGTGTGGTAAGCTTAATGGTAACGTGTTCGAAAATTGGTTTAATGCATTTAAGCTAGGCGATCATAGCTCGTGACCAGCTAGCCCGCGACGACTTAAGAATTCATTACGAAGATTTGAGAGTTTTAGATTGAAGAGTATAATGAAGACTTAAGTGCTCTATGGCGGATCAAAGCTACCTGTGTTCCAAAATTGGTTTATTGGACGTCGAATATTTCCTCACAAGATTGCGTCTACTACGTTACTAGCGATACTTAAACACTTTTTTCTATAGAAGGATAAACTTCAGCAATTTTTACTTTTAGATTTTTTACTTTAGACAATTTTAAAATTAGATTTAAGTTTTCTTCAATTAATTTATCTACACAATAATAATATTGTAAAGAGGAAAGATTTGATTGTTTTTCTGTTTGTTTGCATTGAATAGGCTCCAAACTACTTGACCGATTGAAAATTCTTTCAGCGAAGGATAGCTACATCATCGGCGAGTAACATAGGCTATATTTTATCCCCGTACTCCCACGGGAACGGGAACTACGCAGGTGAAACCGCGTGACGTGTGCTAGTGGTATATAAATGTAAAGACTTACCATTAATGAGTATTTCTCTAATCTGTTCCTGCAAAGAGGGCAGTTTGGTGGGCGCCACGTCGGCTTCATCCTGCGGCGGCGGAGGCACTAAGGCACGCACGTATTTCTTCGATTGTAATGTTAGGGCTGACCCGTCGGTTGTAGTCGCTGAGAATAACTTTAGACGCTCCAACTGGAAAATCATGTGAATAAATTTAAAACATACTGAAGTACCAAAGGGGTAGGTAGAGATGTAGTGTATGGTTAATTAAGAAAATTAAAATGATTTATTCAGTTTAGTCCATGGTAAGGCACTTATGAACGTCGAAGAATTGAGACGAAGAAATTGCCAATAACCAGGCACTAATCCAGACTTCGGGCTACTACTGGGAAATTACAGAAAAACTCAATACTATTCGCCCAACCTTGGAATGATCCCACGATTTCATGTATCGAGTAGTGCTTGTGACCACTATGCCGATGGTGGCAGGTCACAGCTATTCTTTATAGCTAATAAATTAAATTGAAGTGTTATATGTTATAATTAACAGCTTTTCTTATTCAAATTAATCTAAGTGTATATATTTTTATTATTAATCAAACGCAGGTAAAAGTGTTGAGCTTACTTCAGCTTGATCAGTAGTTGGATGCTTCCACAAGGCTTCATACCAGGGCTCTTCTGCTATCCTCTGAGCAATAGACCCGAATGACTTCTCTCGCGCTTTCCTCGCCACATCTGTTTCTGTCCGCGCGAATTTTACTGTTACCTGTAATGTGTAATTAAAAATAATATTATGTTTATAGCGTGCAGTCCGCATGCCGCGGTATGCCACTACACTGCAGCATATGAAAATGACCAACACTAGTGGGCCACTCACACATTGCCTGCCTTATAAAGGAATTTATTGGGCTGCAGCCTTCTCGAGGGACAGCCCCCAATCTGCAGAAGTAAATAGCATGTGGCAAACAGTAGATTCTACTAGCCTTCATCATGGGATATAAGCCTTAAATATTTTTCTGCAGCAAAGATTGAGGCTCATATCTTCAGTTAAGTTAAGCAACCCCAAGCCAGTAGTTGTATCAGTGTGTCACGCGCCTGTTAAACAATTGGTCCTGGTTGCCAATATAACATCATCTATTCATCTACTACCTATGTTAGTCCACTGCTGGACATAGGCCTCCCCTAATGAGTGCCGTAGCGCCCTATCTCACCTGGTCGGAGGGCGACCTACAGTATGTGTTATGTATTGACATATGTGGGTAGTGGAATAAAAAGTAGTCTGGAGTTGGCAGCTACCACAGTGAGCTGAGTTCCCTAATTTTATCGTGTTTCGTGAGTATATAACAGTGGCGACGAGTGAAAAACATTATTAAACACATATATAAGTGAAAATAAACTAGTGACATATAAAAATATAAACAATTTGTAGGCACTATGGGTATAAAATTTGGTGAGTTTGATGTAGCACATGGCTGCTGGGAAAATTATATTGAAAGGTTTGGTTATTGCCTTCAAGCATGTGAAATAGAAGTGGACAGTAAGAAGAAAGCAAATTTGCTAGCAGTCTGCGGCCCTGAGTTGTATGATTTAATTGTATCATTAATAGCCCCGTCAAAAGTAAGTGAGGTTAGTTATGTTTTTATTAAGAATAAATTAGACAATCATTTTCACCCAAAACCAAATGAAATAGTTGAATCTTATAAATTCCATACAAGAAACCAAGAAGAAGGAGAAAAAATGAGGGATTATATAGCCCAGTTACGAAAAATGAGTATTAAATGTAATTTCACTGATCTTGACCGCACTTTGAGAGATAGATTAGTGTGTGGCATATTAGATAAAGATAGTCAAAAGAAGTTATTACAGCAATCTAAGCTAACATTTGAACAGGCTTGTGACATAGCAATCTCACATGAAACAGCTAACATTGATGTAGGTGTTATTTTAACATCGGGACCGAGTACTAGTTCCAGCAATCCAGTCTCAGACATGGTGGTCCCAATGGAGATAAATAAGGTTGTTTATAAAGATACATCTACACACACACACGAAGAAAAAACAAAATGTTCCCGCTGTGGCAAACAGCACAGGGGTGAATGTAGGTTTCGTTGGAGCAAGTGCAATCACTGTGGTAAAATAGGACATATTGAAGCAGTTTGTTTTTTGAAATCGAAACATAAGTATCAAAAATCTAACTGTAATGGTCTGTATGAGGTAGGCATAAACAGCATTAAACAAGATAAAGTGGATCCTTTTCAAATAAAGTTATTGCTGAATGGTACAGAATTACTAATGGAAGTGGATTCAGGCTGCCCATACACAATTATAAGTGAATCAACTGCCAGACTCATATGGAACACAAGATTGCCTCCTATAGAGAAAATTGATTTAAGACTAAAATCATATACTGATGGCAAATTGATGTTATTAGGGCAGGCATCAGTAAATGTAATATATAAAGGTATCAAAAGGAAGTTGGAAGTTATAATAGCTAAAGGCAATGGTACAAGTTTGATCGGTCGGAATTGGTTTTCTGAATTAGGAATCATAATACAGGGTATCAATAATGTGAATGTAAGGGCAAGCGATAAAAGTGAAATCAAAAATTTGTTAATTAAGTACAAAGAGGTGTTTCAACCAGGTTTAGGAAGATATACAGGACCAGTAGTGAGTATCACCCCCAGAGAGGGATCAGTGCCAAAATTCCTTAAGAGTAGACCTATCCCATTTGCAATTAGAGAAAGAGTTATTAAAGAAATTGACAGATTGGTAGAAGAGGATGTACTCGAACCGACTCCACATGCTGAATGGGCAACCCCCATTGTGCCCGTACTCAAAGCAAATGGCAGTGTTCGATTGTGTGGGGACTATAGGTCTACTATAAATGCAGCTACTGATACAGATTCTTATCCTTTGCCTACCCTTAACGAGGCATTTGTGGAATTACAAGGGGGGGTAATATTTAGTAAGATAGATTTAGAACAAGCATATACACAGGTATTAGTTGATGATAAGACAGCAAACCTGCTCACATTAAATACACCTAAAGGCCTTTATAAAATGAAGCGACTAGCATTTGGTGTAAAAGCATGCCCAGGCATCTTCCAACGGCTAATGACTTCGATACTGGCAGACATTCAAGGGATAGCAATACTGTTAGACGATATTGTAATTGGAGGAAATAGTGTTGCCATACATAATAAAAGATTAGATATGGTTTTACAGCGCTTACATAAAGCTGGTCTCAAGGTAAACCGAGAAAAATGTGTATTTGCAGCAAGGCAGGTGAATTTTTTGGGGTTTGTCATAGATGAATATGGAATACACCCATCGAAAGATAAAATTGATGCCATTGCACATACCCCAGCACCAAAAAATATTAAAGAGCTGCAAGCATTCCTGGGACTTCTTAATTTTTATGACCGATTCGTGCCTCAGAAAGCTAATATAGCTGAGCCTTTATACCGATTATTGGAAAAGGACTCAGAATGGAAATGGAATTGTCAACAGCAAACAGCTTTTGAAAACTTAAAATCAAGGCTCTCGAGTGATGACACATTAGTACATTATGACCCTAAACGGAAATTAATAATGTCCTGTGATGCATCACAGTATGGATTGGGAGCAGTATTAGAACATGAAATGGATGACGGAACTGTGAGGCCAGTGATGTTTGCATCGCGGACAATGAATATTCATGAAAGGAATTATGCTCAAATAGATAAAGAAGCTGCTGCAATTATATTTGGATTGAAGAAATTTCATCAATTTATTAGTGGCAGGAAGGTGGTAATTAGAACAGATCATAAACCGTTATTGGGAATATTCGACCCTCGGAAACCCATTCCAAATATTATTTCGCCAAGGATGTTGAGATGGGCGCTGCTCCTAAACTCATATGATTACGAGATCAAGTATATAGAAGGGAAGAAACTGGTAAATGCAGATGCATTAAGTCGGTGGCCATCTGAGGAAACAAAAGAGAAAGATGAATTCTTAGGAGTATTATTGATAGAAGAGACGCCAATAGAACTAGAATTTACTGCAAATGATATTGCAAATTATACAAAAAAAGATAAGATATTATGTAAAATTTTATACTGGATACGAAACGGATGGCCCAATAAAGTAGGGAACGAATATAATGTGTTTTGGCGGAAGCGAGAAGAATTGTCGGTGTACCATCATTGCATACTGTGGGGTAACAGAGTAGTAGTTCCAGAAAAGATGCACAGCCGCATACTTGAAGAGCTACACAAGAACCATGATGGCATAGTTATCACAAAAGCATTAGCAAGAAGCTATTTTTGGTGGCCTGCAATGGACAAGAAAATTGAAGAAATGGTAAAAAGTTGTAACATCTGCTCTGAAAATAGAAACATGCCTGCTCAAGTCACCCACCACTGGATCAAACCAGACAAGGCCTGGTCCAGATTACATATAGATTATGCAGGACCATTTCAGGGAAAGACTTTTCTAATCCTGATTGATGCATTTTCTAAGTGGCCAGAAGTTAAAATTGTAAATGATATGAGTAGTGCTACGTTAGTTCGAACTCTAAGAGAAATTTTTGCAGAGCAAGGACTTCCCGATGCCATTGTGAGTGATAATGGCAGAAGTTTTATTTCAGCAGAATTTCAGAACTACCTGAAAAGGAATAGTATCAGGCAAATATTGGTGGCCCCGTATCACCCAGCATCCAATGGTCAAGCAGAACGCACAGTACAGACTGTAAAAAATAAGTTGAAGAAACAATCATCAGAGCCATGGCATATACGTCTGCCTATGATGTTGTATGGATTACGGACTACTCCGAACAGTGTAAATGAAAAAACTCCAGCGGAACTTCTCAATAACCGGCGGTTTCGTACTAGGTTTGATTATCTCAATCCCTTGAGCTACAATGCTAAAGAACAATCTAGTGCTCAAAGTATAAATGAACAGATCCAAGTTCGTTCATTCAATATTGGCCAGAGAGTATATGTTAGAAATTATAGCAGAGGGCCTCGCTGGTTAAAAGGAATAGTGGAGAAAAGAATAGGAGTTTGCAGATATTTAGTGCGATGGAGTGGAAAATTGTTGATGCGACACATAAACCAAATGCACAGTGCTGGTGGGGAGGAAGGTGAAGGGGCAATGAACGACCAACCACAGACAACAAACAGTCAAAGAGACAAGGAAAACGACATTGTTATACCCTCACCACATAAATGGGCGGACATTATTGGAATAACAGGACCACAAGACCTAGTGATGCATAAAGATATGGAAGATAGAAGCATTATAAGAAATAAGAGATCACTATCAATTTCACCACCTTCTTCAATATCCAAGAGGATAAGATGTGGAGGAGAGATCAGTCTGGAATCTGAAGAGGAAGATCCAGTTACTGGTACTGATGAAGAATAATATCAAACTCAGTAATCCAAACATACCCATAGTTTAGAATATTAAAATAATAACAATAGTGTGAGTTTCCGTATATATATCAGTAAAGGACACAAACTATATTTAGGAAGTGAAAATATACTATTGTGTTTAGTGTTAGTGAACTATCCTGGGGGAAAGGCATGTTATGTATTGACATATGTGGGTAGTGGAATAAAAAGTAGTCTGGAGTTGGCAGCTACCACAGTGAGCTGAGTTCCCTAATTTTATCGTGTTTCGTGAGTATATAACAGTATGTTTGCAGAGTCGTGGTCTCCACTCAAGAACATGTTTACCCCAGCAATATAACATCAGTGAGTTGGAAACCTAAGAAAGTCTGACAACTGGTTTAACCCAGATTTTCCGCGTTAAAGGGGTTGTGAAGTACAGATGGTATGTAAAAATCTGGTGGTCAGCCACATGGGGTTGAATCAAGTGCCGACCCCAACAATGTATGTGAAAAAGCCAGGAACATAATACAGATAACAAATGACATTAATATAGTATGTTTTTACCTGTTGAGCCTCTGTTTCTTTGTCCTCATCATCAGAACTGTCTTTATTTTTGTCTTGTTTCTTCTTATCCTGTTTGTCATAGTAAGAGTAGGATGGCCTTAGCTGCACTATACCTATAAAAATAAGGAAATCTTTATAGCTCCGAAACTACTTTATTGATCTTGAAAAATCTTTCAGCAATGGATAGCTACATCATCAGTGAGTAACATAGGCTATATTTTACCCCGTACTCCCACGGGAACGGGAACTACACAGGTGAAACCGCATGATGTCCGCTAGTGTTCAATATGCCTGGCTCTGTACCTTACTGGTTCTTCTCAGGTTAGTTTCTGAAGCTAGCACAATCATCTTGACAGAGATATTTCTTTGCTCAGAGAATCAGCATAGCTAGCAATGCTGCCAGCCTTCTTGGCATGAATTTCGAGAAACTGATTTGGGCCGAGTATTCTACTTGTTATTAGTCTTAAGTTCTGTTCCTTGTATATTTACATAATTAAGTTTCTATATCTATTATATATGATTAATGTTTTCATTTACAAACAGTGAAAACTCTGCAAAACAATATCAATTCTATTCCACATTTAAATTCTATTCAAATTCTTCCTATCCTATTCAAAATATCACCAAAAAAGAGTTTTCAAACTAAAACCCAAATAATAAAAAGTCACATTCACATCATCCAACAATACCTCCTTTGTCAAATAATGATAAGTAATTTTGAAGTTCTCACATAAACTGGTGTAAATCATAACCCTTCTTTATGCTTCACTGTAGTCACATAAAGACATTATAAGAGACCTATATAGATAATACTTTGTAACACTGGAAACAAAGCTTAATAACAAGTTATCAAACCTTTGATTGGAGTACAATGCAGCTCCTTGTCCTGCAGTATGGCCACAGCATAGTGTTGTGTCTCTACAGATGGTGTTGTACTCTCATACACTATCTTATCCATTGTGCCACTTCTAAAGTACTGTGATTTATCCCTGTCTTTTCTGTTCCATGATTCCTGAAATTATAGTTTGTAAATGATACACATAGTTTATAGTTTTCTGTAATCCTGCAGTCAACATTTTCCTCTCTAACCTACTTTTTCTTTATTAAAAGATAGGAGAAGATTTAAAATTATTAAAATTTTTTGTTACTCTTTAGAGGTCAAAAAGTAAATTGTGTTGTGCCGAAAAACAAAGTTTAAATTACTTTGCCCCATGGATATTTCTAACTTTAAAACTCAAGTAGAGGAGATTTTGCTTTGTGCAGACACAAAATATTTGGACTGACTCAATCCAGTCTGTGTAAAGGTTAAACTGATATTTCCTTACAATAAAAAATACATGGTAAAACTCTGATTAGCCATCAGAGTTTTAGATAATCTATGTCTCAACCTATTCACAAAACTTTCAACCCAAAAGAAACACAGCATAGTGGGTATAATAAACGTTACCTGTTGTCCATCAGTATTTAGGGCTATTTGTTCGCCTTTAGAGCCGCAATACCTATCGCTATACGTGTCCAGTCCAACTTCTAGTCTCACAAGTTGGTTCTTCGGCTTGACAGCGGCGTTCACCACTTGGACATCGTTCCAATCCCTATTTGCGGGTCTCACAGGGTACTGATACACATAAAGATTCTCAGCCAACGCCTGGGATAAATACACAGGTATCTGAAATAAATTAAACGATTAATACTCACGATAAAGTCGCGTATTTACAAATTTCAAATAACCTTATTGTATACCACGTTGTCAGTCAATTGTTTAGAAAATATTACCTCTTGCACTATTGGATCTTCTTCTTCCATATTTAGTGATGATTTAATATATATTACAGCTATAACATAACCGAATAATGATTTGAAATTAAATTGGAATTTCTCTGTCCAAAAACACAGACGACCGATCCTAGCGAGCTTAAACCATAAACTAAATCAATCACTTAAAACCAAAGATAAAGTAGCGAAAATCTTTGCAGAAATGCAGCATACAAATCAAAATTACCATAGACAAAATACTCATTTATTTATTCTTTCTATTTATTCTATTATTTATTTATTTACTCATTTACTTACGATTTATAATAATACAACTGTCGTATAAATTCTTAGATAATGTGTTTTACCGTTGTTATAACTACATAATTATCCCATTACGTAAAATTGTGAAATATCCTACAATCTACGTTTTTTTGTATTGTTTGAAATACAGCAGAGATAATAACATAATTTCAATAAAAAATCTCAGCACCCAGATCTTCTTTCTTTATTGACCACTACAATCAGAAAAGAAGAGAAAAACTAGCAACTTTGATGGATGACTTTAAATATTGTCACTCAGAGGCAACTTTTATACAATTTTTACTTATATTGGTGGATTAATATTTTATTTCTCAGTTGTACATAACTGTTTCAAAATAATATTATTTAAAAGTATTTAATCTGAAGGACATGTTGCTTTGCTTTAGTTAATTCAGAGTAAAGGATAACAGAACTATTACAAAATGTCTGATATGATAATAAATGGTGAGTGAGAATTCGAATAATTTTTGATATGACCAATATATCCACTATTGTTCTACGAATTGCACAATGCTTGCTAAGAAAGGATAAATACTTTCAGATCTCAAAATTACAGAAATGGCTTACAGTAAGTACTCAACTTTTTTTCAGATTCGGTACCAGTCGATAAGAAATGGAGCGAACTTATCAGATATAACATATTTATCATGAAGTTAGTCGAATTTGTAAGTATACTTTTAAAGCCCAACATTTTTAATTTTGGTCATAGATATCTTCAAACTGTTTATTTCATTCGTTTTAGGGCATTGCACTCGTTATAACTATCTTGCCCATGGCAATTCCGAGGCCTGCAGGGCACATGTACTGCATATCATCTGGTCCAACGCTAGTGATATCTTTTTTATTTATAATCTTATACTTACGAAAGAGAGTTCCGCTGTTCATGGAGAAAATGTATTTGTTCTTTCAAATTTTATTTACCTTTGGTGCTTTTGTTCAGTGTTTTCTTTTAAATCTTGTTAGAGTTTGGTTGTGGTTAATATACGGTGTATTTTACTTCGCATTACTAACAGCACTATCACTTGATTTATTTTTAATTGCTAATGAACGAGGCTGTACTTTTAGTTGTGCATAATATTTATGGTTTAATAATTATACGTGTATCAGGCATAAAGAGTGATTATATTAATATATTCCTATGATAAATATCTGCCTTTAATTAATTTTAAACTTGTATGCAATTCGGAACATAAAAAGAGACATCACTATTTGTTTCTACGGGAGGGTCTTTTTTTTTACAATATGTTTGATAGATGGCAACTCTGCTTATAAATCATGAATGGATGGAATGGAACAGCTGAGCTAAAGTTTTTTTTAACAAAGTTTGACTTTTTGACAACTTTCGTCTTGATATTGACGTCGAAGTTATTTTTGTGTAAAAGTTGTTTTCAAGTACTTTAAAATTAATTATACTCATGCAAAATGTATTTGATTACAATTAATACAATAAACTATGATAGATGCTCACTGCCTAGTTTATGTCAAATAGCGGCCTCAAATCCATGTTTATAGGTAAGAGCGATACATGAAACCCGAATGTATCAATGAAATTATTACTTTTAGGTAATATCATTGCTCCTAATGATAATGCCGTTCGTAATTCCTGAAGCGAACGTGATGCACTGCTTAGCCGTGGCTCCGACCCTTCTCATGTCATTGATGTTCATCGTGCTATACTTAGTGGACCAAGTGCACGATCTAGCCGAACAACTGTACATGATCCTACAAATTACCTTGAACATCCTAGCCATAATGTCGGTTACAGTAACCAGACACGCGGCAGCACCCCTCTACGTCATGTTTTACGTACATTTGTTTATTGCGCTCTGTATAGACCAATATTACATCATCAAAGAGAGGGGTTGTGTTATTTTTAGAACTGATTAAATGTATTATTGAATAAAATGCTCTCAACAGCATATTTTTTCTTATTATTGCTTAGTAATGGTATACAGGTTTACTTTATAGCAAAGCTCTTGAATCTCCATTTTAGAAATTGATATGTTTGAAATAGTCACGCTGACTTATTGAGTAAGTGGTCCGTATGTTACTTTTAGGTAGTGGCCCTTCTTCTCAATATAATCCCGCATGTCGTGAGCCCTGTGGACCTGTGGTACTGCCTCGTCGCCGGGCCCACCCTCATGCTATCCACGCTGATCATGGTGCTATATGTCGTGGATCAGGTGCAATACGAGGCTGAGACATACTATGTTGTTCTTGAACTCATCATAACACTTCTAGCCTTCTGCAATCTATTCCTTGTTGGAAACATTATGGGAGCTATCTATGGACTGTTCTATGTTGATTTACTCATTGCATTCTCTATGGACCTTTACTACATGTACAAAGAACGAGGATTCACATTTTGATTTGAATATTAAATACCATATTAATATGTGTGCATTTATTTTTAGTTGATAATGCAGTAACAAGTTATGATAAGAATTTCCTGTGACAAATAGTTCTCTTGCAATGATGGCCAAGGGCTCTGAACAAAGTAGACATTGTAGGAACATTGTGATTCATTACATAAATAAAGTATTCAATAAAATGTTGAGGTTTTTAAAAGTAATTTTGAAAAGGCTGTGGACTATTATGATTTTAGTTATTGTAATTATTGTGTATAAATGGACTACAGACTATTCTGTGAATGTGAAAGTGGTTTCTGAACACCCTGTAATAGTGTGGTGGACTAACGGCTTTCCTGGGACAAAAGAAGTAATACACTGCCCAGAGGACATTAAATGTGAAATAAGTACTAGAAATATGAGCCAATTTGTAGAAGCATATATATTCTATGGAAGCAACATAGACTTCAACAATCTCCCGTTGCCAAGAAGACCAGAGGAGGTGATCTGGGGCTTATACCATGAGGAATCACCGAGGAATACCGAGGAGCTTATGCATGAACAAATTCTGACTTTATTCAATTATTCTGCAACATATAGTAGGCATAGCAATGTGCCATTCCCATTGCAGCATTTGCAATCATTTGAAGACATAACAAGTAGGAAATATTTCGTAGAGACTCGGAAAAAGAATGCTTTTCTAAATGAGGGAATATCCCCAATATTGTATCTCCAGTCTGACTGCGAAACATCTACGGAAAGGGATGAATATGTGAAAAAACTAATGAAATACATAAAAGTAGATTCTTACGGCGATTGCCTTAAAAATAAAGAACTACCCTCCAAATTTAAAGAAGACTACTTGAATAATTTGAATGAGGAAGAGTTTTTGAAGTTCATTGCAAAATATAAATTTGTAACGGCTATAGAGAATGGGGTTTGCGAAGATTATGTCACTGAAAAGTTTTGGAGGGCTATCAAAGTGGGTTCAGTACCTATTTACTTTGGCTCTCCATCGATAAGAGACTGGTTACCGAACACCAAGTCTGCAGTACTTCTACAAGACTTTCAGACACCCGAAATGTTAAGTAACCACTTGTTAAAGTTGTTGGAACATGATGATCTTTATGAAGAGTACTTAGAACATAAAATCAAACAACAAATTACTAATGAAAGGTTACTAGAAGAGCTAAAAACGAGGAGTTACCAACTTAACGCTTTTGAAACTGTTCGTAAATTCGAGTGTTTTGTTTGTAAGCAACTGTTTTTAAAGCGTGAGAGTTTGGATGTCAATATTGTAAGCAAAGCACATTATAACTGTCCGAAACCAATATCAGCTTTAACATTAAGTGTAAATCCGTCAAATAATTGGATATATTCCTGGGATAAGGCCAGGGAGTCTGTCGAAATGATTTATAAGACTGTTATTGAGTCATGATGCTATAATGTAAAATATATTTTGATACAATTTGCTTTAGTTGTTTATTGTTGTCATTGACAGACGCCGTCTAAGGGATGCACGGGGTGGACTTCGTAGTGTAAGCCTCTCTTTATCACGTGAGGAATCTTTTTGGGGACCATTCTGTAATAAAAGGAAAAATATTAGATCTTTTTAATAAAATGCAACCCAATTTTTATTCCCTTTTGTTCAAATTACAAGTTGAAACTCACAAATGATATTCTTTGACCAAGGAACACTTCAATTTGTATCGTCGTTAGGACAAATAACATTACGTAGGTACCTAAGAATATCAGGGGGCGTACCATCATCGGCTTAAGCAGAGCGTATTAAGAACTTCTGAACTTTAAAGTCTCATTTTGGTACCGTAAAATGAAACGTCAAAGCTAAGAAGTTCATAATACGCGCTGCTATAATGATCATAGTTGATCGTGTAAGAAAAGGTATAAATAAATACCTAAGTAAAATTTTCATTTTTTTTATAGATTTTCTATCATACAAAACATTATTCATGGGAGTCTAAGGAAGTGTTTCATGTGCCTTGAATGCGCAGTAGTCTTGTCTTTCACAAACGCCGTCACGAGTTATGAGCGCTCAGTGGAAATAGTGGGAGTAATTGCACATTTTTGGACATCGACATTAATTAGGAGAGATTTGACGTAGCGCCTCTCGACGTAGCGCCACTCGGCGTAGAGGGAATCGACGTTACGTGCATAAATCATACTTACGTAATACAATCGATAATGGGACACACGGACAAACACAAGGTGCAACCGGTGCAGTCTTCTGTCACGTGGGGTATGTGTGTAGCGGGATCGAAACTAAAAACAAAAAGTTTGAAAGACTTAGTAAGAAGTATAATCAAATAAAGAAATTTTTGCATTTGAATTGACTTGTGTTGAAAAGAAATACACTAAATTATCCAATAATCGTGTCTGTAGTTCTACTGTGCTTCGCTGTAGGACAATATAAACTAAGTTAGTGATATTTTTTGTTTAATATCTATGTAAAAGAATCGAGCCTATCGTCATCAACCGGGCACTAATCCAGACTAGACTGCTACTGAGAATTTACAGATGGAAAATCCAATATCACTGCCCGACCCTGGGATCGAATCCAGGGCCTCGCGTTCCGTATTAGCGTTTGCAACTACTAGACGAAAGAGGCAGTCACTTACATTTTTAGCAAAACTCATGTTGCTCGCATAGCTTGCATACCTAAGCAACTTCTCAGAGGGCCTAGTGCGAGTTTTTCACTGCCGCCGTCACAAGTCACCGCGAGGATGTAAACGCATATTTGTATAGGATCGGAACAGCGCCTCTGTCGGCATAAAGGTGACACTATTGTGAGCCCACACAAATCTGCGTTTACGTCGACGCGATGGCTTGTGACGGCAATTGTAAGAAAACTCGCACTACGCACTCAGACCACTCAGATCACAAGATTCGAAAATTATCAACATATTAGGCACTTACTCGATAGCTTGATATCCGGAATCTGCGCAGGCCATGTAGCATTTCCCACAGTTGATGCACATATCCTGTAAATAAGATGAGAGAAGTTTTGTGTAATGAAGAACTTAGTTATACAGAGTGCTTTTTGACTATACAGGTTGTCGGAGAAAAAGGAACAGTTGTCTTCTAGAAGTTTTAGGGTTTTATGAATATATCACTATATTGTAAACGTAAAATATCTAGCTCCAACGATAACGTAGTTATAGGCAACGGCCGAAGAGCTCGCGGCCTTAAGCGATTGAATGAACGCGCGGCCGCGTTTACCTACATTCCGTACGCGGTCATTAAACTTTTTAAATGAAGGGGAAGGTTACTGGTCTCGAAAAATTGTTTTATGGGATTATTTCAGGATTTATTAATGTGAGAAAAAAATATAAAACGTAGTTAGATTTCACTTGAATAACTCTATGTTATAGCAAATTTTTATGCGAAAATAAGGTATTGATATGTTGAACTTTGAACATCAATTACTCGAAAACGGAAGAAAATATTTTTGTCATAATAATTTTATTCGCTTCCTAAAATTATACCCTATCAAGTAGTTTAAGAGCTGTCCCGGTGTCCCCGACACCCTGTATTTACGGAGGTTGAATGTATTCATTGGAATGGTATATAGTGTTTTTTATGTTTGAGACAGAAGAAATACGTTAGGTCAACATTCGTTTTTTAAAAAGCCTGTGTCGCACATAATTGGTAAACAGGGTCTGTAGACAAAGTAACATCCTGACGCTTCGCTTAATCAGTTAGGTAACCAGGCCCATTAAAAATAGAAGCATAATGCCATGTTTCCTTCATTTATTTAAACTCTACTGTAGGTCTAGACAAAGTAATATTATCCTCACACTTCGCTTATAGAAACGATACAAAATATATGGGAATGACATATGTCACGTGACCGATTTATGTCATTTACATACATTTTGTATCGCTTCTATTAGCGCAAGCGCGAGAGAATGTTACTTTGTCTAGACCTACTGATCATTTTGTACGGGGACAGTAAACGTGTTAAGTTACTTACATCGTCAATCAAAGCCACAACTTGTTTTGTGTTATCCAAATGCTTGTAAGTGCCAACCCTGGGCAGTGCTTCCCCCACAACGTCCCGGATACGTGGAACATCAGTCAAGCCGTTGGTGACGCCGTTGCTCGAGTAAATATGGACCTTATTGTCGTCCAATAAGTCTGATTTTAGTCTGATCTCGTGAAGTAGTTGCTCACGCTTCTTTATGTAGGGTCCGAAGTGGGCTAGTACCTAAAAAAAATTATTTTCAGGAACAAAAACTATGACCTAGTAATAATAATAAAAAAGTATTCTAGCTCTTTAGGTTTCTTTAAACCAACACAATTTTAATTTCCAATTGTCCATATTATTATGTACTTATTATTTAATAGCTGTGCCCCGCGGTTTCACCCGCGTAGAGTTAATTTCATGGCTGTCCCGCGGAACCCCTATGCTTTTTTTTTAAATAAAAGTAGCCTAAGTTACTCCTTGTAACATCAGCTACCTGCCAGTGAAAGTCCCGTTAAAATCCGTCCAGCCGTTTTAGAGATTACCCGGAACAAACAGACAGACAGACAGACAGACAGACGGACAGACAGAAAATAAAATGTAAACTTGTTTTTTTTGTGTCAGTAGCGTGTATACTTTTATATGCATTTAGTGAAAAGCTGTTATTTTGGAATTACAAAAAGACACTTCAATTTTATTTATCTGTATAGATATAGATATACAAGCACTTCGACTATAGTTATAAAATACTGTATCGATTTTGATAAAACTTTTTGTTTTTCTGTGCCCCTCGTCATAAAAGAAAGTGTAGACCAATCCCTCCCTACCTTGCCCCCCTCGTCATAAAGCGTCTGCACTGGTTTCCCCTTCTGATGTTTGGTAGTAGGCGGCGACTGACCGGTCCATCCGTCCAGACCGATCGAACGCAAGTACAACAGAGCTTTCAGACCAGTCTTGTAGTCTTCTACCACCGTGAAATCTTGGTTTTGGACCGCGCTGCAGATCTAAAAATATATTTTTACTTTATTATAAATTAGCGTACGTCATATGGTTTCACTCGCATACTTCCCGATCCCGTGGGAGTACGGGGATAAAATAAAGCCTATGTTACTCGCTATGATGTAGCTATACATTGCTGAAAGAATTTTCAAGATTGGTCAAGTAGTTTCTGAGCCTATTCAATGCAAACAATCAATTCTTTTCTCTTTATAATATTGGTATAGTTTCACTTTTAACTAAAAAAATAGTTATTACTGTAGTTACCTGTACAACAGGCGCCCCGCACATAATGAACTGCAGTGCGGACTCCGCGGAGTCTATGCCCCCGATGCCTAGTATCGGGAAGCCGGGGAGTTTGTTCCCGATCGCGGACACAGCTCGTAAACCCATAGGACGTGTCGCGTTACCAGACACACCGCCGTATGTCGTGTGCTTCTCTCGACCTAAACATAAAATCAATCAAAACATGTACCTATATAAAAATTTATCCCGATTTCCCTTGGTCACGCCATCACGCGTAACCGGCGTAACGAAACTCTTGCTATAAGAAACAAAACTTTTTTTCGATTGCAATATTTATTATACAAGTTAATTCAATGTATCTAAAAAAATAAAAAGATTAAATAAAAATAAAAAGAATGCTTATACAAGCCTCTCCGGCGGGGAATCGAACCCCGGTCTCCCGCGTGACAGGCGGGGATACTGACCACTATACTACCGAAGATATGAACGATATGACGAAATTATCAATAACAATCTGTTTTTACAGATGTTTTATGTTTAAAAATCTACGTACAAAAATGTATTTTATTGATTTTGATTTTTGTTTCACATACTTTATAGACAGACTGCATGTCTCATGTGATTAGAAAACTTATTGTTTTCTACTTTGGTCATTTATAAATTCATTCATACTATATTTGGTCATTAATACTAGATGTGCCCCGCGGTTTCTCCCGCGTAGATTTAGTTTCATCCTTATTGTCACGGAACCCTAATATTTTTAATGAATAAAAGTAGCCTAAGTTACTTCTTGAAACATCAGCTACCTGTCAGTGAAAGTCCCGTTAAAATCGGTCTAGCCGTTTCAGAGATTACCCGGAACAAACAGACAGACAGACGGATAGACAGACAGACAGACAGACGGACACAGAGAAAAAAATTTTAACTTGGTTTTTCAGTGTCAGTAGCGTGTATACTTGCATATGCATTTAGTGAAAAGCTGTTATTTTGAAGTTACAAACAGACACTTAAATTTTATTTATCTGTATAGATTTATGGCATACCAGAAAATTTTTTGGTACTAGTTGTGCCCTGAGATTTATCCGCGTCTAATCCAGCAAAAAATCAAAATATAAGGCTAGTTGAGAGATGGAGTTTAATGGTAGAATAGCCAATACCTACTATTCTACATGAATATCTATTTAGATATAAACGTAAATGTTTTCCAAAAGAATTTTGAAACTAACTAAAATCCTCTTCAGCTTTTTTATACTATTATATTAGTACCTATAGTATTATCAACATTTTATCGATGTGTTAGTGCACGACTCACGCGATAACGACAGATTTTCTTTAAACATTTGTGTACACGAAAACGGTAGTTGTAGAACGGACGGCCGGCCGACCGACGCTGACAAGTTGAGCTCCGCGTTTGAATGCAAGAATATCTATACAGATAAATAAAATTGAAGTGTCTGTTTGTAAATACAAAATAACAGCTTTTCACTAAATGCATATGAAAGTATACACGCAACAGACACTAAAACCCCAAGTTTTAAATTTTTTCTCTGTCTGTCTGTCTGTCTGTCTGTCTGTCCGTCTGTCTGTCTGTCTGTCTGTCTGTCTGTTTGTTCCGGGTAATCTCCGAAACGGCTGGACCGATTTTAACGGGACTTTCACTGGCAGGTAGCTGATGTTTCAAGGAGTAACTTAGGCTACATTTATTTATAAAAAATATTAGAGGTCCGCGACAATAAGGATGAAACAAAATCTACGCGGGTGAAACCGCGGGGCACAGCTAGTTTGGTCTAAGAACATAATCGTGCAATAAAGGTCTTATGTAGGTGTGATATGGGCCAAAGCTTACCTATGATTGTTGGTGACTGTATTGATTACGGATTTTAGTACCCCTATCACGGGTTTGCCACCGTTTTCGTAATCTATACTTGCTAACATCTCTCGCAATATTTGTATGAGATATTTTAGTTCTTCATGTGACCGCTTGGAGGCGCTGTACATTTTCTCATACAAATATTCGGCGGAGACGCTAGCGAGTATAGGTTACGAAAACGGTAGGAAACCCGTGATAGGGGTTAATGTACCCACTGATTTTAAGTGGTAGGATACTTTATAGTTCTAAACAAATAAAACTTACCAACAGCCGGCCAAGGAGTACTATCGGCTCTGACGGTCATCAAACCAGACACTGTGTTGATAGCAGACACCCCGCTGGCTCCACCTTCAAAATAAATATATTAAGAGGCACGCGAAGAGTCCCTTTTAGGGTAGAAAGAGCAACTGCACGGTTTGTAGAGGTCATGCTCGTATTTCTTTACCATTTGAAAAATTAAGGATGACAAAATTGATTGGAAACATACCTTCATAGGCCGCCACAGCAATGTTGACGATATCAGTAATGTTCGGAGTGAGTTTCACGAAGAACGGGATCTTGATAGCTTTCCTCACCCACTCGCTGATGCCCTTAACCAATACTGGGTCCTGAGGAAATTACCATTATTAATGACATACTAGCTGTGCCCCGCGATTTCACCCGCGTCGAGTTAATGTAATGGGTGACCCGTGGAACACATATGTTTTTTTTTAATAAAGCCTATGTTACTCCTTGTAAAATTAGCTATCTGGCAGTGAAAGTCCCGTTAAATCAGTCCTCCCGTTTCGGAGATTAGCCGGAATAAACAGACAGACAGAGACAGAAAATTTTTAAAACTGGGTTTTTCAGTGTCTGTAGTGTGTATACATTTAGTTAAGAAGTATATGCATTTAGTAAAAAGCTGTTATTTTGGAATTACAAACAGACACTTCAATTTTATTTATCTGTATAGATACGGATGTATAGATAGATAGCGGACGTCACGCGATTCAACCCGCGTAGTTTCTGTTCCCGTAGGAGTACGGGTATAAAATATAGCCTATATTAATCAGTGATAACGTGGCATGGTGAAAGAATTTTTAAAATCAGTCCCATACTTTTTGATCCAATTCGTTACAAACATACTAACATACAAATCTTTCCTCTCAATAATATTACTAGTATAGATACAATTCTAGCTGTTCTTAAACTTGCTGGTCCCCTGTTAAGGAAGTTTGCATACCACTGGTTTAAACCATGTTTTGCAATAAGGGGGTATTTACCTGTCCACAAGCCAGTCCCATGCCAGCCTCGCCCATACCGTGAGGACATGATAAGTTTAGTTCCAAAGCGTCCGCGCCGGCCGCCTCCGCTCGTCGAGACAATGCCGTCCAATCAGCCTCGTTGTACGAACACATTATTGATGCTATCACTACCTGGACACACAGTTACAAATGAAAAATTTTGTCTAGACCCACTGACTATAAGATAAATAAATAAATTTGAATTTGGTATAATCTGCGAAAGACTGCAGGCAGATGCTGGATGCGGAAGCTGAAGACAGGGTTCTATGGCACTCATTAGGGGAGGCCTATGTCCAGCAGTGGACAAACATAGGTTGTAGATAGATAAACTCACTTTATTAGGGAAATCGTTCTTCAACTCTCGTATACTCTGGCACCAGTAGGCTTCGCACTTCTCCGAGATGAGTTCGATGTTGAGGAAGGACCCCTGGCCGGGGCCGTAGTTCTCCCCTGATGTCACTCCGCGGACTATTCGGGGGGATACGTTTGTCACTAGGTCCTGGAAATATTGTATATTAGCCATGCCCCGCGGTTTTACCCGCGTAGAGCTAATTTTGTGGTTGACCCACGGAACCCTAATGTTTTTTTTAGTAAAAGTAGCCTAAGTTGCTCCCTTTAAAATAAGCTATCTGCCAGAGAAAGTCCCGTTAAAAATGGTCCAGCCGTTTTGGAGATTACCCAGAACAAACAGACAGAGAAAAGGGTTAAAAATTATTTCTTTGATGTCACTATTACATGAATGATGAACATGATTAAGTGTCAACGATGATGAGCCTATCTTCGAATTACTTCTCAGGCATATACAGGTTTCCTCACGATGTTTTCCTCGTGAAAGCACTGCACATAAGTGTTTTAGAAAAACCCATGGGTCCAGCTGGGGTTCGAGCTCGCGTCGCTTGTGTAGCAGGCGACTGCTCAAACCCCACGGCCATCACGGCTCCTAAAGTATTTTTTTTAGTTAAAGAATCTATAGAGGAGATACCTTATCCAAACCAAATGTCTTGGTGACAACGAACCCCCACCCTTGTTCGAATGCCCGCCGTATCATCGTCGAGCTAGTGGTAGGAGGGGCGCTGGCCAGCCCGAATGGATTCTCAAACCTAATGCCACACACTTCCACCGATAGATCCACGTCGTCTATGGCGCAGTGGAACTTTGGCAGCTCTACTGGTGCTGTGAATGGGATGCCCTGAGAAACGAGAAAAAAGTTAAGAATACTTCTTATTAAGACATGCCAGTACTTAGTAGTAGAGAGAGAGTGTAAGTATAGTGTCTGTGGTCAAGAGTTATTGTATGTCTGTGGTGTGTCAGCTCTTGCCATATACCACATATTTTAATTAGTTTTGTACCATAGAATAAATTAAGACGCGTCTCATTTTTTTTTTCAAAAAAGTAATTTTTTTCTTTCTTTCTTCTTCTTGGTGATCATAGATGTTTTGCGTCTTCGGCGTCCTTGCATTTTCTCTTGTTTTTTATAATAATATTTGTAAAGATGCAATTTATAATATAAAAAATGGCATTTTCAATATATTTTTTAATTTATTTATTTGTTTTATTTTTAATTTATTCGTATTGGTCTTTTTTTAAACCTGCAGCTTAAAAGCGTACCAAACAAAAGGGACCTTATCCCTTCAAATTTTAACTGCTACTACCCTGTAATATTTTTATCTTTCATGAAGTACTTATTTTGAAGAAGAAATATGTATATGTGTGTGTAAAAACATAAAAGAAAATACCTGCAAGTAACAGTGCATAAACCAAGCGGCAGTTTTCCCATCGTTGACAGATTCAACGGTGGTCTCGGCGACACCAGCCAGATCTCCTCCCACAAACACACGAGGGTTACTACTCTGCATGCTTCTCTCGTCCACTTCTGGTAGACCCCAGCGGTTGAGCTTCACACCTGACATCGCTTCCTTCACTGTAAGTTTATGATGGGTCTTGATCACTGGTTTTAAACTTGTGGGGAGTTACTGGGCCTCGAATACTGTTTAAAGTAACATTCCCTCGCGCTCGCGATAATAGAAGCGATACAAAATGTGTGGAAATAACATAAATCAGGCACGTGACATATGTCATTCCCATACATTTTACTTTAGACTTAATTCCATAGGTATTTTCTATGAGTCAACTTTTGGGTGATGCAAAGAGACAAGTCAAATAATAAAAAAAAAATTGCAAGTCAGGGGGCTAACTACGATCGTTTAGGGAGCGCCCATTAAGGACTTCTTAGTTTTGAGTAGTGAGTAGTTAGTGCTAAAATGAAACGTCATAGCTCAGAGTTCTTTATAATATGCTCTACTTAAACCGATGATGGTAGGCCCCCAAGTAATATGTTTGAATCAGCACATGAATTTTATAAACATTCATAGCCTGCTGCAACCGCTATACTTCACCTTTGTTGTAAAATACCAGGTTGCTTACCATCAGAGTCATAGAGGCCTGACCCAAAAGCAGAGATGATGAAATTAGCTTTGAGCTGCAGAACTTGATCATGGTCTTCGATCCATTCTCCATCTTCCGATTGTTCTGTACGACACATCTTCAGACCAACCACCTGTATTTAATCAATAATCTTACTTATAAACTACGTTCAAATATTTAATCTTTGATTTAATTGAAAGACTAAAAAACTTATGTACAGTGATTTCCCACCACTTGCTTTACGGCGAAGGAAAACATCGTGAGAACATGCCTGAGAAGTAATTCAAAGACGTATGTATAGTGCCTGTGACAGCGATAGACTGACCATCTGTCACGTTGGCACTTAATCATCTTCGGTGAAAAGAGGTGTTGTTATTATAAAACCTCTGCCTACTCCTGCGGGGAACACTGGCGTAAGCATATTATTTAGGTATGTATTAAATGAAATTTTCTCATACATATATGTCGTATCTATTCTCTTAACACGTAGGCAGAGGTGTAGGTACTTATAGTACACCTACATTTTGCCAGGTATGCAGATATTCCATTACTACTAATCCAGACTCCGGGCTGCTACTGGGAAATTACAGATGGAAAAACCTAATAACACTTTTATCGAACCCAAGAGTGTCCAAGACCTCGTATTTTCTCTCTACCTATTAGTACCCTCTGAAAGGAGTCGAGTAAATGATATGATTCTAAAGAATTATTGATTATACATTTTTATTATTACTCACTCTGCCATCCTTGACTATAACTTCCTGCGGAGACATGTAGGGGACGAATTCGCATTTTTCTTCTTTGGCCAAATCGACCTGCAATATTTATCCGTAAAAATTGAGCATTGGAACCGAGTCCACGGGCTTTTTTATTAGAATAACGATCAAAATTTTAATTGCTGAGTTCCTTGCCGGGCTCTCAGTAAAAGCAACCTTCTGAACTCAGCCATAACATTTATAATCGTCTATAATCATGTAATTCTGTTATGAAATAACTTTTAAACGTCTAATCAAATAATAATATTGTTAATGTTGATCACAAGAAACAAAAAAAAATATTGTAATATCTATTGTAATAAATACTCATATTGTAAAATCCTTCCTAATTACGACACGTTACCTAACTTACTTACAGTGGTATGTCAGGATTATAATGTTTTTAATATTATTAAGAAAGTCAATCTATTGTTGACTGATAGAAAAAGCACAAAAATATATCAAAAGTAAGATCACCTCTTCAGGCACAGCTCTAATGTTGCTGAATCCCTTCCTAAACACGACGTACACTCGTCTGGCGCCGCATCGTAGAGCTGAAGTGGCGCAGTCAAACGCCGTATCTCCCGCGCCGAGCACTATCACACTGCCAGACAACTCTGGCAGTTGGGACTTACACGCACATAGACCTGGGGGACATTACAGAGACTAGTGATGTGCGATTCCGAGATGTTTCAACTTAATCAAAAGAACCTCTGTAGGCCTAGACAAAGCAACATTCTCTTGGGTTTGATGCGCTTATGCTAATGGAAACGCTACACCGTTCCTTACCTTTCTTGCTTCCTTTGGAGACGAGTGGCAGAAAGTCTTTGCTAGTATAGAAGCCCATCTGATTGGTGAGCCCTTGGAATATAGGCTCGTTCTTCGGCTCCGGAAGACCGATGCCGAGGAACACCGCCGCGTGACCACCCTCCAAAAGACCCTAAAATGTTTTAAAAAATGAATTACTTAAGGTCCGTCCATTACAGGTTTAGACAAGATAAATACTTCTAGTTTAACATTTCGCTTCGTCTCACATCTATACCAATAAATTAAATGATATTACTATTGCAAGTAGGTATACGGTACTTACGAAAAAAGTTTTTTTTTTTTTTTTAATCTGTCTTGTTGTTATAATCGGCTAATGTCTGAAAGTGCTAACGGGACTTCACTGGCAGATAATTGGTGTTGTAAGAAAATATTTCGCTAAAAAAATCCAAATTATATTCAAAGAAGTTACTTACATTAACGGTAATATCGTTCTTAGACAATTGCCTTCCAGTAACGAACTTGACTCCTAAGTTCTTCACTAATTGCACTTCAAACTGCACCACGTCGAACGGGAGACGGTACTGGGGGATTTCAGATGAGCTGAAATGACAATACATTATAAATGTCGCACATACAGTGACTTGAAAACGTCTCAATTGGCATACTTTTTATGATAAGGTACTCTTTTAAGATAGCTACAAGCACAATTTGACTTTAAATTGAGCCATTGTAGCCGTGGGGTTTGAGTAGTCGCCTGCTATTCAAACGACGCAAGTTCAAATCCGCGGCCTGTAACAATGAGTTTTTCTGAAAACGTAAGTGCAGTGAATTCACACCACGAGGTTTGCTGTCAAGGAAAATATTGTGACGAAACCTGCAAATGTCTGAGAATTAATTCGAAGACGTATGTATAGTGCCTGAGACGGCGATGGACTCAGCATCTGTCACAGTGGCACTTCATCTTCGGAGGAAAGTTGGCGATTTACGTCAGGTCATCTATCGTGACCCTTCTGGGATGGCATGATATGTTTTTATTTATGTCTGTAGAACAAAAGGTTTGACAAGTCACAAAACATTAATGGTAAAACCTACCTTAAACCGCCCAAATACTGTTCCTTTTCGTACACAGTGATGTCCTTGTACCCAAGTCGTGCTAAGAAACAGGCACAGCTGATGCTGGCAGGCCCGCCCCCAATCAGAGCTATCTTCTGGTCCCCGCCTAGAGGCAATGGCTTAGTGGCTGGGTCCAGGGTTTGAGCTATTCCCATCTTCATGAAGATCTGGGTATAAAGAGAAGGTATTTTTTTAAGTGGTGCTTAATAATTTGCCCGAGTGATTGGTGCGAGTTTTCTTAAAATCGCTGTCACATGTCACCGCGTCGACGAAAAGCAGATTTGTATGAGCTCACAGTAGTGTCATCTTCAGGCCAATAGAGGCGCTATTTCGATCCTATACAAATCTGATTTTACGTCGACTGTGACTTGTGACGGCGGCAGTGAAAAGCTAGCACTAGGCTATCTGGTAGTGACGTTACAGTCAAGGCTGTTAGAAACAATGTAAGACTACGATACTTAGTTACTTCTAGGCAATTACTTACAGTGCATACTATAAGTAAAATACAGTAGTTGTGGAAGTATTTTATCTACGTTTCGGTTTATAATGAAATATACAAGAAAAAGTATCAAATCTTTTTGAGCGACGCCAAAATGCAAGGTCAGGCAAAATGAGCTTACGTCAACAGCAAAATGCTGCAGTCCACCGATGTTGATAGCGCCCTCTTCACTCGCGTGGAGGTTGCAGCCTCCCACGCACAGGTCGCTGGTGGGGCACACCATGCCGCATGTCAGTCCCAGTGGGTTATCTGACAGAATCGCCTTCGCTGCACCGTAGTAGTTCTGGAAACATTTTGTATCGAAACGATTAGGCTATCGATCATGTCGATTCATCTATGGAATTAGCTCCCCAGCATGATTTTCCCAGCCGAAATCCAAGTGGTAATGGGGTAAGAACGCAGTACAAGACTGTGAATAGATTTTTCAGGGTCGGCAACGGGCAAGTACCTAATGCCCTTGGTGTTACGGACATCCATAGGCTACAATAATCGCTTATAATCAAGCATCATGCTTTGTTACCACTTCAGCAGTACAAAAAAGATATTAAGCTTGTTTTATGCTTCACTTTAACACTAAAAGTATGCTCTATTATATACAACAGCATTATTTTTTTGTTTTGACAAAAAGGGGCTACCATCGTCGGTTTAAGCAGCGCGTTTTAAAAAATTAAGAGCTTAGACGTTTAATTTTAAGGTAGAAAAAAGATTGTCAAAGCTCAGAAGTGCTTAATACGCTCTGCATAAACAGATGATGGTAAGCCCCCAGTTCTTTAAAATCCAAGTGCTCGGTAGTCTAGAACAGATATCACATTAACTACTTACTATATATTCATTATAAAACCAATATAACATATACCTTATTAGCAATACTGGTGATAAAACTCTTAACATCGATCTGCGTAGGACACGACTTCTGACAGGGTGCGTCTGCGCACTTGAGGCATCGGGCTGCCTCTCTTAGGGCACCACGCTCAGAAAGGGTCGTATGCTTGATGTCGTCAAAGTTCTTCGTCAATGTTGGACACGTCTGTCAAAAAAGTTAGCAAGAAGTTTTTAAAAAACCTTACAAATAAGAGTCCGGTGAAGAGAAATAGAAAAGTTGTATGAGTAAGTAGTTGAATCAGTTGTTTTCATGACGAATGCTTTACATTTGATTATGAGACAATGTCGTGACTGCGGAGTTGACAGAAGGTCTAGAGGCGCAAGATTGTATCTTACTTAATATGTTTTTACTATCAGAAACAATATCACCTTTTATAAATTAAATAATTTCATAGTGGAAAAATGTATGTGCTCATAGTGTAGGTATGGCATGGTATGACACGTTCGAACGTCGTCACTGGACCTTGCGGTTTGCGTTTTTTTTGTATCGAGTCATAAAACTTCCTACACTGGGCTTTTTAACGTTCCCATACAAAATGAGAGGCGATATCGTCAACGTTAAAACATGTTAAAACCTATAATTGGGGTACTGATATCATTCGGTATACTAGATAATTTGCATCACCATACAACCATACAAGACCTTGCTATGGATGGTTGGTCGATAGGTTACGGTTCTCATCAATGGACTCACGGTACATTTCCTGTCAGTGTTCCTTTTCCAGTGCTGCTTGTTCTTCTTAGTCTGCGCCGATGGCACCAGGTTGGTGTACGGCCTCACCGTCGGATTCAAACGGAGAAGATTCTAAAAAATAAAGCTGTGTAGGTACAGATAACAATCTAAAAATCAATCAATAACAAGATAAAAGTTTTAGTAGATAATTAAGTAGCTCAAAATCAGGGCCGGATAATCATATCGAGGCTCCTAGGCAATGCAATTCTCACAATCCTTTTCCGTTACCATTTTTGAAATATATTTTTCCCCCAGTACTCTCGGGCCGCTTCGTCTAATCCGCTTTTTGAATAATCGGGCCCTGCTCAGAATACAGAACAAAGTTTGTTCAGTATTTATTGATACCTATGTATGTATTGGTTATTTAGTTTTCTTCAGCCTATACATGCTTATTCATAGAGATGCCTGATGACAAGTAAATAAATAAGATTTTGCGTTGTTTGATCTCAAAACCTTGAACTCTCAATCTTATCAGGCAACGGCCGGCTAACTGTCATGATTTAATCAATACGCACAATTTATATAAATGATATATTTTTGGCTCACACTTAAGTATAGACTACGTACGACGTATCTAGCTTTAATGACGCCCTTTTACAGAAACCTTGAATTTTTATTGTAGAAACGGCCGCAACACAACTCTTCAGAGCAGTAGGTATATAGATAAGTTCTCTAAGACCCAAGGGCGTCTCTTGTACTTTATCTATTACAAGAAGATACCAAAATGGGCTTTGTTGGTTTAGCAGTCGCAAACCTCAGTTCGATCTCAGTCGGGCAGTGTCTGCCAGAGTCTGAATTAGTGCGAAGATAATGGCATGGGACTATTGCCATTATCTTCGCACTAATTCATATACATCACCATATTACATGGGACTTAAACATAGCAGGCGAAATGTATGTACCTACCTGCCTACCTACTATAAGCGGGTACACCTCTGCCTATTCCTGAGGGCAAACATGCGTGGGCGTATGTATGCATATTTGTGTTGAACTTGCTTATTATTTTATTGTTATTTTGCGTGAAAGACGCAATCTTGTTTTTCTCAATTCCTGATCGATATAGCTGGAAATTAATTCTGTCATATTGTTGTTTACAAACTAGTTTGTAGGCGCGTTGAGACGCAAGGCTAACTGCATTATTTTCCATACGCAATACCGCTCGAATGGCTTCTAACTAGCTTTCTGCAAGTGACTCTTCTGAATGTTTACATTACTTGAACAAATCCTTAAGGTCACCATAGGGACATTGACAATCAACATTGCTCATGTGACCCAAACGATTATTGATAACAGCCGATATTGAAGAATTTGTTGCTAACGTAAATTAGGGGTAATGCAACGGGCATTCTGAACAAATCACATTTTTTTAAATTAATCTTTGTAACTATAAGACATACGTAGGTACTCATAGTCTTAATTGTTATGTAAATTTAAATAAATATATATATGTATATATACTGATGCTTGGATGATAAAAACCAATTAACATATCAAGGCTATCTTAAATAAAGTTAGTAAAATTTAACAGTAAGTACCTAAAATTATTTGACAAATCTCAAATGCTAATTTACTTCAACCCCATTTCGACATAGATGCATTAGTGTTCTGAATGAATGCCGAGGGTCAATTCAAATTACGCGCAATTTAGTTGTATGACTGTCAAATGAATGTACAAGGTATCATACATGTACGTACATGTCAAAGGTATCTTTATATATTCTGCCAAATAATTTTGCAATGATCAAAGTTTGTAGACATAGCAATTGTATTTTAAAATCGTTTGACATAGTAACACAATTTATTTGAGTTTATCAACACATCATATCTTATCAACTAAAATAAACAAATAATCAGGTTAGAATACAGACCTCGATGTCAGGCAATTCTTTACTGAGAAGCACTTTTGACATTTTCAATTTTGTATTTTAACACAAAGATGATAAAGTTCAGTTTTAAAACTGTTTAAACACTTATATTTTCACTTGCGTTTGCGCAGCGGACTGCTCACTGGCAGTGCCAAACTGTCACTGAATCAACCGCGTATTGTGCGATATCTGTTAGGTATTGACCAGTTATACAAGACCTCTGTTTGATTAGCTTTGGACTACAAATTTTACGAAGAAGTTGTGATTGGTAGTTCGAATTAAATTGGTATTTACGAGAATTCATTGACATTGATAGAATCTGTAACTACTTTGTTTTAATGGATACAGAAACTGATGCATACAATGATTGTGATTGTATAAGCATATATCTACGCAAGCAAAACATGACTAAGTAAATAGTTTAGTTTGAAAATCACAACGCAGTAAGAGATGTTATTATATAAATCATTTTAAAGAAAATTACAAAAGTTTAGCGGAGTTGACAATGCGCTTATTTCCCCTGGTATTGCATGTATATAGGCTGTGGTGACCATTTACCACCAGGTTCTGCGAAATAGACGTTGTATAGCCCCCTCGTTGATCTAGTGATCCCAAAGCACTACCTGTGGGCTTCGAGTAGGGAAGTGTAATTCGGGTTTTCTATTTGTAATTTCCCAGTAGCAGCCAGGCCAGACTCCTGGTGGGTAATGGCAATAGACTCGGCCCCTATTACATGGGACTTGGCTGGCGAAATGTGATTCATAAATACACCTTCGGGGAATACTGACATGAACTTACCTTAAAGTTCTTCTCAGTAAAATCCTATATAATCATGTCGTTCTGACGATTTTAATAATTTGTTTAAAGTCTAATCAAATAAAGAGATTTTGTACCTTTATATACCTACACTATAATCAAGGAATTACTTCTGCACTATAATATCTCCTGCACACATGGCTAATGCGGGTTGCAGACCAAGAGCTAAGTTTGTTTAGCTTAGCTCGCATAGCTGACTCAGTTTTCCATACTTTTTGTGTATCGGCATACACAACTAACTTAGCTTCGCATATTTTAGTTAGCTCACATAGCTTAGTTCGCATAGTTTGCGGTCTGGACACAAGTATGGAAAACTGAGTCAGCTACACGAGCTAAGCTAAGCCCCTCCCGCTACCCCGCACACCCTCTAAATGTAGGTACTACGCAACACTGACTGAGCTTTGGCTTAGCTGTTGGTGTGCATGCTATTTATTTCTAGCTTAGCTTAGCCTAGCTTGCTTGGCATAGCTTTGTTTAGTCTTGGCATAGCTTAGTTTTCGGTCTGCAACCGGCTTAATCCCCGTAACCGTAATTCGATAGGAGATCATTATTATTAGTATTATTATAATCAAGGTAATAAAACAAACACCTGAACAGTTAATATAAATATATTTAAATGATTCAGAGGCTTTACAGTAATCGGAAGAATTAACTCACTGGCTCACATTTTGAACAGCAATACACTTTGTATAAAAATATTATACAAGCGGTTATGAATACAAAGCCAACACATCTAGAGATATATAAGATAATCAAATTACTAACCAAATGCCTACACTAAGTTCAACGCAATAAGGTTTATTTTCTTTTGCATTCATTTATTGCACCTTTTACAACAATTGTGCAGGCTAAGAAGAACCTCACTCCTCGTTAAATTGATTACAATTTTACTCTTGAAATTGTTATCAAGTTACACGGGTGCCGCCGTCACGAGTTTTGAGCGCTCAAATCTCAAGCATGATAGTGAAAGTATTAAAAAAATTTAGGTATATGTTTGTTACAAATCAAACAAACAACACGTTATCCCCGAAAGTTTATAAGTATGGATAGATGGATGGAAGGATGTTTGTTACTCTTTCACGTAAAAACTACTGAATGGATTTCAAGGAAACTACAATAATATAGCTTACAAATCAGAATAACACATAGGCTGTAATTTATAATGATATTGTGTGAATTGTCCAAAATCAAACCCTGCGCTGACGGAGTCGCGGACACCAGCTAGTTAAATACTTGATAAATACATAGTATAATCTATACAGATACATAAAATTGAAGTGTCTGTTTGTAATTCTAAAATTACAGCTTTTCACTAAATGCATATGAAAGTATACACGCTACTGACACTGAAAAACCAAGTTTTAAATTTTTTCTGTCTGTCTGTTTGTTTCGGGTAATCTCCGAAACAGCTGGACCGATTTTAACGGGACTTTCACTGGCAGGTAGCTGATGTTTCAAGGAGTAACTTAGGCTACTTTTATTAATTAAAAATATTAGGGTTCCGCAAAGCATGAAACTAAATCTACGCGGGTGAAACCGCGGGGCACAGCTAGTTAGTAAATAAACTTCAAGGCAATTTCATTTTATATTTGAAGATACAATATAAGTGAAAGTATCAAAACACCGTGTAATGTTGGTACCCTTTTATTTAATATTTATAATCAATTTAACAGACAGCAAGACCTCAACATAACGGAATATAATATTATATAGATATACACTTAATTAAAATACGAAACCAAACAATTCGATCTAACATTAGTAGGTTCATATGAATATAGAAGCCCCTATAAAATGATACTAATTATATAAAAATGCTACACCAAATAAAATGGTGCTTTTGCATAATTTTGTTAATACTAAATTATCGTTATTTACATGCTGACTCTTCTAAATATCTGCATCTGAACATTACATACCTTAAAATCTTACTATCTAATCTCAGACTAAAAGTGTAATGTTAAACCAATATAAGGTATACTTCAACGTACGTAGCTCGCCACACATGTTGAACAAAGATGGTGCCAATATGAATGTTCGGATACTAGCGTAAGGTCTATAATCGCTTACATAAATTGTCGCGCAGATTCAACTTACGTAATTTCAGTTATTCACTAAGGTTTATCAGCGTCAAACTCGACGAGCGTTGGTCTTAACCATAGTAAATTGATACATAAATCATATGGGATAAGGTTCAATTTCGTGTCTTTAAAAACGACACTCAACGACGAGTGCGATGCTGAAAAATCTTAATGAATAACACGGGTGGTTTCTTATAAAACTGTAGACAGTTGAAAACTTGATTATTCATTTCTTCCCTTAATGTCTGAATCCTTCAATTCAACTTTATAATTTTAGTCTGAGAATGTAATGTGCAATTGCCGGAGCTTCGTACTGTGGAAAAAAAATTAAGAAATCTATGGCAGCAAGTGATATTTGTCAAGCAACAACAATTGCACGGGCCTTAAATACAAACTTACGTGTACTATATCATCTTATATTAGACATTTAGATTAGGAGTGGATTTAGACATTAATTAACTTAGTGCCATTTCAAAGTAAAATTGTGTATCTAACATGTAATTGTAGGCGAGCTAAAAGTTATTATTACCACGCAAAGGCCAAATAACCGGTCAATTAAAGCCTAAACCCGTATCACACTTGCGAAAAATGCCTCCCGTGATTGTAATGCGACCAAATCGGAATGCACGTTAAACACGTTATATTAGTGTATCGGACAGGCGTGCATCACGAATCGGTCGGATAATGCTAAATGTAGGTAGTTGTGCGGTCATTCACAGTAGCCATTGAAGGCAGAGTTCAATCAATGCAATCTTTCGTGCATACATCGATGATTTGACGATAATTTAGTCGATATTGAATTATAAGCTCAATAACCAAAGCTGTAGGGTTTAAATTAAAATCTTTAAAATTGCATTTCATTACAAGTAAAATTTGTTAAGGCAATACTTAATATGGGCATAGTGTAGTTAAAAATCGACTAAATAATCGGCCAAATGAACAATGTTTATATCCAAAACGCTTAGCTATTCCAACTGACGATATGTATCCAACGTTTCTAACGTAGTTAACGTACTGATAATCCGCACGAACTATGTATTAATTACATTTTGGCTGCTTATATTTTTTATCAAAGAACTAGATTTTATACTCGCGGACTGAAACAAAATTTTATGGATATCATGTCACAACCATTACTATATATTCAAAGTAACTTAAAATAATAAAGGGAGGGACAACTTATACGTAGATAATTTTATGTGTTTTAAAATTATATTCTCGGGTATAAAATCAGTTCTTTTTCAACATCCAATGTACAATTTATATCTGCGTATTTATATATAAATAATGTTAATACAATCGACAGTCAAGTGATACAATTTAAACACAGATACATTAAAACACATGCTTAAACGAATACTGTACTTATAGACACCACTACAAAGAAATTCAACAATTGGGGAATTAAAAAAGAATTAATAAGCAATAATAAATCGAAAAATATAATCTCTGCTAACACAAATTTCAACAATTCCATTTTCTTTATATTTCTAACACCATTTTAGTTGGCTAGGGGAAGTGGAAGACTCATTAACAATATGTCACTTTGACATTTATCACCTGTCAATTATCATTTGAATCCGACACTTAAGGAATGCTATCCTTTAAAACGCAAAACCCCTATGGGGTTGTCTTACGAAAAGGCGTAAAACGTGAATTTTTATGAACAGATAAATCTGAAATATACTTATAGGACTTATTTAAAACAAAACAATACACTTTTCTACATCCATCATAGGTACGGATAGTTCAACCGGCTTGTTTATTTGTATAAAATCAGTTTTAGATTGATTGTGTTTGAAATTGATTGATATTAGCAAGGTTATGTTTTTTTTTCTTCCACCTCACCTAGCTCAAACATCATAATTTAGTACTGAATGTTACACCAGTAGGAATGTATTCAACAATGGCAAAGACCGCGTTATTATAAAGCACCCAAATTTGAGTTGAACTTGGAAACGAAAGATGGCACTAACATGGTGTTATATTGCATTAAAAATGTTTATTTTATAATTATAATTGGAAAAAATAACAATGCATGTAACTATTCAAATTGCGAACAAATAGGCACTCTCGAATTGGTGTAATTCTTGTTTTTTTTTATAAAAAGCAATGATCGAAATTCATTCAGCCTTAACTGTCAGTCGCGGACGAGTGTAGGGGCAATTGCATTGTCCTCAAATTGCATATTTTTATATAAAAAGTGTTTCTATACATCATTTCATAGAATTTGTTTGTACGGTGAATCATTTTGACACAAATTTGTAACAAAATAAGCAAATTGTGTGGAATATCGTAAACTAGAAGAAAATTATTTGTAACATTGTTTTTCGAAAAAATAAAACACTCGACAAAAATACGTGAGAAGACGGTTTACCTGTCACAAATATTCTAAACAGAATCTACTGTGGCTAAGATCAAAAGCAATTCAGCCTCAACTGTCAGTGACACCCCGCGTTTCCCGTGTTATTGTATAAAAAAGCGACAATGCATACGGATTTCAATCACATCGACCCACGTTTTATATTAATACATATATAATGCGTACATTAACAGTATAAGTTAACATCTAGTATGCATTTATTGCAGTCCCATTGTTTATGTTACGTTACAGCACAGTATGGTGTTGGGAGACGGATCGACGCTCTATTAGAATTTGTAAGCTATGCTGTTTGCACTGGCTCCACACGTACTATAATACAACCTGGAAAAAAGAACAAAAAAAATTATCTATTTATATATATATATATATATAACTCAAAGGAGACTGACTGACTGACATAGTGATCTATCAACGCGGGGTGAAACTGCGGGGCACTGCTAGTAACTACTTAAGTTGGAATTTAATTACACATACTATAATTAAATTGTATTTTTGAAATATCGACGATGTCTCAAGTGTATGTTTTAACATGTATAATACGTTGACGATATCGCCTGCGTATTATCTTCATTTCGTATGGGAACTTTAAAAGCGCTATGCGAAGTTTTAAAGGCCAATTTCACAATAGCAATTTAAAATCTTTAATTTAATTTAAAATCGTTTGGGTCAAGGTCATTGCCAAATAATATAGAGTCGTGATGGCAGAGCGGTTAAGGTCGCTTCCTGCACAATCAACGCGAGTTCCAATCTTATCGATACCGGTACTTTCTAAGAATCTTTAGTGTAGTGATGCCACACCTTTATAGTGAAAAAAAATGATAAATATTTATTCGGTTTAGGCCCTGGTAGGGCACTTATGAAGGTAAACAATGTGAAGAAACTTGTATACGCTTGATAGGTATAATCATTTCAATGATGGATATATATTGTCTGAGAGACTTTAAGCACTCAACGGTATAGAATCAACATCTGTGATCTAGTTGTCGATGAAAAGTGATCTATATTATCAAAAAAAAATTGTCAGTTTGCAATTCCAAGTTAACATCTTTTCACTAAATGCATATGAATGTATATAGGGTACTTATAAAAAAAACAATTTTCGTCTGTCTTTTTATAGCGGCTAATCTTTCTTCTTCTTAGACAGATGGCTGGTGTATGGAGTAACGTAGGCTACTTTTTTTAGAATTTCACACCTCGTGCTTTACGGTGAAGGAAAACATCGTGAGGAAACCTGCATATGTCTGAGAAATAATTCAAAGACGTATGTATAGTGCCTGAGACGGCAATGGACTCACCCTCTGTCACTTTGGCACTTAATCATATTCGGTGAAATGTGGGTGTTGAAAATTACAACACCTCTGCCTACCGTACCGTATGTATGTGTAAAAAAACGCGAACGAACTTACGTTTTACATAGTTTCTACGCGTGTGTATATTATAAAATGTTATTATTACCAGTGTCTTAGAGCAGCACACACTTGGGCTTGTGCTTGATGGGCTGCGCGGGACAGAGCACGGCGCGGATGGCCTCGTCGAACACCGTCTTGAGACCTTTCTGCGTGAGGGCAGAGCACTCCAGGTACTTCACCGCGTTGATCTCCTTTGACATGCCGAGGCCCTGGAATACACACAAATAACCTTGTTTTATAAAATAACAACACTTATTTTTCACCGAAGATGGTTAAGTGCTAACGTGAAGTCAAAGTACTTTCATATCGTTAGATTGACAAAGAAAAATATACACTATACTATACATAAATGTTACAACCGGATTCGGAAGGATGTCTTTACTCAGAAGAACCCGATGAGAAACTAAGTAGGTCTCGTTTGCTAAAACATGTAAAAATTGGTCACGACATCACGGGTGAAAGGCTGGACCGATTTCGATAAAAAAAAATTGTTGTGTTCGTTATTGTCAGGAGATGGTACTTATGAAAGCAAAATCTAAGAAAATAGCGTGGAAAATTTTAAAATAAATTTAAGAATACTTAACCATCATTCAATTCTTTCTTTCTTCTTAAATCTAACCTTAGCGCTTTGGACACTAAAAACTTTTTGATGTAACCTTATGACGTTTGACATAGAATTGACAGAATACGTGCTGCATTCTCATAATTAAGACAGGCCAACGTCTGTCGGGTCAGCTAGTTATGAATAATAATCAATAGTTACCTGTGTGTAAGTGATTGGAGCTAATTTCTTGTCCTTAAGCTTCTCAATGGTGTCCTTGTCTTCGCGAAGGTCCAGCTTGGTGCCCACCAGGATGATGGGCGTCGACGGACAGTGATGCCGCACCTCGGGGTACCACTGGAAATTACACGTTCACCACTTTATTATAGAGTACTTACGGCTTAGGCATGATGGGGTTTACAGTTCGAAATTCGGAGCTGCCCACTGGGGTCCGATCGTCCTACTAGATAGGTCCTAGACCGATATTGGATATAGGTCCTAGATAGCAGCCAAATAATGCTACCTTATGTGCGTACCTGTATGCTACTCACATTGTGTTCCAGCGGTGAGTAAGGTCGCCAGTGTTCCATGGGAAGGGGAGGAGTGTGGGATAAAAAAGTCCCACTATACGCAAGCACAGCGCTTGCGTATAGTGGGCCTTTTTTATCTTGTAATATGATGGCACAGCAATTGCGTTCTTTACAAGGTGGGCAATGCGTAACTGGCACTGTGGTCGGTCATGATCATAGGCTGCAGTGACCGCTTACCATCAGGCGGACAGTACGCTCGTTTGCCACCTTTATAGTTCAAAAGAAAAACACGCAATCAGTCCTCACCTTAGCCCGTACATTCTCGAAAGAGGCGGGGTTGACGAGTGAGAAGCATATGAGGAACACGTCTGTCTGTGGGTAAGAGAGCGGTCGCAGTCGGTCGTAGTCCTCCTGGCCGGCCGTGTCCCATAGGCCCAGGTTTATCGGCTTGCCATCCACCATCACATTGGCTGAATAGTTGTCGAATCTGCAAATATTACAACGAATTGTCATGTGATGCGTCTATTTAATAGTTTTTACCTGCAATTCAAACTCACAAATACCTTTGTTTGATTAGACTTTTAACAAATAGTAGGGGAGGTCGGTATGCTTAATCTTTGGTTACTAAAGCGTTATGGGGACCTATTGGATTGTGAAGATTAAGTGTAAAGACGAAAAACGCCTTTAAAAAAAAAACACTTGAGCTCCCCTACTAAAAGGACCTACTTTCAAATCGCCAGAATGACATAATTACACAAGATTTATAAATGCTACCGCCGGGTTTGGGAGATTCCTTACTGAGAAGAACGTAGTCCTTGGAGGTGGAATCCCATGTCCCTTCGAATTATTGCCTTTAGAAAACATATACTAAAAGTCTGTTTTCTTAGTCCAACTCAGGCCCTTCATTTCAGATTAATTGAATCAATATCCTTTACAGTTACCGTTATGGCTATTTGTACTAATACAGGTGCCGTCACCGCCGCCGTATTTTTTCGCGCTTTTTCCATAATACACAATAAATTACTACTGCGCATTCACGGTCAGCACTCATAACTCGTGACGTGACATCTTGTAATATTGTTGCAGAAGAAAAGTCGTTCTGTCAAGAATGATTTCTAGTAACAATCTACTAATTATCAACAAAGAAAGTCTTGAAACCAGTCAAACCGTTAAAACAGCATTAGCAGCAACAGCATTAGTCAAATTGTCCAATTATCTAAGCAAGCAATTAAAACAAATATATTATACTCACACTGTGGGTATGTATTCCCCTGGGAAGGCGTTTGTTGTGTAACTGATGAGGAGACATGTTTTACCGACGGCACTGCGGACAAAACAAAGGTAACATTAAACACTGCTGCACCGAAGACATTAACTAACTTTTGTACAACAGTAAGCCTAAACAAATTAACATTCTCTCACGCTTGCTCTAATAAAAACGATACAAAATGTATGGAAATGACATAAATCAGTCACGTGACGTATGTCATTCCTGTACATTTTGTATCGTTTCTACTAGCGAAGCGTGAGGATAATGTTACTTTCTCTACAGGCCCTGATTACGTGGCCACACATACATTCTGTTTGAAGGGCACCGTAGCAAATAAAAACGTGTTACTTGTCTAAGTAAAGAGTCTTAGGTGACATTGCACTGGACCTATGAATGGGACGATACGCATAGCTCAACTCGCTTTGAGGTCTGTGTGTGAGCTGTAGTTACAATCCTACTTGCCCGCTACGCAAGCGAGGCATGTTCAAAACTCAAATGAGGTTTCAGAAACACCAAACTAGTGATGACACAACAAGCTTTACGGTAAAATTATATACATAAATACACATGTTCACGCCTGTATTCCCCGAAGCGGTAGGAAGAAGTGTTGTAATAACAACACTCTCTTTTCATCGAAGATAATTATGTACCAAATTGAGAGTTAGTGAGTCTGTCGCCGTCTCGGGCACTATGCATACATATATGAGATAAGATATAATATTTTACAAGTAACTTATTTTATATTAAGGAAAGTAAACGGGCTGACATTTGATACAATCTCAACGCTCTTGGTCTAACAAGAACTAGCAACTATGCTTGTCACGCCTGTCAAAGAACCAATGGCTTGCATGGCCGATGGAATAGACAGATTTTATCTTTGTGTTGAGATGTGGATTTTGCGTGTATAAAATACAATTTACACAGAATGGGATATGGGTGACGCCATATAAAGTTTAGATTTTAATGTGTCCTTTGATAATATTTTCAACATATATCTATACGATGTAACCTATATTATATCTTTCACTACTGTAAATTAAAGTCGCCTCGATAAATATTTGGTTACAATTTTTTTTGAACGCATCTTTCTTCTGAACTATGTTACGGATCCTTATAATAACATGTAGGAGTTGAGCTCCGAGGCTTATAGCTAAAAAACACATATTATCTTTAAAGATAAGTAGTAGAGAAAAGTCATCGTTTTGCAATGCATAGTCATACAAATAGTATCCTAAAGTAAAGCGAAGGTGGGTCACTAGTACATCTTATGTATAAAAATGAATCCCCATTTCCCTTGGTCATCACGCCTAAAAGGCTGGACCTATTCTACCAGGACTTTTACTGGCAGATAGCTGATGTTTCAAGGAGTGTTTTAGGCTAATTTTAAATTATCTCTACGCGTGTGAAAACGCGGGCCACAGCTATAACAAATAAAGGAAAGAGAAGAGTAGTTAGGGCAGACTAGTGTTATAAAGATGCCCGCTTCTATTTTACAAAGATAGAGATGTAGGGCATAATCGGATATCTCGGTCTCAGTGCTCAGATTCGGAGCTGGATTAGATTGGGGCCTTAACACAATCACAAAAGATCTACCCTAAAAAAAATTAGCGTATCTTCATTTAGCTTAAGGCTATAATACTTTGAAGCCTGCAGATGGCAGTTTGTTTATAATTGCATGTATCTAAAGTCTCCTAGTAGATATGAGGCTATACAGATGATAAAATGTTGAATGCAATGAAAGATGCTCCCACAATACCGGCCCTAGTTACCTTGAACGCGGTAGTCGACCCCCGATGGGCACATTATGTAATTTTCTTGCAATTCGAATTCTATTCGAAACCGGTAAACACGGTGGTTTAGTGATTACCCATTGACGTGCAATGGTCTAATATTGCAATTATTATTATGGTGCGATTGGTTTATTTTTTACATGCCTTTTATAATTTTGCAATGTTTGTACCTATTTGTCTTTTACAACTGAATTTTAAATCAGTGCGCTCACACAAAAATTGATACTTACCCTAAATTTAAATATAAACTATCTATTAACTATATTTAAACACCTAAGTAATTATAAACTAAAAACCTTAAAAAGAAATATATAATCTTATACCTAAAATATATTATTAAAAGGAGTCCCTGTAGGCAAGGTTCCGAAGATACTGGCAGCATTCCCCCTTTGAATAACTAAACCCTAAATTTAATATCTTTATTGTTAGAGATGATAAATTCAATGACAATATAGCCCTAAACTGACAACTGACCACAATCCCCGTTGTGATTGAACAAACAAGGACATTTGCCACATATTACTACTTGGTAATTTTACGGAATAACCGACATATTACATTTTAACGATAGGCAGGTTTAGGTACCTATTTTTACAACAATTGTAATTATAATTATTAAGTCCTTTAAGTTAGATTAAGTAGGTAAGTACTAAAAATCATTTAACAATGTTACTTAATAGATTATTTCCAATGCTTTATAAAGTAATTTATGGGTAGTAGAGAAGTTGAAGAATAAACATTTGTCGTGGTATGGATATGTTATGCGGAGGTATGAGGCTAAATTTGTCAAAATATTTTGCATATTAATATAGGTTACATGGGGAGACCTAAGAAACGATGGATGGATTGTGTGAAAGATGATATGGCTAGAGTAGGAGTGACAGACGACAGACGGCTGATAGAGAGAAATGGAAGAACACATTGCGCCGATCACAAATAACATGGGGCAATAAAGGCAGGAGGATGATGATGACTATCAAAGCGGGCAACCTAGTTTATATACAGAAGAAAATCCTTAAACAATTTTAAAAGTAATTAATCAATTAAAGTAATGTTATCAGCTTCTAAGTATTAGGATAACACTCAACTAGTGGGCGCGTCCGAACTGCGCGCCAGTCAAGCAAATAATGAATTTCCTTCCCTTAAGTTCTCTGTGAAATAGATGTATGTAAGTGTGTCCTAATTTATACACAGGCATTGATGACGCCACACAACAGGAATTTACTAACAATACGTCTGTTATCTTGTAACATAACAAAATAATATTGTCGTCTATTTCAGTACATGCACAGAGGTCAAATGGGTACAATGCAAATTGGTTGTGTTAGCGGTACAACATATATTCAGCTCCCGTACTGTGCAGAGTACGACATCCTGTCCTGTCAGACAGACTATGCAAGTATGCAGGGCTGGCACGGATATATCATGTAATTTCTGATACAGTTTGACCTTGAATCAAAATGTCAAATCAATGCCATATTTTAAAGATGGAAGGATCTCTCTAAAAACACTGAAAAATAATTTTCATGATTACATTAACCTATCAAAGAGCTTTGACTTTATTTATATCGTACAACACTTTGTATAAAAATAAAATTACGATTTTATTACTTATTTGTAGCAGGCCCTCGAATCACAGTAAAGTAAAGTAAAGTTTGGAAAACTCTGATTTAACTGTATATGAGAAATATTCACATCGATTATTTAATCTCAACTGTTTGCTAGAATTCAATTAGCAGTGGGATGCTGTGTGATGCCAAAATAACATTTGTATTGTTTTTATCATAATGCTATTGCCTTTGCTTTATGAGTAAACATAGGATATAGAGCACCTCTATATTTTTATATATTACGATTTTTCATTCTACTATCTCATAGACCGCATTATTTCATCTGTGAGGTCAATATTACACCTCGTGTATGGTCCCATTCATTCTAGGTTTATTAATATGGAAATTCTTCAGCATCTATTGAATCAGGAATTTTGCACACCTTTTACAAAGGATCATGCACCTATTAATTGCAACAGGTGACTTAGGTGGTCACCGCGATACTTATATGCAAATATGTGTGTCACTTTAATAGTTCTGTCTAGCAAGATATAATCTTATCACATAGTTAGTTAGTGTTACATATTCTAGAAAATACCTATAACAGACACAGGTACCCCTTTATCATGATTGATAAGAACGTAATAACATATGCAGATAAAATTATCAATAGTTATGTGAATCATTATAACAGCTATCGAATTTGTTGTTGCGAAGTTATTAATAAGGAATCTTATGGTAACTTATTCACTTTATGCCATAGGTAGGGAGGTACCAGGTACCATTTTTATCACTTTACATCTCAAGCTACGCATTTAGATATAAGTAGAACTACTAGATTTTTCTCTATGTTAATTTTTATCGACATTTGTGCATTGGAACTGTGTCCATGGGCTTACATTTCTCAAGTGATTTACTTATTATGTTTTTTTTTTAAATTGTATAATATTTTTGAAACGTGTAATAACTGAGTTTCTTGTCAGGTTCTTCTCTCTCAGTTCTCAGTAAAAGCAACCTTCCGAACCTGGCGGTAGCATGTATAATCTTGTCATTCTGACGATTTGAAAGTGCTTTGTAAAAAGTCTAACCGAATAAAGATATTTTTGACTTTGACTTTGAGTTTGACACTTACTTCTTTAAAGTAAGCCTAATTTACTCCTCGTAACATCCGCTATCTGCCGGTGAAAGTCCCTTTAAAATCGGTCCAGCCGTTTCAGACTAGCCGGAACAAACAAAGACAGACAGACTTACGTACTTTCATATACATTAAGTGAAAAGCTATTAATTTGGAATTACAGACAGACACCTGAATTGTAGATTTCTAAAACTTTAATTGTAACATTTTCTTCTTGCATTAAAGGCACTGGATCAGTGGCCAATCAGGGTGTATACTTGCTTTATGCCTTCATTCTGAAACTACATTTACTAGAGTTAATTAAATAAACTACAATCAGGCTGTATATAAAATAAGTAAGTATTTATAACTAAGGATAATGAACTAGTCAGACATAATATTCCATAGTCGCCTACTACGTAGCTACGACTACGTTATCAACACGTAAAGTATAAAGTTGACTCACAATGTACCTCCGTAAATGATCCACGTTCTATGGACCATGACTCAGGCGAGGTCAAGGCATAATCAACCTTAAACAAAAACAGTTCTATCGCACTTCATTTAGCATTGATTTGTACGTCATAAATTATTTACGATCACTTTATTACTGTAAATGCGTACTTTAACCTACATTTTGTTCTGCGTAGCAAAAATTAATGTTATTACTCTGATTAAATGATGAAATCATCAAGGTATACATACCTACCAGAATGCGCTTAGAAAGAGCTTATTCATCAACCAGAGATCAAATATCATTGTCTTATGACTTGGCAAGTTGGATTTGATCACGATAATTAGTTTATGCAAAGATAATTTGATTGCAGACTATCTGTGCCCCGCGGTTTGACCAGCGTAGACCTAATTTCAAGGGTGGCTTTATTTCACGGAACCCTATTTTTTAGCCGGAGCAAACAGACAGACAAACAGAGAAAAAAAATTGTTTTTTTTTATGTATTTACCTACCGTACCTACCTATATGCTTTTGTATAGAATTAGTGATTTAACCGTTTATTTGTAACGAGGTAAGTACTTCAATATTATTCATTTGTTTAAATAATGTAAGCACAGTAAAACTTGTTATGGAAAATAATAGTATTTTTAACTGCGTGATAAACGTTCAAGCAATTAAATTCATAACGCTAAGCTCCGGAAAAAAACTCAAAACCTTAAAACAGTGCAAGCCCTAATAGCCCAGGGAAATTACGAGAGTTTGTATGGAGGGGTTAGCACTAATTCTAAACTCCAATGTTAAATGCTGATTTGCACTATTAGATTAAAAAAAGATTGTAAAAAATAAAATGGGAAAAAAAATTACATTACAACATAGAAAAAAAAATCAAATTTCAGTGAAGCTTTATTCCTCGTTAACCAAAAACATCAACGAGCTGATTTTTATTTGTGTAATACCTAATTTTAGACACTACACAATGATGGAAAAATCTGCCATATTAGCTCACGCATTTTAAATTAAAAAATAAAAATAAGTTTTTAATTATTTCCGATGGCGGCAAAATTTTTATCACGGTAAACTTTTTATTATAGACTCAAGATTTATTGTTTAACTATTTTATATCATTGTTAAACTAATTAGATTTATAAGTTAGCTGATTTGATAAAAACTGTTGTCACCGCCGAGGCAAAATACCATACCGACGGATTTTTGGTTAACAATATCAAAAATTATGAAACGGACATACTTGATTAAAAATTAACCTGTTTTTGTTAAGGCAAATATTCTTTAACGACTATTTTCTAACGTATGAAAATATACACTCGCGCTGGACGACGGCGGGGGCTGGAGAGTCGGGCGGAACGCTCGCTGATCGCACGTGCCGTACGTTCGATGACCTCCGTCACCCAACGCGGCCCCGCGCGACGACTTGCCACGGTCGATCGTTAGCTTGTTTGTTCCGATTTATAGATCGCGAAATTATTTTTGCATTTTTGGTTCCTATTAACTTCACCCATTATTTATTGCATTAATACTTCTTTCAAGATTAATGTTATACCAAATAAGTAATTTTTAACCGACTTCAAAAAAGGAGTTATCAATTCGACGGTATGTTTTTTTTAATGTTTGTTACTAGAACTTATGCCTGGGTGAACCGATGTCGATGATTCTTTTTTTATTTGGAAAGTGGTGCTTTTCAAGTAGTCCGATTTTAATTTGATTCAGTTTCTCATCCATGTGAAATCAAGGGGAACCTTCGAAAATATTAGTAGTGACTTGAGCGTTGGTAAAATATTTTCATGTAATATTTGAAGCACTATTTTAATGATGATGTGGAGTCCATCTGATGATAGACCCGAAAGACAGTTGAAGGAACTCCTCAACGATTTACAGCAAGTACCGACCGAGTGTTTGCACTTGATTCATTCGTATCGATGTGAACTCTACACCTAGATGGCTGGTTTATGTGCACTTTGCAAAAAGTCAAAGAAAAGCATGTTTTTTTTTTTTTTTACAAAATTTTCACTAGTTATGTTATGTCAAATATAGCATCAAACTCGGTGTACAAACACCAACTTCTAAAGTAAGTAATTAATTTCACATAATTTTATTTTTCTCTTTTTGAATGTGGTTCCTAACCTAAAAAGAAAAATGGAATTAGTGAATCATTTTGTAAAAAAAAATTATTTCATTTAGTTATATTTTATAAAGAAAAATAGAGCGTAAATTATTTTATTTTTCTATGAAAAATAAAGAGTAAAACAAATGTGTGACCCTATGACTTAGGATTTAGGACAGGTCCAGAAGTTTTAACTCAAACATCGGATTATGAGGATCTGGGCTACGGATTATTACAGGTCTGATTTCAAGGGTGGATTGCACAAACTAAGTTTAGCTATAACCAAATAATTGAAGTACTTTCTGGGTATGCAAAAACATTAATGCACCATTTTGCAATTGTTATATGACGTCATAATTGACTATAGCTAAATATACAACTGTTCATATATTGAATATAACACTGAGAGCTATATTAAGCGATGTAATATTTTTGATGATTCATTTTACAAAAGAAATATATTCAATGAACATATCAATCTCTGTAAATATGGCATGAATGCATCAGCACTTTTAGCGCCCAGCACTCGGGTATAAAACAATTTGGTCGTGTGCCCACAAACCGGCTCCCGAGTCGCATCTTTATGTTGTTGTCATTCCCAGGACTCGTCTACCGGGTGCAAATCCAAACACCATTAAAAGGTTGGGAATAAAGATAACTAAAAACGTATTTTCTGAATCAACTAAAACTGATTACGATACAGTTTTTTAGAACCCATCCTACGGGGTTGCTATTGCTCACAACTGTAGTCATACCATCTCGCTCATATTCATCAACACAATTGTATTGCTGCGATTTCGCTTCAACAATTGAAAATTATGTCGTATCATACCTACATAGTAACACCTAGCGCGCCCATATCGCCAGGCGCGCTTTAAGCTGTTTGCCTCTACACCTTGGTCGACACAGATATGCTCGCGTTATAAAGAATACTATTCATTTACTGTATTTATTTATTCCATTCCACCGTTTAATCTTCTGTTTGTATTATAAAAACATTTAACAAATTAAATTTTAATTTGTTTATTGTTTTTTCGCATTAGTGTAACTTTCATCATAACACCGCACTCGACACGCTGGCGAAACAACTCTCCGTCCCCATCGATGCAGACGACACACCTGCCAGAAGGTAGTACTCCAAAACCCGTCGGAGGTACACTGGCGCACGATCGTACCGGAGCGCCTCAGCCTGCTGATGGGGATGGTGTTGAAGGTGTTGGAGATGTCCAACGAGACTGCCAATATCACCCCATCCCCGCGACGGTTGCTTCGGAAAGGGATTTTACGTGTCAAAGCACAGTCAATATCAAACAAAGTCAAAAATATCTTTATTCGATTAGACTTTTTACAAAGTACTTTTAAATCATCAGAATGACATTAAATTACAGGATTATAAACGCTACCGCCAAGTTCGGAAGGTTGCTTTTACTGAGAAGAACCTGGCAAGAAATTCAGCAACTACTCTTTTCAAAATTAATATAGTTTTAAAAAACAAAATAAATCACTTGAGAAATGCAAGCCCATGGACACAGTTCCAATGCACAAATGTCGATCAAAATTAACATAAAGAAAAATTTAGAAGTTCTACTTATATTTAAATGCGTAGCTTTAGATGACCAGCCCCCACAAGCAGCATCTGTTCAGAAGTATGACGAGAATGCCAGCCATCACCCTCCTCAACCATAATAGAGGGAAATGGGCGACCCGTCATCCTGTCGCCGCCGCAAGCAAAGGCAAGGTGTAAAATTGCGTCCAGCGTGGAACGTCCCTCCCGGAAGCAGTATTGGCTGGTAAGACTTCAACATAGTGCTATATTCATATAACCCTACAACTTCTATAAGACTACTGTTTCGAATTCTCCGACACCCTGTATAGAAGGGACACATGTAAAAAAAACCGGGGAGTTTGTTTCGCCGTTTCTTCTCCTGACAGGCTTACTTTTGGAAACGGTAGTAAATTAACTAAAGTTAGCGTAAGAGAAATGACGTTCAATAAGTGTTCCAAGTGTCCCTTATGTTGAATAAAACTTTTTGATTTGATTTGATTTGCACCCCGGCGGTGACCAGATTTCGACGTATTAAGTCATTGATGGAAGAAGACGAGATCGTCTTGACTGTGACCTTAAATGAAGCACGGTCTGTTAAAACACTGATTTCCGAGGGGTGCGTATTCCATAAAAAGAGAAAGGACCGGACAGAGAAAGAAGAATGAACTAACCTAGAACTATGAGACGAACCAACAAGGAGACAATTGTCAGTAGAGCGGAGATTTTTAACATGAGTAAAAGTGAAATATTGAAAATTAGGGGCTAGATAAGAGGGAGCATTAGGAAAGTGGAGAAGAGAAAAATTAGAACATGCAAGCTACGTCGCTGGTGTATGGGTAGCCAAGAGAGTTCAGTACGATACACAAACACGTGATCGTACTTACGAAGATTGAAAATGAATCGAATGCAGTTGTTTAGGAGGCGGTCACTAGACCGCCTCCTCAACAACTGCATTGCAAATGAACTATCATTCAAGAGATCTGCATTCAGGTCGGTAAAACACACATCAGCATAATAAATAACAGGAAAGACCAAAGTCTGCCCAAACAATGTCTTAGTTTTCGTAGGAAGAAACTACCTCAGTCGATAAAGAGATGGCAGTGTTCCGGTTACTCTCCGGCTAGCTTCAGAAACTTTTTTTTCCAGCTGAGTGATGCGTCGACGTATCCCTTCCGAAGGGCGAAGGTGGACGCCTAATAGGTACATGAACGTCATAGAGGATCATCATCATCTCCCTGGCCTTGTCCCATATATGTGAGGTCGGCACTTAGTTCAGCCCGATGTGGCTGATCACCTGATTTTTATACCAAGCGACTGCCATCTGACCTTGGTAACCCCTTTTTAGAGGAAAAATCGGCAATCTGCACCTTTTCTTCAACAGTCGCTACATGATCGAGCAGTCGAGGCATCCCGCAGTAACTTCGGAAAATCCATACGTTCAAAAAAACGTCTGTGCAGAACCTTGGGTCTAGGTTTCGGAGGTTTCTGTACATACGATAGGAAGATGAGATCATGATGGGAGAAACTAGGAGCGGGATATTGACCGTTGATTGGGACTAAGGAGGGGGCAGATGTGATCATAATGTCAAACCACGTGTCTTCACCGCTTATATTGATTTAAATGTATTTATTTATATATTTTATTATATTTTGTTTTTATTTTAAAGTTTCATCATAATCCATTCAGTATTTTTTGCGTCAAAGAGCAACAATCATACATCCAAACATCCAGACATACATTCTTACACACATTCACGTTTTTAATATTATACTAGGTTATTCCCGCGTAGACTTAATTTTATCGGTGGATCTATTTCGCATAACCCTTTCTGATAAAAGCAAGCAAGCTATAGGCACTTGTTGTCACATTAGCTATCTGCCAGTGAAAGTTCCGTCAAGATCAGTTGTCTATTTTCACAAAAGCTCATTCATAATAAAATTGTCACTTGGTTAAAAGCTTGACGACCAATGCTAATGAACATGGTTTGCGTGTCACGGGCACTACATCAGACCGTTGTGTTATTTAAAATACTAGGATGCTTGCTTCATGCGCTCCGCCAGTAAGACAATAAGCTTGTAAGACTATACTTTTATTTTGGATCGAAAATAAAGCTTATTCTTCGATATATTTAAAAAACATTCTTAACACGCCTGGCGGGTTACCGGCATCTGAAGAAACATCTACACGCCTGGTGTGTCAGTGACACTGAAAGTGTTAAGCTTATTTTATTTAGCTACAGAGTTCACATTCTACGTAATATCAAGAACGAAGGTCAAAGTTATCTTTAAAAATAAATATTACATTGATTATGTACATAAGTAGTTTATAAAATAAAAATCCTTTTTATTTTAATATTCCTTTTTCCTTTTTATTCCATTTTACTTCTTATTATATATCTCCTTCTGTTTTTAAATCGGTGTGTAGGTAAGTAAAAGCGGTGTGGACCACTCAAACAACTCAAATTCAAATTTTGTTTATTGTAGTATAGTTTAACAAATATAATCAATGTAAGTACCTACCTTATGAATTTCAGAAATTATTTCTTTAAAATAATTTTAGTTTTCTCTTCTTGAAGGCGGTTTACATTTATGTAAAAATAGAATTCGCACTTTTAAGTGTTTTTTTGTAAAGTACACCTAATCCAGTCACAAATCTATGTGTAAAGTTCTCGTCAATACGAATCAATCAAGCCCAAATAGTAGGTACTGAATTTACACCTCCATTTAATAGTAGTTTAGTTAGCTTGAAATACTTAATGAACGTAATTAACAAACGCACTAGTTGCCACTAAGATTTTAGAAGGTTCCCCTCGATTTCTTATGCATACCATCATCAGAACTCAGCCAAATTAAAATGGAACTACTTGGGGCGCATCATCTTTCGAATAAAAAAAGAATCATCAAAATCGGTTCACCCAGTCAAAAGTTCTGAGGTAACAAAAATTAGAAAAAAACCAACCTGCCCCTTTTTTTTTAAAGTCGGTTAAAAAGCGTATCTACATCAAGTCACACAAAATAAATGACGGACGCGGCCCGGCACTACTCGACGCTCGTCGTATTGTACCTACGCTTACACTCGCACGACCTTGAACGATACACTTATTGTATTCTGTAATGGACTTTATTGCTGTAAGTATAAGAACGATTTCGCGTGTACGGAATATGTTGGCGTTTGAAGGCCTTCTTACTTGGTTATTTTTGTTATGTTGCTAAACGATTAGTAGGTTAATTCTGCCATTATTGAGTGTAAAATATGAAGAATAATATAGTCTACCCAAGTTTTGCCTGTTTATATTTATGGATGACTCATAAATCAAGAAAGCACAAAATTGATTAAAAAAAATACAAAGCTTTATAATCAGCAGGTTAATTTTCCATGGTTCGTGTTCGCAATAAAGTCAATATGGTAAAACACAAAATTTCTTTCCGTTTGATATTTTGGCTATCGAGCTATTTGAAGTTTACCGATTCTGATACAATATTTGAAAATTATCTAAGTTGCCGAGTTGTTACAAGGTTAATTTTATAATAATATATAATTTTGAAGAATTTGTTAAATATTCTGAAAAGTTTACAGCGTTGATATTTGTAGACTGGGAGTATTGCAATTAATTGCCAATTTAAAAAAATGAGGGTGTTGCCGATATACTTAGTGGTTAATTTTCATTAACATACACGAGAGCTATGTCCAAAAATAATATTCTGAAAAAAAATTGCAAGTTTTAAATAGTTCCGGGTCAAACCGTAATTTCCCTGGGCTATAAATTCATTCAAATGAAATAATTTTAATTTAATTCAACAGAATTACATTCTTATTAAATCCATTCACGTTCGGGCAAATTATGACTTATTTACGTGAGTTATTTATGCGAGTTTTTTTTTTCAGAGTCACAGCCGTCGCTAAAATCACAACTCGGCAGGAGTCGACTCATGATCTAAATTAAGCACAGTACTCATTTATGATACATTTGTTCATTCATCTTAATGCGCTTACTGAAGAGAATTATCGCTACTATCTTTAATTAAATATGATTTCGCATTATTTTTTATTTGTAGGCTTTTGAAGAAAATAATATTTTTTTACTTAAAGATAGATCGTTAAAGTAATGCTTTGATTTTACTTATATATAATTGTAATGCCTGAAATCCGCAAACAATTTTGTTTACTAAGTACTGTGAATTATATTATAATAATATACAAAGTTAAATATTTATTGTTGACTAGCTGTGCCCCGCGGTTCACCCGCGTAGATTGAGCTTCATACTTCATGCCGCGGAACCCTAAAATTTTTAATTAGCATCAGCTACCTGCCAGTTAAAGTCCCGTTAAAATCGGTCCAGCCGTTTCAAAGATTACCCGGAACAAACAGACAGACAGACAGACAGGGACAACATTTAAAACTTGGTTTTTCTGTGTCTATAGCGTGTATACTTTCATATGCATTAGTGAAAAGCTGAAATTTTGGAATTACAAACAGACACTTCAGTTTTATTTGTCTGTATAAAAATGTACAAGGCTAATAAACGTACTCAGAAGGCTATATTCCGAACCTATGGTAATTATTCAAAGTTACTTAATAAGTCTCAACATTTTATTTTCATTTGAGTATTCAAATATAATCCACATCTATCTAACACTTGTTTTCATGGAATCACGTACACTATACTGATAATCTTAAGAGTGCTTAAAATAAAACCACGGTATTTGAACGCTGTTTCTAAGTACTTAAACGATACTATCTTTTTATTTTACGGTTCACACGAAATCATTATGTGTATCACAATATCACATTAGGTATACTATGATAACATCAAAGTCGTTGATATTTATAACACAGGATGTATCTATATATAAAGAAAGTGAATTGAATAAAATAAAATCAAAAATGTTTATTTAAGTACTTAAAATTCAAATTTATTTCTCATCAAAGGTTTTTTTCCTTTCCGCGAGCATTTAATAATAAGTTAGCTCTATAAAATGTATACATATTAAGTACTAAATATTCAAACCACGATCGCATTACCCGAACAATGACGTCAAATACAGAGAAGAATGTGGCTTATTTCATAAATTATGAAGAAGATTAAACACCACATTTATAAAGGCATTTTCTTACTTTTTAATTCTAATTGTATTTGAAGTGTTAACTTCTTTATCTAAACGTTGTTGTATTACGGCCTTTTTCAATATTCTATCCACCTGTCATTTAGGCTACCCAAAATAAACAAATCTATCATTTTGTCCTTACTAATAAACCTTTGTAATAACTTATCACTACTTATCAATATTATGAAATTGAAGGTATGGATAGTTCAAATCTGACAGATAACTGGGGATAGCTATCCATCTGTAAACTTTGATAGGTTATTGATTAATTGGCTAGCCTTCCTATTTTTTTTTGGTCGAACTCAACATTTTTGTATTTAAATACTAAATGTTTTTCCATCTATCATTTCCCAGAAGCAGCGCGGAGTCTGGATTAGTGTCCGGTTAATGGCAACAGGCCCAGCCCAAGCCAATGTGGGTACACCTAGCCTACAATTTCGGGGAATACAGGCGTGAGCATGCATGTGTGTAATGCATGTGATTTGTAAACTAACTCAACAATAAACAAAGGCTAATAAAAACCAGGAAATTCTTTCGTTTGCAAAATGTCGGTTAATAGTTTTTTTCTCTTTTTATTGCACATTAAGTAACATGCGGTACTGATAAATTTATCCACATTCGATATAATATGAAGCAATGCACAGAATTACAATATGTAATATCTTATCTACATAGACATTCGAACATACATTTCCTTCGTTAGAAAAAGTCTAGGTTTTTTACTATGTAATTTTACCCTCCTGTGTGCACTGCGTAGTAGATCGGTGAACAAAATGGTGACTGTTAAGTATTGCTCTATTGAAAGAAACATTTCTTTAAGTTTACTTCTTAAAAATCAATAATTGAGATCTGTATTTGCTGTATTACTTAACGAACTTGACGTCTTTGAGCTCAAATTGTGACGTAATCTCTTAATACTAGCCCAAAAAATGTATGAAATGAGCTAAAAGATGATGATGAAAAAGATCTACGAAAACAACGTTACCATTAAATTATAATAGAAAACAAGATTTGTACAAAACAAACTTTGGTTTATTCAAACAAACACAATATTTCATTACCCTTCTGTATTCACGAATCGTTAACATCGCGAGGTTGAATATAATTCTAAGAACAAGACTCACGTTTATTTCGAATCTAGTTTTAAACAGCCTCCAGACCGACTTTTAAATGACTCCGGCAAAATAACTACGGAAAAATTACTCTTAACATAATTTTTTATTAGACCTTTTTATATCGAATATAGATATGGCTATCTCATTCATTTGTAAGGATGCACGGTTCACCGACCTTTGGTAGTACGCTTAATCGGGTTCACTTGTCTGATAGCTGCATGTAAAAAGTATCACAGCAAGAGATAACTTCATAATTACATTAGCCATACATGTTGGGATTTTTTTTAGGAATAAAGTACCTTTCACATTACTTACTACTTACAATAATATAATAATAATACTAAGTACCTATTATAGCAAAAAAACCTATAAATTCTAGTTATTGCAAAACACTCATCTAATTCCCAACAAGTGCAAAATAGTTTTCTTGTCAGCACTATACGCAATTACGCACGCATCACTTCACGTATTAATTTGAAACCCACATCTTACTTGAAGCCAGTTCATTGAATGCTGTATATTAGAAATGCAGAATCCGTGCAAATATTAATAATGTTAGTATAGTAAGAATTAAATCACTAACATATGCTTGAAGTTTCAAACAATGATCACCAAATGTATGTCGGAAGTGACAATATGCTTACGCCTGTATCCCACGGGGCTACTGTATGTAGGAGACCAGATACTATTGTTTGTAATAAATGACGTGTTTTTTTGTAGATTATACCCTTTGTAGACATAAATAAAATAAGTTGTATCTTGATATAGGTAATGAGTCTTACTAAGTGACTACTCACACACAGGTGAGTAAGGCACGGATGCGTCATTTAAAACATTCCCATATACAGTATTGTTCGTACCTGCCCAAATTATACATAGCAATAAACCAAAACTGTTTCAAACTAATATTTTGTTAAATAAAACTTGACACGTATGTTAAATGCTCTATATAAACATTTCTGATAAGCTGACCACTCAAATACAAAGCTATTCTGTTCATTACACTAATTGCTATTGTAATGTAAAGATAACAAAAGTAAATAATTAACCAGATAGAGAAAAATATACAATTACTTATTCATAATATCTGTATGTAAACGTGGACTGCAGACTGCAGTGAAAACAATTATATCATCTAAATAAATTTCCGACTGAGAGTAAGTCGTTTTAACTGTACCTATGATAGTGATGTTACATTAAAAAAACAATGAAACAAGCCCACTTTCAAAGCAAATTATAAACACATTGATCCCATTGCATGTATGCATAAACTACGATAACTGTATAGTAGCTTCAATGTGGTGGAAAGCAAGTGCTGAATCTAGAGACCGTAATGAGACGGTATGAACACGGAAGAAACAAAGATTATCAGTTGTTGTGTATTGTTATGATGTTGAAAATAATTTACGTTGTTAGTATATTCATACACAGCTGAATTCTTCCACGGCTAAACAATGTATATAATTTTTTCTTAACCGATTATTGTGATTTATGGGAATTAGCAATGTGTTAAAATGTACAATTGCTTTCAATGACCATAACGAGTAACTAACTAGTATACTACATCTCACTAAGCTCCTACCCTCACACTGATGAGTTATGCTAATTCCATTACCAACACTTAAAACACGACTCCACTGAAGATTGCCTAATGGACTGGAACAAGCATTAATTAAAATGATTGGAGGGTGACATTACTGAGATCACGTAATTTTCACGTCAGAGAATAATGCATGTTTTCCTAAACGTCGTTTCCTTTTGTAAACGTGGCAACACGTGTCATTAAAATAAGAGTGTAATATATTCATATTACATTGTTTATTAAAGCAGATATCGCCATACTTTGTAAATGTTCAAGTTCAAACGCGATTCAGCAGGCGCAATTCTGTAAATGTGATTTTATAAAGGATCGAAACAAATATAGACTATTTGTGTCAGTAAATATTCGTCCGCAATCATATTTGCACAGGAAATTGGAACAGGTAAGGTTTGGGCGACGAAATTCAAATAAGCTTTAATGTTATTGATTTCTTTACGGAAGCAAACGTTTGCTTCGTTTTGTGATGTGTAAGTTTAAGTAGTGATCCTGACTACTTAAATTAAAGATCCCCAAAGCCAAACCATAGTATCCAGTTAACTCAAATAATATTTACTCATGATTTTTGGCTGTCCCATTTTTATCATTCCCATTCAGACCTCTTACCATTCCTTTAGGAGCATGTCAGTCAAGTGTTGATAGTATCTTAATGCGGGAACAACTGGCGACATTTCATCGCGATAAAACTTTGACGTAAACGTCGCATGGTTCCCTATCTTCCGTCTTTATTTATTTATGTCCACAGTAAATTCTGAAGCTGCATCTCAATCAATGTGTCAACGTTGAATCAATACATTATTGCAAACTATAAAATATACTCAATTATACTCCAGACAACTGATTTAGACATTTGTTGAGAAATTGTGTGGTCACGGGATACTGTCCGACGTCCGTAGAGTATAATATCTACATGAGGCCGTTGCATAACAAAGTAAACAGGAATAAAGAGAAATATGACGTCAATTCACTTTCCGCCGCGTGTCACTAACGGACATTTTCTATTCAAGTGGTAGGCCTATACAGAGTCCATTAGGGCGGAAATACAGTAGCGTGTTTAAAGTAGTAAGTATTTCCATTCGTTCTCGAGTCTGACTCATGCAATAATACAAGAATATCGATGGTTAATTATATTACAAACGTTCAGATAACCAAAATTAATGGTGACTTGCCACAATCAGTTTCGTACGAATTGAAATAATTTTCACGTTAAACTATATGCTTCTTTACGTTTGCATCGATAATTATCTTAGTAGAAACAACAAGTACATTGCACTTTCAAAATAATGGAAGCTTAGGTAGCTAAGCGTAAATAATTTCATGGAACATGGCTAGCTAGCGGTTTGTATGCAAATTGGCCACCGCTAAACCAGACTGCTGTCCTGTCTGATGGAACTATCGAATTACGCAAAACGGATCAAAACTGCCGCTACTGGGAATTACGACTAGTTAATGCAATACATACAGATGGTTGGTGGTTGCGGCAAACGAAATAGATACACCAAATTAGACTATGTAACTCTAAAGGCTTAATCCACAAAAGTAAATTCTGTGTTTGTTCAACACAATGGAGTTTGCGGTCTCAGCGACTCTCGAGGGAGGCTTGTACTCAAATGTACTCAAATACCAATACACCGACCGACGAAATGCCGGAAAGCTTAAGTGTTGGCATACATACATATACTCCCGCCTGAGTTCAATGAGGGTAGAATTGGCATAGTGGCGATCACACTTTCCGGAAAAGTGTGTTCCCAAATTTACAAAATGTAAGAAAGCCGTCCGTCCTAAATGACAAGACAATGTTAATGCATGAAATGAAATTAAAATGTTATTCGGGATTAACAACGATTTCTAAAGGGTTTAAGTAACAGTGTAGAATGTGTGCGGTAAAAGCACCCCGACTGAAGGATAAAAAGGAATAATTATATTTGTACCCTATGTCGTCATACTAAGCGTGATCCGACCAATTTCATTTCAAAGCTCCCAGCGTTGGGTACCCAATATCCATTTGTACGTATTAGACCGACTGAAAGCGGCAAATATGATTTGTTACAAGAATTGAGGGCAGGCAGGGTGGTGTAAAGGTTTATTTTTGTCATTCGATTTAGATCTCTCATCACATGCGGGAAATTTAACAGCTATTTGCTCAAATAACAAAATATTTGAGAAAGCAGAAATAGTAATGGCTTTTATAAAAAGCATAGTCGCCACAATTTCAGACAAGACACATTACGAATTCATAGCAAATCGTTCGAGTTCATTCGACTTATTTATGCATATATTATTATTAAGGAAACATGTTTTGAAACGTGAGAGATTACTAGAACAAGAGATTATTAGAACGGAATATAGTCGATCGAGATTAAATCGTGACCTTTGGCATGGGGTCGAGTAATTACAGAAGGTATATTCAGTCAGTAGCCTAATGCCTAATGCTGATATTTATAAGTGATGTTATGCAATGGCGTTATTCATATCTACACATACAATAAAGAGGACATACGTGACGCCTATATTTAAATTAAACGTCTGTTGTTCAATGTTCTAATGATTCCTGTTTGGTTTACAATTATTTTGTCACTTACACAATTTATGATTACTATGATATCAGTGAACTTTAACTGAGCAAGGGCATAAGTATTACTAGAACAACACTTAAAATAGCATCTCGCATTACCGCAATATTCGAGGTCACATAATGTTCCCGAGAGACTAATTCTTTAATAATCTTAAATAATTTAAAAGTTTGACCGTCCATATTTTGTCAGTATCAAATCCCACTAAATTTCAATTACTTAAGTACTTAAGAAAATTTAAAAAACACCGCGTTTTATCACTAACGACATGCATGCAAGAACATTTTAGAAACTTAAATTATTTTCCTAAACTGCAAGAACGAAAACAGATTTATCTGGATGAAGTAATGACGTCCTAACCACAGAATTTAGAACGAGTCCTAAGTATACTATAGTAACACGATTTGCAGCTCAGACTCACGATTCTTAGTCTGGAAGCAGACAACTTGAGTAATGCTGATAGCATAATTGCAATGGCCTCGTTGTGAACGGCAAAAAATGTCCGGCAATTATGTTACTGAGTCGAATTAATTACATAGTAAATAAGGAAGGTTCATACATTTAACGCAACGGTAATTAACACTGGTAAATCCTCAGATAGATTCGGTCAAAGTATAACGAATAATATAAACCTAATATCCTTCTACGTCGATAAGATATTCTACTTTAGCATAGAGCGAAATATTATGAGAAAATTATATAATTATACTTTATCAGGCATGTTATTGAGTTCCAAGTTCCCATTCAGTTACCAACAAATATAATAAATCTTCAGTATCTTTATTTATATATCGATCCAATATAACCAGGGGCCCAGTCTCTTATTGCGATGATAGTTCAGCTGTGCGAAAGAGACAGATGTATACACGTCATATACGTCTGTCTCATAATATGAGTCATATTATCAGGGCACTAAGAGCTCATGGTAGGGCCCCAGACTCATTATGGTGACAGTTTGAGAGCATTGCAGAATCCAGCTGAAATACTTAAGTGAGGTCAAAACCAACTAGGCATCTTGTTAAGGGATTCTAGATTATACATTCTATGATATACCTAATTTGGGTTAAGTAACTTTATATAAACTTTTAGCCAATTCGTGAAACTTTAAACATTGTCAAAAAAAATTTTAGTACTCAACCGTACACAAGAACAATGCGAGATACCTAACTTTAGTTTCAAGAAGTATAAAAATTTTGATTTTTTTTCCCTCTAGTCGTTGCTATAAATAGAACACTAATTAAGTACAGAATTCAGCCGATTCACGTTTCCCTCATCTCGCTAATGAAGGCCATTCATCGGACCAGCTGCAGTGCAGTGGAAACAGGTCATCCGAACAAGGGATCAGGGGCTACCATGACCTCTTATTGCCGTGATAGTTTAGCTCTTATTACGAGACAGATGTATATGACGTGTATAAGTCTGTCACTGTCACACAGTGGAACTATGATGGCAATAAGAGCTAATGGTAAGGCCGCAGTGCGATAGAAATTGGTACAGAATAGTTTACTTTCAAGTTTTCTGAAGAACACAACGAAATATTATGCGCGTTACGAAGGTATACATTATTTTTGCTCCCTTTTGTTACGGCTACATTACAGTTTTGTGCGTGATTAGAATAGCGACCGTGTTTACAAATACATTCGTTTGTACCACATCTCTCGTGTAACATTACGCTTTTCTTCTTATGTCTTGCAGTAATTTTTTTCATTACATTATTAGTCAGTCAATGGGCCTGTTTACACTAAATACACCAATCGAGCAATCAATTTTATTATTGACAGCTGTTTTTATAATTTCCTGGCGTCCATCCATACACACGATTAAAGGAAAACAGTACAAATGTACGAATTACAAAAGAATTTGCTATGAAGTTTATACGGACAATCGAGCAAGCCTGGTATACGGTAGACTAGCTGGTGCCCAGGACTCTGTCTGCACAGGACTTTACATATCATTTTATTTTGGCGAATACCTACACACAGTATCTTTATAAATTATAGCCTATGTGTTATTCTAATGTATATTATTGTAAAGTTTCATTAAAATCCATTCTGTAGTTTTTGCGTAAATGAGCAACAAATATACATCCATACATACAAACTTTCGCGTTTATAATATTAGCAGGATATTTAATGCTTACATGTACTTAAGTACTAGAACAAGTTAGGTATTATCTAATACCAATTATTATTTATCTCTTAATAATCGCATGCTAAATCAATCATATCTATGACTGACAGTCAAGAAACCGGTCAAAATAATTTATTATCCGTGTCTAGATACTCAATCATGAGTGGTTTGCTAACACTTTCACCAAAAGCTTTTATTGCATATCGATTCTGGTCAAGTGCACCTTGTACTCGATTCATAACTATTACGCGACTATTTCATTAGGCCACCCATTGTTTAGCGATTGCGAAATTCAGAAGTATTAAAATTAGTCGGTTTGCTACCGTGGGTTCTTGCCTTGAAATCGCCCACGTATATTTTCCAGGAACGTTATAATGTGATCTCGATCTACATTCTATATTATCAAGAACAAAATAAAAAATTATTTTTTAAAGTCAGTTTTATCATAAAATGTCTCAACCCTAAGTTGCGTTGAGTGCTTTGGCCCATCCAAACGACGCGGTGGGCTCGTAAAAAAATATAGCAATACGAAATCTGACCAGACCTCTTGACCCTCACTAAGTTTTCTCTTTCCACTTCTTTGAACATATTGGCTGTGTAGCTAAGGGGGAAGCGGAGACCTTGGATGGCTGGTTTCACCAATGTCTTGGAGCGAAATTCCGGTACATGCCAGATCGACCGGTTGAGTCCCGCACGAGGGGAGAGCAAGGATACGGGTTATTTGACACGCACGTGCGGGATAAAATCTACTTGCAATTCTCAAAACCATCATCACACAAGTACTTCACGTGCAGTGTTATTGGATCGTTGATAGGTCACGTCATCAATCGTGGATTGTGAGTGCATGTTCCCACGTTCACAACGGGTGACTTACTGATGCTTGGAGGTTAATCTCGTCTCCGGTCACATGGCTACATGTACTTAATGGGGGTCATTAGCATGACACATTGTCTGTGCTGTTGATAATGGCTTTAGGGATTCTTTAAAGAATATTCTTGGGAATAAAAGTAGACGGTATGTACAATTGCAGTCAAATTCATAAACTCAGGACTACTCTTCGCAATCCATTGTTAAGGTATCAAACGCGGAGATACGGAGACAATTTACTGATGAAATAAAAAACATTCCTGAAATAGCTCCAAAAGCACGCCAATGTTCAATTTAAAGTGAAATTGTAAATGAATTTTCCCAGTGCCAATTCATCAACAGTAACACGAGAAGTATGCGGGATCCGGTGGAATTGGTCGCCAATTACGGGAACACGTTTGAAGGCTGGAAAAAATGCAAGTGAAAACGAAACGAAACACGAGACAGGAACTCGAGAACTCATTATTAGTAATAAAAATGAACGAACTCGGCTCCGAATTGAACGTACAGTTTTCTGATGTTATTAAAGGGGATAAAATATTCTGGTACTTCATTTAATTTATTTAATAACACCAAGGTACTTATAGTAAATGAACTAATCTACATAAGGGGTACCTAATAGATATCATATAATACATCATCTTAAATTGTTACTAGCCTGAAGCTCCAACAAACAAATTTACACAGGATGTGAAGCATGTAACGGAATACAAAATGATATTAACCACATTACAGGCATCCTATAACCACAGACGTGTAATAGTATGGGAGAGGATAGGAGAGATATACGAGAAATCTAGCTCATAAAACTACGGATATTGAACTCTTGAAAACATGACCCGGATTCCAGACTAGAGGTTGAGTGTTGATTAAGCGTCGCATCTTTGTTGACTTCACATCCATTATTCTGTGGTCTATGATTAAAACTTCGCTTTCATAGTGGTTGTATATCTTCTAAAGATTTACCAAGTTTGTCGAGCAGAATTCCGCAGTTACTTGCCAAACAATTTCCGGAGCCAAACAGGCTCGATTGTATTGATGTTTCAACTATTATAGTAGAAAGTTTTTGTCGCTCCAAGCAATTTCCTTTTAAATTTGCACGATTGTCGCTCATTTACATTTAGAAATGGCTCTACACAATTTAGAAAAGCCTTGGTATTGCGGTTCAAGGTAAAAGGAAACCTCGAAAAGGGCTTAAAGTAGTTAATTTGTATTCAAAATTCATTTCTTACAATGAACTGACTGACTTTGTTTAAATGGTAAAATTAAGTAGCACAGTGTCAACATAATGGATTTTGATAAAGGGAACAATTAATTATAAGAGATGGGATGGGATGGGATCACAAATACTGGACTCCTTTGGGTAAATAATATACACTACACAAAAACACCTGCAGTGCAAAAGTGACGCAATGACATAAAAGCTAAACGCGGGCGTGGTATGTCGAAAGTTCAGGCCAGCCTTGGGCAGTACGTTATTGAAACGGTTGAAACCACTGAAATGTTTAAACAAAGGAGTCCAAAAATAGAATCTTTACACAAACCCTATTCTATATAGCTGGAAAACCGATGATGTGCGCCTATTGTTACATGTAAAACATACCACATTCAAAAGACAGCACTACTTTATAATAGCAACATTAAAACCCTTAACCGGAATTGGCAACGATGTCCACAGCTAATATCATTGGAGTGTTGACGGTGTTACAGAGTTCGTTCTGTGAAATTTGGCTGCGTCATAATAAACATAAACATCTGATGAACACGAATCACTTGCTAAACAAACTAATTGGAAAGCCGATACGGAAAATGAGGTCGAATTCCGTGTTGCTTTAGGAAACGCGGTACGTAGCAAATTATAGCATGAACATTCACATGCGCTATCAAAAGTTGGTCTCACCAATTAGGTGGTTCCTTTTAAAGTCCTGACACGAATGCCTTTCCCTAATTAGATCAATGGACAGTAATTTTTATTATGGAACGTTGGTGGTCTTTCCAGAAGATATGGCCAGGTTATGAGTAGCTGCAATCATGCATTACTATTATTTATTAAGTGGTTATTCGGTTTGAATTGAATATTAGAAACAGAATCGTATTCTGACAGCGGCCAGTTTTATTTATTGACACCCAAATTTGCGCCGTGGATCAGACAAATGTGAATGCAGTTTTTATCCCCAATACTTGTTGGGTTATCGATCAGACAATATTAATATCTTGTGTCAATTGGATGTTGTGAACTTATCTTACATTGTCTGCCAATCAACCAAGATATCCTAACAACTTAATCTATATCTACAATTACGTAAGCCTTGGTCGCCATCAATCACTTAATAGAACCAATCGGATTGTGAAGTCACGGGCATTGTGCTGTAGCATAAATAAATACTATCAGCATGAAATATATCACTGGTTAGTTCAACTAATTTGATTAAGTTCCGAACGGTTTTCATTTCGTCAATGCGGGCTGCGTATTGTAGTTTTTGTGGGCTATGATTAGTGATGTGAAAAAGTACACGCTTGAGTTTCAACATATTTAAAACGATTGACATTGAGCGCACTGTGATTAATTAACTGCTTCACAAACCATTTCGAATACGTATCGACATTTAAAAATCAAGTTAGTTCCCAATTGCTAGAGAGATAGTTATTAGACTCAGGTTTATTTCCACGGAAATGGAAAGCTGGCACAATAAAAGGACTGCGATAGCAAAATTTGACACGTCGTCGTATTCGTTTTGAAATCAGTCGATTAATTTTGCGGTTTCGTCGATTCTAGGAACCGGGTATTAGCTTTTTTGCTTACAAGCAAAAAAACGAACATGTCAAAGAACGAGGTAGGAAACAAGATTACGATACCTTTCACTTTCCTATCACGATTGAATACGTAAAAAGCGAGAACTTGTCAATTGATTTGACCGATGACACATGGAAGTAGAAAGCGCTGATTTTTCTTGAAAGTAAAAAAAACAAGGTATTTCAAGTACTTCTGCCTACACACTATTACAGCAGTAGTGGGCATGTGCTTTGTGATATAAACTGAACTTCTATCCACTTATTTCAAAACATCGCCTAATCCATAGTTAAAAAACTTCTAATTACTTACCTATCTAACCTCTAATGTGAACTTTGCTTGTAATCTATACAGATAAATAAAATTGAAGTGTCTGTTTATAATTCCAAAATTACAGCTTTTCACTAAATGCATATGAAAGTATACACGCTACTGACACTAAAAAGCAAAGTTTTAAATTTTTTCTCTGTTTATCTGTCTGTTTGTTCCGGGTAATCTCTGAAACGGCTGGACCGATTTTAACGGGACTTTCATTGGCAGGTAGCAGATATTTAAAGGAGTAACTTATGCTACGTTAATTTTAAAAAAATATTAGGTTTACGCGACAATAAGGATGAAACTATATCTACGCGGGTGAAACCGCAGGGCACCGCATAAATAAAAATAAATGATGATAAAGTATTGCTGTACACGTCAACAGAAACAGTTCTTTGTCTGTGTCCAAATTGTGGTAGGCCCAGGGGCAACAATACACAATTAACTATTGGTTGTTGAATGGTGTATAGTCTGTCACACGTCTGAAAGTGTAAATTTCAATTTTCAAATCCTCATTGTATTTATTTTCAGATGTATTCAGGTTGTTTTTCATGGTCAAGCACGTGAAAAATCATCCCCCTTATTACAAATCATCAAGCAAGACTAGGCTAAACTCGGACTAAAGCAATGACCATCATTGAAATCCGTATCACAAAAAGTGACAGAACTTTTCTTTTCTTCTGTTTTTTTGAATTTAAGTTATGAGCTTTTATTGAATTGCAAGCAAAGTTCGCATGACAGGTTATATAGGTACTAATGGCAAAAAAAGACTATGGGTTATTTTTAGATCTGAACATCTAATATGAATCATAAAAGTATGAATATGAAACTACGGATTAATAATTTTAAAACGTTTTTTTTTGTCAACGTATGCGAAATATCGCTTTCGCTTATCGCTACATCAATAAGTTACCATACGCTGACAGACAGTGACAGGACACACGAATGTCAAGACTACTTTCTATTCTAGTCTTTATATGTTCAGATTAACAGGATCGATTGCCGAGTTAGGTTTGCGTATGCCAAGCAGGGTTTACCCCCATTTAAGGGCACTTGAAACGCGAAGTGGAAAATAGTATGGTGGTAAATAAATTCACATTAAAAAATATTGGTCACCAATAACTTTCCTTTGGTCACGGCATCACGCGTAAACAGCTGGACCGATTTCGTTAATTCTTTTTTTGTTGTGTTTGTTATTGTCGAGAGAAGGTTCTTATGAAAGAAAAAACTGAAAAATATGCGCGGCAAATTAGAAAATTGAAGAATACTTAACCACCATATATCTAATCTAACTTTAGCGCTTTGGACAATAAAAACTTTTTTGATGTAACCTTATGACGTTTGACATAGAGTTGACAGAATGTGTGCTGCAAATCTCATTATTAAGTCAGAACAACGTCTGTCGGGTCAGCTAGTATGTAATATTTGTAAGGATAGCTCTTCTACCTACTGAAGAGCGGTCACCGCAATCTATGGTTAGACGTAGTAGGTACCTACGTCACGCATTATTCACACGAACTTTACCTTTTACTCTTCACACCCTTCCTCATTGGAGAACCAAACTAATGACATGTAAGAATTGGTAATATAGGTAATTTATTTACATTTTATATTAGGCAGGTATTATTCAATTATATTAGATAGTTCCTGACCGTGACTTCATCCTCGTCGAATAGTAGGTACTTTGGTCTCACGCTAACTTTAAATTGCGATTGATCTCAGTGTGCTGATATACATATAATCTTCCTCGATAAATGGGCTATCCAACACTGATATAATTTTTGAAAACGGCAAAGTACTCCCTGAGTTGAACGCGTTCAAGCAAACAAACAAACAGACTATTCAAATTTATATATTAATATAGATATGTAATGCGGTATAATATACATAGGTAAGATATTCGCCATAATTCTAGCGACCTTCAACTGAGCCATTTGTAAAAACATGTGAGCGCCTATTTATAGAACGTAGTTTACGGCGCTTACCTAGGCCCCAATTTGTGGGGGTCGATCTAAATGTTATAGCTTTGATACCTATATTATATCTAGTTGGTGGATGTGGGTGCTAATCCAACACAATTAAAGATGCTCTTTTACTTTTATTATGTTCATTAATATTAATTATGTTAATTAAGTAATTTATACTTATCTAAGTAATATAAGTAAACGTACTTATCTACAACAATATTATAAAGAGGAAAGATTTGATTGTTTTTTTGCATTAAATAGGCTCCGAAATTAATTGACAGATCTTGAAAATTCTTTCAGCAATGGATAGCTACATCATCAGCGAGTATTATAGGCTATATTTTATCCCCGTACTCCCACGGGAACGGGAACTACGCGGGTGAAACCGCGTGACGTCCGCTAGTCTGATACAATACTTTATATGCATGGCTACACAGCATGCACCTCACATGACAGCCGGGATAGAACCAGCGTCTATGCAAGCTCGGTCTAATAAATGCTACTGTGGAACTTGAGGTCGAAGGATCGATCCCCAGGTCGGGAAAGTGTTATTGTGTTTTTTCATCTGCAATTTCCCAATAGCAGCCCGGAGTCTGGAATTATGTCCGATTAATGGCACTAACGCATAACTGGCGAAATTTGTGTGTTCTATAATTACACCTCTGCTTACCCTTTGGATAATACAGGCATATGAGTATATGTAAGAGAAGAGGCTTTCAGGGTGTCATGGAGTTTGGGACTAAAACATAACTAGTGAAATATGGGTGTTCTATAAGTTCACTTCTACCTACCCCTGAGAGGAATATATGATGTATGTAAGCTGGTGCATTGACCACCAGATCTGTATTAGGGTGTCATGAAACTTAACCCATCTGTCAATCAGCCTTTATTTATGAGTAAATCACAAAGAACTGGTGTAATACTAAACCTCCATGCAATATGTTAGCCTGTAATCTGAGATTCTAGACCTCTCGACTCGTGTGTCTGACACATGCATAGACTGTATACATAGCCATAATCTATACTAATTTTAAGTGTGCATGGAGCGTCCGTCTGTTGTCTTTTTTAAGACAAACTGCTGCGCCGAATGAGCAGACATTCGGTATAGGGATACATTACTTTGTCCCCTAGAAATTGGACAAACAGAGGTACTCGAAAAGAGTCGCAGGAAAGGGCTATTAATTAGTATATTGGCATTAAATTTGCCCTCCTTGAACTTGAGCTATATTATTGACTAGCTGTGCCCCGCGTTTTCACCCGCGTAGATTTAGTTTCATCCTTATTGTCGCGGAACCCTAATATTCTTTTTTTTAAAAGTAGCCTATGTTACTCCTTGAAACATCAGCTACCTGCCAGTGAAACCCGTTAAAAGCGGTCCAGCTTTTTTAAAACTTGGTTTCTTAGTGTCAGTAGCGTGTATACTTTCATATGCATTAAGTGAAAAGCTGTTATTTTGGAATTACAAACAGAAACTTCAATTTTATTTATCTGTATAGATGTATAGGTTACATAGAATACCTTTTTTAACATCAACCTGAAAAATTATCTCAATTCATGCTTGAAACAGTTAATTTAGGAATTACAAAATGTTACAACCATAGTAAGTAGGCATTTTTGGGTCTTGTATGGAGGGCGAAGAAATAAATACAGTTATCCCCATTATTTTATCTGAATGCTCAAACCTAGTGACCTAATATCTTATTATTTGTTCCTCTAATAACCCATTCGTCAGTAATAAGTATGAATCAGGTCCTGCAGAAACAGTTGGGTGCATGAATCATTATTGTAATACTATGGTATTGTAGACTTGCATAATCTGACATTACATATGAACTATGTTTCTTATCATACATTTATTTTATATAAATACTAATAACATATTATGGTTGTTTAGGATATGAAGAACTGAAGATAATTATAATTCTTACACAAACTACTGAAATTATAACAGTAATATAGCATATGGCAGAATTAAACAAAGCCTTAAATAAAATTAAAGGAATCAGGCTTTATGAAAATTAAAACAATTTGTTCTGTTTTGTCCCTGATAAGGCACTTATGAACATATCATATGACAATCAACATTCAGACATAGTCATAGGCTTTAGGCCTAGCTTGTAATGCTTTGGTAAATACCCATAATAAGTACCATTATGTCAATTTATGTGAAGACTTGCCAGAATTACCTATGAGCTTTCAGTAGCTGAATTTAATAAGAATATCTTTACAAAAATGGTACAAATGAGGTAAAAAAAATAAAAAAGGAGTATTGAAATTAGTACCTTTAGTCCTAAGACTGACTTTCCATTAAAAAGCTGCAATGCACAAAAAGTTGTTAAAGGGAAATTTATTCTTTATATTTAATCTTAAGGCTGAAATTTTATCAGAAAGCTTCAAAGTACTTACCTACAAGAGATGTAGGAAACCATACACCTTCCAATGTCATTGACCTCAATGTTTATCTTATGTTCAAGCAGGAATTAATGTTTTCACTAAAATGTATTGTTTATTAGCTTATTCACCCATAGACAAAATTTCATAGATAGTATAATGCAGAGCCCAATAACAAAAAAAAGGTCTTGTTTGAAGTATCTGTTTGTAATTGGAAATTAACAGCCTTTGATGCATGCATATGAAAGTATTGTATATACTTAAATAACAACCAATTATTTAAATGTTGGCTGACTGCTTGTTCAAGCTAATCTCGGAAATGGCTAGACGGTTTTTACTGGGACTTTCACTAGCATATAGCTGATTTTACATGGAGTAAGTTAGGATACTTTTATTTAATAAAGAATAGGGTTACCCAGAAATAAAGATACTAAATAGTCTGTTGACATAATTTAGGCAAATAGATATTGTCTTTAAACATAGTTAAAAATACTTCTTGTCATTGCTATCTGCACCTTATCTACATATTTATCTTTCCGTTTGTATTGTTGTATGTATATTGTAGTATTGTTTTAGATAAACATGGAATTGACCAAATACCAGCCCTAGTCTGATAGATTAACATAATTTCACATATTGTATGTATGAAATGTTTTAACACCTGATACTGATATGTGATACATACATAATAATTTATTAGAAAGTTTATTAAGCCTTAAAAAAGTAAAAGCAAATGCTTGAAATATCTTTATGTAGATGAGAGCTGAAGCTGACAGCTGAAGGAAAAAGTCAGCGCCATGTCGTACAAGGAAGTCAAAGTGTTAGCGGACAATAGAGAGGGTTGGCGATTGCTTCACCAACAAGAGCCTAGCTCTTAAATAAATGATGATGAGATGAGAGCTAGGAATGGCAGTCCCTTCCTTTATGGTATCCATGCAAGAGCATGGGGCCCTTCACTAGTGGCACCAACCTTTGGCCTTGCATTGAGGCTGTGAGACAGAAACGCCCCCAGGTACTTTTCCACAAGGTATATAGATACCATTTACATGGATTATTGGTAAACGGTGAATGCAGGCTAGGGCCCGGCTGCCAACCACCACCTCAACCATATAGTCAGACTTTTGGTTGAAGTGGTGGCTGAAGATCAGAAGGGTTCATTTTCATATTCTCACACCATACTTGGTAGCAGGGGCGTGCATTGGATTTTCAGAGGGGTAGGCATAAACAATAAGTAGGTAGGTAGGCAGGTTAAGTACATACCTATATGACGTACATCTTGGTAAAGATACACATACGAACATAAACACACACACACACAACACGAGTGTATTCAGTGATCACAAACTGTAACTTCTGCTTACCTGCTTATATACAATGCACGCCACTGCTTGGTAGCCATGTACTTGGAGTACACCCACATGTTGCTTAAGCCCCAGTTATGTTTAAACCCCATAAAAATGATTTATATAGTTGTCAGTGGCCCTGGTATACACTATACACTTATGAATATTGAAAATGAACCACCAGTTTGAAAACTAGCAAGAACGGGCAAGGAACTCAGCTGTGTAATAGGGGTCCTATTGCCATTTTACCAGGCACCAATCCAAACTCTGCTACTGTAAATATTATGCATCTATGTCATCTTTAATTTATTAGTTTTTTATCTGTCAATATATATGCTTAGTACGGGAAATAATGAGATTAACAATTTGTTAATGTGGCTCTAAACATATTATCAAGTTGGCATAGTATACTTCTTAAAATAAGTATGAAAAATATTGCAGTGTTGTTGCCGATACCTTCAGATTAATAGAATCTGGACTAGAGAAATGTAATGTCAATAGTTTTTGTGTATTTAAAACATTTTTCGATAAATAACTATTTTGGTGAAATCCTCACATAAAGAAAAATAATAAAAAATATGTCTCAATCTACCCACCAAATGTAAGACAATAAAACTAATTACACAAATCATGTTTTCTATCATGTCTTTTGTAGTGAACAGACCCAATCAACCTAACCTATTGTAACAAAGATACCTATCATACAGGTACACGAAGGGAAAACAATAGTATGATAACAGTACAAAGGTACGTATTATCGCCGCCTGAGCGGACAGTCAGTGCATACGGCACAAATAACTATCGCATCAAGTCAAGTCGACTCAATTTAAAATACCTATGACGTCAGACCGTTTACCAAATTGATACGTTACGAAATAACAAATGTTAAAGTAATTGATGTATGCGTTTCCAACTCACCCATCGCCGACGACTACACATTTAATCGCCTGCATATTTGCGTTCTATTCAGCGTCCTCAAAACTAAAACACAAGTACAATCGAGACTTGATAAATCTCGTAATTTGCTAACACTGCACTGGTTACCACGTCTAGATGCAATCAATACACTCAGGCATCACAATCAACACTCGTACAAACGAAAAGCACAGTTTTTAGATAACAACATTAATTTCATATCTTTGCACTGGCGATAAGAACAATTTGTTCACCAAATTCTCACTCACTACGGAAACCCTTCCTTTGCTTGCTTGCCGTTTACCTACGCTCGGTCGGTTCGCTTTAGCTCGCTCGCTCTCTCGTGGGCATTAAAATTTGTGTTGCCAGATTTAATTTTGTAAATATACCAAATTATACAATTAAGCTCGAGTTAAATTCTGATAACCGATATTATCCTTCGGAAGTTACACATATGGATTTAATTTATTAAGTATCTTGTTATAATGTATTATTTAACAATCTTTACTTTTAGAATTATCATTGGTCTCGTTTTCTGTGACAGTAAGTGTAATAAGTTAAAAACTCTAATAGGAACACAATGTTACAAAACACAAAATGCTCATCACATAAAATATTTGCTGCCTAGCATCAGCATGGTGCTTAAGATTCAAAGTTATGAGGTTCTACCGTAAGCGCTCGCTGCTAGCTCTTAAATTGAATTTTAAATTGTGGCGCGAGAAAGCGATTGTGCTCGTCTACAGCAATGAGAAGATTTTGCACACAGGGCACAATATATTATTGTACTCAGAGAAAAGCAGCTCCAAATTGTTCTAACTTTGGAAACCTGTACAATAACAGTATACAAAAGTGCTGATAGCTTTCATAGCGCAATTTAACTCTATTCTCTAGTTGTCCATGTAGGAAGCAAATTATTTTATTTACAGTGGGACTAACGTTCATATCGTTTTATAACGCTACTCAACTCAATTATTATTAACGTAATAGTTAATAATAATTGTACACCTGTAACTGTAGCCTATTTATACATTTATAAATAGGTTTATAAATTCACCTATTTATAAATGTATTTATTGTTATTAATTACACAGTATATATATATATTTTAAATTCTCCCACTCCTAATTTTTTTTTCTTCAGCACCATAACGTTGTATGAGAGTGGTCGCTTTAGCATTTTGTACGCCTGTATTATTATGTCTAAAATATAATAAAAAATATAAAATACATAATATTGTATTCTATTGTTTAAAACCACGTGGGGCACAGCACAAATTAAAAGTTCCTCTTTGTTCCATAGCTACTGACGGTCGTTTTCACTTGTTTTGCTCGTAATTGGCTCCTTTTTGCAATAAAATAGCTCCTTCTATTCAGAGCTGGCAGCACTGATGTGACGTCATAGACAATGAATTATACTTTTTAAAATTTAGATACCGTTTAGTTAGAGCACTGGATTTCTGTTCTGATAAATAATAATATTCAAATATATATATCAATTTGCACCTAAAACTAACATTCGAATTAAGTTCATTGATTAAAATTGATTGAATTTAGATTCGGGTGCTCATAAATATTTACTACAAGTTTCTCATAGGTTATGTCCGCACGATCTATTGTTTTTCTGCACGTTTTTTTGCGCGTTGTTTTCTATAGTCTATGGTTATTATGGCCACTTCGAGGTATGGTATCGGCATCGCGTTGCGCGGTATTGCGTGATACATTTGTTGATTTCCGTCATACTATGGCAAAAGGTGATAAAGAACTAGAAAAACCTATTGTGAACAATGAATTACCTAACCCGGAGTGTCGTAGTGCAGATCACGAAGACTCGGAGTCTGCTCAGGAGCAGCCTTTGGACATTGGAGAGCATTATTTAGTGCGGCGTACGGATGAGTCATGGCACCCGGCTGAGATTATACAAACGCGGTACAATGCCGCCGAAGCGTGCTACGATTATTACGTTCACTATGTGGGCTACGACAGGAGGCTGGACGAATGGGTTTCCCGCCACCGCGTCATGTCCGATAGGTTCGACGTGTGCGAGCAGTCAAATAACAACATAAACTGCGACCATCTACTCACAGACAAATCCGGCCGTAAAATAACTAGGAATCAAAAACGTAAACATGACGAAATCAATCATGTTCAAAAAACGTATGCCGAAATGGATCCTACGACAGCCGCTCTAGAGAAGGAACACGAAGCCATAACAAAAGTTAAATACATCGATAGGATTCAAATAGGAAAGTATGAAATAGATACCTGGTATTTCAGTCCTTACCCGGACGAGTACGGCAAGCAATCGAAGCTTTGGCTGTGTGAGTACTGTCTGAAGTATATGAGGATGGAGAAAACGTACAGATATCATCTGAGCGAGTGCACGGCGCGGCAACCGCAAGGCAGCGAGATCTATAGGAAGGGTACAATAGCTATATTTGAAGCTGACGGTAAGGAACACAAAATCTACTGTCAGAACTTGTGTTTACTTGCAAAGTTGTTTTTGGATCATAAAACTTTATATTTTGATATAGAGCAGTTCTTATTTTATATTTTGTGTGAAGTTGACAAGCAGGGTGCCCATTTAGTGGGGTACTTTTCAAAAGAGAAGGATTCACCTGAAGGTAACAATGTTGCCTGTATATTAACTCTCCCTCCGTACCAGAGACAAGGCTATGGTAAGCTACTTATTGCTTTTAGCTACGAACTGTCCAGGCTTGAGCAGGTAGTGGGAAGTCCCGAGAAGCCCCTATCTGACCTTGGGAAGCTAAGCTATAGGTCATACTGGTCATATGTACTGCTTGAAGTGCTCAGCGCAAGCAGAGGTACATTAAGCATAAAAGACCTAAGCCAGATGACGGGTATATCCCAAACAGATATAATTTCTACCCTCCAATCAATGAATATGGTGAAATACTGGAAGGGACAGCATGTGATATGTGTCACACCAAAGACTGTTGCGGAACAATTGGCCAGTTCTCATTTTAAAAAGCCTCGGCTATCAGTTGACCCCTCCGCGTTAAGATGGACTCCACCAAACAAGCTAGGTAATTCAGCCAAGGCTAAGAAGTAGTACAGGCTTACAGGCAGGGCTTAGAGAATGCTTGATATCATAGTCACATCTGAAGGACTATCTCTAGGTGCAGGCCTGTTAAAAAATATACAAATTAGGTTTACCTTCCATGTAAATTTGTTTATTACACATAATGCAGTGCTAGAGTATTATAGGTGATGTTTAAGGGATAATTTACACTTGCTTTAAGTAATATTGTAAGTTGAATAATAATTGTATGTTTACACTGCATTTGTTGATGATAACAAGGATTTAGGATATAAGGATTGCAATGAGAGAGCCCAGTAAAGGAATGATGATCATTGTTAAAGCATTTCTATTTGAGTGATTATCTAGATGTAAAGCAATTGGAAAAAAAAAAAAAAAAAACAAACTATCCTCAGAGGAGGGTTTAGAAGTATTTTAGAATAATCAAGAATAATAAAATTAATCACTCACTCCAAATAATGACAATTATGAATAATAAATTTACAAAGATCAACACTTTTATAATTATAATCTTGCAAGTGATGCAATGTTATAATATATAGTTTAGTTATTTCAGTCTGGTGAAAACCATTGTTTTTGCGATTGAACATTTTTAATTTAGAGGTACAGTGTAATAGAAAGTTCTTGTAAATGTTTTATTTTTAGTACACTAATTTATTCCTGTTCAAAGTTTCCAACTTTTAGATCTGCATGCATGCATAACATCTCATTCAGTTCCTTTTTTACTGGTATTAGTGATACTAATCTTAAGTTTAACTATATGTTTTTTTACTTTATTAATGTTTATGGCAGTGTATGTAATTAGGATATTTTTTTACTCAACAGTTTCTCAAGGGCGTTGACCTTAACATCTATGTGGAGACCAGTAAAGTCTCAGGATATGTGAATATTCTATAAATTGTTATTGAAGTTAAATGTTTAAAGGGGAGCTCGGATAGCCGAAGCAGCTACCCTAAGCGTCGGTTATTATATTCCCAGATGTTATTACCCTAGCGTGCCCCAGTTTGAAAGTTTATTTCAAAGAACCCATACAAATATTTGCGATCCCGGAGATAATCCGTCATCGCTCCCTGCGTGTTTCTAAACCGCAAATACAATGTAGCACAGCTGTTATGAAAAAGGTGAATGACTTCAACCGCATCACGCGGCTTCAAAATATCGTCATGTACAGACAATTACGTCATCTTCCATCCACGTAAGGTGAACATACTGAAATTCTTGTGAAATGTATAGGTATATATCTATTTTTGAAATCATTGTACTGAACAACATAGTATGGTATTAGTTTAGGCTAAGTTATTGTATAAGTTGGAACCTTGTATAAGTTTTTCGCAATGTAAGCATCTTTGGTAAATCAAACGACGATTTGTTTATCACAAATGTGTGGCAAGTCGCGAAATTATTGTGTGATTGTTCCATTGCCGTGTTGATTAGATTCTGTGAATCATCAGTTTTCACTGTTTATTTGTGATAATTTAATTTTAAGTAAAAGTGTCGACGTTCGAAATTAAAAAAAGCAATTTAATGTACACTTTGTTTCATTAAATAATGTTACGTACTTCACACAGTCCTCGACCCTTCAAGTACACCCAGTGCATCAATCTTTTATTCGGTAGGACTAAATTACCGAATCATAAAACTCTATACTAGATTAGGCTGTCATAGAGATGAGCATGAAGTAAGGCAAGTTTTCAGTGTTGAAAAGTACCAGGGCATATCCAAAGGAGGCTATTATAAGCCACGGTTAGAAAGTTATAGAATAAGGGTTGCGGCCGTATAACCTAACTAACTTTTTAATCAGGCTTAACAAAGCCTTCATCTGGCCTGAATCTTTCTTATGCCGCAGTTTCGAGTGAACATTTCACTTGATCAACATTAATCTACAGGACCAATATTATCCACGAGTGTGCCGCTTTTACGACTTCTTGTCTTTGATATAATATTAATAATTTAAAATTGATAAAAAATTTGTTATATTCAATCTAAATAAAAATAATAGAATAGAAGGATAGCAGTGTTGACCGTGTAGGTAGGTAGTTTCATTGAGTAGTTTATTGCAACGCTACGTAAGTTACAATCTTACCGGTAAAAACCAACCAATGACTATCACAAAATCTTGTACAATAACCAGCATTTGTCTAAAAATACCACCTTCATACCTACCTAATATACTTCAAGAAACGTGTCACATTTAGAAGGCGTTACACCCACTCTCCCACACCCCTTCTAGGATCGCGTGAAGATATTATGACAGAAGTACCTACATAGATACTTAATACCGCATATAACATCTACGTCATCTTTAGTTTGTCTTTGTCTGTTACCGTTTTAGCGTATCGTATAATTAAAATCTACCCACGCTTTCACACACAATGACGCAACGTTAAATTTGCTTTGTGTTTAGACTAGGCGCTAAATGATTTGTCCTACTTCGTTAAGGTACCGGTACTCCATTGTATTTACACTCGAACGAGTTCTTTGCCAGTAGTGATAATTCTGATAAACGTATCACCTTGACGATATTCTAGCAGTTAGTGTACTAAACTGAAACTGTAATACAATAATTTTAAAAGTAATTAACTAGCGAATTAGTAAAATAATGAAAAGCAATTCGCAATAACTGTCACGGAATTCATCCTAAGTACTCGAGTATCTGAAAGCGTTAAATCACTCTAACTAAACAATGATTAAATTATCTTGAAATAGCTATCGCAAAGGAATCAAATCCAGTTTTAAGAGTAGCTAGACTAGCTACTATGTTTCCCCTGTATTCTACACTAGCGGACGTCACGTGGTGTCACTCTCGTAATTCCCGTTCTCGTAGGAGTACGGGGATAAAATCTAGCCTATTTAATCAGTGATAATGTAGCATTTAAATGGGTAAAGATTTTTTTAAATCGGTTAATTACTTACGAGTCAATTCGTGACAAACATACTTACAAATATTCCTTTTTATAGTATTAGTATAGATAACCTGTACAAAAATCACGTTGATGTGATTGTGAAGCGTAAAAGGGACAACGGTCACGTGCATCTCAAAGTACCTCAAATAATCTTATTACGCAGCTCACCTGAGGGAGGGGTAGGCGCCCGGAAAACTTGGAATTCCTATTTTAAGAACACTTACGCACATCTTACGTAAGTGTTTACGCAGGGGGAGACAAGGATCAATACCTACTTATATTTGGTACAAAGTGCGGCATAACTGTTTTGCTTGTTATTGAGAAATCCTACGCAAGGACATCGTCGTGATTTTTTACACATTCATATTAAGTATGCACATTAGACTCGAACTTCATTCTCGTGGTTAGAAAAATAAAAAGCAGGTAGGTGCGTGCGTTATATGAGTGCGTTTCCACAAGAGATATGCGGTCACTACGCTGAAATAAGCTTGGAAAATTAAGCGATTCTTTTGGTTCTTAAAAACAGATCTCTTGCTACGAATCTAGGTCATCTCTGGTGGAAACACCTAATTTGATCAGGGGCCCAACCATGAGCTCTTATTGCAATGTTAATTAAGTTGTGCGACAGTGACATGTATGCACGTCACATACATCTGTCTCATAAATGAGTGAAACTATCATGGCAATAAGAGCTCATGGTAAGGCCCCTGTTTAGGCACGACTGTGTCCTTAGGATACCGGTGTGATGTATACACACACACAGGTACGTGTTAAATATCACAGCAATAAATAAATTACAGCCGCGTTATTCACTACAAGTTTCTCAGCTTCCCAATCGACGACGAGCATTGATTTCAATCATAGGAAATAGATTCATACTCATAAAGCATAAGGTTCAATTTCGTATCTTTAAAACGACACTCGACGACGAGTGCGACGCTGAGAAACCTTAGTAAATAACACGGCTGTTACAGGGAATAAACATCTGAATAAATAAAACAACATATGTGCACGATATCTAATAATCCAATTATTTCTTTATTTACTTTATATCTCATTTGCACATTATCGAACATTAATACAATAACAACACCGAAGTAAAAATACCACAGATATAATAATTACCACAATAATTTTGAATTCAAATGTAGGTAACGATGAAAAAATATTATTGACGTGAGTTACACGTTCTTTTTTCGACCGGTAATATTACATTATATTCCCGTAGTACGTTTTTTGTTTTTATAAATAGTGTACCAATAAACGTATCGACCTACCTATATTTTTAAATTTAATTTGTGTAACTAACTGCAAACCTAACCAACAATCTTATCAGCCGAATTATGGAATTTGATAAAAATAATCTGATTGAATGCATGCAAACTATTACTTTATCGCTTTTATCGTGACAAATATGTAAACATACAAACCTATTTCGGTATGTTCTCGTATTTTATGTTGAGAAGGAAACTTCGATTGTTATTCTATAAGATTGTTAGTTATAAGCTTAAAGTACCCACCCAGACCCATGCATCCAAGAATTTAGATGCGTTTCTTAAAAAATAAGTTGCAGATTTTAAGAGCGCAAATCGTGTAGGGGACAAAATCTGCGAGATGTTGGACCAAAAAATTTTAAAGACTTACTACACAAATTGTTCTGGATCTTTGCAGTTTGCAGGTATCCTTTGTCTGGTTGAGTTTCTTGGAATTCAGACTGAACAAATTATAATATGCTTAAAATAGGACATACGTAACTTTCTAGAAAATTCTTCAACAAAATGGCGGTGGTTAATTATTATATCTGTAAGTGTATTGTGGAAATTAACAAAACACAAATAATAGTACCATTAATGTCTTTGATAAAAGTATACATGGGATACAGAGCAATGTCTACTTACATTAATATTATGTAGAAGATCCGATCGGAGTTCTTTAAACTTTTGTTTGAAATGCACATAAGTAGTTTGTATTAAATATAATCCAAATAAAATGTAATTTATTCTAGAACAGTACAACGATGACAGATCACAAACTGTAAGATTATATTAGTTTGATACCTACCCTCAATTCCGTAACTTTTCCATGTTTAAATTTCGCGGTATTACCGAGTGCATTATGGTCAGACCAAAGATATTTTTTTTTTCAATCCTACGTTTTGTAATACATAAAAAGGATTTTAAATCTCTGCATCCCAAAATATAATTAAATAAGTAACATAACCTACAAACAGCTTTGGTAACTAATAAGTAATTTCACAATACCCGCCTACACACACGACTTACCACTATTATATTCACCAAACACATGTAGCATTAATATTCAACACTTAGAACAATAATTATATTTTTTATTGTTTTATTTAAATATTTTTTTTGTTATTATCATCAGAACAGACTTTCTAACCAACATACGTGTTACAACATTATCTACATCTAAATAATAATATATGCTACATTACGTTGTTTTAAAATAGTGTAGGTTCAGTAAAATTTTATTTAAGTTTGGGCCCAAATCAGATTTTGTTTAAGTTGTGAAAATACTTCTCATGATACATATTGCAGAAAAAATATTATCTGATTTCACTCATACCTACTGTCAATTTACTTTGACAGATACGTCAAAATAACTTGACAGATACACCGTATTTTCCCGCCAAACGTTGCAATTGGTACGTTAGTTGTCACAATATTATTGTTATAATATATATTTAAATCATAGAACTGGGCCCCAACTTTTTTATGAGAACTATTATTGCTTATAAATCAACATTTTAAACAGGTATTACTTATACACGGTATTACATTTATTCCTCCATCAATTCTATAATGTATTAGTGTTTACACGGTAACTAAGTATACATTTTAGAAAACAACTTTACGTTATTTATTTAAAATATTCATGTATTTTGCATTACTACACGACAAACATCGCACATTATAGTCGATACCACTAATTCCTCGTTCAAAATGAAAGCTTACAAAGCAGTGTTGCCAACATTGAAGGTTGAACGAGTAATAAGTGTATACTTTTATTTATAGGTCCTTACATATTATTAAATATTATTGCTAGTATATTTTACAAAGAATAGTGCAAGCTATGGAAGTGACAAACACGACTACAGGCTTGACGACAATTTATAATTTATTGACATTTAAACTCAGATATATATTATTAAACCACATTTACAATCTGTGTCAATGATACAGAAAATATATAATAACTTGACCAATGAGGCAGCATTTGTGGGAGAATTATTGAGACCAGGGCCAGAATCCTATTAAGAAAAAGATTCTTCATGAGATTTGAGGGCGAAGCTGTCTTTTCTGTTAATCAAGTAATACATAAGACAAATGACAGCTGGGTTTGACATTAATCCGCCGGGTTGCCAAATCCAAATTATATTAGTTCACTTTCACGCCGCAACGTCCCTTTTTCCGAACAGAATCCACCATTTTGAATAAGCCGATCATAGACACAAAAATTACCCGTTTGGAATATATTATATAGAACTATGAAGAACAGATAGGAAAGTGACTGAATTCATTAAGAAACCTATTTTGATATAATCTGTTGACCGATTTATCCAGTCCTAAATAAGCACATTTGTCTTATTATTCTGGGGTCGACAGCTTCGTACTTAACATTAGACCTTAATATTAAGACGACAGTGTTCCAAATACAACGATAAGTATGGTACATTAAAAGCTCCTATATCGCTAGTAACTACATATTTTGAATAATAGAAAAAATGTGCCGGTATTATTATAACATATTATATTATAGTTCTAGTATTTAAAGATCGCATTTTACTAGTTATAAAAAAATACTATGATTCAGAAGCGAATAAGCGCTTACATTTATTATAACTATGTTTATAATACTGCATGTATCAGATCATGTGTTTATATTTTTGGTAACTAATAGTTTTTTTTCAATAAATAAAATCAGATCATACTAAATATAAATACAGTTTAGTACAATCGACTAGTGTCAAAACAGTACAGTCAAGGGCATAGCTATCTGTTCAATAGGCCTAGACAAAGTAAACGATATAAAATGTATGTAAATGACATAAATCAGTCACGTGACATATGTCATTTCCATATATTTTGTATCGTTTCTATTAGCGACGCATGAGGATAATGTTACTTTGTCTTTTGTCCTCGACCTTATGACATAATGATACAAGGTTGAATTTAGTACAATAGTACTCAGACTAATTTCAACTTAATATCATCAAAACCCGTGACTGTTCAATAAAATAGAGTACATACTTATTCAAAAAGAATATACTTACCTACATATTTATTAACTTAAGTTATAATTTTCTATTCTATAAACACGGTCCTATTCTATTATATTAGGACCGCATCTCACTACGAATTATGTTTGGTATGACAAGCAACTTTCTTACTCACTAAATATGTTTAGAATACATATTATATTATAATATTATAGGTACATAATATATGTTGTTTTTGCATATTTTATCTATGAAACCGAATAACGATATGCAATGTTACAATTGTGAAGTTATCTTCACCTAATATTTTAACACATTCGCTGCTGAAATTTCGTCTTGTTCGTAAATTCTCTAACAGTTGGACGCGCAGGTGCGTCGTTAGCAGCGAACGCGTTAAGAGAATTAAGTTTTCAATATTACAATGTGTGGTCGTATTGATATAATCGATACATTTCATTGATAATCGAGATATCGCCATAAATATTTCCTTTAAGTATATCGATAGGTTTTGCATATTGCTTATAACAATAAGAGTTATGATTATATTGTGACGACCACACGTATTATTCTTGTTCTTAAAAGTAGCATATTAATTTACTATTACAAAATAAATGTAAGATGATTATATTAATGATTATATTATAAAGATGATAAAGCTTAAGAAATGGCACTATGATGAATAATAAAGTATAATTTCAACAGAATACAAAAATATATTAACTTTAGATTTAAATATTAACATAAAAAGTTAACAAGATTCTTTTGAAAAACAAAAAGTGGCATTCGGCGCTCTGATTGGTGAGATCTAACCAATCACAGCGTCGAACTCAGAGTAGACCAATCGCGACGACGAACGCGATTTAGTTTTTAAATTTTCGATTTTCAAAAGACACTCGTATTACCTTTAAGGGTCAATAAGTAAAACTTGCATATGCAAAAATGTTGCCATGCTCCTTTTAAGTTTAAATACTTTAGAAATTTCTGAACCCAATCAGACTCCAAGTATATTAAGTACAATAAGTAAGCCTTTACCAGAATAATAAAACCCCTAAAATTATTCAATAGTCTCAAACAAGTTTTTATTATTCTGGCTAAGTTTTACTTCAAATAATAATGAATTCCTATTGTAGGACAAAAAATAATATCAATAAAATATATCACAAAAATAGTGGATTTGTAATATGTTATTTACAGTTAATTGTCGTGTATTACAATATACGTATATTATAGAGAAACATTTACAAGCAGGTACTCGGGAAGCGATCATATTCTTTGACAATTCTATATAATAACTATATACTATGTCAGGTATAATGTTATATATAAAACATAGTAACCAGGAGAATTCGACGGCGATGCTTATATTAGCATAAAATATCTGATTGCATATATGATTGTAATCAATCAATGATGTTAATGATTTATGAATTAAATATGTAAATGATCATCAATGCTTTAAACATAGATATTGCTTTTTTCTACCAAACTTAAATTGTCATAAAAAGCATTAGCCATAATGGCATTGATTTAATTTTTATTTTGATGCACGTTAGTTACAGAAATGGTGTCATTTTTAAGAAATAACTAGTTTCAAACATTGCGTCGTGTGTGGGATGCGTGGCCGCAAATAAAATAAATTAATATGTCATTCAATTTAGTAGGTGGGGGCCGTGTAGTCGATGTTACCTGGAAATTAAAACAATTATGTTATTATTAGTAGCATTACGTACACTTAGAAATAACAGTCCGATAAGTTATCTGACTATTTACACTTGTTGCTGTGAGTTCAAATCCTGCATTAGAGCATTTGTGTGTGTTGTACACAACTTTTAACCAACTGCCAGTTGGGTACCAGTTGTGGAAGATATACACACATTATATTATCACATATCAGCTGTGGTATTAGCCACACATCAACTTTATTATGAAACCAGCTTATACTTACACTGCTTATACCCTAGCTGGGTACAAGTTGCCAGCCGGGTACCAGTTGTGTAGTTACATACCAGTGTGTTGGTGCGAGAAGGGCGGGTCGCTGTAGGCGGGCTGGGGGTCGGGCGCGCCGGGCTGGTAGCCGGGGAAGGCCCCGGGGCTGCCCGCGCCCTCCACCTCGTAGGCCGGGGCGAACGCGGCGTCAGCGCCCACGCGGAACCGCTGGAACGCGAAGAATGCGCACGCGACCTGTGAACGAAATATACACATTATAATATCACGTATCAACTGTGGTATCAGGCGCACAACGTCACCTTTATAATGAAACCAGCTGACAGCCAGTACCCACAACTTCGTCCGCATAATACATATTTTTGTAGCAAGTACGTAGTTTTAGTAACTAAGTCCTTCCTAGGGTTCAAAGCTAAAAAAATGGTTCAACTGTTCAACCGCAAAATGGTAACCGGCAAAAAAACGGACACACTGACCCATTTATTAAATTAATAAAGATTTATAAGAAGTAACCTAATTCGATGACTATGGGAAGAATTCTGGCAGTGAATATTTTCTACACAGTATAAAAGAAAATTGAATTTAAAAAAAAGTTTCATTTTATAATTCCCGTCTCTCTCTTGATAGTAAAGATATAAATATAATAACCCAAGCAAAAATGGAGAAGAAGCAGAAGGCGATGGCTCCCTGGACGTTGTTGGTGGTGCCGGGGGGTGCGATGTCGGTCTTGCTCCACGCGTTGGACAGGTAGCAGAAACCCACGAAGTACAGGAACGCCCAGAACGCTGCAATCAATAACAACAACACATTGAAAATCTCTTATCTATAACAAAGCCCAATCCCAGCGGGGCCTGCACCAATGACTGTTTTTAGAAACTTATGTGCAGTGATTTCAGACCACGTGCTCTACCGTGAAGGAAAACATCGTGAGGCAACCTGCATATCTCTGAAAATTCAAATGACGTATGTATAGTGCCTGAGACGGCGATAGACTCATCATCTGTCACGTCATCTTCGGTGAAAAGTGGGTGTTATTATTACAATCCCTCTGCCTACCCCTTCGAGGACTATAGGCGTGAGCATATATACTTATGTGTATTTATAATAAGCGACTGACCCTCTCTTCACTACCGGTTACGATTTTTTAAGAGACTTTTATCTATAATCTAATAAATATAATATAATTTTTTTGAGCTATAAACCCATCGGCATTCAACGCCTACATGGTAGTAAAAACAGAATCAAGATCCGTAACGTTGATTAGAAGAGCGATGCTTTCAAGCAGACAAAGTCATTTTATATGGAAACGGTGATTTCGATGCATATAATATCATAAACGCAAAAGGGCAAATACTCGATAAGGCAAATTTTGGTTACGCGTTATACCAAAACCGCATGTTGCAAGCCAGCTGGCAAATAGAAGATTGCATTTTCTCAAAAAAAATACATTATAACTTTTACATATGTGAACTATATCTTATTGGAGGTTAAGACAACGGAGCTAAGACATTAATATACAATCCTACACCAAGAAGTTACGTATTGTCCATTTGCGTTTTTGCTAATTCACTAACATGATCATTCACGAATAGACGGATCTAAATACGCGATACTTCAAAAACGTATCTATTGGCATGTTGCGTATTTGGCATTACGCGTCGAAAGACTTCAATGTATCGATCGAATCGAAGGAACAATTCGACCCCATAAAAGAAGATTCGTTTGCACACAATAAGTGACAATTTCGTGCACTTTACGATCTATAAAAGTTTATGTCTCTAGTAGATTCGAGGGCATTGTTAAATGCGAACCCAGATTTTATTTTTGCGTCGCCATTATACGGGTGTAAAATTTAGGTTTATTACTTAACTGTCGAGTGAACAACTGATGATTACGAACCAAATTGTACTTGTTATAACAGCTGCGTTCTTCTGTAAGGTATCTCAGCAACGAGCTAGACGTCGAGTGTCGGTAGGAGTACATAGGAAATTTATATATAACACGTAGACGATAAAGTACATTTTCGTATGTTTGAAATCGAGACTCAAAGGGGAGTCATCGCTGAGATACCTTACGGAACAACCCAACAGTACCCCAAGCATTGGGGCCAAAATATACACATCTATACAGATAAAAAAAAATTGCAGATCCAAATTAACAGCTTTTAACTAAAAGCATATGAGAGTTAATACGGCGTTACATTTAAAAACACCGTCCGTCTGTTTATTGCGGCTACATTCAAAATTTGAATTTCACGAAACAAAGCCATCCTTGAAATTAACTATTAAGTCTACGTGAGTGAAACCGCGGGGCACAGTTAGTCTACAATATTTGTATCATCATAGAAGTGTAACAAAAGTGTTACAACTTTTTAAATACAATATGTTAAGTGACTGCATTATCGATAATAGCGGCTTTAAATATTTTTGGTGTAATGCCAATTACATAGCCATAGGTAATAAGCGTTACGTTGATTGACGGACGTCTTCGTACTAATTACGTATCGTTCGTTGCTGATCAATAATTTTTACTAGACTGTGTGCTAGTTAGGTTAGACGGATGTTAGGAATCTCTCATAGAGTTCTGTAGTGCTAGATAATAAGAGGAATATAATAATGCGAATCGCCAACACCACGGCAAATATTAAACTTAAATTCATATCAAGAGTCGCTTTATATCGCGGATCACTTTATTTTTTAAATAGTAATAAATAGTAGTTAGTCTTATTCCTAAGATACTTCTTGTATCATCAGCTATCTGTTAGTGAAAGTCCCGTAAAAATTGTCCCAGCCGTTTCAGACTTTAGCCGGAACAAACAGACAAAATGACAGAGAAAGTAAAAATAAACTATATTTTTTTCATAATTTCAGTATCGTTCATATTTTCATTATGTATTTAACGTAAACCTGTTAATTTGGAATTACAAACAGACATTTCAATGTATCTGTACAGGCAAAGCCGTACATTTTGTATTGTATTATAAAACTGCACACACAACATTTCATCATTGCATGCGCTTACATGTGCGACCTACATTCTAAGGTAGTATAGTAATTATATTTCAGTGCATTAAAGGCATTCATTGACATCGGTCGGTTTATTGGACATCCCTTACCGCCGCCCTATTGACCTTGACATCATCCTCTACCCACATTGACATTAAGGTGCAGTGGTTCGACAATTAGCCGCTACAGTATCCTTATGTATACATTGTACTTACCAGAGAATCCCATATCAGCAAGCACATAATGTTTCCTGGTCTTGACGGAGGACATCTGCTCGAAGAGATACTCGCCGACAATGAAGCCGAGCGAGGCGAGGAAAGCGATCACCGATATCCCGACGCCGTAGTTACAAGCGTTCGTGTCGTCGTTGTACGCGCAGTGTTCCTTGCCGTCGGCACCCTTCACCCACGCCTTCGCTGATATGCAGCCCATCACTATCACACTGAAGAGCTGGTACGGGGAGACATTTATTGTAATAAACAATCAAATCAAATCAAAAAAATTCAACATAAGGGACACTTGGAACACTCATTGAACGTCATTTTTCTTAGCTAACTTAGGTTCATTTACTACCGTTTCCTAATGTAAGCCTGTCAGGAGAAGAAACGGTGAAACAATCTCCATGGTCTTTTTTCAACCGAACTCTTTCTTGTAATACTTGCTAGAGTCTCCGCCATATATTTGTATGAGGAATTGCACAGCGCCTCCTAGCGGTGACTTGACGAACTAAAATATCTCATACAAATATTGTAGGTGAGTATAGATTAGGAAAACAGGGCTAAACTTCTGATGTTTCGGTTTTTAAATTATAATAATTAATAAATACAATACAGTAGGTAGGCAGGTACCTTCATTATTTTCCGAAAACTCTGTCCTGAAAGGGTTAGGCCACTAACAATTTAGTTAGATTTAGGAATAGAGCTTACACAAAATCTTTTATCAAGTTAAAGAAGTCACTTGCATAGATTTTGAAGTTGATCATTAATGTCAAATGTTTAATGATACCTTATACAAATCAATTACACCAAATAATTGAAACTTCACTGAACTATGAAATGAACTTGAAACTTTATAAGAAGTTCAATGATTTCTTAAATGTATCTTACATTTAAGAAATCTCTTCTGCTCAATGACAATAAAGCACAACCATGATACATCTCTATAATAAGCACTACTGATTTGTGTTTGTAGCATACAATATGACCTTGTTCATTGGATGTGACCCTTTAATTGTTCAATATACAGTGATGGGTAGGTGTGTTTTAATTTAACTACTTTAATGCCTGCACCCAGACGAGATGTAGGTAACGAAATGTACTTTTTAAAAATATATATATAATACATTCTTATAAATCTGAAATATTGTCACATCTTTAAACAAAACATTCTATATTAATTTTAATAATATGTAGGTAATTTTGATATTTTTTTTGTAATTATTTTAGTGAGCATCTCGGAACCAACTGAACTAAATTAAAAAAAATTTTTTACTTATAGGGAACCATATTATCCATGTCTATAATCTAATATGCTATAGATATTTTTGATCAGCTTAAAAAAAGAAGTAGTCTCTAAATTCAGTAGAATTGAATTCATTTTAATCATTCATTTATTATTCAGTGCAGGTATATAATGTAGGTATGCACACACAGTGTACATAGAGCAGTGTACAAATAACCAGTGAAGAAACTGTGTAAATACTGGTTATGTGGTAAGTAATTAGCACATTAACGCATTCGATGCTAAGGACGCACCTGCGCGTCCAACTGTTAGAGAATTTACGAAGAAGACGAAATTTCAGCAGCGAATGTGTTAAGTTTAGTTTACAACATCAGCATTATACATGTAGCAAGGGGTGTGGTCATGAGTTTATAGTGCTAGGTCTTGAATGGGTAGTCATTGTATGAGTATGTCTCGATCTGTATGGGCTGACACAAATAAAATACATGGACATATATCCCCACTCTTTATAGTGTGCATAACTCTTAACAGCATCTGTATATCTTTGCTGGCATCTTCACACCCACCCATGAGCAGGGGTAGGGTACTGTAAGTGTTACAACACCCAATATACTGAAGATTAGTAGCTGACAATGTGGCAGATCATACCTTAGGAACTGAGAAATGACTAGCTTTGCAAAGGATCTATTCAAGTAATAATGTGTAGGTATGTATAGTACACCTCTGCCTACCCCCATGGGAGATAGGTATGAGCAAAAGTAGTTAAATATAAGTACATAATTTACAGTTAAAGTATAAATTTGAGCTTATTGGTGATTTTTGATAAATTTGAGTTATTTGAGTATGGTGGAACTCTTCAAAATTTGTGCTGGGTAAATCTTGAGTTATTTAATTAAAAATAATATTAGTTTGTCAGTAATTTCTTTAACCAAATTGCAGACTAGCAGGAATAGATCTCAATTGCCTTAAAATAGGTGATGATACATGCAAATTGCAATCTGTTGTTGTATATCTATAAAGTATAGCACACTTGCATGATATAGGTTGTATCATAGTATATACTATTATAGATAGATAGATACTATTTCAAGGTTTATCACATGATTTTGCGATATCTGTGTAAGAAAGCACTTCTGCTTTGAAACTATTTACTTGCACCTACTGTCTAGGCAGGATAAAACAGGAAAATCAAGCATCCAAAATATAAAATTATGAACGATAGTAAAATCATTACACTGACTTTTACATTGAGAAATTAGGGCAGGGGTACAAATTGAACCCCATTAAAATATATTGCATACAAGGTTTAATTTTGTATCCGTAGACCTATTCCACTAAAAGATATCATGTAATGTAACTTACCCAACAAACCGCCCTGACCATAACCGGAGGTCTTTGAACAAACGCCTGTATGTCGAACGCACCCCCGGCTTTACCACCCCCATAAGCTCCTACCGCCTCCATTTTCACAATTTACGAATAAACTTTAACTATTTCCAGAACAAAACCAAAATATCCATCTATTGTACAATACTGTTCAACCGTCGTAAGCCCCGAATAGCGAGTTTTGTGTTATCGATCGCACTGTTCGCTGAAGACGAAATTTACATGACAAGCTAGCAGGAAAATCTGACACATTCGCTTCTCGATGCACCGCGTTATGTCATTATGTCATCGATCGGCAATGCTGTGTTCTGATTGGTCAACCTTCCCACAGTTACTCAGCGCCACCAATCAACGGTCGGTAGTTTTTCATTTTCCTGGAAAATATTACACTTGTGCGCAATGAAAACTTGTGTTCGATAATTTCTGAACGCATTGCTAGAAAATGTTTGTTACAATGGAATAAAAAAAAATATATGTAGGTTTAACTTGGAATCTGAATTTTATATCCACGCTAAAAAATATATATCCTAACATTCTAAGTACACGTTTCCGTAAATTTCTGTTTGTATGCAAAATTGAGGATTTACCTACCTACGAAATTACTAGATATTTTTTATTATGTTATTAATAAATTGTGAATAAATCACCCATGTGAGCACCACCACTTTGTTGTCTTAAACGTCGTGTGTTCTTAGACGCTGCTTAATTGACCAATAGTAAGATCAGAGAAGCCCCAAGCCAGGTTAATAGTTTTAAGCAATAAAGTTAAGGTCACTCTCTAGTGGCCCTCGAAGCTTCGGCTTATGGCGTTGCGTGTACGCGGTACTGAGGAGCTTGGCTGGTCTTATTTGAAACCTATGTTTACTGTTTGATACATTATATAGGTATGTCGTATACATTCTAATGGTACTCAGGTATCTATACCTACCTAAATACTTGAGATCAAAATAAAAAATAAAATGTGAAAGGAAACACTTCTTTCTCATTAGGTGCTATAAACCAGAAATTTACAAGAAAAACAGGGAATAAAAGTCCTTTTGTGATAATTACAAATATATTTATTCAAAATAAGACTGACATAAAAGTAATATGTTAAGCTGCATCCATTAACATTTTCTCAACGAATAAACATTAAATTAATATAGATACGTTATTTCATACAGTTTACATTGGTTTGCCACCACTCTAACAATAAATTTTGACTAGCTCAAAGAACTGTTACTTAAACTAAAAATTAACATGATGAAAATCAGTGCATCAAATTTAATTAGCACCTGAAAAGAAAATGAGTGGTGGCTAATTCATTAATTAGTATGTAGGTATACAAAAAGTCTAGATTGAAGAGCTGCTTATCAAAGACTGCTTAGAAACATTGAGTTCTAATACAGATATTTACATTTGAAGCTTAGTGTACTATGGAATAATCTAATTTAACAAAACATTTTTAGGGTCCTTGTTATTTGAACTGAAGAATGTTATAGTCTGTAAATTAAATATTGATATTATAAATAGCTTTATAGCGACGTTCTGGGAACTTTACAAAATAAAAAGGAAAGAGTTCTTAAAAAAAATATGCTTAGCTAAACAAAAATAATTATAATCAATCATATTTTCAGCCATTGAAAGAAGGTGGAAATTATTGACGGATTACTATTATTCCTGAATTGCAAGACAGAGGTCGCTTCTGTCAAATTACAATATAAAAAAAACACCAATGCAACATTATACAAAATAAAATTATTGCCGTACTCTATGGAAATAAATAAATAGCTTTGCCAAAGATTGTCAATAATTTATTAAAAAAAACGACAACGTTATGTTATTTACCGATTGGTTATGAATGCATAACGTTATTGTAAGTAATAATAACAATATGTTAGCGTTATTGAGCTATATTAACCTGATTATTATAATTGTTAATTATATTGCTTTCATTTATAATTGCAAGTTAGTAATTCTCATCGTATTTTGAATGTAGTATATATGTTGAATGAAGTACTTTACGAATTTTCTGCCAAACAGTACGCTTTTGACGTAAATGTTACCATTTAATATAATATCAATTTGTAGTACTGAAACTTCATCATAATTATAGCGTTGTGGCATCTGAATATCACGTATTTATGCAGACAAGAAAATGTCTTTTGGTCTTGTAAGTGATAAAAAACATACGTAGGTATATAAATGTTAGAATAATGAGAGAAATCTATACCGTATTCAGATTTCAGTGTGTTCTTTAAATTGTGTAGTATCGCAAAAGCTAATGATATTATATAATAAATTGATGAATGGCGAATTAATTGTTTAATTATTCAGTAAAATTATAATTATATCAAGGGGTGTAACGGCATTTCCTCGACGCAATACGAAAATGTTAACATACAATGTCTATGAGGTCTATATCTAGTTTTATATTATTTGAATGTCTATGATACATTTATTATGTAAACCCTAAATTTTCACACTAACACTAGAGCTATTACTTTGTATAAATTCTAACTACTCCATACTATGTCGAGTTCTCTACATTTTTATTGTACACAGAGAAACTACCTACTGGGATATATTTTATCTATGACATAATTTAAAGTAAAAACAATATTTACAAAAATAGCCACTTTTGTGTTGTTTTTGGATCTGACTATATACTAAATTATTTATTAACCCCAAAATAAGAAAAATAAAACACAGATATTTGATTTAACATTAAAAGGAACTAATTATTAGTTTTAAATTAGAAGTTAAAACACACAGCTCACATAATTAATATAAAATTAATAAGTCAATTCATCATATTTTTATGACATGGATATAAAAATGTACTACAATGGTACAAAATGCTACAAATATATAATATAGCACGTAAACTATACAAGTATTGTATGTATTGTATTTTAGGAATAAGTTGTTAGCAGTGGCAGGATGTATTCTCATAAACCAAGCAATTATTAATGTACCTTCACAACTGCTTAGCAAGAGCTAAATGACAGCTTTATCAATATTGCTTGAATGCACTTAACTGGCTGGATACAAAATGGAAGCATAGACTATCTCTTTTTACAAACCTTCATTCTCATTTCAAAAGACACATGTACGAAACCGCGCACATCAGCAAACGTATCGGATGTTACAAGCACGAACGTTACAATCATAAAAATAATCGCCAATGTTTAACATCTTTGGAATTTGTGTCTTGTTTAATCTAATTTTATTCGAGTAAGTTATTGTAATGGAAAACATATTTTAGGAATCTGTGAGTCCTTGTCGTTTTTCTTCTTCGAGCATTGCGTCCAGTTCATCTGTAAGGTTGGCAAGCATATTACCGATGTCGTTGAGTACGTCGACAGGCTCTGTGCTCTTGCCTTCGTTTTGTTCTGGGAGTGAGTGGGAAGGTTTGACGTCACTTCTCGGTGGGAGACTTGACAGCGCCATGCCGGCTCTACCGTAGTCCACGGTGTGAGGGCGGCCGCCGATTTGACCCCTATTCTGTTTTATTGTACCGGCGTTTTCGTTCGCGAACGGGATGCTGTCTGACTCTGTGCTTGAGCTCGACTGTGGGAGAGAAATAAGTTTTTATTTACATGAAACAACACATAAAATTAGAATTGAAATAGCCTCATTATGAAATAAACTATCCTAAATCTAATATCATCGGAATAAATCCAAGTGCAGTTCAGTAGGTATTTTCCAATTGTGATGTGCTGTATATACCGCGTGGATATCACGATATAGTGCTACAGTAATCGGTTATGCTTAAACAAGAATATACACTTATTGATTAGAAACGTAGAAACACAAGAAATCCCACATCGTCTGACAGAAGCCTCTCGTGGCAATGGGCTTTTCTCGCTCAGAGAATCAGCATTGCTATTCAACGTGGCATTGCTGCCAGCCTTCTTGGCACGATCTCGAGAGAAACCGACTTGTGACAAGTTTTCTACTCGTTATATAGTTTAAAGTACTTATCTGTACTTCTTTTTAAATTAAAGTTATGGGCATTATTAAAATTTTGAAATAAATTTTACTGTATAATCTTACCTTAAAACTAGCATCAGACCCAGTACGTAGCTTATCTTCCTCATACCTCCTGGGCGGCGACGAGGGCGCTGGTGGCGGGGGCAATAGTCCCGTACTGTCCAACGACACACTCAGCGAGTCAGAGCTGGGGTACGCCGGGAGACTTAAAGGCAGACTTTTCTCCGGGTGGATTTCCACTGTCGTCTGCCCGAAGCGGGTGAAAGGAGCGTACTGAGAGCTTTGCCTCTTGGGAGGGTCCGGGGGAGGTTTTCGAGCCACGTGAGGACTCGCTCCGTAGGCGACGCGCTGCAATCTTGCCGAGTAAGCGATCTCATCGTACGTGTAATCCGGCGATTTGTCTCTATACGCTGGCGTGGCTTGAATCTTCGCTACAGGTCGTGGTCGGACCAGCCCTCGAGGACGCGGCAAGGTGCCTCCCCCTTCATAATTGTCATTGGTAGGCGTAATATCCCCATCGTCATACGATCGTCTCCATTGACCACCGCCGTAGTAGAACCCGGCGTCCGGTGAAAACGTTGTATGCGACGTCCGTTCCGAAGGGTCTTCGAGGCTTTCTAAAGACTTCCCCCGCGGGTGACGGATCTGTTGGCGAATCGTATTGTTACAACATCTGATGGATAACTTGAAAATATCATAAAATTTATCTGATTGATTTAAATTGTCAGTTAAATACATACAATTAATATTAGATAAATAAACAAATATAAGTTTTAGGATACTCTTGTTATAAATGTTTGTTCGTTATCATGCTATAAGTTATACTACAATATCAATTCATAGTTAAGTAAGTATATTAAAATATATGCATCAAAAATGCTACTGCGTTTAGTCAGATATTATTGTATTCAATCTACCGTGCAGGCGTTATTAGTTTTTAGTCTGAAGTAAAAACCTATTTCAAACATTTGTAAAACGTAGAACAAAAACATAGATCAAACAATGGGTTCACATAACATGGGTGACAACATCAACAATCAAACGGGTGCACGTAAAGCCGGGTGCACATAAAGCCGGGTGCTTGGTGCGTGGACCAACTCAAGACGGTGCCAAAGGAGGATTTGTCTCATACCTGGATGGGGACCAGATCTGTACCACAAAGGGGCGTTGGTATCGCGTCAAAGTTTAGGTCTGGGGGTTTATGGTAACTCCTCCCGTGTGACTCCCAAGGCTGGTATTGTAGCTCCCTCGGATATAATTCCTTTTTTATGTCCAAGGTGCGGTTTGTGTTTGGAAAAGAAAACAAAACAAAACATTCACATGCTGCTCGGGCTGGTGGTGTGATGGATGCAGCGGATGTCGTGACAATATGATGGGGGTGACAAATTTGCGACTTATTGTATTTACTTCGAAGGATTTCCACAAATAGGATACAACCTATGTTTTTACTTTGAAGAGGTTTAGATCAAACTGCGTTAGGAAGGTTACATAAGCTATTAAGATATTTAAATACGGAAAGCTGTTAAAATTAAGGTTATAAGGTAATTCAATTTTTAAAAAAAGATTATTAAAATTTTGTAATTGCAATTTATCCAAAATTATACATTAACTATAAATAAATACAGTTGAGATTCGTACAAAGTCGCAAAGTTGTAACACCACCTAGCGGCGGCTATGGCGATGGATGGACCTCTAACAGTCTAAGCGAAACGATCATTGAACGCATCAGGAAAATATTTAATTTCGGTACACTTTCACGCCAATTTCGTCCTTAAGGACTACGATCTTCCATAATGTGTCCATATCAAATTGGCTTAGCAAAGAAAACTTCAGCCTGTGTACTAGATTCACATCGAAGGAGCTAACAGCAAAAGCCTCTTTAGGCTCAAAGGAACGTTTATTAGTAAAACAAATAAAAATAGATAGCTTTAAAAACGCTTTGTTAAAATAACGTTGTTAGTAACGTTACATAAGGTATCAGTTATTGTTAGTTAGAAAACAGGTGTCATGTTTCAATACGGCGATGAATGACATGATACGGTATGTGAATATAAAGTAGAATTAACATAAACATTAAGTTATCAAACAAATTAAGATAACCAAAAAATTTTTTGAAGTGATGCTTTGAAATTTTATTGATAGGTATTGAAATTCTAAGTTCTATGGACAGTTACTATGAAAGCGGACACTAGGTATATTTTGAATTAGGTTTTTTTTAATAATTTTCGTCCGTCATAATGTAGAGAATCTAATGCTATTCTAAAACATCACTACAAACGGTAAAAGGTAAGTGCGTTAGTTGTGTATACAGACCTGGCTTGGTTGTAATCTGGTGAAGTCCAAGGAGCCTTGATTGCTGATACTCCTTTTCCCCGCCCTGATATCCTTAACTCTTTTTATGGCAAGAAGTATTTTCTTTTGATGACCCAGACGTACTATGCCCATATCTTCTAAATCCTGAAAAAGAATTTGGAACCAAATCAATATTTTTTTTCTAGTGAGTCGTAGTGGCTATTGGCTTTCAGTAGTCACCTGCTAGACAAACGATGCATGTTCGAATCCCTGTTACCTGCACCAATGAGTTCTTCTAAAAGCCTAAGTGCAGTGATTTCGCACTACGTGCTATACGGTGAAGGAAAACATCGCAAGGAAACCTGTCTGAGTAGTAATCCAAAGACGTGTGCATAATGTCTGAGACGGCTATGGACTCACCACCTGTTCCACCACATTGGCGGAGTGGAGCGAAAACGTTCAATGGTTATAAATGCAATTGCAATATATTTTAGATGAATTTGTATCCACAATAACCCAATGTCAACATAAATACTCACCTCCCAAGCTAATTGTGTGACGTCATGGACTGTGCGGTACCCTTGCGCTACTAAGGCTGGTCCATACTCCTCCAATCGAAGTAGTCGAAGCCATTCTTCTAGGGAGCCCTGGAATTGAAAACAAATAACTTGGAATTACTTATTAAAATTAAATCGATTTTAAAAACGATTGGAATAACGGTATTCATTATGTTTTGTCGAAAACGTTAATTTTCAATAACGATTACGGTATAACGGTATTCGTTTAAATAACAGTTTTTACATACCGGTATATAATCAGGCAGGTTATCCGGCACGTTTAGATTTGCGAGCTCTGCCTTTAACCTCTTTCGATGGTTGGGTTTCTTGATGCCGACTGCGGTGAGGTCTTCAGGGGTCATTCTGGTGACGGTAGGGAGGTCGTAGCCCGCGTCTATGAACAGACGGGCGTACTCTTCCATTTGAATATCTGCTAGGCATGCGTGGATTATGTCTGTGTCCTGGAATATGAGAAAAAGTGGATTAGCTTTGTCATACTGCGCTATTAGTTAGTTAATATTTGTAGGTTAGACAGAAATATTGTTACACTTCGAGCTTTAAAGGAATACCCAGCAAGCATATCTTCTAGTCAAAATTCAAAAGCGTATCTGCTTTGCTACCCTGCCTACCTACGCTGTGTGAAGACAAAAGGTTCATCATCTATTAACTCAATCTATACAGATAAATAAAATTGAAGTGTCTGTTTGTAATTCCAAAATAACAGCTTTTCACTAAATGCATATGAATACACGATACTGACACTAAAAAACCAAGTTGTAAAATTTTTCTCTGTCTGTCTGTCTGTCTGTTTGTTCTGGGTAATCTCCGAAACGGCTGGACGGATTTTAACGGGACTTTCACTAGTAGGTAGATGATGTTTCAAGGAGTAACTTAGGCTACTTTTATTTATTAAAACTATTAGGGTTCCGCGACAATATGGATGAAACTAATACTACGCGGGTGAAACCGCGGGGCACAGCTAGTTATATTAATAAAAAAATTGGAATGCGTAGAAGATACATTGACGAAACTCCTACCTAATACATAAGACTAAGATAGTCTTTGTTTTATAAGTATTTCCAACTTTCTGTGGTACGGATTTAAAAAAGTATGGACATAGTTTTAGTCCGATATCAGTCTAGTTTTAGCCCAGCCCATGTTTTTTAATAAAGGAGTTAAACGTTAAAATACAATGGTATACTCACAGGTAATCCCTGCGCAATCATAGCCCTGACTCGATCAGCGAGGTCCCCGCAGTGGCAGGCGGCGTGGTGGTGGTGAGGCATGCGGCCCGAGGCGCGGCCGCTGTCCAGCGACGCCGACGAGTGCCGCGACCCCGACCCGGCCGAGCCCGATGATGACCCGGGGCTGTCTCGTCCGGGGCTCTGAAATTAAGAGTTGGATTTATTATTTAAATGCTATTACCGTCTCTTAACTAAGGTACTTGGTACAGATGAATGAAGAAGGCTCGATAGAGGTTTGAGTAGTCACACAAGTACAAGCTTAGCGGTCTGTAGCACTGACTTTTTCTAAAAACTTAGAAGAGTATTTTACGGTGAAAGAAAGAATCGTGAGAAAACCTGTATGGGTATGTCTGAGAAGAAATTGAAAGAAGTATGTATAGTTATGATAATAAATGAGATAACAAATTCCCAGCATGACTATATTTATACAGCCGCTAGACCTCTCGCTTCGGACTATAACTAAGTAGAAATTCGATTCTTTACTATATTTTTTTATATTTATTTACTAAATAATAAAACGTTCATAATACCAGCTGAGTTTCTTGCCGGTTCTTACCAGGCTACTTTCCGAACTTGGGGTCAGTTTTCCGACGTTTATAAGTGCCTTACCAGGGCCTAAACTTAATAAATTATTTTCATTACCTGCGTCATATCAATCCCCTGGTCATCGCTAAGTGCCAGTTGGTGGTGGTAGTAGACAGCAGCCTTGTGTGTGAGTGGCTGGGAGGGAGGGGGGAAGGTGAAGGTCCCCCCACCAGCGGGACTCTTGCCGAGGCTGCCGCTCGCACCACTGACCCCGGACACCCCGGACACTGTGCTGCCGTAGTCTGAGTGGTCATCTGGAAATAAAAAGCATAAGAATTAAGATTAACATCGAGAGGAAACCTGCATATGTCTGAGAAGTAAATTCAAAGTATGTATAGTGCCTGAGACGGCGATGGACTCACCCTCTGTCACGTTGGCACTTAATCATATTCGGTGAAATGTGGATGTTGTTGTTACAATACCTCTGCTCAAATCTTCGGGGACCCTTCTGGGATGGCGTGAGCATATATAAGAATTAAGATTACAAAGCGGTAGAAAATTAAAGTCCAGATAAATAGTTCAGGGATCCTACTCGCTTTCTCCGAAAAACGAAGCTTCGGCTTAAAGTACCTGCCACGGTTCTTATTCGTTCTAAAATTACACCGGACGTGGTCTGCTAGAAAATTATTTAACTCGTATGTTTGATAAAAGCAAAGTGAGACTAACTACGTTTAATTTTTATTCGTTTGCCATGTTTCGTTTACGGTGACAGAGGATAGACCCCCAGAGGTAAAAAAAACTTTTGACATAAGAAGACGCATATTCCAGCTGACTTCGAAAATTAAAATATATAGCAATACCAACCTCTGGTATGTGAGGGTGTATCAGGCGGCTGTGGATACGGCTGGTCCTCACACGACGCGTACCCTTGGGACCCGAAGCTGGAGCCGGAGTGGCGGTGCTGCGGAGTGCCGAAGGCGTCTCCCGGTACCGCGGGCGGAGGCACGCGCTTTGCCGTAGCTGTCTTACCGGCGCCGCTGCCTCCGCGAGACATTCCGCCCACTAGAAAAAAAAAACAATTCCATTAACAACAGATCGACACGGATTATCAGATGGCACGGTACCCAGATATGTTGGTACGATATGGTAAATGTTGGTTGGATGAAAAGTGGGGACGATCTAAAATATTCATATGTTTTTTCCAAAAAACTTTTAAATTCCTATTTATTGTAACCTACCCTTTATGGTAAGCCGTGTTGGTTCTTGTCCAAGATCGTAATTTAAATCAATCTTGTTCGTTCTCGACTTAAGTGTTTATAATCTACATGTTGAAAGCACCCTTCCAAATAATTTTGTAATTGCAAAATTAATTTATCGCATTTCTAAAATAATATAACAAGTCAGCAAATAAAAATATTGTTAGATGATTCTGTTTACTTTGAACTTTATGGTATTCCAAAACCGCAGACAATTTGTCAAAGCATATCGCAAAGGAAACTTAATAAAAATAAATCCTGAGACTGCTTAGAAACTTTTGATCTCCAACTTCTGCCAAAGAATTTCATACTTGCGAAAACACATTCGTCTTATAATGGAAATTCTTAAGGTATCTGCAGCTAAATACCTAAGTTATATCAACCCTTCAAAGGATGTTGCAGAACTTTTATCAGTTGGGGACAGAGACGGCGCAATCTTTGAGATGAGTTACTTTCATCCGTCGACCGCATTTGACGATAAGAATGAACGTCAAGGGTTCTCGTCACTGAAGATTAAAAGCATAACTCGGATTACATTTGATGTATCAATTAATCTAGCGCTATTTATTGCTGGATACGGAAGTAATATGGAACTGAGGCACAGTAATAATATAAGCTTTACAAGTAGCTAAGAATCTAGGTATAAATAATTCGAAACGACACACTCCAGCACGACACGGACCTGCGAGAAAATAGGCGTAAGTAACGACGGTAAGAGGTATCGTTGTCATTATCGTGTTTTACAAAATTAGGTTAATTGAATCTAAAACTCGAATCATTTTTGATTTGTAAGCACTCACACTAGTTCCTCATCAAGCGTCTTCAATTAATGCGTCAACAATATAAGGATAGATACAAATAGTATTTTCATTTTAGTTTTCGCTACGGCTTTAGTCGGTTTCAGTTAAAATATCCCTTACACTATGCTTATCATTCAAAACTGACGTAGGTAAGTGCTAACGAGCGAAATCAGAAAAAAAAGTCACGCCACCCACCGCGCCTGCTACTGAAATTTGATGAATATTTACGTAAAAATCCATAAAAAATCGTTCACACTTTCTTTATCACGTCTTCAGTTTAAGGAGAACGCCTCAAACCCGGTTTTCGTCTTGTGATTAATCTCGATAATGAGGTAAAAGAGCAATCAATCATTTTCGACCGTCCTCGGAGATCGGATCGGACAGCTAATTGCTTGTGCCGAATCGATAAACCTAACTAATGGCCAGCAAGAATTGACGCCGATTAATTGCGATTTAAACCTCCGATAGAGAAAAACCCTTTGCGTATTTTTGGTAATAAATGGGTGATTTTACTGTGATTTTTCGGTCAAATTCATCATTTTGTATTCATGGCTAATTTTGCATATACCGCTATTTAGGAAAGTCTTGCTGCTCATCTATACAGTTTATACGGATGAAAAAAGTTAAGTGCCTTGAATGCATTTGAAAGAATATTCGGCCCTGGCATAAAAAACCAGCCACAATAATTTTAAATTAAATTAATTGGGGTTCCGTGAAATAAAGTTACTATATTTTTAGTTAGTTAATAAATTAAGTCTACGCAGCTGAAACCGAACTCAGCTACTCTCTGATAAATAGCGAAATAATCAGTCACTATAGGTATAGATTTGCGCCTCAAATGCAATGGACTTTCCCATCAGTCAGCAATCATCTTCGGTGCAAAATGGGTGTTGTAACACCTCTCTTTGCCTTCCCTTTCCGAAACCCGCTGAGAAGGCGTGATTAGTATTCAACAATACTGGGGATCTACTCTCTTTCTCTAAGAACGAAACTTCGCAAACAAACGAAAATCAGTTTATTGTTTTTATCAAACATATAAAATAGGATTAGGATATATAAACGTCAAAGAACTTCCTAGCTAACTAAATGTGATCTACATTCGAAGTAATTCTAGAACGAAAAGAATCGTGGTAGGAACTTTCGGCCCAAGCCTCGTTTTTCGGAGAGAGCGAGTAGGCCTCCTGTTATCTATACATCTATACAGATAAATAAAATTGAAGTGTCTGTTTGTTATTCCAAAATAACAACTTTTCACTAAATGCATATGAAAGTATACACGCTACTAACACAAGCAAACCAAGTTTTAAAATTTTTCTCTATCTGTCTGTCTGTCTGTTTGTTCCGAGTAATCTCAGAAACGGCTGGACGTATTTTAACGGGACTTTCACTGGTAGGTAGCTGATGTTTCAAGGAGTAACTTAGGCTTTTATTTATTAAACATATTAGGGTTCTGCGACATGAAACCGCGGGGCACAGCTAGTCTTAAATAAAAGCTTATAAAGCTAGATTAAATATTTTCCGCGCTAAACGTAAAACTTAAAGTAAAGTTTCACATCACGCGTTTGAGCTCGTAATCTAGGGAACGTTACTACCGCTTTCCTTTATTATCACCGGTTTTAAACGTATACCACCGTATATTGTGAGATCATTACCGGTATTATTAAAACTCATTGCGCTGATGGTATCTAGCTATTGTACTTCCTAAACAATGGAAGTTTATTTCAAATTATAAACCACTAAATCTAGAAGGCTGGTGAAAATTATATGAAAATTCAGGCCAAATAAGGTCAAGAATAACCACAGATTTTCTAGTTCGCAGAGGACCCAAAGGCCTTTTTGAAATTAATCGCCGTGCCTAATAAATATAATTTTTACGACATGTAAGTAGTTTTTGTGTCAAAAAGGAGAGCTACTATCGAATTTCGTCCCGCGATTTAACCACGAAAAAGTAACACATACACAGTACTGAAAGCGATTTCCTATGCATTATATCAGCAAAGGCAGTCGCCTGCTAGTTAGTGTGCTTCACGGTGAAGAGAAGTAACATGAGGAAACCTGCATAATGCATATGTCTGAGAAGTAATTCATAGATGTATAGTGCCTGAGACGGCGATAGACTCGCCATCTGTCACATTTGCACTTAATCATCATCGGTGACAAGTGGTCGTTGTTATTACTATACCTCTGCCTAACCCTTCGGGGAATATAGGCGTAAGCATATGTATGTAAAGTTGAATTCTCATTTACAAATCTAAGCTGGATAATAATATAACATCAGTACCTCCTTCGATCAAACGTGATAAACGCGTATTCTCTAATTACCGTTTACTTCGCCGTTATGCGACAGACATGATAATTTATCATTACCATGGGTGTTTTAAAATTGCAATTTACACTTTATGTCTATTACAACAGTGCACACATTCTATACTGTAGTCAAGTTATTCCTAATAGCGCCATCTCGACGCGACGGCTGGAATTAATTACATGCATCAGATCAATCAAGCGTAGCATTTGGATCAAATTGACATTCCTGGCATGTCGGCCATTTTTAATTAAGCACAATTAAAAGGCGCCTTTGAAACGTGTATTATTTTGTAACCATTTTGTAATTCAACAGGGTTTAAGTGGAAACCTATGTTTTAAAGATGCATATCATATATTTACCGGTAATAGAGACGGTCACTTGGACATGTAATCAACTTGTTTGTACTGACTTGTACGTAATCGGCACTCGGCAGCTAGTGAGTGCAAGTTGAATATTTCTCACGGGAAATTGGAGCGGTATCGACGAAATGCATGCATAATATGAAATGCAATGCGATTTAATTAAAATTATGACAATTTTTAATCCTTTTCAAATTAACAGTTTGAAGTTAATCTTATCCGACAATTTGCCTCGTTCAAGGAATACGTGTGGAAATTTGTTCGAGTGAAAGTGAAACGGTCGGCAACAAATAACTTAAATAAACTTATTCCGAGTTGCAATGGGACATTATTCGTGAAACTCAGTACTTTGTGTTTATATTTTCAATAATACTTGCTTCGAAAGATGGCATTGTACAACATTCTGAAGCGGAGAAAGTAAGTTATGTTTGCATGTCTAAGTGAAGGGTTTAGTTTAGGACTAACATTTGCACTAAGTATTAAGTTAAAGGCCGTGGAAGCCACAGATGAACATACGTAGATATATAAGTTGCTCATACAAAATGCTATTTTCAACAAATCATCGCCGAAGTTGTGGAAAATGACAAATAATATATAGATAGTTTAACTCTTATTATGTGACAGACGTATATGACGTGTATAAGTCTGTCACTGTCACACAGAGGAACTATGATGGCAATAAGAGCTTATGGTAAGGCCCCAGATCATAAACATAGTCTAGCTAGCAGGTAAATCTATACATATACACAGATAAATAAAATTGAAGTGTCTGTTTGTAATTCCAAAATAACAGCTTTTCACTAAATGCATATGAAAGTATTCACGCTACTGACACTGAAAAACCAATTTTATTTTTTTTGCCTGTCTGTCTATTTGTTCCGGTTAATTTCTGAAACTGCTGGACGGATTTTAACGGGACTTTCACTGGCAGGTAGCTGATGTTTCAAGGAGTAACTTAGACTTTTATTTATTAAAAATATTAGGTTTCCGTGACATGAAGCATGCAACTAAATCCACGCGGGTGAAACCGCGGGGCACAGCTAGTATATAATAATATTGTATTGTAAAACAGTGTACCTACTTAAACTTGTCATCAAGTTAACGAAAGCAGCTGTGTTGCGTTGGGTAACTCTTGTCATAATGATATTTCAAATGCCACGATTAAAGTCCATAGCAATGTAAGTTATGATAATGATGGCAAACGTGTACCACGGCTATGTTCGCCTCGGGGTATGAAAATGGACCTACGACTCAATCGCAATTCAGTAAATATATGCAATACATAATAAATAGTGGAGGTCAAAGAATATATGGTGCATTTCATTTTAATCGGTATTTCAACAATCTTTATGGTTTGAGATATCTCGTACTTTCGAATTTTATGGAACCATATCGGATAGGTATGAATATTTTCTTGTTAGACGCGGCTTGCGTTATACTGTGTCCCAAGTAGGTTTTGACACGTTCGAACGTTGTCGCTTGACGTTGCGTTTTGCGCTTTTTCGTTTCGTATATTCGCCGCTTGGTGCGCTTTTCAACGTTCCCATACAAAATGAGGAAAATACGCAGGCGATATCTTCATCATAAATAAATGTAAAACCTATAATCTGGGAACTGTAAGGAAACTCAGCAACGAACTCGACGTCGAGTGTCGGTCAAACATACGAAATTGAACTTTAGCTTGTATGTATTAGGGTATACTCGTATAAATATTATATTTCCTTCCGACACTCGAAGCCGAGTTACCATAAAAGTTATGGCATACCGTAACTTAGTATTTCTCAAACTTTTTTTCTGGTGCTATGGACAATACTTTCACCAAGTCTCTCAGAGTGTAACAAGATTATATGTTGCTAGCTTAAACTAGGTAGATGCATTTCCACCCAATAGCCAGTCTGCCTGTCGTAAGAGGCGACTAAAAGGGGGCCGGAGGGCCTGCTGGCGGTGGTCGGGGTGGGAGCTTTGACCACCGAGCCGCGGGCCCGGGAAGGTGGCAGCGCGATGTGGCTCGCGCTGCCTTGCACAGCGAGGTCTTCAGGGGCGGCGATACAGCTGCCCCGGGGATGTGCCCCGGCAAAGGGTGGGGGGACACCGGTGCGATCTATCAGAGGACCCGGAGTCCCCCCTGAGCACTGAGGATGGCCACCGGGGGGGTTTTAGTGCGGTAAAAATCCCACATACCCGGATCTGCCTCTCCCAGGGCGGTCGGGGACCTTTTGAAGGTTTCCCCCTCGTCAATAAAAAAAAAAAAAAAAAGGTAGATGCATTTAGAATATCATGTTAATTTGCCCAAAATAGCCAGAAGAAAAACTGCAGTATAACAAAGGGCAGTAAACAAACGGCCCACATTATATCGTCCGCAGGCCCCTATAGTTTGCTCACAATTTTATTAGTCGACGAGATCATTCAATTAAAACGAGACATTTAAACAAACGTTAAATTAACAACTGTTGCATGCACAGAGCACTCATGATGCATCGGCCATTTTTGAATTAGATTTTACTATTTAATCTATACATCTATACAGATAAATAAAATTGAAGTGTCTGTTTGTAATTCCAAAGTAACAGCATTTCACTAAATGCATATGAAAGTATACACGCTACTGACACCAAAAAACCAAGTTTTTAAATTTTTCTCTGTCTGTCTCTCCGTCTGTCTGTCTGTCTGTCTGTTTGTTCCGGGTAATCTCTGAAACGGCTGGACCGATTTTAACGGGAGCTTCACTGGCAGGTAGCTGATGTTCCAAGGACTAACTTTTTTTTTAATTAAAAATTAGGGTTACGCGACAATAACGATGAAACTAAATCTACGCGGTTGAAACCGCGGGGCACAGCTAGTACTAGTATAATATTAAACTTCTTTTTTTTTTTTTTTTTTTTATTGACGAGGGGGAACCTTCAAAAGGTCCCCGACCGCCCTGGGAGAGGCAGATCGGGGTATGTGGGATTTTTACCGCACTAAAACCCCCCCGGTGGCCATCCTCAGTGCTCAGGGGGGACTCCGGGTACTCTGATAGATCGCACCGGTGTCCCCCACTTTGCCGGGGCACATCCCCGGGGCAGCTGAGTCGCCGCCCCTAGAGACCTCGCTGTGGTTGGCAGCGCGAGCCACATCGCGCTGCCACCTTCCCGGGCCCGCGGCTCGGTGGTCAAAGCTCCCACCCCGACCACCGCCAGCAAGCCCTCCGGCCCCCTTTTAGTCGCCTCTTACGACAGGCAGGGATACCATAGCCAAATTCTTAGACCCTGGCTATTGGGTGAGTATAATATTAACCTTAAATCAAGCCAACCGAAGATAGGAACGTAAAGAAAGAAACGAAAAGAAAGAGTATTAAGAGTAGCCGAGATCGACCAATCAAGCATTTCAAGCATTGAGGTGAGATAAGATAAGAGTAATGTACTTCAGAAAACAACAAACATAGATGAATGAACAATTCAGTCTGTATTGTATAATGTTATTATATCCAGACTAATACTAAAAACTGAATCGCAGTCTCCCTCTTTGGTCTAGTGAACGCCACGGCGACAAACGAGATCTTTAGTTCGATCCCCGTGTCGGCTAGTACCATGTTATTGGGTTTTTCTATCTGTTTTTTTCTCAGTAGCAGCGAGTTGTCTGGATAAGTGCCCGGTTAATGGAAATAGGCTCTCCCCCTGTTACATGGAAATTAAATATAACTGGCGAAATGTGGGTGTGCTTTATGTACACTGTACACCTCTGCCTACCCCTTCGGGGAATACAGCCGTAAGTATGTATGTACATATTCTCTGTAAGAAGTAATTTTAACGTTACCTTTCCATTTTGTAGTTTCGCCTTCAATCTTTATAAGTTACTAGCGGACTTCACGCGGTTTCACCCGCGTAGTTCCCGTTCCCGTGGGAGAACGGAGGTAAAATATAGCCTATATTAATCAGTAATAATTTAGCATTCAAAAGGTGAAATCATTTTTGAAATCAGTTTAGTACTTTTTAAGCCAATTCGTTACACACATACATACAAATCTTTCCTCTTTGTAATATTAGTGTAGATGTCACTGTTATATATGTTTACTGCATTGATGGTTCAATCCAATATTTCCTTACTCTGTTACTTTCTCTTTTAGGGTCAAAGTAGACCTTTTGGATATATGACTCTTGAGTAAGTGTTAGGTCTAATTGCTTGTTCGTTCACGGGATCATTAACTTTAATTGTTATACTTGTTAGATAAGTGTTTTGGTATATCTATGTTGTGTTATGCAACACGGGAGCTATAATTTAGTGGCTAGACGTATTGTGTAACGTTTTTTTTAATCTTCTGTATGATAAGCAGTGATTGATATGGAAATAATTATTAAATTTAAAGATTTATTTCAAAAACAAACTTTAAGGTTTCCGTTGATCATATTTCTATTCGTTCAAGACATGAAAGTATTAAAAGTTAGTAAATGCTTTCTCTATGGCTAATATGCATTTATAATTTATACATGCTGTGCCCCGCGGTTTCACCCGCGTAGATTTAGTTTCATCCTTATTGTCGCGGAACCCTTATCCTTTCTCAGGGTCTAAAGATTATCTGTGCCAAATTTCATCAAAATCGGTTGAGAGGTTTAAGCGGGAAAGCGTAACAGACAGACAGTTACTTTGGCATTTATAAAATTAGTAGGGATTTCATTAAGAAAAAATAGTTATTTGTTATACAAGAGTGCAAAGTTGCTTTTTAACCGCGTGTTCAATTTTGATGACCGAGCAAGCGAAGGATTCTAAAATTGAATCACGAGCGCAGCGAGTGATTCAAAATTAGAATCCTGAACGTTAGCGAGGGAATCAAAAGAGCACGAGGTGAAAAATCTTTGCACTCGAGTGCAACACGTAACTTTTCATTCCACCTCAGCGAGGAAATGACTAAATGCAAAAAAAAAAAAAGTTGTATGATATATTCGGCACCATAGAGGTAGCAGTAAATAGGTTTAATGTTTTTTTTAATTCACAAACTTAGTGCACACGATGTTCTAAATTCAATTTACTTTATCCTCTAGAGAATAAAAACTGCTTTTCCACTCAGATATTGAAGATTAAAAATACTCTTTCCGAGATGGTGGGATGAAAATATAATTTACTTACCGGAAAAATTACATAATACATACTCGTATGTGGATAATCAAAAAAACATTTGAAAGTAGAGGTTCTCTCTCAAACAAATGTTTTAAAAGTTTGCATTATGTCTAACCAAAAAGTAATTGAAATTTATAGAGATAAAAAAATAATTTCGTTTTTAATTCATTCATACTTTTCGTTTGTTATTTCCAGACTTTCACTGGCAGATAGCTGAAGGATTAAATTAGGCTACCTTTATTAAAACAAAAAAAAAGGTATTGGGAAGTAGAGCCTACTCGGGTGAAATCGCGGGGTACAGCTAGTAGTTAGCAAATAAAATAAGCTATAAATAGTGCGTTAAGATCTTAATATCAAATGCTCAAGTACTTAGGTAGGTACTGTACTTAAATAATTACTACGTTGTGGGAAAATTGGACAATTTTCAACGCTAAACTCAATATTCAAGTATTCCAGGGAACGTGTAATGAACTTCGCGTAATACCTGTAAAGAGAGTGAAAACAAAGGGCGCTATTATAGCTCATTAGTGTGTAACAATTAGACAGGCCCATCGGGGTCATTGTACGCTAATGGCTTAACCGTCGCCAATTAGGGAGAGTTGCGCAACCGACCTACGCTACAGTACCGAAATGTACTGGAAAATGTACTTTATAGAAGTTTGGGATAGAGTCGTAGTAAAATAGTACCAATAAAATATTTACAATCAATACTTAACACTAATTTAGCTTAAACAATCTCCATCCAATCTCCTCCCTGTGTATAATATAATTTATTGTCTGACGTAATATATTTTTCTTTCAGTATTCAATTCCAAGATTTTAAAATTGGAAATTCAAATCTTAACTTTATACCTCATTGGCCTACGTGGTCAATGATTTACAAGTTAGGCCTTACAATACCTATACATAGTTATTTTGTGGACCATAGAGAAGAATTGATACGAAAAAAAGAAATTACTCTTCAAATCATAGACTAGTAGGTACTTTTTTCTTTCAATGATAAATGGTGGAATAAGTAAAATAATTAAGAAAAAAAAATAAACGAACATACATGCCTCTGCAAAGATAAAAATAAATATTATTTCGTAAATAATAAGTCTTCAACCTTTGAACGCCTGTCAAAATATTATCCTTTAATCTTCATTGATATTTCGAACCACAAAAGCTGTTATAGTTTTTATACGATGTAGAAACGACTAGGTAAACGTCTAGCGTTAATTGCAATACTGAATTCCCAATTAGTTCACGGCACATTAGTGTATCCATTTCATCTAATCCCCTCCGAATGCGTTCTAAAATTCAATTTGTCTTAACATCTCAGACTTTTAGATGTAGCCAATTATTTCCGGAATATTATACCTATTAGAATATAATCTTTGCCTCAGAAATAAGGTGATTGTATAGTCTGCATAGCAACCTATTCTGTTTTAGAGCGTTCAGAGCTAAGTATGTTGAAATTGCAACGATTGTTTGTTTTACGATATAATGTTAATTGTATCCAGTTTTTATAGCCTTTTGACACTGTTTTTGAATCGACTTTCAACATTTATTTAATAATAAAATAACTTGGCTTTGATGCTGTTTAATTAATTCTAATTTTATTAACTACTAGCTGTGCCCCGCGGTTTCACCCGCGTAGATGTAGTTTCATCCTTATTGTCGCGGATCCCTAATATTTTTGATAAATAAAAGTAGCCTAAGTTACTCCTTGAAACATCAGCTACCTGCCAGTGAAAGTCCCGTTAAAATCGGTCTAGCCGTTTCAGAGATTACCCGGAACAAACAGACAGACAGACGGACAGACTTGAACTTTGATTTTTAGTGTCAATAGCGTGTATACTTTCATATGCATTTAGTGCAAAGCTGTTATTTTGCAATTACAAACAGACACTTCAATTTTATTTATCTGTATAGATGTTATCAAATTAAAATGGTATGTAAAATCATCATCATGAATTTAAGAGTTGTGACTCTTGTCGGTGTAACTGATGCAACTTCTTCCATTTGTCTCTATCAAGTGCCATCTCCTTGATCTCCCTATACGTCATGGCAGACTCTTTTTCCTTGACTTGTCTCATGTATGTTAACCTGGGTCTTCCTCTTCCTCTCTTTCCTTCTACTTACCTTCTAATATGTTTTTAAAGTATGTAAAACAATAAACCTAAAATTGTTTGACAGCAACCGGTCTTGTTGATGATGTACAATATAACAATTAGTTTACTTGTAGTTATTATTAGTATTGATTACTGCAATTTGTGTAAAACAGTATTTTTAACCGACTTCAAAAAAAGGAGTTCCTTAATTCAAATGTATGTTTTTTCGTTGATTTTGTACAAAAATGTGCGGGCTGCAACAGAAGCCGACGCCTCGTTGGACAATGTCTGCTTGTTGCTCTTCACCCATCTATCTATCCCAATTTGCAAGGCATCGCGACATAAACCCACAGACGCCAGAATAAATTGGGAATGAATCTGAGATTTGAACTCGCATTCCCTAGCACCGCGCGTGATTGCGATAAAGCGAGCGCTGACACCGCTGAGCCAAACAACTTGTTAAAACACCCGTCGAAAATAAGATACATATTACAGAAGCCAACGCCATCTGTCGGTGCGTGTTGTAACTAAAACAAATTTGAAAAAACTTTGAATTGTTTTTTTTTTAAGTAAGTTGAAATTTATTAGACTAGAAAGTGTTTTAATACAAACTGTTCCTGCGGTTTCTCCCGCAACGTATACATGTTTTTAGCAAACAAGATCTTTGAACAGACATAATAAAAAGTCCTAAATTCATAGATTATAAAATCGATATGCACAGCGAATTTTTAGTCTATGCCTAGTTTTTTTATATTTCTCTACTGTAATACAATTTATTCAATACGTTTTATTATATAACAGACTAGCTGTGCCCCGCGGTTTCACCCGCGTAGAGTTAATTTCATGGGTGTCCCGCGGAACCCTAATGTTTTTTTTAAAATAAAAGTAGCCTAAGTTACTCCTTGTAAAAATAGCTACCTTCCAGTGAAAGTCCCGTTAAAATCGGTCAAGCCGTTTTAGAGATTACCCGGAACATACAGACAGACAGACAGAGATAAATTTTAAAACTTGGAATTTTAGTGTCAGTAGCGTATATACTATCATATGCATTTAGTGACAACGTGTAATTTTGGAATTACAAACAGACACTTCAATTTTATTTATCTGTATGTATAGATATATTAATCAAAAAAATGTGGATTACTCTTTCCTTGTTTTAACCTCTTTATAACGCTTTCCAAGTTTTCATACAAGGATGTTAGGAATGCTGGTCGGACACAGCGAAGAGATAACGCCATCTCGTCCATATCTACAATCCCCGGACACTCAAGAAAGTGAAACAAAATCTAACCCGGCACCGGACGACTGTGTCCGGCCAATACTTTCCCTAGTTCACAGTAAGACTACAAAACAAGTTTAAATGGTACCTATTATGTAAATATCTCAATTGCATTCAAAACCGCCGCAAAAGGGATTTAAATTGAAATGTGATTTTTTTATAAAACAATAGCAAACCCGGCGAACTCCGTTTCGCCATTTTCACAATTTCACAGTGAACACAATACCGGTTTGTCACATGAAATTAACTGAGCAGAGAGCAATGAGTAGCTGTCAAACAATGTATCACGCACCGGCGCCATCTACTTAAAATGTTGGTTTGTCCTGATTTTTTCCTGAATTTTCTTTGCTATAAACCTCACGGAGCCCGAGACCTTTCCAACGAATGCAAAACCGTGGAAATCGGTTCGTGCGTTCTAGAGTTATAGCTACAGGAAGGAAAACCCGACTTATTTTTATTAGTAGATTTATTTGAATTTGACAAATTTAGCACACTGGAAAAATATGCCAGACTAATCGCTCTAACCGTTTTTAAGTAATCAGTGAACATTAATTAATTATTCTGACAACTGGTTTAACCCAGATCACCGATTTTTCTCGTAAAAGTTGTTACGAAGGTAAGATGGCAGTCGTTTCGCATAAAAATCATATGATCAGCCGCATTGGGTTGAATCAAGTGCCGATCCCAACAGTGCATCGGATGAGACATAAGGCCAGGGAGATGATAAATTTAAATAATCATTCGCGACAAACATTGGACCTATTTTTTTTAACTATAAAGAAAACATACAAATAGACTACAGACACTCTCGCTGCTTTGTTGACAAGCTGTGCCCCGCGTTACTAGCTATGTTACAAGGAGTAACTTGCTAGCTACCAATGAAAGTCCCGTTGAGTCCAGCCGTTTCGGAGATTAGCCAGCACAAACAGACAGAGAAAAATCTTAAGAATAGTTTTTTTATGTCAGTATCCGAGGTACTTTCATATGCATTTAATGAAAAGTAAATTTTGAAATTACAAACAGTCACTTCAATTGTATTTATCTGTATAGTTATGTGGGTATGATGATAAGTAAATCTGTCAAGAGTATCCCAAGTGCCAAACAAATTGCGTGGGTATTTACCGCGTGTTGGCCACATCGCGTCCCTGCGCTCCTGTCTAATGGAGCGCGCAGATAGACATGGTCGGATCGATCTAACGCCTGTCAATCGCCTGTTCCACGGTTACGGGCTGTCATGCGGGATATTGGGGTGTCCATACTGACGAACGCTCAATACTTTTGGCTACATTTTGTGACTTATCAACGTAATTGATTTGTTAGATACTGAGATTGGTTTTCTATGCAATCGGTATGTGTTCTTTTCGCTCTTATCGCTCGTATTGAAGTGTAGGAACGGAGTGCCTCAAGTTTAGGTTTGTAAATGTTCAAACTGTTATAATAAAAAAAACATGCGATCGAACCTTCTCTTTTTTGCAGTCAGTCAAAAACGCCATTTTATCAGTTTCACAATTGATCGCAAAACAACAACAAACATAAAATTGCCGGAGTCATCGGTTTGTTTACCCTATTCCCGAGGGATACAGGGGAGGGAACCGTTAAAATTCAGTTTACATTCTGTTTTGTTTGCAACGTTAACTTATGTACAATGAATTTAGGTCGGCTGTCCATCCATACGCGTAATTTGGATGTGTGGAAGGAATTACGAATTAGCTTTATTTACGCATTGTTTCGAGTTTAAAAAATTTTTTTATTAGGGGATATAAACTTTTCGTTTGCTCAGTTCATATGCTAATAAGAGAAATTCAATCTATTAGGTTGAAATTTAAAATATCTACATACATACATACATATGTTCACGCCTGTAGGTATTCCCGGAAGGGGTAGGCAGAGGTGTTGTAATTTTCAACACCCACGTTTCACCGAATATACTAAAGTGCCAACGTGACAGAGGGTGAGTCCATCGCCGTCTTAGGCACTATAGATACGTCTTTGAATTATTCCTGACATATGCAGGTTTTCTCACGATGTTTTCCTTCACCGTAAGACACGTGGTGTGAAATCACTGTGCATAAGTTTTTAGAAAAACTCATTGGTACAGGCCCCGCTGGGATTCGAACTTCCGTCGCTTGCGTTTCAGGAGACTGCTCTAACCCCGAGGCCACCACGGCTCATAAAATATCTATTTATATAAATTTACGAACCGCGATAGCCATAGGGTGTGTGCATGTTGCGTCTGCTACGCAAGTGAGCTACGAGTTTTTTCTAAAAAACGTCTCTGCAGTGATTTTACACTACGTTCTTTACGGTGGAGGAAAACATCGAGAAGAAACCTGCATATGTGTGAGAAGTAATTAAAAAACGTATGAATAGAGCCTGAGACGGCGATAGACTCACCATCTTCCACGTTGGCACTTAATCATCTTAAATGAAAAGTGGTTATTATTACAACACCTGCCTACCCCTTAGGGGAATACTGGCGTGAGCATTTGTATGTATGTTTCAATTTAAAAGGATGAGTTCCAATATTGTAACTTAGGTACGTCACAATATAATAAACGTAATTAAAATTTTCGCCCGGTCGCGGGGCGCGCCGACCTCATTAAATAGTCAGGCAATTTTGTTAATTACCTTATTCATTAATTTCGGAGGGTTAATTAACGGTGTAACGCTTGTTGGTGCTAATTTTGTACTTAACAGTTTTTTCCGCGTGGAAGAATATCTTCTTTTTAATTTTTTTGCGGTGAAATGGGAAAATCTAAGTCAAACAGTGGTAGGTGAAATTATAAAAAGTATATTCTTAAGTAAAACCTTCATCGACCTGTGATAGGTATATGTAGATGCTGCCATCTTTGGATGAATTCCGAAACTTACCTGAAAATAAAAAAAAACTATTGTTAATTCACAAATTATTATCTACATATACTTCTTACTTATATTTAAAGCTGAAGAGTTTGTTTGTGGGTTTGCTTGAACGCGAAAATAACTGGAACCACTGTCTAATTGGAAAAAAATCAGCATTAGACCAATCGGGGCTTAGAGTAAGCGTTACGCCAAAGTTACTACGCGGATGAAGTCGCGGGCAGGAGCTAGTTTTATTTATAATTATATTTATGATCCATTTTTCTTGTAGACGTATTTGTAAGAGTAAAATAATTTAATGAATTATTATTTAATTTATATATATTTCATTATATTATTATTATTATTCAATTAAGACTACCGGTAGTCCGGTACCGGTAAATACCGGTTGTAAGCTGTTATCAGGTACATTAATACGTTATAAAGTACGTTTATGTTAAAAATTATAATCGGGCGTGCATATGCATGCATGCGTGATCGTATCTAAACGATCGTGACTCCGGAGTGGGTCAAGATGATTTATTGAATCGTAATGGCTCACTGTGCTTTGAGCACGTACTTAACTCCCTAAGTAATTGTTTGAAGCCCAGAAACTTCTGAGATTAAACATCGACGCACAACTACTTATTTCCAATCAGCATTTCACTTCAAAATTATACGCATTTTCAATACACTGAGTTATTGGCAGTTGAGTAACGTGTAACGAAATTATAGGTTAGGAATTTGGCGCCAAACATTGGGCGTATGTAGAAAGTGTGCTGACCGGCCCTTGCCTTGGGCAGTGTCAATGCCATAGATTAACTAGATAGGCGAAGAAAAGAAAAACCAATAGGCACCTACACGCCGTCGCCATTTTGAATTGAATGTCAAGTCAAATGTCAAATCTATACAGATAAATAATATTGAAGTGTCTGTTAGTAATTCCATTATAAAAGCTTTTCACTAAATGCTTATGAAAATACTTATATACTTACGGTAGTGATATAAAAAACTATTTTTTTATTTCATCTCTGTCAGCCTGTCTGTCTGTTTGTTCCAGCTAATCTCCAAAACGACTGGACCGATTTTAGCGGGACTCCATTAGCAGAGCTACTCAATTCAACAAGGAGTAAAATAGGCTATACTTTCATTTAAAAAACATTAGAGTTCCGTGTGTCATCCATGAAACTCTACGCCGGTAAAACCGCGAGACACAGCTAGTCTTATAGCACAATACCGTTGCCTAGTAAAAAGTGTGCTTGAATTATTTTATACCATTTGACATGTGAAAATTAAACTTTAGTTTTGCAATCTTAAGACTGTCACTAATATAACTGTCACTTTCACTAGGTGAGTGACAGCTAACGATAAATCCACTATAGCGACAGCAGAGCAAAGATATGACTTGAATAATGACTTACTTACTAAAAACGATTTGGTTAGAAAATCTACGATATACATAAAATATAAGTGTCTGTATGTTTTAACTTATCTGTTTGTTTCATTTAATCTCTGAAAATGCTGGACCGATTTTACTGGGCACTTTCTCTGGCAGATAGCTGATTTAACAAGAAAAACTAAGGCAACATTGATTAAAAAAAATAGATTTCCGCGTGATATCCCATGAACTTAAGTCTACGCAGGTAAAAGTAATTAATATTGTTACTGTTACCTTACCATGAGCTCTTATTGCCATGATAGTTTCACTCATTTATGAGACAGATCTATATGACGTGCATACATCTGTCACTTTCATCATTGCAATAAGAGCTCATGGTTTGGGCCCTGATTATATTAGTGCTATTATTGCTTAATTGAATCAAAGTGTAAAGTTGTCATAAGTCAACTTAATCGTTTTAAAAAAAAAACACGTGAAAATCCTAGGTAAGTCAGTTTATACGACTTTTTCTTTTAAATCTGAAACATGGTTAGTAAGATCATGAATCACGATACAAAGTGTTAGACGTATCTATTTGTCGGTGACAGATTTTAATCTGTGCTGAATTGATCACGCTCTCGCGTTTCAGTACAAACTACTACAGTGATAATCTCTTGGATTCTGTACCCTTTGGTCCTTCGAATTGGGTTTCAAATGCTTCACTTTAGTTGTAGTTAAGTATCATACATCATCGTAATCGTAGACTGGTATATATTTGTTGACATACTGGGGGCATTACAACGTATCGTAACCTTGAGTAAGTATATCCCATAGAAATTTCTATATATTTTTTTATATTTTCAAGATATCATGTCGTTATGGAAACATCGTTGGCGCAAAGCCAGTGTCCTTATTGAAAAATGGTAAATGTGTGATTTGGTGCGCTAACTCAGAATATTATTATAATGATAGCAGAAGGGCGACTTCGTATATGTGCACGTGGATCTCGGATCACGTCGCGTTAAATGCCAGTAGTAAATTTTAAACGATACGTAAGAACCTATTTATGAGACGTATGGGAGTCGAGCTCCTGTGAATCCTAATAGTCCTAATAATATTATAAACTTGAAAGTTTTTAAGAATTTATGAATGGATTTCTATGACAGTTTACAATCATACCTATAGCTTACTTATCAGAATAACACTTAAGCTATTATAATTTGTAAAGATACTGTGTGAATTGTCCAAAATATAAATTTAAGAGTCATATTCTACGCAGACGGAGTCGCGGGCACGAGCTAGTCTTACATATGTAATTTTTTGCCAAAGAGCTATTATTGCTGTATTGAATAAAAAAATATCACTAGCGGACGTCCCGCGGTTTCACCGCGTAGTTCCAGTTCCCGAGGGAGTACGGGTATAAAACATAGCCTATATTAAATAGTGATCATGTAGCATTCATGGTGAAAGAATTTTCAAAATCGGTCTAGTATTTTTTGGCAATTCGTTACAAACATACTTATATACAAATCTTTCCTTTATAATATTATTAGTATACAGTCTAGATATAGGTTTAGTATGAAATTCCAATATTATACAGAAAATAAGTACGAATCGTAATAAAATTATGAATGTTGTCCAAGTAATTCGATATAAGCATAAAATATGTGTCAGTAATCGCGATTGCGCGTGTGGTCTCGACTTATCGACGCGATGCCAAGATTATCTCGCCTGTGTATGTTATTGGGAATATACACATTTGTTACACTCCCCGATACAACGATACACGCCTGTCACTACAACGCACACGTACATTATTTATGTATGTATGCAACAACATAATATATCTCTAACAATATTTTTGGTATAAGACTGTACATTTCTTGACGTTTGATAACATGCAAGCATGGTAAATTCATTTGACACTCACATTGGACAATGTCAATGCCCTATGTCCTTTAATGTCACTGAAACAAAACTGAAGAGTGTTTTTTGTCAAAACGCGCTAATTATTATGTAGTTGGAATTTTTATATAGTACACCCACATTCAGCCAGTTCTGTTTACGTCCCAAGTAATAGTGGGCGAGCCTATTGCCATAATCCCAAACTCCGGGCTACTATTTATTTGTTAATTTGTTAGACTTTAAATTTACTTTTTTGTTAAAAATAATTAAGTACGTAGGTACAAATTATTTTATTTTTTTAACTCTAAAATGACGTATGTATTTACTTATTACATAAATATTTACTAAAACAAGTATCCAAATACCAATGTTTACGTTCAGAAACGTGATAAAAAATGTACGTAATTCTGTCACAATAATTTACCGCCAAGTAACGTCTAGAGGTAATAAAATATTTGTCTATAAACATGTCCGATCGCCTGACAGAATTGACTGACGTATCTTATCTTGCGGTTGATTAAGCTGCAGATAGATTTAGGTCTATAATAAACAAACCACCTGAAAGCTACTTCCTATCATAGGCTAATAATTCTGGCTCAAACTAGTGTTGTGCTTTGTGCTACTGTGGCGAGTAAGGTGCCAGTGCTCTATCCATGGGAGAGAGCAGTTAATTTTTTAAGGAAGAAAGAGGGCGAGTTTTGGACGTTAAGACGTTTTGGTCTTGTAAATTTTTGAACCCCGTCGCTTAGCTCTGCATATTGGAGTCTTATTCCCATACACCACAGCCCATTGATTTTGAATTGACTTTCATACATTAATTCCCGCCACCTCTACGACAAAAAAAATCGATTATAGAATATTAGTGTGGCTCAAAATGTGTTTATCCACCATCTTTGGCACTCAACCACAACTCACCACCGAAAAAGTATCAATTTTTAGCTACGCGTAAACGCAAGATCAAGCGACAACGTTTGATCGTATCAAATCAAAAACTATACTTAGTGCACAGTATTCTTACTTTTGCAATATTAAAAGATCTTTGTAATCCATCACCCGATACGCGTTACCAAGATGTAGAGTTATATCGAGTTAGTTGCGTGGCTTGTCATAGCGAGTTTCCACTTAGTTGAGTTTAACTGAGTTTAAGTTTATCTCAGCTCTACACTTGACAGTTTAAGGAAATTGCTTTTTCTTGTAACGGCCCATTTTACCGCAGAATTTCACCAACAAACACTTTAATTTTTTTTCTCGTCGTAAGTTGTAACTCGTAGTTAGTTAGACGAATTTTTTTGGTATTTTTCACCGTCTTAAAACGACATATAAAACTTAACCCGCACTTCAGCATCTCGGAGTTCGCAAGCTATTCAAAGTTATGCCACAGTAAGTATAAATATATGCTTACTAAGCAGTATGGAATCGACCAAAATTTTAAATAAGAACGATTGCTCTATGGAACGTGAGGGATTTCACTCTTAAGATTGATTCTTTTTTTGTTTATTGTCAAAGTAGTGTCGATTTGTAGTAATTCGAAGAAAACTTTCTGTAAAATACGTTAATTACGTATACGCGATCGGCCATGACGTGGCACCCCTTACTGTCATTATGGGCCGCTTATTATCTCGCAGATGAGAGCTTCTGTGTGAGTGTGTAATTACACAATATTTTTTCCTATATTCCGTACTGAATGTAGTAAGTTTATATTTATACTATGGCTATGCGGTGTCATTTTAAATTGTTCTACATTTTGCTCACAAGATGGCGCCCTGGGGTCACAAAGCTATCGGGCGATCTTACAACGATTGTTCGCGTTGGAACCACTAAGCCTTGCGTGGACACAGATTTGCATTGCGAAAGCAATCCTGATCCAGGGTTCACTTGAACAGCTTTAAAATGGTGCTTAATCGATGTATTTTTTTGTGTCTTTGCAAACTTATGGTGCCTAAGTTGTATTAATATGAAGAGGTCGCGTTTCTATATTTGAATAACCACGAAAGTAAATAAAAAAAAACTAATTCACGAAAAAAAAAATTTCATTAATATTTAAAATTGACTTGTAGCAAAAATTATTTTATATTTTTAGGAAAAATCTCATAAAAAAAACTTTGAGTACGGTGCGAACGTAACGGCGAGTATGTAAAGTATGTATGTATGTAAAAATAAAATCATGAGAATACGTTTCTAGCTAGCCAGTGTGGTGTAATAATATGTATCGTTTATTTTGAATTCGCCTAAATACTGGAGTATGTTCGGTAATTTTAACCCTTCAACAGCCCGGGGCCCCAAATGTTCGTATTGACCATCTATCGGTCGTTCGTAACCAATGTTATCGGTTCACGGTGACATGCCAGTTATTAACGATACCGATACAACCAATAACTAGCAACGCTCGCTCGGTACATTAACTGAATTATTGTTGTTTTGCATTGTCTCGCGATGCGATGCGATATGTTAGCGTTTAACTGTTGTTTCGAACGAGCTAGGAATAAATTACCGAAACGAAACTAGTTGCGTGAACATAGTTGGTGCAAAACATCAATTGTTTATCGCAAAACACATGTTTCTAAATAAATCTATGCTCAAATCATATCAAAAATTTGTATTCAATATAAGGGAACACTAATTGTTAATTTACTACCGTTTCCAAATGAAAGCCTGTCAGGAGAAGAAACTATGTACTAATATATAAAGCTTGTTTTTTTGTTGGCTTGATAGCGCGTTCAATCTGAGGAACTACTGTTCCAATTTGAAAAATGTATTCAGTACGCTAAGATCAATTGCTGGTTACAGTAAGCGTTGGTCCAAGGCAACTATTCCATATAGACGAAGTCCTGGGCAAAAGCTAGAAAATAAATCGTGTAGATACAAAAAACGCGCGTTCCCTAGTATTTTGATGAAAAAGCAACGCTAGGATTATAATAAGGTAAGTTAGGATTCCGGATGAAACTAAATATTATACTAATATATCTATCTAAATTCCGTCGTAAAATCAAACGGTACCCTTTATTTCAATATGATGTGTAAGTACATGGATAATATGGCTGCGATCATGGGACGCCATGTTTGGCGGGGTCACTCAGGGCTCGCTGTTAACTTGGCGAGCCCCTTTGGCCCGTGTCAACCGGCTTATGGGAGAATTGAACTTGTAAATACACTGTATTACTAGCGCATTGAAACTAAATTTATATTAATACTGATCAGTTCAGGAAAATTATAAATAGGTTCTATGCTGTATATATAATATATACTGGTAAACAAAGCTGAAGAGTTTGTGTCTTTGTTTGCAGACTTTGAGATTCATTTGCGCATTTTTAAATTCCATTTACCCAGTTAGGCTATATCATCACGCCAAGACCAATAGCGGGTTGAAGTTATAGTTAGCCCAAAGTAACTATTCTACGCGGACGAAGTCGCGGCCAGAAGATATTTTTTTATAAATTTCAACCTGCTTTGCGAGGCTTTTTTCACCATTGATAACTTGAATGCACGAAGTGTATAAAATACGGATAAAAATCGCGATTATCCATCTTCTTTATCAGCCATCTTAAAACTTTGAACACACTCTCCCATCCCAATATATTTCGCGTTTATTACAAAGAGTTGATTAAATACTGAGTCCTTTTATGTGGTTCAAGCGTAAAACGCGTCGCCCGATCTTTATCGAAATTCCATTCCCTATCACGACGCATTTACGGTGAAATTTTATCACACTTCGTTCCAGTCGGAAAGGCCCAAGACAGGTTTCAGACCGACGTGGGACGGACGGGTACGGTCTTGTTTTAATACCTACCCAGTGTTACAAAGGTGCCATTGTGAATCTGGTTATTTACAAGCTTAAGGCACAAGTAGGGCATTAGATTGTCACGTGTGATGAGTTTATTTAGACTTGTATTGCATTATTAAAAATTTGGAACCAAAGAGCCCTGGCTGTGGGATTTGAGCAGTCGCCTGCAACGTAAGCGACGCAAGATCGAACGGCCTGTACCAATCTGTTTTTCTATAAAACTTGCAGTAATTTCACCCCACGTCTTTTAAGGTGAAGGAAAACATCGTATAGAATCCTGCTGAGTTCAAAGACGTATACCTAGCGCCTGAGACGGCGATGGATTCACCCTCTGTCACGTTGGCACTTAATCATATTCGGTGAAATGTGGGTGTTGTTATTACAACACCTCTGCTTACCCCTTCGGGAATGGCGTGACCATATTTATTTTAATTTTTAATGAAATTTTTTTTTGTAATTGGTTCTTTACCTACTAGGCTGGGCTAAGTTTTTCAAGAAAACGTGATATTCCAAGCGAAGAGTCGTCGATGTAATGTCAGTGCATTATAAGCTAATTTATGAAGTGGTTACATTTAATTTTAGTACTGTGAAATCTGATTAAGTTGTCGGCAAACTTCTCGATTTCATTATGTCGCTGTACCTGGATGTCTTATACGCAATTACTGTCAATAGCGTTACAAAATTACAATTTTATTCACACTTGGGCGCTGTTAATTCAGTTATTTGCGACTTGTTTAAACGGGTCTTGCAAATACAACAAGTTTGTAACTGTGTCACAAAAGTAACGATAAGTCGGGAGCTGAAAATTATTTTGATAAATTGTCTTGTCGGCGCCATATTTCTGTGACGTTAGGCGTTTTGACTCGACGCGGCACTGGCTGGTTAACTCCGTGTATTTTTCACCAAGATCGCGGCGACGTACGTTTGGCGCCAACTCGATAACCAATACAAAGTTCGATTTATGGGCCCTACACTTTATTAGCTTGCAGTAACATGCCGATTGCTTTATTAAAAATAAATTACTGTGTGCCCGGCCCTGCTGTTAAACAATTTAAATTATTACGAGGCCCGTATTTATCATATATCTGCCAGGTTAACAAATTATGCGACACACAGGTACAAAATGGTAAATACAGTATTTATATTATCATATGTATCAAATTTAATTACCTTTGGTACTACATAATATTATTAATGAGGTTGTATATTTATTACCTATCTGTCAGAATTAAAATGGTGGGGGAAGTATAAAAGTCGCATACGCAGTGAGTCATTGTCAGTAACGATGCAACATGCGTGGGCATCTCAGTTTAAATATGAACTATGCACTTTGTATCTCCCATGACTCCATCTCACAATCAGATTGTAATGACTGTACGTAGGCATGATTTATGGATTGTTTGAATTACAATATAAGTGAAAGTAGACACTGATCCTATCATTAAATCTATTAACGATTTAGAATGAACGTTATTGGTTTTAAAAGCTTATTTTATAGCGGATTAAGGCATTCATATTGTCACGTGCATTCGTGTTGCACTTAACGTCGGATTAGATTAGGATTAAAGAGATACAATTATTCTAATTCTGGCAGTAAATAAATCAATTCCAAACTTGATCTGTAGTTATTCTTCCAACATAATGAATCTATATACTAATATTATAAAGTTTGTGAGTTTGTTTGTAGGGGGTGAACTTTGGATCCACTACACTGATTTTGAAAATTCTTTTACCAATAGATAGCCTCTTTATTTGTGTTATAACCCGAAGAATGAAAAGACGTTTTCAGTCTCAACGAGTACTGAATAAATCTGTTTTTGTATCGGTTAACTGTCCATTTCTGAGTCCTACTTTACCTAAATTGTGATCTATAGACTTATATTTCCTATTACATAAGAAATCTAGAAATCTTTACCTTAGTGCTTACCGCGAATGAGATGACAATTTGTTGGTAATACTAAGAGTCAAATATGCAAAATGATACGAGCTTCTATCTAGAAATCACCTTACTTAGTGTTGCTTAACAAGACATCAGCGGTTGGAAATCTGAGAGGCTTTCAAACGCACATTTTCCGTATCAATTGACATTTGCTAGGGCTAGGTAATGGAGCCTTCGAACAAATTAAGCGGCGCCTGGCGACTTCATTGAAATCAGGGCTGCCTTAATAAGGCTTCTTATTTTATTTTTTTACTAGCTGTGGCCCACGGTTTCACCCGCGTAGATTTAGTTTCTTTATTATTGTCGCGGAACCCTAATATTTTTAATATATAAAAGTAGCCTTAGTTACTCCTTGAAACATCAGCTACCTGCCAGTGAAAGTCCCGTTACAATCGGTCCAGCCGTTTCAGAGATTACCCGGAACAAACAGACATACAGACAGACAGACAGACAGACGGACGGACAGACAGACAGACAGAGAAAATTTTTAAAATTTGGTTTTTCGGTGTCGGTAGAGTGTATACTTGAAAGTAGTAAGCATTCAGTGAAAAGCTGTTATTTTGAAATTACAAACAGACACTTCAATTTTATTTATCTGTATAGATGTATAGATTAGGGAATATCTTTCGACTGAATTTCGTGGCGGTTAACAATTAGTTACCATTATAAGCGTAACGAAAGCAAAACGTGCTAATATTTTTATTTTATTTTACTACGCTATAGCTAAATAAACGCGCACTATCCTTACGATAATACTAAAATAAAGGGATAAGTACATAACAAAATATGGATTGTATCCTTGAATCAGGTATTCTGAAATGGCTCCTTAATTAAGTAGAATATAACTAAATGCTTGTGTTATGTAGGTACTTTAAATTAAAAACAAATGAAAATTATTATTCGTTGGGAATCAACCCTACTTATATTTTTCTAGTGCGGCGAGTGACAACCCTGCCTCAATACTGTTAATTAGCCCCAGTAACTATTCTGTTACGTTATCAGTTTTCTTATTGAGCTCTAAACTATTATTTTGCCGGCATTTAGCAGGTATCTTTCTGGGAGATCTACTGGACTGGTTAGCCGGACATTTTGTATGGGGGAAATTAGCACTCATTTACCATGATTCAATACGACTTAGAAAACGGTACTGGGTTAGAGGAACAACGTGGACTTATTTGTGTTTGAAAAGCTGATTTCAATCTATTTTACTTTGCGATTTTTAATTCTGCGATATTTAGGATGAAGTGTGAAATGCCTTAGTGCTTAAACTACTGGGCTGATGAACTAATGGGCTTACTATATCATTACGCTCTTTATATGACAAACGGTTTCACCCGCGTAGATTTAGTTTCATGCTTCAAGTCACAAAACTTTTGTTAAGATAGCAACTATAACGCGAGTATCGTTTTATAAGTTATTTATTCGTTCTCGGGTGTTTATACTTATCAAAACTTGCTGATTTTTGACAGAACAGTCCATTAGAAACTAATATATCTGTTGGTGTTGTGATTTGTTCCGAAATTAACTAATAAAGTGTTAAATTTACAATTTAATAGTGCGCTGTGGAATTTTGCTACTGTGATTTGAAGAAACGCGTAAGCGCCGCGATCTACACGGCGCTTACGACCTTTTTCTCGCCAACTCTGATAACACCGATCGGTACAAACTGTGGATTGCGAGCTCTGCCTGTGATTTCTTGCAACTGTTCTGTTTTCTACCCGCTACAAGATAACAAAATAATGCCACCTAAACCTAAGATATGTTCCGGATGTCGAATTGCGATAAAAAACAAGGAATATCTATGCTGTCCGCAATGTAATAAAACTTATGACTTGGCCTGTATTAATATCAGCCCTAAAGTATTCCAGTCAATGAATACAGATCAGAAACAGAAGTGGTCGTGCCCTGAATGTTGCAGTAAGAGACCAAAAAATAATGACAGTAATACGCCTGTGCGCAACATCACATGTATTGAGCCGTCTAAGAGTAATATTAATGACGTACTGACTGTAAAATCAATACACGAGCAGCACAGAGATGGCTCGACCGAATCGGATACTTCCATCGAAAGTGAGCATAGCCGTGGCAAGAATATATCGGAACTCATTCGTACTGAGATTCGTCTTGCATTTTCGCGCGAGCTACCAAGTATCAGAAAATTATTTGAAGATGAAATTGGCAAGCTAAGAGAAAAACTGGATTCAATTGAAGCCTCGGTTGCCTTCACAAGCGCGCAGTTTGACGACGTTGTCCAACAAATTAGCTGTGTTACCCAAAAAAACCAGGACCTACAAAATAAGTGCGATACACTTCACAGCACAGTTACAGACTTGCAGGGACGCATTAATGCAATGGAACAACATATGCGGAACTCAAACGTCGAGATAAATGGTGTACCTGAGCACAAAACAGAAAATGTTGTTAATATTGTAAGACAAATTGCTCAGGTAGTCTCGTATAAACTTCCAGACGAAGACATTCTCTCCTGCTCAAGAGTCGCCAGCCTAAACAAGACAAACAACCGGCCTCGCGCAATTGTATTAAAACTACGAAGCCCTCGTTGTCGTGATGAGATGTACTCCGCTGTGGCCAGATATAATAAGGCAAACTCGAATTCAAAGTTAAACTCTAGTCATATTGGTATTGCCGGTCAAGTAAGTCCCATCTTTGTATCAGAACATCTGTCGCCAACTAATAAAGCACTGCACGCAGCAGCCCGTATTAAAGCCAAAGAACTTAATTATAGGTTTGTGTGGGTGAGAAATGCCCAAATATTCATGCGCAAAGACGAAACCTCGCGCTTTATTCACATTAAGAACGAGAATACCTTGAGTTCACTCACTTAGCTATTAAGTCTTCTAAGAACAATGTTTTATTATTTTTTTCTTATTATAAAAATGGCTAACAACACACTGTCCATCTATTATCAGAATATACGTGGGATGAAATCTAAGCTATCAACTATATACAAAAATATACTCTGTAATAACTACGATATAATTTGCCTTTGTGAAACATGGCTCGACAATGATGTTAATAGTTCAGAAATTATAGATGACAGGTATACTGTTTACCGTCGAGACCGTTCTTTGGAATTTCAACAAATGTATAACAAAAGTCATGGTGGAGGAGTACTATTGGCTATTAAAAATAATCTAGTCTCCGAACACAAACCGGATTGGCAATCTTCTGTTGAGGATGTTTGGGTTCGTGTTCAGCTCTCCAATAAGTGGATTAACATCTGTACTGTATATATTCCCTCATATGTCAGTTACGATCAATTTTCAAAATTCATAGACAATTGTGAACAGCTAGCAATTGACTACCCAAACGATAAACACCTAATTATAGGTGATTTTAATTTAGATGACGTAAAATGGTCTTATAACTATCCAAGTCTCCCATCCGCTTATAATTCAAGTAAATCCACATGTCTCATAGAATTTATGAATACAGTCAACTTTAAGCAGTGCAATAACATACCTAATCAGAATAATAGATTATTGGATCTTGTCTTGGCACAGCCTACATTATGTTGTTCTGTTAAACAGACTCAAGAAATTAGCCGAATAGATCCCCATCATCCACCACTAGAGATTATACTAAAATGCGAAAAAATCACATTTATGCAAAACAAAACGTCAAATAAATATATATTTACAAAAACAAATTATGAAGCTTGCACCCATGACCTAAAGCAGATCGACTGGGACTCATACGCGGATCTAGAATGCAACGAATTTTTACAATCATTTTACAACCTGTTATGGCCTATAATTGATAAACATACACCCAAATCAACTAATAAAAAGCAATCATACCCATACTGGTTTCCACAATCCTTAATAAAATTGTTTAAAGAAAAAGATAAGTATCACAGGAAATTTTTAAATTATGGCAACCCCAGAGATTTTGATTGTTTTTCAATGTTAAGAGCAAGAACCAAAGAATTATATGATACTTGTTTTGCTAAGTACATATCTAATACTGAGGCTAATATAAAATCAAACGTTAAAGCATTTTGGAGGTATGCAAAAAATAAAAAAGAAAGTAATGTATTGCCTCGACATATGCACTATAATGACGAAAGGGCTGAAGACGGCGTCGATGTAGCTAATTTATTTGCAAAATACTTTGCCTCAGTATACAACCCACTGACAGGTAATGCATTTAAACCAAATTTCCCCAAATCAAACTTCTGTTTATCCAACATAGTAATTAGTCCCAGAAAAATTGAGCAAATCTTAAAGAACCTCGATAGTAACAAAGGTGCTGGACCGGATGATATCCCACCGCTGTTTTTGAATAAATGTGCAGCAGGGCTTATTAAACCTCTTCACATACTGTTTAATAAGTCCCTCCAAAGTGGTTGTTTCCCCGATCTGTGGAAGATCACAAAGATAGTACCCATCCACAAGTCTGGCACCAAAGAAAATGTATCCAATTACCGACCAATAAGCATTCTAAACTGTCTTGCCAAGGTTTTTGAAACTTTAGTTTATAATGATATTTACAATTTCTTTAAACATATGATTAGCCCTAGGCAGCATGGATTTGTGTCAACTCGATCGACCACATCTAACTTATTATCGTACATGCACGACCTGACGAACGCCTTTGGCAACGGAGTACAGGTGGACTCCATCTATACCGACTTCTCCAAGGCGTTCGATCGTGTTGATCATAACATCTTATGTGCCAAGGTAGAATACATTGGCATAAAAGGCTCATTACTAGACTGGTTAAAATCCTACCTCTCAAACCGTAACCAAGTTGTCAATGTGCACGGCTATGAATCCTTACCATTTGAAGCTGTTTCAGGGATTCCCCAAGGATCTAATTTAGGACCGTTATTATTTAATATATTTATAAATGACATCCTAGATCAATTTACCTCAGAATGTCTCGCCTTTGCTGATGATATTAAAATTTATCGCGAGATAGCTTCAATAGATGACTGTCGTGCACTTCAGTCTGACATTATTGAATTAGGTAAGTGGTGCTCAAATAATAACATGTCCTTAAATATAAAGAAGTGTCAATGTATCACATTCACTAAAAAGAAAAATGTTTTAACGTTTGCTTACTTATTAGATGGAGTTGAGCTGGAGCGGGTGCCTGTGATTAGAGATTTGGGTGTATTATTTGACACTAAGCTATCTTTTAAACCACATTATGATTCATTAGTACTTAAAGCAAGGAAAACTCTAGGGTTTATTCACAGATTAACTCAACCATTTAAACAGTATTCTAGCATTCTTACTCTTTACACTTCCCTCGTGAGAAGTATTCTAGAGTATTGCAGCGTGATTTGGTCACCTTATTATGATACACATATTGACAGGCTCGAATCTGTTCAAAAGCGGTTCATAAGACACTTGAGCACACGTTTTAAATTCAAAAGAGACTGTATCAATTATGAATCACGTCTTAAGAAATTCAATCTCCAACCACTACATACTAGACGTAAAATCCAAGACCTTCTTATTCTGTATAAAATTGTGAACTCAAAAATGGACAGTCCTATTTTAAGCCACGTATATTTCAAGGCAAGTAACAGACCTAACCGTAGGCAACACCTATTTTATATACCTGGAGCAAACAATAATGTAACCCACCATAGCCCACTGCCCCGCATGTGTAATCTATACAACGATATGTGTAAAGATCTAGACATATTCAATCTAGGCCTCAATAGTTATAAGCATCAACTCAACCAATTATTCACCACTTGTATTGAAAATATGTAATAACCTTACTTATGTCAAAGTGTATTCAAACGCTGTGCACGGTTATTATCGATGTACAAATTATTGAATGTTTTGAATTTAACTATAAACATGTGTTATGTGTGAATTTGTATGTTGTTACTGTGCCAAATAAATAAATAAATAAATAAATAAATAAATGTCGCGGAACACTAATATTTTTAATAAATAAAAGTAGCCTAAGTTACTCCTTGCAACTTTCGCTATCTTCCAGTGAAAGTCCCGTTATAAATCGGTCCAGCCGTTTCGGAGATTAGCCAGAACAAACGGACAGACAAACAGTCAGGACAGACAGAATATTGAAAAAAAATATTTTTTTTAATCAGTACCCTATATGCATTTAGTGAAAATATGTTAATTTAGAACTACAAACAGACACTCCAATTATATTTATATGTATAGTGCATTAAGAATCAGAGTTGATAGTACAGCCCCAGTACTGCAGAATATTTAATTATGTAAATTTAATAAAAAATAACAAATTCAATAACAGAGTCACACTCATAAAGCATCAATAAACGCCAACAATAACATTTACACACACAACCACAATTTAATGACAACCAATTTGAAAAGCCAATGTACGTAAAACACTTCAGCAGGACTATAACGATAATTTTTTACGATACATTGCTGTATGCAAACTGGTCAACGAATTTCTGGTCCAATAACATGCAACAATAAACCGTGTGCAATGCGACAGACATGCTACACTACGCTATTAAAATGTAACCGTTAAAAAGAAAAAAATATGCTCACGCCATCCCAGAATGGACCCCGAAAGGGTAAGCAGAGGAGTTGTAAGATCGACACCCACATTTCACCGAATATGATTAAGTACCAACGTGACAGGGGGCCTACTCGCTTTCTCCGAAAAACGATGCTTCGGCCGAAAGTTCCTACCACGGTCATTATTCGTTCTAAAATTACGTCCGAAAATTATTTGATTTTTTATATTTTCTAAATCAACTTTAATTAAATTATTAGACGAAGAAAAATTTGAGTATGATAAAAACAAAGCGATAGTGAAACTACGTTTAATTTTGGTTCGTTCACGAAGTTTCGTTTTCGGAGAAAAAGAGTAGACCCCCAGATGGCGAGTCCATACTCTTCTTTGAATTACTTCTCAGACATATGCAGGTTCCCTCTCGATGTTTTCTATCACCGTAATGCACGTAGGCTAAACTGTACTTAAGTTTGTAGAAATACTCATTGGTGCAGGCCGTTGGGATTCGAAATTGCGTCGCTTGACTAGCAGGCATCTGCTCAAATGCCACGGCCACTACGGCTCTTAACCGTTACTTTATATTGTCCCAGTTAACTAGACTAACTCAATAAGAATAAAGCCTACAAGAACATAACAAAAGTTATAACTTCGAAAACTTTGGACATTGAAAAGTTCTGAAAAGAGGTTTTTCCTCTAAATTTAATAAAGTTCTACACACTTAAGTAGCAAACTTTATATTTTCAGCGAAAACGTATCCAAATATTTTAACAGTAAATATTATAATTTCATTTTTCAATATATATTTATTTACTCTGATTGACCAAAAAAAAAGTAATATTTAAAATCTTTTTATTATTCCTGAAGCCTAAATAGCAAAGACGTACGATACGACGCATATCGTCAATCAAGATGTTATAACATGTAGTATGTATGTAGGTAACGTGTCCAAAAGGATGTGAAAGCTAATGAAAAAAGTTTTAATTACTTAATCAATAATTGAATTAATTGTGTAATAATAAGTAGTTTGAAAATTAAATTTGTAATAATATAAAAAGTCTGAAAAAAATTATAGCTTTAGGTATGCACCGGAGTAGGTACAAAATATTATATATAAGTCTATCATGTATGTAATAATTATTGAGAAAATATACATTAGTTTGAATACAATTTTGTTATAAACGCGATGTATTTTGCAAATTCCCCTGTTTATTAACGTTATTATTGTTTCACATTAATTACATTTTACGTAACGGTAATTAAGTAACTAAAATCGTTTTTCATTATAAATTAATTATTTTATTTTGAGTGCTCCAGAAACGCACATAATAGAGACAAATGGAGGAGCATCGCTAATAAAGCTTGTACCAGTGCATCCATGACCACGATCCCTCTGCCAAGAGCGAACGACTAAGAAGAAGAAGAATTATTTTATTTCACCTTAATTTAGGACGAAGTAGGTGTAAGAGTGTGGGATATTTGTGTTGCTAAAAATTACTTGGCGGTCTAAAAATCTGAAAGTAGAATGCGACTATGTTACAGCTATTATTTATTATCTGTTTAAGTATCTAAATAAATAAGTAAATAACTCCGACTTTGTAATTGATTCCTTGCTTAGTTTTAAATCCCAATTGTTGCAATTTTGAAAACTTCTGTGTACATAAAGACACTCATTGTCAAGGATACTATATTTTTTTCGAAGTCGCGAACGAAACTAAAATTCGGTAAGTATATGGCAGGACACTGACAAGTGATTTTCCTGACCCTTATCGTGTTAAATCGCATGACATGACACAGATCCGAGAAAACGCAAATTATGCCCTTATGTGCAGTTACCGTGAATGTAAAGCTAGGGCCACACTAGCGATTAATTGAAGTGTAAAGCGGCGTTTACACCGGCGCGGGTGGTGTTGTCTCCGCGCGCGCACTGCGTGTCTTAATTGATTGGACCGAGGCCATCACAAGCCATTGGCTACTAATAAATTTACACAGAAGGTCAGCTCATATGCGTTAGCGATCACAGGCGCATACAGTGGCACGTTTGAACGTCGTCGCTTGACCCTGCGTTTTGCGCTTTTTTGTATGGAGAAGTGAATACGAACCTTTAGTCACCGCATGGGGCGCTTTAAACGTTCCCATACAAAATGAAGAAAATGATAACGTAAATCATGTTCAAACCGAGTACCATTGAAAGCACGACCAACTCAACAGAAAGTCCCTGGCGCATTGCCTACCGTATAAATAGTAAGAGAAAATCCCACATTGGCTATATGAGAACTGGCAGCCTTACTCATTACTCACGGCAGGAGCAGAATACAATGACTGCAATCTTCTGTTCGGTGGAGGAGATTTCGTAATATCCTTACGCCTTGAAGTTGTCCTTCTGTTACTTTTCTATTTCGTGTCATTGGCTCCGACGTTTCGGTTAGGGTTGTCCCGCGCTAATTCGCCTAACCGTCTGTTAACGCGAGTTTGATCAAGGAAATTCGATTACATCAAAGTGAACGTTTGGTCAGTCACATGCGGTAAGTAATTAACCAAGATCCTACGTATTCTGGTTTAGATCAATAGTGTTGCATTACGCGTTAGAGAGATACATTGAATTTCTTGGGCATGTTTGGTGAAAAATGCTTTTTGTAAAGTTTTTTTTTTGTTTTATTTGATATCGGTTATAGATTCTATGTCAATGTAGCGATAATTACAGTTTAAATAAAAGCTTTATAAGCAAAATCTAGGCCTAATTCATTTACGCCATTACGTGATGATTGCACTTAGAGATTAAAAAATTAGCTCTTATAATTACTTTAAATATAATGTAAATTTGTCGTTTAACAATTTTGAAAAATTTCGGCAAACATTCGGCGAGCAAATACGCGATCGGGCGCGTCGTGAAACTTCTTGTCTATGTATTCTGTCATTACACCTATTCGGCTTATATTCTCGTAATGTGCACGTCTGTGTGATTCATTTCAAACGATTGGTTCCTTAATCCCTAACTGCTTGTAAAATATGTAAACTCTGCGATGGTGCTATTGTTATTGTGTGAAATTCTTCTCGTATATTGTGCATCGGTCTCTGCATTAAGATACGCATATCATTTATTAGATTATTTTATACAAAAAACATGTGCATTGAAAGCATCAAAACGTTTATCGAAAATACGGTAAATAAGTTATAGGTTAAATTTGTTACAGCGAATCTTGAAGCAAGCATGACTTATGTGAGAAGTCTGACAGGCAGTGCTAACCAGTGCCCTCGAGCTGTCCAATTTATTTTTAAATTCTTACATTTCCGTTTCGAGGTTCAAAAAAGATCACCGTAAAGTGTGTAATTTGTACCCAATTGGTAATTTTAGTAAGGTACGTTTAGTGGTAATACTGTGAAAGTGTAATTTAAATATTTAATACATTATTATAAGGATATTAAGTCATTTTTGTACGAAATAAGACGTTATTTTGAACATAAAAGGTACCGACTGTATTGTTAAGAAACTTAATTGCGTGATAAAAATACGTCAGAAAGCGGGTCAAATACTTATTTAAAAAGAAACTAAAGTTAAAGTAACATTTTTTATAATACATACTATGATTAAGACTGCCTCGTTGGTACTAGGTCGCAAGCACTTCTGCGCTATACGAGGTTCTGTGTTCCATGACCGGGTGGGAAATTTTTTATTGGGTTTTTCTATCTGTTATATCTCAGTGGCAAGGAGTCTAGATTATAGTGCCCGGTTAATGGTAATAGGCTCGCCCCCTATTAAACATAACTGCATCTCTGCCTACCCCTCCGGGGAACACAGATGTGAGCGTATATGTAGCAGACTATGAATCATTGGCTATATAGTTTCTTGAAACACTATTAAGTATATCAGTGGTCACTGCCTACCCTCATGGAATATAAGCGTGTGCATAATATACATATGAATACGTGTAGGTAAATGTAATAAGTAATGCTCTTGACTGCTGCTTAAGTGACTAGTTATTAAACTACCTGATGCAATTAACAATTTACCTAACTAGCACATTAATAATGAATCCACTAGCAATAAGTGCTCACATAAACATTCATAGCAGTCGCAGTTAAAATGACTATTAACCCCTTGTAATAAAGCATAGTTTAATTTTATTATCCAAATCAATTGGCCGGAATATGAAAGTGATAAACATTTGGTTAGATCCTATTGGTATACAGCCGATATAAAATAATAAATTTGACAGTTACACTATTAAGTGATGTCGTAAACTATTCAGCAATGACGGATTTTATTGGTATCAATCGACAAGATATGGACCTAAAAGGACCTAATACATTTATTTATTTATATTATTTTATATACATTTAATTTTTTTTATTTTATATGTATTCTTTATACATTTTTCACACTATGTATATATATGGCCGAAAAATATATTGTTGCTAGCCATTCTACTCTGTGGTTGTCTGTAAGAGCTCGTCGAGAGTGATGACCGCCATTTGTACCGATACTTTACCAATATATACAGATAAATAAAATTTAAGTGTCTGTTTGTAACTTTAAAATAACAGTTTTTCACTCAATGCATATGAAAGTACTGTATATATGAAAGTACACGGTAATGACAGAAAAACCAATATTTTTAATTTTTCTCTGTCTGTCTGTCTGTCTGTTTGTGTAATCTCCGAAACGGCTGGACGGATTTTGACGGGACTTTCACTGACGGATAGCTAATGTTACAAGGAGTAACTTAGGCTACTTAGATTTTTTTAAACATTAGGGATCCGCGGGCAACGATGAAATTAAAATCTACGCGGGTAAATAAATAAAATTACTTTCGTGCAATATTGTTTCGATTTTAAAGTTAAGAGCGAAGTTTACAAAGAAATGCCGCTGGCAGCCCTAGCACACAGCAGCGCAGATTTATGCGGCGTGCCGAAATTTAGACGTGTTCGCTGTGCAAGCGACGACATGCATATATAATAATGCGTTTGTGCACCACACGCCACGCGTGATGGACGACTGGTGCATTATCTGCACATATGCATCATGCATCCTACATGCGCATGTGTTTTTCTTGCATCTTTCAAAGGGTTTGAGTAACTTTACGTACTTTTACTACCACCGCGGGATAAAAAATGAAATTGATAGCTTAAAGTAAAATGCAGAAATTTTTAAGCTTACTGCGGTTTTAAATACACAAGGGAATCGCAAGCGCAAGTGGTGACAAGGTGCGGAGAAGATGTACAATTGTGACATAAAAAAATAAAAGCGCCCTAGCGGCGAGTGTAGGAAGACTTACATGCACGTACAAAATGAGTACAAGATGAGTAGTCTACGTAAAACATGTTAAAATCTTCACTTGGGGGCTGAATGTCCAACTCACTTATCTGACAGTATTTTGGTGAAATCGCTAAGTAGGTATAGTGGCTTTTCCTGGGTGATGTTGTGTTTTTGATAATTCCACAGGAATCTACATAAAAATTTCCAATGTTTCCATTGCTTGAGCGTGAAAAATAACAGAAATAGCAGTTAGTATTATTTATTCGCGATGATCAGTTTTTATCCGACAGTAATAAAAATAACATTATATTATGACTGCGTGTGGTATTGTACACCACATGAGCTTCAAAACAAAGAAACGTATTAACTAGCTAATAACATACCGCCATTGAAATGCCGCACACGTCCTTTCCTACACGACACATATAGCATATACATAAATATAATCGTTATTTTTAAATAACGTTAAGCATTCTTCGGTTATTATTTTTCTAAAATAAACTCATTAGTATTCTATCAGGATCTACTCGTGTTAACTTTTGTATCGAATCTCACGAAATTCCCATTGTATTTCATTAGTCCTGCTAATATTAAAACTAGCTTGCGCCCGCGACTTTGAATGGTTATTAAAGTCTCTGTGACCTTTGTCATCCATGAATTCCTGTGGTATATATTTCATGATCTATGAGTGTAAGCGACTTATGCCCATCTTCCAAACGATTCTTCCAATATATCATAGGTTCGGGAGTACCTATAAGTACTAATATTATAAAGAGGAAAGATTTGTTTGTTTGTTTGTATTTAATAGGCTCCGACACTACTAGACCGATCTTGAAATTTTTTTCAGCAATGGATAGCTACATGATAAGCGAGTAACATAGGTTATATTTTATCCCCGCACTCCCACGGAAATTGGAGCTACGCAGGTGAAACCGCCTGACGTCCGCTATATTATGAACTAGCTGTGCCCCGCGGTTTCACCCGCGTAGATTTAGTTTCATGCTTAATTTCGCGGACCCCTAATATTTTTTATAAGTAAAAGTAGCCTTAGTTACTCGTTGAAACATCAGCTACACGCCAGTGAAACTCCCGTTAAAATCGGTCCAGCCGTTTCAGAGATTACTCGGAACAAACAGACAGACAGACAGACAGACAGACAGACGGACACACAGACAGAGAAAAAATTTAAAACTTGGTTTTTCAGTGTCAGTAGCGTGTATACTACCATATGCATTTAGTGAATAGCTATTATTTTGGAATTACAAACAGACACTTCAATTTTATTTATCTGTATAGATGTATAGATATACAATTTGTTGTCATCTTTCACAAGGTTGGCACACACAATTCCCAACTTCTAACGTAGGATCAGGTTGAAAGACCATTCAAAATCGTAACAAACAAATACATTTTATTATTGTTACTCAATCGATATACGGGCATAACACAATTTTTCAAGAACCTACTTTTTATCCCGGAAATAAATCCCTGTAACATGATTACCATAGCCCACGAGGCTGGTGTTTGTTTTTAATATTTAGAACAAAACACCTTCCCTGTTGGTTCCTACACAAATATTTTTTTAATCCCACTATCCTCCTGTCTCATTTATATGGTAATTCTGGATGCCACCTCTGCAGACATGGCATATCCCGAATATTGATGAGTATAAACAATACGCACACATGCGGGACTTCCTCGTGCGGTGTCTTTGACATATTTAAATCGTAATGAACTACGTGGAGTCTCTGTATGTTAAAAGGAAGAGGTTTCCTGTCTGTGGATCTTTTATCTTTACACTAATGGGCCCGCCTGGATATGTGCCGGTAAGATTCTTAGTAGGTGTATTTTTTCACAGATTTATTTTTTAACTAGCTGTGCCCCGCAGTTTCACCCACGTAGATTTAGTTTCATCCTTATTCACGCGGAACCATAATATTTTTGATAAATAAAAGTAGCCTAAGTTACTCCTTGAAACATCAGCTACCTACCAGTGAAAGTCCCGTTAAAATCCGTCCAGCCGTTTCAGAGATTACCCGGAACAAACAGACAGACAGAAAAAAATTTAAAATTTGTTTTTTTAGTGTCAGTAGCGTGTATACTTTCATATGCATTTAGTTAAAAGCTGTAATTTTTGAATTACAAACAGACACTTCAATTTTATTTATCTGTATAGATATAGATAATATTCACAAACCATCCCCATGGAAATTTAAATGACAATTAGTATAAGTAAGTGTTTTTGAAAAGAATTCTTAAGTACATCCAAGACAGGAGGTACGCGGCAAATTCAGTTTATACAACTCACACCCTGTGCTCCGAGTATAGGATTGAATATGTATAAAAACATGTTCAAACCTAGTCTACTCTAGTACTATACTTTTCATTTTGTATCGAAACGTTAAAAAGCACTAGGTACGTAAAGTTTTAAGTCTCCATACAAAAAAAGTGCAAAACGCAAGGTCAACGACAATTGAACGAGTCAAAACATACTCAGGGCATTGCTCATTTGTTTTTTCCAATTTAAGCAGAAGGCAAAACAAAAAACCTATTTTGACTTATTACGAGTCTAGGAAACACTAGGTAAGTAATATTCGTTACATATAAAGAAAACAACACGAAGTTTTGAGTAAGTATCTATGTAAACAATCTAACCAACTTTACATCTATACATCTATATCTATATCTATACAGATAAATAAAATTGAAGTGTCTGTTTGTAATTCCATAATTACAGCTTTTCACTAAATGCATATGAAAGTGTACACGCTACTGACGCAGAAAACCCAAGTTTTAAAAATTTTCTCTGTCTGTCTGTCCGTCTATCTGTCTGTCTGTCTGTCTGTCTGTTTGTTCCGGGTAATCTCTGAAACAGCTGGACCAATTTTAACGAGACTTTCACTGACAGGTAGCTGATGTTTCAAGGAGTAACTTAGGCTACTTTTATTTATTAAAAATATTAGGGTTCCGCGACAATGAGGATGAAACTAAATCTACGCGGGTAAAACCGCGGGGCACAGCTAGTCTTTATAATAAAAGCAAAGGTGAAATACATATTAATAGTTTCATTAGTGCTTAATAAAACCAACATTATTACATAATAAATTCGTTATCACCTAAGGTATTCTGACATTTCCCATTAAACGCCTAATAAGCGGAAAGATTGCCATATAAAAATAATAAAACTCTCTCAAGCTCATTAACCCCTCCTTAAATCGTCAAATCTCAACATTAATTATTTTAAGCTTTTGACTTTTAGCAGATTATTATTTTAAAACCGGGCGGTGAGATTTTTATCGTCAGCCATTTTGTTGAAATTAAAATAAGTATAGAGTTAAAACTCTCTATACTTCTCTCATTATAATGTGGAAGGGTTTTTAACACTTAGAACGCTTATATATTTTTTTAAGATGGACGTGATTTGACAGATGATAGCGTGACATATCTTTCAACGAAGTATCAAACTGAAGGCCAGGTTTTTTTTTAATTACCAATATATTAAACAAAAAAAAACAAAGCAATATTCAAATCGGGATTCTTGATTTTTTAATAAGGAGACTAAACGAAATGCAATTGGCTTAAAAATGCACTGAATATTACAAATGAAAAAAAGAAGCTGTTCTTAAGTTCGCTTGCACAATAGGTAGGTACGTCTTTTAGTAATTTAATTTTAAATTATTTTACGATTTAGAATTATATAAACATCATAAAAAATTCTAGCGGACCACGTTCGGACGTAATTTAAGAACGTATAAGAACCGTGGTAAATACTTTGCGAACTTTCGGCCGAAGCTTCGGTTTTCGGCGAAAGCTAGTAGGTCTCAGCATTTGATTTATATGTTTATAACGTTAATTCCAGACCATGTGATTAAAAAGATAAAAACTCTTATGTGCTTAAGAGGTTCTGTAGAATCGTCACATCGCTACCGCGATAGGTTAATCTATCTACTTTATGGTTTTAATAGCTCAATAAATTATACGGAGCATCAAATTGATACCGTTCTAATTGCGGACAGATGAAGCTATTAGTTCAAACATGGGATAATAAAACTGCCGGAATGGACAGAATGTTTGCTTCTTATGGACACGAATGATACATTCATAAATCTTAGGAATTACCGTAACTGTTTGACTTATATGTCAGTTTCTTGTTGGAACTATAACAAATGGAGTTTAAACATTTAAAACACGATACGGGTGCTGTCACGAGCTATGAGCGCTAACTTTCAATACACAGTAGTTATTTTATGACGTATGTATAGTGCCTGAGACGGCGATGGACTCACCCTCTGTCACGTTGGCACTTAATCATATTCGGTGAAATGTGGGTGTTGAAAATTACAACATCTCTGCCTAGCTTTTCGGGGAATACAGGCGTGAGCATATGTATGTATGTATGTCTGTGTCTGTCGGTCTTTAGGGCGCGACGCGAATAAAACATTACATTATTTTATCAAGAATACATGATAGTTCCAGCCATTTCGGAGATTAACCGACAGACAGAGATATTTTTTTAAACAATATGTGTTACCGTTAATTTGGAATTACATATAGACACTTACTTAAATCATATTTATTTGGATAGATTTAGTTTCGACAGATACATGAAATGAAACCTTTATCGGAACCCTTTAATCAAATTACAATTGCTAACCGCGTTAGTATCTATTTCGTACAATCTAATAAATAACTTGTAATAATTACAAAGATCACAACACCAATTAAGTCATTTAATTAAATTATCGTTGCGGTTATTATTATAAATGTCAGTGCGTAAGAAAGAGGTCAGTTGTGATAGAATCTCACAAATAGTCCATAATGCAATTACATGACAGTAATTAATAGTAAGTCTGTTAGTATTTGTAAACACGAAGTGCTTAATTCTACTTCTAGTAGTTTTAGGGTAGTATTCACTATATCGCACATACTAAGTACCTTGCTTTTCCTACTTAAGTAAAAATAAGAAAATACTTAAGTCATTACCTTTATTAGCAACTAGCGGACGTCACGCAGTTTCCGTTTCCGTGGGAGTACGAGAATGAAATATAGCCTATATTACTCTCTGATAATGTAGCTATCCATTGCAGAAATAATTTTTAAGATCGGTCAAGTAGTTTCGGAGCCTATTCAATACAAACAAACAAACAAATCTTTCCTCTTTATAATATTATTATAGATAGCTGTGCCCCGCGGTTAAGCCCGCGTAGGTTTCGCAGAACCTTAATTTTTTTTAAGATAAAATTTGGAAATTAGCCGTAACGGACCGACAGACAAACAGACGGGCGGACAGGCAGAAAAAAAACATCTTAGTAGTATATATGCTTTCATATGCATTCAGTGAGAGCTGTTAATTTGTAATAATAAACAATAACACTTATATTTTTTTATTTTCCCGATTTTTTGTAGCTGACTTTCACTGGCAGGCACATTTACAGCAAACAACAAATACTTTTGTGTTTTGCATCGCATTTGTGGCTACGATAAGGAGTTTATGAGAGAAAAAAAACAAGTTACGTAGTTTTTATTGGCCAGTTTTAAAACTAAATAAACATTAAATGTTGCCAGGCTGCGGTCATTACAGCGGCGTAGTAATTAGGTTTGCGAGTAGCCAGTATCAACAAATATAAACCTTATTTCTGGTATGTAGAACACAGTCATTAAAACTATATCGATTTTCAACCTTGTGCCAAACCGAAGTATTCAGATATTCAGATCAAATAAACTATTTTAAAATTGTATGATCATTTCCGATCTCATTTTTCGTAACTTTTGAAGATTAAGTTTCATTGTAACTGTGATAAAATGAATTTTGCATGTGGTGATATTTTAGCTATGGCTAATGATATTGTGATATTTAAGCTTTATATAGTGATATTTAAGCTTTATATTCAGCTTTAAACACATTTTACACGCTAGGTTTTATTTGCACTTCAATGTGAACTGACAGACGTATATAAGATCCATACCTACACTGATGTCATTTTCTTAAATCTGTTGATGCTAGGGTTGCCAACTATATACTGTTTTCAACAGTATTTCACTGTTTTTCACTCAATTATACTTTTTACTGTTGAACAATAATAAAGTATACGAAATACTGTATTCGTATGAAGTTTTTAAAAAAGATTTGAGAAAATATGTATTTAAAACAATAAATTAATAAAATACTGTTCATTTTTCTAAATACTGTTTAATATTCTTCACAGAACCGAATACTTTATTTCTTGTAAAAAAGTTGGCAGCCCTAGTTGATGCTCTCCTCATCTGACAATGACTAACGGGTCAGCTTTCCCATTTATACTAGCGACTCGTTTAACTTCAGGCTACGATTTTCAACACTATTATAAATATAATATGGATTTCTGTAGCCATAAACCTAGTCGATTCCTAGTTAGTAAAAACCGTATTAAGATTCCCGTAACGTAAACAAACGATGAGTTGAATCAATCAAAAGACGAATGAAGAAATTTACGATAGGTCCGTGTAAGAGACATGGTGAAATGATGGCTAATTTTGATTGTATTGACTTGATGGATGCTATTATAGCATTACAAAGTGACACTTCACAGCGCAACGAAATGAAAAAGGAAAATAAGAAATATCAATTCAGTTTGGGCCCTGGTAAGGCACTTATGACTGTCGAAAATTTACCACCGGTTCGGAAACTAGCCTTCTGAGAAGAACCGGCAACTCCAGGCATCATGTATATAGATAGGTCTAGATATAGGTATAAGATACGCACAACTGAAGGTATAGCATATCATTAGCGCTGGTCGAACAGACAGTTTGACAAATCGGCCGGCACGGAGCGGGCGGTCTGCGCAAAATGTTTCATTCATGCCCTCGCATTAGCCACGTATGAGTTAACAGATCGCTTGCCACTTGTGATCTCAATGTCTAAGATTATACTTTATACATTTACCGTCAAAGTGAGTTTTAGTCTGAAGCGAAGTTCACGTTCTTGCCCTTGATATCTCTACAAATAGGTTATTAAGATTGGCACCCATTTAACATGGATTAGATTGTAAAATAAAAATAATGTTTTAAAGAGATGAGAGTCGCGGTAAAAACGTAAGTGCAGTAATTTCACCTCAGGTGCTTTCTGGTGAAGGAAAACATCGTTAGGAAACCTGCATGTCTCTGAGAAGTAATTCAAAGACGTATGTATAGTGCCTGAAAGAGGGATGGACTCTTCGGTGAAAAGTGGGAGTTGTTGTTTCAGAAACTCTGCTTACCCCTTCGGGCACCATTCTGGGATGGCGTCAGCGTGGGGACCCTTTCGTCACTAGTTTTGGGTCATAATACTTATATAGATTTTTAAACATAATTATGGCAATGGGGCTCAAATATTTTTTATTATCGTTTGTTTATAATAATGTAATGTAACATCTAATACTTTAGTAATTATATTGCAAATTTATTTAGGCCACAATTATTATAGTTCATTTCCCAATCAATCCGAGTTCAATATGTCTTGTAAATAATGTTTATGTTTACACAATTTTTTACACAATTAATGTAACTATAACACGGAATGAAACATAATTTTCCCTTTGCTTTAGACAGCTCATTCAGGCAGACCATTAATAAATATTTATGTTAAACTAATACTATAAAGGTAAGCATTTAAACATAAGTCTAGTTAATCACATAATCCTATAATATTTAATGTTATATTTTTTAAGGTATACAAATAAATTAAATGTAAGTGTCTGTTCTTACTTCAAATTAACAGCTGTTCACTAAATGCATATGAAAGTACGAAACACACATAAAAAAATATCTGTCTGTCGGTTTGTTCCGGCTTATTTTCGAAATGGTGGTAGCGATTTTACCAGACATTTCTCTGGCAGATAGCTAATGTTACAAGGAGTAACGTAGGCTACTTTTATTCATAAGAAAACATTTGGGTTTCGCGGGCCACCGGTGAAATTAAGTCTACGAGGGTGAAGCCGCAGGGCACAGTAATTTAATATATTATATGGTAACCCTTGACTAGCCTAAGCTTTTGATTAGATGAAGGAATGAAGGAACAAACCTACAAAAACTTTGATAGTAAGGTTCTTACTGCTCTTCGTCCTAAATTAACTTTTGAAGTCTAGCTTTACTGTTCTTCTTACCGACTAATATACTTGTTTTACTTTTACTTATAACTAGCTGTGCCCTGCGGTTTCACCCGCGTAGATTTAGTTTCATGCTTCATGTCGCGGAACCCTAATATTTTTCATAAATAAAAGTAGCCTAAGTTACTCCTTGAAACATCAGCTACCTATCAGTGAAAGTCCCGTTAGAATCGGTCCAGCCGTTTCAGAGATTACCCGGAACAAACAGACGGACATACAGAGAAAAAATTTAAAACTTGGTTTTTCGGTGTCAGTGTCGTGTACACTTTCATATGCATTTAGTGAAAAGCTGTTATTTTGGAGTTACAAACAGACACTTCAATTTTATTTATCTGTATGTATAGAGTATAGATAAAGAGAAGGTGGTTTCATTTGTGTCATAAGAGATTGAAGGACACACAAAGCCACGAGCATAAATACAGTATTTAAGGATGAACGAAGGACATTTTTCAGGAGAGTAATCAGTACCTATCTGATTGTTATCCGTAATATGTAAAAAATATATTCTTAATAATATAGAGCAGTGGTGGCAACAAATCTAGAAAACAAAATAAGTTCGTTGCCCGGGAAAAGTTACGACAATCTCAGATCCATTACTTACAAATGTTCGACGTAATGTCAGCCCGCTGGATATTGGACACAAAAATCTTGAATTAAAAAGAGCCGGCACGAAAGGTCGTGACATTCAGACTTACACTTCATAAAGTACAATCTCTGGACCCGTCTTCGCTACAAACATATCTTTAACTTTTTCAAACCAAATAAAAAAGAAGAAAAGTTCAAATAATAATGGATATTTTTAGATGTTGGTTTTTAGGAATTACAATCGAGTTTTTCTTATCGAATATGAAAACGAATGAGAACATAAAAAAACATATTTATATTCTGTGATTTAAATAATATATTTATTGCCTTTAGAATACGCTCGCTCTGATATGCCCTCATGTTCTTATATATAGGTATCGCATCATTTGCACTGACGTGGGAATTGAACCCGAGATACGTAGTATAGCAGTCAGGCATACGACTAGACCAACCCCCGAGTTGAACCTTAATAAATGCTTATTAGACACAATTTACTTCGCTATCCCTGAAGGACCCTGTGCTCCTGTGACGTTTATACTTTCTGCAATGGGCGTACGAAAACTTTAGTACGCGAAGTCGCTCTAATAAGATTTTGAATGTGAAATTCTTTGAAATAGGGATACTGCGTATGTTTTTATTCGCCTCGCGCCATATGTATAGACAGAGAAAGACTCATCAAGCAACATTCGATTAAAAAATTATAGAAATGACATAAACCAGTCACGTGACATATGCCATTCCCGTACATTTTGTATCGTTTCTACTAGCGAAGCGTGAGTATAATGTTACTTTGTCTACCTGCTGTGCTTTTCTGTAAGGCGTCGTTCAGCGTCAAACTCAACGTCGAGCGTCGTCATCATAGAAAATTGATACAATCGAAAACTATTTCATGATTTTAAATCTCCTGGTGTGGATATTATTAGACGCATGATTACATAACAGTGACACTGTGTGTGTGCATAAGTTGCGATGACGTTTACCGTCACGTGGACGTTATACTTGATTACCTAAGTAATATAAAAAAGTCGTCCATAATATCCTTGAATTCAACTCTTATCGTATTCGTAGCGCATAACGGAACGTCGATAACAAATTTTAATTAGATCAGAATTACCCGTGGTAGTAGTAATAGTAAGTTTTGCGTAAATAAATGATAACCTAGGTACCGAACCTCGACGGTTGATAAACGGTTATGAAGTTGATTAAACTTTGCCTACTTCAAGTGCTGATAACGATTGGTGGGAAATATCCATTTTGAAAGCGATTTTTATTTAATGTGTAAACATGATCTCTTGAATTTTAAGTAATATTTAGTTAAGTACCTAAATAAAATTATAAATTTTCCCACACCTTGAATGCGCTGTAGTCATTTTGTCTGTCTGTTTGTAAGGCGCGAAGCGAATAAAACATATGCGCGTCGGCACCTGTAATAATATTATACATTCGAAAATGATTCTATACGTCTGTCTGCTCCTACGAGTACTGAAGTACTGCTCCTATAAGTGCTGAACGATTTTATCTGAAGTTTAGAATAGAGATAGCTTTGACTTCAAGCATAGACGAAGAGAAAAAAAATAGACACACGATGTCGCAATTAAAAGCCAGTATGGATTAAGGGATCAAGGCCTGTAGACAAAGTAACATTATCCTCACTCTTCGCTAGTAGAAACGATACGAAATGCAAGGGAATGTCACGTGACTGATTTATGTCATTTCCATACATTTTTATCGATTCCCTTAGCGCAAGCGCGAGAGAATGTTGTTTTGTCTAGGCCTACACATCAGGCGCACGTTGTCATCTCACCTCGTGCGTACTCGCCTGGGAAAATCACGTCAGAGAGTTCATTCGTCCAGGAACGAAAGCCTTTGCAAGATGTTTACCGAACACGTACGGCGTGTTTTTATATGTCCAAAAGCCTTTGCGTGATGTTAAACAAACACGTGCCGCGTGTTTTTATATTTTTCACCCGACATGTGTGTAACGCAAATGGCACGAGTCAGCTGATGAAATAGCTGTCTAAACAAGCGGTCCGATTCCTGAATAATTTATACAAAATAAAAAGATTCCTCCCCCTGTTTACGTTCTCTTGTTGATTTACCATGGGGATTGCCAACCGGGATCAGTACCGCACCTCTCTCTCTATCTCGCCTCGTGTAGCAGAAACAAAAGACAATTGTAGTCTACAGATGGCGGATTGAAAAGGATTTCAAATTTCTGTGGAAATGGGCCGACATTTCAAACGGCCGCTGGGGATGAAAATAAATGTAGATTTAAAATTAAATGAACGTTTTTGTATATTTTTGTTTGGCGTGTTTATTTTTTAGCAAATTCTTCCTCTCCTTTTGTGAAATGATTGACGAAACGCCTATTGTTTACGAACGTGACGGCATTATTGTGGAAATGACAACTTGGCTTTCATATTTAATTAAAACATTCAATACCTTTCAGAGAGATAAATCTCTCTATTTTCTTTATATTCTGTGGCAGTCAATATTTTTCCTTTGATATAATAAAATGTACATTTTGTAAAGACAGGAAAAATTTCAAAATATACTAGCTGTGCCCCGCGTGGATTTAGTTTCTTATTGTCGCGGAACCCTTATATTTTTAATAAATAAAAGTAGCCTAAGTTACTCCTTGAAACATCGGCTATCTATCAGTGAAAGTCCCATTAAAATCCGTCCAGCCGTTTCAGAGATTACCCGGAACAAACAGACAGACAGACAGAGAAAAATTTTAAAGCTTGGTTTTTTAGTGTGAGTATCGTGTATTCTTTCATATGCATTTAGTGAAAAGCTGTTATTTTGGAATTACAAACAGACACTTCAATTTTATATATCTGTATAGATATTACGTGTGTTTTATGCAAGTAAGACGACCGAAAGGCTTTGATGCATCAACAAAAAAAAGCGATTCTTTTTTAAAAGTTTAATTATCTTTAACGGTTTTATAGTCAACTTAATGCTAAGTGAAGTCTATATACCCAATGGACCCTATTCATAAACGCTATAAAGTTTGCAACACTATGGGATGCCAGGAGTTTCGGTCTCATCATTCTCGTGCTTAAAAGACGCTTAACGGAATAAAAAAATGTGACTTTGTATTAGTAGTGTATTTATGTAACCCTGGTATTACAAAGTGTTCTGCAAAACACACCATATGTGTAACAAATCATCATCTCCCTGGCCTTATTCCAAACATTGTTGGGGTCGGCACTTGATTCAACCCGATGTGGCTGATCACCTGATCTTTATACGTGTGTGTAACAAATAGAACACAAAAGTTCAAAACACGAAATACCTACGCACCCACCTACCTATTAGCATGTTCTCAGAAGTGCCGCGAAAAGGCATACGCTTGCATAAAATACTACGAAAAACGAGCATAAATAAAATAAAGGCGAAATATTGTCGAGTTTGAATCTCGAGCGCCTTATTAGGGCACACCTACGTTCAGTGGATTATAATATTTCAAGGGTCGGCCTACACAATGCATGCAAGTTGCGAATTGTTTTTTTATTTTGTAACAATTTGTGTTGGTAAATTATTTCTATTATCCTGTGGGAACTCTTTGATTGTCTAGGGAGCTGGCAATGAATATTATCTATACAGATAAATAAAATTTAAGTGTCTGTTTGTAATTCCAAAATAACAGCTTTTCACTAAATGCATATGAAAGTATACACGCTACTGACACAAATTTACCAAGTTTTAAAAAAATTCTCTGTCTGTCTGTCTGTTTGTTCCGGGTAATCTCTGAAACGGCTGGACCGATTTTAACAGGAATTTCACTGACAGGTAGCTAATAGTACAAGGAGTAACTTAAGCTTAGACTTTTGATTAAAAAAAAACCAAAAGAGTCCTGCGGGATACCCAGGAAATTAACTCTACGCGGGTGAAACTGCGGGGCACAGCTAGTATACAACTAAAGATGTAGATATGTTAATGGCGCGTTTAAACTGAAGACACGAAATCGTCACAATTGGGTCGTTTTCAGATGATATATGAAATCCTATCATTTGCAAGATCTAATTTTAAACGTTGTATTATGAACGTATCATATCTAGTGGTACAAAATCGTTGATAAATTGATATATTTTTGTATCTGCATATTATTAAGATAATAATTAGGCGTTGTTATTGTTTTCTAGGAATAAGAAATGATGCCATAGTTTATGAAATAAGGAAAATATTTGTTAAATTGGTGATTAGATTATTTTTATTAGTCACAATATGATGTCAGACATAATCGAATTATTTTATTTAGAAGTACTTTGAATACTAACGATTCTAATCTCAAGTAAATAATTATATTCGGAAGTACTTTTCTCTTAGAAATGATAATACGATATATATGTAATTATATACGACCTACAGATAATACGTCATAAATAATTAATATGTTGCGTATGATGCATTTACCAATAATAATTAGTTTAATACGTAAGCCTATCATTATTGGCCCCGTAATTGTATTCAAGATAATATAATATACAAACCAAAGAGTATTAATATCACTTGGAACACATATCGTCACAAAACCACAAAAAAACGTTTTAGGGAAACGTCATTTACATTTTTTATAACTTGGAGCAAATCATTTTCGGTACTCGTTTTTTAAATTTTATTTAAAATAGTAACTGCAATTCGCCACAGGCAATCCCCGCGATTCCCAATGCACGCTTACCTTTAAAACTAACCTTTTCAACGTTTCCCCGAACGGGCAGTAAACGTTTTTTCCCGTCCCATTTTGATTTTACGAGTGCGAGTCGAGTTTTAGAATTGCTTTTATGGGTTCATGGTACTGGAAACACCTATGTTGAACCTGTGAATTATTAAATTGATTCTTGTACACGCGAAAGCGCTACTTAAGGTTAAGAAACCTGGAAATGTATGGGAATATTGTCAAAATACTCTGCATCTAAATAAAGACAAAAGTTCAAAGTACATAAATAATCTTGTCAAAATATTAAATCTATACAGATAAATAAAATTGAAGTGTCTGTTTGTAATTCCAAAATAACAACTTTTCACCAAATGCATATGAAAGTATATACGATACTGACACTAAAAACCCAAGTTCTAACATTTTTCTCTGTCTGTCTGTCTGTCTGTCTGGTTGTTCCGGGTAATCTCTGAAACGGCTAAACCGATTTTAACGGGACTTTCACTGGCAGGTAGCTGATGTTTCAAGGAGTAACTTAGGCTACTTTTAATTACAAAAAACACTTAGGTTTCCGCGATCGGTTGATGAATATAATGACAGTTGCAACAATTAGTTAGGTTGTAGTAGCACTAATTATTGATAGATTTGCATTTTGAAACTAGATTACCTTTTATAATTGATTGCTGCATTTGGATAGACGTAAACTGCGAATAAGGAACTTACCTGCAAACAAAAAAAGCACAAATTAGATTGACATTATAATCGTTATGATAATATCGTAACTCATAACGCTAATTTATAAACAGTGTCAATGACAGATTGTAAAGTAGATATGATTTAAGTTAGTAGGTACTTAACATTTGTTCTTTGCATATTTCGCGCCCGTTTGTTTAATATTCAAATCACTCTCACCGCAGTTGCGTTATTTGATTTTATTAAGTTTGATGTCTGAATTAAACCAATTATATGAAGTTTTGTAACATTATATTATTTAATCATCATCTCCCTGGCCTTAATCCCATGTATTTGGGGTCGGCACTTGATTGAACCCGATGTGGCTGATCACCTGATTTTTATACGAAGCGACTGCCATCTGACCTTCACAACCCCTTTTTCGAGGAAAATCGGCAATCTGGGTTAAACCAGTTGTCAGACTCTCTTAGGCCTCTGACTGACCTGTAACGATTGCCAAAGATGTTAAATTGGCAACCGGGACCGACAACTTAACGTGCTCTCCGAGGCACGGAGGGAACTCAGGTGGTCACCCATCCAACTACTGGCTAGGCGTATGGTTGTTTATCTTTGCTGATCGTATGATATGCGCAATAGCAACTGTGCCACGAGCTCCTCTTATTTAATCCCTGCACATAAAGCGCTTTTAATATATTAATTTAACTATTCGGTGAAGAGCTTTTAGGAATTTTTAATCGTCATCACGGTTTACGCCTACGTAACCCGATGGTATCAGATAATCAGAATAATATGAGACTCTCATTCAACTTGTCGGGAAATACATTTCAAAACATTATAGTGCAGCTAGGTATACACATTATTAACATATTGCAATTACCAATATTAGACTATCCAAACACCAGTGATTTAATTTTGACGATAATATCCGACATAAAGAGAACTTATGGCAAGTTTAGGGTATAATTAGCCGCCCACGAACGCGGGGAAAAAGCGTGGCGAATTTCACAAGTCGCACCGCCTACACCGCGTCTTGAAGTACTTGAAAACTAACTGTGCCCCGCGATTTCACCCGCGTAGACTTATTTCATGATACCTAATGTTTTTTGAATAAAGTAGCCGAAGTTATTCATTGTTAGCTATCTGCCAGTGGAAGTCCCGTTAAAATCAGTCCAGCTGCTTCGGAGATTAGCCAGAATAAATAGACAGTAAGAAAAAAATTGTTAAGAAGTTTTTTTTTTACGTGAATACCTACCGCACATTCTTTCATATGCATTTATTGAAAAGGTGTTAATTTGGAATTACAAACAGACTCTTCATTTTTATTTATCTGTATGTATAGATACGCTTTTCAAGGATTTAAATATTGTTGAATTTGCATTGAACTATAAAGGCGCCAGTAGATCACTGCAGACGGCGCCACTACGGCGCACTTGCGCAAGCGCCGCTCCACTCTCGATCATAGATTAATTTGAATAGATTAGTTTTTTTGCAGAGAGAAAATTCGTACCCGGATGTTCGCATAAAAACTTTTTTGCCCACAGCCAATTCCACCTGCACTTGTGATGCGATGTTATCTTTCTTTATACATTGTATTATTGTACCGTGTCCGTGTCTTTAGGCTGATTTATTTGAGGTTATTAACAAGGCTCATTCTTCATACGTAGCATGCTGAAGTCTAAGGATCCCGCATTTCTACCTATGTAGGGGTGGACGGGCGAAAAAAAACCCAGCTTTTTTTTCTTGGACTTATATAGTTGTTAGATTTATATATTTTTAAAACTCTCATCATTTGATTTGCTTCTTGTAGACTTGGGAGTCTACACGAAGAACGTTCTCCTGTTTGGAATATTGCGGCAAATTTTATTATACAAGGTACTCATCATCCTATTAAATTTTCTCAGTAAGTCAGTACCAGAAATCCGAATAAAAGAAGTCTGTTGTTGAAGAATTGGTTAACTGTATGAATTGATTACCAATTTAATCAACTATTCAATTCAATAAATATAAATTCAATGTTATTGTAGCTAAGTCCTATTTGCCTTATCTTATCTTACACTGTAACATTAATCTTTGACAATCCTTGCACAGGTGATGTTTGTAAGTAGTCCTCTACCATGAGTTTACACAAATTTGCAGAGTAACAAAGTTTGGATGATGAAATTGTTACTTCAAGGAATAATTAAATGTAAGCAACTAACGAAGTATAAAGGACAATTAAAAAAATGCTTAAGCACGCCATCCCCGAAGGGTCTCCGAAGGGGTAAGCAGAGGACCCACATTTCACCGAATATGACTAAGTGCCAACGTGACAGAGGGTGAGGCACTATACATACGTCTTTGAATTACTTCTCAGACATATCCAGATTTCCTCACGACCTTGAGACCTTGTCTCATTGTATACGTAAAGATATGTAAACGTAAGGTGGTCAGGCAAGTAAATAAAATTGTTAAAAGACCATCCGACTCTCAGAAGCCTCGGTGTAAATGTTTTAGCACTACAGAATTGCAATGTTTAGTTTACAAAGTCGTCGGGCGAGTCAAGTGCTAAATATCTATGTTTATAGTCAGTCACTAGTACCCCTACCATGGGTAGAGTTGCAACTAGTTTTGGAATATTATGGTATTAATGTAGCCATAGGAATATTACCAAGTGGAACGCATATAAATATTGGATGGAGAATACCATATTATATCTTATTTCCAAAATTTTATCTTACACGGAATATTTTGTTAATAAAATAAGTGACCAAAACATATTTTTGACAGGTTGTCATGTCGCGCATTTTATAAAGACGGCACTGTTGGTCTAGTGGCAACTATAATCGACTTCTACACTGTGTTGTGGGTTCGATGTCAGAGTGCCTAGTGCGAGTTTTCTTAAAATCGCCGTCGCATGTCATCGCGTCGACTTAAATGCAGATTTGTATGGGCTCACAATAGTGTCATCTTTAGGCCGTCAGAGGCGCTGTTACGATCCTATACAAATCTGCGTTTACGGCGACGCGGTGACTTGTGACGGCGGCAGTGAAAAACTCACATTAGGCTCTCAGGTACCCATTAATAACGTCTTGACTGGTATCTGGTGTGTCTCAGCAATATTCAGAAATTCCTTTTCATTTGTATCATGCTGCCCGAAAAATCCATCATATTGATATAAAACAAAAGCAACAACTGTAAATGATTCTGACAGAAACCATAAGGAAAGTAAGTCATAACACAAACCAATCTGAACGCTGTATAATTATCTTCCACGCAAATGTTTGTATCAACGGTCAGGGACCCGTGTATGAAAACAAGCATTCATACACAATTCATACAACCGTGTATTTATACGGCGTTCAACACAACACGATCCTTTATGAACATAAACGTCTGCCGTATCAAATGTAGATACCTGTTAGTCATAATCATAACATCGAGTGGAGATATTGTTGCCATGCTTTAAGTGTTATCGATATCGATAGTGGGTATGTGTAATAAATTGTGTGAAAATTGCTTTCGTTCGTCCCACGATTTCGTCCCTGGATCTAGAGTTATATTAATACTAGTTCTGCCCGTAGAATAGTTACTTTGGGCAAACAAACCTAAATTGGTCTTAGCCTGATGATATATAAGCCTAAAGGCCTTCCTCGATACATAGGCTATGGGCTAAAATATTTTTTCCAAATCGAACCAGTAGTTCCTGAGATAAGCGCATTTAAGGAAACAAGCAAACAAACAAACTCTTCAGCTTTACCTTATATTACTATAGATCATATAACTACACTGTTCAGCTTAAGAAGCATAGGTCGGTCTATCTCCAGGTGGTGACTATTCCACAGCTAAACAACTGTGCTGTGATTTACGAAAAACAAACGAAATATCGTTGAACTATAAGTCACCACCATACAATTGAGCTGAACATATTTTTATTCATTTAAGAGCTTTGCTTGCTTTCAATACTGATCGAAGTTTTCAGAAGAAAGGCTTTTCGCACTAGCCATATGAGAGTATATTTCAGCGGCTATTTCAGACAGAGGACGTTTTTCATTTAAATTTATAGCCTTTGTTCAAACCGGACATCGCATTCCATTACACTCCACTTAGTCCGAGCAAGATAAAACAAGTACACAGCCACCAATGGGGTATTATTTTACCCATTTTTAGGGAAAATTTATTGATACAGCAACACATTTGAGTACGGAGCAATTGTGAAGTACCCATTATTTTGTAACAAGGTAAGGTAAAGCCCTACAAAATTGTATTGCATATTACCCAAAATATGATAAGTATTCATCAATAAATTAACCACAACAGCTAAAAATTTAAAATGAATTCAAAAAATAATATTTTACCTAATAGGACTTTTTGATATATTTTCTTTATATTTAATGTTGTTCGACGCGAGTTAATAAAACGATAATTCTGAACTATAAGCTTTCCCACAAACGTTAGCTATTTTCGTTTCCCGCTACTCACGATGGCGAGGCCATATAAAGCAATGCAATTTTAAACCTAATAGCTGTAAACACTAGCTGCTAATAACTGGCAGGAAAACTTTTGAGCATCGAGGCTCGTAAATGTATATTGCGACCATAGAGTGATCGCTATTTTATTTATGTCTATGATTGCGATCTAATTAGGACAATAACCTTTTAGTGAAACCGAAATGAATGACAATTTGAATGAGTGAATAACACCCCGTTTTAATGAATATTTAACTCGTTTATTATTCACTCGTAGTTCCGTAGGCGGACCTTGACCTACACCAATAATTGCCGATCGACAGTACTAGAATTATTTAGTTTACTACCTTAGTACAAATCTTAGACCAAGAAAGCGGAGACCGCTGGTCTAGTGGTTGGTATATCTGACTACTACAGTAGGTGTTTTGGGTTCGATTCTCGCATCAAGGTAAACATTTTATGTGATTGATATTTGTGTTTGCCTTGAGTCTGGGTGAACTATAAGTAAATATTAATAAATAACTCAAACTCAAATATATCTTTATTCGATTAGACTTAATACAAAGTACTTCCAAATGGTCAGTATGACACAATTACACAGGATTATACATGCTACCGCCAGGTTCGGAAGGTTGCTTTTACTGAGAAGAACCTGGCAAGAAACTCAGTAATTACTCTTTCAAAGAATATTATACAGTTTTAAAAATACAAAATAAATCAAAAAAAGAATGGAAAAGTATCATATTTGTTGTCTGATACAAGCTTTGCTTAATTTGGGACTAGGTGTTGTGTCATAATGTCCGAACATCCAGTTTTCGAACCAGTGGTAAATTTCTCGACGATCATAAAGGTGCCTTACCTAAAATGTATCCATATGCTCACGCCTATATTCCCTGAACTTGGTGGACAGAGGTGCGGTAATAACAGCACCCACTTTTCTCCGAAGATGATTAAGTACCAACGTGACAGATGGTAAGTCTATCGCCGTCTCAGGCATTAAATCAATTAATAATTTTCATTCCATTCCAAGAATAAAACAATCAACGCAAAGGACAAGAAACACTCAGTTTGATTACAAATCAAGCTAATCTTAGATTCGACATTTGTGAATATCTAGTGTAGTCGCACCCACTGCAGGCGCCGGGCCCGTGGGTGTCAAAACTGGCAGTGAAGGGATCCTTGGTATTTATAGAAAAACCACCTGCTCTACAGCCGTTGAAACTACAAATACTGGACACGATCGAATACATTAATTTATGGAAGCCTGGGGCATGAGATACGGATCAAAACTAGATTAGCTACAATGATTATTTTGTGTGCCTGTTCGTTTGAAGAGTGAGTATTTAACCGACTTCAGCAGGAGGTACTTAATACGACATACATACATACTCATGTGTTCACACCTGTATTCCCCGAAGGGGTAGGCAGATGTGTTGTAATAACAACATCCATTTTTCATCGATTAAGTGCCAACGTGTCAGATAGTGAATCTATCACCGTCTCAGGGATTATACATAAGTCTTTGAATTACTTCTCAGACATATGCATGTTTCTTCACGATGTTTTTTCTTCACCGCAAAGCACGTGGTGGGAAATCACTGTACATAAGTTTTTAGGAAATACTCATTGGTACGCTGGGATGCGGATACTTATGAACGTCAAAGATCTGATCAATGGTCCAGAAATTAGCCTTCTTATAAGAACCGACAAGAAATTCATATTAAGTTGCATATTATGTTCCTTTGGATAACTATAGGTTATAATATCAGCGCACCCTGTTTTACATGAATGTGTGAGTTCAATATATCAATGACCCGAAACAAGAACTTGCTTCGATAAAAACACATTTATATTCGTAACACTTATGTAACCGGACACCCATAAATAATTATTTAGGTGACACCCACACGCGATTTTATTGTCAACTGAAAATAATCCTTGAACGAATCAATAAAATATCACATTAAATTGTGATACATTGTGACCACACTAGAACGGCAAATTTACGAAGACCTCTTGCCACTTTGAAATTTGAATGAAAGTCGTATATTCGGTAGGTCTAATTAAAATATTTTGTGCCAAAATTAACAAACGCGCTAGTCGTTACTAGAATTTTCGAATATTTGTTTCCCCTTCGATTTCTCATGGATGCCATTGTTAGAACAATCACGGGTTTGCTACCGTTTTCCTAAACTATAAACGCTAGCATCTCCGCCGAATTTTTGTAAGTGAAATTGTACAGCGCCTCCTAGCGGTGACGTGAAGAACTAAAATATCTCCTACAAATTTTGCGGGTGACGCTAGCGAGTATAGATTACGAAAACGGAGGCAAACTCGTGATAGGGGTTGGACCACATGGTTCACTCAGTCGAAAGTTCTCAGCTAAGAAGCATTTAAAAACAATGCAATCAAATTGAGAACCTCTTCCTTCTTTTGAAGTCGGTTAAAAAGGCTCTCAATCCTCATAAGGAACATCCAATAGATAAAAGATATGGAACGGATAACTGAGAGACTATTTACGTAATCATCGTACAGTTTAACTAGGATAAAATGACATGCAAATTTAGCTCGTATAACATGGAAATAAAGGTTATTGCACCAGTTAGGTGTGGGTTTATAGGGTACAGCGGCCGGAGTCCGGTCTCACGATCCCGCGCCCACACGTTTCGGTGCACCTAGCACCCAGGCTAGTATTTAATGTGTATACGTCATAATTTGTTGTATAAACACGAGGCCAGCTATGATCGTTTTAAGCAGCACGTATTAAGAACTTCTTAAAACGTCAATGCTAAGAAGCTCTACAATCTAAAACGATCGATATAGATCGATAAAAGGGTCCTCTGTAAGAACTTCTTAGATTTGACGCATTATAGTATTTTGGTTCTATAAAATGAATCGTCAAAATCAAGAAATTCTTATTACGCGCTCCATAAACGAGCTTCTCTTAGTTGGCCCTCTTAGTTCAAATAGTTGAAAATACTAAGGACTGCTAGTTGTATCTCTTCCTATTATAGACGTAAAAAGTTCTTAACTATATATTTCTTTCTGTTTTTATTTAATGGAAACGACCTAGAGTAAAGCTTTTTCGCCAATGTCAAGTGGTAATTGAGAAAGAAATCTTGAACATTGTAAACAATATGGAGGAAATCATTGGATTCCTCCATCCAAAATCCTCTTTCCGACATTCAGATGATGAATTGGCAAAAGTGATCTGCAAATCTAGAACATTAACTGTACAATGACATATTTTATATCAAACAATACATTATTATACCAAACGTACCCAATAATGCATTTGACATTCGCTTTTAACAGACGTGTAATATATTCGCAGCCATAATTATAGCCGACTGTAACGTCCCTTGAATAATACATGCGCCTGCACAGATATACGAGCCTGAATTGTATTTGATTTGATCTTCTGAAAATGGTATGAGTACTTGAGCAATAAATCGAGTTTTGTTACCTGTTTAACTTATAATGTATATATTTACATATGTTTTTGAATTGAAATTAGCGTTGACTGATAGGAAAATAACCGCAAATTAAAAAAAATTGGTAGAATTGGTTGGTTTCTTGCCGGTTCTTCTCAGAAGGCTAATTTCCGAACCGATGGTCAATTCCTCGAAGTTCATAAGTACCTTACCAGGGCCTTAACTTTCTTCTTCATGGTCCCATCTACATTTTGGATGAGCTAGGCAAGGCAGAAAATGACAACGTATGACTAGAAGAAGATTGCGATAGAAGCTTGACTTCTGTATGAAAACACGGCAACTAGTTGCAAATGACAGAAATAAGCGAAAGGGAGGACTATCTCTAGCAGTGGGACACCACAGGCTACGATCATTATTATTATAATATAAGATTGGATGTAAATCTATGCTAATATTATAATGAGGAAAGATTTGTTTGTATTGCATAGGCTCCGGCACTACTTGACCGATCTTGAAAATTCAGCATATGGATAGCTACATCATCAGCGAGTAATATAGGCTAAATTTTATCCCCGTGCTCAAACGGAAACGGTAACTACGCGGGTGAGGCCGTGTGTCGTTCGCTAGTAAACAATATATTGAATAGAGATAGGTAAGTTGAGTTGAAAATGACAATATTCAAAATAATTTGTAAATTGTATTAGAAATGATAATGAATGCAAACGTAGAATCATTTATATGTGAACGTCATAATAAATTTAGCGGTAAACTTCGAAGTGATTGTGAGTGGAATTTAAAACAAGGCAGAGTCTTGGGAACTATCGCCCTTGGAATATTACATTGTGATTTGACAATTTTAGTTACCACCCATGTCGAACTAATTAATTTAATCTGTGTATCAGTTTAGGGGTTGAAAATAATAGTCCTTGTATACTATCAGTCAAGTGTACAAATTCTTAAGGTCATAGAGTACAATTAGTTGCCCGACTTGGCTTATCAGTTGAATTGAGCGGTCGCTGCAGTCACTGACAAACGCGACGAGTGACCTTAAATTTATTCCGAAACCCAAAAAGAGGAATAGCAATTTAAACCAAAATACCTAAACTAGTCTATCGCTAATCGATTATCTATTTAAAGAGCATCGTTTAAAGTGTCCGTAACTGAGATTACAGAGACTTCTAATAGCTTTGACACAACACATTATGTAACACAATGCCATAGTGAGGGGCACTTATCGATAGAGATAAACTGGTAATTACTGAGCGAGCAAACAATATAATTTAGTCTGTGTCATAAGTCTCTGTTAGCGCAATGAATGATTGGCTGTAAAGTCTAAGACTGAAAGGCTAGGGATACAATAAACTGCGATCAACTTTAGATGAGGATTTACACTAAGTAAGTCTAAGAGTCTGTGATAGAATAATAATATAGTAATAAGACAGATAGAATAAGATAGATAGCCGTTAAGAAATCTAAAGTATATTTACTGCTGTGCTGTGATCTAGGGGTTTTTCAGTTGGTAAATTTTGAATTGAAACATGACAAGCTAGAAAATACAAAGCAGATCATTAAGCTATCGCTACTGGGTATCGTGGACGCAGATAAAATAATATCATCAGCTACTAATTAGTGATAAATCGACAAATTTTTGAACGCCGCATCCGCATCACTATCTCAATTCGAGTGTGGGAACTCACGAAACTCAGGATCGCTCTCATTGTAACGAGTGTCAGATATACATATAAAGCATAATGTGTGAAAGTGGTCCAAGTACGAATACCTATGAATGTAATGAACTATATGCGCGGCATACCTTTGTTTGTAGAAAGTTGGTTGCACAGACGACCTCTTTGATTCGGATAATGATGTTTTTAGTACAAGTCGATCTCTACTTTATTTAGTGATTTATTATTGTGATTTAAGTGCTTGCCGTCCAAGAAGAAAACAGAGCAATGGATGGATGTGGTTTTTTGCATAGCGACAGAAAAGACGTTACGGAAAAACATTATTCTAGGATATTTCGTGGTCGTTCATTTTCGCTGCCTTGACTTCTTCATCAAAATAGTACCATTGTTCCGTTGGCTTAGTTAATGAAAACTTAAGGAATTACTATTAAGAAACTATTTCCAACCAGTCTTTTGCCGGCAGTCCTCAATTCAATACAATATAATTTTAATCCTTTTTGTTCATTACAGTCCATTCAGTCGCAATCAAAGCTATTCTGTTATTGTCTTCTCGCTTCCTCGTTTCCCTTGTACCAGTAAGATGGTCGTCCAACGATGCCATGTCGCAGTGTCCAGAATGGGACATGACGGCAACGTATAATGGTACATACTGGGGACAGGACAGAGCCCTATTACCATAACGTCCGCGTCTCCTAGGTCAGACTTACAGATAATTGTGATTAAGTGCTTGAACCTACTTTGGATGGTACGTACATTGAGTTCCATATGGGGTAGGAAGGAATGCTGGGTTGTCATTCAACTCTCGACTTATTGGCCTCTGGGATGATGGTTATGGTAAGGATTGGTGATTATTAAAGGGCTTTTAATTTAGAAATATATAGGAATGGTTGGCCTTCACTACATATAAGTAGAGACTGAATAATTTTCATCCTTAATTTTTTTAATCTATGCTAATATTATAATGACGTTTGTGGGGTTGTAGGAGATGGATCTACTCAACTGAATTTGAAAATCCTTTTTCCACTAAAAAAGTCACGTTGTCTGAGAGTGTGATCCCTACTTAATATAATAAATGCGAAAGTAACTCTGTCTGTCTGTTACGATTTCCCGCTTAAACCTCTCAACCGATTTTGATGAAATTTGGCACAGACAATCTTTAGACCCTGAGAAAGGACATAGGCTACATTGTATTTATTAAAAATATTAGGTTTCCGCGATCATAAGGATGAAACTAAATCTACGCGGGTGAAACCGCGGGGCACAGCTAGTAGACTATAATTATTAACCCGCAAAAATAAAATACTTCTTTCGTGATAACTAAATTATACGCGGATTCAGAATTTTGTCATAATTTCGCTAAACTAAACTGGCGACTTCCAAGAACACAACGCTACACTAATGTGCGAACTTTAGTAAGACCGAATATAATATGCCCTTCCTATCTTATACATTTGTTTTTGGAAGTATGCCCAGGAGGAACACAAAGGTACAGTCATGAATTATGAGCGCTGACCTTGAGACGCGAATAAAATACATGCACAACCCTGATATTTTTGCTGAGCGCTCATAGTTTGTGACCACACCTGTACACTCCCATATTACAAAAGATTGATTAGTAAAGGTTAATGAACTTTTGACATACGACGGAATCGTGACTGATCCCGCTTTTATCTCGAGCACACTAAATTAAGATCGCTAAGTGACAAATGGGCCAATAAAAGGCGCCAAGAGTGAGCTAATAGACGAGCAATGGATATTTGATTAGAATTTCTTTTGATCTTTATTATCGTGATGTGAAATCGTGCGCTCTTCATAATTTTGGACTCTTATTACAAAACATAGACTAGATAGTATTTGGTTTAAAAGCAGCTCCATCTTTTTCTGTCATACGGATTTGAAAAGGGATGGACATAGTCTTAGTCCGAGTTTGCTCTACTTCACATTTAAACCATGTTTTTTAATAAGGGATACCTATATATTTTTAAGCATGAACATATTGTTCTTACTTTGATAATAATTTCTTAAAATGGCTAGGATTAATACTACCACAAGGAGAGTCTCGAAGCCGCGATCTTTCAAACCATACAGTTGCTCTGCCAACAGAGTGCCTAGTGCGGGTTTTTTCAAAATCGCCGTCAAAAGTCATCGCGTCGACGTAAACGCAGATTTGTATGGGCTCACAATAGTGTCATCTTTAGGCCGACAGAGGCGCTGTTTCTATACAAAACTGCGTTTATGTCGACGCGGTGACTTATGACGGCGGCAGTGAAAACACGCACTAGGCACACTGAGCTACTCGTATTCTCATCTCGCTTTGCGTTTTTTCTTTCACTTCTTTTAGGAGCCGCCTTGCGCCATCTATTGACAGGTTTATCTAATAAAGTGCCTAAGTTTATCGTAATTTCCACCTAGGTATATCTACAAGAACAGTAACAGCATTAAATTATCCAATAACGTATTATTCCCGTGGTAAAGCTAAGGGTAAACCCTATTAACAAAGGTTCCTTCATAATTGCTACGAAATTAGTTAATTGGCGATACGAAGGAGTGGTCAGGGGTGATAAACTATCGCCTCTTAAGGTCCTAGTGTGACAATTTGGCGAGTAATTGATTTACAAATGTTGTAAGGTAACTTACGATCTAGAATAGGTCTGGTATTGTGAGCATTGTGATCATAAAATAATTTTGTAAAGTACAATATTTATTGGTTTCCTCAAATTAACCGTAGGTTAATATAAGCTTACTGTGTTAACTTAACATCGTAGTTTAAACCGAAATTCACATATCTTGAGTCATTTAAAAGACAGTTACTTTTAAGAACACAACCAGCTTTGACGAGAACCTTGAGGAAAATGCAAAACAATGAGTCATTTAGCAATAATTTTTAGGCAAACCGACCAACCGAGATGTTGGTTTGAATAGCAGCCTGCTAAATCCTGGACGAATCAATGAGTTTTTTTAACAACTGCAGTGATGGCACAGTGAAATTTACGGTGAAGAAAAACATCGTGACCGAAACGAACGAAAGCAGCAAAAAGAAATTCATGCACGGCGATGGACTTTTATGTTGTTACTTCTTCGATGAGAGAAAAGGTGATGTTGTATTGCAGCTTTGCTTACCCACTTTGGGTCTCTTTGAGGAAGACGTGAGGAATTTACAAAATTTATGTAATTTATAGGCAATTCCAATACAATCTGGAACTGCGACACAGTTTATGACATCAATACCTTACAATTATGGTTTAATCCTGATTTTTTAAATGAGAACCATTACTCCATTGGAGAGTGAGGGCTGTCACTCTTAAAGTGTTTAAGTTTAACTTCTTTATTTACTGTTAAAATTAATTTAGTTTTATTATTTTGAAATATTTTTTTTTTAAAAACACGTAATTGTTAACAGTTGACATTACAGCGCGTCTGTGTGAGTGTGTCATTTCTACGATTTGTTCCTAGATTCCGTACTGCTGTAAGTGATGTATGTACTTGTATTCTATGTTCAAATTCCCAATTCAAAGTTATCTAATAAAAACATTATCGCGTTAAAGTTTGTAAGGTGCGCAGGTGTTGTGGGGTATAATTCATATTGTGTGTTACGCCGATAATGACGTCCCGCTGGGCGTTGAGCCAACCTCAGAATTATGTTGCCAGCCTGCTGGGCTCCTACGGGGACCTTTGTTATTAAATACTGAGAAACGCCGCGGAAATATTGCTTAGACATCGTGTCAAGTACTTACTACGAGTTTACACGGTGTTTATCATATTGATGATTAATAAATGCCATAATCCGTCTTCCATTTCACGGCTAGATAGCTGAAATTACTTGGCAAATTAAGTAAGATTATATTAATCCCGAGGAAGGTCTGATTATTTGTCTCCATACAAACAAAAACGTTCGGATGTGTCAAGACCTATAAATTGGTCATTCTCCACGAACTACTAGCGACCTTACTCATCGCCCTACCATGATTGTACTGTTTCCATGTTTTACCTCCTCTAGATATATCGGCTCCCTGCCATACACGCCACCACATCCGCCATCTTCTACCTCCCGTGAGTAAGTGAACGAGTGGGTGATGCGTTCCGCACCCCCATGACGTCACGTCATGATGTGTGGCGTGTATGCACGAGACGACAGAATCATTCTTATTACTTACATACACTACATCTCTTCCTTGTTTTAATAAATTTAAAACTCTTTTGTTAACCATTAATCACTTTAATAAATTATAAGTTACAAAGACATTGTCAACATACTTACTTAATAATCTCTATTAAATATGTTGCCTTAACCTTCAATCGTTTCCAGCTTCTCAACAATTAATTAATTTACTACTTCCTTCCTTCCTTCCCAAGAACTACAATTATACAATTAATTCTAACTAATGACAATTATCAATTTACTAATTATTCCTTCACTTCCATATTACTTACAATGCTCATACAACTTATTTTTCCTTCACTTCCCAATTATTTACAATTCTAAATCAATATAACTTATGCTTCCTTCGCTTCCCAATGATTTACATTTGTAAATCAATACAACTTATGCTTCCTTCACTTCCCAATGATTTACATTTGTAAATCAATATAACTTATGCTTCCTTCACTTCCCAATGATTTACATTTGTAAATCAATACAACTTATGCTTCCTTCACTTCCCAATGATTTACATTTGTAAATCAATATAACTTATGCTTCCTTCACTTCCTAATGATTTACATTTGTAAATCAATACAACTTATGCTTCCTTCACTTCCCAATGATTTACATTTGTAAATCAATATAACTTATGCTTCCTTCACTTCCTAATGATTTACATTTGTAAATCAATATAACTTATGCTTCCTTCACTTCCTAATGATTTACATTTGTAAATCAATATAACTTATGCTTCCTTCACTTCCCAATTACTTACATTTCTAAATCAATATAACTTATTCTTCCTTCACTTCCCTATTATTTACAATTCTAAATCAATATACCTCTATTCTTCCTTCACTTCCCTATTATTTACAATTCACAATCAATATACCTCTATTCTTCCTTCACTTCCCTATTATTTACAATTCTCAATCAATATACCTCTATTCTTCCTTCACTTCCCTATTATTTACAATTCTAAATCAATACACCTCTATTCTTCCTTCACTTCCCTATTATTTACAATTCACAATCAATATACCTCTATTCTTCCTTCACTTCCCTATTATTTACAATTCTCTCTAATTCAATATAACTTATTCTTCCTTCACTTTCTTAAGTGCTAATTTATAGTTGTATTCTTTCTATATTCAATTTGTGTAATACTTTAGTTCCTCATTAGTATTCAATTCTTAACCCTAATAAATCTATCTTATATCTAAAAAAATTATCAACTTCTAATTCACCAATACCAATAATCAAATTTTCAATTCTAATCCTCTTCTTCCTATGTTGATGCGTTTGTCTCATCTTTACTTACAACTTTCCGTTCTCCTTCTACCTTTTTAAGGTGTACATTGTTTCTTCGTAATCTCTGTCCTGGTTTATCGTTTTCTACTTCAACATCTTTGCTCATGTCCTCAGTATCACCTTTTCTCCTGGCACTAAGTCGGTTTCTTGTGCCTTTCTACTTTTGTCTGCATAGTTCTTGCCCTTTTCTTTCTCTCAAATGACATGGATATGTCGTCAGTTGTGTGGTCTACATTATTCATCATGGGTATTTCTTTAGTCTTCCTTTGAGAGAATAGCTCAGCAGGGGTTTTACCTGTCACCATATGAGGAGTATTATTATTATACATAATCAAGTAATCAACTAGAGCTTCCTTCCAATAAATTTACTTTTCAGCTTGGCATATTCATAGTCTTTTAAGTATACTTCTGTTTTGGTGCTCTACTTCTACCTGTATTGCCACTGACCTGGTGTGTTCAATTAATTTCTGTACATAATCAATTGATGTAAGGCTGGGCAAATCGGTTTAACTTTTTCATCTATTGGGATCTGCATAAGGACATTCTGAAATTTGGGGAAGATGTTTGGTTCAACTTAGTTTACTTCTAATACGATTTTTAATACCCCTAAACTCATAGCCGTTGTTTTTCCCAATAAGTTGCAAGTACCATTTTCAATGACATAAAAAACTGCTTGCTGAGTCCGACCAGCCAACACTATTTCAGAAGTAAATGCACCCTGTAGTTTCAAAGGAGAATTGCTTCCATATGCATAGAATATTTTATTAGAATTCAGCGTTTGTTCCACCACCTTAATTTTATTATTTTTCATATGTATCCAAGATTTGCTTGTTATTAAATTATATCTACACCCAGAGTCAATCAACATGTCGACTTTGATACCTCCTATTTCACAGCTCACGGTGTCATCATTCCCAATATTAAAGACATAGGCAATTTCTTCATCTGACTGTTCATTTTGTTCTTCAATATTATTTACTCTCTTGAATCTCTTTGTCTTATTGCTGTGTGTTAGTGCTGTATCTTGAAATTTCATTTTCAATGAATTTGTTTTGCACTGTAGTTTAAAATGACCTATTCTTCCACATCTTGTACACTTTTTCTCTCTTGCTGGACAATTCTCATCAAATGCTAAGTGATTCCAACCCCCACACCTAAAACATTCTCTCTTTACTCTAGAATTCCTATTTTTGAATTTCTCTTCTATTTTGTTTACATTCTGACTGCTTTGTTGTTTCTGGTTATAATCTTCTAGTTGTCTGCTTATTACTTCCAATGTGTTTGCTTCAATTATAACATCTTCAATGGTCATTGTATCTCCTGTTTTTAGTATTTTTTTCCTTAATTCCTCTGAGCTGCACCTTTCAGTCACTTGATCTAAGAGCTGGTCATTTACATCCGTAAATTGACATTTAGCTGCTTGTTGCCTTAACCGAACAATGAATTTTTCAAATTTCTCGCTTTCTTCTTGTTTCATTCCTCTAAATATGTGCCTTTCAAATCTTTTACTTTGTTTGGGTGCAAAGTATTCGTCTAACTTGATAATTGCTTCTCTAAATACATCTATTTCTTCCTCCGGGGCATCAGTACTATTCACATCAGGAATATTATAAAATATTTCTTGCAATTCTGGTCCACCCCAATGTAAAAGACTTGCACGCTTTTGGCTGGGCTTAGTAATGTTTGCTGCTTCTAAATAAATACTTAAACTTTTCTTCCAGCGCTCCCATCTCACACCCACCGATGTTGCATCTCCCTCACATTCAAATTTATCCAATGTAAGATTTGCCATTATTTCCTGAAAGCCATAAAATGCATCAAATCACCAATTCGGCATCATCATTTTACGAAGTAACTACCTACCTATCTACTGTGTACAGGACAGTATAACATCCCAGGAAGTTGTAGGCTACAGTATGAGCAGCAGTCAGTATTATTATATTTATTAGTCTGTGCAGATTTGCACCGGTGTTTTAAATCTTCATACTTAGCCTTTCATATTGAATGATCAACCATATTGCAAGTACGGCTGCATTTACGCATTAGATATACGTATAAATTGTATATTATTGTATTGAAGAAAACAAACCATAGGTACTATTTTCCATACCCAACATAGGCAACCGTCCAACATACCTCCAGTAGTAGACTCCTTATTTATTTTGTCGAGAACCTTCCTTCCTAACAACACCAAATGAAGCGAAGGTACACCGCCCTTTATTTTACACTCTTACACCAATAAGTAGTAGATATTTAATACTAACCTGACGTTGTTGTTAGATGCACTTAACTTTTCCTTTCCTTCTTCAATAATGGGAGTATCAACTTTATTTTAAATATATTTATATTGCTCGATTCACAGTTTGGCGCTAATTAAAGTTTAACAAAACAAAACAAAGCGACTTTTCCAATTTTAATTTGAAAAAATAATAGACGATATTGTTTTTTTTTTTCTTGTAGTGCCAGTAACTTAATATTAAGATACATGCAGTCATGCATGGGCACATTGCAGATAAATAATAGTTAGCGGAATTGAAACCACAGAATTACAATATAAGTATTTTGGATATTAGAACTCTTTTTTTTCTGAACTCACCCTTTTTTTTTTTTTTTTTTTTTTTTTCTTGACCTAATATCGCATTTGACATTTGGTTGCATTCCGTTTTGACAATCGTTGACAACCACAGAATAAATTATATCTAACAATAATTGAACGAATGATTAATTGACTGATCTGAAGTATCTATATTCTGGTAAAAAATCTTTTGCAATTGAAAGAACAAAAATAAGTATTCTTATTAGGTAATTACATCATGGCCGGCAAACCACATCAGAATTAAGAAAATCAAAACAGTACTCACAGACTCGTCGCCATTATGTACTGTTTCCATGTTTTACCTCCTCTAGATATATCGGCTCCCTGCCATACACGCCACCACATCCGCCATCTTCTACCTCCCGTGAGTAAGTGAACGAGTGGGTGATGCGTTCCGCACCCCCATGACGTCACGTCATGATGTGTGGCGTGTATGCACGAGACGACAGAATCATTCTTATTACTTACATACACTACAATGATAGTAAATTCTTCTGATGATCATTTATAAAAGACTTATAAAAGACTTGACGTCTTTTATAAATTGACAGATGTATATGTCGTGTATAAGTCTGTCACTGTCACACAGTGAAACTATAATGACATTAATAGCTTATGATAAGGCCCAGGAACATAACATTAAGGCGACAAGAAACTTTTTGTTATTTAAATTATTGTTTTTGATATAATAATTCTTTCTTTATCGTGAATAAACCTACACGAATCTAAAAAATGCATTCCAAATAACGGTACCCACACATTGAAACGAGAATATCACCTATAATATTGATACTATGCACTAGACGGTAATAAATAAGCAATTGTAGATAGCTTGTAACCAGTTCGCGTGGGTGCAAACTGGTTTAGTGCGGTTTTTATTTTTTGTCGGCCGCTAATACCGGTCCCATCTCCCTGTAGGGCCAATAGGGCGCCGGTGAATGAGTTGCAATGTTTAATGGTACTAATTCTTAGAAAGTTTATTATTAAAATACGTTTTAATACTTAAAAAGGAAAATTCCGCATTATATTCCGTATGAGAATTAGTCTGAATGTGAATTAAAATTAAAATTTATTTTAATTTTTTATTTTATTTTTATTAATTATTTAAAGTAAATTATAACGGACATACCAATTACAATAATTAATTACTACAAAAATAAATCTAAGAAAATTATAGAAATTCTGACGACTTAACTTTATTTCCTATCCAAGCTAATAAGAATTTGTAGTGACCTAACCAAAACAATAATTTATAAGGGTATTTTTAATTGTTTGAAAGATCACTTGATATACCTACATTTTCGTAATTACATACGCGACATATATGTTATGTATACAATAACCACAGCACAGAAGCAATTTATTTCTCGCCTTAGGTGAATAATTTAACTAAAAAATATATTTAAAATTCATACATTCTAAGTAAGTGTCAATAATTATTTAAGATAATATTTTTAATGTTATTTCCGAACCGCGCCACACTCAGGGGTTAAATGTTAACGACCAGTGTCCATGTCCAGCCAAAGTACAATTGGTCGCAGTATCTTAACTACGGATCGACGAGGAGGCGCGCCACTTGAATATTGAAAACACACGAAGCACTTTACTTTACTGTCGATGCCAATGTGAGTGAAGAATCTATACATCTATACAGATAAATAAAGTTGAAGTGTCTGTTTGGAATTCTAAATTTACAGCTCTTTTCTAATATGAACTTATATATGGTACCTGCATATGAAAAAAAAAATAAAAAAAAATCTGTTTGTGTGTCTGTCTGTTCGTTCCAGATTATCTCTGAAACGGCTGAAACTATTTTAACGGGACTTTAAAATTCTTAATTATTTTCTTTAATGTACATAACATTAAACCCTCTTTTACGACCTTTCTATCCAAAATAGATGAAGTCAAGGCGTGGAATAAAAAAAACTGTTCGTTTCCGAACCGGTGGCTAATTCTTCGATGTTCAGAAAACCATGGTAGAATAAATAATCTTAAGTTTTCATTTATTTTTAAATTCTTCAAACTTTCCAATATGTAGTTATAATAACGACACAACATCGAACTCCAAAGTATTGTGTTGACACCCACTACGACGAATAAGTAAATATAAATAGGAGTTATAAATTATTCAGACCAACAAACGCATCTCAGGCGGACGGATCACTCAATATTTATGAATGTGAATGCATACCGAATATGTTTATTGAGGTCAGTTATTGCATACTGACCGTATGGGTGATAAACAAGTCTTCTTCATAAGGTACTGTATCTAAAGTAAATTAAATATACTCACGCCATCCCAGAAGGGTCCCCGAAGGGGTAAGCAGAGTTGTTGCAATAACAACACCCACTTTTTACCGAAGATTAAGTACCAACGTGACGAATGGTGAGTCCGTCTTTTCTTCTTCACAAACATTTGTAGGTTTCCTCGCGATGTTTTTCTTCATCGTAAAGCTCATGGTGTGAAATGACTGCACTACAGGCCGCTGGGATTCGAACTTGCGTCGCTTGCGTAGCAGGTGACTCTAACATCACGTATACCACGGCTCGCACCTAAAGTTATACCAAATTTGACTGACTACCTTTTCAGTACAGTGTAACGCGACCTGCAAAACTAAAGGGCTGGTTTTAGCTACCCCTAGTATTTTTGTAACTTAATCTTTAATGTTCCATGTATTTTATTTTATTACTGGATATAGTTATTTGGGTATATGTATTAAAAAAAACTTTGGTTCTTTGGTACTGTCTTTAAGTTTACTATGACCTGCGTTACGCGTCGATTTTCTTTACCTATCGGGTTCATGTTAAATGTTAATATATGTAGGTGTTAATCACGTCCAATAAAGGTAATATTAATTTATTCATACTCTTAAACATACTCTTTAAAATGTCGTCAACTGCACCCGTCCGTATATGCTTCTATGTAGAATCTTTGAAACTATTTGACGGATTTTGATGCAGTGTTACTGTTATTAATAAGGTAATTCATGGACCGAAGTTTACCTAGAATATACCCATTTAACAGAAGAGGATTAGATAATAACTAACGCGATGGATGGTGAGTCCGTTTCAGGCATATAAGTCCTTGAATTTCTTCTTCTTTCATAAAACCTCATTGGTACCTAGTCACCGCGTTAAAGTAAACGCAGATTTGTATAGGATCGAAAGAGCGCCACCTGTCGGCCCTTAGATGGCGCTATTCACCCCATCCAAATCTGCGTTTACGTCAACGCGATGACTTGTGACGGCGATTTTAAGAAAACTCGCACTAGGCACTCAGACACAATGCAGGTTTCCTCTACCGTAAAGCAGGCGATTGGACAGCCCAACAATACAGTTTATAAAACCTCATTTGTACAGACCGCTGCGATTAGAACTAAGTTTACGGCGACTACTCGACCCTCACGGCTCTTGTGAGTTTTGGTTCAAAATCAAGTTCATTGTCTAAACGAGTTGAATAGAGTAATCAACGCTTGATAGGGCCATCCTGTGCGCGGCCTTTTAGAACTTAACTCAAACATCCCACGTTTCCTTCGAGATAAAGGAGATTTGTTTCAGATAACTGAGTGTTAATTTCATAAGAAAGTATAAAAAGACGGTTTACAATGTTTATCGTCTTACTCTGAACTTTCGCTTAGTGTTTGGGTAATTTGGATAAAGAGTTTGATACTACATATCCATAGTTTCCAACTCGAGGCCTACCATTATGTTTAAGCAGAGCGTAATAAAAACTTCTTAGCTTTGACGTTTCACTTTGTGACACTGAAATAAACTATTTAAGTCTTCGTATTGTGAACTGTGTTGGACCTATTTGTGCTGAATTGGATATTATACATCTAAATTATGGTACATCGTTTCATTTTTACGCATCAAGTAGGAAACCAGCACAAAACTTTAACGATGATGGTCCCAACTCAATGCCAAGACGATTGAATTCTTTTGGGACTTACCCTTATCATTTAGGGGTATGAATAACAGATGTTGGCCGATTCTCAGACCTATCCGATATGCACTCACAATTTCATACAAATCGGTCCAGCTGTTTCGCAGGAGTATGGTAACTAACACCGCAACACGAGAATTGTATATATTAGACTAATTGTGCCCCGCGGTTTCACCCGCGTAGAATTGATTTCATGGGTGTCCTGCAGCTCTTATGTTTTTTTTAAATAAAATTGCAGCTATCTGCCAGTGAAAGTCCCGTTAAAATCCATCCAGCCGCTTACGCGTGATGCCGTGACCAAAAGAAATGGGGATTCATTTTTATATATAAAAAGATATACATGTTCTTCAAGTATTGATACTCTAAGACATAGGTAAGTTACTTCAGTATTACAACAGAATAAATAGTAATTACGATATAAAATTCACAGCTACAACATAACAAGCAATACCTTTCAAGTTTCAACTTTCCTTAAGCCTAAAAAGTAGAGCCATTCTCTTTCAGACTATTCAAGTTAAACACACGCAGGTACTTATGTAAGTACTTACTTACATGTAACTTATATGGACTAGGTACCCTATATGGTGGTGACAGACAGACTGTCTGCACTCGCGTCATTGACACAAATGCATTTTGTGCTGTTTGAAATATGTGAACGCTTTGTACAGACAGACAGAGTAATGGATATGTTTCTTTGTAATAAGAATATAAATACAGAAAATAAGAAACCTGCTTTTTTTTGTTCGCCATAAGGTAATAAGAGAAAATAATTTTTTGTTGATATGTCAATATATTCTTAGCCAATTTACACGTCAATATTTTTAAGTATAAAAACTTGTTGGAGAAAAATCGGTCCGTATTAGACTGGCTCGCTGGCCTAATAGTAACGCTACTGCGGAACACGAGGGTCTGACGAAGCACTCAGAGTGCCTAGTGCGAGTTTTCTTAAAATCGCCGTCACAAGTCACCGCGTCGACGTAAACGCAGATTTGTATGGGCTCACAATAGTGTCATGTTTAGGCGGACAGAGGCGCTGCTCCGATCCCATATAAATCTGCGTTAACTTTGACGCGGTGACTTGTGACGGCGGCAGTAAAAAACTCGCACTAGGCTCTCTGGATTCGGCACCTGGGTCGGGCAAAGTAGTATTGGGTTTTTCTATCTGTCATTTCTCAGTAGCAGCCCGGAGTCTGGATTAGTGTCCTGTTAGTGGCAATAGTGTCATTAGGCTCGCACTGCTATATGTGGTTATAAGTACACTTCTGCCTATCCCTTCGGGCAGTACGAGCGTTAGTCATCATCATCCCCCTGGCCTTATCCCATACATTGTTGGGGTCGGCACTTGATTCAACCCGATGTGGCTGATCACCTGATTTTTATACGAAGCGACTGCCATCTGACTTTCGCAACCCCATTTAGGAGGAAAATCTGTGATAAGGGTTAAACCAGTTGTCAGATTATCAGTACGAGCGTTAGTATATGTATGTATGTCATTACGAGATTTATTCAGTGGTATTCATATTTTCCCCAAAATACTTTGAATGATAAACACTACCATATAAATATGGATTATGAAACTTTTAGGAACAGTCATTGACAGATTAAATAAGATGCTGTCCATCGTACTGATAATGCAATTTTTATCTACTTTACTTAAAATGACCTACTTTATGTGATAGCATGTTTTATTTTGATGTCATTTTCGGAACACTAAAGTGATTTAGTTCTATGAATGAAGCCCACGATTCTTAGAATAGTCCCTGAAGGGGTAATCTGAGGTGAAACACATGCAAACCAGAAATACAATATTACTCAATTAATTATTTTATTTACTCATGTTAATATATGCAAGTTGTATATATTTTTATTTTTGACAATCGTCACAGGTCAGTCCGACCTAAGAAAATCTGTCACCTGGTTTATCCCGGATTACCGGTTTTCCACGTCAAAGGTTGCGAAGGTCAGAAAGCAGTCGTTTTGTGTAAAAACTACGATTTCGAAGCACGTGGATATTATATTAATCGTTCAACGATATTTCGCTAGGTTGTTTTACGTGAATCGTGGCACGGAAGATGGCGATGAACAGTATATATTTTTTAAGATTTTGAATCCATATTTGGCATCAAGGAATGCCAAGATGAGGGCCAAAAAAAGCAGTTATTCTTAATTCGAATTATAGTCATTTGAACGACGGGTGGTAGATACTAGATACACACTACGACAAATCTTAAAATCCAGCATAAACTGACCGAAATTATATAGGCTTCCCGTGCAATAAGAGGTCATGTTACATTGGAAATATATAACACGATAGGTAGCCACGGGTATCAATATGTTTATTACTGTAATACCATTTAGTAGGTGAAAGGAATTGGAATGAAACACATAATTTACATACATTATGTATAAAAGATGTTGATAGACCATTTTTAACTGCGCTGCGTTCATTACATTTACTTTTAAACGTGTGACATTCGGTAGGCAGCGCACACTTTCTAGGGTTTTATGAATACTTATTAGATATTATGATATGTATTAATGGTTATTTTAACTATAAATCTTTTATTATTGCCATTAAAGCCTATGAATAATATTTATAATGATCTATCACACCTTATGGTGTGAATAAATGTATTTAAAAAATGACAGCTTTAAAGCTTTCCGTAAAATTTATTAATCAAAAAACACTGGAATACAAATAAACTGACCGTCAGTGAAACATCAAAACTGACACTTATGCCTCTTAAAATAAGATACAGTATTTATTATATATCTATACTAATATTATAAAGAGGAAAGATTTGTATGTATGTATGTTTGTAACGAATTGGCTCAAATTGTAATGGACCGATTTTAAAAATTCTTTCACCATTAGATTGTTACATTATCACTGATTAATATAGGCTATATTTTATCTTCGTACTCCCACGGGAACGGGAACTACGGGGGTGAAACCGCGTGACTTCCCCTAGTCAACTAGAACTTTGTCTTACACAAACTTCGTAACATAGGTATGTGGAAGTTGAACATTATTATGCATTAAAAATATTGACTTAACGAACACCGGGGAAGTACATACAAGAAATAAACAATAGTTTAAATATAAATTTGCTGGAATCGAAGTACTCATGCTTTTAAATAGGTTCAAAGCTGTTGTTGTTATTGAAAACTGAGTGCAAGGACGCATGTGGTGAAAAGAAACGCGATATAATAAAGTATCTACACTTATATTTTAAAGAGTTAAGATTAGATTGTTTTTGTATTTGTTTTCATTATTGGCTACAAAACTACTTAGCCGATCTTGAAAATTCTTTCTGCGATCAATAACATCATCAGCAGGCTATATTTTACCACCGTACTCTGACGGGAACGGGAACTACGCGGGTGAAACCGCGTGATGTCCGCTAGCATATAATAAAAATAAAATATATTAAAGTATTCCCTACTTAATGTTATTGCTGTATGTAATTTTAGAAATAGAATTTAAAATTCACGAAAAACGGCTAAAGATGCACTACCCGTTACGTTACCGCCAAACCTTCGACGAGGGTGTAGATAATTTATAATAATTATAATAGTGTGTGGAAATAACGATGTTAAAACAATTTTACAGGCAAACCACATTCTTCCAGGCTCATATATGCATGTTTTAATTGTAAATACTCCGACGGGATTGGAGCCATAAAAGTATTTACATAACATTCATAAAACTGGAGTTACAAATTTACGATCCATAAACTAATAACGGGATTCCTAACACGAAACATCGTTTAACTTCTGGTAACTTTAATGAGTGCAAAAAAATACGTAATTGAAGGTAACTGTTATTTATAAGGAACTATAAAATATTGCAAATTAATTAAAAAATATGTTCAGTGGGCTAAGTTGTTCAAAATACATCGAAGATTAAGTGCCAACGTGATAGAGGGTGAGTCCATCACCGTCTAAGGCACTATACATACGTCTTTGAATTACTTCTCAGACATTTCTCCTCAACGATTTCCTTCATCTTTAAGCGCGTATTGTGAATCATTGTTACGGATATACCGGTGGGATTTAAATATATATAGCTTGCGTAGCAGGCCACTGTACAATCTACTCGGCAACCGAGGAATCAATTCATAAGTTTGCTAATCAAATCTTATTTGTTCTGGATGTCGCATATCGAATATAAGAATTATGAGTTTGTTTTGACCCCTGTGCAGCTTAATTTAAAATTTAATCGCCACTTAAGTAATAGATTGATTGATCGACCATTAAATTTAATTGCAATAATTAATTTATTTCGAAAACAGCATTCTGTAAGTTATAAAACAAATTTGTATGTAAAATGAAATTCCAAAAACTAAACTGGCTTAAAAACAATAAAATAAAGAACGAAAAATAAATGTTAGGGGACTTTTTATATATCACGAACCGATGCTAAGTAACAAAACTGTTCGTTAAAAAAATAGACCTAGACCTAGATACATCTGTCACCGTCTCAGCTATCATTGCAATAAAAGCTCATGGTTAGGCTATACTCAACTTTGGAACTCAGTACTACCTAAACTATACTATACAAATACTTAAGTAAGCGTCAACCATCAAACACGGAAGAAAAGAAAACAAGCATTCTAAAAGAGAAAAACCTAAGCCCACATACGGACTTACAATGAAATGAGACTTCTTATACAAATCGGAAATGGCAGTGTTTGAAACTCAAGGCGGGTGTACAAAGATGTAAAAAGTACAAGAGTGCATTCTTGGAAGGCTGGGCAGGTTCCACGCAAGAAAACTGAGACGTGATCGGCCGGCGGCGGTGCTGTTCAAGACGTTTCCATTTGCACACGAGCTTTATTGGTCCTGCATTGTATTGCCATCATCGTTCTAGTGTAATGGACACGTACTCGAATGACGTTCCGAAATCTGTCACTGTCAGTCAAGTGAGAAATATCATGGGCTGGTATAGGCGATTTTTTTTTCATGATGACTGGTTTCTGAATTAAGGATTTGTTTCAATCCTACTTCCTGCTTATACTAAACGTGAATATGTTGATATGTTGATAGTTATACATTTTTCAATAATATAGCTTATATTAGAATGAAAATATTGTTCGAATTATCCAAAGTATAAAGATAAGTCAAATCCTGCGCAAACAAAGTCGCGGACACCATCGATCAGATGCCTTCACGAGTAATGAGCGCTAATGAAAATAGTGGGGTTAGCTGCCCATGTATTTTGTTGCGCTCGCGCCGTAAACTCAAACTCAAATATATCTTTATTCGATTAGTCTTTATACAAAGTACTTTCAAGTACTTTGTATAAAGACTAATAAAATAGCCTTTAGTTATATCATCCGTGGGTTGAAAAACCTGTTAAGTCAATGGTATTTTTACTGATACCTGCAGATCTGGATCGAGTGAACTAGAACCTTAAATTATTTCTGAGTAGTATAATTTATTATTCGTGCTTGTGATTTCTTTTTCTGATTTTCTGGTTTGTAAATTTTGCAATATTTATACTTGTTTAGCGATCAGAAATAGGCGTCAATGTAGACTAAAATTTTATCGGAATACTCGCGTGTACTAATTAAAACTTTGTTTCATAAAATGAAAATGATTTATTCAGTTTATGAATGTCGAAGAATTTACCACCGGTTCGGAAACTAGCCTGCTGAGAAGAACCGGCAAGAGACTATAGAGAATAAGTAAGCATAGACATATAACATAGACAATTTTTTGCTGTCTGCCAATGAAAGTCTCGTCAAAATAGGTCTATCCGTAGAGATTAGCCAGAACAAACAGACAAACATTGAAAAAACCTTCTTTTATGTAAGGATATTATTTTACGTATATTTTTATATTATGCATTTAGTGAAAAAGTTGAAGATTGAAGTATTTACTTATGTTTATACATATATGTGTATCTGTATGTATATAGATAATCAATATCTAAACTATCACCTGTTCTCACCACATTGAAAGGCTGTACAGCCCCATTCCTGTTCAAGGCTTTGTTTACGAGAATAATATTTGTCATATCGTAAACTTAACTTGATGTAGTTCCAAACAACGACGCTGGGAGCGACATGGGTCTTTTATAAGTTTACAAGTACTATAACCAAGGTTAATAGCTAAGGAACTTCAAACAAGGGTTCAACTCTACGTAGTAAACTCTTACTCTACTGTCATAACTAAACTATATAAATTTTTAACTTGGGTAGAAATGACACCAAAACGTAAATTTTACGTAGTTTATTACAAAACACATACAGTCGATTTGAGAACTTCCTCTTTTTTTAAGTCGGTTAAAAATTAGGTTTGAAAGGAATTCCAGACGGACAGAGATACTGACAGACGGACAGAGGAGTCTTAGTAATATGGATATGGAATCCTAAAATCAATTAAAAGATAGGAGTTATATAAGGACAGATACTCGTAATTTGAAATAAAGACAGATAAGTGGAAATAGTCTTTGTGGCCGTGGGGTTTGAGCAGTCGCCTGCTATATAAGCGACGCAAGTTCAATCCCAGCGGGCCCTGTACAATGAGTTTTTCTAAAAACGTATCTGCAGTGATTTCACACCACGTGCTTTACGATGAAGGAAAACATCGTCAAACCTTTATTTATAGTGCCTGAGACGGCGATAGACTCACCGTCAGTCACGTTGGCACTTAATCAACATCGCTGAAATGTGTGTGTTGTTTTTACAACACCTCTGCCTACCCCTTCGGGAATACAGGCATGAGCATATGTAGACAGATAGTTTTGCTCAACAAAAACAAATGAAAGCAAGCAGACATCCAAAGATAAAACTGCAACAAATCGCATGTCATGAACACTCCAACGGATCATTTGGATGCAGCACGCACCGTTATCCAACCAAAAGAGTACTCACAAAACGTCCAGTCACGCGAATTAATGCCTTAATCCGACACAATAAGAGGTAAGAAGTTGTTATCATTATGCAATGCTAAATTGGTCGGGCATAAAAGGCGACAAATTGGGAATGCAGTCTTGGTACTGAACCGTATAATGGGCCGCACTTGAATGTGGATATTCAAGTGTTTATATGTTCATTGGATTTGTTACTTTTAAAGTTAAGCTCTTTGACACCTTCGCCGTAAAGAATTACGAGACTTACAAACCCGTATTTAAAAAAAAACTTAATTAATAACCGACTTCAAACAAAGAAGGAGGTTCTTAATCACACTGTTTTTTTTTGTTTAAGTACATTCGGTTCATCCCATTTCATCAGTCTCACAACCTTCTAATTCCCTGGTTAGGATCTAATTTATAGATTGGTGAAGAGTTTTTTCTTACCATTTTTACAGACACATTTATACATACATATGCCCATGCCTGTGCCTCGAAGGGGTAGGCAGAGGTGTACCGTATAATACACCCGTATTTCGTCATTTATGTTTAAGTACAATGCAATAGGAGGCGTCCTATTGCCATTAACCGGGCACTAATCGCAATTCCGAGCCGCTGCTGGGAAATTACACATGGAAAAATGTAATAACACTTTATTCGACCTGGGGATCTCACCCATGTTCGGCAGAAACATTTGCAACCACTAGAACAACGAGACAATCAGACACATCATCATCATCATCATCCTTCTGTCCTTATCCCATGTTATTTGTGGTCGGCGCAATGTATTCTTCTCTTCCATTTCTCGCTATCAGCCGTTATTTCTGTATACACTCTAGCCATTCTAGCCATATTAGTTACTACATTACTTATCATACATACGTTTCTTAGGTCTACCTTCCATAAACAAAACTTTTTCGGCAATATTATCCTCATCCCTCTGCATAACATGTATATGCCACGAAAAATCTATGTTAACTTGATTGAATATCGTTTTGACAGTTAGATGTTTAAAACTTTCGACAATACTTACTTTACTTATATAGTAGCTAACCCCTTCGGAGATGCTTCTAGGAAGGCCAGAAGATATCAATTAATTAATTAAGTGGTTGATGTATTAAAATATTTTGTAACTTATACAAATTATATTATAGCAACATATTGCTGCTTTAAGTTGCAAAAGTCGTGCTATTACCACCGTAACGTATAATTCTGTGCTTCAACTACATATAAGCTCTAGATAAGTTTAATAGCAAATTGCTCATAGTTGGACTATATTTTCCGCTCCCGTTTAAGCTAAAACTATCTTTATATCCCTTCGTTTAAAGTCTTAAAACACTTATCGTTGCTAATCATACATTAGGTGCTGTCTAGACACCACAGCCGTCGGTTCACGTTCTCGGTAGCCTCTTGGTATATCCACGAAAGTTTATGACTGAACGGCTCTTTTATAGCCAAGATATCGATTAAAACAAATGAAAAATAAATCATGCATTCGCATGGGGATGATTGGTTTCCACATTCAAGACTTGGGGGAGAAGCGGTTAGGGAAAGTTTGGAGATCTCGTCTAAAACTTTAAGAAGAATATTGTATAACTGATCAGTATTCCAGACTTATCGAACAGGAGACTATTGGAAGGCTTAGTTCTAAGATCCCAGTGGAATTGCCTTTCCGCTAGTGCAGTAGCTTCTTGACAGCAGAAAAATGGGTCACTTACTTTGGTTTTGCAGATGGGGTAACGTATTTTTAAAGTTCAGATTGCTATATTATTGGTGCTGACTCAATTTCAGCGACATATTTACCACTAGCTTTGACTAGCGGTTCTACCCGCGTAGGATTTACAATATTTATATC